>CM067334.1:132345937-133590625 GCA_034376525.1 Nicotiana benthamiana
TTCAGTCATAAAAAATGACATTGGTACGTACTGACGCGTTTCTTCTCTTCTTTTCAGACTCTCATCTTGGAGGTTGAGAGGAGGTTGCATGAACAAAAGAAGGCGTCCACCTTTACTAAAATGACGAAGAAATATAAATAGGTTTGTGCCAAGCATCAGGCGTTGGCAGATGTACATAAGCAGGACCCCCAGTTTTGGACGTTCCGTGAGGGCCTTGAGGAATCAGGGGCTCTTTTGAAGAAGAGAACGCCCGAGGAGATTGATGAGCATCTGATGGCTTCTTTGGCTCAAACCATCGAGCTCGAGACCCTCCTTTAATCAAAAGAGGATGACTTATAGATAAGCCGTGAGGTGGCGGCGGAGGATGCGGAACTGTGGGCCCAGGTCATAGCCCTTACAGCTGATCTTTATGCTAGGACGACCAAAGTTGAGGTTCTAAGGTGAACTTCCACACAAGTTGTTGTGCATCACTATGCACATGAGATGTGGGTGTATCATGATTCCAGGTTGGTCATTTTTGAGGGGTTTTTGGTAGCAGGTCGAGCTTCCGAGGCGGAAGTTGAAAGGCAACGACACTTAACTAGTGTTTCCCGTGAAGCAGCCGGTTATAGCTTCGACTCGCCTGGTAGAGAGGGTTATAACTCCGAGGGCGTTAACCGATTGGATTCCAGTTTGTGGATTTCTAAGGATTATCAGCCTGGAGACGGCAAACAGACCGGGTAGCGACCAGGTGGGTCTTGATGGGAGGAGTGGCGAAGGCTCTTATAGTTTATCTTTTGTGTAGATGGGTCCTTTTCTAAAGCCAGATGTATGTATACTGTTTGGAGATAATGAAATATGACTTCTTCTTTTTTGTTGTGTTACAGTTTTTCTTTTGTTCATTTGAGCTTTTATTACTTTTTTAGTTGACCATCGCCATTGGTGACCCTGGTCGAACTTATATTGACGACTTTAGTCATGATAGAATCGATGGCCCTAGCAATAAAGGTGACTTCAATTGTCGTCGAGTCGTTTACTTACCGTAGTCGAATGTATGTCGACCATTGGCGGCAATGGCCTTAGCCATAATAGAATTGATGGCCTTAGCCATGTAGGAGACTTCGACAGTCGTCAAGTTGTTTAGTTACCGTAGTCGATCGTTGGCGGCGATGGCCTTAGCCATAATAGAACTGATGGCCTTATCCATGATACAATTGATGGCCTTAGCCATGTAGTCGACTGTCGTCGAGTCGTTTACTTACCGTAGTCGAAACTAGGTCGACCGTTGGCTGCGATCGCCTTAACCATAATAGAACTTATGGCCTTAGCCATGATAGAATTAATGGCTAAGGTCATGTAGGCGACTTCGACATTCGTCGAGTCGTTTACTTACCGTAGTCAAACTTAGGTCGACCCTTTGCGGCGATGACCTTAGCCATAATAGAACTGATGGCCTTATCCATGATAGAATTGATGGCCTTAGCCATGTAGGCTACTTCGACTGTCATCGAGTAATTTACATACCGTAGTCGAATCTTGGTCGACAATTGGCGGTGATGGCCTTAGCCATAATAGACATGATGGCTTTAGCTATGATAGAATTGATGGCCTTAGCCGTATAGGCGACTTCGACTGTCGTCGAGTCGTTTAATTACCGTAGTCTAATATAGGTCGGTCGTTGGCAGAAATGTCCTTTGCCATAACAGAACTGATGGCCTTAGCCATGATAGCATTGATGGCCTTATCCATGTAGGCGACTTCTGCTACCGTCGAGTCGTTTACTCACCATAGTCAAATCTGGGTCGACCATTGGCGGCGATGGACGTAGCCGTAATAGAATTGATAGCCTTAGCCTCATTCATTGGAGATGGCCATAGCCTTTAATACATTGGAGATGGTCGTAGCCTTTCATACATTGGACATGGCCGTAGCCTTTCATACATTGGAGATGTCAGTAGCCTTTCATACATTGGAGATCGCTGTAGCCTTTCATACATTGGAGATCAGGCTAGTACTGTCATTTATATTGTCGGCCTGGAGGTTGTAAGGAGAGGTTGATATGATAAACTTGTTCCGCAAATATCTCCAGGTGTCTACTCCACCGCCTCTTCACAACCTACCCGAGAAAAACCAATTTTGGACAAAACTCGTGTAAGGGAAAAAGAGTACGACTCGGGAGACGCCTTTCAGAAGTTGAAATACTTGAGGTGGGAAATGTTCCAGTTGTTTCCAACTGGAATGCCCTTTTGCTGGCTAGTGCTCTGATTTTGTAGGCTCCTTCCCAGTTGGTGCTCAGTTTCCCTTCACTTGGGTCTTTGGATGCCAATGTCTTGCCTTTAAGGACATAGTCTCCCTCCTTGAGTGGTCTTATTTTGGCCCTCTTGTTGTAGTATCTTTCGACTTGTTGTTTTTGAGCCTCCATTTTGATATGGGCTATTTCTCTCCTTTACTTAGCTTCGTCGAGGTCTTGGAGCATGTTCGTGTCGTTTTCTGTTCCTCTGGTGTGTGAATATCTTAGGCTTGGTTCGTCGACCTCGACGGGTATGACCGCGTCTATTTCGTAGACCAGCGAGTACACTGTTTCCCCCATGCTGGATTTGGGTAGGGTTCTGTGTGCCCACAGCACTTCGGGTAGCAGCTCGGGCCATAGCCCTTTGGCGTCCTCGAGCTTCTTCTTCAATATGTTTAATATTGTTCTGTTGAAAGATTCTTCTTGGCCATTGACGGCGGGGTGATATGGCATGGAAAGTATCCTCTTGATGCGCCATTTCTCGAAGAATTCAGTCATTTTTTGACCGATGAAATGTCATCCATTGTCACAACTGATTTTCTTTGAGGATGCCGAAGCGGCATATAATATTTTTCCATATGAAGGCGATCACCTCCTATTAGCGTATTTGTGCGTACCCACTAGCTTCTACCCACTTAGAAAAATAGTTAGTTAAAATTAATAAAAATTGCCTTTCCCCGTCCCGCGGGTAGGGGGCCGACTATGTCCATTCTCCATTTGATAAAAGGTTCATGAGGAGGTGACTGAATGGAGGGGCTCTCCTGGTTGGTGTATCATGGGGGTGTATTTTTGGCATTGTTCGCATCGGTGAACGTATTCTGTTGCCTCCTTCTTCATGGTGGGCCAGTAGTAGCGGGCCCGTACGATGCATCATATGTGGGCGAAGTTGCTTGTATGGGCACCGTAGTGGCCCTCGTGTACTTCTTCGAGTACCGGCCTCGTTTGGTGCAGCTCTAGACACTTATCCAAGGGTTCACCAACTGTTCTTTTATAGAAGTCATTGTTCATTAAGCAATACCGAGCAACTTGCGTGCGGAGTTTTTTTTCTTCTTTTTTGTCGGGTAGCATCTTTCCGTCCTATAGATAAGATACAAACCGGTTGCACCAGTCCCAAGTCAAGTTTAAAGAGAATACCTCGGTGTGATCAATGGAAAAGTGGATGAGGGTGACCACGCTTTCTTTGTTGATGTTCTTAGTGGCTGTAGCCAGTTTTGCTAAACTGTCTACTTCGATATTTCGTGCCCTTGGGATCAAGTCCAATCAGCATTCGCTGAACTCAGCTATTAACCTGCAGATTTCCTAGTGGTACTTTTGCAGTCTCTATTCTGTGATCTGGTAAGTCCAAGTGACCTCTCTTACTGCAAGTTGGGAGTCATAGTGGAGGATGAGTCGGCGGGCCCCATATTTGATGGCCAGTTTCATGCCTGCAATAATGGCCTTATACTCGGCCTCGTTGTTAGTCATTTCAGGGAATCATATGGACTGGCGAATTGTGTCACTTGTGGGGACCTCAAGGACGAGTCCCAGTCCCGATCCCGATGCTTTGGCGGCGGCATCAGTGTAGAGGACCCACAGGTCGTTATTGGTGGAGGCATATTGTGCCTCAAGTTCTGCTTTTGGAAGGATTTCTCCGCTAAAGTTGGCTATAAAATCGGCCAGAACTTGCGACTTAATGGCATTTCTTGGAAGATACGAGATGTCGTGCTCGATGAGCTCAATGGCCTATCTTGCGAGACGGCCCGATTATTCAAGCTTTTGTAAGACGCTTCTTAATGGGAAAGTCGTTACCACTTTTATGGGGTGGCACTGAAAATAGGGTCGTAGCTTACGTAAAGCTATGACCAGTACCAATGCCAATCTCTCGAGGTGTGGGAACCGAATTTCAGAGTCTACTAAGGTTTTGCTAATATAATAGATAGGGGATTGTGTACCTTTGTTCTCGCGAACTAGGACGGCGATGATAGCGATCTCAGATGCGGCCAAATACACCAGCAGGGGTTCGCGTGGGCTCGCTTTGAACAGCAAGGGCGGTGAATACAAGTATTCTTTTAGCTTTATCATGGCTTAGACACATTCCTCGTTCCACTGTAGTCCTTGATCGTTTTTCATCACGCTGCAAAATTTTTGGCACCGACGACGAGATGAATCTGCACAGGGCGGCTATATGCTTCGTCAACTTCTATAATTGTTTCTCGCTACTCAGCACCTCAAATAATGCGTCTATTGCCTTGATCTAGTCTTGGTTGAACTCGATGCCTCGTTGCGATATGAGGAATCCTAAGAACTTTCTTGAGACTACACCGAAAGCGCATTTCTCAGGGTTCAACTTCATCCAGTACCTCCCCGAGTCCCATTAGTATGAGGACCCTCGAGTGGATAATACAAGCGCCACTGCCGTTATTGACCATAATTCTTTTAAGTGATAACTAAAGAATCGTAATGAGGGAAAGACAAACCATTAGCATCGGACTTATTGAAGGTGATACTATCTTCGAAGTCGTCATACCGTTCATGGTTGATAGTTGACGTGATTGATCTCCGAGTCGTCGCCGTTTCCAATGATAATGTTGATAATGCGTGTTGGCAAAGGCGGCTTTGCTGGCCCGTGCTGCTGCTCTCGTCCACGTACAAACCATTGGCATCGGACTTATCGAAGGTGATACTATCTTCGAAGTCGTCATACCGTTCATGGTGAACTTGACGTGATTGATCTCCGAGTCGTCGCCGTTTCCAATGATAATGTTGATAATGCGTGTTGGCAAAGGCGGCTTTGCTGGCCCGTGGTGCTGCTCTCGTCCACGTGCAAAGTTGATTTTTCCTTTTTCACTGAGAAACTCTCTTAGGAACCCTTGGTTCAACATCCTGACCACCTCTTGCCGTAGGCCTATACAATCTTCGGTTTTGTGCCCTCGCTCTTGGTGGAAGTCACACAAGGCGTTTGATTTTCTGTTGACGGTGTCCGACTTCATCTTTGTCGGCCATTGCACCTTGTTGCCCAACTTTTCAAGTGCGTACACTATCTCTGAAGAGGACACAAAAAAATTATGGGCAAATAATAAAGGGGGCATACCTCTGTTATTTCGTAGTGGAGCAACATGTCGTTGTAGTGCGCCCGCGTGCCTGGGTGGAGGTGGGTGAGAGGATCTGATGTAGGGTTGGTGTCTCTCCCTATTGGTATATGGGACTTGTTCCTGTCGTCCTTCATTGCGTCGGTCCCTCTTGATTTCTGTATGTATTGTTGTTAAATATTCGGTCGACCCATTGAGGTCGTCCGCATCTACACGTACCTCAGCGCAATAGGCATTGTGAATCACTTCCCACGAGGTGGACAGGTACGTCATGTGGCGACTATTAGTTTTTTGGTTGCTCTCGAGTCGTCCCTGCTTAACCCATTTCGGAAAGCAGCGACTGCCATGCCTTCCGACACGTTGTGTAGGCTCATCCTTACTATGTTAAATCTAGCTAGGAAGTCCCTGAGTCCTTCTCTTGTGGTTTACCGAACAGCGAAGATGTCGTTGACTCTCACTTTTGCTTTCTTTGCTCCTGCATGGGCGGTGACAAACTTGTCCACCATCTCCTCAAATGTGGAAATGATTTTGGCCGGTAGCTAGGAATACCTGGTCAGTGCTCTTCCTGTTAGTGTTTCGCCGAACTTCTTCAGCAGCACAAACGGTACCTATTCTTTTTATAGGTAGTTACCTTTTACATTAGTGACATAGTGGATCAAGTGGTCCTTGGGATCTGTAGTTCTGTTGTACACTCTGAAATAAGGCGGCATTTTGAAGGTTTTTAGAATGGAGTATGGTGCAGCCTCTTCCGTTTAGGGTTATTCAACAAACCTCCCTACGTCACACTGTGGAAGTAGTTTGGGGGCACCAGGGATCTTGTCGACCCTCTCCCGGTGTTTCTTCATCTGGTCACGGAGTGACCTATTTTCGTTTCAATTTCCTCCATCTTCTTAAGGATGGCTGTGAGCGTGCCATCGTTGGACCGAGTATCGATGAGCATGGTGTTTGCTCGTGCGATCTCAGGTTCACCTTCGACTGCAGCAAGATCTGCGGTCGGCCTACATCTGACATTGTTTTTGGGTGACTTCTTATCCAAGCAACTTAGAGTGCTCATTAACCACTCTTCCAGTATTTTCCTGACCTATGGGGGTTCTTCTTCAGATGTTGATGTAGAGGCGCCTTTTTCCCGCAAGATCGTTAGATCTCTGGGTGGTGGAGGTAGGATTTCCCCTCTTGTGGTGGTGCTAGGAGTTGCGATCGAAACCCCCTCTTCACATGCTTCGTTGAGAGAACCGATGAGATTGGTTGCAATGTGTGCTATTGCTTTCATTCTTGCATTGTTGTCAGCCATTTTTCATTTGTGTGTTGTAGAAAAGGGTTTTCGATGGTTCTCTAGGTGCAAACTATAGTTTTGATTCTCGAAATCCCTACAAACGGCGCCAAATTATTTAGCTCAAAAATTATATTCGTACTTTATAAGCTTAAAAACAATTGAAAATATGTAAGGGTAATCGTAATAAACTATAATAAACCCAATAGATGATTATCACTTCAAGATGTTTGCAAATCTGTTAATATGTAGAAAAATAGACTTAGCTTAAGAGAGAAGAAATGAAAAGGTCTTCTTTATATAGTAGGTGACCTTCCTCAAAATAATAAAAAAGTACAAAAGTTTGTGGCTTCCACTCAGTAAAAAGGTCGGGAACTAAATGACGTCATTTCTTCTTCACCAACTTGGATCGTGCCCTCACTTGGGTCGCCCTTATTATAAGGGACGTGTCCACTCGGCGTGGGGGCATTTTGAGCAAATTTAACCCTATAAAAGTAAGATTCTCGTGGCGTGATTGCGATATGTGAATCTCAATTCAGGGGTGCATTTTATGTAACCCTATCATACCAACTTCTAATAATAAAACCCTTTGAAATAATTTGAGGGGTGTCATGCCAAATAAAATCCCTAAGCTCATGGCCCTCTCTTAATTAATTTTAACTCTTTTGAAATTGGGGTGTGCTATTACTTGAATTTTTCATGGCCCTTGCAAATTTGAAAGTGCGTGGTTGCTTTAGGCGCGCAATTTAAATTAATTTCCTAAACTCCGGTGTGCATTTCATGTGACCCAAATTCAAATCTCAACAATGTTAAATAAAATGTATTGCGGACCAGGGGTGCTTTTATGGGGCGGGATTCAAAGACATGTTTTTGATAACGTTGAATCTTCTCAAATTAATTAAAAGCGATAAATAATTTAAAACAATACAATAGGTTAAAACATGTATTAAAGTCAGATAATAGGCCAATTATGCTAGTTTAAGCGAACGTGCTAGAACCATATTCAGAATTTCTGGTTCGCAGACTTCAAAAGGAAAGTCGTATTTTCCTCGATTTGGGATTTTTAAATAAATCATTAACTTGGGACACCAGAAAACAAACCATCCCAAGTGACGAATCTAAATAAAGTAAATAAATAATCTCATTTCGAATAAAGTTGCTTAATTTTGAAAAACTTCCTTGTACTACCTTCGGGTGTATAAAAAAGAGGTGTGACACTAGGTAATAACTGTATTGAGATATAACTAATAGAAGGAAAATTTAAATTACAAGTACAACGTTACTTTGTAAGTAAAATGTGAAGAATTTAGTGAATAAGCATTTTTAGTGAAATTTTTTATTCAGTCTTGACTGAGAAAGAGAGAATAAATATTTGTTGAAACTCTCCAATAGGAAATGATCACAGATTATTTAGCTCCCATTTGGTCATAAAATTTGGGTGTTTTTTTTTTCAAATTTTGTTTCCCATAATATGTTTGTTTATAAATTTTAATATTTTTTGAATGATTTTAAAAATAAAATCTTCAGTTCCCAAAAACAATCTACTCAGAGAATTTTAAATTCGTTCCAAGTAAAATAAATGTCCAAATAAAACTTTAACTCCTAAAAATTATTTTTTAACACCACTTTAAAAATTAATTTTTTAAATTTCAATCAAATCTATCTCCAAACACTAGCTTAATAAGCGTATGAATTTAAATACTTGTAATAATTTTGTTGCACTTTCAACCAAATATATGTCCAAGCATTACTTATTTTTTGTGGATTTCCATTATATGATTTCTTTCCATTTTAATTTAGATGATAGTTTGATTCGGTACGGAGTTTAGAAAAAATACTTTTTGAAACTTATGGTCTTAAAAACTCAAGGGATAAATGTTTTGTGGGGTCATGACATTATGTGGTTATAAAAACTCCTCATTAAGGATAAAATGGTAAATGAAGAGTTTAAAGTTGAATTATATCTAATTTTAGAAAGGTGTCATTCTTTTTGGAGCGGGATAATAAAGAATATGTGTCATCTAAATTGAAACGGAGGAGTAGTATATTTCTAGAAAAAGAGGATAATATCATTATATTTATATAGGATTCTGATACTATTGAAGGTGGAGGTTGTTTTCTTTATATATATATATATATATATATATATATATATATATATATATATATATATATATATATATATATATATATATATATATATATATATATATATATATATATATATATATATATATATATATAATCGATTTAATATAACTTAGAAAGAATTACAAGAAATCACACCATATAAAAAAATGGCCCATGTTATTAAGTTTTACCCCCACTTAGCCTATATTGTACTTATTTTGAAAGCACTTGCAAATTCAAATTTTGTGTTCTTACAAAGCTTCTAAAAGCTATGGAGTTAATTCTTTGTTGTCACAACCATTGCTTTCACTCTCTTTTCTTCTCACATCTTCTATATATGCTTCAAGATGGCGTATATTTTATACTTCTCCTCTTGTGTCATTTGCTTGCAATATAAGAAAATTTAAGATTAGAAGTCCACCATTGAAGACCATTCAAAGTTTTGCTTTTGAAAATAGATATTTTTGAATTTGTTAGTTGTTTGGATTGAGTGTTGTTCCAATTGACTGAAAATGTCAAAAGAAGTTCAAATTTTAAATATGAAGTGATGTGGAGTAGATTTGAGCAAGATTTAAGTTAAATTTCAGAAAGTCAGTTTTTGTATAATTATGTATAATCTTGTATAATAGTGTATATCAGTGTAGAAATACACCCTATACACTATTATACACTTTTATGCACCTTTATACAAGCGTATGTAGACAAACTTCTTCCACGATTTTCAGATACAATTCTCGTTTAAAACTAGTTGAAATCTCCATTAAATGACCTAAAATTTATATGCAACTTCCTTATGTTATTTCTTAACAAGTCTAAATAACACTCACTCCAAATTTCTCACAAAAACAAATTCGGAATTTAAACATACATATTTAAGGTTGTTAAAATCTAATTTTCACCACCCAAATAAATTTGGTTTGTTGAATTAATATTTGAGTTACAGTTACTTATTCAAAAATTAATTTAAAAGCTTGAGGAATATTTATTAAAAATTAAATAGTAATTTTGAGAACCTATTTAAGTTGGATGATGAATCTTAGCCTATTATTTTTGGATTCGTAAATTGAAATATGGGCTATAAAATTGAAAAGTATGGAGCTTAATTGTTCTAATGTGTAATTATTCCTATAATTTACTCTATTCATCACACAAGTAAACAACAACAATAATAAACTCAGTTTAATTTCATATGTGAGTTTGGTAGGCACACCCTATAAAGATAAAAAGATTGTTTATGATAAAAAATAAAACAACGAGCAATAGCACAAATATTGAAATAAGAGAATACAAAAGTATACTACTAATAATACTTGGAAGACTCCTCATGTCACGACCCGGAATTTTCACATTCGGGAGTCGTGATGGCACCTACTAATGTGAGCTAGGTGAGCCAATCCTTAGTTATCTACTAACTTTTCAAATTACTGCTTTTTAAACAAACATAGGGCGACAATGTAATAAGAGCGGAAGTTAAGAAATAAGCGGAAGTCAACAATTACAAAGCTTAAAACTACATCTATTACAACTTTTAAGTTTCAATACCGCAAAATCTGGTGTCACAGTATCACATACTATTTAAAAGTCACTACATACAAGGTTTGAAGAAAATACATAGTATTGTTTCTGAACAAGAGATAAAGGAAAAAGAAAATAGGGATGGAGGGAGACGCCAGGGCCCGCGGACGCCTGCAGGTCTACCTTGGATCTTCGGGTGGACCGAAGGAAGCCCTCCAACTTCTGTCCGAAAGTTGCTCAGGGATCTGCACACAGTGCAGAGTGTAGTATGAGCACAACCAACCCCATGTGCTGGTAAGTGCCTGGCCTAAACCGGACGAGGTAGTGATGAGGCTAGGACCAGACTCTAGATAAACATGTGCAGTTATATAATATATGGCAGAAAAGGTAAACAGGTAATAAGCAATTAAAGTTGGAGAAGGTGAACATGCTTTGGGGGTAGCTGCTAAAATAAAATAACAACGAATAATAAGGAAGCAAACAATATAACTTTTAACGAAGATAAAGAAAAATGACGACAACTTTTACTTTCAGTTTCCATCTTGTTGCAGACGTGCAACCCGATCCCATTTCTCATATCTTGTGGTAGGCATACCATATGCTCCATTTTCATTATATCTTGTGGTAGGCATACACCCGCTCTCATTTTATTTTCTTGAGGTAGGCGTACCACCTACTCCCATTTCATCATATCTTGTGGTAGGCGTACTACCCGCTCTCATTTCATTATCTTGTCGTAGGCGTACCACCGGATCCCTTTTATTGTTCATCACACAATTACAAGAAAATCCGGCAAGAGAACATAAGCAATATAATGACTTCCTAGAAAGAT
This sequence comes from Nicotiana benthamiana, assembly GCA_034376525.1. Taxonomy (NCBI): domain Eukaryota; kingdom Viridiplantae; phylum Streptophyta; class Magnoliopsida; order Solanales; family Solanaceae; genus Nicotiana; species Nicotiana benthamiana. The sequence goes on from CM067334.1 coordinate 132,357,022, forward strand.
AACAAAAGCCATATAATAATTTCCCGGTAAGGGAACAAAATATCGAAACACTCATCCCGGAAAGGGAGGATCAGCTATAATCAAATTTTAACTTAACTTTTACTCAGCTCAATCAATGACAATGCTCAATCATAAATAAGATCTACAAGGATAAGACAATTGTTTGCTCATTATAGAAGATCATTAATTAAAGCATCCGAAATTTCATTTAAGAGCAAAAGAACTTTTAATTTAGGACTCACGAGCATGCTTGACACCAATGTATAGATACTCGTCACCATGCCTATACATCGTACACAATATGAAGCAAGTAACAAATATGACGCAACTCCTAATCCCTCAAGCTAGTGTTAGACCAAGCACTTGCCTCGATGCTTTGAACACCATTCAAGTCTCAATTATAGCTTTATTCCTTGATTCCATCACCAATCCGCTTGAATCTAATCACAAGTTACTTAATTACATCAATAAGTTCTAAATGAATCAATCCCAATGCATGAACATGAGTTTTCTAAAATTTTACCCGAAAAGTCAAAAATCACCCCTCAGCCCACGTGGTTGAAACTCGAGGCTCGAACCAAAACTTGGCTACCCATTCCCTCACGAATACAAATATATAATTTGTTTTGAAATTGGACCTCAAATTGAGGTCCAAATTCCTAATTTTAGAAAAAAAACCTAGGTTCTACCCAAAACAATCAATTTCTCCCATGAAAATTTTTGATTTGAAGTTGAAATCATATGAGCTAGAAATCACTTACCGACGTTTTGGAGAAGAAAGGTTGTTTAAAATATTGTTTATATTTTTTTGGGTTTTGTAAAGTAAAAAATAAGTAAAATTCCCCTTTTTTATACCCCTCTAAAACTTCCTGTGTGAACCGCATCAAATGAATTGCAACCGCACAAATTTACCAAAGATCTACAATTCAGCACCCTATGCATACCGCACAAAATCGACTGCGGCCGCACAGCCACTGTGGACCGCACAAAGCAGTGAAATTAAAAGCGCACTTAAGCGCAAAAGGGAACCGCACAAACACTTTGCTGCTCCGCATCACCTCAAGCGAGACGCATGTGTCAGACAACTTTTACTTCCTTTTTTGAAATCATAATAAGTTAGCTTTTTACAGTTCCCTAGGACATATTATAGGCAAATAGTCAGGGAAATATGGAAAAAGTAACTAAGGGAGGAAATCAGCTTGTTCCAAAAAAAATAAAAAAAGAGAAGAGGATGGAATTATAAGAAGACCAGAGGACTCGAAGTCAACATAAAAAGACAAATCAAACAAGTGCAGGGAACAAGCCTCTATCACAGGTATTCATTCTCTTCTCTTCTCTTCTCTGTTTCTTTATCTCTTATACTTTTTGTATGTCTTTTTGTCTTCTACTTATTTTTTTCTTCTCTTGTTCTATCTTTGTATGAGAGATATAATGTGTTGATCCGGCCTATTGTCACGTGATTTATCGTTCTATTTCTTATATTATGCTTTTACATATTTCATTGTCGATATTCGGTGTGTTGGAATTAAATCGGATTGATTTTTGGTAAGAAATGAGACACTTAATTTCTTTAAGGAAGGTTTGTTTTGGAAAAATCAACCGGATATTGACTTATGAGTTAGAGAGCACAAAAGAGATTTATGGTGGTTAGGTTAGCTTCAGGAGATGATTTGTGACTTAGGGCCGTGATCGGAAGTGGTCATGGAGGACCGGTGTAGAAATAGGCTTGCATTGGCGAAGTTAGTGTTTTGGCGATTTCCGATTAATATGTGAGATTTTGATACGAGGGTCGGAATAGAATTCCGAGAGTTGCAGTAGTTTCGTTCGGTGATTTGGGATGTGTGAAATTTTTTAGATGATTCAGAAGTGTTTTTGATCGAGTTTTTGATCAATTGCGCATTTTTTAAGTTTAAGAAGAACTTAGGTTTAAATCCAATGAGAAATGATATATTTTTGTGTTGTTGGATGTGTTTTGATTTTTGGAGCAAGTTTGAATGATGTTTTAGAATGGGTTGGCACTTTTGGTTGAGGTCCCGGGGGCCTCGGGGTGATTTCGGATGACCGACGGGGTGAATTTTTGGACTTGGGAGATTTGCTGCTATATCTGATATCTGGTATTTCAACATCTGCGAAAAAGGGACAGTAGAAGCGATTCCGCAGATGCAGTAAAGGAGACGCAAAAGCGGAATTTCGGCTTAGAAAAGGTTACGCAGAAGCGAAAGCTTGGACCGGAGGAGCGGTCTCGCGGTGTGACTTTTGGACCGCAGAAGCGGTCATGGTCTAAAGTGAAAATATGCAGAAGCGGACAGGGACTGCATGGGCGGTGGCCGCATAAGCTGGATGGGGACCGCAAATGCGGTTTTACTTGGGTAGTTAAATGAAATATTCATCTTCGCGAATATCTTGAAAGAACTCAATATTTTCACTTTGGACTTGGAGGCTTTTGTGTGATTTTGGAGAGGGAATCAAGGTACTCCATTGAGTAAAGAACTCTGAGCCTAAAATATAAATCTAATATGATATACATGAATTAAGTGTGAAAAATCAAGGAATTTGGAATTAAAATGGAGGTTAGGGCTTGAACTTAAGAGAATGAAGGATGGGGATTTAAGGGGTCAATTGGACTCTGATTCTGTAAATTTTTACATATATAGACTCGTGGCAAGATAAGGAATTCGGTGAAAATAACTTTTCTGACTTTCAAGAAGTGGGCCCGTGGCTCGGGTTTTGCTAGTTTTGTGAAATTTTAATATTTTTCGAGTCATTTCAATTGGGTTATGTTACCTTAGCCTATTGTAATGTATTCGTTGTGGTAATAGCCAGATTCGACGCGCGAGGAAGTCGATTCGAGAGGAAAAGGCATATCGAGCTAGACTTTGGCCGGCTAGAGGTGACTAATGATTTTAAATGATGTCCTGAGGGTTTGAAACCTCGAATTTGCACAATTAGTGTTATGTTGAGATGAGACACGAGCTGTATGACGAGCGAGGGGTCATTACTATTGGGGATTGTGACTTGGTCCATCCCGGGTTGATATTTTACCGTGTATTTGATAAAGACTTGTTGTTTTTCACCATGACTTGGGCTTATTGCCATACTTGGGCTTCGTGCCGACTATTTGAAACCATTTGTGAATTTCCATCACTTTTTCCTCACTTATTGAATAAATATTTGAACTCAGTCCATTTGAATTGTACTGCTTCATGAACTCAGCTATATTTTCACTCAAATTTTAGATTTAAATGATATTTGAACTGGTGTTTGAGCTGAGCACTATTATTTTACAATTGCCCAAAGGGCTTATGATTATTTTCTGGACTGATTGAGGCTGATGACCATATGTGAAGATATATTGAGTGATGTGAGGAGGCTTTCAGGCCTTGAGTGATATGTGAGAAGACTTTCAAGACTTATGATGATATAGCGCTTGGCCTGTAGGAGTCCCTCCGGAGTCTGAACCCCCACAGTGAACGCGGGTACCTATGTGCTTTGAAATTATGGTAACAATGGCATTGTATGATGTAAATTGTGAAATAGTGATAACAATGACACTGTACGATGTAAATTGTTCAGGTAAAAACGATTGACCAGGAAATTGAGCTCGAGGAGCTTGTTGCTGATTATTTCTTACTTGTTGCATATGTTGTCTTTAACTGTTTTTAAAAGGAAAATTTTCTGATACTTCACTGTTTTATTTCGTAACTGATTTTACTGCTTAAGATAGCGTTTCTTTTTGCATTTATGAGATTCATAGCTTTTAGTCATTATTTATTTTTATTACTTACTGGGTCAGAATACTCACATTACTCCCTGCACCGTGTGTGCAGATACATGCAGAGCTGAGTTCGTTCCTGAGTGCTGATTTCCTTACAGACCAGGCGGACTAGGAGTGACGAGGTAGCTATTGACGTCCGCAGCCCCGTTCTCCTTTATCTTCTCTTATTTACATTATCCTCGGACCTTGATCTTGTTTCTAGACTTTGTAGAACTTGTGACTTGTGACACCCCGATTTGGGGCTATGTTGGGATGGTTCCTAATTTTATTGCTTCATTTTCGCACTCATGACAATGTTAATTATGTTTTAAATTTACAAATGTTAAGTAACTGTTAAAAGGAAGCGTTGTATATTGTTAGCTGGTATTGTCTTCACGAAAGACGCTATCACGATCGGGTTTGAGATTTGGACCGTGACATATAAACAAAAGAATTCTCCATTGAAAGATGAGTATTTAACTGAGTTGACCTTTTCTTGTGATAAATGTTTTGTTGTTTGTTAGAAAATAACCGAGTTTGGTGAAATTTTATAGTTAGTCCTCTTGTATTTGTACAAAAATTGTAGAACTAAATTGGACACTTGTCCTTGTATGATGATTTACTTTTATAATTATCACAATATGTGTACAACACCTGTAAATTAACTGGGACTAAGAGAAGATAAAGACACAAATACTGGAATCAACAGTCAACACCTAAAGTCATGGCATAGGGGTGGACCCCAGTATTGTTCACCTTTAAATTCTTGTTGTGTATCACTATTTAACAATTATAATTGCTTGCAATACTGTCTACCTGTTATGAAATAATATAAAGACAAGAACAATAATGCAATAACAAGAGCAATAGAGAGAAGAGTAGAGAGAGTTCTTCTTATTGATACTTAGAGAATGTTAGGAGTGGTTTACAATGGTAGAAGACCCCTTTATTTATAGGGAGGGGGATGATTTAACTACCAAGAATAGAACTCTAGAATCTCTCTAATTATAGACATTCACCTTAAATAGGAGATTTCATAACACTCCCCCTTGAATGTCTATTCAACAATGTGCCTCGTTAAAACCTTAAAACCAAAACCCAATGGGAAAAATTAAAGAAAGGAAAAAGAGTACACATGTTTGAATATGCGCCTATTGGTTGCCTCGTTAAAAACCTCGCAAGGAAAACCCGGTGGGACAAAACCTTGTAAGGGAAAAAGAGTGCAACGCGCATTAACTCCCCGTAATAAGAACATCAATTTATATCCTTGAGCATTTGTATTCCAATCTTGTGCATCATCTTCAAAACGATCTTTGGTAGACGTTTGATAAATCAACCATATTGACTTGAATAAATATTCCGCACCTTGAAATCATCATTCTTGATAGATATGAACATCTTCATATAATGTCGTGGAATAACTCTTCAATATCTCCATAGATGCATTCTCAATGCCATCATGCTTATAGTTATAGCAAGATACGTATGTACACAAATTGTACTAAGGACGTGGTACTTCAGGACCAAGAATTGCATATGCTTCAAGCAACTTAAATCTTTCAAGTTAAGTCATATAAGCCATATAATAGACTTTAGATGCATATCAAGTTTTCCATGTCATGCTAGACAAATAAGATATCGAAAACTGACTATACATACCTTTGACTTTATACTTTCAAGCATTTGAATTATAGGTTCAAAACTACATGTCTTTCATATGGAATCAATTCTTCTTGAATTGTATCTCTTCCATTTAGTTACTTTCTTTGGGTCAGCAAATGCGTATAGCATGCTTTGCAATATGTTGCAATTGAATTATCCCTTTTATGAACTTCAGGTTCATATCATGATATTCGGGGATATACATATACAAATGATAATTCATCCCATGTAACCTTTTCTCAAGTGTTTATCATGTCTCCCCCTCATGTTAGTAAAGCTAACTTGTTTTCTCAACTTTGGGAAATCATCTTTGTGCATTATCATGTCAATATACACGGCACATTAATAATAAGATGAAATTATTTGGTTCCTGACCCTGAACCACTTGTGAGGGGAGAATATAATATACTCTCGTATACAACGTATATCAAACTGATATATATAACTTTGTTCTCATAAGAAACAGTTTAGCTATTAAGTGGAAGCACTCAATAATTATCTTGCTAAACCGACTTTGATATAAACCAACTTATCAAGATGAACTATCTTGAGTAGAAAATCTGGAAATTATGCTCGAAGTTAGATTACTGAGCGATTTACCTCGCAAGCACCGGCCAGGCTGCGGGTTAATAACAATTGCGCATGTAACCATTTCATAGATGCATCATATGTGGTATACATGGCAGGTGAATGGGCCCATATTCACCTTTGATATTTCCAGAATTTATGGGCTTCAACCCGAACTCTTTAGTTGGTCAGTTCATTAATGAGAACAAGTGATACAAGAGAATTCGTAAAGAACTTTCTAGCTCTTTAGTATTCACCCATGTGAATTTGCACATCATACTTAAAATGAGATGGCTAACACGAATGCCGATTGAATAAATTATCGATATTGGTAAACTTCAAATTTACACAATGACATGTGCACTTATCAATAAACTTCAGGTTTATTATGACATGGGTTTTATACCAATAGATATCCACTTTATTGTGGCATTCTTTCGTTTGTGTAGTACAAACTGGAGAACAAAGCGGGTAGCTTTTCATATGCAAATTACCCCGCTACAAGTTGTAGTAATAGGAGATATCAAAGCCTTCCTTTATTTATAGTCTCAATATAATCAATCGCTTTCGCGTGTACTTTGGAAACTGAATAAGTTTCTTTGAGACTTACTACAGCACAATACTCAATTGTGTTTCTCCAACATAGCAATAATTGGCTCTTCTAGAGCTCCCAATTAATTTTGTACTACCACAGATTCATCAACATCCATGTGGTGAATATCTTTCTTAAAGAGAAAGTTATACCATTATGGTCATGTCAAACTTATATGCAAGATATGTTTCTTGCATTATCGTTGTCCTTTAATAGTCATATTTCCAAAATACTTTGGCGTACAATAGGTACGTGACCAACGATCATTCATGCCATATATCATCTCAAACCTCCTTCTAGGGGTGAGTTTGGTATATTTAATACCAATTTCATGTTCATATTCTTCCAATAATGAATATGTATTCGTGAATCAGATGTTGTCACATTCACTTCGGGGATATGTGATTTTGTTATCCTTTTCAAATCTATAAATGCGTCAGGCATTTGATTTGCTATTCTTTGCAAATGGATAATCTTTTGTGCCTCTTTCACAAATAGAGGTATGTGGATCAAGATGAGATAATGATGCATTTTTCCACAAAATTTCCCGTTTGGTTTCACCAACTTCTCCCCCTAATTTTGGGAAAAGTGTCTCATCAAATTGACAGTCTGCAAATCGTGCAGTGAACAAATCTCCTGTCAATGTTTCGAGGTAGCGAATAATGGAGGGCGATTCAACCTCAACATATATTCCTAACCTTCTTTGCAGACCCATTTTGGTGCGGGATGGCGGTGCTACAGGCACATATACTGCGCATCCAAAGGTTCTTAAATGGGATATATTGGGTCCATGACCCAAAACTAATTGCAACGGGGAATATTTGTGTCAATTCGTCAGTCTGAGACGAACTAGCATTGCTGTATGCAAAATGGCGTGTCCCCAAATCGAAGTGGGCAGCCGACGAACTAGTATTGCTGCATGCAAAATGGCGTGACCCCAAACCAAAGTGGGCAGCCGACGAACTAGCATTGCTGCATGCAAAATGGCGTGACCCCAAACCGAAATGGGTAGCCTCGTTTTCATGAAGAATTCAAGATTATTCTCATCTATTGTCTCAATATGATATCCATTTTGAATGATATCTTTAAAACTCAACAAGTTCCTTTTAGACTTGGAGGAGAACATTGCGATTGATATCATTAAAACTCAACAAGTTCTTCTTAGACTTGGAGGAGAATATTGCATTCTCTAAGATAAATATTGTTCCTTTAGGCAGAGTTATAGTTGCTCTTCCGGAGCCTTCAATCAATTTACTTGTAGTAACATCTGCCTTACACATACTTAAATAAGAGAAATATTTCTTCTTTTTGAATATCGTATGCGTGGTACATGAATCAATTAAACAAATATTTTTACACAAGCCTTTTAATGCAATAAACTGATCTTACCAGAATAACTTGCATAATTTTCATATGAGAGAATAATGGTGAACATGGTGACTCAACAAGGATTATGTACAAGTTTTGGTACATTCATTTTAAACTTGATAAAAGACACTAATATTTCTGCTATCTAACAGTATACTCATGTTGAGAGCATAATACTGCTTCTTACTTAATAACACATTGATACTAACAACTAATATGAACATATCTTTTAAAGTAAGATGTAGGCGAACTATATAATTCAAAATTTTAATAAATAGGTTTCATAGATAAAACATAAGATGAATTCTATTCTGTGAATACAACATATAATACACATATTTAAATATAAAAAATGGAATCCAATAAAGCATTCTTTTGTAAATCATGCGGATGAACTAAACGATTGCACCATACAATAAAACAATTATGGAGTCTACATCAACTAAAAACAAATACCACAATTGGGCATATTTAATAACAGAAGTTTACTATATACAATTCACAATTTTATACCACAAGCGTTATAGAATGAAACATATATAGTTATAATAGTGTAACAACATGTGAAATTTATATTAATAAACAATACCTACCTTGTAGCGCACATATAACAAGAAAACCATTCCACAAGATATGTGGATCTTTGACTGTGATATATTCAATTTTCAAACCTTCATCAAGGTGATAGCGCAAGAAAATCAAGGCCTTAGCACAGTTTCAAACCTTCATCAAGGCGATGGCGCAAGTAAATCAAGGCCTTAGCACAGTTTCAAACCTTCATCAAGGTGATGACGCAAGAAAATCAAGGCCTTAGCATAGTCTTGGGTGGATGCATTATTTCTGTCTTTAATGGCGTCTCCAAGACCCATAGCATCTAAGTGGATTTCAGCATCCAACACCCATGTCATATAGTTCTTGCCCGAAATTTTAAGGGCAACGAACTTTCTTTTCATAATGTCAGACATAAAACAAAATTATATCAAGAGCGTGTTCATACTTACGGGCTCTATTACAATTATCACATTCACTTCAGGGAATGGATCATAATCATGTGCTTTACACAATCTCATGTCAAATATTACTTTCATAAAGTGAAAGATTATTTTGAGAATCTTTATTATTCTCATCATCACAATAATGACGATTATAATTTCGTCTATTGCCACGTCCATGGTAATAATTTTGTCTTCTTTCAGACTTACCACATGCTGCTACCACATTCTCTAAAGGGAATGGAGCAAATTCAATTTGACGGAATTCTTTGCCACGTCCATATTCATTGATACCTTCATGGTAATAATTTTGTCTTCTTTCAGACTTACCATATACTGCTTCCACATTCTCTAAAGGGAATGGAGCAAATTCAATGGGACGGATTTTCAATTCTTTGCCCACAATCATACATGAATTTAATCATGGCAGGACATATATATTTTACCACTTCATGTGGTTATAATTTCTTACAAACTCCATTAGAGTTATAATAAAACTTTGTTGTCTATGTTTGTATATAAAATCAAATTATAGAATTCCAAGAATTTGAAAGGGAAAAGTAAGTTACGTACCTTTAAGGTATACCAATAAATGTTGTGATATCAAATATACCTCTTGAGTTTCCATCCCGTTGCATTACTTTATGATGATACCATCTCTTCTATTTTTCCGTATAGAAAATCAAATATTGTTCCACTGGAATGCCTCTTCGAACGAAACGAAACTGTTTGAGAAGCTAACGGTTGAAAACGGATTGTTGCATCTCTTGACTATAGTATCATTATTGAACACAATCTCAATTACAGATTGAAAATTAGGTTTGCGATCATTTATGCAGCCGTTAATGATGTAATATATACTGCCTTGTTCTAAATGTCCCTTCCATATATTCACTTGATCAGTGAAAAGTATAGGCATTGAGTTGAGAGAGCAGAATCGGCTATGAAGCAAAACCCTACACAAACAAAAGTTAAGACAATCGAAAATTTCAATTGGTTAGAGACTCGTGCTGATAATGTGTTATGAAATAATATAAAGACAAGAACAATAATGCAATAACAAGAGCAATAGAGAGAAGAGTAGAGAGAGTTCTTCTTATTGATACTTAGAGAATGTTAGGAGTGGTTTACAATGGTAGAAGACCCCTTTATTTATAGGGAGGGGGATGATTTAGCTACCAAGAATAGAACTCTAGAATCTCTCTAATTATAGACATTCACCTTAAATAGGAGATTTCATAACACTACCTGATATTTTTGTTTTATATTATTAGTTAAAAGTTCTGTCAACCTTATATTTTTATTTTATATTATTAGTTAAAAATTATGTCTATCTTATATTTTTGTTTTCTATTATTAGTTAAAAATTTGTGTCGTATATAATTTTTTAAAAGTTATAATTGCGTGCAAAATGCATTACATATTACCTTTTAATAATTTTTTAAAATTATTTTTTTGATAGCCAATAAATTTTCAAAATTATAAATGACAGAGGACTGTCCAACTTAATGTTCCTGTTATGTATTACTATTTAAAATTATAACTGCTTGCAAGATACATTATATATTTTGTTAGTTTTCTTTTTCAGAATTAGAAATCGCAGATGACTTGTCCAAAGGCAATCAAAAGGATCTCGGCTGGAAATATAATTATTTGAAGGAGTCAAATGACACTACAAGAGTCACGTGTAATTTATGTGGAAAAATAACCACAGGTGAAATTAATCAGGCAAACCACATTTGATTGAGAACTTTAGGAATGCAACAAAGTGTGCAGTATGCCCACAGGAGGTTATAGACGAATTGAAAAATTACATGGACGAGAAAAAAATAAGAAAGAAAGTCTATACTGACGAATTTTCTGAATTTAATGAGTTTAATTATCAAGACAATGTTGGTGAAGAAAATGAAGTCCATGAGATCATTCATAAGACAAGAGGTGGAGTAAGCTTTCCTAGTGGCTCTAGTAAGAAATTGGCCAAAGGAAAAAGGGATCCATGGATGTATTTCTACAAAAGCAAGAAAAACTTAGGCAAACAAATATAAAAGATTTATGTGATAAAGAAGCAAGAACCATGACAATTCAAAAAGTTGCTCGTTTCTTTTACGATAATGGGATCTCAGTATTGCTCAATCAAAACGTTTTAAGGAAGCAGTTGAGGCTATAGAAAGGTATGGTCCAAGTTTGAAGCCTCTGAGCTACCACGAATTAATTTACTTAGGAAGGTGGTTGAGTTGACCAATTAGATTATAAACAAACATAGAGAAGAATGATTCAAATATGGATGTTCCATTATGGCAGATGGATGGTTAGATAGAAAACAAAGAGCTTTGATAAATTTTTTGGTGAATTCTCCGCATGGAACAATGTTTATGGAGTCGATTGACGCTTCCTCATTTGTTAAGACCGAAGAGAAACTATGTGAATTCCTTGATAGATACGTGTAGTGTGTTGGAGAACATAATTTGGTTCAAGTTATAAGTGATAAGGGTAGAAACTTTGTGTTGGCTGGTAAGAATTTATTACATTAAATGTTTAAGTTTTTATGTTTTACTTTCTAATATCAATTCAATGTTTTGATTCCTAAATTTTCACATATTTATTTACTTTTTTTTCTATATGTCAACTGTTACAGAAAACAAGAAGACACATATATTGGATGCTATGTGCAGCTCACTGTATAGATCTTATGTTGGAAGACATAGGGAATATTGCAAACATTAAGAAGGCCCTTCAAAGAGCAATTTCCCTTATCGGTTTCATATATGGGAACTCATGAGTCTTAAATATGATGAGAGATTTCACAAAAAATAAAGAGTTGGTGAAATGTGGGATTACTCGATTTGCAACGAGTTTCTGACTTTGCAACGATTGCATTTTCAAAAAACTAATTTGCAAGCAATGTTTTCATATGACAAATGGGTGATTAGTAGATGGTCTAAGTTACCAAAGAGAAAAATTTAAACTCATACCGTCATGATGAAAACATTCTGGAACCAGGTTGTGCATATTTTAAAAATAATGTGGCCTCTTGTTAAAGTGTTGCGATTAGTTAATAATGAGAAGAAACCTTCAATGGGGTACATTTATGAAGCCATGGATAGATCTAAGGAAGCTATTACAAAGTCATTTGATGATAATATTGCAAAATATAACGATATCTTTAAGATTATTTATGAAAGAAGGCAATGCCAATTGCATCATCCATTACATGCAGTTGGACATTATCTAAATCCAGAGTACTTCTATCAAAATTCAGCTATTGAAAATTATAGAGAAGTAACAGATGGGTTGTATGCTTGTATTGAAAAATTGGTTCCAAGCACCGAAGTACAAGACAATATTATATATGAGATACCACTATACACCAACGTTGAACAACAATTTGGCTTACCGATTGTAAAAAGATCTAGATCGACAATATCTCCTGGTAACAGAAAATATTAACATTTAAATTCTTAATTATTAGTTTATGTTTAAAATTATACTTAATACTTACATAGTTAAATTAACTTATAAATAATGATGGTCAGCATAACACTTTTTACAGTTGAATGATGTAATTTATATGGTAATTTTGCTCATCATCTCCAAAAATTAGCCATTAGAATTTCGGGTTTAACGCCTAGTGTTATTGAGTGTGAGCGTAATTGGAGCCTATTTGAGCATGTAAGTACCCGTAACGGTATACTTTTTATTTATTTTATTGGCTTAGTTAATCAATAAACTATATCACTAATATTAAGATATTCCATGCAACTGATCCATACCAAAAGAAAAAACAGATTGGAGCATCAAAGATTGAATGACCTTGTGTATGTCAAGTATAATTGTGATTTAAAATCCCATTACGTCTTGCGGATTTTTATTGATACAATCTCATTAGATAACATTGATCATAGTAATGAGTGGCTTGTCGGGAAAATGGGTATTACTGCGAAGCAGAAGATGAGTTGGTGTTTGGTGATGATACCTTGACTTGGGGTGATGTTGCAAGAGCGTCGGGTAGTGAGGGCGCGTTGACATACACAAGGTGACAAAAAAGATAGTCAAGAGTTATTGCAGCCAATGCCTCAGGCTCCCGAGCTCCACATATTGAGTTTGTTAACATAGAAGATGAGATTGTTTCTGATGAGTCAGGAGAAGAGGAGATTAGAGGCTAAAGTTCTCGTGACACCAATGAGAATCACCCTATTGAAGAAGATTATATGGAGGAATATTATTTCAGCGATTAGAAGTGAAATCTAGAATGAGTTTATATTTCCTAGTTAAGACATAAGTTGATGATTTGATGAACTTTTACTTAATTATAAGAAATATATATTTATTATTTATATGGTTGTTATGTTCTCTAAATATTAGATTTATATATTTAAAATCTTCATAGTTTGCTTTTTTTTCCAGTGAAGTTCATGTATTAAGTTCCCTTTGCGCTTTAAGCTCCAACGGGGCTTTAGCGCTTTTTTGCGCTTTTCTCTTTTTACAACACTAGAACAAAGGCGACCGCGGTTGCGCTGTCCCCTCCATGACCGCACGCGATTTCTCGTGGACCGCACTAGCGGGTTCCGAGACTTACAACTTCCTGAATCTGCAACATCTATTTTCTAAGTCTAAGGTATCCCGGAACCTCTCCGAAACTCCCACAAGCCCTCGAAACTCCAATCCAAGTGTATGCACAACCTCAAAAACATCATATAAACCTATTAGTGTAAGCAAATCACCAAACTAACATCATGAACATCGAATTAAACCTCAAGATCAATGAAATATCTCAAAACTCTTTTAAACATCAATTTCAGAATTAAGATTCAGATCACACCAAACGACATATGTTTTAACAAAATTTCACAAGAATGACTCAAATCATAGATAGTATCTATACCGGGTGCCGGAACCAAAATTCAGGCCCGATACCATAGCTTTCTAATCATTTTTCATTTTATTTTTCCATAAACATTTTAAGAAAACAATTTCACTTAACATTCATTTCTCGAGCTTGGGACATCAGAATTTGATTCCGGACATACGCCCAAGTCCCATATTTTCTTACTGCACATGAATATCGAGGTGACTCTAAATAAGGTTTTCAAGGCCTCAAAAGCACAAAATTCAGGTGAAAGTAAGTGATGAACTTTTGGGTCGTCATATTCTCCACCTCTAAAATAATCATTCGTCCTTGAACAAACAGAAGGAGGAAGTACCTAAGTCGGGGAAAAGATAAGGATAGCGGCTACATATCGGACTCGGACTCCCAGGTCAATGCTTCAGGAGGCTGACCTCTCCATTGAACACAAACAGAAGGAAAATTCTTGGATCTCAAGTGATGAACCTGACGGTCTAGAATATCTATCGGTTCCTTCTCATAAGACATGTCCTTGTCCAACTGAACAGTGTTGAAATCTAACATGTGGTATGGATCGCTGCGATAGTTTTGAAGCATGGACACATGAAACATTGGATGCACGGCTGATAAGCTAGGCAGCAATGCAAGACTATAAGCCACCTCTCCCTGTAACGACCCGACCCATCGTCTCATGTATGTTCTCTATGTTTTCCCCTTTTTATGCTTCTATATGTTTCATTATAAGTTTTTAGCTAATTTGATGTAATTCGGATAGAGTTCGGTTAGAAATGAGACAATTAGTGTTTTTAAGAGAAGGTTAGTTTGGAAAAGTCAATCAGATGTTGACTTGTGAGTTAGAGGGCTCGAAATGAATTTCTGATGATTCGGCTAGTTTCATGTGATGATTTAAGGCATAGGAGAGCAATTGGAATTGAATTTTAAGGCTCGGTATGGAAATTAGCCTATTTTGGCAAAGTAAGGAAATTGGTGAAATCCGGTTGGTAGGCGAGATTTTAATCTGAGGGACGGAATGAAATTTTGAGAGTTGCAGTAGCTTCGTTTGGAGATTTTGGATGTGTGTGCAAAAGTTTAGTTGATTCGGAGGTGTTTAGGCCGTGTTTGGAAGCAAATGCGAGTTTTGAAAGTTTTAGCTTAACTTAAGCCTTGATTTGATGAAAACTTGACGATTTTGATGTTAAAAATAGTGTTTTTATGGTTAAAGAAAGTTTGAATAAGGTAATAGTACATATCTGTGCTTTTGGTTGAGGTCTCGAGGGCGTCGGATGGCAAACGGGGATTTTTGAGTTGGAAAAATGCAGCAGAAATTGCAGAGCAAATTTGTTCTTCGGGATAGCGAGCCTAGGGCTACGATCGCATAGAAGGTTTTTGGATGTGGCACATATTTTCTCTTTGTGATCATGCAAAAAGGCTCTTCAATCGCATAGGCCTGGGAGATTGGTTAGTGCGGTCACGTGGGGTAGGCATGCGATCGCGTAGAGGTGGCAGGCAGTGCTCTGCGATCGCATGGGCTTTCTCGAGATCGTCTAAGAGGATTTCAGGGGGATGGAATTTTGTTCTCCACGATCGCGTGGCTTGGGACGCGATTGTATAGGGTTAAAAATGCCTGGGCAGAAGGGTTTTAAGTGTTATTTCATCCGCGATCCATTCATAATTTCCTCTATTTTTACACCACCTCAAGAGCTTTTTTGTATTATTGAAGAGGGATTTTGACGGGAATTGATTGGAGGTAAGTCTCTTACTTAGAAACATAATTTTATTTAAGAATCAACCTTAAATTCTTGAAAAGTTTGGGTAAAACTTGAAGAGCTAGGGCTTGAGTTGTTTAATTTTAATTTGGGATTTGATGGCCCATTTGACCTCCGATTTTGATAAATTTTATATGTACGGACTCGTGACAAGATGACGAGTACGATGATGTAAAATTTCATAATTTTTTGAGAAGTGGGCCCGCGGCTCGGGTTTTGCCAATTTCGTGATTCTTAGTATTTTTTAAGTAATTTTGATTGGGTTATATTTTTTTAGCACATACTAATGTATTTGTTGAGGTTTTGACCAGATTCGAGGCGAGGAGGTCGATTCAATAGGAAAGAGCATTGCGGACTAGTCTACGGCCGGTTTGAGGCGACTCATAGATGTAGATGATGACTTGAGAGTTTGAAACCCCGGTATCTCACACTATGACGCTGTATTGAGGTGAGACACGTAGTCTACGGTGAGTGCGGGGTCGTTTGCAGATATGGGCTATGGTTAGCTCGTTCGAGTGATGTCCATACTGTGTTAATGACTAGAAATTGATTAGTAAACATACTGCTTGGATCGTTATGAGCATATGTGGGCTGTGTGCCGGTTATTTGGATCCCTTAGGGATTATTATCATTTTTCCATGATATTGAGCATGTTTCCATAATATCAATCCTGAGTTAAACACTGTCTAGAAATGATTAGTAAACTTCTAAGGTTTTACAACACATAAGCTATAATACCTACTAAATGGAACTGAAAATGATAAACTTGATTGTGCCCTTGTGGCTTGCATGCATATAATTGGGCTGATTGTGGGACGGGCTGCACGCCGCAGTGAATGCTACGATGATATTGCGCTTGGGCTATAGGAGCCCCTCCGGAGTCTGAACCCCCACAGTGAGCGCGAGTATTCAACGGATTGGGTTGTACACCGCAGTGGTCATGTGCATTGAATTACGTTCATACATTGATATATATCTGTCTATCTATTGTTGATTTACTTTTGTTTCATCGTTAAATGTGCTAAGTGGTAAGTTTCAGCTTTACATTGTGGTATTTCGAAATTTCTTACATTCAGTCATTATACATGTCTATTACCACTGAGTTGAAAGTACTCACTTTACTCCCTGCACCATGTGTGCAAGTTCAGGTACCTCGGGAGCATAGTTGAGCTTTTGCTGTTTCGAAGTTCTCAGGAGTTGTCGAGGTAGCTGCCTGTCGTTCGCAGGACCCGACTCCTCTCCTATCCTTTTTCTATTTCCGTATTTGTGAACATCAGTGTTACTGAGGATTTATTATTTTGACATCTTAGAGGCTCTAGACTAATGACCCCATGTCTTTGGAATTTTATTTAGCAGTTGCTTCGAGTTTTATAAAACCTCTGTCTTCTATCTGGTTGAAACTATATTATTTTGATAATTTAATGCTATAAATTTGTAATGGGTTGAGTAGTTGAGTTGTGAATGTTAATTGGTCGGGCTTGTCTAGCATTTACGTTGGGTGCCATCACGATCGGGATTGGGGTCGTGACAAGTTGGTATCAGAGCCTAGGTTACTAGGCCTCATGAGTCATGAGCCGGTTAGTAAAGTCTCTTAGATCGGTACAGAGACGTCTGTATTTATCCTCGAGAGGCTGCAGAACTTTTAGGAAAAACTTCACTTTCTTGGAATTCTTGTCGTGCGTATTTGATTCAGCTTGGAATATAACTCTTGAAATTCTTTCCTCACGTTTGTATGTGCGCATGAGAACTCGGTATAATATGTGATTTGATGTATTTTGATTCCCCGATCGAGCGGCTAGATGTGATTTCTATGAGTTGATGTTGGGCCAGTCTAGAGGACTTGAGGCCAAATCTTTGCCTATGGCTTGAGTGGAGCTAATTTTGCGAGATGGTGTTATGAACTTATATGTTCAGTATTGTTCCTAATGGTGGGAATGGTGCTGGGTAGGTGCGTGATGAGTATGTTGGTGTTGTTCGATGTGTCTATATTACATGGAAGTGTCGAAGAAGGTCTGCTAAGTGATAGATGAATCATTAAGTGTTTGATTTCCATTGTGATTGGATATGTCGCCCGATTTATGGGTGTGTGAGGAATCTTTTCAAGTCTCCTAGTGCGAGTGAAGTAAATTGCATGATAGGATATGAGTTCAAACTCAGGAAGGCTAAGTAGCTGTGAATGTGTATGCCGGTGGAAGGTATACAGAAATGTTATATTGAGGCGAAACAGGTGGGTTATCTCCTATGTAGTGTTCTGAAGTGATGCAATTCCTATGTATATTGTGAGAAGATCTCATGTGTAATTGAAGGGTACATGTTGTAACTTTCAAATTTGAGTCACTTCAGAGAGTGGACTCAGCTGATGTGGGGATGAATGTGAGGTTTGTAGAGGATTTCAGTATCTGAGGGTCTGTATTTTCATGAGCTAGTAAATTATTTGAGTTTAATCTCACTATGGCATGGTGGTATCATTAGAGTAAAATTATTATGGGTTATTAAATATGTCCTGGTAAGATGGCTTCGAGCCAAGTTGGGGAGGTTGCTGTTAATTAGCTGTTCGCACGGCTATGTGCTATGTTGTTTCCATTTCGAGGTATGCTGATGGATCAGTCCTATTTGTATAAATGAGCCGAGGATGGCACGAGTGAAGAAACATTTTGATAATGGATATATGGTGCTTCGTGCATGAGAAAATATTAGGATGTCTTGAATTGTTATTGATAAAGAATGATTAGTGTATAGAGAAGGAAGATGGTTATTGGTATTGGAATGAGATCATGGTCCTGCGGTGTCAAAGTGCTAATAAGGCACGCGTAGTTCTATTTGTTAAGTCAGATAATTTACAGTTGAATAAGAGTGAATGACTCTCGAGAATGGTTTTATTTCATACAACATGTGGCATGTAACAATCGGTGTCTCCAGGTTGTGTATGTGGTCAGAGACCGTGTTTTCATTAGACAAGATCAAGACTTATGGTATTTTATGCTATGGGATTCTATGTATCAGTATCTGGGAAGTAATGGTAACGAATTCCGATTTGCAGGAAGTTTTACAAGTAAAGCATTCTGGAAAGTGGTATTTCCAAGAATATTGGAGAGAGTATTTGGTGGCCTATGGGTCTTAGACGGTGTGGTCTTATGTTCGAATCTCCTGTGGTGATCCTGGATTGAGGCATTGTGATGCTACAACGAGGGAGAAATATCAAGTGGATGATGAATAAAACAGAAACTTGATAGAACTAATCGATATGGTAAGGGTATGATTAATTCTTTGCATGTATTCGAGGTAATGAGCTTTTTTAGGCATTTTGCAGCAATGCTCCTGGGTTTGGATGGCTTGCTCAGCTTGGTTTAGATAGAAGGATACAGTCCTGGCAATTTAGCTTGTACAAATAGAGTTGGCATAGATATTCTTGTTGGGTTTTACCGTGGTTTGAAGATGAGTATATTTTTGTAGGTATGCGAAGCATGGAGTGTGTAATGATTGTTTTTTCTTCTGAATGGGATCAATGAAAGTTCTCGACTAATTCAGTGCGTTGAGGTCTTGGTTCTCATATTTTCCGAGTGTGGTATGGTAGATGTGATATGTTGCAGAGGATTGAGATTTGTGTGTGTAAGGCTTGGTTCAGTTTGGAATGGATCTTCAGATGATTAAGGTGAATGGCCCTCATATGACCAAGGAAATGGTGTTGCCAATCATAGTGATTTGACAAGTGTATATGTTTCATAAAAAGGGCAAGGTGATTAAGTTAATGATGCTTCGGTAGCGGTGCAGTTTTCTCTGCCCTCCCTCAATCCTAAAAAATTGAAAATTTTCTCTTCATTTTTCTCTCTTATTTCTATCTCCATTTTACCCTTCCATTTCCTCTATTTTTACATCTCAAAAACAAAAAGATCCCTACATTTTTGCTTACTTTTTCCTCTCTAGTTTTTCTCCTAAATAACAAGAGGAGAGAAACAAAAAAAGAAGAAAAAAAGAAAGGGAACCTTTTGGTTCTGGAAGCTTCGGAAAAGTTCTAAATTTTGTTGTTCTAGAAGGTTCTGAGGTTAGTTATGGCGCAGATTCAGGTTCACCACCAGAGTCCAGTGGCAGGAGGAAATGGTGTGGCGGCTACTGCTGCTGTTGGTGGCGCCGCCGCCGTAGCTGCCCCAGGTGGTTTAACGTCAACGTCACTGTACGCAGGGGACTAGGACTTTAACGTGGCGGATGCGCAGTTGTACAATATGTTGTACCAAGTCGGTCAGGTTGTTTTGCTTAGAGTTTGTAGGGACCTGAGTACTAGGAGATCCCTTGATTATGGCTACGTTAACTACAGCAACCCTAATGATGCCTCAAGGCCAATGGAGATGTTGAAGTTCACTCCTGTTAAGGGAAAGTCCATCAGGGTGATGTACTCTCATAGGGATACCACTCTTCGCAAGAGTGGATCAGCAAATATATTTATCAAGAACTTGGACAAGTAATTTGACAACAAAGCTTTACATGACACATTTTCAAGCTTTGGCAACATTCTTTCTTGCACGATAGCTACTTATTCTAATGGTCAGTCAAAGGGTTATGGTTTTGTACAATATGATAACGAAGAATCTGCTCAAGGTGCCATAGATAAGTTAAATGGTATGCTCATGAATGATAAACAAGTATATGTTGGGCATTTTCTCCGCAAACAGGAAAGAGAATCTGGAACTGGCACGATGAAATTCCAAAATGTTTATGTCAAAAATTTGTCAGACTCTACAACTGATGATGAACTGAAGATAGTTTTTGGTGAGTTTGGGAACATTACTAGTGCAGTAGTGATGAGAGATGCAGATGTAAAATCCAAGTGTTTTGGGTTCGTCAATTTTGAAACTGCAGAGGATGCTGCTAAGGCTGTTGAATCCTTGAATGGAAAGAAATTTGATGATAAAGAGTGGTATGTTGGGAAAGCACAAAAGAAATCTGAAAGAGAGCAAGAATTGAAAAGCAAGTTTAAGTAGACCGCCAAGGAGGCGGTTGATAAATACCAAGGTCTTAACTTGTATGTAAAAAATTTGGATGACACCATTGATGATGAGAAGCTCAAGGAACTTTTTTCAGAGTTCGGTATGATAACTTCATGCAAGGTTATGTGGGATCCAAGTGGAATCAGCAGGGGGTCTGGATTTGTTGCCTTCTCCACTTCCGAAGAAGCTTCCAGAGCTCTTTCTGAGATGAATGGGAAAATGATAGTTAGCAAGCCACTCTATGTTGCACTAGCACAGTGGAAAGAGGAGAGAAGAGCAAAGTTGCAGGCACAATTTTCACAACTGCGCCCAGTGGAGATGCCCCCATCACTTACTCTTCCCATGCCAATCTACCCTCCTGGTGCTCCTGGGAATGGACAGCAACTATTTAATGGTCAAGGCCCGCGTGCTATGATTCCTCCCTAGGCTGGGTTTGGTTATCAACAACAGCTTGTTCCTGGAATGCATCCTGGAGGAGCTCCTATTCCTAACTACTTCATGCACTTAGTCCAACAAGGAGAACATGGCCAGCGTCCAGGTGGTCGACGAGGAGCAGGGCCTGTGCAACAAACTCAACAGCCTATGCCCTTGATGAACCAGCATATGCTCCCAAGGGGAAGAATGTACCGCTATCCACCAGGGCGTAATGGACCAGAGGGGCCAATGCTTTCTGTTCCATATGACATGGGTGGCATGCTTCCTCGTGATTAATGGGACAGCCCATGCCAATTTCAACATTGGCTTATGCCCTTGGAAATGCACCACCTGAACAGCAGAGGGCGATGTTGGGTGAAAGTTTGTACCCACTTGTTGATCAGCTGGAGCATGAGCATGCAGCAAAGGTTACAGGCACGCTTCTTGAAATGGATCTGACTAAGGTTTTGCATCTGCTTGAATCACCAGAGGCTTTGAAGGCTAAAGTTGTTGAGGCTATGGAAGTTCTAAGGAATGTTCAGCAGACTGCTAGCCCGGCTGACCAACTTGCCTCACTTTCCCTCAATGAAAACATTGTTTCTTGAGTGATTCAACGTGGTCCATCTGACTGCTTAATGCGGTTTTTTTGGGATGAATCATCTCCTCTGTTGTGAGAGGATGATATAAACAGATTTTGCAGTGATGAGTTTTGGGAATACTACTAGGGTTTTCTCAGGATGTTGTCTAGAGTATGAGATTATTTTTGGATTCTTAAGATTATGCTTTTATGTTAAAAAAAATGACGCTTCGGTAGTGTTGCGGCATTTTTGTTGATATATCGATTGCTGATATTTTGAGTGTGTTTGATAGAATAGGAGAATTTTAAAATATCCTTCAGGGAATGATTGGGTACTTGAGGTTAATATGTATTTATACTGCAGAATTTGGGATCAGGTATAGTAATTTGTGTGCTATGTATAGTTGGAGATTGGGAGTTCTCATGTTCAGGCTATGTAGTGGTTGTGGATAGTGTGTATTGGTACCATTAACGGCTATTAGAATTGGAGGCCCGAGTCGATCCTTCATTGTTGGTATGTTAGATTCTGTATATGATGTTGAGTCGTAGACTGGTTGTCGCAATATGGGTTATTCTAGATTATTGTGCCATGGGCTATGTTGATAAATGCCACATGTTGCGTGGCGAGGTGCATCAGACTATGTTCTAGCCGAATGGTTGTGTTACAAAGACCAGCGGACAGCTGGGAAGAATTTCTTTCCATAATTGGGCCTTTGTGACGGATGTCAATATAGAGGTTTCTAACAATGATTCAGTTTCGGTATTGAAGGACCTTTTTGGATGCGTTCCTTGTGGACAGGCATATCACCGGCTAAGAATGTGGATTTCACTATTTATTTGGTGTCGGGAACCGTTTCGTATGGCTCTGGCATTAGTTATTGTAGTGGAAGAAGTAGCTTCGGGCTTCTTGGTAGTGAGTTTATTGGTAAGCTGATTGGATACGTGTTTAGCTTGAGTTGGCTTGGTTAGTCCTGAATTGTATTAATAAAGTTTGGGTTGATTCGATCATTATTGGACCTGCCTGTGATCTGGGAAGATCAATGAGTTGCTTTTCTGTGCTGTGAGTCATTATGATTTCGGACGGTGGGCACATATATTGCGGTGCTATCGAGATTCATAGTGGAAGCTGAGTTTTGTAGCTTACAACTCTATAAGTAGATATGATTATGCACTCAGTTTGCTTACGATCAATACTCAGTATTCTATTATTATGAGCAAATTTGGCTTGATATGCATCTCCCAATGTGTGATATTTGTGTGGATTGGGTGGCACGCCGCCACTGCTATGTTATCTGGATCGGGTTGCACGCTCCAATAGTGTGATGTTGAGAATAGTTTCCATATGTTACTTTGTATGCCTTGATTCTTGGTTTCTGAGGAAAGTCTATATTGGGAGTTGCTCGACGAAGGGCGCATCGGTTATTTCCTTTCAGGATTTGATGGTATATTGCTTTCTTCACCAAAGGTGTGATAGATTTCTTGGTTCCAGGCATGAATCTGTGCATTGCTGTCTACTTTGAGCATGGTGACTTGAGGTGCTTCAGTTGTAATAGTGTTTGGATAGGATCGCGCGTTGTGGCGAGGCCACGTGAAGTTATGACCTTTAAATGAGGGTTCAAGTATTCTATTTCTATGACGTGAGACAAGATCTAGGCCTTGGGTTGTGATGGTACTGATGACCTTGAGGCACGGCTCTTTCGTCTAGATCAATTGTCGTGATTTGAGTATGTTCGGATCGTCTCTTATTGGTGCGCGTATGATGCAAATTGTGTCTTACGCATGTGTTGAGGTGTCATATCACCAGAGTGATATATTGGATTAGAGGTGATCGTTGGAGTTATTAATGAATACGGACGGATTTGGTTTCAGCTTGTTGGAAGGTTAATATCGAGGTTCGACTCGGAAATCCGTTGTGATAGTAGTCTAAAGGGATGTGACTTCATGGATGGTTGATCTGAGAGATTGTTACAGTTATTGCGTGTTTCATTTATCGTTGGCAAAATATGAAAGTGTTAGAATAAGCCCTTGGTTGATAAGAGGTTTTTCCATCGATATTTCAGTGTTGTGGGCAAATACTATGAATAATAATTATTGTTTCGAGTGTTTGGGTTATGTAGTTATCATATGATTACACCTGAGGTTGCAGGAATTGGTTATTACAGCTATTTCGGGCTTATTTTAATTATAGAAGTGAGGTTCTGATCTTGTGTATGATTTCGGAAAGTGCAATGCTGTCCTACGACTTATGGGTTAGATGGACTGTGAAATTTAAGCTAAATTGTGTTATCGGACCTATGCGAGGTAGGGTGACGAGCGATCACCCCGGGTATGTGCTTGGTAAGGTCATTCAGCTATTGGGTTGTTTCTGGTAAAACTCTGGGTACGCTCGAGGATGAGAGTTTGTTTAAGTTGCAGAGGAACGACCCGACCCGTAGTCTCATGTATTTCCGACCTGTTTTCCCCGTTTTATAATTCTATATGTTTCATTATATGTGTTTGGTGGATTTAAAGTAATTCGTATAGAGTTCGGTTAGAAATGAGACAATTAGTCTCTTTAAGAGAAGGTTAGTTTGGAAAAGTCAACCGGATGTTGACATATGAGTTAGAGGCCTCGGAATAGATTTCCGATGATTGAACCAGTTTCGGGTGATGATTTAAGGCTTAGGAGAGCAATCAGAAGTGAATTTGGAGGCTCGGTGTGGAAATTAGCCTATTTTGGCGAAGTTAGGAAATTGGTGAAATCTGGTTTGGTAGGCGAGATTTTAATCCGAGAGTCGGAATGAAATTCTTAGAGTTGCACTAGCTTCATTTGGTGATTTTGGATGTGAGCAAAATTTAAGTTGATTCGGAGGTGTTTAGGTCGGGTTTGGAAGCAAATGCGAGTTTGAAAGTTTTAGTTTAACTGAAGCCTTGATTAGATGAAAACTTTACGATTTTGATGTTAACAATAGTGTTTTTATGGTTTGAGCAAGTTTGAATAAGGTAATAGTACATATCTGTGCTTTTTGTTGAGGTTCCGAGGGCCTCGGGGTGATTTCGGATGGCTAACGGAGATTTTTGAGTTGGAAAAATGCAGTAAAAAGTATAGAGCAAATTTGCTGCGATCGCATAGAAGGTTATTGGAGGGGGCTCAGATTTTCTCTATGCGATCACGCAAAGTGGCTCTGCGATCGCATATGCTTGGGAGATTGGTCAGTGTAGTAGGCATGCAATCGTATAGAGGTGGCAGGCAGTGCTCTGCGTTCACATGGGATTTCTTGCGATCACGTAAGAGGATTTCAGGCGGCTGGAATTTTGTTTTCCGCGATCACGTGGCTTGGGACGCGATCGCAAACAACTAAAAATGCCTGAGCAGAAGGGTTTTAAGTGTTATTTCATCCGGGAATCATTCATAATTTCCTCCGTTTTTACACCACCTCAAGAGCGTTTTGGTAGAATTGAAGAGGGATTTTGACGGGAAATGATTGAGGTAAGTTTCGTGGCTTAGAAACATCATTTTTATGAAGAAGCAACCTTAAATTCTTGGAAAATTAGGGTAAAACTTGAAGAGCTAGAGCTTGAGTTTTTGAAATTTAATTTGGGATTTAATGGCCCATTTGAGCTCCGATTTTGGTAAATTTTATATGCACGGACTCGTGGGAGATGAGGAATCCGGTGATGTGAATTTCATAATTTTTTGAGAAGAGGGCTCGGGGCTCGGGTTTTGCCAACTTCATGATTTTTAGTATTTTTCAAGTAATGTAAATTGGGTTATGTTTCTTTAGGATATAGTAATGTATTCGTTGTGGTTTTGACTAGATTTGATGAGGAAGAAGGTCGATTCAAGAGGAAAGGGCATTGTGGACTAGTCTACAGCCGGCTTGAGGTGAGTAATAGATGTAGATGATGACCTGAGGTTTTGAAACCCCGATATCTCACACTTTGATGCTGTATTGAGGCGAGACACGTACGCTACGTTGAGTGCGGGTCATTTGCGTACGGGGACTATGGTTAGCCCGTCCGAGTGATGTCCATACTGTGTTAATAACTAGAAATTGATTAGTAAACAT
The DNA here is from genome assembly GCA_034376525.1 of Nicotiana benthamiana. NCBI lineage: Eukaryota > Viridiplantae > Streptophyta > Magnoliopsida > Solanales > Solanaceae > Nicotiana > Nicotiana benthamiana. The sequence continues at coordinate 132,382,588 of CM067334.1, forward strand.
CCAGCTTGGATCTTTATGAGCATGTTTGTGTTGCGTGGCGATTATTTAGATCCCTTAGGGATTATTATCACCATTTCCATGATATTGATCTTGTTTCCATAATATCAGTCCCGAGTTGGACACTGTCTAGAAATGATTAGTAAACTTCTAAGGTTTTAAAACACATAAGCTGTAATACCTGCTAAATGGAACTGAAAATGGTAAACTTGATTGTGCTCGTGTGGCTTGCATGCATATAATTGGAAAATTTGTGGATCGGGCTCCACAACTCAGCAAATGCTACGATGATATTGCGCTTGGGATGTAGGAGCCCATCCGGAGTCTGAACCCCCATAGTAAGCGCGGGTACCTAATGGATCGTGTTGTACGCCGAAGCGGTCATGTGCATTGCACTGCATTCATACATTGATATCTATCTGTCTATATGTAGTTGATTTATTGTTGTGTCATCGTTAAATGTGCTGAGTTGTAAGTTTCAGCTTTACATTGTGGTATTTCAGAATTTCTTACTTTCAGTCATTATACACGTCTATTGCCACTGAGTTGGAAGCACTCAATTTACTCCATGCACCATGTGTGCAGATTCAGGCACCTCAGGAGCATAGTTGAGCTTTTATTGTTTCAAAGTTCTCAGGAGTTGTCGAGGTAGCTGCCTGACATTCGTAGGACCCGAATCGTCCCCTATCCTTTTTCTATTTCCGCATTTGTGAACATCAGTTTTACTGAGGATTTATTATTTTGACATTTTAGAGGCTCTAGACTCATGACCCCAGGTCTTTGGGAGTTTATTTAGCAGTTGCTTCGAGTTTTATAAAACCTTTGTCTACTATCTGGTTGAAACTATATTATTTTGATAATTTAATGCTATAAATTGGTAATGGGCTGAGTAGTTGAGTAGTGAATGTTAACTGGTCGGGCTTGTCTAGCATTTGTGTTGGTTGCCATCACGATCAGGATTGGGGTCATTTGTGATGACCCGGCTGGTCGTCTTTGGAATTTATGGCTCGTTCCCCCATTAACTACTCACTCTAAGTTCATTTCTACTATGTTGGTTTGTCGGGATGTTCGGTAATAGAATTTGGAGTGTTTTGGGACACTTAGTCCCTAAATGAGAGCTTAAGTGTTGGAAAATGGTCCGTAATCAGAACAGTGTCAAGACAACCTCGAAATGGAAAACCGATGGTCTCCGTTAGGTGATTTCAGGGTCGGGAGCATGTTCGGAATGTATTTTTTATGTCCGTAGCTCATTAAGGCTAGAAATGTCGAACGTTAGAATTTTGAAGTTTCCGGTCTGATAGTGAATTTTTTTATTCAAAGGTCATAATGAGACTCCGGAAGTTTCTGTAGCAGCTTCATATCATTTGGGATGTGCGTGCAAAATTTTAGGTCAACCGGACATGTTTTGGTTAAGTTTTGAATTTTTTAAGTTCAAATCATTGATTAATTCACCTTTCCGGCATTGTTTTAGGTGGTTTAAGGATTGGTAGAAGCTGAAATGATGTTATGGGATATGTTCGTAGGTTTGGTTGAGGTCCCGGGGGCCTCAGGTGTGTATTTGATGCCCAACGGGGCATTTTGTGTTGAAGAACAGTTGCAGATTTATTGTTATATCTATTGCAGACCTTTCTTCTATGCGATCGCGCCCACCCATGCGATCGCATAGTGCATTTGGTAAGGGGCCTATTTTCCTTCAATGCGATTGCGGGTCATTGTATGCGATCGCATAGTTTTCCTTTCTCCTTCTCCGCGATCGTACTACTCTTCATGCATTCGCATAGTAGAAATTAGGAGCTCGACCTTAGGGCCAAAATCCTTCTATGCGATTGCATAGCCAAGTCTGCGATCGCATAGCTTCGCCTCACCCTTCTCTTCCATCGCATGACCTCCCCTATGTTTGCATAAGTCATTTTCCAGGCCTTCAATTTTTACTCTACTCGATCGCATCACTCCATATGCGATCACATTGAACAAATGCCTGGGCAGTTATAAACTTTTCAAAAACGAGAGTTCTTCCATTTTTATCAAACTCAAGCTAGAGATCTCGGTTTTGGGAGATTTTTTGAGGGATTTTCAGAGGCAAACATTGGGTAACGATTCCTTACTCGCTTATGATTATTATCCACTAATCTAATCACGAATTCAAGCTTTCATTTCGGATTTTGAATGAAAATTGGAGTAAAGTTCTTAGACCTAACTTTGATTGTTTGAAGGGGTATTTGACCTCCGATTTGGGAGATTTTCATATTGTTAGACTCGTGAGAGTACGAGGTTTCTGAAAATATAAAAATTATTTGATTCTGAGACGTTGGCTCGAGGGGCATTTTGGTCATTTCACCTATTTTCGCGCATTAGCTTTAATTTTAATAGTGTAATTAGTTTATTTTGATGTTATTTACAATATGTAATGATTTAAATAGATTTGGGCCACTCGGAGTCGGATATTCGTTGCAAGGGCATTGTTTCTTAGCAGTTTTGTACCAATTCGAGGTAAGTGGCTTGTCTAACCTTGTGTGGGGGACCTCTCCCCTTAGGATATCTTTTTCATTGTTTAAAAGTCGTGTGCGCGAGGTGACGGGCGTGTACTTGTGCTAGTGTTTGGAAATTCACCTTACTTGGCTTATTTAGATTGTGTTTTCTTCCCATATTTAATTGTTAAAAAAATGAAACTTCACTTGTTTTGACTTAGGGAAAGTATGTTAGTAACTTATTTGCTCTATTTGACTAAATTGAAATATATGTCTTTCCTTGAAAGGAATTTTAGTAACTTATTTGCTTTATTTGACTAAATTGAAATATCTATCTTTCCTTGGAAAGCATGCTAGTGATTTATTTGCTTTATTTGACTAAATTGCCATATTTGTCTTTCTTGTGAAGCATGTTAGATTCTCGACTTTACTTGTTGTTCACATTTGGCTTCCTTTTCGTTAAATATTGATTGGTTGTGGTGTATTTACTTTTGGGACTACGGGTTCAATTCCTAGGAGATCCTCTGTTATTGGTATGCTGGACTACGGGCTCGATTCCCGGGAGATCCTCTGCTATTGGTATGCTGGACTACGAGTTCAAGTTTCGGGAGATCCTCTGATATTGACATGATGGACTACGGGTTCAATTGCCGGGAGATCCTCTGATATTGATATGACGGACTACGTGTTCAATTTCCGGAGATCCTCTATTAAGAATAAAGGACTGCAGGTTCAATTCCCGGAGATCCTCTGTTATTTATATGATGGACTACGGGTTTGATTCCTGGGAGATCCTCAGATATTGGTATAAATGGATTGCTGGTTTAATTCCTGGAGCTCCATGAGGAATCCTGACTTTTGAGTAATTTTTCTTGTGTTCGTAGTCTGTAGTTGTATCCATTCTGTTTTAATTGCTGTCTTGCTAGATATTCGGGATTTACTTCATTATCTACCGTTTATTTATTCTTACATTATTTCTTATGTTCGTCTCAGTAGGGCCTCGGCCTTCCTCGTCACTACTCCACCGAGGTTAGGCTTGGCACTTACTAACTACCACTGTGGTGTACTCATGCTACTCTTCTGCACACTTTTGTTGTGCAGATCCAGCTACTATTGGCCGGGCCCACTATTAGTGCTCAGAGCTACACTTGGAGATTTGAGGTATGCCTCTGCTGCGTCCGCAGAGCCGAAGAGTCTCCTTCTATTCTACCTTTAGCTAGTAGTTTCATTCATGTACTCACTTGTTGTAGACAATCGTAGATGTTAGAGTCGTATGTTATATTTTACTCTTAGCCTGTGTTGCCGGTGGGTTTCCGGGTCTTCGAGGTTTTACATTATTTTGAGTCGAAGTGTATGTGCTAGGCGGCACCCTATACACTTTCTCATGCTATTAATGTTTTATTTATCGTTTTTCATAAGGATTGTTGAATTTCCACAAAGTGTCAGGCTTACCTAGTCGCGAAGACTGTGTGCCGTCATGACAGGTTCACGATTGGTGAACTAGGGTCGTGACTAGTTGGTATCAAAGATCTAGGTTCATAGGCGTCACGAGACACAGACCGGTTTATTAGAGTCTCGTTGATCGGTACGGAGACGTTTGTACTTATATACGAGAGGCTATGTAACTGTTTAGGAAATATCTTCACTTCGTTGAATTCCTCGTCGTGCTATGTTTTTGACACCGATTCTAAACTTATGTCTTCTATTCTCTCATAGATGGAGAGGACACGCACGACCCAGGACGATCAGGCACCTGCACCCCCTTCTGGAGCAGCTTGGGGCAGGGGCCGAGGCAGGGGTAATGGACGCGCGCGGGGTGCTGCTAGAACACCGACGCGAGCTGCCGCCGAGGTGCCGCCAGGGGACCCAAAGCCACCACTACTCCTGCTGTTCAAGAGGCATTGGCACAGCTATGAGTATGTATACCATGCTGTCACAGGCAGGGTTGCTTCCACCTCCTACAGCTATGTCCCAGGCCGATGGAGGAGCCCTGACTCCCGCAGCCGGCACTCTAGAGCAGAGTGTGCACATGGGGCCGATTCATGATATTATTCTAGTCTATCCTACAGTTACGGTTCAACCGGAGGATGGGGCACCTGCTTAAGAGGATGAGCAGCGTAGATTGGAGCGGTTCAAGAAGTATGACCCTCATACTTTCAGCGGACTATCTACAGAGGATGCTTTGGGGGTTTTTGGAGGATTGTCACCGCGTTTTTTGAGCCATGGGTATTACTGCTTCGAGTGGGGTTTCCTTTGCATCTTTCCAGCTTTGGGGATCCGCCTATGACTGGTGGCGCACTTTTCAGCTAGACAGCCCGGACAAGGATGCCTCCCGGACTTGGACTCGGTTTTCAGATATATTTCAGATGGAGTTTGTTCGCCAGAGCCTCTGAGATGCATGGCACGTGGAGTTTGAGCACTTGAGCCAAGCCCCTATTACGGTCTATGAGTATGCCATCCATTACACTAGGTTTGCCAGGCATGCGCCTGCTTTGGTGGCTACTGTTCGTGAGAGGGTTTGCAGGTTTATAGAGGGTTTTATTCCTTCCATCAGGTCTGGCATGGCACGAGCGTTGGAGATGGATATACCCTATTAGTAGGTGGTGAGTATAGCCAAGAGGATAGAGGGTATGCATGCCATAGAGCGGGAGGAATGGGAGGCCAAGAGGTCTCGAGGGTCTGGTCATTTCTCTGGTACCAGTACTTCAGTTGTAGGACGTCATGGTAGGGTTTATACGGTTCACCTAGTTCATTCAGCTCTTCCTTCATCTAGCAGTACTCCAGCTCCTCCCAGGTTTCAGGAGCCTTATTATGCACCTCCGATTTCTAGCGCACCTCCTGCGTAGGGTACCTCTAGTGGTCAATCTAGCAGGGGTGGGTCAAGTCAGTCACATCCACTACCTCCCCCCCAGAGCTTCTTATGAGTGCGGGGATACCCTCCACTTGGTTAGAGAGTGCCCCAGACATGATAGGGGTGTGCCTTCTAAGACTCCATAGCCTCAGCATGCTCCACAGGGTCAGCACGCCATTGTTCCAGCTCTAGCTACCACCACACTTGCCTAGCCAGCCAGAGGAGGGGATTGAGGAGATAGAGGTCGCCCTCGAGGTAGGGGCCGAGTCAGATTTTATTCCATTCCTGATCGTGCCAAGGCTGTCGCCTTTGATTCGGTTATCACAGGTATTATTTTGGTTAGTCATAGAGAGGCATCGTATCTATTCGATCCAGGCTCTACTTATTCTTTTGTGTCATCTTATTTTGCTCCGCATTTGGGTACAGTCCGAGAGACCTTGAGCTCTCCTGTTTATGTTTCTACTCCCATGGGAGATTCTCTTGTTGTGGACCGCGTATATCGGTTGTGTTTGGTTACTATTCGTGGTTTTGAGACCAGGGAAGATCTTTAATTACTTGATATGGTTGATTTTGATATTATCTTTGGCATGGACTGGTTGTCGCCCCATTATGCTATTCTTGATTGTCACGCTAAGACCATGACACTGGCTATGCTAGGTATTCCTCGTATTGAGTGGAGTGGTACTTTTGATCACACTCCCAGTAGAGTTATATCCTTTCTTAAAGCTCAGCGTATGGTTGAAAAGGGGTGCGCCGCATATTTACCCTATGTGCGAGATGTCAGTGCTGATACCTCTTCTGTTGACTCTGTTCTAGTAGTACAGGATTTCCCCGATGTGTTCCCTTCTCATTTTCTTGGCATGCAACCTGATCGGGACATTGATTTTGGTATTAATTTGTTGCTGGGAACTCAGCCGATTTCCTCTTTACCGTATGGCTCCTCCTGAGTTGAAGGATCAGTTATATGAATTGCTTGATAAGGGTTTTATTCGACCCAGTGTTTCACCATGGGGTGCTTCTGTCTTGTTTGTATAGAAAAAGGATGGTTCTGTGCGCATATGTATCGATTATTGGCAGTTGAACAAAGTAAAAGTGAAGAACCGATATCCTTTGCCTCGTATTGATGATCTATTCAACCAGCTTAAGGGCGCACACGTGTTTTCTAAGATTGATTTGCGCTCAGGTTATCACCAGTTAAAGATTCGGGAGCCGGATATCCCGAAGACCGCTTTCAGGACTCGATATGTTCATTACGAGTTCCTTGTCATGTCATTTGGGCTGACAAACGCCCCAACAGCTTTTATGCATTTGATGCGCAGTGTATTCAGGCCCTATCTCGACTTATTTGTCATTGTTTTCATAGATGATATTCTTGCATACTCCTGGAGCCAGGAAGATCATGAGCAGCACTTGAGGACAGTGCTTTAGACTTTGAGGAAAAATAATTATATGAAAGTTCTCAAAATGTGAGTTTTGGTAGAGTTTTGTGGCATTCCTAGGCCACGTGGTATCGAGTTAGGGCATTCAGGTCGATCCGAAGAAGGTGGACGCCATGCAAAAATGGCCCAGGCCCTCCTCAGCTATAGAGATTCGTAATTTCCTTGGCATGGCAGGGTATTGCCATCGTTTTGTGGATGGGTTCTCGTTGATTGCATCCTCTATGACTAGATTGACCCAGAAGGGTGCTCCTTTTCAGTGGTCGGACGAGTGTGAGGCGAGCTTCCAAAAGCTCAAGGCGGCTTTACCTTCTGCCCCTATTCTGATTTTGCCTATTGGATCAGGGTCCTATACAATATATTGTGATGCCTTACAAGTTGGACTTGGAGCGGTATTGATGTAGGACGGTAGGTTGATTGCCTATGTATCCACACAGTTAAAGGTGCATGAGAAGAACTATCTTCTCCATGACCTTAAGTTAGCTGCTATTTTTCACTCCTTGAAGATCTGGCGTCATTATTTTCACGGCGTGCCTTGTGAAATTTACACGGATCATCGGAGTTTGCAACACTTGTTCTAGCAAAGTGATCTGAACATGCGCCATAGGAGATGGTTGGACCTACTGAAGGACTATGATATTACTATTCTTTATCACCCCGGAAAGGCCAATGTGGTAGCCGATGCCTTGAGTCGCCGGGCGGAGAGTTTGGAAAGTTTGGCATATTTACCAGCTTCATAGAGACCTATGGCGATGGATGTCCAAGCCCTAGCCAGTCAGTTCGTTAGATTGGACCTTTCAGAGCCCAGTCGGGTTCTAGCCTGTGTGTTTTCTTGGTCTTCATTGTTTGATCGTATTTGGGAGCGGCAGCATGATGACCCTCATTGTTTGTCCTCAGGGACACAGTTCAGCATGGGGATGCTAAGGATGTGACTATATGAGATGACGGGGTGTTGAGAATGCAGGGGCGGATCTGTGTGCCCGATGTTGATGATATTCGGGAGTTGATATTGACTGAGACTCATAGCTTGAGGTACTCCATCCACCCGGGTGCCGCTAAGATGTATCAGGATCCGAGGCATCATTACTGGTGGAGGCGGATGAAGAAGGACATAATAGAGTTTGTAGCTAGATGTCTCAACTGTCAGCAGGTGAAGGCTGAGCATCAGAGACCGAGAGGGTTACTTCAGCAGATGGAGATTCCGGAGTGGAAATGGGAGAATATCACTATGGACTTTGTGACTGGTCTCCCTATGACGGAGAGGAAGTTCGATTCTATTTGGGTTGTTGTGGATTGGCTGAGCAAGTCCGCTCATTTCATTCCAGTGTGCACTTCTTACTCAGCGGAGCGGTTAGCAGCGATTTATATCAGGGAGATTGACCGTGTGCATGGCATTCCAGTTTCTATCATCTCAGACACGGGTTCAGTGTCTATATCACGGTTCTGGAGAGCTTTCCATCATGAGTTGGGTACCCGGGTGACCATGAGTACAACTTTTCACCCTCTGGCGGACGGACAGTACGTGCGCACTATTCTAATTCTTGAGGATATGTTGCGTGCGTGCGCGACTGAGTTTAGATAGTCTTGGGATTAGTTCTTGCCTCTAGCCGAGTTTGCGTACAACAACAGTTATCAGTCCAGTATTGAGATGGAGCCTTATGAGGCCTTATATGGTAGGATATGCAGATCCCCAATGGGTTGGTTTGATCCGGGCGAGACCAAGTTATTGGGCACCGATTTGGTCAGGATGCGGTTGAGAAGTTTAAGGTGATTCAGGATAGACTCCATATGGCCCAGTCTAGACGGAAGAGTTATGTGGACCGAAAGGTTCTTGATGTATCCTATATTGTTGGTGAGTTTGCTTAAGGTCTCGCCTATGAAAGGCGTCATGAGGTTTGGTAAGAAAGGGAAGTTGAGCCTGAGGTTCATTGGCCCATTTGAGATATTTTGAGGCAGATTGGGAAGGTTGCTTATGAGCTTGCTTTACCTCCCTGTTTGGCCAGAGTTCTCCTATTATTTCATGTTTCGATGCTTCGGAGGTATCATGGTGACCCGTTTCACGTGTTGAGTTCACTTTAGTCCAGTTGGACGATGACTTGTCCTATGTTGAGGAGCCGGTGGCAATATTAGACAGGCAGGTCCAAAGGCTCAGGTCAAAGGATATATCTTCAGTAAAGGTTCACTGGTGGGGTCAGCCGGCCAAGGAGGCGATTCGGAGACCGAGCGGGATATGCGCAGCCGATACCCTCTTCTTTTTGCTACTTCAGGCATGTTCTCTATGCTCGTTCGAGGATGAACGAATGTTTAAGTGTAGGAGGATGTGATGACCCGGCCGATCGTCTTTGGAATTTATGCCTCGTTCCCCATTAACTACTTCTCCTTAAGTTCATTTCTGCTATTTTTGTTTGACGGGATGTTCGATAATAGAATTCTGTGTGTTTTGGGACACTTAGTCCCTAAATGAGAGCTTAAATATTGGAAAATGGTCCGTAATCAGAATAGTATCAAGCCGACCTTGGAATGGAAAACCGATGGTTCTGTTATCTCCGTTAGGTGATTTTGAGGTTTGGAGCTTGTTCGGAATGTATTTTGGATGTCCGTAGCTCATTCAGGCTAGAAATACCGAAAGTTAGAATTTAGAAGTTTCTTGTCTGATAGTGAATTTTTTATCCAAGAGTCAGAATGGGATTTTGGAAATTGATGTAGCAACTTTCATGTCATTGGGGACGTGCGTGCAAAATTTTAGGTCAATCGGACGTGTTTTGGTTAGGTTTTGAATCGAAAGCAAGTTTGGTTAACTTTTGAAGTTTTTAAGTTCAAATCATTGATTAGTTCGAGTTTCTGGTGTTTTTTTTGGTGGTTTAAGGATTGGTACAAGTTGGAATGATGTTATGGGATATGTTCGTAGGTTTGGATGAGGTCCCGGAGGCCTTGGGTGTGTTTCGGATGCCCAACGGGGCAATTTGGGTTGAAGAACAGTTTCAGATTTGCTGCTATATTTGTTGCAGACCTTTCTTCTATGCAATCGCAGCCTACCCATGCGATTGCATGGTGCAGTTGGTGAGGGGCCTATTTTACTTCAATGCGATCGCAGGTCATTGTATGCGATCAAATAGTTTTCCTTTCTCCTTCTCCGCGATTGTACTACTCTTCATGCATTCGCATAGTAGAAATTATGAGCTGGACCTCAGGGCCAAAATCCTTCTATGCGATTGCATAGCCCAGTCCACGATCGCATAGCTTCACCTCCCCCTTTTCTGTGATCGCATGACCTCTTCTTCATTCGCAAAAGTCATTTTCCAGGCCTTCAATTTTTACTCAGCGCGATTGCATAACTCCTTATGCAATCAAATTGAACAAATGCTTGGGCAGTTATAAACTTTTCAAAAACGAGAGTTCTTCCATTTTTATCAAACTCAAGCTAGAGAGATCAGTTTTGGAAAATGTTTCGAGGGATTTTTAAAGGAAAACATTGGGTAACGATTCCTTACTCGCTTATGATTATTACCCACAAATCCAATCTCGAATTCAATCTTTAATTTGGGATTTTAAATAAAAATTAGGGTAAAGTTCGTAGACCTAACTTTGATGATTTGAAGGGGTATTTGAACTCCGAATTGGGAGATTTTTATATGGTTAGACTCGTGAGAGATCGAGGTTTCTGAAAATGTAAAAATTAGTTAATTCCGAGACGTTGTCTTGTGGGGAATTTTTGTCATTTCACGTATTTTCGTGGCTTAGCTTTAATTTTAATAGTGTAATTAGCTACTAGCGATGTTATTTACAATATGTGATTGGTTTGAATAGATTTGGGGCACTTGAAGTCGGATACTCGTGCCAAGGGAATTGTTTCTTAGCGATTTTGTACCAATTCGAGGTAAGTGACTTGTCTAACCTTGTGTGGGGGACCCCTCCCCTTAGGATATCTTTGTCATTGTTTAAAGGCCTTGTGCGTGAAGTGACAGGCGTGTAATTGTGCTAGTTGTTGGAAATTCACCTTGCTTAGCTTATTTAGACTGTGTTTTCTTCCCATATTTAACTGATAAAAAAATGAAACTTCGCTTGTTTTGACTTAGGGAAAGCATGTTTGTAACTTATTTGCTCTATTTGGCGAAATTGAAATATCTGTCTTTCCTTGGAAGTCATGTTAGTAACTTATTTACTCTATTTGACTAAATTTAAATATCTATCTTTCCTTGGAAAGCATACTAGTGATTTATTTGCTCTATCTGGCTAAATTGCCATAGTTGTCTTTCTTGTGAAGCATGTTAGATTCTCGACTTTACTTGTTGTTCACATTTGGCTTCCTTTCCGTTAAATATTGATTTGTTGTTGTGTATTTACTTTTGGGACCACGGGTTCAATTCCCGGGAGATCCTCTGTTATTGGTATGCTGGACTACGGTTTCGATTCCCAAGAGTCTCTATTATTGGTATGCTGGATTATGGGTTGAATTCCCGGGAGATCCTCTTATATTGACATGACGGACTACGAGTTCAATTACCGGGAGATCCTCTGATATTGATATGACAGACTGCGGGTTCAATTCTCGGAGATCCTCTGTTATTGATATGATGGACTGCGGGTTCAATTCCCGGCGATCCTCTATTATTGATATGATGGACTACGGGTTCGATTCCTGGGAGATCTTCCGATATTGGAATAAATGGACTGCGGGTTCAATTCCCGAATCTCCATGTGGAATTCTAACTTTTGAGTGATTTTTCTTGTGTTCGTAGTCTTTACTTGTAATTATGTTTGAATTACTATCTTACTAGATATTCGGGATTTACTTCATTATCTACTGTTTATTTATTCTTATAGTATTTATTATGTTCATCTCAGTAGAGCCTCGAACTTCCTCGTCACTACTCCACCGAGGTTAGGCTTGGCACTTACTGAGTACCGCTGTGGTGTACTCATGCTACTATTCTGCACACTTTTGTTGTGCAGATCCAGGTACTACTGGTCAGGTGCGCTATTAGTGATCTCGGAGATACACTTGTAGATTTGAGGTATGCATCAGCCGCGTCCGCAGAGCCGAAGAGTTTCCTTCTATTCTACCTTTAGCTAGTAATATCATTCATGTACTCACTTGTTGTAGACACTCCTGATGTTAGAGCCGTATGTTATATTTTACTCTTAGCTTGTGTTGCCCGTGGGTTTCCGGGTCTTGGAGGTTTTACATTATTTTGAGTCGAAGTTAATGTGCCAGGCGGCACCCTATAGATTTTCTTATGCTATTGATGTTTTATTTATCGTTTTTCGTAAGGATTGTTGAATTTCCGCGAAGTATCGGGCTTACCTGGTCGCGAAGATCGGGTGCCGTTATGACAGGTTCACGATTGGTGAACTAGGGTCGTGACATCATGACACTCCCACTCGATCAAGAATCTCAAATGGACCAATGGACCTAGGGTTGAGCTTGCCCTTCTTCCCAAATCTCATCACGACCTTTATAGGCGACACTCAGACCAATACTCGCTCTCCGACCATTAAGGCCACATCTCGAACCTTGTGGTCTGCATATCTCTTCTGCCTGAACTAAGCCATACAGAGGCTATCTTGAATAATCCTGACCTTGTCCAAGACTTCCTGAACTAGATCCGTGCCCAACAGGTGATCCTCTCTCGGCTCAAACCATCCAACCGGAGATCGACAACGGCTACCATATAAAGCCTCATAAGGAGTCATCTAGATACTCGACTAGTAGCTATTGTTGTAGGAAAACTCTTCTAATGGAAAAAACTGATCCCCCGAACCTCCAAAGTCAATAGCACAAGCTCGCAGCATATCCTCTAATATATGAATAGTCCGCTCAGACTGTACGCCCGTCTGAGGATGAAATGCTGTACTACTCAACCTGGGTTCCTAACTCTCGCTGAACTGCTCTCCAGAAGTGCTAGGTAAATTGTGTACCCCAATCCTAAATGATAGATACTGGCACACAATGAAGACGAACAATCTCCCAGATATAGATCTCAACTAACCTCTCGGACAAATAGGAGACTGCCACAGGAATGAAATGCACTGACTTGGTTAGCCTATCAACAATGACCCAAACTGCGTCGAACTTCTTTCGAGTCAGCGGGAGTCCAACAATGAAGTTCATGGTGATCCGCTCCCACTTCCACTCGGGAAGCGTATTCCTCTAAAATAAACCACCAGGCCTCTGATGCTCATACTTAACTTGCTGACAATTTAAATATCGATCCACATATGCAATGATATCTTTCTTTATTATATGCCACCAATAATGCTACCATAAATCGTGATACATCTTCGTGGCGCCCGGATGAATAGATTAACGGGAACTATGGGCCTCCTCTAAAAACAACTCTCGAAGCCCATCCACGTTAGGCAAACAATCTCGCCCCTACAATCTCAAAACTCCATCATCACCTAAGGTAACCTACTTGGCACCTCCATACTGCATCGTGTCTCTAAGGACACACGAATGGGGACCATCAAACTGCCGATCACAAATACGCTCCAATAAGGAAGAACAAGCGACCGTGCAAGCTAATACTGGACTAGGCTCATAAATATCCAACCTCACAAATAGATTGGCCAAATCCTGAACATCCAAAGAAAGTGGCCTCTCACCAACCGGAATATAAACAAGACTGCCTATGCTGGTTGACTTTCTGCTTAAAGCATCGGCTACCACATTGGCCTTCCGTAGGTGATATAATGTAGTGATGTCATAATCCTTCAACATTTCCAACTACCTCCTCTGCGTCAAATTCAACTCCTTTTTCTTGAACAAGTACTGAATACTCTTGTCATCGGTGAACACCTCACATGCCACGCCATACAGATAGTGCCTCCAAATCTTCAATGCGTGAACAATGGATACCAACTCTAAGTCATGAACCGGATAGTTCCTTTCATGAATCTTCAACTGTCATGAAGCATAGGCAATGACCTTGCCGTCCTTTATCAACAATACACCAAGCCCAATACGTGATGCATTACAATAAACAGGATGAGCCCCTAATCTTGAGGGAAAAACCAATACCGGTGTCGTAGTCATAGTTGTCTTGAGCTTCTAAAATCTCGCCTCATACTCATCCGACCATCTGAACTGGGCACCCTTCTGGGTCAGCCTAGTCATCAGGGCTACTATAGATGATAACCCCTCCACGACATGACGGTAATAGACTGTTAATCTCAAGAAACTCCGAATCTCTATAGTTGATACTAGTCTAGGCCAGTTCTTTGCTGCTTCAATCTTTTTCGGATCAATCGGAATACCCTCTGCTGATATGACATGACCCAGGAGTGCAACTGAACTCAACCAGAACACACACTTCCAGAACTTATCATATAACTGACTATCCTTCAGAGTCTGAAGAACCACTCTGAGATGTTGCTCGTGCTCCTTTTGGATGTGGGAATATATTAGAATATCATCAATGAAGACTCTCATGAACAAATCCAAATAAGGCATGAACACTAGGTTCATCAAATCCATAAAAGTTGTTGGGGCATTGGTCAATCCGAATGACATAACCAAGAACTCATAATGCCCATACCGAGTGCGGAAATCTATTTTAGGGACATCAGATGCTCATCCTCAATTGATGGTAGCCAGATCTCAAGTTAATCTTTGAAAATACCTTAGCACCTAAAAACTAATCAAACAAATCATCAATCCTCGGTAGTGGGTACTTATTCTTGATTGTGACCTTGTTTAACTGCAAGTAATCAATGCACATTCTCATCGAACCATCCTTTTTCTTAACAAACAACACCGAGGCACCCCATAGTGAAGCGTTGGGTCTAATGAAACCCTTCTCAAGCAAGTTTTGCAACTTCTCCTTATACTCTTTCAACTTTGACAGGGCCATGCGAGATGGCGGAATGGAAATGGGCTAAGTGTCTGGAGCCAAATTGATGCAAAAGTCAATGTCCTTTTTGGGTGGCATCCTTGGCAGGTCTGAAGGGAAAACCTCAGGAAACTCACGAACCACGGGCACCAAATCAATAGAGGGAACTTCAGCACTGGAAACATAAGCCAAATAGGCCAATCACCCCTTCTCGATCATATGTCGAGCCTTCACATTAGAGATAACTCTACGAGGATAATTACCAGGAGTTTCTCTCCACTCTAAACGAGGCATACCCGGTAAAGCTAAGGTCATAATCTTGGCATGACAGTCCAAGATAGCATGGTATGGTGATAACCAGTCCATTCCCAAAATAACATCAAAATCGACCGTGTCTAAGAGCAACAAATCTACAAGAGTATCAAAACCCCCAATCACCATAATACAAGAATGATGGACTCGATCAACCACAATAGAATCATCCACCGGTATAGACACATAAATAGGAACACTCAATGAATCACTAGGCATGATCAGATATGGTGCAAAAGAAGATGACACGTACGAGTATGTAGACCCTGGATCAAATAGCATTGAATCATATCTATCAAAAATGAGAACTATACCTGTAATAACTGCATCTGAAGCCTTATCCTCGGGCCTAACTGGGAGAGCATAACATCGCCCTGAACTACCTCTGTGGGGTGGCCTACAACTGGCTGGCCTCCACCTCCGGTGGCCTGAGCTCCACCTATAGGACCTCTACCTCCACGTCTAGCACCTCTACCCCCACCTCTAGCTGGTTAGGTGGGCTGTGGAACATCGGGTGCCTATATCATAACAAGAGAACCCTGATACGGAGAACAACTCGAAGCTCAAGGGCAATACCTAGCAATGTACCTCGGGTCGCTACAAGTAAAAAAGCACTCGGTTGTCGGGGTTGATGGCATTGGAAACTCTAAAGCGGTGGTGCACTGAAGGACCGCTGAATAGAATATTGCATCTGAGGACCACGACTACCTGAAGCTCTATGAGAAACCTGAAGAGGTAACTGATAGGGCCTAAGAGGATGGCCTCTACCATATGAATATCTACCGCCAGATGAGGTACCACTGAATCTGCTTGAATGATGTGGCCTCTTATCTGACCCATGACCACCTCCCTGTGACAGAACCACCTCAACTCTGCGTGCCATATTGGCCGCCTCCGAAAAAGTGATCTCACTCACGCCCTCCTTGGCCATCTGAAGATGAATTGGTTGAATAGACCGTCGATAAACCTCATCACCCTCTCTGTTGGTAGGAAGTATGACAAGTGCATGGCGAGCTAAGTCGAGGAACCTGGTCTCATACTGGGTGACCGTTATGGAACCCTGCTGGAGCGCTCAAACTGCCTCTAATAGGCTCTTTCTAAGTCACGGGAAGAAACTTCTACAGAAACAATGCTGTAAACTGGTCCCAAGTTAAATATGGTGATCCAGCTGGCCTAGCTAAGCAATAATCCCCCTACCAAGTCTTGGCAGATCCAGACAGGTGAAGTGTAGCAAAATTTACCCCATTGGTCTCAACAATACCCATGTTCCTGAGAACCTCGTGGCAACTATATAAGAAATCCTTGGGATTCTCATAAGAAGCACCGCTGAATGTAGTAGTGAAGATCTTGGTTAACCTATCCAGCCTCCACAAAGCATCGGCTGATATCGATGCTCCATCGCCTGTCCGAGCCACTACACCTGGCCAAACTGCTCTAACTAGCTAAACCGCTAGAGTCTTAATCTGGAGGGCTACCTGCTCCAAAGTGCATGTAGTAGGAGTCTGAGCCCCCCTCTAGCCTGAGAAGTGGTTGGTGCTACAGAAAGCAAACTTGCTTGGGTAACACTCACCATGAAGCCCACCAATCGGACCAGAGCGTCCTGAAGAACTGGGGTAGCAATAAACCCCTCTGGGACCTGAACTAGGCCTACCGGAACTACTGGGGCCAGAACCTCCTCGTCAAAATCAACTCGAGGCTTCGCCACTGGGGCTACTTCTCGAGGCTAAGCTCTGCACCTACCTCAGACTCTAGCACGTCCTCAGCCTCGCCCTCTGCCCTTCATGGGTGCTGCTGATGTGTGCTCGGACTGCTGAGCGATAGATGAGGAAGTGCGTGTACTCGCCATCTGAATAAGAACGGAGTAGAAATTAAATCAATATTGGGAAACATAACCTCATGACACGAAAGAACAAATGTAAAGTTTTTCCTAACTTTGTAGCCTCTAGGGAATAAATACAGACATCACTGAACCGATCCCTCAAACTCTACTAAGCTTGTCTATAAATAGTGAGACCCGTGTATCTTAGAGCTCTGATACCAACTTGTTGCGACTCGTAATTCCCGCCCTCGGGAGTCTTGATGGCGCCTATGTCTACGCCTCCTTTTTTCATCGCGGATCTGGGAGATCGAAAATCGGGTATATGACATTATTGGAGGACAACTCTTTTATTCCCTTGCAATAATTGGGTTTTTGGAATTTGGAGAGTCACCACCTAATAATTATAATGCACTTTTAGAGGAAAGAATTGAGAAGAAGAACCGGAGTTGGGTAAGGGCTTGAGATTATCTCGAAGGGAAGGTGTTAGGAATTCCTCAAGATCCACTATTGTGGTTCATGGCCATACTATAATTGTGACTTTAGAAGGTAGAAGAAACAAATAAGGTTTTCACATAACAACTATAAACAAGTTCAAAGTTTTTAAAAGAGAAGAAGAGAACAAGACATTTGAGAAGATTAAATTAAACGAGAGAAAGACTTAAAAGAAACATAAGAAATAAAGGGAAAAGAGGTCCTAGGTTTATACATAATATGGATCATATTAATGCAATATTCAGCAATCACTCCTCAGAAGAGGGGTCATACGTGATATTAGCGCACAGGTCATCATATCCATATTCTACCATTCCAACCCTGTTAAGGTATTAAAGTGTGATTAGTCTCGTTCACTTATTGCATGATAGTACCCATCCCAATCCTATCAGTCCCGGGGCATTAGGACTTCTAATCCTAAATTGGAAGCAAAGGATGGGGCCTTTATGGAATTTGAAGGATAAAATTCTAGTTTGATTTTCAAAAAAAGTATCAAATAAAGGGAACAACAAACAAGTAAGGTAAGGATCAAATAAACCCCTAAATTCACATAGTAGTTTATCATTCCTTAGCAAATATTGCTTTGGGCTTAGATAAAAATTAATCAGTGAGCGGAATGGTTCAATACATATATTTATACATAAAGTGTCTATTAGGCCACTCGGATACAGTTGTCAAGGATTAAGGCATTAGATT
This sequence comes from Nicotiana benthamiana, assembly GCA_034376525.1. Taxonomy (NCBI): domain Eukaryota; kingdom Viridiplantae; phylum Streptophyta; class Magnoliopsida; order Solanales; family Solanaceae; genus Nicotiana; species Nicotiana benthamiana. Next base: position 132,400,491 of record CM067334.1, read on the forward strand.
AGCACGAATTGATTTAATAAATACTGATTTTAGAAGATAACTATGCAGAAGACTTTTGAAAGAAAAGACAGGCTGCAGAGTTAGGAAAGTGTTTATAAATCAATTTCACAAAGGATTAGCGGACTATCCAGATATAAACACAGAAATCGTTGTAAAAATTTTCAGAAAAGACAGAACTATCTAAAGAAAAGAGCAAGCTGCATAACTAATTTATACAACGAGTTCAGGAATTGAGTTGGAAAAAAAACGATTAGCCAGAACATTAGAGAAGCCGTTTACGAAAAGATATGCAAATTTAAAGAACTCGATTTTTAATTTAAGAGAGTTTTATCAAAATGGTTAATGTTTTGAAAACATTGCTGAATTAGGTGTTTAAGAACCAGTTAACCAATTATTACTGCTTTAAACGGGCCAGACGAGTTCGATGCAAATCCTATAGGCATGATATCTTTGCTATTGATTTTTTTCCAGAACTTGTTTGAATTTGTGAAAAGATGCTTGTTTAATTAATCTTAAAGCTTGGCTAATGAATATGCACATCCTATAGGCATGATATCTACAATAAATTTTCAGAAAAGTTTTAACTCATATAGGCAGGATCTCTAGATGCATAATTATAGAACATGAGGCGTTAAATCCTAGACATGATTTCTATGTTATTTGTAGTAAAGTTAAGCGATAAATCCTATTGGCATGGTCTCTATGTGATTGACTAACTGTAAAGATCCTACAAGCAGGATTTCGAGTAAAAGTAAAGTCCTAAATCATGATTTCTACCTTTTTTAATGCAAGAAAGTAAAGACCCCTCCCGCACCCATGTACTATACTCCCCGAGTTTTTAGACAAGTTATTACAAACCATAAAAGATAACAATACACCAAAGACTAACAGCTAGATCCTAGCAGCCTAATTCAATATTAATGTCTAATAACATCTGATTAACTAATTTCGAGATCCATATTTTCAAAGCCTTCTCTTTATTGAAAGTATTTCAAAGTTCCAAGGAATCTCAGGGATTCCCAGCAATTCTTACACCCAGGATACCATTTAGAATTAGAATGATGCAGAGAGGAAGAGCCAACCCTCAGGCATCCAAGTTCAGGGGGAGCTCAGGTGTCCTAAAGCATGGCTTGCCAGAGAGGGGCAGAACTTATAGCTAAGAGTAAGTTCAAAGTGAAATAGAAATTGGAGAGCCATAACAAATGGTGGTCATGCCTAGCCACATGGTAGGTTGGCACACCCCTGAGCACTTGTTTGGTTAGACAAGTTAGGAGCAGACCCTTGAAGGTCAGACCAAGGTCTGCATAGTGATTAAGACACTATCAGACCCAAGTCCAAGGCTCAAATCATAGACAACAATATTAGAGTGCTATTATGCCCCGAACCATAACTCACATACAAAGAGGTAAAGGGTAAGTGGATTCACATAGGAACAATAAGGACAAAGTTGTAGGAAAACAGTAAATGAAAGCATAGCAGAACTAGGATGTAAAACACATAGTGGAGGGGCAGTATTTAAACTAAGACGGACATAGCAGTTGCAAAGTAATAGAAGAGAATAGCAGAGTAACCACAACAAGCAAACAACAAAAACAACTTAGCTTTTCAAGAGAACACTCGAAGATTCAAAGAGAACTCAAAGGTGTTTTAGAAGGCAAAGAGGAAAAGTAGACAAAACTGGTCTGTGTATTTGGGAGAAGAAGAGATAGAAAACAGACTGCCTATTATTGATTGTTATTCCTTTTTTGGTTTGTTACTGTGTCGCAAAATGGGAGGCAAAGCCTTTTTATAGTGTAGATAAGCAAACAAGAAAGGTAAGAAAAACTTTTAAAACATTAGTCTTAATATATTCTCCCCTTAGTTAAGGGATTCAATTTCAAATGAAAAACGTAATGAAGGAAAGGGAACTTCAGTAAAATCTTTCAAAGCAGCATAAGAGGGAAAGATACATAAGACTTATTTAAGGAAAGAAATCAACAGTACTTATGTTGGCCCAAGTTTCAGTTGATGTTTTGAAGATTGACAAATGAACAGATAGAAGGACCTGGTCCATCTTGTATAACCCAGTCTGAATCAACAAGGGCACATGCAGAGCACGTGAGGAAGATAATGCACCAAAGATCACACATCATCAATATCTTCTGATCATAATCGAAAATATTGCATTGGGATAAGGAGGATAGTCTCCTTATGTGAAGAGAACTTAATCCTAGGTTAGGATAAGGGTTGGAGTTTGCATTGGGCAAGGACACGAATTTTGAATGGATAAGAAGTGGAGTCTTAATCAAACTCTAACTGCTAACTCAATATATGATTGAGTTATTTCTCTTTTTAGGTAACACACAAGCAGAAGTAAAAGCATATTTGACAGCTAAAGAGTGAAGTCTGATTAGCAAGCAATATATGCAAGTTACAAGTGTGGACGCCTACAACTACATGAACCTAGAGAAGAACCAGTTCCATCTGATTGTGTTATTTCTAGTTCAACTGTAGTAGGTTTAATATTGTACCTTTCAGATTTTCTAGAAGCAATTGAATTAGGTACGTTGTGTCATCAAGTTAGAGTTAACTTGATAGTGTCTCACCAGCTGAGGCTGTGTGCCACACTGGGATAAGAGTTTAATTCTTAGGTTTACAAGGGTTTTGTAAATGCTGTATTTGGCTCATTGATATTAGTAGAGTTTGGGGAAAATCCTACTGAGTAGTAGGTCGTGGTTTTTTTACCTTTTGAGCCAGGTGTTTTCAACATAAAAATTGATGTGCACTGTACTTTCAGTTTTTATATTTCCATAAACTGCAGTAGTTAGAACACTTAAAATAACATGGTTCTTCTAACGCGAAAATTAGGTACCACACAAATCACCCCTTTTCTTGTGTGGTATTGACGTTTATTAACATCAATTGGTATCAGAGCAAGTTATCTTTGAAGAGGTTAACACCTTAGGGAAAAGATCAATATGAGTACACAACCTAGAACTGGGAAGCACAGTCTACTACAAGGCCTCCACTCTTCAACGGGCTCTATTATTCTTGGTGGAAAAATAGAATGAGAGACCACATCATTGGTGAAGATTATGAACTTTGGGACATCATCACTGATGGTCCTCTTGCTACAACCAAGAAAAATGCTGAAGTAATGGATGTTCCAAAAACTAGAGCAGATTGTACTACTGATGGTCTAAGGAAATGGGAGAAAAATGCTAAAGCCAAGAAATGGCTAGTGTGTGGACTTCGCCCTGATGAATACAAAAGGGTTCAGGGATGTAGAACTGCTAAGGAAATTTGGCACACTTTACAAGTGGCTCATGAAGGAACACCTCAAGTGAAGAGGTCCAGAGGTACTCTACTGTATTCTCAATATGAGAATTCTACTATGAAGGATGGTGAAACTATCCAAGAGATGTACACTAGGTTCACTACACTGACAAATAAACTTGAGTCGCTTGGAAGGGTCATTCTGGAAGATGACAAGGTAGAGAAGATCCTAACTAGAGTTTTGCAAATCTCTTGGGAAAGCAAAATCACTACCATTCAAGAATCCAAAAGCATTGCTACTCTAAAATTAGATGAACTAATTGGAAACTTGACTGCTTATGAATTGAGAAGGCAAACTATGAAGATGGATGCTCCAAAGAAGGAAAGAAGTTTGGCTCTCAGGATCCCTGAAGGATCAGATCTTGAAGATAATGAAATGGCAGTGATAACCAGATATTTGAAAAAATACCTTATGAGAGGAAAGAGCTCTTCAAGAGGATCAACATTCAACAAACTTAGGGCTCCTGAGAAGCAGACAAATGATGGTTGCTATAAATGTGGAAAGACAAATCACATGATAAAGAATTGTCCTCAATGGGAGATTAAGTGGAAGAAAGAAAGGGCAGAAAGAAGGAACAGGTTCAATCAAGGAAAACCAAAGGTACTACAAAGGCCATGGTTATTGCATGGGGAGATACGTCAAATAAAGACTCTGAAAATGAAGCTCAAGATGAGCAAGCTCTTATGGTCATTGGAGAATCAGAAGATGAACAGGAGGTAAGTATTTCACATCTTAAAGAAAAAATTAAATTCCTGTCAAAAGAAAAATTGACTAAACTCTTGATGGACTTCATAGATGAGTTTGAAATAAAAACAGTGAGAACGATGTTCTGTCTAGGGATTGTGCAACACTAGAAGAAAAATGCAAAAGACCAGAATCTATGGCTGATGAAAGTAATAATTTAAATGTTGAGTTGAAGAACCAGGTTTTTCAACTGGAAAACAGTGTCCTAGAACTCAAGTCTGAAAATTTGAAACTGCAAATAGGGACAGGAAAGATAAAGGCTGATCAATCATTTCTTACACTAGAAGAAAATTTAGGAAAAATAAAAGATGAGTTGTATAAGAAAGATGAATCAATCAAGGTCATTAAAGAAGAATTAGGAAAGATGAAGCATGAACTAGATAGAACATGCAAATGGAACAAGGCTTCTGATGCACTCTGCTGGCTATACGAACGTCACAGCAGCAAAAAGAGAGGACTTGGATTTGGGATCAAGCTCCAAAATAGGATCCCAAAAACAAGTATCTCACTCTTCCTGAGAACAAAATCTGTACACATTGTGGCAAGACTGGCCATTATAGAAATGAATGTAATGCAAAAGAAATGGCCAGTCAAAGAAACAAAACTTTTGTTCAACAAAAACACAAACCGCCTTGGTGGGCAAAGAAAAATCTAATTCATCCTTTTTCCAATAGAAAGGGACCCAAACTAGTTTGGGTTCCTAAGACTAACCTCTGACTTCATCTTGCAAGTCCAAGTGAAAGAAAGTAGCCAAATTTGGTACATGGATAGTGGCTGCTCAAAGCATATGACTGGTACCAAGGACCAGTTTCTTTCACTTGAGAACCTAAGAGGAGGCAATGTCTCCTTTGGAAATGGAAAGAAAGGTGAGATCATTGGGGTTGGAAAGGTAGGAAAGACAGACTCTCATTCTATTGAGAATGTTTACTTGATAGATGGCTTGAAATATAGCCTGATAAGTGTGTCACAACTGTGTGACAAAGATAATCTAGTGGCTTTCACTTCCTTAAAATGTTTTGTGATTAACCTTACTACAGACAAGATTTTTTTGCAGGGAAGAAGAGTTAACAATATTTACATTGTAGATTTGTCAACTCTTTCTGAAAATGAACTCACTTGTCTGAGTGTGATAATAAATGATCCCCTCCTTTGGCACAAAAGACTTGGTCATGCTAGTATAAATAAATTAAATGAATTAGTCTCCAAGGACTTGGTGATAGGTTACCTAATGTCAAGTTCAAGGAAGACAAAGTTTGTGAGGCATATGCAAGGGGGAAGCAGGTAAGTTCATCCTTCAAAACTAAGAAAATGGTAAGTTCGTCCAAGACGTTGGAACTGGTTCATATGGATCTCTGTGGTCCAATGAGAGCCATGAGCAGAGGTGGTAAAAGATATGTCATGGTGCTAGTTGATGATTTCTCTAGATTTACCTGGGTGTTATTTCTAACTCCTAAAGATGAAGAATTTGAAATATTCACAGCCTTTGTTAGAAAAATCCAGAAACAATTAGGAAATCAACATGAATCCATTAGGTCTGATCATGGAACTGAGTTTGAAAATGCCAAATTTGCTGAATTTTTTGATGAAAATGGAATAGATCGTAATTTCTCTGCCCCTAGAACACCTCAGAATAATGGGGTAGTTGAAAGGAAGAACAGGACCCTTGAGGATATGGAAAGGACAATGTTACTTTCCAGTAAACTACCTCATAGTTTTTGGGCAGAGGCAATAAATACAGCATGCTACATAATAAACAGGTGTATGACCAGACCACTGGTAGAGAAAACTCCCTATGAGTTACTTAAAGGGAGAAAGCCAAATATATCCCACCTAAGGGCTTTTGGTTGCAAGTGCTATGTGCACAATAATGGCAAAGATTACCTTGGTAAGTTTGATCCCATAAGTGATGAGGGAGAATTCTTGGGATATTCTTCACATAGAAAAGCTTATAAAGTATTTAATAAAAGAACTCTATGTGTAGAAGAAAGTGTACATGTTATTATTGATGAAACTAACACTCTTTCTAAGAGATAGAAACATGAAGATGAAGCCATTAGACTGGTAAGACAACTGACTGAAGCTACAGCACAAGTCAAGGAGGAATCTAAGGAAGAAACAGCTGATGGAACATGTCCTTTTACCCTGGGTAACCTGACAGGGGGAACAAATTTGAGAGAAAATGCACAAAATTCTCTAAAAGGACCTGTGCCTGAACCTGTGCAACAATGAAGCAGAAGCTAGCAGAAACTAGCTGGTGGGAAAATCTTACAGGTACCTGAGTTCTCACCCCATTGAGAACATAATCAAGGATCCCACATGTGGAGTCAAGACCAGATCACAACTGAAAAATCTGTGTGCATTTGATGCTTTTTTGTCCCTGATTAAACCTAAGAATGTGAGTGAAGCTCTACAAGATGCTGACTGGATAAATTCTATGCAATAAGAGCTCAATCAGTTTGAAAGAAGCAAAGTTTGGAATTTGGTTCCAAAACCTAAGGACACGTCAGTTATTGGGACAAAATGGGTTTTCAGAAATAAGTTGGATGAAGATGGAACAGTTACAAGAAACAAGGCAAGGTTGGTGGTTCGAGGTTATAGTCAAGTGGAAGGGATTGACTATGATGAGATTTTTTCTCCAGTTACCAGACTTGAAGCAATAAGACTTCTCATAGCCTTTGCAGCACATATGGGATTCACTCATCATCAAATAGATGTGAAAAGTGCCTTCCTAAATGGCTATCTCAAAGAAGAAGTGTTTGTGAAGCAAACTCCTGGATTCGAAAGCAAAGAATGTCCTGATCATGTATACAAATTGGATAAGGCTCTTTATGGCCTCAAACAAGCCCCAAGAGCATGGTATTAAAGATTATCAAAATTCTTTCTGGAGCATGGTTGCTAGAGGGGTGAAATTGATAGTACTTTGTTCCTAAAAAGGAAAGCAGTAAAGATATTCTAGTTGTTCAGATTTATGTCGATGACATAATTTTTGGGGCCACTACAGAAAGGTTGACCAATGATTTTGAAAATCTAATGGGAAGTGAATTTGAAATGAGTATGATGGGGGAACTCAATTTCTTCTTAGGGTTGCAAATCAAACAAAGTCCAAATGGTACCATGATTCATCAGCAGAAGAACACAAAAGAACTGATCAAGAAATTTAAAACGAAAAAATCCAAAGAAGTAGATACTCCAATTGCAACTGCGACAAAGTTAGATGATGTTGAACCTAGTTCATCAGTTGATCAAAATTTGTACAGGGGTATGATTGCTTCACTTTTATAACTTACTGCCAGCAGACCTGACATTGTTTTCAGTGTAGGACTTTGTGCTTGTTCCCAAGCAAATCCAAATGAGTCACACTTAACTGCAGTCAAAAGAATATTGAGATATCTAAAAGAAACAACTTATTTGTGCTTGTGGTATCCAAAAAGGTAGTAATTTTGACTTAATTGGATAATGTTGATTCTAATTATGCAGGTTACATAGTAGACAGGAAGAGCACTTCAAGTAAGACACACTTTCTAGGATCTTGTCTTTTATCATGGGCTACCAAAAAGCAAAATTCAGTTGCCCTCTCTACTACTGAAGCTGAGTATGTTGTTGCCGCCTCATGTTGTGCTCAGTTACTATGTATCAAGCAACAATTGGTAGATTTTGGAATTGAAGTGGGATGCATACCTATATTTTGTGATAACACTAGTGCTATCAGTATGACAAAGAACCTTGTTCATCATAAGAGGACTAAGCACATAGATGTTAGACACCACTTTTTAAGGGACAACTATGAAAAGGGGCAAATCTCTACAGAATTCTGTGCCACTGATAAACAAATAGCTGACATCTTTACCAAGGCACTAAGTAGAGAAAACTTTGAGAGGAATAGGTTGGAATTAGGGATGATTAATATCACCTGAGAGGTCATGTTCAGAATGCACAATGAAAAAAAATGAAATTTATTTTTTGGTTAGTAGTTCTAAAATCTATGAATATTAGACTAATTCCTACTCAGCTAAATACTTTTAAATAAGTATACTCCTGTGACATATGGTTATGTAATTCGGAATCTCTCGTAAATTTTCTATTTTGGCATTTGAGACATGATCAAGATAAGTGTCATATGAAGAACCTGGTTCATCAATATTTACTCATGAGGAAAGTCAGGTATGTTTCAATACATTGCACAATTAGAAAAAATTAATTTTCTATCATGAGCAAGATTCCTAGAAAATCCAATCGTTCCAAAATTCTATCCGTTGGAAGCCAATTGAACCAGTTTCTTGTAATTAGAATTCTAAGGAATAACGGAACATTTCTCCTAAACCTTAGCAATTTTAATTAATAAGGAGAGCAGATATTGACCGTGATTAGGCTCCTACTGACACCTGAAAAAAGCGCCTTTTCTGATGCAATAATTACCCTCTTAAAAAGGGCCTCTTAAGTCATCTCATAACCGTCATTAACCCCAAAATATCTCTAATCATCGTCTTCATCTCCAAAACCCTCAAAAATTTCCCACTTTTCTTAGAGTCTTCCACAAATCCACAACTCAAAATGACTAATCCTCAAGATAATCTAGGAACCCCACCACCAGTGTCACCCAACACCACCTCATCCTCTACTCCTCCTGTTCAACCCCCAAAACCCAGGTTTCGTAGAACAAAAATGATAGCTAGAAAAGCAGTGGCTACTAGACCTTTAAGAAAATCTTTAAATGAGAAGCTGAAAGCAAGTCAAAAGAAGGAACCCCAAGCAAAGGTCACTGAGTACAGCTCTGAGTGGGATCAATATATCTCTGCAAGTGAGGGAGATGAACCTGGGTCTTCTCAAAATTCTCTGCCTGAAGAAAATCCATCAGAGGTAAAATCCTGTTTTGTTTTAGTGGATGTAGGTGAAAAGGAAAAGAATAGATATGTTTTGGTAGGAGAAGTTAAAAATGTTTCTGGTTATGAGTCTGTAGAACAGTTAAAGAAAAGGAATAGAAAGGTGTTGTCTATCTGTGGAAGTAGGGGTAATGGGGTATCTCACTCAGGGGGAAGTGCATCCGGGGAAGCTGCTGAGGGATTGGTAGACCTAAGTGAACAAACTGGTCCAACGGTGGAGTGTTGGAAATCATGTATATCTATGATATGTGCGCTTTGGTTGTATGAGCATGATTTTCAGGTATATGTTTTGATGAATGACAAACAATGAAGTCAAGTGTCAAACAACGATATGACAATCAATCAAATGGCAAGAAGCATACTGATGACGGAATTGCATGAACGAGCCAAAGAGTTCAAGACCGACGACCCAAGACGTAGGTCGTTTGGTAGAACCAATGTAAGGACAACATTTAAGTTATCTTATCCTTTGGCTCAACATTAGGTCATCATAAACATGCATAAAACATTTTTATCATAAACATGCATCTTTGTGCTAAACCAAAATGATTTGTATTTTAGTCAAAATGATTTTTAAACATGCCTCTAAAATCTGGACTAAGATAATCGATTATGTACTTATGATAATCGATTATGTTTAAGTCAGCTACTTGACAATCAATTGTGAACTTATGACAATCGATTGTGTTAAGGCAGTGAGCATCAGATTTTTCAAATCTGCATGACAATCGATTGTGAACCTTATGACAATCGATTGTGATGAGGCAGTGTCCATCAAAGTTTTTCAAAACTCAAAATAATCGATTGTGAAGCTAATGACAATCGATTTTGATGAGGCAGTGTCCATCAAAGTTTTTCAAAGCTCAAAATAATCGATTGTGAAGCTAATGACAATCGATTGTGAAGAGACAGTGTCCATCAGATTTTTCAAAGTCACAAAATAATCGATTGTGAACTTATGACAATCGATTGTGTTGAGGCAGTGTCTTCCAGACTTTTTCAAAGTTATTAAATAATCGATTGTGAACCTATAACAATCGATTGTCAAGAGGCAGTGTCTAAATTGATTTTTCAAGACTGATATATAATCGATTGTTAACTTAGTATAATCGATTGTATAACTGACCGTTGCCAAAATATTTTCAAATACCGTCAGGTAATCGATTATTGATTTCCTATAATCGATTGTTTTAATTAAAATCTGGAAAGGATTTTTTGAACGTTGCTGAGTAATCGATTGTAGATTTCTGACAATCGATTGTTTTACGTAAAATCTGGAAATGATTTTTTGAACGTTGCCAGTAATCGATTATTGATCTTAGATAATCGATTGTTAAGCGTAAAATCTGGGATTGATATTTGGAAGAACTGGCAAACAATCGATTGTGGTAATTTGACAATCGATTGTCACTGAGTAAAATCAGCAATTCTTAATTGGCAATTAGGCAATGATAATACAAGGTTTTTCAACTATAAATACAGCTTCAATTCAGTCTTTTAAGTACAATAACACACAACAACTGATCATACAATTGCTAAAGCTTGCATACTTTATTGCTTATCATTTTATATTAATTACATAAGCTTTTGAGAGCCAAATTCTTGTCGAAAGTTGTTGCGATCTTGAGCGTATTCTTTTTACTCATATCTACTCTTAAAGGAGTGTCTTGTTTGAGTGCTAAGTGTTTTTGTACACTTGAAGGGAAGTGTTAGTCCCTTGTGTTGTAAGAAGGAACTTGTGTTTCCTTGGTTGAAGTCTTGGAGTGTTGTATCTCCGAGCAAAGGTTGTTGAGGCTTGTGTCCTCAAGTTGTAACGGTTTGTTGAGCACCCGTAAGCTTAACAAGTTAGTGGAAATCTCGAGAGAGTCTCTCGGGAACTGGACTAGCCACGGGTTGTGGTGAACCAGGATACATCGGTGCGTTTGTTCTAGTTTATTTACTTATCGCACTTATTTATTTCCAGTAATTTTTAAATTCCGCAAGTTTACGCTAATTTTTGTTATAACGCTATTCACCCCCCCCCTCTAGCGTTAATCGTATTATCTAACAATTGGTATCAGAGCCTAACTCTCTGAAAGCCTTAACCGGTTGAGAGCAATATATATTTTTTCTGTTGAGATTATTGAACGCAGGAACGATGAATGAAGGACAATCCACCACTTGCCCTCCATTTTCCGATGGAACGAATTACTCATATTGGAAGGAGCGAATGATAATCTTCCTCAAAGCAAACAGTTTTCATTTGTGGCAAATCATCAAAAATGGTGAACCAATGCCAACAAAGAAAGTTGGAGAAACCACGGTTCCAAAGAAGGAAGATGAATATGATGCCGAGGACATCAAGAAAGTTGAAAATAATGCAAGGGCCATCCATGTATTATATTGTGTGGTGAATCCAGATGTTTATCGAAAAATCTCTTGCTGCACAACCGCCAAGGAGATGTGGGATAAGCTCGAGATCATTTATGAAGGTACGCCTCAAGTCCGAGAAGCCAAAATTAATTTTCTAACACATAAATATGAAATCTTTAAAATGGAGAAGGAACCTATTGGTGTCATGTTTGAACGATTTTTAAGAATCGTCAACGATCTCCATGCTCTCGGGAAAGTTTACACGAACAAAGATCTTGTTCGAAAAGTCCTACGGAGTCTCACTCCCGAATGGCGCTCCAAAGGCAATGCCATCCAAGAGTCGATGGAATTCAAGGATATCACAATTGATGGACTAAGAGGTAACCTCGAAACTTATGATAGCACAATTCTTAATCCTGATCTTAGAAGCAATTCAATTTTTGCCTTCAAAGCCTCATCCTCTAAACGAGAAGAGGTAAGTGATTCGGAAAGGGATGATGATAATATTTCAAATGATATAATTGAAAAGTCTTGTAAGTCTATGAAGAAGGACAAGAAGAAACACCATAGGCGCGTATCACGGAATTCGGACAGCTCAGGCGATGGAACCGCCGCATTGTGTCTCGTGGCAAACGAAGAAGAGGTAAGTACATCTAACTCTCACCCGTTTGAAGAATTACAAAATGCCTATGATGAATTCTATGGTGAATTTGTTAATGCTTCCAAAATGACAAAAGATTTGAAGAAAACACTTTCTTTGCAGAAAACACTTTCTTTGCAAGAAACAGATTTTCAGAAAACACTTTCTTTACAAGAAAAAGATTTTGAAAAATCCTCTTCTTTGAAAGAAATAGATTTTGAAAAATTGACTAATGAAAATGGTGTTCTTAAAAATAAAATTGAAGTTTTAGAAAAAGAAAATAATTTTCTGGAAAATGACATTGTTGATTTCAAAAATAAAATCAAGGAATTGAATGAAGCCTCTTCTATTGATAAATGTTCTAATTGTTCCTCTTGTAGTTCTTTAAAATTAGAGAACATAGAACTTAGGAACGCACTAGAAAAACGTAGTGTTGATAGTCCTAAAATTGAAGAGAATAAAAAGGATATAAGTAATTAGGTTGGTCCATCTAGAAAGAATTCTAGGAACGTCACAAATGAGTCTAAGATTAATTATTATAGACAACCTAGAAACAACTCTAGGACTTTTGCTAATGAGTCTAGAATGAATAATTTTAGACCACCTAGACACAATTCTAGGATTTTTGTAAATGAGTCTAGAATGAATAATTTTAGACCACCTAGACATGACTCTAGGAAATTCAACGCGTCTAGGGGGAACAACTTTAGATCACCTAGAACGCATTTGGCTCAACCTAGACATATGCACAATCCTAATGTTATATGTCACTATTGTAATCGGGTAGGACACATTGCACCCGTTTGTTTTGCTAAACATAGAGATTTATGTGTTGATTATAATTGTTATTATCCTAACCCCCAAGGACCCAAAAGAAGTTGGGTACCAAAAACCTATTTTTAGGTTCTTTTTGCAGTGTGCTTGAAGACTACAATATTGTAATGGATGCACCAAGCACGAAACCTTAATGCATTAAGGGGGAACGTCGGTTAGTTATCGTATTTTGAATAAAAACGCAATAAGTTGATATGTGCAAATAATCTATATCAGTTTTGGTTGATACATGCTTTAACAAGTTTTATTTTTGAATAACAATTAGTATCAATCGGTTTTATAATAAATGATTGATTCATGTTTTGATGAATATTTTTAGTTTAAATAACAATTGGCATAGTTGAGAAAAATGATCGTTATTATTAGTATGCCTTTTAGAAACTTTTTATATGATCTTGTCTATAACGATTGGTATCGTCAATGGTTTAAATAACTTTTGGTATACTCTTTTTGCTAATGCCAAAAGGGGGAAGAATATGGGGCGATATGCATGCTTTAATTGAGGGGTAATATTCAATTAAGGGGGAATTATATTGAATTGAATTGGTTGCATAAATTGTATGTTGAGATATAGCATCTAGTTAGGGGGAATTCAATATGCATATCTTCCGTTGTTTGTCATTATCAAAAAGGGGGAAATTGTTGGAAATCATGTATATCTATGATATGTGCGCTTTGGTTGTATGAGCATGATTTTCGGGTATAGGTTTTGATGAATGACAAACAATGAAGTCAAGTGTCAAACAACAATATAACAATCAATCAAATGGCAAGAAGCATACTGATGACGGAATTGCATGAACGAGCCAAAGAGTTCAAGACCGAAGACCCAAGACGTAGGTCGTTTGGTAGAACCAATGTAAGGACAACATTTAAGTTATCTTATCCTTTGGCTCAACATTAGGTCATCATAAACATGCATAAAACATTTTTATCATAAACATGCATCTTTGTGCTAAACCAAAATGATTTGTATTTTAGTCAAAATGATTTTTAAACATGCCTCTAAAATCTGGACTAAGATAATCGATTATGTACTTATGATAATCGATTATGTTTAAGTCAGCTGCTTGACAATCGATTGTGAACTTATGACAATCGATTGTGTTAAGGCAGTGAGCATCAGATTTTTCAAATCTGCATGACAATCGATTGTGAACCCTATCACAATCGATTGTGATGAGGCAGTGTCCATCAAAGTTTTTCAAAACTCAAAATAATCGATTGTGAAGCTAATGACAGTCGATTGTGATGAGGCAGTGTCCATCAAATTTTTTCAAAGATCAAAATAATCGATTGTGAAGCTAATGACAATCGATTGTGAAGAGACAGTGTCCATCAGATTTTTCAAAGTCACAAAATAATCGATTGTGAATTTATGACAATCGATTGTGTTGAGGCAGTGTCTTCCAGACTTTTTCAAAGTTATTAAATAATCGATTGTGAACCTATAACAATCGATTGTCAAGAGGCAGTGTCTAAATTGATTTTTCAAGACTGATATATAATCGATTGTTAACTTAGTATAATCAATTGTATAACTGACCGTTGCCAAAATGTTTTCAAATACCGTCAGGTAATCGATTATTGATTTCCTATAATCGATTGTTTTAATTAAAACCTGGAAAGGATTTTTTAAACGTTGCTGAGTAATCGATTGTAGATTTCTGACAATCGATTGTTTTACGTAAAAAATGGAAATGATTTTTTGAACGTTGCCAGTAATCGATTATTGATCTTAGATAATCGATTGTTAAGCGTAAAATCTGGGATTGATATTTGGAAGAACTGGCAAACAATCGATTGTGGTAATTTGACAATCGATTGTCACTAAGTAAAATCAGCAATTCTTAATTGGCAATTAGGCAACGGTAATACAAGGTTTTTCAACTATAAATACAGCTTCAATTCAGTCTTTTAAGTACAATAACACACAACAACTGATCATACAATTGCTAAAGCTTGCATACTTTATTGCTTGTCATTTTATATTCATTACATAAGCTTTTGAGAGCCAAATTCTTGTCGAAAGTTGTTGCGATCTTGAGCGTATTCTTTTTACTCATATCTACTCTTAAAGGAGTGTCTTGTTTGAGTGCTAAGTGTTTTTTTACACTTGAAGGGAAGTGTTAGTCCCTTGTGTTGTAAGAAGGAACTTGTGTTTCCTTGGTTGAAGTCTTGGAGTGTTGTATCTCCGAGCAAAGGTTGTTGAGGCTTGTGTCCTCAAGTTGTAACGGTTTGTTGAGCACCCGTAATCTTAACAAGTTAGTGGAAATCTCGAGAGAGTCTCTCGGGGACTGGACTAGCCACGGGTTGTGGTGAACCAGGATACATCGGTGCGTTTGTTCTAGTTTATTTACTTATCGCACTTATTTATTTCCTGCAATTTTTAAATTCCGCAAGTTTACGCTAATTTTTATTATATGGCTATTCACCTCCCCCTCCCCCCCTCTAGTGTTAAGCATATTATCTAACATGGAGGAGACATTGGATGATTTGATGATGAAATTGGGAGATATCTATGACCCCAAGAAAAGGAATTCATCTTCTCATAAAACTCCTACTACTGCAAAACCTTCAAAGAAGTCCCAAACTGTATCTCCAAAGGTTGCACCTAGAGCTAGAACAACAAGAAGCAAAGTGAGAGAAAGTGAAGCTGAGTTCAAGAGGGCTCTGGAAGAAAGCAAGAAGAAAAGACTAGAAAAAGGAAAAGGGAAGGTTGGATAGAGTTTAGAAAAGGTGGCTGAGGAGGACGACGAGCTGATGGAACAGGTCCATCCAGCTAAAAAAAACTGAGAAAGCTCCTATTGCAAAATCTAAGGAGCCTAAGACTTCTTCAAAGAAGTCTTCCAAAGTTGTACCTGATGAGTCCTCCCTGGCAAAGAGAACAAGATCTGCTACTAAAGGCAAATAGGTGAAAAAGGTTGTGGAAGAAGAAGAAAGTGATGAAGAAGAAGATGATGATGAATTTGAGAGTGAACAGGATTGATTTACCAATTTTGGCAAGAGAAAAATTCTGAAGGGTAGGCTGTTGAAAGACCTGAAGGAGCCAGGTATGTTTAGGCTTCTAACTTCTCTGGAGGCTCAAGGGTGGAAGAACATGGTCCTTCAATTGAATGGGAAACTATCTAGAAAGGCATTGGTGGAGTTTATGGCTAATGGAGCAGTGAAAAAGGGTGTGGTGACAAGTTCTGTGAAGGGGTCAAAGTAAAATTTGATGCTAAGAAGCCGGGTGAAATTCTGAATATCCCTTGTGAGGGATATGATGATTACACAAGGCAAAGATGGCCTTGTTTGGATGGGTTACCCTCAGAGCTGCCGATTACCAGAAATTTTTGTGATAACATATCAGAGGCAGATGTACCAGCAGCAGACCAGTACAAAAGAGTGAAATGAAGCCTGAGCACAAGGTTCTCTTTGAGTTTGTCAACAAATGCCTTCTGCCTAGACAGGAAAGAAGGCACACTGCAAATTATATGGATCTCGTTCTTATGCTGTGCTTGACTGAAATCACACAAATCAACTAGTCTGTGTTCATGGTAAACCTGCTGGGAAGGGTAATCAATGGTTCCAAGGCCCATTTCATCCCCTATGGATTTATTCTGAATACTGTGCTTGAACGTCTACATGTGCCCTTGAAGAATTGGGAGATGGAATCTAGTAAGGAACACTTTGGCATCAAAACTCTTCAAAGCTATGACTATTTGCTTACCACTGTCTCAGTTGCACCTGGTTCATCAGCGAAGACTCCATTCAATAGCAAAGTAAGGTCCCTAGTTCAGGAGGCTAGACTGAAGAATGCTGAAATTGCTAGACATAAGGCCAGGGAGGCAGAATTGGAGGAAGAACGAAATGGACTTAGAGTTGAGGTTGCCAAGGAGAAGGAGAAGAATGAAGGCATGCTACAATGAATGTTTAATCTGCTAGAAGTCCAACCCTCTAGCTAATCCAAACCTTAGGAGTCCTCTGTCTAGGTTCCAGTCTAGTTTCCCCCTCAGTGACAAGTTTATTTGGTTCTTGGTCTGTTTTTTTTTTCTTGCTCATGGTTGGAAGTTTCATGTTTCTTTTTGTGGACTGCTTGGTAGGAACATTTCTGAATCAATGAATGAAACTTTTCTGGTTTTGTTAATCTTGTTCAATATAGTTATTACTGAGCAGATTTATGATTTAATTGAACATATGTTCACTTGCAGTTGCCCCATCGTCCATGAGTAGATATTAACTTCGAGAATTCACATCATTTATGCTACTTTTCGATGATGCCAACAGAGGGAAGATATTGTGCTTAAAATGTTTTTCTGAACTAGTGATGTTTATGACCTAAATCTAACCTTATTAATGATAAGTTAAATGATTTTCTAAGTGTTGATTTCAGCTAAGTCTACAGTTCATGATTATAATAAGCACAAAGTTTGTCACCATCAAAAAGAGGAAAATTGTTGGCCCAAGTTTCAATCGAAGTTTTGAAGATTGACAATTGAACTGATAGAAGGACCTGGTCCATCTTGTATTACCCAGTTTGAATCAGCAAGGGAACATGTAGAGCACGTGAGGAGGATAATGCACCAAATATCACACATCATCAATATCTTCTGATCATAATCGAAAAGATTGCATTGGGATAAGGAGGATAGTCTCCTTATGTGAAGAGAACTTAATCCTAGGTTAGGATAAGGGTTGGAGTTTGCATTTGGAAAGGACAAGAATTGTGAATAGATAAGAAGTGGAGTCTTAATCAAACTCTAACTGCTAACTCAATATATGATTGAGTTATTACTCTTTTCAGGTAACACACACAAGAAGAAGTAAAAGCATATTTGGGAGCTAAAGAGCGAAGCCTGATTAGCAAGAAATATATACAAGTTACAAGTGTGGACGCCTACAGCTACATGACGTAGAGAAGAACCACTTCCATCTGATTGTTGTATTTCTAGTTCAATTGTAGTAGGTTTACAATTGTACCTTTTATCTTTCCTAGAAGGAATTTTATTAGGTACTTGTGTCATCAAGTTAGAGTTAACTTGATAGTGTCGCAGCAGCTGAGGCTGTGTGCCACACTGGGATTAGAGTTTAATCATTAGGTTTACAAGAGTTCTGTAAATATTTTCTTTGGCTCATTGATTTTAGAGGAGTTTGGGGAAAATCCTACTAAGTAGTAGATCGTGATTTTTTCACCGTTTGAGCCAGGTGTTTTCAATTATTGTGCACTTTACTTTCAGTTTTTATATATCCACAAACTGCAGTAGTTAAAACACTTAGAAGAACCTGGTTCTTCTAATGCGAAAATTAGGTACCACACAAATCACCCCCCCTTCTTGTGTGGTATTGACGTTTATTAACATTAACTTGATTTGCAAAGAAAAAAGGGAAGGGGGTCAATCAAACGACTAATAAATTAAAGTAAACATGTTTAATTCAAATGAACCCAGGCAAGAATAGGTAGAGTATGGCTCAAATAAAGAAAATCATTCGCAATCAATCAAGCCCCCATCAAAGGAGTCCAAAATCAAGCAACTAATTGTCGAAAACCCTAAAGGAGAGTTCTTATGACATATAAATCAAGCAAATCAAATAGAAAATCTAACACTGCAAGGTTTAGGATCATAAAACAAAAGAATGCGAGTTCAAAAATAGATTTATAGTGAGAATGAAGGTCCAGGGTCCCAAAAATGAAACCCTAATCCAGTTTGGAAACGAAAATCCCAAATTGTAGGGTTTCTAACAGGATCAAACCCAGAAACGATATGCAGGTGAATAGACTCAAGGAGTCACATAAGAAACAAACAGACCATCACAGCAGGCATGCAATAATCAGAGAAAGAAAAATCCATTTGAGAGCATAAAAAGGACACATTTGGAAAACTCGAAACTTAGCCAGGTCTAAAATAGAGGAAACATGTTTAACAAGAACATAAACAGAGTTAGGAAACTCAATAGTAAACATACCTGGTAGGAGAGTGAAGAAAATTTAACATAGATTAATCATGTGAGCACATATAAAAGAAAAGAAAGACAATACATGGATAAAAGAGAAGGAGAACATACAAGCATGATACAGATAAACATTTAAAAGAAGAGAACATCAAGAATCAAAAGGTTTTCAGAAACCCTAGTTTGAAATCAAACAATTTAAAAAAGGAAAATTAGGAAAAACACTTAAAACTTCGAATATATCACAAATTCACCACATATCTAGGCAAATAAACAAAGAAAGAATATCGAATAGGCTAGGGTTCCTAAGAACCCTATAGGACGAGAAGGCTTGGAAGTCTTCGAGAACAGATCTGAGCCGACAAAGTCAAATTTGGGCTCAAAAGGCTAAGGCATGCTTGGAAGAAGGTCAGAAACGGCCAAATAGACTCGAATCGGCCAAGGTCTGGATGAAGACATTTGAGGTATACCCTCGAATCTTCAATGAGCAAGCGTATAGAAGCGGGAGAGGGTGAGTAGAGGTTATCCATGGCTAGATTAGCCATGGATTCCAGTGATTTCAGGTCGAAGGGAGTAGGCGGCTATTAAGGTTTCACAGCGTTGAGAGCGTTTGAGATAGACGAGAAAAACCAAAGGTGTTGGCTTTAAGAGAATGGGGGGATGGGGCTGGGGTCGTTTGGAATTAAAATGGAAAGGGGGAACTTGGGCCGTTGATTAAAATGATCAACAGCTCAGATTTAAAGGAGACGCGGGCCGATTCGAGTTAATTAGAAAATTGGGTAGGGTAGTTAGGTTCAAATTGGGGCTGGGACTGGGCCTGGGTTCAATTTAAGCGCTATTTTTTGCTAAATTGAAGCGGAATTGGTTCTTTCATTTTAGTATCCATTTCTCTCATGTTTAATTTATAAAAATAGTAAAATAATTTTAAAAATCAAATTGAATGTACTGAGTAGATAAGTATTATAAAAATATTAATTTAGCAATACTGGAAGCAATTTTACAATTGTAAAATTTTATTACTTACAAAGTAGGCTAATAACAATTATGTGCAATTTAGCTTTGAAAATGCCAATTAAATATTTAAAAATATGGAAAAATTACCTTAGCTATATTTTTATGTAAATATGAGGATAAAATAAGTTATTCACCAAAAATGATAATTTTGGAAATAATTATATGGTTTTATGGTATAAAAAATGGGGAATATCGGTCTGAAACTCATTAAAAATGCCAAAGCCCTTTAGTGTGCTCATATATGCACATGTATGTTATTTTGGAAGTATTTTGGATACAAAAATAAATAGGGAAAAATTAGGTATCAACACCTGCCGCTCTTTGGGTACCATGAATGCTTGCCTTTGAACGGTTAGGATGATGTCCCCAGACTATGATGTACTGGGCCATGAAGAGCATAAATAAAGATTCGCAAGCCATTAAATGGTGTTCTCGGGCTATGCAGATGGTGCCTCCGAACTATGACGCCTTTGAATAAGTTAGAGATCTTTCAGCACATGGGAAGGTGGCAATCTTTCAACCGATGAATGCAAAGGGTGGTGGTGATCTTTCAGTGAAAGAAAATTTAAATGCGGTGGCGATGTTGAAACAGTACGAAAAAATAAAGCGGCGATATTTCAGCCATGCTGAATGTACACAGTGCTTTGTCTCGGAAGGCAAATAAGTAGCTTTATCTAGGATGGAGGTAGAGCTTAACCTCGGAAGACAGATAAGTAGCCCTATGCAAGATAATGCAGATGGAAACAGAGCTTAGTCTCGAAAGGTAGATAAGTAGCCTTACGCAAGATGCTGATGGAGACAATGCTTAGTCTTGAAAGGTAGATAAGTAGCCATATGCAGTATGGAGGTGGATTTTAACCTCGGAAGGCAGATAAGTAGCCTTATGCAAGATCAAGATGGAGACAATGCTTAGTCTCGAAAGGCAGATAAGTAGCCTTATGCAGGATGGAGGTAGAGCTTAACCCCGGAAGGCAGATAAAATGCAGATGGAGATAGGGCTTAGTCTCGGAAGGTAGATAAGTAGCCTTATATAGGATGGAGGTAGAGCTTAACCTTGGAAGGCAGATAAGTAGCCTTATGCAAAATGCAGATGGAGACAATGCTTAGTCTCGGAAGGCAGATATGTAGCCTTATGCATATAACCCAGATAGAGACAAAGCTTAGTCTTGAGCGGCAGATAAGTAGCCTTAATGTAATGTGAAAAATGTAAAAGGGCGAATAGTAGTAGTATCTCTTAGCTGATAGTCAATTACGATATCGTGACTACTGGGGAAGTTGCGTGCGGATAGTGGTTCTAAATAGGGGATCGTTCTGAAAGTTCCACTTCTAAAAAAATACGAGTATGTGAATGTATTTGATGATTTGCAACTTGGGTGCCTGCATCCAAAGAAAAAATCATGAGTTATGTAGAGGGGGAAAGGTTAGTTCATCTTCCCGTGTCTCCTGACGTCACGTATTATTGGGGTAGCGTTGCCAAACGACAACGATTCAAATGATAGTTATGCATGATTTAGTAAGTATAACGTAATTATATAGTTGAAAATAATTTCTTTCGTATGAACCAATGTCTGCAATGTAGTTCAAGTCATTGCAACCTCGCCTCTTCTGGAATTTTGAGGGTCCTCCTTAAAATTCTACGCTAGTTTAATGGGCTGACACTCTGATGGCTATGTTGAATGACTGGGAACTATCAACCTCAGAATTTTGAGGAGAAAATTCTGCCCCAGTTTTACTAGGTTGGCGCTTCTGGCGATTAAAAGACTGGAAAAATTGACTTCGGAATTTTGAGGGTCCTCCACAAAATTCTGCCCTAATTCCAATAGCGGGGAAAATGAGAGTTTTATTAAATTGTGACCGAATCCATACGGCTGCCTTTGTATCCCCTCTTAAACGAGAATCATATCACGCGTAGTTCACATTTCATCATAAATAGAAAGCATATGATTACACACAGTATCATTTCACTGCATTAGAATTGATTGGCTTCAGCCAGACTTCTCCGTCCATTTCTGCAAGTATAAGTGATCTTCCATTTAGAACCTGGTGAAGCATGTACTGACACTGCCAATTAGGAGAGAATTTACCCTTAGCTTCATCTTGATTTGGAAATATTTTCTTCAACGCCAACTGCCCTGGTGTAAACATCATCGGCCTAACTCTTTTGTTGAGGGCTTTTGACATTCTGTTATGATATAATTGACCATGGCAAGTTGCATTCATCCTCTTCCCGTCTATAAGGGCTAACTGCTCGTAGCGACCTTTTACCCATTTTGCATTATCTAACTCTGCTTCTTGCATGATCCTTAAAGAGGTAATTTCTACTTTGGCGGGAATGACCGCCTCTGTACCATAAACCATCATGTGTGGGGTTTCCCCAATTTAAGTGCGGACTTTGGTGTGGCACCCTAATAAAGAGAATGATAACTTCTCATGCCATTGCTTATGCCTTTCAATCATCTTCCTTAGAATCTTCTTGATATTCTAGTTGGCTGCTTCCACAGCTCCACTCATTTGAGGTCTGTAGGATGTAGAGTTCTTGTGTTTGATTTTGAATTTTTCACACATTGCTTTCATCAAGTCGTTGTTGAGATTGGAACCATTGTCAGTGATGATAGATTCCGAAATTCCGAACCGACAAATGATACGGTCGCGGACAAAATTTGCCACAACTTTCTTAGTCATTGCTTTGTATGAAGCTTCCTCGACCCATTTGGTAAAGTAATCAATTACTACTAAGATGAACTTGTGCCCGTTTGATGTGGCAGGTTTGATTGGTCCGATAACATCCATTCCCCATGCAGTGAACGGCCACGGTAATCTTGTTACAGTAAGCTCGTTAGGAGGCACCTTTATCATATCTGCATGTATCTGACATCGATGGCACTTTCGTACATACTGGATGCAGTCTGTTTCCATAGTCATCCAAAAGTATCCTGCTCGGAGTATCTTCTTTAATAAAACAAAGCCATTCATGTGCGGTCTGCAAGTCCCTTCGTGCACTTCATCAACTAGTTTGGTTGCTTCTCTTGCATCGACACACCTTAGTAATCCCAAATGGGGAGTCCTCCTATATAGGATTCCTCCGCTTTGAAAGAAATTGTTAAATAACCTTCGAAGTGTGCGCTTCTGAGTGGCATTGGCAAGCTCTGGATATTATCCTGTTGCCAAGTATTTTTTTATGTCATGAAACCATGGTCTTCCATATGCTTCTTCCTTAATATGAGCCCAATAAGCTGGTTGGTCATAAATATTGACTTGATTATGATCAATAAAATTCATATCTGGATGCTGAATCATGGATGACAAAGTGGCTAGTGCATCAGCGAACTCATTCTTATTCTGGGAACATGCTGGAATTCGATCTTTGTGAATCTCTTCCACAAATCTTGTATGTGATGCAGATAAGGGAGTATCTTAGAATTCTTGGTTGCCCACTCTTCTTGAACCTGATGTATGAGTAGGTCCGAGTCTCCGATCACTAGTAACTCCTGAATGTTCATATCGATGGCTAGTTTGAGCCCTAAGATGCAGGCTTGGTACTCGGCCATGTTTTTGGTGCATGGGAACTTGAGCTTGCCGAATACCGATTAATGTTTTTGTTTCTGATACCAAGACTGCTCCTACGCCAACTCCTTTGAACTTCGCGGTTCCATCGAAAAACATCCTCCAACCATCATAGGATTCTGCAATGTCCTCCCCTATGAAATTTACCTCTTCATCAGGAAAATACGTCTTTAATAGCTTGTATTCTCCTCCCACAGGATTCTCAACGAGGTGATCTACCAAGGCTTGTCCTTTAACTGCCTTCTGAGTGACGTAAACAATGTCATACTCACTTAACAGGATTTGCCATTTGTCGAGCTTGCCAGTAGGCATGGGCTTCTGGAAGATATAGTTAAGCGGATCTATTTTGGAAATGAGATAAGTGGTATAGGCATAAAAATAATGCCTCAATTTCTTAGCTACCCAGGTCAGAGCACAACAGGTGCATTCTAATAAGGAATATCGAGCCTCGAACGGGGTAAACTTCTTGTTGAGGTAGAACATGGCTTGCTTATTTCTCCCCATTTCATCATGTTGTATCAAAACACAAGTGAATTCTCTATCCAATATTGCGAGATAAATCTGAAGGGGTCTTCCTACTTCAGGAGGAACCAAGACTGGTGGCGTAGACAAGTATTCCTTTATTCTATCAAAAGCTTTCTGACAATCGTTAGTCCATGTGGTGGCAGCATCCTTCTTCAGTAACTTGAAGATAGGTTCACAAATAATAGTGGACTGAGCTATGAACCGGCTGATATAGTTGAACCTTCCCAGAAAACTCATCACGTCCTTCTTGTTCTATGGTGGTGGAAACTCTTGAATGGCCTTGACCTTTGACGGATACAATTCTATTCCTCGGCGACTCACGATGAAACCCAGTAACTTTCCAGCAGGAACCCCGAATGCACACTTGGCGGGATTCAGTTTTAAATTATATCTTCTCAATATGTTGAAGAAATTTCTCAAGTCTTCCATATGATCTGTGGCTTTCTTAGATTTGATTATAACGTCATCCAAAAATACCTTGAATTCTTTATGTATCATGTCATGAAAAATGGTAGTAAAGGCCCTCATGTAGGTGACACCAGCATTTCTCAAGCCAAACGACATCATTTTGTAACAGTACATCCCCTATGGCGTGATAAAAGTTGTTTCTCTGCATCTTCTTCATCCATCCATATCTGATGGTATCCGGCAAAACAATTGATGAATGACTGCAGCTCCTTCTTGGCGCAGTTGTCAATTAAAATGTGTATATTTGGCAAGGGGAAGTCATCTCTAGGACTGACCCGGTTGAGATCCTGGTAGTCGACACATACTCTAACTTTCCCATCCTTCTTTGGTACCGGCACGATGTTGGCTAACCACATCGGTTACTCTACTCCCTTCCTGGCTCATACTCGCACTAGCTCACGATGCTCTCGATCTTGTTATCCCACGATTTATCTTTGTCCATAGCGTTGACCTGCTCGATGTAGTGGTATGTTTCTCCTCTTATTCTCCTTCTGCCTCCAATTATTAGGATGGTCTAGTGATTGTATATGGGTTGCTATGGTCGCTATGAATGATCACCTCTTGGTGATTCCATTCGAACTTTACTGCCCGATGCAGGGTTGATGCTACAACTCCAGCTGCATGGATCTAGGGTCATCCTAACAACAAGTTGTATGATGCTGGGATGTCTATCACTTGAAAATCAACATCAAACCAGGTTGGCCCCATTTGCAAGCACATGCTAATTTCCCCAATGGTGGATCTTTGTGACCCATCGAAGGCTTTAACATTGATAGCCCTATCTTTGATCTCATGCAAACCTTTCCCCAATGTCCTGGAGAGTTATCAGCAGACATATGTTAAGGCTGGATCCTCCGTCTATCGAGATTCTGGTGATGAAGTAATCTTCGCATTGCATGGTGATGTGTAATGCTTTGTTGTGACTTAGTCCTTCCGGTGGTAGCTCATCTTTGTGGAAAGTAATCTTGTGACTCTCCAACACGTGTCCCGCCATATATTTTATTTCGCCTCCAGTTATGTTGCTGTGAACATAAGCTTCACTAAATATTTTCATCAGAGTATTCTTGTGTGCCTGAGAGCTTTGCAGAAGAGCACGGATGGAAATTTGCGCTGGTGTTCTGTTCAATTGCTCAACAACAAAGTATTCTTTAACTTGTATCTTTCTCCAAAGATTATCGGGTCCAGTTTCAACAGGCCATCCAGAAGTTTGTTTGTTAGACTCGGCAAGTGTTTTGGAGTGTATACCCTGGCTGTTCTGGTCATGCCCTTTGCGGCAATTGCTACTACAATTTTTGCTCTCTTTTTTCTCCTATCTTCAGCTGTGTAATCCTAGGGAATGGAGTTTGAATTGAACGGGTCACATCTGTCATTATAACCAGGATAGGTACCCTCAGAGGTAACATAACAACTTCAAATGGTGCAGGTGCCTTTGGAATTCCAAACTCAACCTCAGTTGGTCCTGGTGCCTTTGCAGGAGGAGCTTCGAACTTGAGCGGTATGGACATATTCACCTCATCACCCTCAGAGGGATGGATCTGGACAACAATAGGGTTCAGGGTGACTATTCGCTTCTTCGATTCATCCCCTTCGACAATTAACCCGATTGACCCTTTGGGGTCCCAATCATCCTCAATCTCGATCATGTGAATGTCTCCACCCTTGTGGTCAGGCAGCGGGTTTTTGCGGACATTGGGAGTGGGAACCTTTGCTATGATGACCTTATTATCAATCAAGGCCTGAATCTTGTCTTTCAATGAGCGACATTCGTCAATGGTATGGCCTTTCATTCCGGAATGGTATGCGCACGTTTTGTTCGGATTGATCCATTAGATAGGAATTTTTGGAGTTATGGATGGGATAGGGGTGACGTAACCGGCTGATTTGACTCATTCGCACAGCTGGTCAATAATTTCGGTGATGGCTTTGCATTATTTGGGAGGTCTACGGTCAAAATTTGGTCTAGGTCGAGGAAAGTTTTGGCGAATGGCTGGTGATTGGAAGTGAGAAGGTAGGGCATTGTAAGCTTGGTACACGGGTACGGGTTGAGAATATCTTGGTGAAGTGGGTTGATATATGGGATGTGGAGATGATTGGTAGTCGGGTGGTGGAATTCGGTATGTGGGTGAGGGTGCTTGATTATTTAGTGAAGGCTGATATGTGAGTGGAGTTATAGGATATTTTTGGTATTTTATTGGGGACTTGGTTCTCTCTGCAGCCATTACGGAGCTCACATCTTTCTTCTTTGATGTGCCACTAACTGTAAAGCCTTGTTGGTGGCCTGTAATGCTTTAAGATTAGAGACCATGCCATTTTTGATACCTTCTTCAATTCTTTCCCCCAACTTGATGATGTCAGAGAATTTTTGACCTTCTATTAGTATCAACCTTTCATAGTATTTGTAGATCCTGGGTCCGGACAAAGAACCTGTTCATCTACTCTTCTTCTAAGGCCGGCCTGACCTTAGCAGCTTCTACCCTCCAACGAAGAGCATACTCGCGGAATGTCTATATGGGTTTCTTCTTTAGATTCTAGATATAGAATACGTCTGGTGCATTCTCTGTGTTAAACCTGAATCGGTCCATAATGTCGGAGGCCATACCTACCCAGTTTGTCCAGTTCTTTGGGTCCTGACTGATATACCAAGATAAGGCGTCTCCTTTCAGACTCCTCATGAACAGCTTCATGCGGACTTTCTCATCTCTTCCAACTCTGACCAACTTATTACAGTATGTCCTTAGATGGACCTTGGGATCACCTGTACCATCGAACATTTCGAACTTGGGAGGTTTTTACCCCTCCGGAAGTTCAACATCTGGCTGAACGCAGAGGTCCTCATAATCCAACCCTTCTATACCTTTGTTTCCTTCCACACCCTGGACTCGGCTAGTCAACTTCTTGAGTTCTGCTGCCAAGTTCCTAATAAGGGAGTCTTTGTTGTCTGATTTAGATGCACTTGAGATCGGTTAAGTGTAGTGTGGTATAGATTCCACAAATATGGGAGCATTTTGGATGTGGTCGTTTGTAGTGTTTGTTTGATCGGGAATGAGTAGTGGAGTGTTATTGCATGTGTAGCAGGTTTGAGCATGAGTGTGTTGTATTGGTGGTTGTGGACTGTTTTGTGGAGGTATAGGGTTATCGGTGTTAACATCAATAGTAGCAAGAGAGAATGATAGGCTCGCCAAGTTCCCAACTTGGTCCAATTCCTCCTGGAATTTCAGAATTTTCGGTTCAATATGAGCAGCAGTTCCTTTATCAATTGGTGTACCCTAAGAAGTTTCCTCTCTTTCAATCTCCTTTCTAGCGATTGCATCTCCCATTCTACCTTTGTTCTTGTTTCTGATAAGACTCGGAGGAGGAGGAGGTGGTGGAGGGCCCTTACATCTTGTCGAGTATGCTGATGGTGGCAGAATGCATGAACTAACCTTTGGGGAGGGGAATAAAGATAAAAGAAAACCAAAAGTTAAAAAGTTAGTGCAGATTCTGAGAAGAAGAATATTGTAATATTTAAACACATTGTACAAGAATATAAGTAGTTTCCTAATTTGGGTGCCTCGTTGTGCCCGAGGAAGGCCTAGCCACAAATTAACTTTGGATAACTTATAATGCTAAATGCCTCATTTTATTGATAAAAATAAGACGACCTTCGAAACAACTTAAAATGACGGGAAATAAAGATGTCACTAGGGTATTCTTTCATCCCTCATACAACTGCATCAACCCGCACAGTCCTAGCAGCAGATAGGCTTGGGCCAGATGTCCACCTGTACTTCCCTCGGCATTTTGGTAGTCTTCAATCCTTCAAGAACTTTACTTCCAACGATACTAGACCTCGTTCAGATACCCTAACCATTTGTTGTCATTGACATCCATATTCTTCCACTCGTCAATCAATTTCTGGTGAGCTTCTTGTATCTCCCAATGTTCATTTTTGCATTCTCGAATTATTTTGCTCAAATGATTGTACTTAACTTGCACTTAAGCCTTTTTTTCGATAAGTCTGAAACCTCGGATGAACCCAGGATGCCCCAAACCATTATAACTTTCTTCCAACCAACCTGAGTAGTGTGACACGCACACGGCGTGATACGTGTCTGCCTCAATAGATTCTCTCCCCAAGAAAATTTTGTAATGCCACATGTGCTGAGCGTGACACCTGTGAGGCTATCATCATCCTGGAAGTCATCCCTGAAGTTACTCATTTTGTCTACCCTTGGTATGATTTGTTTTCTTCCTGCTTGCCTCATGGCTCGGAGAGGGACATAAGGATAAGTTCCCCTTAGACCAATGAGTTTAAGGAACGGTGCATCTCGAGAACGAAGAATGAATTCCCTGTTGAGGACCACTCATACATCCACTGCACTTGATGTTCCTTCAGATTCTCATATAGTTCTACCCATTCTCTAGCTTCTTCTGATCGGGCGAAACATGTTAGGCATGAAGTTCATTCGCTTTGGGTGGTGAAAAGCGATATGATCATCCCAATCTCTGCGTATTATTTCCTGTCGGTAATCAACCTTCTTAAGGTGTTCAATAAGCCAGAGTTGAAGTAGCAGATTACAACCTTCAATGTGTTTGGCCCCTTGTTGACACTTTTCCAAGGCTCGATATATCTCGGCGACAATCATGGGCACTATGATGAAAGAATTCCCGTCAATCCCCTCCATTAAGGTCTTGGTTACCATGGCTAGTCTGTTGTGGATCCTAGCCTTTTTCATAGGAAGATTATCTTCCCCAGAAAATAGAACATGAAGACAAAAACCTTCTGTGGATATGCTCTAAAGAGGTAAGTGCAAATTCGTCGGTGTAGGTGTGGTAGGACTTTCTATGGCCATACCTCTCATACAAGTAGTCAAATGGATGTAGGAGTCCTTCAGACAAGTCAAATCTGCGTTTTTCTTGAGTTTCATCATCTTAAGAAAGCCTCTACCTTTGTGATTTTCCGGCATAAGCAGAACCAGAGTCTCCTAGGAATACCAGCTAGACCCCCTATTTCTTCCAGTAAAGGGGTCATTTCAAAATCCCCGAAGCGAAACACTGACCGATCATTGTCCCAGAACAAGGTTGAAACCTCTACGATTTTGTTTTCAGGTTGGATTTCCAGAAGTGAAGGCAAATTCCCTAAGTATTTGCGAACAAAGGTGTGATCGCTGGCATGAAAGTCCTCCCACCAGCTTAGCAGCCTTGGGTGAATGTAGGTTACCATACCGAATCTGGGGACTTCATGCCCCATTTTCTGCAAAACAAAGGGTTAGACCCATAATTACGACTATATAGATGAACAATTAGTATAATAGGCATTTAGTTCTCCAAATAAATGCACAAAATATGGAGGTGTCCATTTGGGTTTCAGGGAAACCCGATGGACTTTGGATTAGACTATCTTAATGAGTCGTTATGCGGACAACATAAATGACTCGGCTAGGTTTGATCATGATGCGAACAGTTTAACGGAGTAAGGTTTCTAATTTTGAAGTGCTAGAATGGTACCCTTCAGTGGACAACGCAAGAGGTAAAGGCGCGGAACCGTCGACTACACCGTTGATCAACTGGTTTTACCGCAAAAATGCCTCTGCCAAATTTAGGGAGTGATAATATCGGAAGAGGGCAACCACTCATTATAACCGTTGCTATAGTATTTGTTTTAGCACGAGTTGAGTATGATGTTGAAGATGCAATTTACAAGAATGAAACAAATTCACATATATTTTCACGTACATAAGATAAATGATTACAATAAATTCTCAAAATTACAACAGTATTGAAATAATAAAGTAGTAAAGGAAAGCAGTTAAAGGAAAGAAAAGGCATGAAGAGCCAAGTTAGTTTCATGATGAAATAATTAAAAGGCAAGAAATAAAGGCAATTAATAAAGTAACAAATAGCATATAATGGTAAAATCCTAAAGAATCCCCAGCATAGTCGCCATGGTATCGACACCCCCTTTTTTCCATCGCGGACCCGGGAGTCCGAAAATTGGGTATACGACATTTTTGGAGGACAACTCTTTTATTACCTTGCGAGAATTGGGTTTTTGGAATTTGGAGAGTCGTCACCTAATGATTATAGTGCATTAGGACACTTTTAGAGGAAAGAAGTGAGAAGAAGAACCAGAGTTGGGTAAGGGCTTGAGATTATCTCGGGGGGAAGGTGTTAGGCATCCCTCAAGATCCACTAGTTTGGTTCCCTTCCATACTATAATTGTGACGTTAGAAGGTAGAAGAAACAAATAAGGTTTTCATATAACAACTACAAACAAGTTTAAAGTTTTTAAAAGAGAAGAAGAAAACTAAGAGATTTGAGAAGATTAGTTTAAAAGAGAGATAGACTTAAAAGAGACATAACAAATAAAGGGAAAAGGGGTCCTAGGTTTATACATAATATGAATCATATCAATGCAATATCCAGTAATTACTCCTCAGAAGAGGGGTCACACGTGATATTAGCGCACCGGTCATCATATCCATATTCCACCCTTCCCACCCCATTAAGGTATTAAAGTGCGATTAGTCTCTTTTACTTATTGCTTGCTAGTACCCGTTCCAATCTTATCAGTCCCGGGGCATTAGGACTTCTAATCCAAAAGGGGAAGCAAAGGATGTGGTCCTTTATGGAGTTTAAATGATAAAATTCTAGGTCGACGTTCAAAACAAATATCAAATAAAGGGAAGAACAAACAAGTAAGGTAAGGCTCAAATAAACCCCTGAATTCAGATAATCATGTAGGTTAGAATGCCTTGGCAAATATCGATTTGGTCTTAGATTAAAATTAATTAGTGAGCGGACTGGTTCAACACATATTGTACGCAAGCGATTTTTGCCCTACATGAAGATAACTCCTAAGAATAAGTCAAAATAATTTTTATTGATTTTTTTTGGAATTTTTCTTTTTTAGTCTCGTTTCATGCATTTTATATTTTAGGCTTAATTGAGGGTTATTTTGTTTTAGAACAACATAGGAAGAAAATAACAAAAATAGTACCTTTTGCCTTTTTAGTTTAAATTTGTATTAGTTTGCATTTTAATTAGGAAATCTAGCTTTTAGTGTTAATTTGGTTTTGGTTTTTAATTTAGCATTTAACAAAATAAGAAAATAACATACAAAATCAATAAATAAAATACAAAAAGAGAGGAACATAAAAAGAAATTGGGAGTAAAAAAATGGAAAGAACCTAGCCCAAAATATTTTCTCCCCAAACCAATTCTCGCCACCTAAGGCCTCCCCCCCCCCCCCCCAAATATTCCCTCACCTAAAACCTTCCCCAAAATATTACCTCACATAACACCTTTTCCCCAAATAAGACTCCCCCACATGACACCTAATTCCACACACTCTATAAAACCATTATCTACCCAATAAAAAGACACAAAAAAATACAAACAAAATTCAAAAAAAAAAACAAAAAACTTGACACAAAAAAGGGTGCACAGCAGTTGGAAATTTGAAGCCTTCTTCTTCATTGTTCTAAAAAAACATAACCAAAAAATCCAGCAAGCTTTCTCAGCCAAAAGCTATAGCTAGTCTGATTTCTACTGCTTTGTTTCTAAAATTTCTGGTGGTTTGAGTCGATTTCGGACTTAAATCGAAGCTGTGTTTCTGTTTGCGCGTCGCTGGATCCTTCTCGTCTTCACGCGCTTCATTTGGCTTGTGAATACTCTATTTGGTTGGCTGAAAATTAGATTCAAGATCGCCGGAGGCGTCGAGGTACTGTCCGTTGGTTTTCTCGGTTCGACTTTCACTGACTTCTTTTGAAGCTTCATCGATTTCTGATTGTAATAGTCGCTTCATTTCGATCCGTCTAATTACTGCATTTCAATTCAACGAAAAGTTAATTTCATGTTACTTCTAATCTCCTTTCTTTAATTTTTGATCCGATGTTTGTGGTTGTAACTGTTGCGCTGCTATTTTTTGATGAAATTGAATTTCACGAGCTACTGATGGCTGTTGATTTTTGACTTGGGACATTTAGATACTAGTATTATCTTCACAATTTAGTTTAGGCTCAATGGCTAAGTTAATTAAGCAGCAAGCTTTATCTTATGCTAATCCAATAGAAATAGCTAATCTTATTCTAGTTAATTTGCTCACTTAATGAAAGGAAAATCATATAGGAGTCTGTGAAACGAATTTTCTCATACCGGAGCTTGTGCCTATCCGATTTGCTTCATTTGTTGGTTCATGGAGAAACCATCTCTGTTTGGGTTTAGCGTGCTTTATTCCATGGTGTTCTCATTTTGGTAAGGCAATTTCGTGCTCTTGGACGAAAGGGGTTAATGAGTGCATAAGTTAATGTGGTTGGCTCAGGTATTTACATTTTGGGGAAAAATCAATATACTATTGGATATTACTTGGTTCACATGCCAATAAGGTTACAAATTAGTCTTTGTTTTTTTTTACTGATTTGCTTCATTTTTTACCATAATCTCTTATTAATTTTAGGAAGTAATTATGAACATTCGTATTTTGCTATAACTTGAGTGTGAGTATCGAAATAATTGAGATGTTCCATGCCAAATAAAACTCTTAAGCCCATGGCCCTCATGTAACTAATTTTAAATCCGTAGAATCCGAGGTGTGCCATTTAGCAAATTCCATGCCCCTCGCAAAGTGCAAATGCGTAGTTGCTTTAAGCACGTTTTTAATGATCTACCTTCCTAAACTCGGGTACGCATTGATGCAACCCAAATCCTAATCTCGATGAAGTTGAAATATATTGACAACCACGGGTGCATTGACTGCGACGTGATTCGAAACACGTTTTCACGACGTCGCAATTCTTTTAAAATAAATATTGACAAAAGCAGTTTACAAATAAAATGCACATAAGCTAGCATGTATTAAAATCGGATGAAATCAAATACAACAATTAAGTGACCGTGCTAGAACCACGGAACTCGGGAATGCCTAACACCTTCTCCCGAGTTAACAGAATTCCTTATCCGGATTTCTGGTTCGCGGCCTATTAACAGAGTCATAAACTTCCTCGGTTCGGGATTCTAATCGGTGACTTGGAACACCATAAATCTCTCAAGTGGCGACTCTGAAAAATTAATAAACTCAATCCCGTTCCAATTGTCCTTTAATTGGAAAAACTCCTTTACGCCCCTTTGCGGGGGTGTATAGCGAAAAAGGAGGTATGACAGCTCTGGAGACTCTGCTGGGAATAAGAACCCAGAACGTTTTGTTCAGGGTTCAGAATTCGAGCTTAGATAGATTGTTGTATTTGGGTTATATCTGATTTTTGTACATGCAACATGCCTAACGTGCTAAATGTTACCGCTTTGATATTATTTGAACTGTATATAAACTGTGCCGGCACCCTTTTCTCTTCACCTCCGGGGATGTGCTTACTGGTTGAGGCTCCCTATTCTGTTAGTGTCATACCCTAAAATAAGAAAGAGGCCGGATAAGTTGCAAAGCCGGACGATCTCGCGGGTCCCCGGTACGTTGCCCCCTCCTCGATTTGAGTTGTCCGCTCGGGTACACTGTCTAGAACACCGACCCAGGTTTTGAACATAGAATAACTTTACTTCATGTTGGATTCTTATTAGGAACGCTTATTTGCATCACGTTGCATTTGACTTAGCGGACTCAACTTAGGAGTTGGGTCCTTCTAGGACTAGCAACCTGAAGTGAAAAGACCATCCTGATGTATCCTATTTGTTTTCCGTTCGTTTATTTGTTTCGGGCATGCATGCTGACCAGCTTTTGAATATCGGGAATATTGTAAATTTTAGAAAAAGAGAAATAGCAGTGTAGAGATTTAATTGCTTAGTTTTAGAAAAACCAATGCCCAAACACCTTCGAAGCTATGCCGAAATTTTGAGAAAATGAATAAAAAAGATTTTATTTTTAATAGTTTGTTTTACTAAAAAGCAAAGGAAAAATAGAAAAAAAAGAGTTTTTGTTTTTGTTTTGGAGAGTTGGTTTTTTGAAGAAAAAAAAGAAAAAGAAAAGGGTCTTAATTTTGTTCTGGGAAAAATATGTAGAGGTTTAGCCGCGAATCTTTAATGAGCAAGCATATAGAAGCAGGAGAGGATGAGTAGAGGTTGTCCATGGCTAGATTAGCCATGGATTCCTGTGATTTGAGGTCGAAGGGAGTAGGCGGCTATTAGGGTTTCATGGGGTCGAGAGCGTTCAAGAGAGACCAGAGAAACCAAAGTCAGCGGGTTTGAGAGAATTGGGGGGGGGGGGGGATATGGCTGGGGTCGTTTGGAATAAAAATGGAAAGGGGGAACTTGGGCCGTTGATCAACTGCTCAGATTTAAAGGAGCTGTGGGCCGATTTGGGTTAATTAGAAAATTTGGTTGAGTAGTTAGATTCGAATTGGGGCTGGGATTGGGTTCAATTTGGGCGCTATTTTGGCTAAAATTGAAATGGAATTGGGGCTTGCATTTAAATAGCCATTTCTCCCTTGTTTAATTTATAAAAATATAAAAATAATTTTCAAAAGTAAATTGAAAGTACTGAGTATTATATAAAATATTAATTTAAAAATACAGGAAGTAATTTTATATTTTAAAATGTTATTAATTGCAAAGTAGGCTACAATTATGTGCAATTTAGCTTTAAAAATACCAACTAAATTTTTAAAAATATGCAAAACTTATCTTAGCTATATTTTGGTGTAAATATAAGTATAATATAAGTGATTCATAAAAAATAATAATTTGGAAATAATTATTGGATTTTATGGTATAAAAATAAGCAATATTGGTTTAAAAATCATTAAAAATGCCAAAACCCTTTAGTGTGATCATATATGCACATATATGCTATTTTGGAAGTATTTTGGGTAAAGAAATACACAGGGAAAAATTGGGTATCAACAACCTACTAATGTGAGCTAGGCAAGTCAATCCTTAACTATCTACTACCTTTTCTTATTACTGCTTTTTAAACAAACATAGGGAGACAATGTAATAAGAGCGGAAGTGAATAAATAAATGGAAGTCAACAATCATAAAGCTTCAAACTATATCTATTACAACTTTTAAGCTTCAATACCCCAAAATCTGGTGTCACTATATCACACACTGTCTAAAATTCAATACATACAAGGTCTGAAGAAAATACATAGTACCGTTTCTAAACAAGAGATAAAGGAAATAGGAAATAGGGATGGAGGGAGATGCCAGATCTCGTGGACACCTGCAGGTCTACCTCAGGTCTCTGGATGGACTGAAGGAAGCCCTCCAATTATTTTCTGAAAGCTGCTCCGGGATATGCACACACTGCACAGTGTAGTATCAGCACAACTACCCCATGTTCAGGTAAGTTTCTGGCCTAACCCCGGCGAGGTAGTAATGAGGCTAGAACAAGACTCCGGATAAACTTGTGCAGTTATATAATATATTGAGGAAAAGTTAAATATGTAATAAGCAATTAAAGTTGGGGAAAGGGAACATGCTTCGGGGGTAGTTGATAAAACAAATTAACAAGGAATAATAAGGAAGCTAACAATATAACTTCTAACGCAGATAAAGAAAAATAAAGACAACTTTCACTTTTAGTTTCTATCTTGTTGTAGGCATGCAATCCTATCCCATTTCTCATATCTTGTGGTAGGAGTACAACCGGCTCCCTTTTCATTATATCGTGTGGTAGGCGTACCGGCCGCTCCCATTTCATAATATCTTGTGGTAGGCGTACTGCCCACTCCCATTTTATTATCTTGTGGTAGGCATACCACCCGCTCCCATTTTATAACATTTTGTGGTAGGCGTACCACCCCTTTCCATTTCATTATCCTCTGATAGGCGTACTACCCGCTCCCTTTTACGGTTCATCACACAATTACAAGAAATCCCAGCAAGGGAACATAAGCAATATAATGACTTTTTGGCAAGAGAACAAAAGCCATATAATAATTTTACGGCAAGGGAACAAATTACCGAAACAGTCATCCCGGCAAGGGAGAAGTAGTTATAACCAATTTTAACTTGTTACTCAGCTCAACTAATGACAATGCTCAATCATAAATAAGATCTACGAGGATAAGACAATTCTTTGTTCAATATAGAAGATCATTAATTAAAGTATCTGAAATCTCATTTAAGAGCACAACAACTTTAAATTTAGGACTCACGATCATTCTTGACACCAACATATAGATACTCGTCGCCATGCCTATACGTCGTACTCAACAAGAAGCAAGTAGCAAATACGACTCAACTCCTAATCTTCACCTTGATGCTTTGAACACCACTCAAGTCTCAATTATAGCTTTACCCCTTGATTCCACCACCAATCCGCTCGAATCTAGTCATAAGTTACTCAATTATATCAATAAGTACTAAATGAATCAACCACAATGCATGAAAATGAGTTTTTCCAAGTTTTACCCAAAAAGTGAAAATCACTGCCAGGCCCACGTGGTCGAAACCCGAGGTTCGGACCAAAACCTAGTTACACATTACCCCACGAATGCAAATATATAATTTATTTTGAAATCAGACCTCAAATTGAAGTGCAAATCCCCAATTTTAGAAAAAACCTAGGTTCTACCCAAAACGCTCAATTTCCCCATGAAATATTTGATTTGAAGTTGAAATCATGTTAAAAGGTGTTAAGGAGTGAAAAAATGTGTTTGAAATCACTTGCCGACGTTTTGGAGAAGAAAAGTTGTTTGAAAAATTGCCTCTTATATTTTTTTTTGGGTTTTGAAAAGTAAAAAATAACTGAAATTCCAGTCTATTTATACCCCTCTCAGACCCCTGTGCGGACCGCATCAAATGGACCACAGCCGCACAAGTTTACCTGAAGACCTGCAATTCAGCACCATGTGCGGACCGCACAAAGACGACTGCGGCAGCACAACCTCCACCGCGCACCGCACAAAGGCAACCACGGCCACGCTGGCCCCTCTACGGTCGCACGACATTTTTCGTGGACCGCACTAGTGGGTTCAGAGACCTACAACTTCCTGAATCTGGAACATATGTTTTTCTAAGCCTAAGGCATCCCAGAACTTGTCCGAAAACTCACCCGAGCCCTCGAAACTTCAATCCAAGTATATACACAACCTCAAAAATATCCTATTGACCTATTCATGTAATCAAATCACCAAAATAACATCATGAACATCGAATTAAACCTCAAGATCAATGGAATTTCTCAAAACTCTTTTAAACATCAAATTTTTCAATATAGTCCTGATCACGTAAAACGATGTCCGTTTCTTACCAAATTTCATAGGAATGACTCAAATCATATATGAGACCTGTATCGGATGCCGAAACCAAAATACGGGCTCGATACTATTGCTTTCTAATCAGTTTTCATTTCAATTTTTCCTTAAACATTTTCAGAGAATAATTTCACTTAAAAATTCATTTCTCGAGTTTGGGACCTCGAAAATCGAGGAGACTTTAAATAAGATTTTCAAGACATCGGAACCACAGAATTCAGCGAAAAGCAACTGATGCCATAGCTTGCCTATATTTCACATGTACTCCGTGAGATGAAACAATGACGTGTCCCCCCTATATTCCATAATTAAAAAGAGAATCTCTATGTATTTCCTTTCGTTTTGGAGATTTGAAATTTTCCGATCTTCTAGCAAATTATGTCTGAAATTGGAAGCTGGCTTATTGCGTCTTACTTGCAGGTAATATTGTTCTCGGCTGGCTAACAATGAACTGCCTCTTGATATTCAGAGATTAGGATGTCGTGCTCTGTATAATGCTCTCCGCTTCTCTCCTCCTATTGATCAGACTTGTAATTCTGGTAACACCAGTTACACTTGTGTAGTTTTGAGCTTCTACTTTAGATTGCACTGAGTTATTTTGTTGGCTATGGTACTTTTGCTAAATGTTTTGGTGCCCAATTTTCCTTATTTTTGAATGCCATTCATATTATTTAATAAATATGTCGTCGTATTAGGTGTAGGATTCTCGCAATACAAGTTTATCTACATCCTTTTATGTTTTTGATCTCATTTGAAAGGTCGCCCAGCTAAAATTCCTCATTAATTAGGGTTTGTGTATACACACCTTCAATTAGCACCCAATGGTGTGATGGTCAATGAAATGTTTGTGGATGCTAAACTTAGAGACCAGGGTCCAAAAATATTTGGCAATTTCTTTCTCATTCATCTAGGCCGTGG
The DNA here is from genome assembly GCA_034376525.1 of Nicotiana benthamiana. NCBI lineage: Eukaryota > Viridiplantae > Streptophyta > Magnoliopsida > Solanales > Solanaceae > Nicotiana > Nicotiana benthamiana. The sequence goes on from CM067334.1 coordinate 132,438,864, forward strand.
TAGACAGAGATATCCCGTACCTATGTTGGTAGACTGTAGCAGGTACCTGGTGGAATAGTTGAAGGGCACGTAAGTTGGCCCAGACACAATCATTATAAAGAAGCCGCTGTTATTTTTTTTTTTATATTTAATGTTCTGAGATCAATGAGAATTATTTTGTCTCATTCATGGTGTATAGGTTATTTAGATATTCTTTGATTACATGGTTATACAAGGGTTGATATTTAGCTTCCAATTGAGTTCTAAAACTTCTGAATCCCTCCTTCCATATAACGTACTCACACAGTCACACATAGAAGCCCTGTGAAACACATATTATATTTGCATGTCAAAATGTCATCTATGTATTTTATTTAGCATCAAAGCGACTGCGGCAATTTCATCTGATATCATGGTTCCCTGTAATAGGGATGAGTCTGCTTAGAGTCCCTTTCTTCTGTGGTCTTGTAGCAATGATCTTTAGAGTGACACTGAATATGTTGAGTAATATCTTATGTTACTCATTCATAAATAACGAGAAAAATTAAGGTTATCAACTTAATTTAACAGGGAATTGGCAGCTTCTGCCTCTTGCTCCCGAAGGAGGTTGTATTATTTCTTCAGGCTCTTGATTATCCTCCGTTAATATTGATTTATATTGCTGCGGGAGAAATTTATGGTGGTAACTATCGCCTCCCAGAGCTCGCATCTCGCTTTCAGCATGTTATTTTCAAGGTTTGTACCAGCACCTAATCATTCTGGCTGTCCAGGCAGCTGAAAGTTGATTTCTTTCACTAGTAGTGTGTTTTACCTGCCAAACCACAAATGTCTTATTGATAGCAGGAATTGCTAGCAATGACAGAAGGTTTGCCAATCACGCCTCACAAACTGCAGCACTCCATTATCTCATCTCTGTCGAAAGTGATGTTTTTATTCTGTCACACTCAGGTAATACGGCAAGAGTAGTTGAGGGGCACCGCAGATTCTTAGGCCACCAAAAAACAATCAATGAAACTTCACCCGGGCCCTCGAAACTTCAATCCAAGTATATACACAACCTCAAAAATATCCTACATACCTATTCGTGTAATCAAATCACCAAAATAACATCATGAACATCGAATTAAACCTCAAGATCAATGGAATTTCTCAAAACTCTTTTAAACATCAAATTTTCCAATATAGTCCGGATTACGTAAAATGATGTGCGTTTCTAACCAAATTTCATAGGAATGAGTCAAATCATATATGAGACATGTAACGGGTGCCGAAACCAAAATACGGGCCCGATACCATAGCTTTCTAATCAGTTTTCATTTCAATTTTTCCTTAAACATTTTTAGAGAATAATTTCACTTAAAAATTCATTTCTCGAGTTTGGGACCTCGGAATTCGATTCCGGGCATACGCTCAAGTTCCATATTTTCCTACGGACCCTCTGGGACCGGCAAATCAAAGGTCCGGGTCCGTTTTCCCATTGACCGGAGTCAAATTTATTCATTTTAAAGTAAAAAACTTAACAATTTTAATAAAATTTCAAATTTAAGCTTTTCAGCTACGCGCCCGGACTGCTCACACAAATCGAGGAGACTCTAAATAAGATTTTCAAGACCCCGGAAGCACAGAATTCAGCGAAAAGCAACTGATGACCCTTTGGGTCGTCACACCCGGTGCATGCCATAGCTTGCCTATATTTCACATGTACTCCGTGAGATGAAACAATGACGTGTCCCTCCTATATTCCATAATTAAAAAGAGAATCTCTATATATTTCCTTTTGTTTTGAAGATTTGAAATTTTCTCATCTTCTAGCAAATTATGTCTGAAATTGGAAGCTGGCTTATTGCGTCTTAGCTGCAGGTAATATTGTTCTCGGCTGGCTAACAATGAACTGCCTCTTGATATTCAGAGATTAGGATGTCGTGCTCTGTATAATGCTCTCCGCTTCTCTCCTCCTATTGATCAGACTTGTAATTCTGGTAACACCAGTTACACTTGTGTAGTTTTGAGCTTCTACTTTAGATTGCACTGAGTTATTTTGTTGGCTATGGTACTTTTGCTAAATGTTTTGCTGCCCAATTTTCCTTATTTTTGAATGGCATTCATATTATGTAATAAATATGTCATCGTATTAGGTGTAGGATTCTCGCAATACAAGTTTATCTACATCCTTTTATGTTTTGGATCTCATTTGAAAGGTCGCCCAGCTAAAATTCCTCATTAATTAGGGTTTGTATATACACACCTTCAATTAGCACCCAATGGTGTGATGGTCAATGAAATGTTTGTGGATGCTAAACTTAGAGACCAGGGTCCAAAAATATTCGGCAATTTCTTTCTCATTCATCTAGGCCGTGGTAGACAGAGATATCCCGTACCTATGTTGGTAGACTGTAGCAGGTACCTGGTGGAATAGTTGAAGTGCATGTAATACACAATCATTATAAAGAAGCCGCTGTTATTTATTTATTTATTTATTTATTTAATGTTCTGAGATCAATGAGAATTATTTTGTCTCATTCATGGTGTATAGGTTATTTAGATATTCTTTGATTACATGGTTATACAAGGGTTGATATTTAGCTTCCAATTGAGTTCTAAAACTTCTGAATCCCTCCTTCCATATAACGTACTCACACAGTCACACACAGAAGCCCTGTGAAACACATATTATATTTGCATGTCAAAATGACATCTATGTATTTTATTTAGCATCAAAGCGACTGCGGCAATTTCATCTGATATCATGGTTCCCTGTAATAGGGATGACTCTGCTTAGATTCCCTTTCTTCTGTGGTCTTGTAGCAATGATCTTTAGAGTGACACTGAATATATTGATTACTATCTTATGTTACTCATTCATAAATAACGAGAAAAATTAAGGTTATCAACTCAACTTAACAGGGAATTGGCAGCTTCTGCCTCTCGCTCCCGAAGGAGGTTGTATTATTTCTTCGGGCTCTTGATGATACTCCGTTAATATTGATTTATATTGCTGCGGGAGAAATTTATGGTGTTAACTATCGCCTCCCAGAGCTCGCATCTCGCTTTCAGCATGTTATTTTCAAGGTTTGTACCGCCACCTAATCATTCTGGCTGTCCAGGCAGCTGAAAGTTGATTTCTTTCACTAATAGTGTGTTTTACCTACCAAACCACAAATGTCTTATTGATGGCAGGAATTGCTAGCAATGACAGAAGGTTTGCCAATCATGCCTCACAAACTGCAGACTCCAATATCTCATCTCTGTCGAAAGTGATGTTTTTATTCTGTCACACTCAGGTATTACGGCAAGAGTAGTTGAGGGGCACCGCAGATTCTTAGGCCACCAAAAAACAATCACTCTGCCACGTACTCAAGTTAATGAAAATTTCGCAGTTGCTAACGTATAGAGTTTCAGTGCTTGTGGTTTGTAAGTAAAACTTTTGGCTTGATTTTATCAATTTTAGAAGGCTGATTTTTCAATTTGCCTTTCGCCACTGCTAAGCCTGGCAGTTTTCTTTATTGAGGTATTACTGTTGCCCACACTTAGGAGTTAGGACACAAATCAACCGTTCTTTATATTTGCTTCACAAAAGAGGCTATGTATACGCGAGGTAGAAATGGATAAAAGGTTCACCTGCAAATTAGGAGGTCTATGATAACATGAAAGTCTGCCCCACTTGACTGGCATGTTAAAAGTTTGTTCGGAGAACAGTTTAGTATTCTTATACATAGAAGTCCTTAAAAATTTGAATTTGCGCAAGTTGGATTAAGTTTTGTGTCCTTTGCCTCTTCATCTACATATTAAAAGCAACATAATTATCTGCTAAATTATGTAGGAATGGCTTAGTTGAAATATTTTGATAAGCTGCAAGCTGGTCAGCTTGAAGAAGCACCATTTTCACATCTTGTCAGGGATTTGCATAAGAACAAGTGTTTTACATAAGCAATGGATACGTACCTTTTCATGTAATTGTTTCTGTTGAAAGCTTTTTCTCTCTGTTTCTGTTACTTTGGAGGTTGGTGCAAAAATAATTTTATCTTGGAGACATTTAACCTCTCACATCGATTGTACAAGAGCTTCTAAAGGGGTTCATAATTGTCAATATTGCTTCTGGGGTACCTAATCTTCAAAATCATCTAGTTTAATACATATTCTCCTCATTTTCGTTTGTCCAACTAAATGTTAGACAACTGAACGATCAATCCAAACAATGAGAGTGGACATACGTGTTTCCAATTGATTAAACACAAATTTCATAAAATTCACAAGAAAAAAGAGAATATTTAAAAATATTGTTTATTCATGCCTACTTATTCTTCTAATTTATTACATAAAATAACCCTTGTATTGCCCAACTATTGATTAGACAACTGCACGATCATAAAAGAGAATGAGAACGAGCATTCTCTTTCCAATAGCATAAGTTCAGCAATCTGATTTTTTTTTATCTTCAGACTCTGAAGGGTACAAGGTTAGGCTGGATTTCTTCAGGCATCGACTGTTGAGGTGGGAACTTGGGAAGGAGGCTGGCAATACGCTTAGCTGTCTCAAGGTACTTTACATACTTGTAAATAAGACCTTCTTTGTTAGGGCTTCCTCCTCCGTGGTTGTTTCCTTTAATATCATGGCAACCTATGTTCAACCCGTGTATCATTTGTGAGCCACAAAAGTTGCAATTGTGGTCTCTCCCTACAATAGCCTCCTTGAAAGCCTTTTTCTTGAAAGTCCAAGCACCACTCCTCCAATTGAAATGGTACAAAGGGAGGAACCTTTGTCCATAAATGGATATGAATTCTAGTGCCGCTAGAATGAACTCAAATTCTTCCTTGGACATGTAGTAAGGAAAACTGACTCTTGTCCATCCTGGCTTCACTCCACTATAGCCCTGTACATCGAGATCAACGAAAATTATAAGGTCCCCTAAAATATAAATATAGGTAATCATTCATAAAATGTGGGATCGTAAACCTGAAAAAAGACAGGTTATCTACTGTAGCAGGTTAAAGTATAATGATAGTGTAAATTTCATTTTTCATTGTCAGTATATCCAAGTTAGAATAGAGCTTGCAAGCAACGGAAAAGTTTGTCTCTTTGTGACATATAGACCACAGATTCGAACCGTGGAATCAGCCATTGATGCTTGCATCAGAGTAGGCCGGATACATCACACCTCTTTGGGTGCGGTTCTTCACGTGGCCCTGCATGAACATAGAATGCCTCGTGCATCGGGCTGCCCTTTTGTCAATACATGTAAGTTAAATCTTTTATTATGGAGACTCACCATTTGAATTTTATCTTTGAAGGCAAGAGAGTGAGGTTCATCAACCTTGAGCAAGATATGTCCATAGGGTCCAGCACAAGCACACCCTCCTCTAGCTTGGATACCAAATAGGTCATTAAGCAGCTTAGCGACAAAAGGGCCGTGAAGTGGCTTATCTTTCTTGTTCCCTGTCTCTCGCCATAGGTAAAGCTCGTTGTCTTCGCCATTCATGTCACCTGATGAGGAGTAAGTGGTGGTATAGATGAGAAAAGAAAGGACAGCTTGTCTCTTGGCCTTTACATTTCCCAAAACCCATATGTTGGGATTTGGGAGAAGCCTTTCTAGTGCAAGCTCAATGTAACCATGCTCCATTCTTTCAATGACTTTGTGACTTATGAACTCTTTCACCCAAAATGATAGAGCTGTTCTCACTTTCTGTATGATTGGTGGTGTTCCTGCATCCTCCCTTTCTTCGATGTTCTCCACGTAGAGTGTGTCCTGGTAATTGTATATTATATCAGGAGTGTTTTTAGCGCAGAATTATCGTTATAGCGAAGCAGAAAGGGAAAGAAAATTAAAACACTGATAACATTTCTAAATTAGCTAGAAAGCTTATGATTTCTTTCTTCAATAGTTACTTATCTATCTATCTATCTATATCTATACAACAACAACAACAACAACAACAACAACCCAGTATAATTCCACTTAGTAGGGTCTGGGGAGGGTAGTGTGTGCGCAGACCTTACTCCTACCCTTGGGTACAGAGGCTGTTTCCAAATAGACCCCCGGCATCATTCCCTCCAAGAACTTTCCACCTTGCTCTTGGGGAGACTCGAACTCACAACCTCTCGGTTGGAAGTGGGGGTTGCTTACCATTAGAGCAACCCCTCTTGTCAAAACAACAACAATAACAACCCAGTATAATCTCACATAGTGGGGTCTGGGGAAGGTAGTATGTACGTAGACCTTACCTCTACGCTGGGGTAGAGAGGCTGTTTCCAAATAGACTCCCGGTATCCTTCCTTCCAAGAACTTCCCACCTTGCTCTTGGGGAGACTCGAACTCACAACCTCTCGGTTGGAAGTGGGGGTTGCTTACCATCAGAGCAACCCCTCTGTCTAATATCTATCTATATCTATATTATATTAAAAAACATGAAGGTTCTTAGCGAAATATTGTTCGTCCTTTTTACCCATTTCAAATAGAATTCATTCTGGACATTCAATTTACTTTCCTAATTTTTAAAAATACTCATTTAATTACTTTCATATTTAGGACCTTGAGTTAAAAGGGTGAAAAACACACATTTTAGAGAAGGAACTATAATATCTTCAATTCCTAAAAACTTAAGTTAATTAAAAGAAAATATTTATTTCAAGAAGGAATCAAATTATTTTAAATTCTAATTTCCTATACATAAATAGAAAAGCACAATAAATTAAAAGGAAACTCTTAACTACAACTTTTGATATGGATAATTTTTCGGCAAGTTTGTCTATTTACATGATAAATTTGAAATGTTTTAAGGTGTGTTTGGTATGACGGAAAATATTTTCCAGAAATGTTTTCCAATTTTTCCATGTTTGGTTGGCTTAAAGGTTTTGGAAAATATTTTCCTTGTCAATTCATTTTCCTCCAATTGGAGAAAAATATTTTTCTCATCAAGAGAAGGGAAAACATTTTCCAAACTTCCTTCTCAACCTTTCCCACCCCCCACCCCCCACTCCAAAAAGATTTTTTAAAAAAAAATTTAAGTTTTTCCGATACTACCCATCCTACTACCCCTCCACTCCCCCCCCCCCCCCCCAAAAATATTTTTTTACCTTAATTTTTTTTATAATTTTAAATTTCTGTTTTTTTTTAAATTTATCTGTACCACCTACCAACCCCTTCCCTCCCCCCGAAGAAAATTTAAATGTTTTTTAGTTTTAATTTTATTATATATCGGTTTAAATGCTCAAAATTTTACAAGTTGCAAAATTATGAGTTCAGAGGTTTATGTGTTTGAAAGTCTAAGGGTTCGAAATTTTGCGGTTTTGAATGTTTAGCGGTTCGAAAGTTTATGAAATTTGTGGGTGCATAAGGTTATTACTTTAAAGTTTATGGCTTCATATGTATTATATCTAAATTATTTATGAATACTCTTGATAAGTCATTTTCCTTAATTTGCATACCAAACACCGAAAAATAGTTTCTTGGAAAATATTTTCACGAAAAACATTTTCTGTTATGCCAAACACTCCCTTAGTGTGTTCTTATTTTCTCATGTGGCGCATAAGTTAGAGTAAAATAAAAATCTTTGAGATGTGAAGAAACATAAGACTGAAAAAAGGGATTAAATTGGAAGTGTCTGACTGACGAAGATTACTGAAATACATATCGATTAGATTTATTTTTTTGTATATACTTTTTTTTTTATTATTTAACTCGATAGACACGTGCAAAATGTGTACTATGGTTTTCTTGAGGCTCACTATATCAGCTTACAATACCGCAGAAGTTTAAATTGATAAATAGTTTTATTTTTTCCCTTTAACTAATTAGGATCAAACTGTTTTACCTCAGGCATATTGCCTTTTTTGCTACTGAAACAAAAGAAATAAAACAAGGCAAGATTAATTATTTCCTGCAATCCATAATAACGAGTAATTGTCACACACTTGCATACTATTCAAAAGAGTTATTTAATCACTATAAATACGAATCTCTAAACTTCAACCTGTAATAACATATTTACAGGAATGTTTTAAAGTAGAAGAGAAATACAAACGACTAATTAGTAGTAACAAATAGTTAGAAAGTAAGAGGTTGAAGAGGAGAGCGTTTAATAAGATTTCGAGTTTGGTTACTGGAATGTATATCATGGTACCACTAATTCGAAGTCAAGTCAAGAAAATAATTGAAAGCACAACAGTATTGCCGTCTGAAATTCTTTGTTGATTTATTTGGTCAAGCTCAATACCTAAATCAACTTTCACAAGTTTCTATTTCTTTTAGAAGGAAAATGACAAGAACCCCATGTGCCTTTTACACATCAAATAGCAGTCAAAATCATCTATCAAGATGTTTGAATAAATCAAGCAAAGAAAGCTTAAACAAATAATGAAAAATTTCATATATAATTGACACAAAGAAATCTAAGGTGAAAAGGACATTAAGATGAAAAAGAACGAAAAGGACAAGATATTAAAGAAACTTGCCTTCTCATTGAAGTGGTTGACAAAATCAACAGTACCACCACCACAAGTAGATGGAGGTGATGTTCTCAATCGATAGAGTGCTTTATTCATTACAAGGACTCCTGGTGTCCCTGGCCCTCCAAGAAACTTGTGGGGGCTAAGAAAAACAGCATCATACCCATCTATTTCTCCTGATCTCATCTCTATTTTTGCATATGGACCACTGCAAGATTGAAAAAGTTGCCCAAAATTGGGAACATGTAAAACGTTAGGGTAAAATTAAATTTATCCACAGTATAGAGATATTTGTAGTTTAACATGTGAAATGAGCTTAGTTACCATCTAAGCGACATGATGTTGTAAATGTTTTTAAATATTGCCGGTGTATAGAAGTTAAACTGCATAATTAGCATACCTTGCAGCAAAATCAAAGCAAGCAAAGGCTCCATTTTTGTGAAGAAGACGAGCAATGGCTCTGGTATCAGTGTAAGTTCCAGTGACATTACTACATGCTGAGAATGAACCCAACAGTGGCCTATTTGTAGACTTATAGAACTCAAGCTGAAGTCTCAAAGCTTCCATATCCACAAGGCCATTTTCATCCAAACCAATCTCCACAACTTCTGCTAAACTTTGTCTCCACGAAAGGATGTTGGAGTGATGCTCATAGGGGCCAACAAATACTACCCATCTCTCTTTTGTTTCATTGGGGAAGCATTTTGTGAGGACTTTTTCTCTTAGAATTGAAGGGACTGTAATTCCCATGACTTCTTGGAGCCTTTTAATGGCAGCAGTAGAACCAGAACCACAGAATATGATAGCATCTTCTTCTCCTCCACCTAAGCATTTCTTCACGTAGGCTGCTGCTTCATGCACTATTTTTGTTGTTTGGTATCCCACGTAACTGTCACTAGTATGACTGTTACCTGTGCAAATAAAAAACAGAAGTTCACGTTTAAAGGAAAAAGAGCACCCGATACACTCAACTCCCGCTATGCGCGGGGTCTGGGGAAGGGCCGGACCACAAAGGTCTATTGTACGAAGCCTTACCCTACATTTCTGCAAGAGGCTGTTTCAACGCTCGAACCTGTGACCTCCTGGTCACATGGCAACAACTTTACCATTTACGCCAAGGCTCCCTTTCTAGAAGTTTACGTTAAACTGTTTCTTTTTTCATGGTCTTAAGGAGGTTCGTGTATTGAACTAAAGGAAACATACCATAGAAAGGAAGGACGTTGTTAGTGATATAATTTTCAATATAGTGAAGGCATCTTCCAGAGGCAGTGTGATCAGCATAAGTAAGCCTACGTTTCCCAAAGGGTGTCTCAAAATCGATATTTTCACCAATGATCTGAGAACGCAGCCAAGAAAGTTTCTTTTCAGCAGAGTCACTCTTTGATATGTTACCCTTTTCTAGCATATGAAATGACTCAATTCTGCTCCTCAAGTCTTCATGTGAGGCAACAGAGGAAGTAGTACTAGAAACAGTAGTATACTTCTTATTGTGGTCTATGCTTTCGCCTCTTATAGTTTCTCTCAACATGAGTTGCTCGTAATCCATATTGAAGTGCAAAGAGAATAAAAATGTAAAAAATAAAGAAGAGTTTTAGAGTTGTGATGAGATAATTTAGTGTGTTTGAGATGATGGAAAGAGGGGTATTTATAGGAGAAACGAGTATATAATTTCAGGGGGGAAATTAGAAGGATAATTAATGATGAAGAATCTAGGGGATGCACACTTTGTATTTTCCGAAATACTTAATTGGTATTAATACCACCTCATTCTACCAATATTTCCAATTGTCGTTATCAAAGATTGAAGCTAAGAATTTGACCAATATTTTAACATATACCTGTGTATTCCATTTTTTAATTTATTTAAGAAAGAATATCCTGTTTCTATATTTAAAAACAATTAGTCTTATTTCACTTTTCATGATTAATTTGCTAAAATCTCACAATTAAATCAAACATGAGATAGATAACAAAGGTTTATCTTTACATCTTAAGAAAACTATATTTAATTACTATTCTCAAAATATCTTTTAGTATTATATTCTCGGAAAGATATGTCCCATGGGACTATACAAATCTATTACATACAAGTTTCAAAATAAATAAGAATAAAAAACGCGTAATCTTGTTTCATAAGTTTTAACCACTTGTATTTGTATCGTATATTCAGTTCTCTTAAAAAACATTTAAATGAGAATATATATCTATGGGATAAAGGAAGTTGTTTTTTCATTTTCCAATGTACGATTTGGTCAAAATGGATGGCGCCTCAAATTAACCGCAACCTGCAATGGAATTAAACAGGAAGTCACTCGAAAAAAGAAAATAGAGTCACAAGCAAATTAGCAGGTGGCTGGAATCTAGAGCTATAAGAACACAGGACAATTTGAAATGACAAAAACTACACGAAAGTATTGTGTTTATCATTTTTCATAAACGGAAAGTGTCAAACACTGTAAAGGTTTTTTATATGTTATTTATAGATCTCTTATGTATAAATATAAAGATTTTCTTGTGAAAGAAAAACATAAAAATAAAACCTGCTCACTCAAAACAAGCTTAATTATTTTATTATATGCTTATAGTGGTCTTTCCATATTTGTATCCATTGGTTAATGCGAAACAATAGGACCAATTACATCCATTTTAAATGTTTCTATTTTTCTTTCTCGAGCACTCAATTTTTCCTTAGTTACCCACTATTAGTTATCTCGGAAGACTTATTTTTTCCCTTAAAAAGAGATATTTTATAAATATTAATAATACATGCTTTTATTAAATGGTATATACATTCGCATATTGAGTATAATGCAATTGGCATAACTAATGCAAACTACACCTTATATAACTTCTTTCAAACATTTTCCTTTTAAAATTGCAATTATAATAAAATTGAAAGTGAAAAGTATTATATATACAAATATAAGATACCAAAAGAAAAGCAATAACCACGTACGAACAAATATTCGCTCTTTATACAATAAAAGTTATTTTTTTAAAACATAAACATGTTCTTCTGCTTATGTTACACATAATAATTATCTAGCCCGTTTGGCCAAGCTGCAAAATTAACTTATTTTGAGAAGTGCTTTTCTCAAAAGTAATTTTGGTGAGAAACAATTTGTGTATCACGACCTGGAATTCTCACCGTCGGAATGTGAAGGCGCCTAACAATACACTTGCTAGGCAAACCAACGTTAGAACAACTTACTTCTTTTAACAATTTAAGTGATAGCATTGATAACGAATTGAAATAATACGTTCTAAGTACAAATGCGGAAGTTAAACAACCAAACATCTATTACAATTCGCTAAACCTTGTATCACAAGTGTACGAGCTTCTAAAGTAATACACATAAGAGTCTGAAATAAGTACAAGCTGTCTGAATGAAGTTATACAGCTAAAAAGAAAAGAGGATGGGGACTCCAGGAACTGCGGGCGCTGAACAGCCATACCTCAAGCTCCATAATGTCCAATCCGAGCACGCGCTATCCGCCACTGGGACCGACTCCAAAATCTGCACAGTGTGTAGAGGTAGTATCAGTACAACCGACACCGTGTATTAGTAAGTGTCGAGCCTAACCTCGACGAAATAGTGACAAGGCTAATGCGGGTCACCTACACTAGAACGTGTACACAGTATGAAAATGATAACCACAACCTCGAAAATAAACCAATGTCGTCCAGAAATTACCAATGTTTACCAGCTCAACTAAATATCGGAAAAATAATGCAGATCAAGAATTAGAAACATATAGGTTGTTGCGGCGCACAACCCGATCCCACTAGACAACACATAATCCTCCCTTATTCCACCGTAAAAAGATCAATAACAATAAATAATATATTTGTAGTGGCGCGCAACTCGATCCCACCATATATAAATATCAATGTCATAATATTACCCTTATTTCACTATATCAAAATCTACCCTTATTACACCTGTTGCGGCGTGCAATCCTATCCCACCATATATGTGTGTGCGTGCGTATGTGTATGTATGTGTGTGTATTTCACCATATAAATCCTATCTTATTACATGTGCTTTAGCGTATAATCCGATTCCACCATATCAGAACTAACTCAATGTACACAATCAAATCAACATGCTAAATCACAAGGCCTTTATGATAAATAATTGCCAAACTAAACCAAGAAAAGAAATCTTCATTCAATAAAGAATTTACCCGAATAATACACAGCGAGACAAATCTAGAAAATATGCCTTGAAAGTACCGATAACCAATCTAAGCAAATAATAGGAGGCAACGAAACTATGAAATACCTAATACATTCGCCAAAGAGAAACAATGTCTAATAAATAGCAATTAAGCATGAAAATACAAATAAAACATGTAGCAATTATGACAGTAAATGGGGCAATATGAGAGGAACGGGAAGGAAACAAGAAATATAGGTAAATTGGCGGTGCATATGTACTCGTCACCTAACCTATACACCGCTCACATGGATTTCATATATCAACAAGGTCGAAGGTTCCTAATCCATTAAGTCAAAGTTAAACACGGTACTTACCTCGCTCCACGGGCCGCTCAATGCTCTATTACCACTTTTCCTCTAGTATCTACCTCCAAACCACTCGTATTTCGTCACAATTAACTTAATAACATCAATTATTGCTAAAGGAATCAACTGCAATGCATAAATTAAGATTTCTCTAACTTTTTCCCAAAAAGTCAAAAATTGACCCCAGGGCTGCTTGGTAAAACCCGAGGTTCGGACTAAAATCTATTTACTCATTCACTCCTGAGTCCGGATATATAATTAGTTTTGGAATCCGACCTCAATTCGAGGTCTAAATCCCCAATTTTTCAAATCCCTAGTCTCACCCCAAAAATCTCAAATTCTACCATAAATCTTAGATTTTTTATTGGAAAATCATAAAATATGATAAGAAATTGAAAGAAAGTGGGTTAGGATCACTTACCAAAGTTTTGGAAAATAAATGATCTTGGAAGAATTGCTTCTAGAGTTCTAGGATTTGAAAAATTAAAGAATGATTAAAAAATTCCTAATAACTCACTTTTACACAATTGCAAATGTCACATTTGCGACCTGAGCTTCGAAATTACGAAGCTTGCAAATGCGAGAAAACCATCACATTTTCAAGGTGTCTCACACTTCTGTTTCCTTCGCAAACGAAAATAAATACTCGCAAATGCGAAGACTGCCTCCCCCTGTCCCCATTGCAAATTAAGGATGTTAATCGGGACGAACTGACCCGTTTTCAGTCTGCTTCAAACCGGGTCAGTCCGATTAAGCCCGCTACTGTTCATATTAGGGCGGGTTAGGGCGCGTTGTTTAGGGGGTGGGTTGTGTACGTTTACGTTTAGATTAACGGTGCCCCGACCCGTAGAACCCAAAATTTCTTAAGGGTTGAACACAGGCTGCAGCCCGGTTACCGTTTGAATTTTGTTAATTTAATTGGACCGTTCCCAACAGTTAAATTTAGAAGTGACCGTTGGAATTGCAGAAATGACCAACTTCGGTCCCCACTAATAATATAGCCCTCCCACCCCTAAATCTATAAATTTCCCCCCTTCTTCTTTATTTTTTTCTCACAAATTCACTCTCTTACTACTCTAATTCTCTCTCAAGTATCAAACTCTCAATTCTTTCTTGATATCATAGTTCTTAAATTCTTAAATCTAAAATTCTCAATATTTATTATTTCAACTCTCATCAATTATTAGTTTAGCCATTACAGTTATCAAGTATTCAAGTATTATCAACTATCAAGTTTTGGTCTATCAGTTGAAGTTTTAATTTTGATATCAAAAATTCAAAATTAGTGCGGCATAAGGAATCCCGGTTTACTCGTCCCATCTCTTTCTCTTATTTGGAGTACACTTATTTTATTAATTAGTTTCTTAATTTATTTCTTAATTTAATTAATTTCTTGAATTTCCTAATATATTTTCTTACTTTAATTTCTTACTTTAATTTATATAATGGATTTACTTAGAGAGGCCAAAAAAGCGTGCACTAGTAGAGGTGGTAGTAAGAAACCTTCAAAAAGAATAAGAGGTGGTGTTGGTTCTTCTAGTAGCTTTACACATATTTATGAAAGTTTACCTGAGAATTTAAATGTAGACTATGATCGAATGCACGAAAAATTTGGTATTGATAATGATGTAGATTCTTTGTTAGATGAGATTCAATCACCCGATAATCTTGAAACACCAACACCTACACCTACATCTGGTAATACTAGTCAAACTCAAAATGTTAGGGGTGCAAAAAGTAGGCATCCTCTCCCTAATAAGAAGTAGTGTTAGTTGTTTTATGAAAGGCTAGAAGATCAAAAAAATTATGTAAAATGCAAAATTTGTAGTGAACATTATAAATGTGAGCCCATTAAAGGAGGGAAAACAGGTCAACTTTGTAGGAATATGGAAGAGAAACACCCTCTTGATTGAGGAGTAGATAAGGAAACTGGGCAACAAAAATTAACCCGAGTACTGGGGGGTTATTGGTTGTGCTGTGAATGGAAATGATTATTTGACTGTTACATGCCATTGGATAGATGATAATTTTTGTACGCAAAAGCATATCATTACTTTTAAATACGATGAAGATCAAAGTCATACTGGCATATTTATAAGTAATACTATACATGAAGTTGCTATATTTTATAATCTTGCAGAAAATATTTTGTGTATGTCACTTGATAATTCTTCTAACAACATTGCTGCTATTACAATATTAAAATTGCATCTATTTCCACCAATTCCTGAAATATTTTATATTAGATGTGCATGTCATGTTTATAACTTGATTGTGAAGAGTGACCTTGAATTATTTATAGATGTAATTAATTTAATTAGGAGAGGTGTTGGTGTAACTCAAGGAAATAATAGAAATGCTAGATTAAATGCATTTAACAAAGAATATGTACATTATGGACTAAAACCAAGATTCATGCCTGAAGAAATAGTTACTAGGTGGAATTATACTTATTTATTCTTAAGATGTTGCTATAAATATGGAATGCCTATTACTAAAGTTGCTAATTCTCATTGTACCGATCCTAACCGTTTATTAACATCTAGAACTTGGGAAGTCATTTATGATATTGTACAAATTTTAAAAAAAATTTATGTGTCTACACTTGAGTTTTCTGGAGCTTATTATCCTACCATTTCAAATGGTTTGGTTAATATTGCTGAAATTTCTCTTTTACTACATAATTTGAAGCAGAAAGAAGGATATGCTACTGTTGTTGAATCTATGCTAGATAAGTTTAAAAAGTGTTTCTATCCAATTCCCTATATTTACCTAATTGGTGCTATTTTAAACCATATCGTCAAAGTGATAAAATGTCGCCAATTAATTAGAGGTTTGTATACATATATGAATATTGGCCCAACTGAAACTCCTGATATTGACACTTGTATTTCTGAGCTACACACACTTACAAACTTTATGTAATTATTATGCTAATATTGTTGATGATTCTTTAGTTGTACATGCAAATATTCCTTCAACTAATCCTTCAACATGTGGAACAACTATAGATGATGATGATTGTGTTCAAGATTATCAGATTTTGTCTACAGTAGGAACGAATCAACAAACCAATAGCAGGAATATTGATGAACTACAATTTTACTTACAAAAGTCACCAGAGCCCCTCACAAAGGATTTTATGCCACTGAGTTGGTGGAGGAGAAACTCAAATCAATTTCCCATTCTTTCGGCTATGGCTCGAGACGTGATAAATGCGCCGATTTCAACAGTCGCATTAGAGAGCGTATTTAGCCAAGCAAGGCAGCAGCTAAGAGATACCCGTCATTCATTGGGCAGCAACACTTTCGAAATTCTAGTATGCTTAAGAGATTTGATAAGATAAGAACGGCGAAATCAAGGGCATGTCGAAGGCAGACGAAGAGGAGGACCAAGAAATTGGAGATATAATTGTTTATGGTTCCGATTCAACAAATCCCGAAAACCAACAACCTCTTGTTTACATGGAAGAACTTACCAAAATGATGCAAAGCATGTGATTTACTGTTTCTTATTTTTTATAATTATTGTAAACTTTTAAGTTTTAATTTGCAAGTTCAAAAATAAAAAAAAAATAAAAACAAACTTGCAAATTAATTTGAAGTTTTAAAAATATAAATGGAAGCCTTCGGAGTTTGTTTCTTACATTTGCCTATTGGTATTATACTCTTATTAAATAATTTTTTGTAGCCACTTACTTTCTATTTAGTTTTATAATTTTAAAATATAAATTTCAAATTTAAAACATTAAACTTTAAGCTTCAAAGTTTAACTTAACCCTTAAAAGTTTGGAAATACTTAACTATGAATAATATTGAATAAGAAAAATAAAATTTGAATTAAAACAAAGAAAAAAATGGAGCCCTGCCCGCCCGAGCCCATGTGAGCCCTAACCCGTACGGGCCCATAAAAAATTGGAAAACCACAACCCTATAACAACCCGCTATCCCCATCCCGCTAACAGCCCACCCGCTAACCGAATGATTTGGGGTTTTTCCCGTTCAGCCCGTCTCAACTCGCCTAATAAACACCCGGATTGCAAATGCGAAGCAATGTTCGCAATTGCAAATGCTAGCTTTCCTAGTCACTCTTTGCAAATGAGATAAGTGGATCGCAAATCCAAACCCAACAATGGTCACAAATGCACTGTGTGACCTCGTATTTGCGAGGTCAGAGGACTGTAACAAAAATCTGATGCACCACCAGTGTTCTAAGTCATATTTTCACTCAGTTGCCTATCTGAAACTCACGTGAGCCCTCGGGACTATAGACCAAACATGCACATAAGTCTTAAAACATCGTATGAACTTGTTCGTGCGATCAAATTGCTAGAATAATACTTAAAACCACGAATTTAGCACCAAATTAAATAAAATTCTCAAGAACACAGTGAAATTATTGTTTTCACAACCGGATATCCAAATCACGTCAAACCAACCCTGTTTCTCACTAAATTTCACAATACATATCTTAGATATTATATTGAACATGTACCAGGCTCCGGAACAAAGATACGGACCGATACCAACAAGATCAAATATCAATATTTTTCTTAAAAACTAACACTTTTTTAGATTTCAGTTTTAACAAAAAATCATAACTCGGGCTAGGGACCTCCGAATCCGAATTGTGGCATACGCCTAGGTCTCGTATTTTGATACGGACCCAACGAGATTGTAAAAGCACAAATCTAGGTCTGTTTATATAAAATATTGACCGAACTTAAATTAAATGAAGCTTTTTAATCAAAATCCTTATTTTTACCAACATTCAACACTAAAGCTTTCTGGAAAGACGCCGCACTGCGCGCACAAATTGATGATGGATAAAATAAGGGTTTTAAGGCATTGAAACACAAAGTTTAGTTTGAAATCATAAGATGATCTATCAGGTCATCACATTCTCCACCTCTAAAATAACCGTTCATCCTCGAACGAACATAGAAAAGTACCCGAATTGGGAACAAGGTGGCGATATCTACTCCGCATGTCCGGATTGGACTCGCAAGTAGCTTCCTCAACAGGCTGACCTCTATACTGCACTTAAACTAAAGGATAACTCTTCGATCTCAGGGGACGAACCTGCCGGTCTAGAATGGCCACCGACTCCTCCTCATAGGTCAATCTTTGTTCAACTGGACAGAACTTAAATCTTGGAAGGGATCACCATGATACTTCCAAAGCACAGACACATAAAACATTGGATGAACCGCTGATAAACCTATTGACAACACAATTCTGTAGGCCATCTCTCCCACTCACTCAAGGAACTCAAAAGGCCCGATATACCTAGGGCTCAACTTTTCCTTCTTTCCAAACCTCGTTACACCCTTCACGGGTGATACCAGAACCAACACCCTCTTTCTGACCATGAATTCCATTTCATGAACCCTATGGCCGGTGTAACTCTTCTACTTGGATTGAGCCGTGTGAAGTCTATCCCGAATGATCTTAACCTTATCCAAGGCATCCTGTACCAAATCTATTCCGATTAACCGAGCCTCCTCCGCCTCAAACCATCCAACCGGCGATCAATACCGTCTACCACATAATGACTCATAGGGAGCCATCTGGATGATCGACTGATAGTTGTTGTTGTAGGAAAACTACGCATGGGGTAAAACTTGATCCCACAATCCTCCAAAGTCTATAACACATTCCCGGAGCTTGCCCTCTAAGATCTGAATAGTACGCTCGAACTGTCCATTTGTCTGAGGATGAAATGCTATCCTCAGCTCCCTATCTTGCCAACCTCATGCTGCACTGCTCTTCAAAAATGTGAGGTAAACTGCGTACGTCAATTCGAAATGATATACATGGTAACACCGAGAAGATGAACGATCTCGCAGATATAATTTTTGCCAACCTCTTTGAAGAATAGGTAACTGCTACAAGAATGAAATGCACTGATTTGGTCAGTCTATCCACAATAACCCAGACTATATCAAACTTCCCTTGAGTCCGTGGGAGTCCAATAACAAAATCCATGGTGATACACTCCTACTTTCACTCAGGAATATCTATCTTATGAAGCAAACCACCGATCCTCTGATGCTCGTACTTTACTTGCTGACAATTTAGACATTGAGCTACATATGCAACTATATCTTTTTTCATCCTCATCCACTAATAATGCTTTCGCAAGTTCTGATACATATTGGCGGTGCCCGAATGAATAGAATACTGGAAATTGTGGTCCTCCTATAGAATCAACTTATGGAGTCCATCCACATTAGGCACACAAATACGACCCTGCATCCTCAAAACTCCATCGTCTCCAACCGTAATCTACTTGTCATCACCTTGCCGCACTGTGTCCCTAAGGAAAAGGAAATGAGGGTCATCATTCTGCTGCTTCCTGATGCTGTCAAACAAAGAAGAGTGAGCGACTATGCAGGCTAAAATACGACTGTGCTCAGAAATATCCAACCTTATGAACTAATTGGCTAAGTCCTGAACATCTAATGCAAATGATCTCTCACCTATCGGAATGTACAGAAGGCTGCCCATACTAGCCGACTTCCTTCTCAAGGCATCGGCCACCGGCCTTCACTTTCATAGTCTTTCAGTAGCACTAACCACAGGGTCTACCTCAAATTGAGCTCCTTTTTCTTTAACCAATATTGCAAATTCTGATGATCCATGAATATCTCACATGACACACCATAAAGATAGTGCCTCCAAATCTTCAGTGGGTGAACAATGGACGCCAGCTCCAAGTCATGAACTGGATAATTCTTCTTGTGAACCTTTAGCTATCGTGAAACATATGCAATAACCTTTCCACCCTGCATCAATACTGCACCAAGTCCAATACGAAAAGTGTAATAATATACTATATAAGGCCTTGAACCTATGAGCAATACCAATACCAGTACCAAAGTTAAAACTGTCTTGAGCTTCTGAAAGCTCGACTCACACTTGTCTGACAATTTGAACGGGGCACCCTTCTAGGTCAACCTGGTCAACGGGGCTGCTATTGCTAAAAATCCCTCCACAAGTTGACGGTAAGAACTACCAATCCAAGGCTAATTCTGAACGGCCTCAATCTTCTTAGGATCTACCTGAATGCCCTCTGCTGATACAGTGTGCCCCATGAAAGCGACTGAGTCCAACAAAACTCGCATTTTGAAAACTTAGCATGCAACTGGCTATCTCTCAGCGTCTGAGTACAATCCAAAGATATGGTCCATGATCCTCTTGACGATAATAGACCAGGATATCATCAATAAACACAATCACAAAAGAATCCAAGTAAAGATTAAATACTAGGTTCATCAAATCCATAAATGTGTTGGGGCATTTTTCAAGCCAAATGACATCACTAGGAACTCATAATGCCCATATCAAGTCCAAAAAGTTGTCTTAGGGACATCGGACGCCCTAATCCTCAATTGAAGGAAGCCAGACCACAAATCGATCTTTGAAAACATTTTGGCACCCTGAAGCTGATCAAATATTTCATCAATCCTCGGAAATGGATACTTGTTCTTGATAGTAACTTTGTTCAACTACCGATAATCTAGGCACATCCTTATCGATCCATCCTTATTCTTTATAAAAAACATATACGTACCTCAGAGCAAGACACTAGGTCTTGCAACTGCTCCTCCAATTCTTTCAATTGTAGCGAGGCCATATAGCATGGAAGAATAAAAATGGGCTGAGTGTCAAGAACCAAATAAATACAAAAGTTGATATCCCTGTTGGGTGGCATCCCCAGCAGATCTGCAGGAAATACCTCTGGAAACACTCGGAAAACTCGTACAAAATCCATGGAAGGAACCTCCGCACTAGAATCACGGGATATAAACCAAATAAGCTAGACACCCCTTCTCGGCCATTCGCCGAGCCTTTATATAAGAGACAACTCTACGTGTACAATAACCAGGAGTCTCTTTCCACTCTAATTAAGGCATCCCGACAAGGCAAAGATCAGTATCTAGGCGTGACAATCCAATATTAGCATGATAAGGTGACACAATCCATCCCTTAAATTACATCTAAATCAAACACATCGAGAAGTAGAAGATCTATGCTAGTCTCAAGGCCCCCAATAATAGCCACACACGAATGGAAGATACAATCTAAAATAATAAAGAATCTCCCATAGGTATGGACATATAGACTAGGGAACTCAAGGAATCACGGGGCATAACCAAATACAAAGAAAAATAAGATGACACATAGGAGTAGGCATACCCTGGATCAAATAGAACCGAAGCTTCTCTATATCAAACTAAAACAATACCTGTGATAACATCATCAGATTGTTCAGCATTAGGCCTGGCTGGAAATGCATAACACCGGGTCTGGGCCCCACCACTCTAAACCATATCCGTGGGACGGCCCCCTGCTGGCTGGCCTCCACCTCTAGCGGCTTGACCTCCACCTTTAGCAGCCTGACCTATACCTCTAGCTTCCTGACCCCTACCTCTGGCGGCTGAGAGGGCGATGGTGCACCTAATGCTAGAATCATGGCATGAGAACTATGCTATTGTTGTAGAACCCCAACAATCTCAGAAAGGTCCTCCTGATATGCCCATAGCCACCGCACTTGAAACATCCATCCTAATAATGTGGTCGCAGAAATTGAGGCTGACTCGAACAAGCCGGCTGACCACGGTAATAACTTTGAATAGGAGGTGCATTGATGGGAGCTGGTGGTGCAGTGTAGGCTAGCTGATCCGAATAATGCGTACGAGGACCATGACCACCTGAAGCACCATGGGATGTATGGGGTGCTGAATGAAACAGCCTCGGAGGATGGCCATTACCAAAAGTACATCGACCTCCAGATGGCGCCCCACTAAATCCATCGGAGTGATGCAGCCTCTTGTCAGACTTCTAACCACTCCCCGAAACTTAAACATCTCGACTCTCTTGGAAACATTGGCTGCTGCTGGAAAAGAAATCCAACTCCCAGTCTTCTTAGACATCTGCAATCTGATAGGCTGAGCAAGTCCCTCAATAAACCCGCTCGGCTCTCTTTCTCTCTCTCTCTCTCTCTCTCTCTCTATAACATGAAATGCAAAATCTACTAATTGAGTCTCGTACTGAGTGATAGTTATAAAACCCTATTGCAGATGCTCGAACTGCCTCCGATAGTCCTCTCTCTAAGTGATAGGATGGTACTTCTCAAGGAATAGCAGAGAGATCTGGTACCAAGTAAGCGCCAGTGACCCAGCTAGTCTGGCCAACATATAATCCCTCCACCATTTCTTAGTGGAGCCTGTCAAATGAAATGCAGCAAAATCGATCCCATTGGTCTTCATTATCCCTATGTTCCGTGACACCTCATGACAACTGTCCAGATAGTCATGGGGATCCTCTAAACATGCACTGTTACAGTGAACTGGGTAAACCTATACAATCTCCACAAAGCCTTAGAAGACATAGTTGATTTGTCATCGGTCTGTGCTACAACACCCGGCGGAACTACCCTAAGTGGATGAGCTGCTAGAGTTTGATACTGGGGAGCCATCTGCTTCAAAGTGGGAGTAGTGGGACTCTGTGCCCTTCCCCCAGCCTGAGACATGGCTAGTACTATGAGAAATGTAGTGGCCTATGCCACACTCTCCATATGGCCCACTAAATGAACCAAAGCATCCTGAAGCACAAGGGTGGCTATGAAAACTTCTGGGACCTCAGCTGGTCCTGCTGGAACGATCTGGGCTGGAGCCTCCTCATTAAACTATACCTGAAGCTCCACCGCTCGTGCTGCTGCTCGAGCTCGGGGCTGAGCTCTACCCCTGCCTCAGCCTCTGGCATGACCTCGACCTCTACCCCTCGTAGGAGCTGCTGTTGGGGGCTTTGGCTGCTGCTCATCTGAAGATGCACTACGCATTCTCGCAATTTGTGAGAGAACAAAATAAAAGAGTTCAATGAACAATGATAGAATGAAATCACATGACAAAGAAGAATAGAAGTGAAATTGTTCCTAACTCCACAGCCTTTAGAAGACAATTTCATACACCTCTGTACCGATCCTCCAGACTCTACTAAGTTTGCTCGTGACTCGTGAGACCTATGTAATCTAGTGCTCTAATACCTACTTGTCACGACCAAAAATTCCTACCATCGGGATCATGATGGTGCCTAATATTTCACTTGCTAGGCAAGACAACATTAGAACAATTTACTTCTTTTAAAAGTTTAAGTGATATCATTAATAACGTACTGAAATAACACGTATGTTCTAAGTATAAATGTGGAAGTTAAACTACTAAACGTCTATTACAATTCTCTGAACCTGGTGTCACAAGTGAAGATATTCTAAACTAATACGCATAAGAGTCTGAAATAAGTACAAGCTATCTGAATGAAGCTGTACATCTGAAAAGAAAAGAGGATGGGGACTCCAGGTGTCGCGGGCGCTGAACACCCATACCTCAAGTCTCCACAATGTCCAATACGAGCACGCTCATTTCCACTGCTCGGAACGACTATATTATCTGCATAGTGTGTAGAGTGTAGTATTAGTACAATTGACCTGATGTAATGGTACGTGCCGAGCCTAACCTCGACGAAGTAGTGATGGGGCTTAGGGAGACCTTCAGTAAAATGTGTATGCGGTATAAATTAATGACAAAATAAATGAAATACAGTAAAGAATTAAATAACCAACTGGAAATGACAACCACAACCTCAAAAATAAACCAGTGCTGTCCAGAATTTAACAATCTTTACCAGCTCAACTGAATATCGGAAAAACAACACAGCTCAAGAAATAGAAACATACAGGTTGTTGTGATACACAACCCGATCCCCCAGACAACACATAATCCTCCCTTATTCCACCGTATAAATATCAATAACAGTAAATAATATATTTGTTGCATCGTGCATATCGATCCAACCATATATCAATATCAATGTCGTAGTTTCACCCTTATTTCACCATATAAATCCATCCTTATCACACATGTTGCGGCTTGCAACCCGATCCCACTGTGTGTATATATATATATATATATATATATATATATATATATATATATATATATTTACCCTTATTCAACCATATCAATCCTCCCTTATTATAGTTACTGCGGCATGCAACCCGATCCTACCATGTCAGAACCAAACACTCAATGTACATTGTCAAATCAACAGGATAAATCACAAGGCCTTTACGATAAATAATTACCAAATTAAATTAAGAAAATAAAACCTCATTCAATATAGAATCTACCCAAATAACACTACACAACAAGATCAGTCAAGAAAATATGCCATGAAAGTACCGATAACCAACTTAAGGAAATAATAGGAGGCAATGAAACTACAAAATAACTAATACTTTAAGCAAAGATAAACAATGTCTAACAAGTAGCAATTAAGTATGGAATTACAAATAAAGGTGTAGCAATTATGGCAAGAAATAAGGCACTATGAGAGGAACGATAAGGAAACAGGGAAAACAGGTAAATTGGCAGTGCATAGTTACTCGTCACCTCACCTATGCAGCATTCACGTGGATTTCATATAGCAAATAATTCAAGGGTTCCTAATCCCTCAAGTCAAATTTAGACACGACACTTATCTCTCTCCACGGGCCACTCAATGCTCAATTACCAGTTTTCCTCTAGTATCCACCTTTAAACCACTCGTATCTAGCCACAATTAACTCAATAACATTAATTATTTCTAAAGGAATCAATTACAGTGCATAAATTTAGATTTTCCAAACTTTCCCCAAAATGTAAAAAATAGATCCCTGGCCCGCTTGTTCAAAACCCGAGGTTCGGACCAAAATCTATTTACTCATTCATCCCTGAGCTTGGATATATAATTAGTTTTAGAATCCGACCTTAATTCAAGGTCTAAATCCCCAATTTTTCCAATCCCTAGTCTCTACCCAAATACCCCAAATTCTACCATGGAAATGTTAGATCTTTTCGTTGGAAATTTATGAAATGTGATCAGAAATTGAAAGAAAGTAATTTAAGGTCACATACCAAAGTTTTGGGGAAGAATCACCTTTAGGGTTATTGGATTTGAAAAATTGAAGAATGAATGAAAATCCTGTCCAGCTTCATTTTTACACAACTGTAGATGTCGCATTTGCGACATGTGCTTCAAACTTGTGAAGCTCGCAAATGCGAGAAAACCATCGCATTTTCTAGGTGTCTCACACTTCTTCTTCCTTAAATAAAGTTAAGAAATGCTCGCAAATGCGAGCTGAGCTGATCGTAAATGCGATCTAATGATCGTAAATTCAAAGACTACCTCCCCTTGTCCCCATCGCAAATGCGAAGCATTATTCACAATTGCGAATGTCGGTCTTCCCAAACAAAGTTCGCAAATAGATGAGTGGATCGCCAATGAGAACTCAACAATGGTTTCAAGTACGATGCTTGACCTTGAATTTGCGAGGTCTGAGGCTTGCAACGAAAATCTGATGCACCAGTAGTACTTTTTAGTCAAATTTTCACTCTATAGCCTATCTGAAATTCACCCGAGCTCTTAGGGATCCAAACCAAACATGTACACAAGTATTAAACGTCATAAAAACTTGTTCATGTTATCAAATCGCCAAAAAAACATTTAAAACTACAAATTTAGCACCAAATCATATGAAATTCTCAAAAGCACTTTGAAATTCCTATTTTCACAACCAGACATCTGAATCACGTCAAACCAACTCTGTTTTCCACTAAATTTCATAAAAATGTCTAAGATATTATATTGAACTTCTACCGGGCTTTAGAATTGAGATACGGACCGATACCAACAAGATCAAACATTAATATTTTTCTTAAATACCAAGAATTTTTCTGATTTTAATTTTTAACAAAATTTTAAAACTCGGGCTAGAGACCTCTGTATTCTATTCCAGGAATATGCCTAGGTCTCACATTTCGATACGGACCTTCCAAAATTGCCAAATCACTAATCCCGATTCGTTTACCTAAAATATTGACCAATGTCAACTCAAATAAAGTTTTTAATCAAAAATGCTTATTTTTATCAACCTTCAACAAAAAAGCTTTTCGGAATCACGTCTGGACTGCGCGCTCAAATTGGGAAGGGATAAAATGAGGGTTTAAAGGCCTCAGAACACAAAGTTTAGTTTTAATTCATAAGATGACCTATCGGGTCGTCACATTGTGTTTAGCTAATTAATTTAAAAAATACTTCTGACCTATTTAATGTTTGACCAAGCTTTTATAAATTGTTTCTAAGTGAATTTTTCTCAAAAGTTCTTTTCAAAAAAGTACTTTTGGAAAGAAGCTACTTTTTTCTGGTTCTCCAAAACTGCTTCTGCTCCACAAAAGCATTTTTTTTCTTCCAAAAGCTTGGTCAAACACCTTCAACTTCTAAAAAAATGCATTCTCTTTTGAAATAAAAGTACTTCTAGAATTGGAAGAAGTTTGGCAAAATAGGCTATTAGTTTACTACTAAACATCAAATCCAGGTCGACAGGCAAGTAAAACAATATTGAGCAAATTGCTTAATACACCACTAAGGCTTTTATTGTTCAGCTTGTCCTCCTCTGTTCAGGTACCTGATGTGCATAAAAGTCCATAAGGTAAATGCTAGCATTAGCTATAAGATTGTACTATTACTTGAATTCTCCAAAAATATTATCTGGTATATGTCGAATCCTCCAAAACTAATGTCTTTTTCAAAGATCTAAAATGGGTATGACAATATTCTAGAGACTCCGTGCAACATAGATTAGGATAAACAAGTTCAAAATATCATGCTTCTAGAAACTTTTTCTTCAAAATTCTCAACTGTGAGCAAAATTATATAGATTAAATGTAGATGTTTCCGCTAGTAAATGTAGTATTATTTTATTGAAAACTCATGTAGGTGATCAAGCTTTTAACTGCATCCAAGAAATATATATATATATATATATATATATATATATATATATATATATATATATATATATATATATATATATATATATATATAGACACACAATGTGTGTGTTTGACCAAAAGATCAAACCTTTTGATTAAAATAATTTATAATAATGATAAGGTCAATCTTAGTCAAGCATATAAACCCCTGATTTGGAAATGAATCGAAAAGTAATGGATAAAATGAAATGATAGTGAGCAATATCCATTCATCTTCGTTATCTCCTCTTTCATGATGCCAAAGAGGTCATTGATTTTACATATTTATTTAGAAGAAAAAAGAAGGAGAGAATATAGAGAGAGGGAACCCAAAAATCCTTATCTTTGGGGAATCCATCTCTTATATATAGTTCTGAGACTATGACCACCTTCTTCGGTCGGCATGCTCTTATACTATGGTCATTTTTTCGTTATATAAGTATTATTGTTTGATGCAATGTACACTATGGGTACTTAGGCCGAAGTAGGTCGTGATAGTCCTCGCTACCCATGTATTGGGAAAAAATTGAATTTGAATTAAAGATGACATGTCGTGACATGTGCACTGGTCAATCAGTCAAAGAGCATAAATAATTAATAGGCACGGAAGACAACATGCACGGGAGAAGAAAAGAAAACAGACACGAGAGAGAATCTTAGATACGAGTGTCGTGTCTATTCAACTCATTTAATATCAACGGATAAAAAGGGCACTGAAGACAAGAATATGATGACAAAAGTAGTATACGTTCATTAATAAATACCTGATACGTTAGTTAATCAGTATTCAATAGCAATGATTATGTAACGTCTCATTAAATGCTCTTTATTATTTAAATCAATACGTTACTCCTTGTCAGCTATAAAAGGAGGAAGTTTCATCATTTATAAACACACAGAATATTATTGACATCATACTAAAATGCCGAACTCTTACTGCTTTATATTTATTCTCTGAAAACCTATTATTTTG
Source organism: Nicotiana benthamiana (assembly GCA_034376525.1). Classification (NCBI taxonomy): domain Eukaryota; kingdom Viridiplantae; phylum Streptophyta; class Magnoliopsida; order Solanales; family Solanaceae; genus Nicotiana; species Nicotiana benthamiana. Next base: position 132,466,641 of record CM067334.1, read on the forward strand.
GTCTCTAGATTATTAGTAACTCGATTTCTTTTCTCTAAATTCGAGCTTTGACCAAATTATATTTTTTGGTTAAACAAATTGGTTCCGTTACCGTGAATATGATAATCCATTCTTGCTAAAATAACATTCAACCTATCGCCAATATGTCAAACAACAACGACAACAATAACCAGAAAAATCAGATCCACCAAGTGGATGATGATGAATTCAACAACGTTAATCCTAAAGCTTCTCCACGTGGATCTCGTGAAGGAACTCCAAATGATATGTCCGAACATTGTTGACAGAGGAGTCGAAACAAGAGTGAACATTTAAAGAAAATAATCGACTCACGAATTGACAAAGCCTTCCAAGCTTTAGTTAATCGATTGCCTGCTGCACCAGCAACGCCAAACAACAATACGTTGGAAAACTCCCGCTCAGATCTAGTTACTTCTGGCGATGGAGCAACTCCCAGTGATTCGCAAGAAGGAGACCAGGTAATACAGGTAATTCTCATCTTCAAAATTTTGTACTAACCTTTCAGAAACAATTCAAGGAGCAGAACGAGCGTACCGAGCAAATCCCTGGAGTTTCACCTATGATAAAAGGAGTGGACGTGGATAAATACTCGCAACAACCTTGGAAAACAATTTCTGCTCCTCTACCAATTCCAAAGAAATTCAAAATGCCTGACATCCAAAAATATGATGGTACAACAGACCCTTGTGATCACGTATCTACATTTACAGCAGGAGTGAAAGGCAACGATTTGACTAAATAAGAAATTGAATCAGTTCTGGTTAAAAATTTTGGGGAGACACTCACAAAGGGTGCACTAACCTGGTATTCTCTTTTACCTAAAAATTCTATAAATTCTTTTGCTGAGCTTGCAGATTCTTTTATTAACGCACATTCGGGAGCTCAGAAGGTTGAAAAAAGAATGGAAGATGTTTTAAAAATCAAGCAAGGCAACTCTGAATTACTCAGAGATTTCGTTGATAGATTCCAACGTGAAAGAATGATGCTGCCTCGTGTACCGGATAATTGGGCAGCGATAGCTTTTGTGAGTAATTTGAATGATAAAAGTTTAGAAGCCACGAGAAGGCTCAAAGAAAGCCTTCATGAATTTCTAGCAACTACTTGGAACGATTTTTATAACAGGTATAGTATAAATCGCAGAATTGAGGAAGATATCGTATCTCAACCTCGTTGTGAAGAAAGGAGAGGGTCCAGAAGATCTGAACCCGAAAAAAGGTCAGGTAAGAACAGGTACGATCCATACATGGGACCTGTAGGAAAAGACCCACATTCTAGGCAGAACAATCAACATTATGATCAAGGGTCGAGAGATAGGGGAACCAGATCTTCATCTAGGTTCAAAGGCGATCGAAACAACAAAGAACCACGAGACGATGATAGGAACTTAATGGCACAATTTGATGGTCATAGTTCTAATGTAACTAACTCCAAGCTCATAGTTGTTCTAAGGAGTATGGAGATAAGGTACAATGGCCAAAAGAGATGCGGTCGAATCCAAAAATACGTAACCCAGACCATTGATGCGAATTTCACAATGACCACGGACATAAAACATCATAATGCAGATTTCTACAGAATGAAGTAGATAATTTATTGAAGCAAGGATATCTCATAGAGCTGCTTAGTGAAAAGGGAAAGCAAGCCTACATGAAAAATAGGCAGGAGCCACCGAAACCAACTTCACCTAAGAGAACAGTAAATGTCATCACTGGAGGGAAAGATATATGCCAAGTAACATATACGGCTTCAGACAAAGTTTCCAAAATGACGATCACACACGGCAAGTGAGTACGGAAAGCCTTAGAACATGAGAGTATAAGCTTTGATGATGCAGGTACGGAAGGAGTGACTGCACCTCTTAACGATGCTCTGGTAATATCTGTAATTATACATGAAACTGATGTAAAAGGAGTTTTGTTTGAGCCAGGAAGTTCTGTAAATATCATTCTACTAAGGGTGCTGCGAGAAATGCAAGCTGAAGATACAATGACACCAAAGGCGCATGCTTTGGCAGGCTTCGACAATTCAAGCGTGGTAACAAAGGTGAGGTAACTCTGATGACTTATGTTGCAGGTGTTATTAAAGTAACTAAGTTTCATGTAGTTGATATGGAAATGGCATACAATATAATTATGGGGAGACCATGGATCCATGATATGGATGCTGTTGCGTCAGCCTTATATCTAGTTATTAAATTTCCATCACCCTGGGAAATATATCAAATTCGAGGGGATCAAAAAATAGTCAGGAGTATCAACGCAGTGACAGATACGAGTACCGCAAGTAAAGAGAAATAGCAATTACTGGAAACAGTTGAAGGCGTCAGCAACCTAACTTCAACTAAAAAAAACAGATTTAGATTCAAGGCCTGATGTAATTCAAGAACGTGAAGAAAATGAGAACATCAAAACAACAATAGAAGAACTCGAGGCTGTGGTGTTATTTGAACGATGGCCAGAGAAAAAAGTTTACGTAGGAGCCCATCTAAATCCTGACATGCGAGGTATGTTAATTGAATTTTTAAAAATTAACGTAGACTGTTTCGCCTGGTCCCATGCTGACACCGGATGTGATGACTCATAAGCTTAATGAAGACCCATATTCCAATTAAGCAAAAGAAAAGAAAGCAAGGAGCTTTCAAAAATCATGTAATCTAGGATGAGGTCCAAAAGTTGTTGAAAATCGGGTCAACTCATGAGGTAAAATACCCTGATTGGTTAGCTAACACGTTGGCGTACCTAAAAAGAATGGTAAGTGGCGAGTTTGTGTAGATTATACTGATTTAAACAAAGCTTGTCTAAAAGATTCATTCCCTTTACCCCATATAGATCAGTTGATTGATGCAACTGCTGGTAATGAATTTTTATGTTTTTAGATGCATACTCGGGGTACAATAAAATTAAAATGGACCCCAGTGATGAGGAAAAAACTTCTTTTATCACTGACCGAGGGACTTACTATTACAAAGTAATGTCCTCCGGTCTAAAAAATGCTGGAGCAACCTATCAAAGGTTAGTCCCCAAATTGTTTCAAGAACATTTGGGAAAAATTATGGAGGTATATATAGACGGTATGCTCGTCAAAACCCAGCATCCCCATGACCATATTTCCCATTTAACTGTAACCTTTGAAATCTTGCAAAAATTCAATATGAAACTCAATCCTGAAAATGTGCATTCAGAGTTGCTTCAGGTAAATTTTTAGGTTTTCTTGTTTCTAACCATGGCATTGAAGTAAATCCTTCGTAGATTAAAGCAATTGAAGAAATACCTGATGTCCTTACTAGTAAAAAGGAAGTTAAGAGATTAACTGGAAGGATAGCGACCCTAGGGAGATTTATTTCAAAATCTTCATAAAAATGCTTCAAATTTTTCTCTGCGCTCAAAAAGCAAGATCGTTTCGAGTGGAATGAAGATTGTCAACAAGCCCTGAGAGATTTGAAAGTTTATTTATCAAATCCTCCTTTACTAGCAAAACCTAAGGAAGGTTAAAAGCTACTCATTTAAGCGGTTTCATGAAAGCATTTTCTAAAAAGTTAAAAATCCTAACCTATTCTATAAGTCCTAAAAAGAAAAATAGGCAAGAATAGGGTAAATAGAAAATTATTCTGTAAAGTCTAGAACAAAGTGAATAGAAAAGGATAAATAAAGAAGTATTATACAAACTCTTCAACATAAAAAGATAAGGGAAAAACTTAGCTATTACAATACATTTGTTTTTCAAAACAAATGCCCTATTATAGAAACTGGGGACTTCACTAAAAAAATTACATCATCAAAAACAAACAAAAGAGGCAAGGTCAAACTTTTTCACTGGTCACTGAGGAAGTTGGAACATTAGAAGTTGCAGACTAATTAGGCTCGGTATAAACTTCTAAAGGAGCAACAATAGAGGCGGCCTCAACTGAATTTGAAGTATCAACATTCTCGAGGGAAGCAATAGTCACGTGGATTTCCATTCACAAAGACTGTGTTATAGATAAATTACCCTCGATTGCTGGAATTGTAACTTCAACAACTTCAGCAGTTGAATCTAAGTTCAATGGCTCATCAACCCCGGGAGTTCCAGTTGTTGGAGAGGAAATGTCAATTACCTGGTTAGGAGATGGAATTTCAATAGGTTGCTCATTCTTCTCAATCATGTCTAAGACTTTGGCCAACTCAGATTGCAAGTCAAAATTTTCTTGAGAAGCCTCCATCAAAGCATCACGACGAGATTTCAAGAAAGCCCAATTAACCTCATAATTGAAATTCTCTGCTAAAGAATTGTAATCCTTCTCCAGGTTTTCATAATTTGTTCCCCACGTAGCAAGGGTGTTCTTCATTGTTTCCTGCTCATCTAGGTGGGAATCAAGGGAAGTTTGAAGGCTGGCACAAGAACTCTCCAACACACGAACCTTATCTGAAGAAATCTTCAAACCAGCCCGAGTCTGGTTCAAAGTCTGCACTAATTCCTTGGCTTATTCTTCTTTTTTCTCCATTAATGCTATGAGTTCTTTGATTTATTTATTAGACTTTGACAAATAATCCTTCGAAATTTCTTTATCCTTTCTTACTTGGCTCGTGGAAGCCGTGGAAATCCCCAACTCCGAGGATAAAGCTCGATTCTGCTATTCCAGTTGAAATTTAGTAGACTGCAACTCTTCAATGCTCCCTATAGCACCTTCGAATGGTTCCTTCCAATTTTGAGCCTCAAGCTGTGCTTCTTTAGATATTCTCATAGCAGCAGCAGCAGCCTTAGCAGATTCACGTGCTTTTTTATCCAAAATAGGGATCCTCCGAATTAACTCAGTTCCAAAAAAGTTTTCCTACAAACATAAGGCACATAAATAAGAGCTCAAAATCAAGGAAAAGCAAGCAGTTAGGTTTAAGTAAGTTACCTTCAGTTTTGAATAAACTATGTCATTCATTAAGGTATAACAACTGTGGCTCTTCATCTTTGTTCTCTCCATATCCCCAATGAGAGGCTCGAGCCAAACATCAGCTCCATCAGTCTTCCTTAGTAGGCTATGAGTGGCAGGTACTTCAAGTGTAACCTTTCTCAAAGCCATACCTTTGTTATTGGGGCCAGATTTAGATTGAGAAACAGAGGAAGAAGGAATAATGGAAGGAGGAGTAGTAGAAAAGGTGAAAACAACAGGAGCGGCAGAAACCAAAGCAGGAGCTGAAGGAATAGGCACGGGGGCTAAAAAAGGAACGGGAGGAGAAGTTGAAGGAGCTGTGGAAGATGTCAAAGGGAAAGAAACAGGCACGGTTGAAGGAGGAATAGAAGAAACAGGAGAGATAGGAATGGAAGTAGATAAGGGAATTTCCTTAAGAATGGAGCCAAGTTCCCCACTTTCAAAACCACTCTCGAAGAGACAGTGAATAGATTCAATCGTGTCTCTAGGTGCCAGATCGTCATCGGACTGGATTAAAATAGGCTCAGTAGTGGGAGTAAGTACAGAAGAAGTAATTGTAGAAGAGGTACGAGCAGGAGAATCTTCAATTTCTTCATCCATAATAGCACGTATCCTAACTTTTGACTAGATATCAATGAGGTATTATCTTCTTCCTCATTCTCAGTTTCCACTACCATTGTTTTTCTTTTGGCTAACAATGCTTTAGCCTTGTCCAAACCAAGGGAGGTGTTGGCAGTAGTGCGCATAGCTACAGCGACATCCGCTGCCATCCCTTTTATTCCAAATACTAATAAAAAGAAAGTTTTGGGTTTATTATTTAATATATGTATTTAGAAAACATACATGAAAAGAGATATATACCGTGTGTTTTCGCTATCCACCCTTGTAAGGAAGAAATCGACTTCCAAGTCCTATCTTCCTTAGAAGCAATTTTCAGAATTGAATCTACCCAACCACGGAACTTGGGAATAGGTTCCACATCCCCGATGATTGCAAAAAAAAAACCAAAAAGGGATAAGTTTAGAGATAAAATCAAAATCTCGGAAAATAGGTACGGGAAAGGTGGGTAGAAACTTATGTGCAAAATTCCACTTCTTAGGGAAGGGAATGTTTGATTCTCCCAGCAAATCCACAGTACAAACAACAATGTAACGAAGATACCACCCACGATCTTTATCGTTATCGGCGTTTACCAAAACTCTCTTACTCCTTGCAGTTAAGGTAATAACCCCATGGCGCAGTAAACTAGGGTAGTACAAGTAGATAAAATTGGAAAAGGTAAAATTGATTTTTTCCTTAGAAGACAAGAATCTCAAACAAGCTACAACCCTCCAAAAAAAGGGCCAATCTGAGGTAAGAAAATGTTGAAAAACCTTCAAAAATCGAGGATAACTCGATCTATGGCAGGTTTGAACCCCAAAGTGGAGGGGTAGGCATAACCAAAATAAAACTCATTTCTATAAGATGAAATTCTCTGGTTTATGGAAGGAACTGATTAACGAACACTCTCTTTCCAATTGCAATCTCTTCTAATGGTAGGAGTTGTGAGTTCAGTTATAAGAGAAGGATAGGAATCGGTCTTTTCCAATTTTGCAATTTACTTTTGAAGGGATGTTCTATCACTTGCAAAGATAAATCACTCGGTACAATTTCTTCAACTGTGGATTCTATAGAAGGGTCTGAAACTTCTTTATCTTTCGAAAATTGAGTTTTGGAAGAGGAACCTTTGATTGCAGAACCAGAAGGAGGGGCAGAACCAGTTAAACCTCCATGTGTAGATCCCATACTTCGAAGTCTTCCTCCTCTGCCTCTTGAATGTTTGATCGGAGCAGGTGCATTAGGACATTGATCGATAAGTAAAATCTTTCTGGGGTTAGGGTTTGGAGATGCCATTGTTAGATAATCTTGAAGTAAGTAGAAGTAAAAGAAAGAGAGGGAATGCAAATGCTTGATGGAAATTGATGAAGAAGAAGACAAAGAAAGTGTGATCTAAAGGTTTATATGGGAACAACCGTCAAAATTAAGGGGAGCAATGATGGAAAGCCTATATTAAAGATAAACATCACTTCATAAACAGAGGAAGTTGAACATGTCTAGAAAAATGGGTACAAAACTGCAGATCCAATCAGAAGGTGACACGTGTATGGGGCATTAAATGAGAAAGACAGATGAGACGTTGATACTGACACAAGCATTAATTGTGACAAAAAATCTTTATTAGGATCCACTTTCCAATTATTTAATTGATAAATAAATGAGATGTGGGGGGACTATCTGTATTGGGAAAAAACTGAATCTGAATTAAAGATGACTGTCGTGACACGTGGACTGGTCAATCAGTCAAAGAGCAATAAATGATTCAAAGGCACGGAATACAACATGCACGGGAGAAGAAAAGAAAACAGACACTAGAGAAAATTTTAGATACGAGTCTCGTGTCTATTCAAGTCATTTAATATAATCGGATAAAAAGGGGCACTGAAGACAAGAATCTGATGACAAAAAGTAGTGTATGTTCATTATTAAATACCTGATACGTTAGTTAATTAGTATTTAATAGCAATGATTATGTAACGTCTCATTAAATGCTCTTTATTGTTTAAATCAATACGTTACTCCTTGACAGCTATAAAAGGAGGAAGTTTCATCATTTGTAAACACACAGAATATTCTTGACATCATACTAAAATACCAAACTCTTACTGCTTTATATTTATTCTCTAAAAGCCTATTATTTTGGTCTCTAGATTATAAGTAACCCAATTTCTTTTCTCTAAATTTGAGCTTTGACCAAATTATATTTCTTGGTTAAACAACCCTGCCCCTTAGGTAGGGTTCTAACTGGGTCGGCTACTGTGGTCAGGTTTGGACCTATAAAAGTAGTCCCTCCATCCATCGGGGTCGTATATTGGTGGTCCCGGTAGGCGGATTATGATGTTGAACACTCAGGAGAGATCTAGCTGTTCATGTCTTGGACATAGTCTTTGGATCGAGGAAATGGGACGGCGCTACAATTGTGCCCTTGGGACCATCACGGCCGTTTGGGATTGAAGTGGTTGTTCGATTTGAAATGTTGTTCGTGTGTACTGTCACTATGACACAAGTTTCCTGGTGATGGAATTGTTTTGTTCCCTTATCAGTTTTAATTAGCGAATCTTGGGTTTCCCTCTTGGGGAATTTATGTCCATATAATAGAGGAAAGACACCATTCAATTGGTACACTTGCTATCCTTCATTGAGAGAACATTGTAGATCTTCCTCTTCTCAAATACTTTTAGATTTTTGATCTTCTTCGTTTAGCAGGAAATTTTCAACCCATCTCTTTATTTTCTGAAGCCCTTTGTTTCATTAAATCAATATAAATGGCTGGTGGTTCTTCCTCCGTTGATAATCCTGCCGTAATTCCAACATTGAAAGTGACGTTCCCGCTCCCGGAGGAGTGGAAATGATAGAGGATGAGGGGATTCCAATGACGACCAAAATATTTCCTTACCCTGGAACGCCGAAACCTCCTCCTTCTATTATAACTGATGCGGATATTATGGAGCTATGGGAAAAATGGGGGATCCCTTACCATGTTGAAATGCTGCCGGCGGTGGGAGACGATATCATACATTTATATCGCCTGGGTCATTGTGCGTTCTATGCCTTTCACTTTTTCATCAAGTATACGCTTCCTCTTCCCCTCTTAATAGTAGATTTCTATTGTTTCTATGAGATGTGTCCTGTTCAACTTTTAGTCGTATTTGTATAAATTGTTCCTTATGCTGCTCAAGTTCGTGGAGCTTGTTGGTCCGGAGGTAACGTTGAGGCACATGCTCAAAATCTTTTCCCCTCAACTCATCTGAGGCACGATGATCCATATGTGTCATCGAGGGTCAAAGAGTATGGTGGTGAGGATGGATGGTGGGGCCAACCATCGCTTTTATGAAAGCTATTTTTATGTGCAGACTGAGCACCTCGTGGTGGATCCTGTAGGATTCATTGAAAGATCGAACTTCACCTGTAAGTTTGTGCCTTTAGTTGGAATGATAGTCGATCACTTTCCTCTAACTATTTTTGTTTTTGATGGGCGGCTATTTAACTGCTTTTGTGTTTGCAGCCGCAAGATTACCTCTTGCACCTGCTGACGATATTCGTGAATGGGTGAATGCCATTCTTCCTCATTCGGTGGGAGTTCGTGAATGGTCGTCCTTCTACGAGAATATGGACGTAAGCCCCTTACAGGTAAGTATTGTTAACGTAGTATGTTATCTACTGCAATTTGGATTTGTTGCTTATACGACATTTATTGTTAACAAAGAGAGTACGAAGGGCGAGGGCTCCTCCACTTGCATTTCATCAGCTGACGTCCTCTGCTCGGCCCGTACCAAGGCCTACCACCTGGCCTACTGCAAGGGCTACTCAAATTGAATCTGTGGCCAAAGTTGTGTGCATGAAATCTGTTCCTCAATCTGGGGCGCCGAATTTTGCTGTCTGCGTAATGGGGGAGTCTTCCCGTGCTGAGGATGGCAAGGGACCGTCAAAGAGACGGCGGGTGGAATCTGAGACGGTTCCATCAATCATGATATTTAGAGGATGATATCCCCTAATGTAGTCAGAGATGTGGAATAATAATAACTTGTCCACTGAGGTGGAGCCATTCACCGTGATCAACCCATCGACAAATATTGTGGTCGTTACGAGTGTCAAAGAGACTAATGCTATGGAGTTGGAGTCCCGAGGTCGCTACTATTACTTTGGGTGGGCCTTCATCTTTTAGACAGGGTCGTGCTTCTTCTTCAGTCGCAGAGAGGGGAAAAGGAATCGTTGTCGATGACTACAAATCTAAGTCTGATCTTGATCCTGATGATGTTAGGATGTTTGAAGAGGGCCTTAACCTTTCGGTGGTTCATGCGGGAGGACTGTCCCGTATACTTCAAATCTTATCAGATATCAACCTTATGGGGATATGAAAGACGTGGTGCTAAAGTTTGACCTTTTGTGCTCCGCCCCAGATAGCGAGGTTTTCCGGGACGTTAGTGGCATTCATTTGATGCATGAAGTGGCCGCCATGGGCCTGAGGATAACTTTCCCTTTTCTTTTATGTTCTCTCCATTTTTGGCGACCTGGCATTAACCCATCTTATCATTTTTCAGACGTACATGCTGGAGATTGAGCGTGCTTGTATGGCTAAGAATCAGGCCAAGATTTTCCTGACGATGTTGGAGAAATATAATTGTTTCCGCAACAAGTGCCATGAGATGCACGAGCGGCTAAAGGCAAATGCTTGTGATCGATCCCTTCGCGAAGAACTGGAGAAGAGGGATCAGGAATTAATGCAGGTTATTTGCAAGAGCAGTATGCTCAAAGAGCAACTTCGTGTGAAGTACGAAGAACTTTAGTAGGGCAAAGGGTTGCCGATGAGTGCGAGCATCTTCAGGAAAATGTATGGTCGATGCAGTTTGAGATGGATCAGAATGCTATCAGGGTCAAGGGGATGAATGCGGAGTGGGTGGGAAAGTTAGCCTAACTGGAGAGAAATATTTCTAGATTGGAGAATATAGAGAGTGCTTGGGCATCAACTTCAACGTGGGCGGTAACTTTAGAGGACACTATCCGTGTTCTTCAATCCGAGCAAGAATCTGAGAGGCAAAAACAACACTTAAGGAGGCAAGGCTTGAAGAGCGTATTGGTGACATCGATCGAGAAGTGTCGGCTTTAGAAGATCGCGTCAGTTCTCTTGAAGTCGAGAAGGCACAATTGTTGGCCCGAGTTGAATCTGCCTCTGTCGCCGTTCCCCACCATCTACATGAGCTTGGGTACATGCCGAGGCCCAGCGGGACATATATAAGAGTTTGTGGGAAATGGGCAATATTTCTGAGGCTACATATGAATGAGCACGAGTAAAGGCTTGAGAGGCTTGTGTTACTGCAGATATGATCCTGGGATGCTAGGGGTTAACAAGGATGCTCAAGAAATACGTCCTAGAGACTTTGGTAAGGAGGACAGTGGTGATGACGCTGAGTGAAAGAATTGCTACTCTTTGTGTTGTTTTCAATTTTTTTGTTCTTTATGATGTTCTTTTTTTCCTCCCGGCTTTCATCCGTATGTAATTGGCGACCATTTACGCAACTGTTTTAAATAAAAAGAAGTATTCAGTCTTGTATGTCTTTTGTTCTTCTCTTCCTTTTCCTTTGCATAATTTCAGCGTGAAATTTTAGAATTTCGTATCGTCGATTCCTAATTTTCAAGGAATTTAATCTCAACCAGGCTGAGTTGGACTTCGTTATGTTAGCTTGAATGCAATTGTTGAACTACCTATTTGGGTGAGGTTAACAGGTGATTATTTGGTTTGAGTGGATTTGCCCTTGATTTGAAATGGGATTTTATAACATACTCATTATTTCAGACGAAGCCAGTCATAACTTGGGTCATCCAGGTCAGATAAAACTACCGTTGGCACTGACCCTTGGCCTTAAGGGTGTTATTTTGAACTTTCATTGAAATATTAACCCGTCGTTGTTCGATCGAGGTTGAACTCTTCACCTGCGTGAAGTCCCTTGGCCTTGAGGGTGTTATTTTGAACTTTCATGGAAATATTAACATGTTATTGTTCGATCGAGGTTGAACTCTTCTCTTTGGTGAAGGGCCTTGTCCTTAAGGGTGTTATTTCAAACTTTCATCAAAATATTAACCCATCATTGTTCGATCAAGGTCGAACTTTGCCCTTTGGCGAAGGCCATCTGCCTTAGGAGTGTTATTTCAAACTTTTGTCAAATTATTAAACCGTCGTAGTACGATTGATGTCGAACCCTTCTCTCAGCTGAAGTCCATTGGCCTTGGGGTGTTATTTCAAATTTTCGTCGATAATTAATCCTTCATTGTTCGATCGAGGTCAAACTCTTCTCGTTTGGCGAACGCCCTTGGCCTTAAGGGTTTTATTTTGAACATTCGCCAAAATATTAATCCGTCATTGTTCGATCGAGGTCAAACTCTAACTTTTGGCGAAGACCCTTCGACTTAAGGGTGTTATTTTGAACTTTCATCAAATATTAACCCGTCGTTGTTCGTTTGAGGTTGAAATCTTCTCTTTAGTTAAGGCCTTTGATCTTATGGGTATTATTTCAAACTTTTGTCGAAATATTAACATGTCGTTAGTAGATCATGGTCGAACTCTTCTATTTGGCGGACACTCTTGGCCTTAAGGGGGTTACTTCGAACTTCCGTTGAAATATTAACCCCTCGTTGAATCTTCCTTTTGGAGAAGGCCTTTGGACTTAAGGGTGTTATTTCGAACTTTCATCAAAATATTAACCCGTCATTGTTCGATCGAGGTAAAATTCTTTTCTTTGGCGAAGGGCCTTGGTTTTAAGGGTGTTATTTCGAACATTCATTGAAATATTAACTCGTCGTTGTTCGATCGAGGTCGAACTCTGCTCTTTGGATAGGCCCTTAGCCTTAAGGGTGTTATTTTAAACTTCGTCAAAATATTATGTGATGAACCAAAATGGAATCACTTGCTTAAATTGAATTATGTGTTTTTAAGGACTTGAAAACCTCATTTAGAGTTACCTCGGTTTGCGTGCATAGTCCTGGCGCATAGCCGGAAAGCTTAAATATAAAAATCTGAGAAAAATGGTAAAATTTGGTTATTAAATGAGTTAATTTATTCGGTCAACATTTTGGGTAAATGGACCCGAAACCATGATTTGATAGTCTAGGAGGGTCCGTAGGAAAATATTGGACTTGGTCACATCTCCAGAATCGAATTCCGAGGTCCTAAGCCCGAAAAAAGAATTTTTATATAAATTCTAAATGAAATTTGCTTAGATATGGTCTTAAGAAATTTTTGTAAAATTTGATGAAAAACGGATGTCATTTGACGTGATTCGGACCTAAATTGCTAAAGGTAAGGTTGTATGAAGTTTGGGAAAGATTCTTTGATATTGAGGTCTAATTCCTTTTTATTGAGGTTATTTTGGCGATTTGATCATACAGATAAGTTCATATAATGTTGTTGAATTAGTACGTATGTTTGGTTAGGATCTTTGAGGGCTCGGGAGCGTTTCGAAAGTGTTTCGGAAAGTTTTGGACATAAGAAAAGTTTAAAAAAATAGCTATTCTGGTGTATTGAGATTTTCTTCTTTGCGTATGCGGGATGTCCCTCCCAAACACGATGTGTTAATTGTTGCTAACGGAATTTCCTTTTATGCGAACGCGTAGCTTAGATCGTGAACACGAGGCAGTTTATCCCTTCGTGAAAGCGATACTGACCACGCGAACGCAAAGGCCAATCGAGCCTGGGCGGGGGAAGGGCATTTGTCCTATGCGAATGAGAGGGCTCGAGGAGATTACTCGTTGCGAATGCGAGCCCGTTCACGCGAACACGAAGGTCTACAGATCTGATCCATCGCAAACGCGAAGGGTCTACCGCGAACGCGAACAACACTTTTGCCCTGCTATTTTAAAGTGTCAAAAATAGAACACTTACAGGATTTTCTTAAAATTTCACACAACCCTTCTTCTCCAAAGCTCTTAGGCAATTTTTGAAGCACTTCTTCACCATAAACTCATGGGGTAAGTAATCGTTATCTTGTTTACTTCCATTTTTATCAACACGCACTAGATTTCTAGGCTTAAAACATGTGATTAAGGGTAGAAAATTAGGGATTTGGGTAGAGTTAGGTCTTTTTGATTAATTGTTATTTACACATCGTTTTGGGGTCGTATTTGAAAGCTAATTATATATTCAGGCTCATGGGAGAATGGCTGATTGAATTTCAGTTCGAACCTCGTGTTTTGACCAAGAGGGCTCGGGGTCAATTTTTTTAGAATTTGGGAAAAATGATTAGAAAGCCATAATTAGACATTGGAATTTGATTGTTTAGCATTTATTGTTGTTATTAAAGTTGATTATTTATAGAAGATTATTTAGGAGCTGAATTCGAAAGGAAAGGCGGTATTTGATGATTCAGTTGGTATAGTTGCTCCCTTGCTGAGCATGACTATGAGTCTTAACTAGATAGTTGTTATGTTCTTAGATGTTACAAAAGACATTTTAATTGATGATTCTCGATATTGAGCAAAGATTTATTTTGTTCTCTTGGATTTTATTTATTATTTAGTATTGGTATTAATTAATATGAGGAAAAGTTGAGATAGGATTGGTTATAGTTGATTCTCCCTTGTCGGGATGATTGTTTCGGTATTTTTTCTCCCTTGCCGGGAAGTTATTATATTACTTTTACTCCCTTACAGGGAAGTTGTTATATTTCTTTTGTTCCCTTGCTGGGATTTCTTGTGAATTTTTGATGGCTTTTAAATGGGAGCGGGTGGTACGCCTACCATAAGATATGATGAAATGGGAGCGAGTGGTACGCCGACTACATCATTTGATAAAATGGGTGCGGGTGATACACCTACGTAAGATATAATGAAATGGGAGCGTGTAATACGCCTCCAACAAGAGTAAATGTGGGAGCGAGTGGTACTCCTACCACAAGATATGAGAAATGAGATCGGGTTGCACGCCTGCAACAAGATATGAACCGAAAATGAAATCTGCCTTTTTTTCTTTATCCTTGTTAGAAGTTTAATTCTGGTTTTCTTATAATACTCTAGAGATTCTTTTTTCCGTTATTCCCTGAAACATGTTTCCCCTTCCCAGCTTTAATTGTTTGCTCCAGTTTATTTTTCCGCTATACGTATATATAGCTGCACATGTTTATCTAGAGTCTAGTATTAGCCTCGTCACTAACTCGCCCGGGTTAAGCCAGAGACTTACCAGCCCGTGGTATTGGTTGTGTTGATGCTACACTCTGCACTTATGTGCAGATACCGGAGCAGCACTGGGTTCTGCATCACTAGGGGAGCCAGCCTTCAGTACACCGAGATTTTTAGGTAGTCCTGCAGGCGTCCGCAAGCCCGACGTCTCTTCTATCAGTTTTTCTGTTCTGTTATCATTTGTACACAAGGCAGACTATATTCTCTATTTCAAACACTTATATGTAGTAATCATAGATAGTTCGTGAATGATGTGACTCCAATTTCTGGGTAGAGACATATGTTGACTTTTCACTTTATTTTGATTTTATATTTGTCTAAGTCTTTCACTTATCTTATATTCCGTTATTATTTAAATGCTTATCACTTCTTAATATAAGTTGTATACAAATTTAAAATAAAAGAGTTAAAGATTTTTAATTTCGTGGCGTTCCTAACTTCTACGAGTAGGCACCATCATGACTCGCAAGGCTGGGAAATCCAGGTTATGACAAGTTGGTATCAGAACTCTAGGTGGTATATGTCTCACAATTCCCAAACAAGCTCAGTAGAGTCTGACGGATCGGTACAGAGAGGTATGTATTTATCCCTAGAGGCTACAGAGTTAGGAAAAACTTCACATTTGTTCTTTCTTGTCGTGTGATTTTGTTTCTAAATTCTAATTGAATTTCCACTCTGTTCTTTCGCGCATGGAAAGAACATACACTTCCTCGTCCACCTCTCACCAGCCCGAGCTCTAATAGTAGCTCTCATAAGGGGCAGAGGGCAAGGCCAAGGCCATGGTAGATGCCGAGTTAGGGGCAGAGCTCAGACCCGAGCAACAGCCCTAGTGGCGGAGCCTCAAGTTTATTTTGATGAATAGGTTTTGGCCCCAGCAGTTCTGGTCGGCCCAGCTTAGGCCCCAGAGTCATTGCCACCCTAGTTCTTCAGGGTGCTCTGGTCTGACTAGTGGACCTCATGGAGAGTGTCACCCAGTTAGGCTTGCTTCCTATAGCTCCAGCCACTTCTCAGACTGGATGAGGATTCCAAACTCCTACTACTCACACTCTGGAGTAGATAGCTCCCTAGATCCAAAATCCAACGGTTTAGCAAGTTGGAGTAGTTCAGCTGGGTGTGGTGGCTCATATCTGCGATGGAGCGGCTATGTCCATTGATGATTTGTCAAGGTTGGACAGGTTCACCAATCTCTTCACGGATACTTTTATTATTGCATCTACGGAGGATCCCCAGGATTATCTAGATAGCTGCCAAAAGGTTCTTAAGAACATGGGTATTATTGAGACCAATGGGTCGATTTTGCTACATTTTGCTTGTCTGGATCTTACAAGACATGGTGGAGAGATTATGCTTCGCTAGGCCAGCTGGATCGTCATCTTTGACTTGGGAGCAGTTTACAGTGTTGTTTCTGGAGACGTTTCTCCCATTACCTAGAGAGAGGCCTATCGGAGGCAGTTTTAGCGCCTCCAGCAGGGTTCCATGACTATTACCCAGTATGAGACCAGGTTCATCGTGCCTTGCTCTTGTCATACTTCCTACCAAGAGAGAGAGAGAGAGAGCGAGAGAGAGAGAGAGACAGAGAGAGAGAGAGAAAGAGAGAGAGAGAGGGTGAGTACGTTTATTGATGGACTTATTCAGCCGTTTTATCTTCCGATGGCTAGGAGTGAGATATCTTTCCAGGAGGCGGCCAATGTGGCAAGGAGAGTGGAGATGATTATGTCATAGGGAGGTGGTCATGGGTCGGATAAGAGGCCCTGTCATTCAGGCAGATTCAGTGGTACCTCGTCTGGAGGTAGAGATTTATATGGTATAGGCTATCCCCCTAGGCCTTTCCAGTCAATACTTTTGGTTTCTCATGGTGCTTCAGGTAGCCGTGGTCCTCAGATGCACTATTCTGATTAGTAGTCCTACAGTGCACCACCAGCACCTATCAGTGCACCATCGCTTTAGAGTTTCCAGGGTCGTCAGCCCAACTGCAGAGGGCTTATTTTACTTATGGTGACACGATGCATATTGCTAGGTATTTCCCTCGAGCTTCGAGCGGTTCTCCGCATCAAGGTTCTCGTGCTATGGTTCAGGCACCAGGTGCTTCACAGGACGCCCAGAGCTCAGGCCACTAGAGATGGAAGCCAGCCAGCTGTAGGTCATCCCCGAGATGTAGTTCAGGGTGGTGGGGTCCAGCTACGATGTTATTCTCTCCCAGTCAGGCCGGAGGCTGAGGCTTCAGATGTAGTTATTACATGTATGATTCTTGTTTTTGATAGAGATGCTTCAGTGTTATTTGATCCAGGGTTTACATACTTGTATGTGTCATCTTATTTTGCACCATATTTGGTCATGCCTAGTGACTCATTGAGTGTTCCTATTTATGTGTCTAAACCGGTGGGTGATTCTATTTAGGTAGATCGAGTCCATCATTCTTGTGTTATGGTGAGTGGGGGTTTTGATACTCGTATAGATATGTTGCTTCTAGACATGGTTGATTTTGATGTCATATTGGGGATGGACTGGTTATCACCTTACCATGCTATCTTGGATTGTCATACCAACACCGTGACCTTAGCTTTAATGGGTTTTCCTAGTTTAGAGTGGAGAGGGACTCGTGGTCATTCTACCCCTAGTGTTGTCTCGTATATGAAGGCTCGGCGTATGGTCGAGAATGGTGTTTGGCCTATTTGGCGTATGTTCGTGATTCTAGTGCTGAGGTTCCCTCTATTGATTTTGTGCCCATTTTTCGTGAGTTTCTTGAGGTATTCCCTTCAGACCTGCCGGCTATGCCAAGCGATAAGGATATTGACTTTTGCATTGATTTGGATCCGGACACTCAACCTATTTCTATCTCTATCACGCCATATCGTATGGCCCCGCCTAAGTTGAAAGAGTTGAAGGAACAATTGCAAGAGTTGCTTGAGAAGCATTTCATTAGACCTAGTTTTCTTCTTGGGGTGCACCAATGTTGTTTATAAGAAAAAGGATGATTCGATAAGGATTTGTATTTATTTCTAGCAATTGAACGAGGTTACAATCAAGGATAAGTATCCATTGCTGAGGATTGATGGTTTTTTCGATTAGCTTCAGGGTGCCAAAGTATTTTCAAAGATTGACTTGCGATCTCACTACCATCAGTTGAGGATTAGGGAATCCGATGTGCCTAAGACAGCTTTCGACACTCTGTACGGCATTATGAGTTCTTGGTTATGTCATTTGGGTTGACCTATACCCCAAAAACTTTTATGGATTTGATGAATTGATTATTCAGGCCTGATTTGGACTCGTTTGTGATAGCCTTCATTGATGATATTTTGATATATTCTAGCAGCCAGGAGGAGCACGAGCAACATCCTAAAGTGGTTCTTCAGACTCCGAGGGATAGTTAGTTATATGCTAAGTTCTCGAAGTGTGAGTTCTGATTGAGATTAGTTGCATGCCTGGGTCATGTTGTATCAGCAGAGGGTATCTAGGTTGATTCGAACAATATTGAGGCAGTCAAGAACTGGCCTAGACCAACATCAACTATAGAGATTCGGTTTTTTTGGGATTGGAAAGCTACCATAGTTGGTTCGTGGAGGGGTTTTTATCCATCACAACCCCGATGACTAGGTTGACCTAGAAGGGTGCCCAGTTTAGATGGTCGGGCGAGTATGAGGCGAGCTTTCAGAATCTCAATACAGCTCTGACTACGACACTGGTGTTGGTTTTGCCCATAGGTTCGAGGCCTTATACAGTTTATTGTGATGCATCTCGTTTGGGCTATGTGGAGTGTTGATGTAGGATGGAGAGGTCATTGCCTATGCTTCGCGATAATTAACGATTCATGAGAAGAACTATCCGGTTCATGAATTGGAGTTGGAATCCATTGTTCACGCATTGAAGATTTGGAGGCATTATCTGTATGGCATGGCATGTGAGGTTTTCACGGATCACAAGAGTTTTCAGTATTTGTTTAAGCAAAAGGAGTTGAATTTTAGGCAGATGAGGTGGTTGGAATTGTTGAAGGATTATGATATCACTATCTTATATCACCCAGGAAAGACCAATGTCGTGGACAATGCTTTGAGTATAAAGTCAGCCAGTATGGGCAGTGTTGCTTATATTTCGGTCAGTGAGAGGCCACTTGCTTTAGATGTTCAGATTTTGGCCAATCGGTTTGTGAGGCTGGATATTTAGGAGCCTAGTCATGTATTAGCTTGCACAGTCGCTCGATCTTCTTTGTTGGAGCGTATCCATGATAGGAAATATGATGATCCCCATTTGGTGTCGTTAGAGACATGGTGCAATGCGGATGTGCCAAGTAGGTTACCTTATATGATGATGGAGTTTTGTGATTGTAGGGTCGAATTTGTATACCTAATTTGGATGGGCTTCGAGAGTTGATCTTGGAGAAGGCCCACAACTCCATGTACTCTATTCATCCGGGGCGTTGCGAAAGATGTATCAGGATTTGCGGCAGCATTATTGGTGGCGTAGAATGAAGAAGGATATCGTTGCATATATAGCTGACCAAGTCAGCACATTTCTTTCTTGTGGCAGTCTCCTATTCATCTGAGAGGTTAGCTAATATTTATATTCCGGAGATTGTTCGTCTTCATGGTGTGCATGTGTCTATAAATTCAGACCGAGGTATGCAATTTAGCTTGCGTTTCTAGAGAGCAGTTCAATAAGATTTGGGCACTCAGGTTGATTTGAGTAAAACATTTCATCCTCAAACGGACGTGTAGTACGAGCAGACTATTCGAATTTTTTAGGATATGCTCCGAGTTTGTGTCATTGACTTTGGAGGTTTGTGGGATCAATTCTTGCCTTTAGCAGAGTTTGCCTACAACAACATCTACCAGTCTAGTATCCAGATGGCTCCTTATGAGGCTTTTCATGGTAGACGGTGTCGGTATCCGGTTGAATGGTTTGAGCCAGGGGAAGCTTGGTTGTTGGGTACAGATCTGGTTTAGGAGGTCTTGCATAAGGTCAGGATTATACAGGATAGGCGTCGTATAGATCAGTCCAAGCAAAAGAGATATGCAGACCGAAAGTTTTGAGATGTGACTTTTATGGTCGGTGAGCGGGTATTGCTCCGAGTGTCGCCTATGAAGGGCGTGATGAGATTTTGGAAGAAGAGAAAACTTAGCCCAAGGTTCATTGGCCCATTTGAGATTCTTGATCGAGTGGGAGAGGTGGTTTATAGAATTGATTTGCCACCGAGCTTATCAATCGTACATCCAGTGATTTATGTGTTCATGCTTCAGAAGTATCACGGCATCCCACGTGTTAGATTTCAGCACAGTCCAGTTGGACAAGGACTTGTCTTATGTGGAGGAGTCGGTGGCTATCCTAGACCGGCAGGTTCGTCAGTTGATGACGAAGAGTTTTCCTTCTGTTCATGTTCAGTGGAGAGGTCAGCCTCCTGAAGCATCGATCGAGGGGTCCGAGTTCGATATGCGGAGCTGTTATCCTCATCTTTTCCCTGACTCAAATACTTTCGTCTTCTGTCCGTTCGAGGACGAATATTTATTTTAGAGGTGGAGAATGTAATGACCCAAAAGGCCATCACTTGCTCAAATTGAATTTTGTGCTTCTAAGACCTTGAGAACCTTATTTATATTCACTTCGATTTGCGTGCGCAGTCTGGGTGCATAGCTGGAAAGCTTAAATATGAAAATCTATTAAAAATGATAAAATCTAGTTATAAAGTGAGTTAATATGACTTCAGTCAACATTTCAGGTAAACGGACCCGGACCCATAATTTGACGGTCCCGAAGGGTCTGTAGAAAAACATGTAACTTGGGCGTATGCCCGGAATCCAATTTCGAGGTCCCAAGCCTTTTCTAAAAATATTTAAAGAAATATGAAATGAAATTCGCTTAGAACACTATTGTATCGGGGCCGTATTTATGTTTCAACATCGGTACATGTCTTATACATAATTTAAGACATTTCTGTAAATTTTGGTGAAAAATGGATTTCGTTTGATGTGATTCAGACCTAAATTCCTAAAGTTAATGTTGTATGAAGTTTGGGAATTTTTTTTTTTGATTTTGAGGTTTAGTTCATTGTTATTGAGGTAATTTTGGTAATTTGATCACACGGATAAGCTCATATGATGTTGTTGAGTTAGTACGCATATTTGGTTAGGAGCCTTGAGAGCTCGGGTGTGTTTTAAAAGTGTGTCGGAAAGTTTTAGACATTAGAAAAGTTGCAGAAAATAGTTGTTCTGGTGTACTGAGATTTTCTTGTTTGCGTTAGCGGGATAGCCCTCATGAATGCGATGTATTAATTGTTGCTAAAGGAATTTCCTTCAATGCGAACGCGTAGCTCAGCTCCCGAATGTGAGGCAGCAGGGGGTTATCCCTTTGCGAAGGCGGTCCTGGCCACGCTGACGCAAATGCCAATTGGGCCTGGGTATCTTACGCGAACACGACCCTTTGGACGTGAACATGAGGGTCGAGGAGATTACTCTCCGCTCACGCGAGCCTGCTCACGTGAACGCGAAGGTCTACAGACCTGACCTTTCACAACGTGAAGGGTCTACCGCAAAGGCAAAGAACATTTTTGCCGGTTATTTTAAAGTCTCAAAAACAGAACACTTACGGGATTTTCTTAAAATTTAACAAACCCATTCTTCTCCAAAGCTCTTAGGTGATTTTTGATGCACTTCATCACAATAAACTCTTGGGTAAGTAATCTTTAACTTATTTATTTCCATTTTTATTAACAGCCAGTACATTTCAAGGCCTAAAACATGTGATTCAGGGCAAAAAATTCGGGATTTGGGTAGAGTTAAGACTTTTTGATTATTTGTGATTTAGACCTCGTTTTGGGGTCGGATTTGAAAACTAATTATATATTCTTGCTTGTGGGCAAATGGGTGATTGGATTTTTTTTGAACCTCGTGTTTTGACCAAGCGAGCCCGGGGTCGATTTTTGAATTTTGGGAAGAATGATTATAAAGCCATAATTAGACATTGGAATTGGATTGCTTAGCATTTATTGATGTTATTAAGTCGATAATATATAGATACAATTGATTTGTAGCCGAATTCGGATGGAAATGCGGTATTTGATGATTGAGTTAGTCATGGAAGTTTGAGGTAAGTGTCCGGTCTAACCTTAGCTTGAGGGATTAGGAGTTGTGTTCTATATGCTAATTTCTTCTTCTTGAGTACGAGGTGTAGTCACGATGACGAGTATCTATACGTTGGTGTCGAGCATGACTGTGAGTCTTAAGTTGATAGTTGTTGTGTTCTTAAATGTTAATACATATGCTTTAATTGATGATTCTCGATATTGAGCAAAGATTTAGTTATTCTCGTGGATTTCAGTTAAGATTAAGCACTGGTATTAATTGAGCAAGTAGAAGTTGAGTTAGGATGAGTTATAGCTGATTCTCCAACGCCGGGATTATTGTTTCGATTTTGTTGCTCTCTTACCGGGAAGTAATTATATTGCTTTTGTTCACCTACAGGGAAGTTATTATATTGCTTTTGTTCCCTTGCCGGATTCCTTGTGATTTTGTGCTGGCTTGTAAATAGGAGCAGGTGGTATGCCTACCACAAGATATAATGAAATGGGAGTGGGTGGTACGCCTACCATGAGATTTGATTAAATGGGAGCGGGTTGTACGCCTACCACGAGATTTAATGAAACGGGAGCGGTAGTACGCCTACCACAAGATATAATGAAATGACAACGGGTGGTACGCCTACCATAGGAGTTAGTGAAATGGGAGCGGGTGTTATGCCTACCATAAGATATGAGAAATGGGATCGGGTTGCACGCCTGCAACAAGATGTGAATCGAAAGTGAAATCTGCCTTTGTTTTCTTTATCCTTGTTAGAAGTTAAATTTTGGTTTCCTTATAATACTCTTGAGATTCTGTTTAATCTGTTATTCCCTAAAGCATGTTTCCCCTTCCCAACTTTAATTTATTTTTCCAGTTTATATTTCCGCTATATATATGTATATATATATATAACTGCACAAGTTTATTTGGAGTCTGGTTCCAGCCTCGTCGCTACCTCGCCCGGGCTAGGCCAGACACTTACCGGCACATGGGGTCGGTTGTGCTAATACTATACTCTGCACTTATGTGCAAATACTAGAGTGGCACTGGGTAAGCTGCAGTAGGGGAGCCAGCCTTCGGTCTATCGAGTTTCTGAGGTAATCCTGCAGACGTCTCTTCTATCAATTTTTATGTTTTGTTATCATTTGTACCCGAGAAAGACTGTGTTCTTTCTTTCAAACACTTATATGTAGTAATCATAGATAGTCTGTAAAAGATGTTACTCCAGTTTCTAGGTAGAGACAAATGTTGACTTTTCGCGTTATATTATTTTATGTTTGTCTAAGTCTTCCGCTTATCTTATATTCCGCTATGATTTAAATGCTTATAACTTGTTAATATAAGTTGTAAAAAGATTTAAAACAAAAGAATTAAAGATTTCTAATTTTGTGGCTTGCCTGGCTTCTACGAGTAGGCGCCATCACGACTCCTGAGAGTGGAAAATTCGGGTCGTGACATATTAACCCGTCTTTGTTTGATCGAGGTCGAACTCTTCCCTTTGGCGAAGGCCCTTGGCCTTAGGGGTGTTATTTCGAACTTTCGTCGCAATATTGAATTGTCGTTGTTCGATCGAGGTTTAACTCTTCCCTTTGGCGAAGGCCCTTGGCCTTAAGTGTGTTATTTGAAACTTTCTTCGAAATATTAACCCGTTGTTGTTCAATTGAGCTCGAACTCTTCCCTTTGGCCAAGGCCCTTGGCCTTAAGGGTATTATTTCATACTTTTGTCGAAATATTAACCCGTCATTAGTCTAGTTTTTCGGAGAGTCGAGTATCCTCTGGGGAGTCCAATTTTGCTCAACCTCTGTGCTTCCTAGGTAAGTCCCAGTTTTTTGGAGAGTTGTGTATCCTCTGAGGGAGTCCCAGTTTTGCTTGACCTCTGTTGCTTCTTGGGTGAGTCCAGTTTTTTGGAGAGTATGAAACGCTGTTGTTTTGCTCATGTTCGTTTCGTGTGCACATTGGAGTTTCCTTGTATAATCTTCTCGCTTCCCAGTCTGAAGGCGTGATTGGTGGGCGGGACGATAAATATTTTGAACTTGGGGATGTCTTCTTCATCGACTCGGTCCCTAAGTCCCTGGGAAATCCCTACTGGAACAACCCTAGGTGTGGGAGAGAGAGTATAGATTAAGGGGCGTCATTTTCTAGAAGTTGGATTGTCGGTTGTTAGATATTTTGGTTGTTTCGTAGTAGTTTCCCATTCTCCTGTTGAGATGTTTCTTTGCTCGCTAGCATGCGCGACACTTGTGTTCCTGTTTAAGAAAACAACAGAAGGTAAGCCAATATGATAGTTTCCTTACCCGATCCGATGAGTTGGTGAATGAGGGTAGATTTATTTGCGTTGCTCGTTTTGCCTGGCATTTCAATGGTTGATGGGGAGGTGGTTTCTAAATTCAGTGGCCGTATTCAGCTCTTTTTCCCCTTCTATTTTGTGCTTTTTCCCTGCGTGGGTTAGGCTTGCCTTAGCTGGTTCATAGACCACCTGGTGCATGGGGGAGGATGTTGTTTGTAACTTCTACTTGCATATAGCATCATGATCTAGATTAGCACGTGAGGTTTACTTACCGCTCTTTTTAGTGGGTGATCATGTTTCTGATTTTTGATCTGGAAGAGATTAGGAAATTTCACAAAGAAATTTCCACAGATAACGTCAAATTGTTTGATCCAAAGATGTCAAAACCTTTCCGATTAAAACAATTCATAATAATGATGAGGTCAATCTTAGTCAAGCATAATAAACCCCATATCTAAAAATGAATCGGAAAGTAATGAATAAAATGAAATAAGAGTAGCAATATTGATGCATTTTTGTTATTTCCTTTTTCATGATGCTAGAGAGGTTATCGATTTTACATCTTTCTTTAGAAGAAAAAAGGAGAGAATATAGAGAGAACCCAAAAAGCCTCCCCAGCTTTTGGGAAATCCACCCCCTATATATAGCTTTGAGACCATGAACATCTTCTCAAATCGGTATGCCCATACGCTGTGGCTGTTTCGTTGTTACTTAAGTATTATATTTTGACCCACTGTATACCATGGTGAAGCTCTTTTTATTTTTTCATTTCTGTTTCATCTTTCTCTTTTGCAAGTGTATGAAACTCAATAGCTTTAGTTAAGTACATGTTTAATATTAATGTAATCATTTTTCTTATTGAAGACATTGTTATTTCTGATAAACATGTTTGTATTGTTTACATATTGATCTTTAATCCAGTTTAACAAAGTTCTTCATAGGAAGACGGTTTAGTATTACTATTGTTGCTGTTGCAAAGTAGATTTTGCAGAATTTTTTGGCAATAAAATATTGTATGAAAAATGTGGTCCGTATTCTCTTTCCCACTCTCACAGTGGCGGAGCCACGATAAAAATGAGTACGTATTTGGTAGAACCCGCTAGCTTTAATTTGAGCCGAATGATATATTTTTATTTAGAAATTTATTTAATATGTATAAGTAATCCATGTTGAATCAAATAAGCCGAAAGAATTGTGATTCAAAACTCATATACTTAAAATACTAAATCTACTTCTAACAACTAGGCCTCATGTGGGGATTATGCTAAGGCAGAACAACCAAATAAAGTATTTAATTTTATTGAGAGATTCCGTGGGCATTTGGACATAAGAATTGTAAAATTTAAAAAAATAAAAATATAATTTTTTTAAGTGAAAATAATATTTGAAAATTAGAGTTGTGTCTGGACATGAATATAATTTTGGATTATTTTTTAAGTTTTATGAGTGATCTGAGTGAAAATTTTGAAAAGCATATTTTTGAAGTTTTTCAAGTTTTCAATAAATTCTAAAATTCAATCTTTAAGTGAAAATTTAAAATTTTATGGTTAAATACTGAAAAAAATAAAAACGTTTCGAAAGAAAGTGAAAAAATTATTATGTCCAAACGGGTTCTTAGACATTTACTATCGCAAATCCATTTTAGGTTTCTCTATACTCTTCTATTTTTGTTGGAAATCCGCATCTATTTGCACACAGCAAATATTGGTTGAGCGTTAAGCAAACAGACAAAAATAATAAAACCTAAAGTCAATCCTCTCATAAGCTAATATTTGGATTTTGCATATCTATCAATTTTTCTAACAAAATCAACAATGACTAACAAGTATAATTCAGAGAATTTACCTCTGCGTGTAATCCAACGCACGTCTACAGGAAAGTTAACAACGTTCTTGACTGCGAAGGAGGAGGTAGTGGTGGTGGTTGGTTGAATGGTAATAGTTGATAATAGTAGACAGTGGTTGTAATTAATAATAAATATGAATAATAACATCTTAATAAAATTAAGTCTATGTTATAGATCTTAATCATTTAGAACTATTAAAATTTATTAAGTGGTTGTAAAGTAAAAAATTATCAAACTTAATAATAAATATGAACAATTAAAATTCAAACTCTAAAAATAAACATATTTAATATTAGAGATCTGAATAATTAAGATTAAAATTTCTATTAAGTGCAAACAAACAAGGCCAAAGACTTGTTTCTTTTTAAGGAAGTAGTATGGTGGATGTAGAGAAAATCTTTTCTATAATGGTAAATTATATTTTACCACAATGTTTATAATTCCGAACAAAATATGTATTGACCAATTACCATTTTCTATTTTTTGACCCTTTCTCATCTCAAAGAATTTTCAAATTCCAACCAACAATTGCGCACTACTATAGCTTGTTTCACGTTCATTAGAGAACCGTTAAATCAATTATTATTCAGTTTTAACAAATAAAGTCAATTAAGTCAAAATGAAACAAATCGAGTGCAGAATAACATATATGCCCATAATATCTACTGCAATCTGGATCAGGAGTCATAATTCACCAGCTTCTAAGACTTTCTACAAACTCAATCTGAAAGAAATACAACTGTTTTGAACAAAAAGAAACGGTAAAATAGAGAAAATAGAAGGGGACTCCAAGGTCTGTAGATTCCAGCAGATCTACCTAGAGTCTCCAATGAGCAAATCCATGACACTACGTCTCATGAATAGCTAGGGCCGGTACCAAAGTCCACTAGTATGTGTACAATCGATCCCAGGTACTCGTAAGTGTCAAGCCTAACCTCGACGAAGTAGTGACGAGGCTATGACAAGACACTAACATATTAAACCTGTGCAAAAAAAATATTTGTACATGATAACAACAAATTAAAGCTAAACATGTACTATTGGAGGGGAACATGCTAAGCTGATATAAGATACGAGAGATACATAGGAAATGATAACCGCAACAGTCAATATGCCTTTAACCAATAAAAATAATTAAGCACATTGAAGAAAATTGTACGACATCACCCTTCGTGCTTTAACTCTCACAATGAAATAACAATTCTGCACGGCATCACCCTTCGTGCTTTTGCTCTCACTCTCACTATAAATCAGTAGATACAACACGACATCATCCTTTGCGCATTAACTCCCATAACATAGCACGACATCAGCCATTGTGCATTAACACTCACAATATGGCACGACATCATCCTTCGTGCACTAACACAGATAATATAGCACATCATTATCCTTCGTGCATTCACACTCACAATATGACACGATATCACCCTTCGTGCATTAACAGTCACATATTGCACTTAATCACCCTTCGTGCATTAACACACTCCCTTACATATAACAATGAACAAATAATAACAAGGAAATAGGATCAACAAGAACAAGCCTTAGTTCAATAATGGTTCAACAATACCAATCTCAACTTTGGAATCAATACTCAAGTATCACAAAGCCCATAAACACTAGAGGAACGATCAATTTAATAAGTAACTAATCCAAGCATGGATAACATGATCAAAGTAAGTAATAATTGCAAGGACCAAGTCCCACCCATATGTTTTAATCCGACAACAACGCATAAGTACTTGTCACCTCACATATACATTGTACCTAACATCTAACATGCAAGAAATAGACAAACAAGTTCTAATCCCTCAAGTCAAGGTTAACCAAGACACTTACCTCACTCCAAAGGTCCACTCAAAGCTCAACTACAACTTTTCCTTTCTAACAAACATCTAAACCAATAGAATCTACCAAATTTCCAACCAAATGAATTAGGACTTAGGAGCTATCCATGATTGCAGAGGATTAAATTTAGGTTATTATTGAAAAAGTCAACAAAAGTCAAGTCCCGAACCCGGTTATGTAATTTGTTTTGGAATCTGACCTCAATTTGATATTAAAATCACAATTTACAAAAATTCCTAATTCTAGCCAATTTTCACCATGAAAATACTAGACTTTAGGTTGAAATATTAGAAAATGTAGTGAAAGCTTGAAAGAAAATAGATTAGAACCACTTACCAACGATTTGGGGATAAAGGGTGGTTGGGAAAAATGCCTCTAGGATTTTCTTGTTATGAAAATTTGAAGAAGGAACAAAAATCCCGTCTAACTCCTATTTGATAAGTCGCAGATGTCGTATTTGTGACCTGGGGTTCACAAATGCGAACCCCGCAAATGCAAGGAAAGTCACAAATGCGAAGTCCTTTCATTTCTGCTATCATCACATTTGCGATAATTTGTTCGCGAATGCAAACATTGATCTTCTGCAAATGCAACCGTTCGATCGTAACTGCGATCACTTTAGCACTTGTCCTACTTTGCAAAAGCGATGTCTTGGTTGCAAATGCGAACTTGATGTGCCCTAGATATTCTTCACAAATGCGATGAGTTGCTCGCAAATGCGAACCCATTAGAGGCTGCAAATGTGAAGACTGACCTTGCAATTGTGTGGTCTGAGGCCTACACCAAATCTGGAAAACACCAGCATATTCCTAAGTCCAAATTTTACTCAGTAGCCTATCCGAAACTCACCCGAGCGGGGATCTAAACCAAATATGTACACATGTCTAAAAATATCATACAAACTTGTTCGAACGATCAAATTTCCAAAATAACACCTCGAACTACGAATTGAGCATCACATGAAAGAAAATTTTCAAGAAAAACTCATGAACTTCTAATTTCACAACCAGACAACAGAATCACGTCAAACTAACTCTTTTTCTCACCAAATTTGACATGTATGTCATAAATATAGTATTGGACCTATACTGGGTTCCAGAACCAAAATATGAACCCTATATCAATAAATTCAAACATTGATCAAATTTTCAAAGTCATTATGCTTTTATACTTTCAAAGTTAAACAAAGTGCTATAACTCGGACTAGGGGCTTTGGAATTCAATTCCGAACATATGCCCAAGTCCCAAATCATGATACAGACCCACTAGGATCCTAAAAATACTAATGTAGATCTATTTGCTCAAAATGTTAACCGAAGTCAACTCAAATAGATTTTAAGTACAAATTTTTATATTTTCTCAATTTTTAACATATAAACTTTCTGAAAAATACCCAGACTATGCACGCAAATCAAGGAGGGAAATATGAGGTATTTAAGGTTTCAAAGCGCATAATTAGGTTCTAAAAACATAAGATGACCTATCGGTTCATCACATTCTCTACTATAAAACAACCATTTATACTCGAACGGAAATAGAAAAGTACTTAGGCAGCTGAAAAGTTGTCGATATCTACTCCGCATATCCGACTCGGACTCCCAAGTGCTGACTCAGCAAGTTGACCTCTCCACTACACTCGAAATGAAGGATAACTCTTCGACCTCAACTAACCAACCTTCCAAGCTAGAATAGCTACCTGCTCCTCCTCATAAGTCAAATTCTTGTCACACTGGATAGAGCTGAAATCTAACACGTGGGATAGATCATCATGATATTTCTGGAGCATGGACACATGGAATGTTGGATGAACTGCTAATAAAACAGGTGGCAACGCAACTTGTTTACCACCTCTCCCACTCTCTCAAGAATCTCAAAATGTCTGATATTACTACCTTCATGGCTGATACCCGGAGAAACACCCTCTCTCCGACCATGAATTCAACATCACGAACTCTATGGTCGACATAACTCTTCTTGCTCGACTGACTGTGCTATGTCGATCCTGAATAATCTTGACCTTATCCATGGTATCCTATACTAAATATGTACCCAACAACCAAGCCTCTCCCGTCTTGAACAATCCAACTAGCAAATGGCACCGTCTACCGAATAATGCATTATAGGGAGCCATCTAAATGCTCCACTTGTAGATGTTATTGTAGGAAAACTCTGCAAGCGGCAAGAACCGATCCCAAGAACCTATGAAGTCTATTACATAAGAACGGAGCATATCCTCCAATATCTGAATAATGTGCTCAGACAGCCCATCCGTCTGAGGATAAAATGTTGTGCTCAGCTCAACCTGTGTGCCCCACTCACGTTGTACTGCCCTCTAGAAGGAGAGGTGAACTCCGTACCTCGATTAAAAATGATAGACACGGGCACCCCGCGAAGACAAAGAATCTCGCGGATGTATATCTCACCCAACCACTCTAAAGAATAGATGACTGACAGAATAATGAAATGTGCTGACTTTGTCAATCTGTCCACAATGTCCCAAACTACATCAAACTTCCTTTGAGTTTGCGGGAGTCCAACAACAAAATCTATTGTGATATGCTCCCACTTCCACTTAAGAATCTCTAACTTCTTATGTAAACCACCAGGTCTCTGATGCTCACACTTTACCTACTGACAATTTAAACTTCGAGCTACACATGCAATTATATCCTTTTACATCCTCCTCCACCAATAATGATGTTGCAAGTCCTGATACATCTTGGCGGTACCCATGTGAATAGTATATCGGGAATTGTGGGCCTCTTCTTGAATCAACACACGAAGTCCATCATCTCCACTAGTAACTTTCTTGGCACTACCATGCCACATTATGTCCCTAAGAACAAGCAAATGAGGGTCATCATACTACCAGTCCCTGATGCGCCCAAACAAGGAAGACCGAGTAACAGTACAAGCTAGAACAAGACTAGGCTCAGAATCGAACCTCACGAACTGATTGGCCAAGGCCTGGGCATTTAATGCAAGCGGTATCTAACCGATTAGAATGTACGCAAGGCGGCCTATACTCACTGACATTCTACTCAAGGAAACGACCACCACATTGGCCTTCCCGGGGTGATACAAGATGGTGATACCATAGTCTTTCAATATCTCCAACCACCTCATCTGCCGAAATTAAGCTTCTTCTATTTGCAAAAAATACTGCAAGCTCTATTGATCCGTGAATACCTTATATATACACCATAAAGATAGTTCCTCTAAATCTTTAGGGCATGAACAATGGATGTCAGCTCATGAACATGATAATTCTTTTCGTGAACCTTCAGCTACCACGAACCATATGCAATTACCTTGCCATCCTGCATCAATATCGCACCAAGTCCGATACGAGATACATTACAATATACCGTGTATGATCCTGAACCCGTAGGCAACACCAACACCAACGTCGTAGTCAAAGAAGTCTTGCGCTTCTGAAAGCTCGCCTTATACTCGTATGATCATCTGAATAGGGCTGCTATATATGAGAAACCCTCCACAAACCAATGATAATAACCTGCTAATCCCAAGAAAATCTAGATCTACGTGGACGAAGTGGGCCTAGGCCAGTTCTGAAATACCTCAATCTTCTTAGGATCCACCTAGATTCCCTCTACTGATACAATATGCCCCAAGAAATCGACCAAGTCCAACCATAACTCTCATTTGCAAACCTAGCATATAATTAGTTGTCACTCAGAATCGTAAGTACAATCCGAAGATGCTGCTTGTGCTTCTCTAGACTACGGGGGTATATCAAGATATAATCAATAAACACAATCACAAAGGAATCCAGATAGGGCTTGAACACCTGGTTCATCAAATCCATATATTATGCTGGGCATCTGTCAGCCCAAATGACATTACAAGAAACCATATTGCCCATACCGAGTTCAAAAAGCTGTCTTAGGGACATCAGATGCCGTGATCCTCAACTGACGGCAGCAAAACCTCAAATTAATCTTTGAAAACACCTTGGCACCCTGAAGCTGATAAAATAAGTCATCAATTCTCGATAATGGATACTTGTTCTTGACGGTGATTTTGTTCAACTGCTAGTAATATATACACATCCTTATCGATCCATATTTCTTCTTCACAAACAATACGGGCAGACCCCCAGGGAGAGACACTAGGTCTAATGAAGCCCTTATCAAGAAAATACTACAACTGCTCCTTCAATTCATTCACTCTGGCAGGGCTATATGTTGCGGTAGACAGAAAAGGGATGAGTGTCGGAACTAAGTCAATACAGAAGTCGATATCCCTATCAGGTAACATCCCCGGTAGGTCTGCAGGAAAAACCTTTGGAAACTCATGGACAATTTGTACTGAATCCATAAAAAGAATCTCTGAATTAGAATCACGGACATACACCAAATAAGCTAGTCACTCCTTTTCGACCAAATGCAGAGCCTTCATGTAAGAGATAACCCTACTGGTTAAATTTCCATGATTCCCTCTTCATTCTAATCGAGTCAACCCCGAAAAGGCTAAGGTCACCATCTTGGCATGATAATCCAGTATAGTATTATAGGGTGACAACTAATCTATACCAAGATAACATAAAAGTCTACCATATCGAGAAGTAGAAGATCTACGCTAGTCTCAAGACTCCCAATGGTAATCGCACAGAATGATAAACATGATATACAACAATAGCATCTCCTATACGTGCAGACAAGCACTCAAATAATAGCGAGGTACAACCAAATCAGAACAAAAATATGATGACATATAGGAATAAGTAGAATCCGAATCAAATAGAATTGAAGCATCTCTGCTGCAAAATAAAATAGCATATGTGATAACAATGTCAAGTGACTCAAGCCTAGCTGGAAAAACACAACATCGGGGTTGAGCCCCACCACTCTAAACTACATCTCTAAGACGGGACTTAGCTGGCTGGCATCTACCTCTAGCAACCTGACCCCAACCTCTAATGGAATGACCTACACCTCTAGCTAGCTGGGTGGGCGATGAACCACCTAGTATTGGGACCATGGCACGAGAACCCTAATGGTGTGAACTGCTTGATGCCCGAGGGTAGAATAATGAAATGTGCCTCGGGTCATCATAAGTATAATAGGACATCAGCTGTTGTGGCTGCTGACCTTAAAACTGACCATGTCGACCTGAGTAAACACCCTAAAAACTCTGGAGGGGAGGTGCACTAATAAGAGCTGGTGGTGTAGGCTAGCGGATTGGAATAAGGCATCTGAGGGCTACAACCACCTGAATCACCATGGGATGCCTAGAGCGCTAAATGAAATAGACTGGGAGGATGGCCTTTACCAAAACTACCCTCGACTCCATATGAGGCACCGCTAAACCCATTGAAATGACAAGGCCTCTTGTTAGACCCCTAACCTCCCCCTTGTGCAAGAAACATCTTGACTCACCTGATGACATTAGCAGCCGTCTGAAAAGAAATATCATTCCCGGTCTACTTGGCCAACTACAACTTAATAGGATGAGCAAGTCCCTAAATAAACCTCTTCAGTATCTCTCTCTCTCTCTTGGTAGGAAGCAGAAGAATAGCATGATGGGCCAGCTCCACAAAACATGTCTCATACTGAGTGACTGACATACTGTCCTACTGGAGGTGCTTGAGCTGCCAGCGATAATCCTCTCTTAGTGTGACAAGAAGGAACTTCTCAAGAAAAATCTGAGAGAACTGGTCCCTAATAAGAGAAAATGACCTAGCTGGTCTGGTCGATACAAAATCCGTCCACCATCTCTTGGCGGAACCCATCATCTGAAACACAACAAAATCGACTCCATTGGTCTCAACTATCCCCATGTTCTGTAACACCCCATGGTAGCAATCAAGATAGTCATGTGGGTCCTCAAAAGGTGTACTACTAAAGTGAACTGGAAAGAGCTTGATAAACTTATCCAATCTCAATAAGCCCTAACAAGACATAGCTGGTCCATAATCGGCCTATGCCGCAACAACCGACTGAACTGCTCTAACTAGCCGAGCTACTGGAGTCTGATACTAGGGATCCATCAGCCCTGTTGTGTGAGTAGCGGGAGTATGTGCTCCAATACCAACCTGAGAGGCGGCTGGTGCCATAGGATGTGCCGGCCTGGGCTACACTCTCCATAGTTCCCACTAAATGGACTAGAGCATCTTGAAGCACTGGGATGGCAATGAACCCCTTCGGAACCTGAGCTGGTCCAACAGGCGCAGTTTGGGCTAGAACCTCCTCATCAAACTCCACCTAAGGCTCCACTGCTGGTGCTACTACTCGAGCTCTTGGATGAGCTCTGCCCCTACCTGGACCTCTACCCCTCGTAGTAGTTTCCACTGAGAACTCTAGTTGCTGCTCAACTGAAGATACATTACGTGTTTTGGCATCTAAGAATAAACAAGAGTAGAAAATTCAATAAGCAATGAGAGTGAAAAATCGCACGACAAAAAAGAATAGAAGTGAAACATGTTCCTAAACTTCATAGGCTAGCCTATGGGGGTTAAGTACAGACGTATCCGTACCGATCGTGCAAACTCTACTAAGCCTGCTTGTGACTTGTGAGACCTAGGTAACCTAGTGCTCTTATACCAATTTGTCACGACCTAGAATTCCCCCCTTCGGGGCCGTGATGACGTCTAACATTTTACTTGCTAGGCAAGCCAACGTTAGAGAATCATTAAGTTAATTGGTATTCAGCTTCAACAAATAAAATCAGTTAATCCAAAATGAAACAAACTGAGTGCGGAATAACATATATGCCCATAATATCTACTACAATTCGGATCTAGAGTCACAACTCACGAGTAAATAAGATTTTCTGCAAACACAGTCTGAAAGAAATACAAACTGTTTTGAACGAAAAGAAATAGTAAAATAAGGAAAATAGAAGAAGACTCCAAGGTGCGCGGATGCAGCATATCTACCTCGAGTCTCTAATGAGAAAATCCAAGCTGCTACACCTCGCGAAC
Source organism: Nicotiana benthamiana (assembly GCA_034376525.1). Lineage (NCBI taxonomy): Eukaryota > Viridiplantae > Streptophyta > Magnoliopsida > Solanales > Solanaceae > Nicotiana > Nicotiana benthamiana. The sequence continues at coordinate 132,501,309 of CM067334.1, forward strand.
AGCTAGGGTCGGTACCAAAGTTTGCACAAAAATTGTACGCCGTAATATGAGTAAACCCGACCGCATATACTCGTCAGTGTCGAGCCTAACCTCGATGAAGTACTAACGAGGCTATGGCAAGACACCCTCATAATAAACCTGTGAAAATAACAGTATATGTACAAGATAACATCAAATGAAAGCTAAACATGTACTATTGGGAGGGGGACATGTAAGGTGATACAAGATACAAGAGATATAACGGAAATGATAACCAAAATAGTCAATACGCCTTTAACCAGTAAAATCAATTATGCACAGTGAATAAAATTGTACGGCATCATCCTTCGTGATTTTACTTGAACCTCACAATAAAATAATAATTCTGCACGACATCACCCTTCGTACTTTTACTCTCACTCTCAGTATAAATTAATAGATATGGTAAGGCATCGCCCTTCTTATATTAACTCTCATAACATGGCATGATATCACCCTTCGTGCATTAACACTCATATTATGGCACGACATCACACTTTGCGCGTTGACACTCATAATATGGAGTGATACTACCCTTCATGCATTAACACTCAAAATATGGCCCGACATCTTCCTTCGTGCATTAACACTCACATACTGCACATCATCACCCTTCATGAATTGACACTCTCCCTTACACATAAAAATGAAAAAATATTAAAAAGGAAATAAGATTAACAAGAACAAGCTTTACTTCAATAATGGTTCCAAAATACCAATCTCAACTTTGGAATCAATACACAATTATCACCGCCCATTGTTACGCCCCACAATATTACATCAATATTACGTCTTGCAGTATTATATTACACCTTGTAGTTTTTTATTACGACGATGTTACGCTTCGCGGTATTAAATTACGACGATGTGGCACCCTGTAGTATTGTACGTTGAATTTATCGTAAGGTAACTGATATCAGTCTAAAGAAAAAGATTATTTGGAGATTATAAGGATTATGCTATTTTCTAACAAGCGATAAGTAAATGTCAGGAAGGATAAAGGGGCACAAATAAAAGAAGAGGAGTTTCGTCGAAGGTGGTCGATTTGGGATAAAATACGAATCGATCAATAATACCTGATAATAACGGACTAGTACCATATGACCATGATAGTACGATATATAAAGTATATAAAAAATAAATAGAATTTTTAGATAATATAAGATAATTTAATATAACTCTTAATTATGTGGATAATTGATTAATCACGGATAGCAGAATATTACCTAATAAATAGATTAAATTATCAGAAAAGATCCAAGAACCCCCGCCAAACGTGGCAATAGGCCACTATTAATGCAAATGATTAAGCAGTCATATAAGCTTAGATGGAAAGTATGATGTGTAGTACCAAGGCACATCATTTCTAGTCATTTTCCTACACAAACAAGATCCAAAAATGTTAGCCTTGCATTTGTAGATATGAGATTCTTTCAAATGTAAGTTTTTTTCTTTACTTAGCAACAAAGATTCCTTTAGATAATTGTCCATTACTTACTTTAAGAGGAATTTAAATAATTAAAACTAAACAGCTAAAAGAAATAAATTGTATATCACTTGGTATATACAACTCGATAATGTAGAAGTCCACAATTCACCCCCATAACCTGAAAACTTACGGGCAATACAGGCTGGTGGAAAATATAGTAATAACTCTAAATTCCAGAATAGTCTATATCAAAGTACGATAGAAGTCTAAACATTACAAGATTGAATAAGAAGGACACTCTTTGGACTGCGGGTGCGACAGATATACCTCAAAGTCTCCGAAGCGCTCCTTGTCTCAATGATAATGAGCCTGAGGTTAGGTACCTGGATCTGTACATGAAAAACATGCGCAGAAGAGGCGTGAGTACACAACATCGGTACGCAGTAAGTGCCAAGCCTAACCTCGGTCGGGTAGTGACGAGGAAGGTCAGGGCTCTAATGAGGTTAAACAATATAATAAGTATGTACAATATGAAAGCAGATAAAATAATGTGAACTACATTGAAATAAGATATAATTTACAAGGAAACAACGGATAAGCGATGAACAAGGTAAACACAGAAATGTACAGCTCAATACAAAGTTGTAAGCACGTGATTTTTGCCCTGCGTGAAGATAACTCCTAAAAATAAACCAAAAATAATTTTGAATGGATTTTAGAAGTTTTTTTCTTTATTTAGTTGCATTTAACACATTTTTAATATTTTAAAATTATAGAAAAATCACAAAAATGTCACATCTTAATTTTATGTCACCTTAAGTCCAATTTTCATATAAGAATTAATTTCATTAAGAAAAATCACAAAAATGATCATCTTTAGCTTTTAATTTTTAAAACTAGAATTTTTCTTTAGTTTTAAGTTGATTAGTTATTTTAATGTCTACAAAAATAATTTAGGATTTTAATAAATTACAGAAAAGAAAAAGGAAAAAGCAAAGAGAGCAATATATTTATGGTCTTGTTTCTTTTAAAATTGGGCCAATTTCTAAAATGGCCCAACTAATTTTACGACCCAAATCCCTACAAGCCTGTTACCCCATCCTAAACCCCTAGACTTAAATTTATATAATAATCCCTAGACCTACACACAAAAGGACACACTATATACGCCCAAGAAGATCTGAGAATAGCAGGGCCGTAATTCAAGGACCTACCCCCCCTAAACCATAGTCTTCAACCTTTCCCCTCCCCATTTTCTGATTTTTTTTTCTTTCAACAATAATACAAATACCGACCCCAGCTTCGTCAAGACACCTTCACTTAATCCCAAATACACAACCCTTCAGTACCTAAATACAAAAGTGAGATACCATCTTCTTCCTCACAAGAAAAAAAACCTAGCACCCTAAAACTCCATCTCTATGCCAGCCGCATCACACCACCAAACGACCACCCCTGTGACCTGGAATCGCTGTTTTATTTCCAAACAACTTTAACAAACATGCACGGAAATGAAGAGGAGCGGGAAACGAGAGGAGTAAAAAGTTTGAGGTTCCAGGTTTTAGTTATGGTCAAAAATTGTTCTTAGGCTTTGTTTCTCTTTCTCGTTGGATTACAGAATCAAAGGCAGTGTATTTTTTGATTTATTTTCACTGTTATTATGAGGAATTGTTTTCCTAAGCTCTTTTTTGGTTTGGATAATTGCTGCCTACCAAGTTCTTTTGAAGCTCATATTTCCGTCGTTTGTTTGTCACTGAATTTCGAGGCCTGTTTCTTGTGCGTCAACAGTTGTATTTCATTTTTTTCGCGTATCATTTGACTAAAATTTCAGCTTCATATTTGATTATTTATGTTTCTGTTTGGGTTGTTACAAAGTTAAAGTTGCTGGTTCAAGTTATGCCGTTAATTTTGTGTTGGAATTCTAAATTGGAGTGTGCTTGGGTTTGTCAGTTCGTGGTAGTTCAGCTTCGAGTTCCAGGGTTAAGTTAAGCTCGTATCTAAATCCCGTTGAGAAGTTCCTCGTTCTCATTGAGGTTAAATCTGCCGACGAAGTTGTTTCTGTTTCATCATTTGGTTTGATTTCAGGTTGTTCAAATATGGGAACGAGTTTAGTCGAGGTTGATTCGAGTTGAATTCATTGCCGATTTTATATTTTTGGTGCCGATTTTGGGTTCCTGTCTGGGGTTCGTTTCATCTTGAATTCAAAGTAGTAAAAGAATCAATTGTCCGGCTACATTGAGGTTCAACTCTTCAATCCTCTACTTATTTTATTCTAGCTAAATATTAATCTCTTGCTTGATAGTTTGGTTCTGTGATTTGTTTGGCTATTGTCTCCGTTTTTGAGTTTGGTCATGCAGTTACCTCCTCGTATGCTTCTTGAATTGGTTATAGTTGAACATGATTTCGCATGGTGTAGAATTGGGTTGCTATTTTTTAACTGAACTACGTAATTAGATTAAAAGAATTCGGGTTTTGAGTTAGGTAACAAGTTTTAAACTAAATGGTTCGTCCTTTTGTGTGACCCAGACTTGAACTTAAGGCCCGAATTTTAAATATAATAAATTAGGATCTTTATTTCTTAATTAAAGACATAAATCAAAAATAGAAAATATAGTTATCTTTTAGGTTCATCCTTTTAAATAAAATGAGAGGAGCCTCGCCCAAAAAAAACACAAATTGTGGGGCCTCAATAAAGGTGTAAAAAATATTTAGAAAATCGGAAAGGGCCGTTTAGCGAATTTCATGGCCCTCCCAAAAGATTACAACGCGTTAGACTCTACTAGGTGCGACTTTAACAAATTACATTCCCAAATACAAGTGGGCATCTTTATGCGGCCCAAATCTAAATCCTCAAACGTTAAATAGAGTGTGTCTAGGATTACGGGTTCATTTGATGCGGCGCAATCCGAAAATAAATTTTAAACGACGTTCACTTTCTTAATTAGGTATTAAATAAAAGCGGTAAAAATTAAAAATTGGCACATAGGCTCTTCATGTAATAAAATAAGATTCTTGTCATTCATGGCAATTTACGCGACCATGCTAGAACCGTGGGATCTGAGGGTGCCTAACACCTTCCCTCGGGTCAACAGAATTCCTTATTCAGAATTTCTGGTTCGCAGTCTCCATTTGGAAGTCGAAGTTTTCCTCGGTTCAAGATTCAAGATAAACTGGTGACTTGGGACACCAAAAGACACATCTTTCCCAAGTGGCGACTCTTAATAAATAATTCCGATCTGCATAATGTCACTTTAAATGGAAAAACTCCCTTATACATTATCCTTTAGGGTAGGTGTGCAAAAAGTAGGTGTGACAGCTCTGGCGACTTTGCTGGGGACAAAAACCCACAACGATTTGTTCAGGGTTTAGAATTCGAGCTTAGAATAATTATTGTGTTTAGCTTTATCTGATTTTGCTACATGATATGTTCTTAATGTGCTAATTGATTGCTTTTACCGCTTTGATATTACGTGAACTGTATATAAACTGTGCCGAAACAAATCTCCTCCCTTAATCTTCTGAATTGTGAAGAAGGGTGTACGGTGTACGACTTCTTTTCTGTCTAGTATCAAAATCCCAATTTAGAACGAGGTTTGGATAAGTCGCAAAGCCAACGAAGCTTCTGTATTCCCGGATTGCCACCTCCCCGTCGGCTCGAGCTGTCCGCTCGGGTATGCCAGGTCTAGAAAAAACACCCAGGTCTTAAACCTAGAATAACTCAGCCTCATGCCGGATCCCTAGTATGAACGCTTATTTTTATCGTGTGCATTTTGACTTAGGGGATTCAACACAGTGGTTGGGTCCGTCTAGGGCTAGCAACCTGAAATGAAGAGACCATCCTAATGCATCCTACTTGTTATCTGTGCATTTATTTGCTCGGGTTTGCATGTTGACAGGCTTTTTGAATCTCGGGGATGTCAGAAAAATGAGAAAAAGAGAAAAATATCAAGTCGGAGAGTTAACTGATTAATTTCAAAGTATTGTCGAAATTCTGTCGAAATTTTGAAAACGAAAAAACATGTTTTTTTATATATATAGTTTGTTTTAGAAAAAGAGTTTTGGGAAATTATTGGAAAAATAGAGAAAAAAGGGTTTTCAAAAATGGAAAAGCTTGAAAAAAGAGTTTTATCTTAAATTTTAGTTAGCTTATTTGGCCGAATTATGCCGGTTTGATTCTAACAGGGTGTGGGATACGTAGGCAACCCTCATCGAGTCCAACCTTCCCTTTTTAAAAACTAGCCATAAATCCCAAGATTTTCAGCTTTTTGTCATAAATAAATCGGGTGATGCTGCTTGCGCAAAAATAGCCAAATGTTCCCAAACAGAATGTCGGAAGGCTGGCCTTGCGTAAATAGCCACCTTTGATCTCATTTTGATTTTTTCACCCTCACAGCCTTAAGTTCTCATCCACGAGGTATTGAAAGGCCGTGTTGGCAATACTGGGTCGCTTATTTTTTTAAAAAAAAGAAAGGAAAATAGAGTTGTAAATAAGTCAAGCAAGGTCTTTTTGTCATAAACATCCGAATGTTACCGAAAAGGGCGCCGGAAGGCTGAATTTGCATAAACGGCCGTTTTTTCGTCAAATTTGATTTTGACTAGTTGACTACACAGCCTTAAAATCTAAGTTTGCGAAGTGCTGAAAGGCCATGTTTGAAAACCAAGTCTTTATTTTCAAATTTGAAAACACACAAAACAGCATATAAACAGTTTTACCTTTTTGAGTCGAATAAAAAATTTTCATTTGCTTAATCGCCTTAGTAAATGTTCAAGATGAGCACAAATCAAATTGAATTGTTCTCAGTCTTTAGCGAGGTTCCTCTACAGCTCCACATGTGGTGGAATGACTTGGGAGATGATAGTAAAAAGACAGTGGAAATAGTTTTGGGAGGTCTCGTCAGTCTGTTAGATATCAAGTCAAGGGCTGATGTCATCGAAGTTTTAATACCGTTCTGGGATCCAACCTGTAATGTATTCCGCTTTACAGACTTTGGGATTACACCTATACTAGACGAGGTTGCGGGTTATGCATGTTTGGATGGAAAATTGAGGGGAAAATATCTTCTTTCACCTAGACCGGTTTCTCCACATGGGTTTTTGAATTTGCAACACATTAATCGGAATGTGAAAGATGACGATTTGTTGAAAGGTTATTGTGCTCTTCAATTTTTATATCAATAGTATGGTAGTCCTCGGGGTTTTGAAGAACCGAATCTCGGACTGACTCATGATGGGGATAGGATCAAGTGGGAGGCAAGACGCCCTTTAGCTTACCCGACGGCCTTCCTGGGGATCATGGTTTGTCCACGCAAAGATAAGAAAATAGAGATAGACCTTGTAGGGATGGCTGATGTTGCGGTCAAAAGGCCTAACGGTAATGTGGTCCCTCTGGTGTTGTCTGAAATCTACCGAGCCTTAACTGTGTGTCGGGAGGGAGGCGATTTCTTCCAGGGTTGTAATCTATTACTCCAGCTATGTATACAATAACATCTCTGTCATCGGGTAGGATATATGAACCACGGGTTTACTGGAAAAAACTGCATCAGTGGTTTTGAAATGCGGGTGATGGGCATCGAATTCCCTGAAGGTGTCGAAGCATGGTTTGCACGATTGAGGTCATTGGCAGCTAATCAAGTTTAATGGGCATTTGGATGGTTGCCTAATACTGAGGTAATACAAATGGCGGCCAAAGAATATCATATTCTTTTGATGGGAGTTCGCAGTATCCGGCCATATGCTCCTGATCGCGTATTGCGCCAGTTAGGAAGGTTTCGGACGATCCCCACTGATAAGGATCTAAGCAAGCATTCCATTGAGTTAAGTCCAGGAGCCACATTTTCCGAAAAGGAAGTTCGAAACCTATGGAATGAATGTAGATTTCTTGAGTCAAATACCATGGTTCGAGAACGAGCTACGGGAGAAGTAGATCCAAAGTACAATTCCTGGTTTGGGAAAAGGTTCCAGATTCACACACCAGCCAAAATAGCCCATGTCCAACAATTTACGGACGATTCACAAGAACAGTGGGGCTGGTTGGCAAAGGAAGAGAAATATAAGGGCCGAAATTGGTAAGTTGAAGCAACAGATTGCAAAGTTGACTTTTGATAACAGTGTGCAAGTTGCGGTAGACCAAGGTGAAAAGAATAGAGTGACTCAAGAAAATGAGATGCTCAAATCTCAAATACAGCAACTGAAGATAGCTGCAAATAATCAGCGAAGGAGTATGTCAGATGAAAGACTCATAAAAGGTTTGAAAAATGAGATCAATGAGTGCCGGGACGAGTTGGAAAGATCTGAGAACATCATGGAAGAGCTTAAGGCACAATGGGATAAAAGATCAGAAGAGCGGCGTCAATATCTCCAGCAACTGATAAAGGAACACGCAAAAATTATGGCCAACTTGCAGGGAAAAGAAATTGTCCTTGAAGATAAAGTGGAAAAATAGGTTAGAAGATTTGAAATGGAAAGCGGACAATGTTACGATTTGCTAGAACAAATGGAATAAAAAGTGCAGCAATTGCAAGATCAGCACTTCCAAGACTCTCAGACATTGAAAACATGCAGTAATCAGATCAAATGTTTGCTCGCAGAAAAAAGGGAAACAAGGAACAGAATTGTAGCCATTGACCATGCTATCCTCAGAAGATGCAGGACATGCGAGAACATGACCATCACCACTTTCTTCTCAACTGTAATGATTTATGTCAAAAGGACAATGAGCGAATTGGAGGATCTTGACATGATTTAGCGCCTAGAACTGCGGCAAGGCCGAATGATGCCCCGCAGGCACCTAGATTTGAAGCATTGGAGTATGCATAGCTAGAGTCTGTATTTTCCTATGTTTGAGTCTGTTTTTCCTTTGTTTTTCATGTCAAAATGAATCTGCAGTTTGTAGTTGGTCCTAGTCTGCATTTCTCATCTCTTTTATAGTTGGTCCTAGTTTGCGTCTGTCATTTCCTTTTGCAAGAAGTTTAGTTTGTAATTGTTTGTGTTATTAATGAAAGTTTGAAAATTCCCAAAATTGTCCGTAGGATTCGACCGTAACAAAGGAAAGAGAAACGGTAGAGAAACAAAAAGAAAAGAAAAGAGAAAAACCAAAAAAGAAAAAAAAAAGGAAAATAAGGAAAATTGAATAAATAAAAGAGTGAAGCAAGCAGGTAAATAGAAAAGCCGGGATGACCCATGCAACCATGGGTGGGTGATTACCTGTCTATGTTTTTCCCAAAACTAACCATTGGCTACTTGCATTCCAGAGCTCAGGTTTATAAGAAACGGGTGGTTGGTTTGTGGTAAACTGGCTTCGCATCATTACTTCACCAGATCTTAAGGTAACATAGAGATGTCTTCAGAAATGACTCTGCCAACGATCCCAATTCCAAACGACAGGCCGCTCTCGGGTGTGTCGGTCTCAGCATCTTCTGTAGCTGAAGAAAATAGAATTTTGCGTCTAAGAATGATGGAGATATGGGACGCATGGACAAACGGGAAGGAACCCCCGGAAGCCATCCTTGGATTCCCCGAGATGTTCACAATGCTGGCTGGGTCTTCCAGTATTCCAATCAGTCACCCAAAAATCCCGTTGGGACAACCCACAATATCTTCCCACTATGTAGGAGGCACATCTGATGTTCGCCCACAAGCATTCATGCGTGGAATCACCCCACATATTTTCACCGCTTCGGCATTTGCTGCTACAACACCACCGACAGTTCCAAAGCCTGTGTTTGACCCATCAGCCTACACTTATCCCATCCCTACTTATCAGCCAGAATTGCTGCAATACCCTACATATACTTACCCTCAGCCACCACTTTATGAACTTTCACCGCGGCATGATAAAACTTCCATATCTCCTGAACCAGATGAAATGGCAAGGAAAATGACGAGCCTTGAAAAGAACTTAAAAAATATGCAGGGTTTAAGCGGACAAAAGAGTGTTGCTTATACTGATCTGTGCATGTTCCCTCACGTGCGCCTGCCCATGGGATTCAAAACACCAAAGTTTGAGAAATATGATGGGCATGGCGATCCCATTGCTCACCTTAAAAAGTATTGCAACCAATTGCGTGAGGCTAGCGGAAACGAAGAGGTGTTAATGGCTTACTTTGGGGAACGTTTAATCGGTATTGCCTTAGAATGGTACATGGATCAAGACATGTCTAGATGGCACATTTGGGACGATCTGGCCCGAGACTTTGTAAGGCAGTTTCAGTATAACATTGACATCGTACCACACTGGAACTCTTTGTCAAACTTGACGAAGAAGTCCTCAAAAAGCTTCAGAGTATGCCATTAAATGGCGCGAGCAAGCCTCGAGGGTAAAACCTCCCATGGATGGAATAGAAATGGTCACTGTCTTTCTCCAAAAGCTCAAGAACCGGATTATTTCCAAAACATCATGTCAGCCTTGGGCAAACCTTTTGCGGAGGCTATCAAAATTGGTGAAATGGTAGAAATCTGCTTGAAAACAGGAAGAATATTAAGCCAGGCAGCCATAAGGGCAACCTCCCAAGCCATCCAAGGAGGGTCTGGAATGGCTACTGGCAATAAGAAAGAAGAAACAGTTATGTCAATGGCTGAAGGCTGAAGGTACAGAGCTCCTAGATCGGTATCTTGGAAAGGACTCCTCAACATTAATACCCGCATAGTGATATGGCTTATCCTCCCCCATCTCCACCCTACGCGGTCATGAATGCTCAGCCTTTCGGCCAACCACAACCACCAGCAAACCTAAACCCACCTCCATTTCAGCAAAACCAACCTTTTAACCAAAACCACTATAACCCCCGACCACTACAAAATTACCCTCGCCCTCATTCCACCCAGGAAGCCCAACTTCACATCAATCGGGGAGCTATATGTTGGAAATCATGTATATCTATGATATGTGCGCTTTGGTTGTATGAGCATGATTTTCAGGTATAGGTTTTGATGAATAACAAACGATGAAGTCAAGTGTCAAACAACGATATTGTATGACAATCAATCAAATGGCAAGAAGCATACTGATGACGGAATTGCATGAATGCGCCAAAGAGATTCAAGCACAAGACAAAGATTGAGATTAAGTTTTATATGAGTCGGTATTTAATTGTGATCTTGATCCGACAACTTAAACTCAAGACTTGGCTTCTCTCGTAAAAATATTTTTAACAAATCATGCATATTTAATTTAGAGCAAAATGATTTTAAATAATGCATATTTACTTTAGTCAAAATGATTTTTAAACATGCCTCTAAAATCTGGACTAAGATAATCGATTATGTACTTATGATAATCGATTATGTTTAAGTCAGCTACTTGACAATCGATTGTGAACTTATGACAATCGATTGTGTTAAGGCAGTGAGCATCAGATTTTTCAAATCTGCATGACAATCGATTGTGAACCTTATGACAATCGATTGTGATGAGGCAGTGTCCATCAAAGTTTTTCAAAGCTCAAAATAATCGATTGTGAAGCTAATGACAATCGATTGTGAAGAAACAGTGTCCATCAGATTTTTCAAAGTCACAAAATAATCGATTGTGAACCTATGACAATCGATTGTGTTGAGGCAGTGTCTTCCAGTCTTTTTCAAAGTTATTAAATAATCGATTGTGAACCTATAACAATCGATTTTCAAGAGGCAGTGTCTAAATTGATTTTTCAAGACTGATATATAATCGATTGTTAACTTAGTATAATCGATTGTATAACTGACCGTTGCCAATATGTTTTCAAATACCGTCAGGTAATCGATTATTGATTTCCTATAATCGATTGTTTTAATTAAAATCTGGAAAGGATTTTTTGAACGTTGCTGAGTAATCGATTATTGATTTCTTATAATCGATTGTGTTAATTAAAATCTGGAAAGGATTTTTTGAACGTTGCTGAGTAATCGATTGTAGATTTCCGACAATCGATTGTTTTACGTAAAATCTGGAAATGATTTTTTGAACGTTGCCAGTAATCGATTATTATGCGTAAAATCTGGGATTGATTTTTGGAAGAACTGGCAAACAATCGATTGTGGTAATTTGACAATCGATTGTCACAGAGTAAAATCAGCAACTCTTAATTGGCAATTAGGCAACGGTAATACAAAGTTTTTCAACTATGAATACAGCTTCAATTCAGTCTTCTAAACACAACAACTGATCATACAATTGCTAATGCTTGCATACTTTATTGCTTATCATTTTATATTCATTACATAAGCTTTTTAGAGCCAAATTCTTGTCGAAAGTTGTTGCGATCTTGAGCGTATTCTTTTTACTCATATCTACTCTTAATGGAGTGTCTTGTTTGAGTGCTAAGTGTTTTTGTACACTTGAAGGGAAGTGTTAGTCCCTTGTGTTGTAAGAAGGAACTTGTGTTTCCTTGGTTGAAGTCTTGGAGTGTTGTATCTCCGAGCAAAGGTTGTTGAGGCTTGTGTCCTCAAGTTGTAACGGTTTGTTGAGCATCCGTAAGCTTAACAAGTTAGTGGAAATCTCGAGAGTGTCTCTCGGGGACTGGACTAGCCACGGGTTGTGGTGAACCAGGATACATCGGTGCGTTTTTTCTAATTTATTTACTTATCGCACTTATTTATTTCCTGCAATTTTTAAATTCCGCAAGTTTACGCTAATTTTTATTATAACGCTATTCACCCCCCCTCTAGCGTTAAGCGTATTTTCTAACAATTGGTATCAGAGCCTAACTCTCTGAAAGCCTTAACCGGTTGAGAGAAATATATTTTTTTCTGTTGAGATTATTAAACGCAGGAACGATGAATGAAGGACAATCCACCACTTGCCCTCCATTTTTCGATGGAACAAATTACTCATATTGGAAGGAGCGAATGATAATCTTTCTCAAAGCAAACAGTTTTCGTTTGTGGCAAATCATCAAAAACGGTGAACCAATGCGGACAAAGAAAGTTGGAGAAACCATGGTTCCAAAGAAGGAAGATGAATATGATGCCGAGGACATCAAGAAAGTTGAAAATAATGCAATGGCCATCCATGTATTATATTGTGTGGTGAATCCAGATGATTATCGAAAAATCTCTTGCTGCACAACCGCCAAGGAGATGTGGGATAAGCTCGAGATCATTTATGAAGGTACGCCTCAAGTCCGAGAAGCCAAAATTGATTTTCTAACACATAAATATGAAATCTTTAAAATGGAGAAGGAACCCATTGGTGTTATATTTGAACGATTTTTAAGAATCGTCAACGATCTCCATGCTCTCGGGAAAGTTTACACGAACAAGGATCTTGTTCGAAATGTCCTACGGAGTCTCACTCCCGAATGGCGCTCCAAAGCCAATGCCATCCAAGAGTCGATGGAATTCACGGATATCACAATTGATGGACTAAGAGGTAACCTCGAAACTTATGATAGCACAATTCTTAATCCTTATCTTAGAAGCAATTCAAATTTTGCCTTCAAAGCCTCATCCTCTAAACGAGAAGAGGTAAGTGATTCGGAAAGAGATGATGATAATATTTCAAATGATATAATTGAAAAGTCTTGTAAGTCTATGAAGAAGGACAAGAAAAAGAAGAAACACCATAGGCGCGTATCACGGGATTCAGACAGCTCGGGCGATGGAACCGCCGCATTGTGTCTCGTGGCAAACGAAGAAGAGGTAAGTATATCTAACTCTCACTCGTTTGAAGAATTACAAAATGCCTATGATGAATTGTATGGTGAATTTGTTAATGCTTCCAAAATGATAAAAGATTTGAAGAAAATACTTTCTTTGCAGAAAACACTTTCTTTGCAAGAAACAGATTTTGAAAAATTGACTAATGAAAATGGTGTTCTTATAAATAAAATTGAAGATTTAGAAAAAGAAAATAAATTTTTGGAAAATGACATTGTTGATTTCAAAAATAAAATCAAGGAATTGAATGAAGCCTCTTCTATTGATAAATGTTCTAATTGTTCCTCTTGTAGTTCTTTAAAATTAGAGAAAATAGAACTTAAAAACGCACTAGAAAAACGTAGTGTTGATAGTCCTAAAATTGAAGAGAATAAAAAGGATATAAGTAATGAGGTTGGTCCATCTAGAAAGAATTCTAGGAACCTCACTAATGAGTCTAAGATTAACTGTTTTAGACCACCTAGAAACAACTCTAGGATTTTTATAAATGAGTCTAGAATGAATAGTTTTAGACCACCTAGACATGACTCTAGGAAATTCAACGCTTCTAGGGGAACAACTTTAGATCACCTAGAATGCATTTGGCTCAACCTAGACATATGCACAATCCTAATGTTATATGTCACTATTGTAATCAGGTAGGACACATTGCACCCGTTTGTTTTGCTAAACATAGAGATTTATGTGTTGATTATGAATATTGTTATCCTAACCCCCAAGGACCCAAAACTAGTTGGGTACCAAAAACCTATTTTTAGGTTCTTTTTGCAGGTGTGCTTGAAGACTACAATATTGTAGTGGATGCACCAAGCACGAAACCTTAATGCATTAAGGGGGAACGTCGGTTAATTATCGTATTTTAAATAAAAACGCAATGAGTTGATATGTGCAAATAATCTATATCAGTTTTGGTTGATATATGCTTTAACAAGTTTTATTTTTGAATAACAATTAGTACCAATTGGTTTTATAATAAATGATTGATTCATGTTTTGATGAATATTATTAGTTTAAATAACAATTGGCATAGTTGAGAAAAATGATCGTTATTATTAGTATGCCATTTACTAACTTTTTATATGATCTTGTCTATAACGATTGGTATCGTCAATGGTTTAAATAACCTTTGGTATACTTTTTTTGCTAATGCCAAAAGGGGGAAGAATATGGGCGATATGCATGCTTTAATTAAGGGGGAATTACATTGAATTGAATTGGTTGCATAAATTGTATGTTGAGATATAGCATGAATTTAGGGGGAATTCAATATGCATATCTTTCGTTGTTTGTCATTATCAAAAAGGGGGAAATTGTTGGAAATCATGTATATCTATGATATGTGCGCTTTGGTTGTATGAGCATGATTTTCAGGTATAGGTTTTGATGAATGACAAACTATGAAGTCAAGTGTCAAACAACGATATTGTATGACAATCAATCAAATGGCAAGAAGCATACTGATGACGAAATTGCATGAACGAGCCAAAGAGATTCAAGCACAAGACAAAGATCGAGATTAAGTTTTATATGAGTCGGTATTTAATTGTGATCTTGATCCGACAACTTAAACTCAAGACTTGGCTTCTCTCGTAAAAATATTTTTAACAAATCATGCATATTTAATTTAGAGCAAAATGATTTTAAATAATGCATATTTACTTTAGTCAAAATGATTTTTAAACATTCCTCTAAAATCTGGACTAAGATAATCGATTATGTACTTATGATAATCGATTATGTTTAAGTCAGATGCTTGACAATCGATTGTGAACTTATGACAATCGATTGTGTTAAGGCAGTGAGCATCAGATTTTTCAAATATGCATGACAATCGATTGTGAACCTTATGACAATCGATTGTGATGAGGCAGTGTCCATCAAAGTTTTTCAAAGCTCAAAATAATCGATTGTGAAGCTAATGACAATCGATTGTGAAGAGACAGTGTCCATCAGATTTTTCAAAGTCACAAAATAATCGATTGTGAACTTATGACAATCGATTGTGTTGAGGCAATGTCTTCCAGACTTTTTCAAAGTTATTAAATAATCGATTGTGAACCTATAACAATCGATTGTCAAGAGGCAGTGTCTAAATTGATTTTTCAAGACTGATATATAATCGATTGTTAACTTAGTATAATCGATTGTATAACTGACCGTTGCCAATGTTTTCAAATACCGTCAGGTAATCGATTATTGATTTCCTATTATCGATTGTTTTAATTAAAATCTGGAAAGGATTTTTTGAACGTTGCTGAGTAATCGATTATTGATTTCTTATAATCGATTGTGTTAATTAAAATCTGGAAAGGATTTTTTGAACGTTGCTGAGTAATCTATTGTAGATTTCTGACAATCGATTGTTTTACGTAAAATCTGGAAATGATTTTTTTAACGTTGCCAGTAATCGATTATTGATCTTAGATAATCGATTGTTATGCGTAAAATCTGGGATTGATTTTTGGAAGAACTGGCAAACAATCGATTGTGGTAATTTGACAATCGATCGTCACAGAGTAAAATCAGCAACTCTTAATTGGCAATTAGGCAACGGTAATACAAAGTTTTTCAACTATAAATACAGCTTCAATTCAGTCTTCTAAACACAACAACTGATCATACAATTGCTAAAGCTTGCATACTTTATTGCTTATAATTTTATATTCATTACATAAGCTTTTGAGAGCCAAATTCTTGTCGAAAGTTGTTGCGATCTTGAGCGTATTCTTTTTACTCGTATCTACTCTTAAAGGAGTGTCTTGTTTGAGTGCTAAGTGTTTTTGTACAGTTGAAGGGAAGTGTTAGTCCCTTGTGTTGTAAAAAGGAACTTGTGTTTCCTTGGTTGAAGTCTTGGAGTGTTGTATCTCCGAGAAAAGGTTGTTGAGGCTTGTGTCCTCAAGTTGTAACGGTTTGTTGAGCACCCGTAAGCTTAATAAGTTAGTGGAAATCTCGAGAGAGTCTCTCGGGGACTGGAATAGCCACGGGTTGTGGTGAACCAGGATACATCGGTGCGTTTGTTCTAATTTATTTACTTATCGCACTTATTTATTTCCTGCAGTTTTTAAATTCCGCAAGTTTACGCTAATTTTTATTATAACGCTATTCACCCCCCCCCCCTCTAGCGTTAAGCGTATTTTCTAACACTATATTCCACCCTTTTACCTAAGCTCATACAAATGAATCTATTGTAGCCCATCCCCCAATATCGTCAAAATCTGGATTCTCCAGCCCACCAACAAGGTGTGTATTGTGCTTATCATAATGGAGCTGAGGGGAATAGTACCGATTACTGTTGGACTCTGAAGAAAGCAATACATAATTTTATTGAACAAGGAAAAATAGTGTTTAGGGATGAGGAAACTCCGAATATAAACAATAATCCATTACCTGCTCACAACGATGGGTCGGTAATCGAAATGCTTTGTGAAGACAAAGAATTCGATCCCGCTTTAAAAGCCTTAATCGCCATTGCTGATATAGAAAGAAATCCGAAAACAACCCCGAAACAAGAAAAAGGGGGAGAGAAGAATGAAACTTAACGGCTGAGATTGAAAAGAATATTGAAACCAAGGCAGAGACAACAGTGCCCCAGAAAAAAGGAGTCCTTTATCGCCCACAAGGACGCCCAGAAAAGTCATTGGTCATAAGTAAGCCACGGGAATTTGAAATGAAAAAACAGATGCCAATGTATGTACCCAAAGGAGCCTATGTGGTCCAAGGGATGATCAAACCATCTTGGCAGAACGAGCCGTTGGTTATAGGACGCGCACCACAAAAGCCAATGACAGATCCATCTGTTGTACCCTGGAATTATCAACTGACAGTGGTCACATTCAAAGGCAAGGAAATTACTGGGGAATTATCGGGGAACACCTCCGTGAAGAAATATTCAGACATACAAGAGGTAAACAATGCTACACGAAAATGCTTCCCGCTCAAGAAGCCCATTAGTGCTGCAGAAGTGGAAGCCATTTTCAGAAAATGAAAATGACTGATTACGAAGTGGTAGATCAATTGCAAAAGTACCCCAAACAAGTGTCCATGTTGTCGTTGCTAATGAAATCTTCCGAGCATTGGGATATCCTAGTGAGAATTTTGAATGAGGCGCACGTGCCTGCAAGGACTTCAGTGGAACAGCTTGAAAGAATGTCTGAAAGGTTCTTTGCTGTTAATCAAATCTCCTTTAGAAAGAATCATCCTTCAGAAGGAGAGGCTCATAACAAAGCTTTACATCTGACTGTCAAGTGAAAAGGTTTTTATGTCAAATGAGTAATGGTGGATGAGGCTTGGGTGTGGACATTTGCCCGCTTTCTGTGCTCCAGAGGATGGAAATTGGCACGAGAAGGATTCACCCTAATAATGTCTTTGTTAGATCTTTTGATGGCATCAAGAGAGAAACAATTGGGGAAATAGACTTGATATTGGTTATAGGCCTCGTGGAGTTC
This sequence comes from Nicotiana benthamiana, assembly GCA_034376525.1. Taxonomy (NCBI): domain Eukaryota; kingdom Viridiplantae; phylum Streptophyta; class Magnoliopsida; order Solanales; family Solanaceae; genus Nicotiana; species Nicotiana benthamiana. The sequence goes on from CM067334.1 coordinate 132,518,835, forward strand.
GAAGTAACTTTCCAAGTCCTGGATATGGACATCTCTTGCAATTTTCTCCTCGGAAGACCTTGGATCCATGGCGCAGGGGCAGTACCCTCTACTCTCCATCAAATGGTGAAGTTTGAATACGAAGACCAAGAAATTGTGGTTCATGGAGAGGATAAACAGTCTATCTATCGGGACCCATCTGTCCCATGTCTAGAGGCAAGAGAATGAAGTGAGTATATCGTATATCAGGCCTTTGAGATTGTATTAGCGGATCAATATGAGGAGGGGAGCCTTTTCCCCCAACCTTTCTTGTCTAACACCTCGATTATGGTGGCGAAAGAAATGATATAGCACGGCTTCTAGCCAAGGGGTTGGGAAAATCTTTGCAAGGAATACCAAAGCCGATAACTCTGCCAACAACAGAAAAGTTCTTCGGAATAGGTTTCTGCCCTACTGCAAAAGACAAAAATTGGGCATATGAGAGGAAAAAGGAAGGATGGGTCTTGCCACAGCCTTTGCCACATCTATATCAGACATTTGCCAAGTCAAGATACAATGAAGAGGAGGATGATGAAACCTTCACAGCTGAAGAGATCGAAGATATATGTGGAGCTATCAGGAAAATGCTTTATGATACCAATATGGTTCAGTTGGGAGAGGGTACTAGTATCCCTGAAGTGCTGTATATAGGCCCAGATGCTAAATTGCAGAATTGGAAGGCTACGCCATTCCCAGTCAGGAGGGAGTCCAGGTAGACTTGTCCATCACGAGTTATTTCAGGGTGTAACTCGAATGTTTTCTTTATTTTTTTCTTTTAATTTCCAAATGTAACCCTGTTATCATCCCAAATTCCAAGAAATGAAATCAATATTTCATCATTATTCTTGTATTCTTTCTGATTCATGTTATTTTCTCTTTTATTCTTTTCTTTTCAGTTATAATAATGCGGCTTTAAATAACATGACATGCCTGCAGACTTCACGCTTGGATCCAACACGCTGTCTAATTATAAAATAATGAACCAAAAACCGGAATATGATGAAGAAAAGGCATCTAGAGATATAAATCGAGAATTGGAACAATTTGAGAATAAACCTAAGCCGAACTTGAATGATATAGAGTCGGTCAATTTGGGAACCTCGGAAGAAATTTGGGAAACAAAGATAAGCATTCACACTGACCAGAAAACGCGAGATGAAATAATTCAGCTTCTGTTTGAGTTCAAGGATTTGTTTGCTTGGTCATATGATGACATGGCAGAATTGAATGTTGATCTAGTAGTACATAAATTGCCAATTCACCCTGACTGCCCACCTGTTCAACAGAAACAGAGGAAATTTAAAATTGATACCAGTGATAAGATCAAAGACGAAATCACAAAGCAGTTGAAAGCAAGGGTAATCCGGGTAGTTCAGTATACTACGTGGTTGGCCAATGTAGTTCCTGTGCCGAAGAAAGATGGGAAAATTCGGGTGTGTGTTGATTATTGAGACTTAAACGGGCGAGTCCCAAGGACAATTTCCCTTTGCCCAACATCCACATCCTTGTTGATAACTATGCAAAACACGAGATACAGTCATTCGTGGATTGTTACGTAGGATATCACCAAGTGTTGATAGAGGAAGAAGATGCCGAAAAAATAGCTTTCACTACACTGTGGGGTACCTACTGTTACCGAGTTATGCCATTTGGTCTGAAAACTACTAGGGCAACTTATATGAGAGCCATGACCACTATTCTTCATGATATGATGCATCAAGAGATAGAGGTGTATGTGGATGACGTGATTATGAAGTCTAATACTCGGGACGATCATGTTCGAGATTTGAGGAAATTTTTTAAAAGGCCGCGGAGAAATTATCTGAACCTGAATCCAGCTAAATGTGCGTTCAAAGTCCCATCCGGCAAAATTCTGGGTTTCATTTTCAGCAGGAGAGGTATTGAGTTAGATCCTACAAAAATAAAGGCCATCCGAGACTTACCTCCTCCAAAAACAAAGAAAGAGGTGATGAGTCTTCTGGGTAGGCTGAACTATATCAGTCGGTTTATCGCTCAATTAACCAACACATGTGAGAAAATATTTAAATTGTTAAAGAAAGATGCGATGATCAAATGGACAACTTAGTGTCATAAGGACTTTGACAAAATCAAGGAATATCTTTCAAGCCCTCCATTTTTGGTCCCACCAGGGCCAGATAGACTCTTTTTCTTGTATCTGACGGTTTTGGAAAACTCTTTTGGTTGTGTTCTTGGGCAACATAATGTGACTAGAAAGAAAGAGCAAGCGACTTATTATTTGAGTAAGAAATTCAGTGGTTATGAGGTAAAGTGCACTTTGTTAGAAAGAACATGTTGTGCTTTGACATGGGTCGCTCAAAAGCTGAGACATTATCTACAAGATCATACTACTTATCTCATAACCAGGTTGGATCCTTTAAAGTACATATTCCAGAAACCCATGCCTACTGAGAGATTGGCGAAGAGGAAAATCTTGCTTACTAAATTTGATATAGCTTACGTCACTCACACGACAATGAAAGCCTAGGCACTAGCGGATCATTTGGCTGAAAATTTGGTTGATGAAGAATACCAGTCATTGAGCACTTACTTCCCGGATGAAGAAATAAACACGATAGAAGGGGTTATTGAAGATAATCGTGCTTGGAAAATGTTTCTTCGATGTAGCGGTGAACACCAAAGGTGTAGGAATTGGGGAAATTTTAATTTTGCCAACTGGCCAACATTACCCAGCTACCTCAAGGCTTCGGTTTTTCGGTATGAACAACATTGCTGAGTATGAAGCCTGCATCATGGGCATGAATATGGCCATTGATCAAGATGTGGAAGAATTATTGATCATGGGGGATTCTGATTTGATTATTCGGCAAGCTCAGGGAGAATGGGAAACCCAAGATGCCAAGCTTATTCCTTATCGACAGCATGTAGAAGATCTTGGAAAGCGTTTCAGATACATCCCATGGTGTCATAATCAATTAGCTGATGGACTTGCTACTCTAGCCTCGATGCTCCCTTATCCGGGCAATGCCTACATTGTTCCCTTGGAAATCAAAATCAGGGAGGGACATGGTTATTGTAATGTAGTCAAAGCAGGGCCAAGCGTCCAACCATGGTATCATGATATTAAGAGATTTTTGAAAACACAAGAATATCCTGAGCATGCCACTGGGGATTAAAAGAGAACCATTAGGCGATAGGCGAATGGTTACTTTCTAAGTGGTGAAATCCTGTACAAAAGGACTCCAGATCTCAATTTATTAAGGTTTCTTGATGCCAAAGAAGCGGGAAGAATCATGCATGAAGTGCATGCCGGTGTGTGTGGACCTCACATGAATGGGTATGTGTTGGCAAAGAAGATACTCCAAGCTGGATACTATTGGATAACCATGGAGAAAGATTGCTTCAGTTTTGTCCGGAAGTGCCCATGTCAGCGCTGTGGCCTTTTGTCGCTTGGGGTATGGATGTGATTGGACCGATCGATCCAAAAGCCTCGATTGGGCACAGGTTCATATTGGTAGCTATTGATTACTTTACGAAGTGGGTTGAGGATATCACTCTCAAGACAATCACTAAAAAAGCTGTAGTGGATTTTGTGCACTAGAATCTTATCTGCCGTTTCGATATTCCAGCAACCATTATCACGGACAGTGCTGCAAATTTTATCAGTCGTTTGATGGAAGAAGTGTGCGAGAAGTTCAAAATAACGCACATAAATTCCACTCCTTATAGGCCCAAAGCCAATGGCATTGTTGAAGCAGCGAACAAAATATCAAGAATATTTTGAGAAAGACAATTCAAAGCTCTAGGTAGTGGCATGAACAATTACCTTTTGCCTTATTGGGATATCACACAATAGTGCGCTCATCAGTGGGAGCAACTCCGTATCTCTTAGTTTATGGAACTAAGGTTGTGATCTCGCCAGAAGTGGAAATCCCTTCGCTCCGAACAATTGTTGAAGCAAAAATTGAAGATAGTGAGTGGGTTAAAACTCGATTGGAACAATTGACATTGATTAATGAGAAACTGATGGCTGCAGTTTGTCATGGGCAGTTGTATCAACAAAGAGTGGCTCACGCCTATTGAAGTTTGAAGTGGGCAATTAGTGTTAAGACGCATTCTTCCTCATTATCAGGAAGCCAAAGGAAAATTTGCTCCTAAATGGAAAGGGCTGTACATCATCAGGAAGATACTGCCAAGAGGAGCATTATACATAGGTGATATGGAAGGGAGTTATCCCGAAGCAGTGGTGAATGCGGATGAAGTTAAAAGATATTATGTCTAAACTTTCTTCGAGGATGTCTTTGTGCAACAGAAATGTATAAGGCTTTTATTCACACTATCTCAAACTCCATCAATCCCTCGCAATCCTTTGAGTCGGCTACCTTTCTTTAATTACCCTCTTTGGAACTTGGAATCACAAAACGAAAAAGAAAAGAAAAAAAGTGAAAAAGAAAAAGAAAAAAAAGAAGAAAAAAAAAAGAAAAACAAAACCTAAAAAAAATAAAAAAACAAAAAAATATAGTTTTTGAACTACGTCTGACTTGATTCCGAAATGATACGTGGGCAGCCTCTCCTGAGGTTCAGTCACACCAAAACAAAAATCCCATTTCCCCCAAAAAGTGAAATTGGGGAAGATGATATAATGGTTTGGCCAAGAGACTGCCGAGATGATTCCAAAGTTGTAGTTCCGCCCCAAAATCCCTTCACCCTAAAGACCCTGTCCAAGTCCTTCTAATCAATTGGCAAAGACAGGAAAGTGGAAAGTGTCATTGTTTGAATCTGATACAATTCAAATTGAGAGAAATAAAGTGAGAGAGTCTTATCGGTGAAAATCTTCAGGCACCATTAGGTGACAGTGAGTAGAGAAAACAAAAATGAGAGAGCGCTTAGTGAAAACTCACGAAGAGCACTATCGGGTGATGGTGAGAAGGGAAATGAGAGAGGTCGAATGGGCGAAAACTCGCAAAGGACGCTGTCGGCCGAAAAGAAGATACTTCATCACTAAAAGTCCTAGCAAGGTTCCCTAGTTTGAAATATGGGTCAATGGGTTCATGAGAATTTGGAAGTTGGTGCGGGTCGGCATCCGGTCCAAGAAGCATGTCATGATCATTTGGAGCCAGCATGCACTCCAGATAAGTCCTTCTTTTCCCCCAAAGGGACGCTTCTCTTTAAACTCATATGCTTGCCTTTTGCTTATTTTCTTTGAATCTCTTTCAGTTTAACTCTGATTCCGTAATAATCACAAAGAAAAGGTGGCAGGGCTGGTTTCACAGGGCTCCGCCTGACAAGAGTCAAAGAAAATACTCCGCCTCAGTGGTACGTCAGTTCGATCCCGACTGATCATGATGGTCGATTACTTCAAAAGTAAAAGACATTTGAAAAGAAACAAAATCAAAGGAAAAGTTCTTGAAAGCAGAATAAAGTAAATGGATAGAGCCCACACGGGCGAGTCATCAGGAGACCCAAATATTGAACCCGGTCAGTCTGAAAGAAAGTCACCCTCAAAGCCGATAAGCAGCAAAGTTCTCAATGGAAATAGGGCCGGGATCAAGCGATAGGAATCATCAAGGCCACAAAACCAAAAACTATTTCAACTAACAAATTGTTCTTTGTTGAAAACAGGTCTTGTTCAAAGCAACCGTGCAACAAGCAGGTGCAACCCAAAAGAAATGAAATGCGCAAGTGTTGAAATAGCTCTGCAACAGGAAAAATGACCAAAATGAAGTTTTCTCAAACATTATTTCATGCATCCTGATAAATAAAAAGGAATAACATCTAAAAAAGAGAAAACCCCAAAAATAAAGAAGGAAGGAATAGAAAATGAAAATCCTAAAAGGAAAAAAAATCATGGTAGTTTAGAAGATCTCACTCCTTGAAATACCCCGGCCAAAAAATCGTGGATCTTTTGCTTTCCAATATCCCGGCCAAAAACCGAGGATCTCCCGGCAAAAAAATCGCGGAGCTTTTTTTTCTCTAAATACCCTGGCAAAAAAACCGAGGATCTCCATTAAAAAACCGGGGAGCTATTCCTATTCAAAATCCCGGCCAAAAATCGAGGATCTCCTCGCCAAAAAACTGTGTAGAGTTTTTTGTCTAAATATATTGGCCAAAAAATCGAGAATCTCTCCGCCAAAAAACTGCGAAGCTTTTTCTGTCTAAATATCCCGGCCAAAAAATCGAGGATCTCCCGGCCAAAAAAACGTGGAGTTTTTTTCTTTCTAAATATCCAGGCCAAAAAAACGAGGATCTCTCTGGCATAACCCAAGCAGCTTTTTCTTTTTAAATCTTGGCATTACCCGTGGATCTCCCAGGCATAAACCAAGGAGCTTCTTCTTTCCAAATCCCCCCGTGGATCTCCCTGGCATAACCCAAGGAGCCTTTTCTTTTCAAATCCCGGCATAAAATGAGGATCTCCCTAGCATAACCCAAGGAGCTTTTCTTTTTTAAACCCGGCATAACCCGTGGATCTCCCTGGCATATCTTAAGGAGAATTTTCTTTTCAAATCCCGGCATAACCCGTGGATCTCCCTGGCATAACCCAATGAGCTTTTTCTTTTAAAATCCCGGAATAACCCGTGGATCTCCCTAGCATAACGCAAGGAGCCTTTTCTTTCCAAATCCCGGTATAACCCATGGACCTTTTCAGGCATAACCCGATGATTTTTTCGGCATAACTCGTGGACCTTTCGGCATAACCCGATGATTTTCCCGGCGTAACCCGAGGATGCCTCTCTCTTTTATGGCATAACCTGGCCGTTTCCCAGCATAACCTGGATTCATTCACAAAGATACACAATCCTAATTTGACTGTTGAGATATGTGTCACAACTAACTCAAGAAATCTTCCTAGCAAAAATTGGGGTAGAAAATTTGGTTCGTCTGTTTGTTTTGATATCTTAAGCAGGTCGAACTCAAAACACAGGATTCGAGATGACCAAAAGAACGAGTCTCAATCCAGAATAAAGAAAAGAAGAAAAATAACAAAAAGAAGTGAATTCAAAATGTTGAAGTGGACAAAGACGCGGATTGCTCAAGATATGATTGAAGTCACAAGCTTCGCATGTCCCCTCTTGATCTAAAGCTGAAGAATGCACCAACGGTAACTGCTGACGAGCATCAAGATTCAGATCAAAGTCTATAGCAAGAACCAGCTAAGACTCAAGATCAAGCTTCAAGAGATTTATAGATAGGAATCTTGTAACTCGTAGTTGATAGGATTAGCTAGCTTAGCTTTTGATTTTCCTTTTGGTATAATAAGGAGATCATCAAGCAGAACAGCAGCAACAGCAGCAAAATCACAGCTTCTCCGTAGTCCCAGCTACCAAAACTTCTGAACTACACCTGACCTGATTCCTTTATAACCAAGGATATGTAGGCAACCTTTGAAGCAAGGTTCAGTCAGACAGCTTTTCAAAAAATGCTTCTCATAGAGTTTCAAATGGGAAAAAAACCCTCATAGTGCATCTTTGCCCGAAAACTCTTCGTGTTTCTGAGCAAAGAGGGGCAGCTGTAAGCACGTGATTTTTGCCTTGCATGAAGATAACTCCTAAAAATAAATAAAAAAATGATTTTTAATGGATTTTAGAAGTTTTTTTGTTTATTTAGTTGCATTTCATGCATTTTTAATATTTTAAAATCATAGAAAAATCTCAGAAAATGTCGCATCTTAATTTTATGTCACCTTAGGTCCTATTTTCATATAGGAATTAATTTCATTAATAAAAATAACAAAATGATCATCTTTAGCTTTTAATCTTTAAAGCTAGCATTTTTCTTTAGTTTTATATTAATTAGTTGTTTTAATGTCTACAAAAATAATTTAGGATTTTAATTAAATAATGAAAAGAAAAAGGAAAAAGCGAAGAAAGGAATATTTTTTTGGTCTTATTTCTTTTAAAATTTGGCTAATTTCTAAAATGGCCTAACTAATTTCTAAGACCCAAATCCCCTCAAGCCCATTACCCTATCCTAAAACCCTAGACTCAATTCTATATAATAATCCCTAGACCTACACACAAAAGGACACACCATATACGCTCAAAAAGATCTGAGAATAGCAGCACCGCAATTCAAGGACTTACCCTCTGAACCATCGTCTTCAACCTTTCCCCTCCCCATTTTCTGATTTTGTTTTCTTCAACAGCAATAGAAAAACCGACCCCAGCTTCTTCAAGACACCTTCACTCAATCCAAAATACACAACCCTTCAGCACCTAAGTACAAAAGTGAGATACCATCTTCTTCCTCACAAGAAAAAAAACCTAGCACCCTAAAACTCCATCTCCATGCCAGCCGCATCACACCACCAAACGACCACCCATGTGATCTGGCCTCGCTGTTTTCTATCCAAACAACTTTCACAGACATGCACGGAAATGAATAGGAGTGGGAAACGAGAGGAGTAAAAATTTCAAGGTTCCAGGTTTTACTTCCGATCGAAAATTCTTCTTAGGCTTGCTTGTTCTTTCTCGTTTAATCAAAGGCAGTGTATATCTAATTTATTTTCACTGTTATAATGAGGAATTGTTTTTCCAAGTTTATTTTCGGTTTGGATCATTGCTTCCTACCAAGTGCTCTTGAAGCTCATATTTCCGTCGTTTGTTTGTCCCTGAATTTCAAGGCTTGTTTCTCGTGCGTCAACAGTTGTATTTCATTTTTTTCGCATATCGTTTGACTGAAATTTCAGCTTCACATTTGATTATTTATGTCTCTGTTTGGGTTGTTACAAAATAAAGTTGCTGGCTCAAGTTATGCCGTTAAGTTTGTGTTGGAATTCTAATTTGGAGTGTGCTTGGGTTTGTCAGTTCGTGGTAGTTCTGCTTCAAGTTCCAGGGTTACGTTAAGCTTGTATTAAATTCACGCTGAAAAGGTCCTCGTTCTCATTGAGGTTGAATCTGTCGACGGAGTTGTTTCTGTTTCATCATTTGGTTTGATTTCGGGTTGCTCAATTATGGGAATGGAGTTTAAGGGAGGTTGATTCGAGTTGAATTCATTGCTGATTTTAGATTTTTGGTGCCGATTTGGGGTTCCCGAATGCGGTTCGTTTCATCTCGAGCTCAAACTAGTGAAGCAATTAATTGTCCGGCTATATTGAGGTTCAACTCTTCAATCCTCTACTTATTCTATTCTAGATGAATAGTAATCTCATGCTTGATAGTTTGATTCTGTGATTTGTTTGGCAATTGTCTCCGTTTTTGAGTTTGGTCATGTAGTTGCCTACTCGTACGCTTCTTGAGTTGGTTATAGCTGAACATGATTTCGAACGGTGTAGAATTGGGTTGCTATTCTTTAACTGAACAACGTAATTATATTAAAGGAATTTGGGTTTTGACTTAGATAACGAGTTTTAAACTAAAAGTTTCATCCTTTTGTTTGGACACGGACTTGAACTTAAGGCCCAAATTTTAAATATAATTAATTAGGATGATTCTCTCGTTATTAGAGACAGAAATCAAAAATAGAAAATATAGTTATCTTTTAGGTTCATCCTTTTAAATAAAATGAGACGAGCCTCCCCCAACAAAAATACAAATGTGGGGCCCTCAATAAAGGTGTAAAGAATACTTAGAAAATCGGGAAGGGCCGTTTAGCGAATTTTACGGCCCTCCCAAAATATTACAACGCGTTAGACTCTTCTAGGCGCGATTTTAATAAATTACATTCCTAAATACGGGTGGGAATCTTTATGCGGCCCAAATCCAAATCCTAAAATGCTGAATAGAGTATGTCTAGGATTGCGGGTTCATTTGATGCGGCGCAATCCGAAAACACATTTTAAACGACGTTCACTTTCTTAAATAAGTATTAAATAAAAGCGGTAAAAAGTAAAAATTTGCACATAGGCTCTTCATGTAATAAAATAAGATTTTAGACATTCATAGCAATTTAAGCGACCGTACTAGAACCACAGGATCCGAGGGTGCCTAACACCTTCCCTCGGGTCAACAGAATTCCTTATTCAAAATTTTTGGTTCATAGACTCCATTGGGAAGTCAAAGTTTTCCTCGGTTCAGAAATTAAGATAAACTGGTGACGTGGGACACCAAAAGCCAAACTTTTCCCAAGTGGTGACTCTGAATAAATAATCCTGATCCGAATAATGTCACTTTTAATTGAAAAACTCCCTTATACATTATGCTTCACGGTAGGTGTGTAAAACCAGGATCACTCAGGATACCGTCCTGTAGTCCTTTATCAACTGTCCTTTGGATCTCCCAGGATGCCGTCCCATAGTCCATCATATGTATATATCCGAAGGATCTCCTGGGATACAGTCCCGTAGTCCAACTATCATTGTGCAAGGGGGTCTATCGGGAATCTAACCTGCAGTCCCAAAGTAAATGTGTAGGGGGATCTACCGGAAATATACTCGTAATCCCAAAGTAAATAAACAAGGGGGAGCTACTGGAATCCCACATCTGTAGTCCCAATGTAAATGCGCAACCACAACTAGAGGATATTCATAATTTAAGTACAAAAAACACAAGCGAATGTTGGTACCCAATTTTTTCCTATATATATTTTTATACTTAAAATACTCTCCAAATAGCATATTTATTCATATATGAGCATCCCAGAATATTTTGGCATTTTTATGGAATTTAAAACTAATTTATGGCCTATTTTACACCACAATCCCAATAATTATTCCTTAAAACTTTTCATTTTAGAGGATGGTTTATTTTATTTTGATATTTGCATATAAATCTAATTTATATAATTTTTGCATAATTTTTACGAGTCTATTTGGTATTTTCAAAATCCAATTGCATGAAATTGCAATTTTAGCCCATTTCCTGATTTAATACCAATTTCAATTACGAAAATCAATACCAATATTTTAAAATTGATACTTATATATTGTTTACCAACCCCGTGTTTTTAATTTGATTTTAAACATCTTTTACTATTTCTTATAAATTCAAAAGTGGAAAATAACTATTTCAATTTTGGCCTCAATTCTGTTTCAATTATAGCCCTAATTACGCCCCATTATAACCTCAATTCCCAACACAATTAAACCCATTGGACCTAGGCCTAAACCCTTGCCATGCCCGACCCACCTACCCTATTCAATCTCGATCGCTGATCATTTAGATCAACGGTCCCCGTTTACCCTTTCCAAATTAAACCAAACGACCCCCCAATACCCCCTTATTTTCCTCAGTCGTCTCTATCTCTCTATCTACTATTCTTTCTGCAACCTTCCACCTCCCCTCCTCATCTATGAGCTCCCTTCATCTTCTCCGTCCATTTTCTGACCTGAATCCATGGTGGTTTCACCACCCACCAGTCTCCTATGGTTCCTCATGCTTGATTACTGAAGTCCCATGACATGACCACAAAGAGTTGAATCTGGACCTTTGTCGATTCAAACTTCACGCTGATCTCCAGCTCAAATCTGGCGTATCCTAGCCCTATGAGTCTATCTCTGACACGTTCGACTCAGACCAACCCCTTTTCCAAGCCTTTCTCACTTCTAGGGTCTTCTGAAACCCTAGCACTTCGAGGTTTTCCTATATTTCTCTAGATCCGCTCTAGATCTATGCTTGTTTTAAGGTTTTTAAAATGATCTTCTTAAATCTCTTTCAAAAGCTTGCTTTCAAAACTATTCGTCTTCTCCGATTCAGGGTTTATTTGATTTTACTTGTTCTGCTATGATTTTCACATGGTGTTCTCATTGTATTTACTCTGCTATAACTCCTAGGTGTTTTTACCGTGATTTCTATATGTTTTCTTTTATTGTGTTTCCTGCTAAGGTTTCCTGCTGATTTCGTTTATTGTGTTTTCTCTCATTGTGTTTCAAAGAAACGTTTACGTTCCTTTGGATTTTCTGAGTTTACTTTTCCTGACTTACTTGCTTTTGTCTCTACACTTGATTAATGGAAAAACTCTAGAATTTGGGGATTTTTTGTTTTGAACTACTTGTATGTGATTTGTTGACTTCTCTTCTCTGAACTAGTTTGGTTTCCAAAACTCTAATTTTTGAGTTCATGAAGTTGTTTCATCTGTGTTTCCCTATGTGATTTTGACATCTGCTAAACATTATGGAGCCTGTTTCCTGACATTTTGCATGCTCTCTATTATTTTTCTTTTTAGCTCTAGCCCTCTACTCACTGTTCCTTGGTTTCATGATTTTTTGTTGTTGTTTGAATCCAACCTCGCATGTTTTAAAACTCTGGTCCTTTTTATAGTTAGATGTTCCCTCTCAAAATAACCATTGATTTGGGAATGGATTTCAGATTGACTTTTGTGAGTTCGATTGATTTCTCTCCTTGTTTAGTTTTGAACCCCTCGATCCCCTATTGTCTGACTTTGTTCATTGGTGATTTGAGAATCTCTAATTCCCTGATTTCACAATGTGATAATTCATTCACTTCTTGCCTTATTTAATTGACTGTGCACTTTAGAATTCCCTTTCCTTAATTAAAACCCCATGTATTTACCCTTATTTGCTTGTTGTCCATTGTTAGATAATACGCTTAACGCTAGAGGGGGGGTGAATAGCGTTATAATAAAAAATAACGTAAACTTGCGGAATCTGAAAATTGCAGGAATTAAATAAGTGCGATAAGTAAATAAACAAGAATGAACGCACCGATGTATCCTGGTTCACCACAACCCGTGGCTAGTCCAGTCCCCGAGAGACTCTCTCGAGATTTCCACTAACTTCGTTAAGCTTACGGGTGCTTAACAAACCGTTACACTTGCTCAAGGATACCACACCTTAAGACTTCACTTGCTCGAGGATACCTCACCCCAAGACATCACTGTAAGCTTACGGGTGCTTAACAAACCTTTACAACCTGAGGACACAAGCCTCAACACCTTTGCTCGGAGATACAACACTCCAAGACTTCAACCAAGGAAACACAAGTTCCTTCTTACAATAAGAGAATGACAATTCTCTTCAAGTGTACAAAACACTAAGCACTCACTTAAACAAGACTCTCTTAATAGAGTGGATATGAGTAAACAAATACGCTCAAGAACACAACAATAAATTCAAGACTTTGGCTTTCAAAATATGATAAAAATGATCAATAAATGATATTGGAAATGTATGAAAGCTTAAGAATGTTTTTGGTCAGAAGTTATGTGTTTAATGAGTGATTTTGAGGTGTATTTATAGCTCCAAAATCACTCCTAGCCGTTGCTATGATCATAAATACAGATTCTGAAAATCTGTTAGATAGTCGACTATCCGATATGGTTATTCGACTATATTGGCAACGGTCACAAGGATAGTCGACTATCTGATATGGATATTCGACTATCTTGGCAACGGTCATCAGGATAGTCGACTATCCAATATCAGATATTCGACTATCTGACCTTGCGGAAATGGTCCGTTTTTTTAAAACAACTAACTTATTGAAAATAAGTTACAAAATGTTTTTCAAAGCTTTGTTTGAAGATATAAATATCTTAAACATGAAAAACAATTGTAATGACCATTCCGAAACAATAAAAACATTTAAAATCGTTTTGTTTTAAATGTATTGAAAATATTTATTATATAATATTTAAAACCAATAAAAATATTTTTATCACAAATAAAAATATTTATGATATGCATATATTGTAAAACCATTTATGATATGCATATATTGTAAAATCATTTATGATATGCATATATTGTAAAACCATTTGTGATATGCATATATTGTAAAACCATTTATGATATGCATATATTGTAAAATCACTTATGATATGCATATATTGTAAAATCACTTATGATATGCATGTATTGTAAAATCATTTATGATATGCATATGTTGTAAAATCATTTTATGAGAGAAGCCAAGACTCAAACTTAAAGTCGGATCAAGATCACAATAAAGACAATATAAATAAGACTCAACAAAAGGTCTTCATTTATTTTCATTGCTTCTCTCGATCTTGTCTTGAACTTCTTGGACTCCAATTCTTATCCGCTCAAATAACGTTGCATAGCCTTTTCTTCCTCTATGCTCATTGTAATTTTGCGTCAATTCTTTATCTTCCTTTTGCATATCTACAAAATGAATAGCACTTTAGTTAAAATATAAATTAAAGTGTATTCAATTATAACTCACATTTATTTGGCATATATTATTTTCCATTAAATTTGTTTGTCAATTATCAAAACATATAAGTATGAACATATACATATGTTCCAACAGTCCACAATGTGTTTAGTTGATTCTCTTTCCTTAATGAAGATTCTGCCCTTTACCATTCAAGTTGGAACTCGTTAATTAAAGGAATTTCCCTTCTCCTAATTGATGCTGAATTATTTTTTACCTTGCTTACCATTCTCTTTCCTTAAGCATTACCTGGGCTGTTGCAGCTCCTTGGGACTTTGAAACACTCTACGAGAAGCCCTTGGAATCTGGAATCCGGATTTGATAAAATACATGTGTTGGATATGAAGGTTGCATTGACCTTCCTCGAATTCGGTGGTAGTTTTCATGTATTTATTTTAGTCTTTTCTTTCTGGTTTGTAATAACATTGTAATAAAACTTTGGGAATTTAGTAGTAAATGGTACGGGAGGGGTTTACTATTAGTTGTTTGTCTGCTAACGGGTAGAGATCATGCCTATTGGATTTTTACTACTTTAAGTCATCTAGATATCATCCCTATAGGAATTTTACTACTTTAAGTCATCTAGATATCATGCCTATAGGATTTTTCTAATTCTTTAAATCATCTAGCTACCGCTCCTATAGTCTTAATACTTGAAATAACCTAGAAATCATGTATATAAGCTTTGCACTCTTTTCTATCATTCAGATATCATGTCTATAGTAATTAATACTCTGTCATGTTTCAAATCAGTAGATATCTTTCCTATCGGACATATCAACCAACCTATTGCATATAGAAATCATGCCTATAAGAAATGCGTAAAACGGTCGGCAAAATAGTATGGTAATCCAATACCCATTTCCTTAATGATTTAAAATCGGAAACGAGTAGATAAAATCAAGGTATAGATATGCTGCCTATAGGGATTCAACTCGCCTAAATATGTCTTAAAATTTGAATAATCTGGCAAGCAGTTCCAACATTTTCAAATAAAGCTCGCCCAAATATGTCTGCAATTCTCTAAATCCATATTTATGTCTCTAAAACTGTTTTCCAAATCTCTGTCTGCACTTTTACTCTTAAAGTTCGCAAACTAATTTTCAAACTCGCTCTTTGAAGCATTTTACCTCTGGAAACTCTACTGTATTTTCAACTTTTACACTTCTTCCTGTTTTCAAATCTTCTTTTCTGAACTTCGATAATTTCCCAAACTTCTGCTCTTCCACTCTTCTGCATTAGGACATTAATCCATAACTTGTTTTAGAAATACAACAACTCCTAACAATCGGATCCGAGGTGCTTGATGCAGACGTTTTATCCAACTTTATGTGTTAAAGTGGTTCATGCGCCATTTAATTTCTGAACCTTAAATGCCAAATCAGTACATGCAAGTCATGCTATTCTAGTTGCTATGTGATTTGCGGGGTTTGTATGAGCCTTTGAGTGTTTATGTTATTCCCCACTTATTTGCTATCTATTCTGATTGACGCCCTAGTATTTTATCCTTTTAATCTCCATATATGCTTTTATCCCTTTTCGTCCTTCATAGGATTAGAAGTCCTAATACCCTTGTACTAATAGGCTGAGATTGGTATTAGCATGCAATAAGTGATCGAGACTAATCGCGTTTAATACCTTAATGGGATGGAAAGAGTAGAATATGGATATGATGACCGATGCGCTAATATCTTGTATGAGAATAACTGCTGGGTATTGCACCAAAGTGATCTATATTACATTTCACCCGAGGACACCTTGTCTCTTTTATTTATTGATATCTTCTTAAAACAATGGTTTTTTTTTCATCAAGTTTTCTCTTTTTCAAAATCACTTGTATCTTCTTTTTATTGCAAAATTATCAACTTGTTTTGTGCTTTCTATGTGCAAATCTTACTTTTTTGTTTTCACTACTTTTAAAGTCACAACTAAGCATGGCCGGGAACCACAGAAGTGGATCTTGAGGGGTGTCTAACACCTTCCCCTCGAAATAATCTCAAGCCCTTACCCAAACGCTTGTTTTCTTTCAAAAACAAAATCTTTTCCTTTTCTTTAAGTGTCCTAGTGCACTATAATCATTAGGTGGCGACTCTTAGAACTCTTCAAACCCGCTTCCTAAAAAGGGAAAAGAGTTGGTTTGTCCATAATATCGTAAACCCGATTTCTCCGCTTTTGAAAAGGGGGCGTCGACAGCATGGAGACTCTGCTGGGGATTTTCTTGAAGGCTTTTACCATTACATGCCTTTGTCAATTTATTTCTTCCTTAATTGCATTTATTTCCTATCTTTAGTTATTTCATCAGATTTACTAACTTGACTCTTCATGTTTTCCTATTCATTTAATTTCTTCTACTTTACCATTATTTCGATGCCGTTGTAATTTTTGAGCATTTATTGTAATTTTATGAACGTGAAAATACATGCAATTTGCTTCATTATTGTGACTGTATTTCTCAACATCATATTTGAATAGTGCCAAAATAAATCCTATAGCAACGCTTATAATGAGTGGTTGCGCCCTTCCAATGTTATAACCCCCTAAATGTGGAAAATGCATATTTGCGGTAAAAACAGTCGATCAACGATGTAGTCGACGGTTCCGCGCCTTTCCCTCTTGAGTTGTCCGCTCAAGAGTACTTTGTCTAGCACTTCAAAAGTAGAAACCTTATTCCATTAAATTGTTCATGCATCATGGTTAGCCTTAGCCGAGTCAGTTATGTTGTCCACATAATGACTCCTTAAGTTAGCCTAAAACCAAAGTCCACCGTGTTTCCTCGAAACCTAAATGGACACCTTCACATTATGTGCATTTATTTGGAGAAATAAACTCTTTTTGCTAATTATTGATTTAGTTAGTCGAGTCTAGTGGGGTTAAGGTCCTAACACTTTATTTTGTAGAAAATGAGGCACGAAGTCCCCAGATTCGGTATGGTATCCAACATCCACCTGAGGTTGCTAAGCTGGTGGGAAGATCTTCATGCCAGTGATCAAACCCTTGTCCACAAGTACTTAGGTAATTTACCCTCACTTTTGAAAATAAAGCCTAACAACAAGATCATAGAGGCTGCCAATTTGTTTTGGGATGGTGATCGATTGGTGTTCCACTTTGGAAATTTGGAAATGACCCATTTACTAGAAGAGATAGGAGGTCTAGTTGGTATCCATTGGGAGACTCCGGGTTTGCATATGCTGGAAAACCGCAAAAGTAGAGGCTTTCTTAAGATGATGGGACTCAATTAAAATCTCGACCTATCTTGCATGAAGGATTCCTACATACCATTTCTCTTCCTGTATGAAAGGTTCGACCATAGAAATTCCTATCGCACATATATGGACGAATTCGCCCTCACTTCTTTAGGATATATACATAGAAGGGTCTTTGTTTTCATGGTTTGCTTCTTAGGTATAATAATATTTCCCATGAAGAAGGCTAGGATCCATACTAGACTAGCCATAGTGACCAAGACCTTAATGGAGGGTATCGACGGGCATTCTTTCAGCATAGTGCCTATGATCATCGCTAAAATCTATCGAGCCTTAGGAATGTGTATGCAAGGGGCACCGCATTTCGAGGGTTGTAATCTGCTACTTCAACTCTGGCTCATAGAACACCTTCATAAAGGCGACTAAAAACAGGAAAGCATCTGCATGATTGGGATGACCATATCGCTTTTCATCACCCGAAACGAATGAACTTCATGCCCAACATGTTCACCCAGCCAGAGAACGCCAGTGGATGGATGGAATTGTTTGAAAATATAAAGGAAGAGCAAGTTCAGTGGATAATCGAGCGGTTCCTAACAAGGGAGTTCATTGTCCGTTCTCAAGATGAACCATTCCTCATACTCATTGGTTTGAGGGGAACTCATCCTTATGTCCCTCTAGGGCGATGAGGCAAGCTAGAGGAAAACAAATCATACCCATGATAGAGAAAATGAGTCATCTCAGGGGTGACTTTCAAGATGATGATAGCCCGCACAGGTGTCACACTCAGCATATGTGGCACTGCAAGCTCATCTTGGGAAGGATTCTATTGAAAAAGACATATATCATGTCGGGTGTGTACCGCACTACGTGGGTTGGTTGGAAGATGATCACATTGGTTTGGGTAATCCAGGATTTTGTCCACGGGCATATGATTATTTACGATAAAACTGAAGTGCAGGTGAAATACAATCACCTATGCAAGAGGATGCGAGAATGTGAGAATGAACATCGGGAAATACAGGAAGCCCACGAGAAGTCAATCAACGAGTCATGGCCGTCAACGCCAACAACCGGTTGGGGTATCTGGAGCAAGGTATAGTGTAGTTAGAAGGAAAGTTCTTGAAAAGAATTGAAGATTACCAGAATGCTGAAGGAAGTGCAGGCAGATATCTAGCTCAAGCTTATCTAATGTTAGGAATGCGCGAGTTGATACAGCTGTACGAGGGAGGCAAGAGTACTGAATCTGTGGAAGATCCTTCTGGGACCAAGTAGCTAGGATTTTTATTTCCTACTTTCTTAATGTAATAAGGCCACTGGCCATTAGTTACATCTTTTATCGTTCAGTTGTTTTAAGACTCGTCTCGTTTTATAAATAAAATGAGGCATTTAGCATTATAAGTTTTTCAAATTTAATTTGTCGCTATGCCTACCTCGGGCACAACGAGGCACCCAAATTAGGAAACGAATTATACTATTCCACAACGTGTTTAAATACTGCAATAGTTTTTATAAGAATCCGCACTTACTTTTTATCTTTTATTTTTCTTTTATTTTTTATTCCCCTCCCAAAGGTTACTTCGTGCATTTTGGTACCATGAGCATACTCTACAAGATCCAAGGGCCCTCCACCTCCAAGTCCTACCAAAAACAGGAACAAAGGCAAAATAAAAGATGCAAGCGCTAGAAAGGAACTTGAGGAAACTTCTCAGAATGCTGCAATCACCAAGGAGACTGATGCTTATCTTGAGCAAACTTTGCTGAAATTTAGAGAGGAATTGGGCCAAGTTCGAAACCTGGGAAGCCTGTCAATCACTCTAGCCGCTCCTGATGTTAACACCCAGAACCCTGCACCTCCACAAAACACCTCACAACCCCCACTGCAACCCACTCATGCCCAATCTTGCAACAGATGCAATAATACTCCACTACTCATTCCCGAACCACAAAACACCCCAAAATACCATAACACCCCTATATTCATGGACACTATATGCCACTACACTCAGCCAATCACACTCAGCCAATCACAAGTGCACCCAAGTTACATGAAAAGGGCTCCCTCATCCAGAATTTGGCCGCTGAGATCAAGAAATTGACAAGCTGGGTTCAAGGTTTCGAAGGTAACAAAGGTGTTAAAGGGTTGAATTATAAAGATCTCTCTGTTCAGCCATATGTTCAGCTCCCGGAGGGTTACAAACCTTCCAAGTTCGAGATGTTTGATGGTACAGGTGATCCTAGGGTACACTTGAGAATGTATTGTGATAAGTTGGTAGGAGTCGAAAGGGACGAAAAAATCCACATGAAGCAGTTCATGAGGATTCTAAAGGGCGATGCTTTATCATGCTATATCAGCTAGGATGCAAAGAAGTGGACAAGTTGGGTGAACATGGCTTCTCATTTTATGGACCGATTGAGGTTCCACACTGAGAACGCACCAGATGTGTTCTACATCCAGAATCTAAAGAAGAAGCCCATAGAGACCTTTCATGAGTATGTTACTCGTTGGAGGTCAGAAGCTGCTAAGGTTAGACCGGCCTTGGAGGAGGAACAAATGAACAAGTTCTTCGTCCGTGCTCATGATCTGCAGTACTACAAATGGCTGATGCTAATAGAAGGCCAATAGTTCTCCGACATCATCAAGTTGGGAGAAAGGATCAAAAAAGGCATCAAAAATGGTATAGTCACTAACATCGAAACATTGCAAGCTACCAATAAGGCTTTATAGTCTGGTGGCTCATCAAAGAAAAAGGATTTAAATTCTGTAATGGCTGCACAAAGGAACAATTCTCCCATGAAGTACCAAACCTACCCCTCAACTCCACTAACATATCAACCTACCATAAATTACCAAGCACCCTCACCTACATACCAAAAGCCACGATATGCCTATCAATTACCTCCATCACCCACATATCAACCCACTTCACCAAGATATTCACAACCCGCATCTGTATACCAAGCATACAACTCCCAACCTTCTCACTACCCATCACCACCTACCTGCTAAAACTTTCCTCGACCCAGACTAAATTTCGACCGTAAACCTCCTAGACAATATATTGTCATAGCCGAACAAATTTACCAACTATATGAAAAACTCAATGCAACCGATTCCGTTAACCCTATCCCAGCTGTAACTCTAGAAAATCCCTCTCAATAGATCAACCCAAGAAAAACCTACGTATACCATTCCGGGATAAAGGGACATACCATTGATGAGTGCCGTTGGTTGAAAGACAAGAATTAAAATCTAATTGATAATAAGTCAATATAGAAAAAGAGCCCGCTCCTAATGCTCTCAACAACCCTCTACCTGACGAAGGGGGCGGAGGCATCCATATGATCGAGGTTGAAGATGATTGGGACCCCACGGGGTCAATCGGTTTGATAACTGAAGGAGATGAGCCTAAGAAGCCAGGAGGTACCCTCAATCCCATTATTGTTCATATTCATCCCACTGAGGGCGATGTGGTAAATGTGTCTGTACCACTCGAGTTTGAAGCACCCCATGCGAAGGCGCCAAAATCGATAAAGGTTGAGTTAGGGATCGCAAAGGCACCTGCACCATTCGAGGTGACTTTGTTACCTCCCAGGATACCAATTTCGGTTTCTATGACAAACGTGACCCGATTCAAGAAAAATGCCATACCTTGGGATTACACAGCCGAGGCTATATAGGAACGGAAAGACATAAACTGCAGAAGCAATTGCCGCACAAGGCATGACCAGGACAGGCAGGGTGTATACCCAAGAACATTTAGCTGAGTCCAGCAAGCAAGCCTCTAGGAGGGCTATTGAAACTGGACCCAATGACCTTTGGAGGAAAATACAGGCCAAAGAGTATTCAATCATTGAACAATTGAACAAAACACCGGCACATATTTCTATTTTGGCTCTTTTGCAATGCTCTAAGGCGCATAAAAATGCCTTAATGAAAATACTAAGTGAAGCTTATATTCCCAGCAACATAACAGGAGGCGAAATGGAAAATATGGTGGGGCAGGTACTATAAAGCCACAAGATTCCCTTCCACGAGGACGAGTTACCACCAGAAGGACTTAGTCACAACAAGGCATTTCCTATCACTACGCAATGCTAGGACCATTTTATCACCAGGAGTTTAGTCGGCGGGGGATCCATCCTTAGCATCTGTACATTAATAACTCTTAGGACGTTGGGAAAAGGATTGCATGAGATCAAAGACAGACCTATCAATGTCAAAGCTTTTGATGGATCTCAAAGATCCACCATCGGAGAAACTAGCTTGTGCCTACAGATGGGACCCACCTGATTCAACGTTGACTTCCAAGTCCTAGACGTGCCGGCATCCTACAATTTGTTGCCGGGACGACCCTGGATTCATGCTGCTGGAGCTGTGGCCTCAACCCTGCACCAAGTTGTAAAGTTCGAAAGGAATCATCAAGAAGTGATCATCCACGGCGACGGTAGTTATATACAACCGCCAAACCATCCCGACGATCGGAGGAAGAAGGCGAATAGGTGGAGAAACATACCATCAAATCGAGCGAGTCAACGGCATAGACAAAGACAAGTTGTGGGACAACAAAATTGAAAGCATTCTGAATTGGAGTGAGTAAGAGCCTGGAAAAAGACTTGGCAAAAATCTCCAGGGCATCACCAAGCCTATCAAGTTGAAGAAGCATGGTAACACTTTTGGCCTGGGGTATGAGTACACCTGGAAGGAGTTCAATCATTGGTCACCACCGTGGCGCTGTCCCTACTATCTATTGGAACACCCCATACCCCAACTAGAGAAAACCTTTCAGCCAGCTGACTTCATATATGGATCGGAGGAAGATGAGGCGCTGGAAGCAATGAATAACCTTTTTTTGGAGAATGATATGGACTGTTGTGTTATATTCGAGGAGGAAGTGGAGGAAGGCCCTCCAATTCAAGCTGTGAAGCGAGGAGAACGCCTCATCAATTGGTAAGTCAGGACCACCAGTGCTTGGAGAGCTTCGGGGTAGCAAGGCTAAATGATGCATATGCATCACATTTTACTTTTAGTTGATTTTACTTTTTCGCATTATCTTTACTTTTTAAAAGAGCTCCGATGTTTCAAACAGTTGTGAATTTAATCGAAAGCATTTTCCAAGTTTATCTTTATGTCTCGCTCTTATATTTTCTCTATGTTTACTTTTGTTTTCCACAGCATTACTATTACATATCTCGATGATGAACCGATGTCTATAACTTGCAACGAGGCAATGCAACAAACTAACATAGATTTAGAAGAGGATGAAATATTAGAAGAAGTTGTCAGAGAGATCAAGAATTTTGAGAACAGGCCTAAGCCCAACTTGGACAAAACTGAGGTTGTTAATCTAGGAGACTCAGAAAATATCAAGGAAACATGAATCTGCGTACATTTGTCACCACCAGAAAAGAAGGAGTACACAGAATTCTTAAGGATATCTTCGCCTGGTTGTATGATGATATGACCGGTATCAGCACATCCAATGTGTCTCACAAGTTGCCAACCAATCCGGTATGCCTACCGGTAAAATAGAAGCTCAAAAAATACAAGCCAGACATGAGTTTGAAAATCAAAGAAGAGGTTACCAAGCAAGTCAAAGCCAGGGTTCTCAGCGTGGTAGAATATCCGACATGGTTGGCCAACATCGTGCCGGTACCAATGAAATATGGGAAAGTTAGAGTATGTGTCGACTACCAGGATCTCAATCGGGCCAGTCCCAAGGACGATATCCCTTTCCCAAATATACACATATTAATCGACAACTCCGCGAAACATGAGCTGCCGTCATTCGTCGATTGTTCTGGTGGATACCATCAGATATGGATGGACGAATAGGATGTAGAAAAAATAGCATTCATCACACCATGGGGAATGTACTGTTACCGGATGATGTCGTTCGGTTTGAAGAATGCTGGTGCAACCTACATGAAGGCCATGACCACCATGTTTCATGATATGATACATAAAGAGATTGAGGTGTATGTGGATGACATCATCATCTAATCCAAGAAAGTTGCAGATCACATGAAAGATTTGAGGGAATTCTTCAGGAGATTAAGGAGATACGAGTTGAAACTAAATCTAGCAAAGTGTGCATTCGGTGTTCCTGCTGGAAAATTACTGGGTCTCATTGTGAGTCGCTGGGGAATAGAATTGGATCTGTCAAAGGTCAAAGAAATTCAAGATTTTCCACCACGAAAGAGCAATAAAGATGTAATGAGTTTTCTAAGAAGACTTAACTATATCAGCCGGTTCATAGCCCAGTCCACTGTCATTTGTGAACCCATCTTCAAGATTCTAAAGAAGGATGCCGCCACTAAATGGACTGATGATTGTCAAAGGGCTTTCGGCAGAATCAAGGAATACTTGTCAACTCCGCCAGTCTTAGTCCCACCCGAGCCAGGGAGACCTCTATTCCTTTATCTTGCAGTATTGGATGGGGCATTTGGTTGTGTTTTGGGACAACATGATAAGACGGTAAGAAAGGAGCAAGCTATCTAGTACCTCAGCAAGAGGTTTACCCCGTAAGAGGCTCGGTATTCTTTGTTAGAGCGCACTTGTTGTGCTCTAACTAGGGTAGCTCAGAAATTGAGGCATTATTTCTATGCTTACACCACCTATCCCATATCCAGGATGGACCCATTAAAATATATCTTTCAGAAGCACATGCCTACCGGCAAGCTTGCTAAACGGCAAATACTGTTAAGTGAGTTTGACATTGTTTATGTTACCCAAAACGCAGTCAAAGGACAAGCTTTGGCAGATCACCTCGCCGAGAATCCTATAGGAGGAGAATACGAACCTCTAAAGACGTATTTTCCTGATGAAGATGTAGATTTTATAGGAGAAGACATTGCACAATTCTATGATGGTTGGAGGATATTCTTCGATGGAGCCGCAAATTTAAAAGGAGTCAGTATAGGAGCAGTCCTGGTATCGGAAACCAGTTAACATTACCCGATATCCGCCAAGCCCAAGTTCCCATGCACCAACAACATGGCCGAGTACAAAGCCTGCATCTTGGGGCTCAAATTGGCGATTGACATGACCATTCAGGAACTATTAGTGATCGGTTAATCGGACCTTCTCATACATCAGGTTCGATATGAATGGGCAACCAAGAATTCCAAGATACTCCCTTATCTACATCATATACAGGAGTTGAGGAAGAGATTCAGAAAGACGAAATTCCATCACGTTCCCAGAATACAGAACGAGTTCGTTGATACCCTAGCCACTTTATCGTCTATGATCTAGCATCCAGACATTAACTTTATTGATCCCATCCAGGTCAAGATTCACGACCAATCAGCTTATTAATGTCATGTAGAGGAAGAAGCCGACGAGAAGAAAGATATTATTGCATATGTGGCTCGATGTTTGAACTGTCAGCAGGTTAAGTACGAGTATTAGAGGCCTAGTGGACTGTTTCAGAGGATTGAGCTTCCCGAATAGAAGTGGGAAAGTATTACTATAGATTTTGTTGCTGGACTGCCGTTGACCGAAAGAAGTTTGATGTGATTTGGGTCATTTTTGATTGGCTGACCAAGTCAGCGCATTTTATTCTTATTGCAGCCACTTATTCATCCGAGAGGTTAGCTGAGATCTATACCAGAGAGATTGTTCGCCTTCATGGGGTGTCGGAATCTATCATTTCGAACCGGGGTACGCAGTTTACCTCGCGCTTCTGGAAAGTAGTTCAGTGAGAGTCGGGAACCCATGTTGAGTTGAGCATAACATTCCATCCGTAGATGAATGGATAGTCCGAGCGGACTATTCAGATATTGGTGGATATGCTCCGAGCTTGTTTTATTGACTTTGGAGGTTCGTGGGATCAGTTCTTGCCATTAGTAGAGTTTGCCTAAAACAACAGCTACTCCAGCATTCAGATGGCTCCTTGTGAGGCGATGCATGGTAGGCCATGTCAATCTCTGATTGGATGGTTTGAGATAGGAGAGTCTCGGTTGTTGGGTACAGATTTAGTTTAGGAGTCCTTGGAAAAGGTCAAGATCATTCAGGATAGGCTTCAGACATCTCAGTCCAGGCAGAGGAGTTATGCAGATCGTAAGGTTTGAGATCTGACTTTCATGGTTGGTGAGTGAGTATTGCTCTGAGTGTCACCTATGAAGGGCGTGATGAGATTTGGGAAAAAGGGAAAACTTAGCCCTAGGTTCACTGGCCCATTTGAGATTCTCGATCGTGTGGGGGAGTTGGCTTATAGACTTGCCTTGCCGCCTAGCTTGTGAGTGGTGCATCTAGTTTTTCATGTGTCCAGGCTTCGGAGGTATCACGGCGATCCAGCCCACATGTTATATTTCAGCACTATCCAATTGGACAAGGATCTGTCTTATGAGGAGGAGCCAGTAGCTATTCTAGACTGGTAGGTTCGACAGCTGAGATCGAAGAGTTTTCCTTCAGTGCGTGTTTAGTTAAGAGGTCAGCCTCTTGAGACATCAACTTAGGAGTCCGAGTTCGATATGCAGAGCCTTTATCCTCATTTTTTTCCCAACACAGGTACTTCTTTCTTTTTGTCCGTTCGAGGACGAACAATTATTTTAATGGTGGAGAATGTGGCAATCCAATGGGTCATCACTTGTTTTCTCATTCATTCCTTACTTCTGAAGCCTTTAAACCTCATTTTTAGTTTCCTCAATTTGCGTGCATAGTCCGGGCGCGTAGCCGTAAAGATTAAATATGAATTCTTTATGAAAAATAATGAATTTTGACATTAATATAATTAAAGTTGACTTTGGTCAATATTTTAGATAAATAGACCCGGACCCATGATTTGATGGTCCCGGGGGGTCCATAGAAAAATATGAGACTGGGGCGCATGCCCGGAATTGAAATCCGAAGTCCGGAGCCAGAGAATTGAATTTTTAAAGGAAATTGTTTTTCTGAAATTAATATGGAAATTTGAAATGAAAATGGATTAGAACGTGTTGGTATCAGACCCGTATTTTGGTTTCAGTGTCCGGTACAGGTCTTATATGTGTTATAAGACGTCATAGTGAAATTTGATTGAAATCGGATGTCATTTGACGTGCTTTGGGCTTAAAACTAAAAAAATGAAAGTTATGAAGTTTGATAGAAAAAAATGATGATTTTAACGATTAATTCATTGTTTTGATATTATTTTTGCGATTTGATCGCATGGTTAAGTTCGTTGGATATTGTTGAGTTAGTATGTGTGTTTGGTTAGGATCCCCGAGGGTTCGAGAGTGTTTTCAGAGGTGTTTCGGAGTGGTTTTTGCCTCAGAAAAGTGGCAGAAATTCCATTTCTGCTATTCAGGTATGTTGTTCTATGCGATCTCATAGGAGCTTCGCTATCGCACAATGTAAGTTTTAGTTGCCCAAGATTTTGGTCTATGCGATCGCATAGCCTGATCATGATCGCATAGCTTAGCCCAGTCCTTTCAATACGATCACATTCCTCATCCGCGATTGCAGAGCACTAAGCTCCACCAGGAATTTTAGCCCCATTTTTTTCTATGCATTCGCACCAGCATATATGCGATCGGAATGATTCACCACCCCCTTACTCTATGCGATCGCAATGCCTTTGCCGCAATCGCATAGAGTATTTTTTCCCATTTATTTTTACGTCTTCAAAATAGAACAGTGACAGAAAACTTCACCCAAAATACGCGAACTCTTCTTCTCCATAGCTCCTAGGCGAATTTTAGAGCACTTCTTCACCAAAGATTTTTGGGTAAGTATCTTTATCTTGTTTCCTTCATCATTTATAAAATCCCTAAGCTCAAATCATGTAATATAGGATTGAAATTGGGGAAAAAGGGTAGAGTTAGGGCTTTTCAATTTTTTTGATTTAGACCTCGTTTTGGGGTCGAATTTGGAAAAAAATTGTATGTCCGGGCTCATGGGGAATGGGTGATATGAATTTTGTTCGGACCTCGTATTTTGACCAAGCGGACCCGGGGTCGAATTTTGGAATTCATTGAAGAAAGGTTGGGAATCGATATTTAGGCATTGGGTTTGGTTTGTTTAACTATAATTGATATTATAAAGTCGTTATTTCATAGATTTGATTTAGTTGGAGCTGAATCTGAGAGGGAAAGCGGTTGTTGTGGATTTATTTAGCTGTGGAAGTTGAGGTAAGTGTTCGGTCTAACATTAGCTTGGGGAAATAGGAGTTGAGTCTTGTTTGCTACGTGCTAATTGTCGAGTACGATGTATAGGCATGGTGATGAGTGTATATACATTGGTGTCTAGCATGACCGTGAGTCCTTAAAATGTGATTTTCATGATTTTGTTTGAATTCCATGTTTAATTGAGGATTTATATATATTGTAAATAATAAGTGAAATACATTATGATCATTTGATTTTCGTGGAGTATTGGCTCGATTGTGATTCGAAACGAAAAGGTATATGAGATTATGAATTATTTGGAGCATTGGCTCAAGTGATAAAGTGACATATGAAGTAAGGAATGAAATAAAGCTAATGAGTTATTGGTTATTCCCTTGCCGGGATGTTTTCCTATTTGGTAGAATTCTTTCCCTTGCCGAGATATTGAAATTGTTGTTATTGTTCCCTTGCCGGGATTCTGATTTTGTTTGTCTATTCCCTCACACCATTGTTTATGATTGATGTTTGGGTGAGGAAGGGTGATAAAGAACAAATGGTGATGTCGTGCACGATTGTGATATGAATACTAATGCCCTAAGGAGCATTCTATGCCATGATATGATTACTAATGCACGAAGGAAAATTCCGTGTCATGATATGAATACTAATGCACAAAGGATCATATCTGTGCCATGATATGAGTGTTTATGCACGAAGAATCATTTCGTGCCATCATTTTGTGGGGTAAAATACGAAGGGTGATGTCGTGTACTTTATATGATCTACTTGGTGAGAACGAGAGTAAAGAACGAAGGGTGGTGCCGTGCATCTGTCATTTTTCTTATTCTCATTGATATTGTAGTTGTACAGTTCCATTCCTTATTCATTGATTCTATATTTGAATTATTATAGCCCCTACAGTATGCTCCCCCTTTCTTTGACTAGTTAATTTATATATATATATATATATATATATATATATATATATAAAGAGAGAGAGAGAGAGAGAGAACTGCACAGGTTGATTGGTAGTCCGGTCCTAGCCTCGTCACAACTTCGCCGGGTTAGCCAGGCACTTACCATCACATGGGATCGGTTGTACTGATCCTACACTTCTGTGCTCTTTTGCACAGATCACGCTGTTGGAGCAGATTTTGGATAGCAGGAGTAGATCGGGAGCAGGCTTTCAGTCTAGAGCGAGATACCGAGGTAGCCTTCGCCGGGCGTCTCTCTTATCTTGTTTTTAGTTGTTATCCCTTGTATTTCGGGACAAACGCTTGCCATTTCTTTCTAAATATTGTATTTAGTAAACTCTTAGAAGTTCGTAAGCTATGTGACACCAGGTTTTGGGCTACCGTATTGTGCTAACTTCCGCATTTTTATTCAGTTTCTTTAATGCTAAGTCTTCCGCTTTAATATTATAAATGCAAGGTTTTATGTTATTAATATGAACTGTGAAAAAGGGTAATTAAGTTGGCTTGCCTAGCTCCTGTCAGTAGGCGCTATCACAACTTTCAAGGATGGGATATCCGGGTCGTGACATCAACAAAGTCAACTCCTGGGTCCGCTTGGTCCAAAACCGAAATTCGAATTAAAATCCAATTATCCATTCACCCCCGAGCACGACTATGTAATTTGTTTTGGAATCCGATCTCTATTTGAGGTCTAAATCACGTTTTCACAAAAAAATGCAAATTCTATCCAAATTCCCAATTTTCACCATAAAAATACTAGCTTTTATGTTGAAATATTAGGAAATGTAGTGAAAGATTGAAAGAAAATGGATTAGAATCACTTACCAATGATTTGGGGAAGAAGGGTACTTCGGAAAAAATGTCTCTACGGTTTTTTTGATTTTAAAATTTGAAAAATGAATAAAAATCCCGTCTAACTCCTACTTTATCGATCACATATGTCGCATTTACAACCTGGGGTTTGCAAATGCGAACCCAGCAAATCCTATGAAACAGTCGCACATGCGAAGTCTTCCATTTATGCTATCATCGCATTTGCGATGATTTGTTCGCAAATGCGACTGTTTGATTGCAATTACGATCATTATACACACTATACCACTTTGCAAATATGAAGTTTTGTTCGCAAATACAAACTTGAGGTGCTCCAACTACTCTTAGCTAATGCGATGGTTGAACCCATCAGAGGTTGCAAATACGAAGCCTGACCTCGCAATTGTGAGGTCTGAGGTCTGCACTAGATCTGGAACCCACCAGCACATTCCTAAGTCCAAAGTTCACTTTATAGCATATCTGAAACTCAATAGAGCCCTCAGTTTCTAAATCCAATATGTATACAAGTCTAAGAATATCATACGAACTTGCTCGCGCAATCATATCGCAAAAATAATACCTAGATCTACGAATTGAGCACCAACTCAAAGGAAATTTTCAAGAAAAACTCATGAACATCTAGTTTCAAAACCGAAGACCCGAATCACGTCAAACAAACTCCGTTTCTCACCAAATTTTATAGACAAGTCATAAATATAGTATTGGACCTATACCAGATTCTGATACTAAAATACATACCCAATATAAATAAAGTCAAACATTGGCCAAACTTTCAAAGTCATTAAGCTTTTAAGCTTATACATTTCAACAAAGTGCGATAATTCGGGCTAGGGACTTTCGAATTCGATTCTGGACATACGCCCAAGTCCCATATCATGATACGGAACCACCGAGACCGTCAAAATACAAATTCGGGTCTGTTGCTCAAAACATTGACCGAAGTAAATGCAAATGGATTTTAAAGCAAAAAATTTATATTTTCTCAATTTTTAATATAAAAACTTTTCAGAAAAATACTCGAACTGCGGACGCAAATTGAGGAGGGCTAATATGAGGTATTTAAGACTTCAAAGTGTTTCAAAGCACAGAATTAAATTCTAAAACATAAGATGACTTATCAAATCATCCCAAGATGACAAGAATCCCGAACTTATAAACTTTAACTCTTGGTCAATGACTAGGAACTCCAACTAATACACTGTCGACCGCTGAAACTTTTCAGTCAACCCCTAGTTTACATAGCCAAAATATAATTGTAATTGGAAACGAAAAACATTCCTTAATTAAAGCTATTTTTTCAAACATATTAATATGTTTATATTAAACATAACTAAGTTGACTCCTAAGCATCAAATCCAGGACAACTGCCGAGGTAAAACAAGTTGAACAAATTGCTCAATACATCATTAATTAAGGCTTTTATTGTGTAGTAGGTCCTCCTCTTCTCATGTACCTGATGTGCACAAAAGTTCACCCCCTAAATGCTAGCATTAATTATAACTCGATAAGGTTGTAATGTTATTTGGACTTTTCGAAAATGTTGCCTGGTATGTGTCGTATTCTCCAAATGTAATAAATTTTTGGACGATTCTATATAGGTGCAACAACATTCTGAAGACTCCGACCCGTGCAACATAGATTAGGATAAGTTCACAATATCATGCTTCAAGAAGTTTTTCTATATATATATATATAATGTAGATGTTTCTGCTAAAAAAATGTAGTAATACTTTTTTGAAAACTCATGTAGGTCAAGCTTCTTAACAGCATACAAAAAAGATATTATAGCTCGTACTAGAAACTTTTACGTATGAAGCGACCCCTTTTTTTTAATGGACTTCTTTTTTTGCAAGCGTATGAAACTCATTAGCTTTAGTTAACAGGAGTACATGTTTAACATTAATGTAATCATTTTTCTTATTGAATACATTTTTATTTCTATTAACCATGTTTGTATTGTATATACACCAATCTTTAATCCAGCACAACAAAGTTTATCATGGGAAGACGGTTTAGTATTGTTACCGTTGCAAAGTAGAGTTTCCAGAATTTTTTTGGCAATGAAATATTGAGTGAAAAATGTGGTCTGTATTCTCTTTCCCGCTTTCACAAATAGGACAATTATATTCTTGTATAATGTTTATATTTTAAAGAAGAGCTCTTGTGGGGATTCTCGAGGCATAAATAAAAAAAGTAAATACACGAGAAAGTCAAAAAGAATCAGCATCTAGCTTAGCAAATCTGTTAACTAGACAGAAGAGTAAAATAAAGTATTTAATTTTGTTGAGAGATTTAGACATTTAGTATTGCAAATTCATTTTACGTTTCTCAATTCTCTTCTATATATTTCTCTTGGAAATTCGCATCTATTTGCACGCAGCAAATATTTTGTTGAGCCTTAAGCAAACAGACAGAGATAATAAACCTAAAGTCAATCGTCTCGTATGCTAATATTTGAATTTTGCATAGTCCAACTAAAGTATATCTTCAGGAAAACTAACGACGTTGTTGACTGGGAAAGGAAAGTAACAAGTTAAAGGAGTTATCATCATTCATATTGAACTACATAAAATATAGAGAAATTCAAACTAAACACAATAAAATTAATTTTAGAAACTATTCCGAAACTTCATCTGATGGACAAGGTGATATAGACTTGTCTTCTTTTTTGAGGTAGAACTAATATGGTGGATATAGAGAAAAATCGTTTCTGTTGTTGGAAATTATGTTTGACTACAATTATTATAATTACCCACTAAATATACTGACCAAAACCATTTTCTATTTTTTGACACTCTCTTCTCAAAGAATTTCCAAATTCCACCCAACAATTGCGAACCACTCGAGCTTATTTCACATTCATTAGAATGGTAGCTAGGAATAGGGGTGGAGCTAGCATATGGACAAACTTTTTCTTAGGAACACATACAACATTCTGTTAGGACATGATTCCTACTAAAGACAACAACCTTCATATTGAATAATCCGGAATTACAACTACATGAGCGGAAGCTTACCTGAATCCATATGTGTGGAATTTTATGAACCACCTTTGATAATTGTCCTTGATTCCTTTTGAACCTCTTGATCCTTTCTTCAAGTTTCTTGAAGTTTGTATGTTACCACAAGAATGAATCCACAAGATTTAACAATATGAGAATTGTTACACAATAACAATAATATGACAATGATCAAATTTGGCTTATGGTTTTCCACCCTATTTGCAAGACAATGGACAATAAGGTTCTTGATTCAATGGGAAGAAGAAGAACTTGTCTTGCTAAAGAATGGGAACCATAACCCCACTTTATAACTCTAGGAGTTACATAACCCAAGAGACAAGAGTTACAAGACAAGAGTTATGTCTTGAGTTATGTCTTGCAAGAGTTACATAACTCAAGAGTCACAAGCAAGTAACCATAGTTACTTATGTAACCTTAGTTAGCCCATCATAAACTAAGGTTACCCTTTTGGGTATCTACACATTAGTCCTACACTTTAGTATGACAATACATTGGCCCCCTTAACATAATGTCCATAAGACCACATAATTAGGCCAAACCAAAAGATAGCACATAACATATAATTATCCATATATTGTTCATATGTGTGTAGATATAAGTCCATATATCTAGATATAAATCCATATATCTTACAATCTCCCACTTGGACGAGATATACAAACATATGTACAAACCTTAATATTATATGTTACAAACCTTAGGTGCACAAAATTGCTATCACAATAAAATTGTCATGAACAATCCGGTCCATCAATCATACCAACATAGGACCTAAGAGCTCGTCGTTACTCATTCGTAACTAGAACCAATCATAGATCACGTATATCAATATAACCAACGACATGGATCAAGTGTAGGTATGTAGCATGGAAATAACATAAAGTGTGGTCAATAGAATGTCTATTTCCAACTGGTTCTCTTTATTGAGATCATACTTAAACTGTAAGAGTACAAAAAACTTTAAAACTGAATATCTGCGCAGATATAACTGAATTACTAAATTTCTGAATATAATGAACAATACATAAATGTGCAATACAAACTCCCACTAAAATACATAATCCTTATCTGATTTGACACCCATACAAGCAATATGCTCATGAAATACTTTTGGTGTCAATTCCTTAGTGAGCGGATCCGCAAGCATGGAGTTTGTACTTATGTACTTAATGCACAATTGTCCATTTTGTACTCTTTCTTTAACAACCCGAAATTTGACGTCCTTATGTTTTGCTTTCGTCAAATTACTGTTGTTATTAACATATACAACCATGGTTACATATGTTATTAGCATAAATGGCAAAATTGGAGTCGGTATACCTGATGATCTCAAACTGGTCCGAACTCCAATATGTAAGCATGTAATCCTTTGTTCTATGTATGTTCCTCATGACCCTTTTGGCTGCCTACCAATGGTCCATACCCGGATTGCTTAGATATCTGCCTAACATCCCAACAATGTATGCTATATCAGGTCGTGTACATACCTGAGCATACATCAGACTACCTACCGCCGAAGCATGAGGCGTCTTCTACATTTCCAAAAATTTCATAATTATTATTTGGGCACTGTTTGAGACTAAACTTGTCTCCCTTAGTAACAGGGGTGTTGCCTGGTTTACAATCCTGCATGCCAAATCTTTTCAGAACCTTATCGATATAGCCCTTTTGTGACAGACCGAGAACGCCTTTGGAGCGATCTCTTAGAATCTGAATTCCTAATACAAAAGAAGCTTCACCAAGATCTTTCATTTCAAATTTCTTTGAAAGAAATTTCTTAGTTTCAAGTAATAATGCTATATCGTTACAGGCAAGCAGTATGTCATCAACATATAAAACCAGAAAAAAATACTTACTCCCACTGAACTTATGGTATATACAGTCATCAGCAATATTCGGTTCAAAACCAAAAAAAATGTAATGACTGCATGAAACTTATAATACCATTGACGAGAAGCTTGCTTGAGCCCATAGATGGATTTCTTTAATTTGCAAACCTTCTTCTCTGATTCATCCGAAACAAAGTTTTCAGGTTGCACCATATAAATTGTTTCCTCAATGTCACCATTGAGAAAAACTGTCTTAACATCCAGTTGATGAAGCTCAAGATCAAAATGTGCTACTAATGCCATTATAGTCCTGAAAGAGTCTTTCGATGAAACTGGAGAGAAAGTCTCTTTATAATCAATGCCTTCTTTCTGAGTGTAGCCTTTTGCGACAAGACGAGCTTTGTACTTAATAACATTGCCCCCTGAATCCCTTTTGGTTTTAAAAATCCATTTACAACCAATAGGTTTCGTACCTTCGGGCAACGTAACAAGCTCCCAAACGTCATTATCACTCATAGACTTCATCTCATCATTCATGGCATCAATCCACTTTTGAGAGTTAGAACACTTAATGACTTGACGGAAGTTGATTGGATCATCTTCCTCAAGTCCAATATCACTTTCTTGTTCTTGGAGAAATACATAATAATCATCCGAAATTGCATTTCTCCTCTCTCTAGTGGATCTCCTTAATGGCATTTCAGTTTCTTGAGGTTGTTGAGTTTGATTTTCATTAGTTATATCAGGGTCCTGATGGGGAAGATTTTCGAGATTGTCTTGAACCGGAGTTGCTTCAACAACTTGAGGGAAAGACACATGTTCTTCCTCAAAGACAAAATCTCTAACAACTTTATCTCCCCACCCCCCAAACTCAATATCCTCAAAAAACCTAGCATTTCCCGTCTCAAAAATAGTTCGTGATGTGGGATCATAAAACTTAAAACCCCTGGATTTTCAGAGTATCCAACAAAATAGCTAATAACCGTCTTAGCGTCCAGTTTCTTTTCATTCGGCCTATAAGGCCTTGCCTCAGCTGGACAACCCCAAATGTGAAATCGCCGAGTACCGGGTTTATGCCCAGTCCAAAGTTCATATGGGGTTTTTATTGTAGCTGCAGTTGGAACTCTATTAAGAATGTAAGCTACGGTTTATAATATGGATTGGGACTTTTCATGAATAAGATATAGGTACCCATAATGAGAGTAATCGTCTATGAATGTGATAAAGTATTGTTGACCATTCCGACAAGGAGTAGGAAATGGCCCACAAATATCCGTATGTATCAATTCTAAGACGTCCGAAGCTCTCTTAGCACCTAATCTAGTCTTGTTTGTTTGTTTTCCCTTGATACACTCAACACAAATTTCCGAATTTGAGGTATCAAGAGAATCAAGAATTCCATCTGACACGAGTTTCTGAATTCTTTGAATGGATATGAGACCCAAACGTTTATACCAGAGTGAAATAGAATTCTCATTAGTTAACTTTTGGTACCATTAAACTTGTATGCAAAGTTTCTTTATTTGAAGTTATTGTATCAACCAAATATAAGCTATCAAATGTTGATAAAACACCAGTACCAATAAGATTTGAATTCCGAAAGAGACTAACTTTATTGTCCCCAAATGTACATTTATAACCGGATATGTGCAATTGGGGAACTGAAATTAAATTCCGTCTAAAAGACGGTACAACAAAAGTCTCATTCAAATCTAAATGAAAACCGGTCTTAAACAACAGCCTAATTTTGCCAATAGCTTCAACTGGCACCTTCTTGCCGTCACCCTCATAGATGTATCTTTCACCATCTTTTGGTTTTCGGCAGTTCAGGCAACCCTGCATAGATATCTTTATGTGAGCAGCATAACCTACCCACCAATTATCCTTAGGTACCGAAATTATATTAACTTCAGAACAAACAAGAGACAGAAATGTACCTTTTTTTCGCACGCCAGGCATGGTACTTGGTACAATCTCTCTTTACATGATCAGTCCCATTACAAAGAAAGCAACCTAATTCAGTAATTTCAACCTTAGGTTCCTTATGTTGCTTAATCTTGGGCCTTACAACCGCAACTTCCTTATTTTTCCTCTTCTTAGTTTCCTTAGAAGAAGATGCCAAATGAGCACTTTCAGTCTTATCTTGCTTAATCCTTTCCTCTTCTTGCACACAATGTGAAATGAGCTCATTAAGAGTCCATTTCTCCTTCAGGCAGTTATAACTGACCTTAAACTGATTAAAGTGTGCCGGAAGAGATATCAAAACAAAGTACACAAGCAGTTCCTCAGGTAAATCCAGCTTGAGTGACTTAAGTTTCGAAGCAAGATGAGACATTTCCAAAATATACTCCCTAATGTTTCCCTTGCCCTTATACCTCATAGAAACAAGTTTACTCAATAGTGCACTTGTTTCCGCCTTTTCGTTTTGAATAAAACGCTGTTCGAGGTTTTCAAGGAAAACTTTGGCAACAGGTTCATCATTCATAGTGCCCCTGAATGATTCTGGAATTGCACGCTTCATGATCATTAGACTCATGCGATTCGAGCGTTCCCACTTCTCCATCACCCTCCTGTCATCAGGAGAGGATGTATCCTTAAGAGGAGTAGGTTGCTCGGTCCGAAGTGCTAAGTCAAGATCCATGCAACTGAGAACGATCATGACGTTCTCTTTCCATTCCTTAAAGTTTGTGCCGTTAAGCACGGGCATGCTATTGATATTGGCAGAAATCGTAGAAGCAGAAGAATTTACTGAAAACATAACAAAAGGATTACTAAATACATGCTTACAAATACTTGAACTTTAACTTTATAGATTCAAAATTAGGCATTTCCCATTACAAGATACCTAGCACAACATTGTTTTTAGTCTTTGGACAGAAAAACAACTTGTAAGTGGTACTCTTGGTGTAGTGATCAAACATAGACAATAAACTCCTATCAAATATTAAACCTTCCTTTGGGCCGATTTAATATTCACATGGAAAACCAAATAATCGTCTCATATTTACCACCACAAGAATGTTCGAATTCCTGCCAGATAACACCTTCCTTTGGGCCGATGTTAAACGCATGGAAGACTAACATCCACAGTCATCTTATATTTTAAAATTAATCAATCTACACAATAGAGGTTACTTTGGCAACATAATGCTTCAATTGAATAACTAAAATATTAGATGCTATAAACTTTAGTTCCTTAAGCCATTTTATGAATCTCAACTTAATGTGTTACATGATTGGATGTGTAACACTTGAATATTAATCGTTGTTTACTGAATTGGACAATTCTATAATATATAAGAATTGATGGACTATAAAACAATTAACATTCACTGAAACTTAAGAGAGTTGAAACATTTTTTCTTAAACTTTACTGGACCAGACAATCGATTGTCAACACAGACAATCAATTGTTTGGTTTTTTCTGAAAATTTTAAGTCACTGGATGTGACAAGGAAAAATTTTTCTAAGTTACTGGACCAGAAAATCGATTGTCAAAACAGACAATCGATTGTTTGGTTTTTTCTGAAAAAATTTTAAGTCACTGGATGTGACAAGGAAAAATTTTTCTAAGTTACTGGACCAGACAATCGATTGTCAAATCCAGACAATCGATTGTCAGGTATAATTTAAAAACATTTCATCTCACTGGAGTGTATACAATCGATTGTACAGTGTATACTTTTTCTGAATTATAAAATGATTTTTTAACATGAATCTTTAAACATGAAAACATGTTATTTACCAACTAAATCATGCTATATACAACGTTTTAACATGATATAAAAACATCAAACTGAATCAAATCATAACATTCATAAGATCATGCTATCATGCTATTTCATGGTAGAATTTCATAAACAAAATTCTAATTATACTTTAACATGAATCCTAATATAACATGAACCTTATGAACATCCAAATTATCCAAAATTGAAGGGTGGCTCTGATACCAATTGTTAGGACATGATTCCTACTAAAGACAACAACCTTCATATTGAATAATCCGGAATTACAACTACATGAGCGGAAGCTAACCTGAATCCATATGTGTGGAATTTTATGAACCACCTTTGATAATTGTCCTTGATTCCTTCTGAACCTCTTGATCCTTTCTTCAAGTTTCTTGAAGTTTTTATGTTACCACAAGAATGAATCCACAAGATTTAACAATATGAGAATTGTTACACAATAACAATAATATGACAATGATCAAATTTGGCATATGGTTTTCCACCCTATTTGCAAGACAATGGACAATATGGTTCTTGATTCAATGGGAAGAAGAAGAACTTGTCTTGCTAAAGAATGGGAACCATAACCCCACTTTATAACTCTAGGAGTTACATAACCCAAGAGACAAGAGTTACAAGACAAGAGTTATGTCTTGAGTTATGTCTTGCAAGAGTTACATAACTCAAGAGTCACAAGCAAGTAACCATAGTTACTTATGTAACCTTAGTTAGCCCATCATAAACTAAGGTTGCCCTTTTGGGTATCTACACATTAGTCCTACACTTTAGTATGACAATACATTGGCCCCTTAACATAATGTCCATAAGACCACATAATTAGGCCAAACCAAAAGATAGCACATAACATATAATTATCCATATATTGTTCATATGTGTGTAGATATAAGTCCATATATCTAGATATAAATCCATATATCTTACACATTCGTCACTACAAAAAGGATAATGGTAACCCTGCCATTAACTACTTCATTTATGTATTTCATAGTAATACAAATACATGTCCTATCGAGACAGAATTTGGAACTTGCTATCCTCTTGTCTAGCAGGCAAAGATTTACCTCCGTGGAAAGGAGGTTCGGTCAAATTTAGTTGCCTAGCAGGTCAAAGATTTACCTACGGTTTGGTCAAATTTAGTAGTTTTGGTTTAAATTTTGTATTTGTCTTAAAAAGTTAGAAGTATATATATAAAGTATTAATTTAAAATTCAGTAACTTACGATGACATAAATTTTGAATTCATAAGCTTCAAATCCTACTATATCAATGGCGTCCTGCTGTGTCAATGGCTAGGAACGCCAACTAATATATTAATTATCTTGACTTCTGAGTCAACCCCAAGTTTACATTGCCAAAATACATTTCGTAAATGTGAACGAAAAGCATGCCTTAGCTAGTTAGTATTTTATTTAGCAGAGGCAACTCTATTACTTCTGGCTTTGATCAGCGCATATTGAATGAAACATATTTTGTTATTCTAAATTTAGTCCTATTTAACTTACCGATGATTTATTTTATTATTTCTTAGGTTGCATAGAACTTAGATTAACTTGTCCTTTGAAATTGAGTGATACTTCAAAACTCTACTAATTAAATTATTATAAGTTACAGAAAACTTTCACTTAACTTTTTTTTTTTAAAGTGTATTACTGATTGTGTAGTCAAAAACTCAGGCTCTTATTAATTTATCATTACGGTACAAGTGGAAATACCGGTTGAACGCTAATTAAATACAGTAAGTATATCAACTAGTACTTGACATACGTTTCCAGATAGAAAAAAATAAAAAGAAAAAGAATTCGGCAAATTGGAACATAAATTTAAACACATGGAATGCCAACTGAATTGACAACTTCATAGGAATGAACTAATATTCTTTTCTCATATGATATTATTGCACCATTTTATTTGGCATGACTATCAGCACAAAATTATTGTGTTTACGTCAATGATATATAATTATCAAATCAAATCAATTGTATCAGGTTATTAAATCTAAAGATCAAACCAAACCAACAAAACTCGGGTTTTTCAATCTCGCTTTTTTTTTTACTTTGCGGGTTTTTTTCGATTTTTTCCGGAACAATCTTCGGAGAACAAAACATATAACTTGTGCTAAAAATATTTCTTTAATCCTAGTAAGATGCAACTATATAAAGCATTTTTCAAGAAAATAATATAAATTATGAGATATGTCATGGCATTATCCTAAAATATTCAACAATAAAATTATGTAATATAAATATTGCTAATTAAAAAGCCATAATAAAAATAAATATAATCTAAAACTACTATGTCATGTTAAAATAAATGGACTAATAAGGGAGTATTAATTACATGACTAAACACTAAAGAAAAAATAAAAATGGGTTATGTCTTTTTATCAAAAATTATTGCAAAACAGAAAATAGATATTCAATACATTCCCGTTCCTAGTATTAAATTGAATGTCTTTTGTTAGCATTACTATATATATAGCATAAGTAATTATCTAAACATAAGAACCATAAATAAAATGGCATGCAATAATATCAAACAGTAACTACCATAAATAACTACCATAAGGGAGACACAATCCAATACACAAATCATCTATGGATAGCCCTGCCAAACCTCACCCAACCCCGGGAGAGGAGTACAAAAAGTTATAAGAGCCCCTATCCTACAACCCTGATACTAGACCTCCAGATTTTCCTATCAAGGGCCATGTCCTCGAAAACCGCATTCTAGCCATGTCATGCCTAATCACCTCTCCCAATACCTCTTACGCCTCCCTCTGCCTCGCCGCACGCCGGCCACCGCCAGCCGCTCACAACTCCTCACCGGGGCATCAGGACTTCTCCTCTGCACATGCCCGAACCTCGTCTCGTCTATCAAGACTATGTCATCAGCAAATAACATACACCAAGGCACATATCCTTGAATATGTCGGGTTAGAGCATCCATCACCAAGACAAACAAGAGAGGGCTAAGCGTCGATCCTTGATGGAGCCCCATAACTACCGGAAAATAGTCTAAGTCGCCACCCACTATCCTAACTCTAGTCTTAGCTCCATCGTACATGTCCTTGATTACTCTGATGTAGGCTTCCGGCACGTTCTTCCCCTCCAAGCACCTCCATAGCACCTCTTTGGGACCTTGTCATACGCCTTCTCCAAGTCGATAACAACCATGTGCAGGTCCTTCTTCATATCCCTGAACTGTTCTACCAGCCTCTTGACAAGGTGGATAGATTTTGTTGTGGAGCGACCCGGCATGAAACTGAACTAGTTAACAGATATATATGTCATCTCCCTTACCCTCACCTCGATCACCCGCTCCCAGATCTTCATGGTGTGACTTATTAATTTGATACCCCTATAGTTGTTGCAGCACTGGATATCCCTTTTGTTCTTGTACAAGGACACCACTGTACTCCACCTCAACTCCTCCGGCATCCTTTTGATTCTGAAGATCACATTAAACAACCTGGAGAGCCACTCCACTCCTGACCTACCCGTGCATTTCCAGAACTCCACCTGGATCTCGTCAGGCCCGGTCGCTCGACCCCTACTCATCTTACGCAAAGCCCCAACGACCTCCTCCGTCCTGATGTGCCTGCAGTACCCAAGGTCTCTATGTTGCTCTGAATTCCTCATCTCTCCTAGCTCTATGTTATGATCCCCCTCCTCGTTAAGTAAGTCTTGAAAGTACGCCTGCCACCTCTTCTTGACTTGAGACTCCCCCATCAGAACTCTACCATCCTCGTCCTTGATGCACTTAACTCGATCAAGATCACGCGCCTTCCTTTCCCTTGCTTTAGCTAACCGGAATAACTTCCTTTCTCCCTTAATAATACCTTACCTCTGATAATACTAGTTAGCCTAACTAGAAAAGTGCAATGCTTGGATTGGACATAGCCAATCGATAGTCAAGAGAATAAACCATGTAACAGAGTAGCTTTAGCTAAAGAAGCTATAGCGTTATAACAATAACTGCCATCGAGATTGAGACTGCTCAATGAAGTCTTCATTTGGATTAGGGAAGCTAAGTGTACCAGGATCAGCTTGTTGAGTCCTGGATAGAAGCATGGAACTAACATCATGGTGGTTCACAAAAAATCAACCTTTGTGCTTAGCTGCCCTTATTCTAAAAGAAGGGAGATTAAGCTTATCCATTCTGAATGTGCCTCTAGCATCATTAGGCAATTGACTTTACTGAACATATATGACTTGTTAGCTGAGGTTGGCAGCATGCTTGGCTAAGGCATCTGCCACCATATTCGCTTCTCTACAACAGTGATAGATTTGTATGTTGTGACTTCTTACCATTTTGTTGATCTTTTCAATATCATTGTAAAGATTTCAGGGGGAGTTAATCTTTTCCTGAATCATCTGAACTACCAGTAGGAAATCTAATTTAAGACTAAAATTGGATATGGTGTTCCCACAATACCATTCTACACCAAAAAGAGCAGCTCCTACCTCGGAATAATTGTTAGTTGAGAATTGAAGGGGTTTGGCAAAGGCCATAACCATGTCTCTATTTCTTCTCCTAAAAATTTCCCCTGCCCCAGCTTTAGCCATGTTAATCATGTTGCTTCCATCTGTGTTGAGGATGAAAGAGTTGTCCAGAGGACTATTCCACTGTACCATTCTACCAGTAAACCTTGGCTTGTAATTGGGTGCTGAATTGCACGCGTTGTTCCAATCCTAATAGCTATCTATGCTGCTTAATTTCTTCTCAATGATGATTTTGATTTGAAAAAATATTTGTTGCTACACTCTTGTAATCGATATAGACCGCTGACCATACATTGTAGCACATCTGCCTTTCCATATCTCCCAACATACTATATTGGGTGTAATCTGTAGTAGCATTTTGTGTACAATATTATTGGTTTGCCCGTTCCACCAGGTGTTCAGGACTTGCAGAATATTCCTCCACATTCTGTTGGCTGGTTCACCAGGAGGAAAAACATGATCAAAAGTTTCTTCCTTTGCATTTCTACAGCAGGAGCACATAGGCTCCACCTGAATACCAAACTTGTGAAGAGTTTCATATAGTGGGAGTCTTTGGTCCAAATTTTAGTGAACAATGTAGTGGTGCTTCTCCTCTGTCTGAGTGCTTGAAAGACTGATGCATATGAGAACTGTTCATTTGGGTTAAGACACTATATTTCTTTATCTTTGGTAGGGATGATATCTCTGTAAATATTGATGATTTCAGTTACTAAGTTATCTCGTATCACATCCTTAAGAGCTGATATGTCCCAGCTATGTTCTTGAAAAAAGTTCTTGATATTAATATTGCCAGGTCA
The DNA here is from genome assembly GCA_034376525.1 of Nicotiana benthamiana. Taxonomy (NCBI): domain Eukaryota; kingdom Viridiplantae; phylum Streptophyta; class Magnoliopsida; order Solanales; family Solanaceae; genus Nicotiana; species Nicotiana benthamiana. The sequence continues at coordinate 132,561,909 of CM067334.1, forward strand.
CAGATTGGTTGACTTGCTGGTAGATGGGCCCACTAGGGATCCATTTGTCCCTCCAGAATATAGTTTGGCCTTCACTCAATCTCCAGAAAATATTTGGTTCGACATATCTTCTTGATATCCATCAAGTTCCTCCAATTGTTAGTCTTTAGAGTTTCTAACTTTGGATATGCATGGCATTAACTCTAGGACAATATTTAGTTAGGAGAAATCTTGAGTAGAGATTGTTTTCAGTTCGAAATCTCCACAATCTTTTTGCAGAGAAGAATGCATAAATATCTTGAAGTATTTTGATGCCAACTCCTCCCTCTTCCTGTGGATAGCACATGTTAGTCCAAGAGCTCCAACAACAACAACAACTGCCCAGTATAGTCCTATAAAGTGGGATCTGGGGAGGGTAATATGTAGACTGGCCTTACCCCTACCCGAAAGGGCAGAGAGGTTGTTTCCAATCGACCCTCGGCTCAGTGAAGAAAAAAAAAACAAAAACAAAAATAAAATTAAAAGAGCATTAGTATATAGAGCAGTAGTCCAAGAGCTCCAGTGGTAGTTATATTTCCCTTCTGTCTCTCCCCCCCCCCCCCCCCCCCCAAAAATCAGAGAAGTACATTTCAATCTGATTTAACACTGTTTTTGGAGGAGCCATAGCTGCAAAAGGTGTAGTGTTTGGGATTGGAGGATGTGATTGATAACAACAGCTTTTCCTCCGGCGGAGAGCATTTTACTCTGCCACCGGCCACCCTCCGAATTTCTATAACACCTTAATTGCTATGTCTGTGAAGTAGCAATCTTCTTTTTACCTTTGTAAATTGGGCAACCTAGGCATGTGAATGGGAAGTTTTCATGTCTATACCCACTCCATCTCGTTATTCTATTAATATTCCTTCTGTTAGAGTGGCCATAGGTTTGAGTAAGCGTGTTGAACATATTTATGAGTAAAATTTTGAATTAGTTGGAAATATTGAAAAACCCTTAGCGACATGATATTAACGAGGTAGTTGGGTATTAATATTGAGTTGGAGTAGAATAATAGTTTAACTTTGGTGGTTGAGTTTGATGGTTTGAGTGACCACAAATGAACTTTTTGAGCACTTATGAATTATTGAACACCTACAAATGAATCTACGAATTGATGTATCTCTCACTCCAACTATGGCGTCAATAGTTTTCTCAGTTTTCTTCTTCAATTTCTCTCATTTTCCTTACTCCAAACAGTTAACGCATGGGAAGGAGGCATCGAGAGTATTAATAGAAACCATGAGGGAAATTGGGCAATCATGTATATGGTAGATCAGTAGGGAATGCGTTTGTTGCAAATAACAAGACATAATGCAAAAGTTAACAAAGTAAACTTTAAAGGATGAAAAATAACATAACAAAAAGAGAAATATACTAAATGAGTTACAATACTTAAATATGATTTGGTCAACTTACGTATGATTTACTATAATAAAAAAATGAATAAAAAATCAGGGAGAATAATTCCCCAATAAATAAAATTCTCTTAACATCTACATTGTCGATGTTGTTGCACGACGAAGAGATCCTTAATTCATAGAGGTCCAAAACCTTAATTTCCTCCAAAAAAGAGGTCAAATATGAAAAAGATCTATTTTTTCCTTTTAGGAAAACTAAAATAAATTATTGTAAATATTTTAACTTTCTTTCAAGTAACCGGTAAAATCTAAATATAAAAAAATCAAAGCAAATTGTAACAGGCAGATGTTTTTTACAATGTGCTATAGGGAGGAGAACAAAGTTGTAGACGTGCTTGATAACTATAATACTTTCTCGTCCTAATTTATGCGATATTTTTCGCTTCTCGAAAAAGAATTTTCATCAATATTTAAAAATGTATTTTTCTACCATATATATGTGAAATGTTTAGCAGACCGTAAATGGAATCTTACCCTAAGATCCTGTAGCGACCCGATCAGTCGTTTTGAGCTCTAGCGCGTCATTCAGCTGTTTGAAGCCATGAACAGCTTCACTTCAGGTATTATGACTTGTACTCATGTTCGGGATTGAATTTTGGGGAAGTTAGAAGTTGATTTGGAAAGAAAATTCTCATTTCGAAAGCTTTATGTTGAAATAATTGACTAAGAATGAATTTTTGAGTAACAACCTTGGAATCGGGATTAGAAGGTTCCAGCAGGTTCGTATGATAATTTTGCACTTGGGCGTATGTAAGGATCAGGTTTTGAACGACCCAAGAGTGTTTCAGCGCCTATTGTGGAAGTTAGCCTTCTTGGAAGAATTTCATAAGTTTGGGTTGAAGTGCATTTCAGTGTTATCGATGTCCGTTTGAGATTTTGAGCCTAGGAATAGCATCGTATTGTGATTTTGGTATTAGGGACGTGTCTGAAAGTGGATTCGGAGGTGTGTAGGACATTTTGGAATCATTTGGCTAAAGTTAGAAATTTGAAGGGTTTTTAGGTGTTTGACCGGGAGTAAATTTTTTGATATCGGGGTCGGATTGCAATTTCTAATGTTGGAGTAGGTTTTGAATATAGAATATGACTTATGTGCAAAATTTGAGGTCAATCGGACGTGATTTGATAGGTTTCGGCATCGAATCTATAAGTTTGAAGTTCTAAAGTTTATTAAGTTTGAATTGAGGTGTGATTCATGATTTGATATTGTTTGGTGAGATTTGAGGCTTTGAGCAGGTCTATATTATGTTATGGGACTGGTTTGTGAGGTTGGACAGGTTTCGAGGGTCTCCAGTGTGTTTCGGTTCATTTCGGGCTGTGTTGGAAGTGCTGATATATGATATCTGGTTTCCTTCTTCACGAACACGAAGAAAGTCCCGCATTCCCGAAGAAGAAAGTTGGAGGCTGATGGATTTGGCATTCGCGAACGCGAAGTCGTGATCACGAATGTGAATAACTCTGCTGAGTTAACTACGCGAATGCGAATGGCTAATCGCGAAGGCATAGAAGGAAAGAGGGAAGCAGAGCCTATGGATTTTTAGCCTTCGCGTTCGCGAAGGGGTCACATGGTGAAGCTACACATTCGCGAGCTAGGTCTCGCGTTCCCAAAAGAGGATTTTTGAAGCTAGAGTTTTGGCCTTCGCGAATGTCACAACCCAAAATCCACTAAGGGTCGTGGTGGCGCCGAACTCTGATGTCAGGCAATCCAACTAAAATACTTAATTAAATTTCAATTTTAATGTTTGTTGAAATCATTTTCCTTATATATTGAAATAATAAATAATAAAATTTACAGAAATATCCATGGAGTCTTTAACGAACCTAATATTGAGGAATCCAAAAATCACCCTAGAATCCGGTGTCACAAGTGCATGAGCTATTTCTAGGAAGCAATACAATATAACAACTGTCTGGAATACAATGAACAGAAAGTAAATACGGTGAGAGAGACTACACTAGCTACGGGTCGCCTCGAGAAATGTAGCTCACCTAGTCCCCGTATAATCCACGCGTTACGCCCACTAGACCACTAGTAGCACATGTGCATGTACAATAAAAATTCACAACAAGTGTAGCATGAGTACGAAAATAACGTGTACTCAGAAAGTATCACCGTCTAATCTCTAAGAAGTAGAGACGAGAGGTCGACTTCGACACTTGCTAGTGGTGCAATAATAACACTGTAAAAATATGAGGAAAATATGGATTTATATAGCAATAATAACTCATAAAGCCAGAAAACAGGTAACACCCTCTCAAACAATAAGGGATTTTCCATGATTTACTATTCATTATCTTTATCAATTTATATCGAGCCATGAAAGGGAATATCAACATTTAAAACTCTCACGGAAGCAATACAAGCATCCGTATATCATGCCGAGGTAGTACGATCCGATCCAATAGAAATATAAATTGTGCACTGCCGAGGGTAGTATGGCGGAAACCATAGATACATCTATTTAATATACCGAGACATTCGGCCCGCTCCGAAATTAACCACAAGCAGATAGTCAATCAAGAAGTCAACAAGGAACAATTATCCAAAGAAAAGCCAATTCTCTTTTAAAGGTTTTTTACAATGAAGTTTAATTTTTTCAAAAGATCATTTACTAATTCGATGTGATTTAAGTAATTCAAATCGTTAATAGAATTACAAATATTTCCAAGTACATCATGCTTTTGGGTCTTACACTACTTGGACAATAGCATATAGTAGCTACGTACGGACTCTCATCGCCTCATTCATGCTTGGCCCCCCTCCCCACCAATAGGAGCACATAACCAATTATTTCACCTATACTGCCCCACCATGTTTGCTATTTCTCCTCCTATTATGTTGCTGGGAATATAAGCTTCACTCGGTATTTTCATTAAGGAATTTTTATGTGCCTTAGATCATTGTAGAAGAGCCAGAATAGAAATTTGTGCTGGCTTTTTGTTCAGCTGCTCGACGACTGAGTAATATTTGGCATGTACCTTCCAAAAAAGGTCATCAGACCTTGTTTCAACAGCCCGCCCGGAGGCCTGCTTGCAGGACTCAGCCAAGTGTTCATGTGCGGTAATTGCTTCCCCAGTATACGCCTTTCCTTTCCTTCTAGCCTCAGCGGTGTAATCCAAGGTACAACATTTGTCTTGAATGGGGTTACGTCTGTCATGGGGACTGGAAATGGTTCCTTGGGAGGTAACACAGTAACTTCAAATGGTGTAGGCGCCTTTGGAACCCCGAACTCAACCTCAATTAGTTTTGGCCCCTTTACAGAGGGTGCTTCAAACTCGAGTGGCACAGACACATTTACCACATCTCCCTCAGAGGGCTGAATCTGGACAACAATGGGATTGAGAGTAACTGTTGGCTTCTTAGGCTCGTCTCCTTCAGCTATCAAACCGATTGACCCCTTGGGGTCCCAATCATTTTCGATCTCGATCTTGTGGATGCCTCCACCCTTGTGGTTATGCAGAGGGTTGTTGCAGACATTAGGAGCGGGCTCCTTTGCCATAATTATCTTGTTGTAAATCGGATTCTGAATCTTGTCTCTCAACGAGCAATACTCGTCGATGGTATGGCCTTTTATCCCATAATGGTATGCGTAAGTCTTGTTTGGGTTGATCCCATAACCAGTTGCCTTGAGTTCTTTAAATAATTGGTCAATTGGCTCTGCTATGGCGGTGTATTGTCTAGGAGGTCTATGGTCGAAGTTTTCTCTAGGTCTAGGGAAGTTTTGCCAGGTAGGAGATGATGGGTAGTGAGAAGGTTGGGAGTTATCTGCTTGGTATACGGGTGCGAGTTGGGAATATCTGGGTGAAGTGGGTTGATACGTAGGTGGTGGAGGTGATTGGTTAGTAGGTGGTGGATTTTGGTAAGTTGGTGATGGTGCTTGGTAATTTAAGGTAGGTTGAAATGTGAGTGGAGCTGAGGGATAGGTTTGGTACTTCATAGGGGAGTTTTTCCTTTGTGCAGCCATTACAGAATTCACATCCTTTTTCTTCGACGAGCCACTAGATTGTAAAGACTTATTGGTAGCTTGCAATGTGTCGAGGTTACTGACCATACCATTTTGATCCCTTCTTCAATCCTTTCTCCCAACTTGATGATGTAGGAGAACTTTTGGCCCTCTATTAGCATCAGCCTCTCGTAGTACTACGAATCCTGAGCATGGACGAGGAACCTGTTCATGTGTTCTTCCTCCAAGGTCGGTCTGACCTTAGCAGCTTCTGACCTCCAATGAGTAGCATACTCGCAAAAGGTCTCTGTGGGCTTCTTATTGAGATTCTGGATGTAAAACACATCTGGTGCATTCTCAGTGTTGAACCTAAACAGATCCATAAAGTCTGACGCCATGTTAACCCAACTAGTCCATTTCTTTGCATCTTAGCTAATATACCAGGATAAGGCATCACCCTTGAAACTCCTCATGAACAGCTTCATGCGGATCTTCTCGTCCCTTCCAACTCCTACCAACTTTTGACAACACATTCTCAAGTGGACCGTGGGGTCACCTATGCCATCAAATAGTTCAAACTTGGGAGGTTTGTACCCTCCGGGAGTTGAACATCTGGCTGAACACAAAGATCTTCGTAATTCAATCCTTCAACACCTTTGTTACCTTCGAAACCTTGGACCCGGCTAGTCAACTTCTTGATCCCAACTGCCAAATTCTGAATGAGGGATCTCTTGTCATCTGACTCGACTGCACTAGCGATTGGCTGACTGTAATGCGGCATAGTGTCCATAAAGATTGGAGTGTTACGGTCTTTTGTGGTGTTTTGTTGTTCAGGAACGTGTAGTGGAGTGTTATGTATGGGTTGCATTGGAGGTTGTGGAATGTTCTGTGGTGGTGCCGAATTCTGGGCGTTTACATCGGGAGCGGCAAGAGTGATTGACATGCTTGTCAAGTTTCTAACTTGGTCCAATTCGCGGAATCTTAGCAATGTTTGGTCCAGATGAGCAGAAGTTTTATTGGTGATTGCAGCACTCTGAGTCTTCAAGTTCCTTTCTAGAGCTTGTATCTCCCATTTTGCCTTTGTTCCTATTTCTGGTAGGATTTGAAGGAGGAGGAGGTGGAGGACCCTTGGATCTTGTGGAGTATGCTAATGGTGCCAGAATGCAAGAACCAACCTTTGGGAGGGGAATAAAAATCAAAGAAGAAAATGTAAAAAGTTAGTGTGGGTTTTGATATTTAAACACATTGTGCGGGAGAATAAATTGCTTCCTAATTTGGGTGCCTCGTTGTGCCCGAGGTAGGCCTAGCGACAAATTAAATTTGGAGAACTTATAACGCTAAATGCCTCATTTTATTGATAAAAACAAAATGAGTCTAAAACAACTAAATGATAAAGACGTCACCAATGGATAGCGGCCTTATTACATTTAAGAAAGCAGAAGAGTAAAAATCATAACTACTTGGTCCCAGAAGGACCTTTCCCAGATTCGGTATTCTTTCCTCCCTCGTACAGCTGCATCTACTCGCGCATCCCTAGCAGTAGATAGGCTCGAGCCAGATGTCCACCTGCACATCCCTCAGTATTCTGACAGTCTTAAATCCTTTTTAAGAACTTCCCTTCCAACTCCACTAGACCTGGCTCCAGATACCCCAAACGGTTGTTGGCATTGACAGCCATATCCTTACACTCGTTGATCAGCTTCTCGTTGGCTTCATGTATTTCCCATTGTTCGTTCTCACATTCTCTCATCCTCTTGCGAAATTGGTTGTATTTGAATTGCGCTTTCTTTTCAATAATCCTGTGACCGTGGACGAATCCTGGACGACCCAAACTAATGTGATCATCTTCCAACCAACCTGTGTAGTGTGGCACACACCCGACATGATAACTCTCTGGTTCAATAGATTCCTTCCCTAAAACGAGCTTGCAGCGCCACATATGCTGAGCGTGACACCTATGCGGGCTATCATCATCTTGAAAGTCAGCCCTGAAATGACTCATTTTTTTCTATCCTGGGTATTATTTGTTTCCTTCCGGCTTGCCTCATGACTCGGAGGAGGACATAAGGATGAGTTCCCCTCATGCTAATGAGTATGAGGAATGGTGCGTCTCTAGAATGGATAATGAACTCCCCTGATGGGAACCACTCGAACATCCACTAAATTTTCTCATCTTTTAGATTCTCGAACAACTCTACCCATCCACTGGCTTCCTTTGGTTGAGCGAACGTGTTTGGCTTGAACTTCATTCGCTTTGGGTGATGAAAAGAGATATGGTCATCCCAATCCCTGTGTATGATTTCATGTCTCTAGTCTCCTTTCTAAAGGTGTTCTATGAGACATAGTTGAAGTACCGAATTACAACCCTTGAAATGTGGAGCCACTTGCTGACACTTTCTCTAGGCTCGATAGATTGCAGTGATGATCATAGGTACTATGCTGAAAGACTGCCCGTCGATTCGTTCCATTAAAGTTTTGGTCACCATGGCTAGTCTGGTGTGGATCCTAGCCTGCTTCATAGGGAAAATAATCATGCCCAAGAAGGAAAACATGAACAAAAACACCCTTCTAATATATGTCCCAAAGAGGTGAGGGAAAATTCGTCCATGTAGGTGCGATAGGATTTCCTATGGCCATATCTCTCGTATACGAAGTCGAATGGTATGTAGGAGTCCCTCAAGCAAGAAAAGTTGGGATTTTTCTTGAGTCCCATCATCTTAAGAAAGCCTATACTTTTGCGATTTTCCAGCATAAGCAAACCCGGAGTCTCCCAAGGGATACCAGCGAGGCCCCCTATCTCTTCTAGCATAAGGGTCATTTCCAAGTCTCCGAAATGGAACGCTGATTGATCACTAGCCCAAAACAAAGTGGCAGCCTCAATGATCTTGTTGTTGGGTTGGATTTCCTGAAGTGAGGGAAAATATTGTAAATACTTGCAGAGGAGGGTTTGATCACTGCCATGAAGATCTTCCCACCAGCTTTGCAACATTGGGTGGATGTTGGATACCATACCGAATCTAGGGACCTCATGCCTCATTTTCTGCAAGCAAAGTGTTAGACCCTTAACCCCACCAGACTCGACTATTTAAATCAATAATTAGCAAAAGGTATTTAGTTCTCCAAATAAATGCACATAACGTGACGGTGTCCGTTTGGGTTTCAGGAAACCCGATGGACTTTGGTTTAGGCTGTCTTAATGAGTCACTATATAGACAACATAACTGACTTGGCTAGGCTGACCATGATGCATGAACAGTTTCAAGGGAAGAGGGTTTCTACTTTTGAAGTGCTAGACAAGGTACCGTTGAGTGGACAACTCAAGAGGGAAAGGCGTGGAACCATCAACTACACCGTTGATCGACTGGTTTTACCGCAAATATTCCTTTGCCACATTTAAAGGGTTTATAATATCGGAAGGGAGCAACCACTCATTATAAGAGTTTCTATAAGATTTGTTTTTCCACGAGTGGAATATGATGTTGACAGATGCAGGGTGTGTTTGGTATGATGGAAAACATTTTCCAGAAAATGTTTTGCAATTTTCCCGGGTTTGGTTGGCTTAAATGTTTCGGAAAACATTTTCCTTGTCAATTCATTTTCCTCCAATTGGAGTAAAATATTTTCCTTATCAAGAGAAGGGAAAATATTTTTCAAACCTCCTTCTTAACCTTCTCCACCCTCACTAACCCGCCCCATCCCCTCTCCAAAAAAGATATTTTTTTAAAATTTCAGTTTTTTCTTTACTACCCACCCTAAGGTAAAATACTTCATTTTTTTTTCAATTTTAAATTCCTTTTTTTTTATTTTTCTGCACCACCCCCAACCTCCCCCCGCCTCACCAGCACCCCCCTCCGCAAAAAAAAAAAAAATTTTTACCTTAATATTTTTTTGTAATTTTAAACTTCTGTTTTTTTTTCAATTTTTCTGCACTACCCTCCCCCAACCCCCCAACACCCCCCCCCCCGGAAAAGATTTTTTACTTTTTCTTTTGTTATTTAATTTCTATTTTTTTAATTTTACTGCCCCCGCCCCCACCCCACCCCTCCCCCCAAAAAAATTAAAATATATTTTTCAGTTTTAGTTTTATTATTTATCGGTTTAAATGCTAAAAATTTTACAAGTTCCAAAATAATAAGTTCAGAGGTTTACGGTTTAGAAATTGTAAAGTTTACGGGTTCAAAATTTTGTGGTTTTAAATATTTAGCGGTTCGAAAGTTTATGAAATTTGTGGGTCCAAAAAGTTATTACTTTTAAGGTTTATGGCTTCATATTTTGTTATATCTAAATTATTTATGAATACTCTTGAGAAGTTATTTTCCTTAATTTTCATACCAAACACCGGAAAATGAATAAGATTACTACTTGTTTTCCAAGAAAATATTTTCTTGGAAAATATTTTCCACGGAAAACATTTTCCGTTACACCAAACACACCCGCAATTACAATAATGAAACAAATTACATGTATTTTCACGTTCATAAGATAAATTATTACAATGCTTGCTTGAAATTACAACATTATCGAAATAAAGCAATAAAGAAGGCAATTAAAGGAAAGAAAAGACATGAAAAGTCAAGTTAGTAATTGTGATGAAATAATCAAGGACATGAAGTAAATACAATTAAGTAAGCAATAAAGTCACAAAATAAAGTAATAGTAAAAGACCAGAAGAATCCCCAGCGGAGTCGCCATGTTGTCCACGCCCCCTTTTTCTCTCGAGGAAAAGAAATCGGGTTTATGATATTATGGGTGGAATGACTTTTTTATCCCCTCTCGAGATATTTGGGCTATGGAGTTTCAAGAGTCGCCACCTAATAATTATAGTGCATTAGGACACTTTTAGAGAAAAGAAGAAAAATTTGAAAGAAAACTAGAGTTTGGGTAAGGGCTTGAGATTATCTCGAGGGGAAGCTGTTAGGCACCCCTCAAGATCCACTAATGTGGTTCCTGCTTTGTTGTGACTTTAAAAAGAGTAGGAATAGACTAGCATAGTTTGCACATAAGAAATATAAACATGTTGACCATTTTGAAAGAAGAAAAGTACAATTAAAGGAAAGTTTTAATTTAAAGAAAAATATTTAAATGAAGGAAAAGCAAAGAAGGATGGTCCTAGGTTTAACTATAATATGGATCATTCGATGCAATATCTCACACATGTCCCAAAGAGGGGTCGCCTTATGATATTAGCGCATCATAATCCTCTCCATATTCTACCCTTTCCATCCCGTTAAGGTATTTAAACGCGATTAGTCTGGTTTACTTATTGCATGCTAGTACCCGTCGCGACCTATCAGTCCCGGGGTATTTGGACTTCTAATCCTAAAGTGAGAAGGGGATGGGGGCATATATGGAGTTTAAACGGATAAATACTAAGGTGTCAATCAAACCAAATAACAGATAGTGGTATACAAATCAGACACTCAAAGGCTCAAATAAAACCCCGTAGATCATAACAGCAATTAGTCTAGCATGACTTGCAAGTACTGATTTGGTCTTAAAAATTATAATCAACAGTGGGTAGACTAGTTTAACACATAGAGTTGGATAACAAGTCCGCATTAGGCAACCGGATCCAGTTTGTCAGAACTTAAGGTATTTTTAAAAGAATAGTGATTCAGAAAGCGATAATTTAAACAATAACCTGTACACAAGAGTTTTGGAAACAGGAAATTGAAATTTGAAAAAGTTTAGAGATGGCTTGCAAATTAGCCAAACTTCTTAAGTAAAGTAAAGTTTTAAAGAGTCATTTTTCGAAAAGCATCGGAGTAAAGATTTAGGTAGAAAGCTAAGGGGTTAGTCTCAGAATAAAGATGTATATTTTGAATTTTAAGGACACAACAGATCTATAAGAATATTAAAAAACAGACAAATTTGGACAGGTTTTGAAAGCAAACGGGTTTGGAGAAAACTTTCGCTGAAAGCGTTTGACAGATTATCCCTCATATTAGGTAAGTTTGAACTCCTATAGGCATGATATCTATATCTTGATTTTTAAGACTCGTTACTGCCATTGAACTGTCAGAAGGGGTGAATATTTGATTACCCTACAGCTTGCCTAACGTTTATGCACTTTCTATAGGCATGATTTCTATGTGCTTGGAATGCAAAGTCCTATAGATATGATTTCTAAATGGTATGAAATATTAAAATCCTATAGGCATGATTTCTAAACGATTTGCAATATTAAAGTCCAATAGGCATGATTTCTAAACGATTTTCAATATTAAAGTCCTATAGGCATGATTTCTACCCATTGACTTATGCACATAAACGTAAACCCCTCCCACGCACTTTTCACTAATATTCCCTAAATTCTTTTACAAGGCTGTTACAGAACCAAAAGAAAAAATAAACAAAAATGAATTACAGCCTACATCTAGATCCGAGAAGCCTCTCAATCTTAATACCGAATAACATGTGTTTCACCAGATCCGAATTCCAGCTTCCAAGGCCTTCTTACAGTGTTTCAAAATTCCAAGGGCTTTCATGAAGCCCAGGCAATGCTTACACCCTGAAGATTGAATAGAGTAGTGCAATGTGTGGAATTACCAGTCTTTAGGAATCCAAGTTCAGCGGGAACTATAGGGTCCCTAAGCATGGATTACCATAGGGGGTAGAACGTAAAGAACTAAGAATAAGTGTAAACAGAAGGGATTAGAGGAAACCAAAGCAAATGATGGTCATACCCAGTCATGGTAGGACTGGCACACCTCTAATCCTTTACTTGATTCAAAAAATAAAATAGTAGACTTTCAGAAGTCACACAGGGGTCTGGACGGTGATTAGGACACTACCAGACCCTAGTCAAGGCTCAACATATGAAAGGTGTTAAGGGAATGGGACTGGTTTGAGTGAATGTTCAAAGAACCTGATCCTAAGTCAAGGATAGCAATAGGCTGCTACCTTAACTTATAACATACTCACATACAGGGGATTAAAATGAAAGGGATTGATTTGAGTGAAGGTTCAAAAGAACTTGATCCTAAGTCAAGGATAGCAATGAGATGCTACCTCAACTTTGGACAATACTCACACACAGGGGGGTTAAAGGGGAGGGGACCACATGAAAGAATTCATATTAACATCAATAAAAGTATAACATAACTTAAAGGTGTAGGAGAATAAGGCATAACAGATTAACGTATAGTCATTTAGTAGCAGAAAACATGTAGTTGAGAGGTCATGTAGAAAGGAGAAGTAAACACATAGTTTTAGAGAACAATATTTAAATTGTAGAGACCTACTAGTTGCAAGTTTAAAATGACAAAGCAAGAGAACAGCCAGAGAAGCAAACACAAGCAGGACAACAAGAGATTCCCAAAGTCTAGGCTTGGCTTTCAGCCGGCTAGACAGAGCAGTAACACAATTAGCAGACAAGAGAGGGAAACTTTGAATGTATGTGTATTGAACTCCAGTTGTTCATTGTGTTTGAAGAGAATGAGTAGGGTATTTATAGTTTGAAAACAGGTGGTAAGTAAGGAAAAAATAATTCAATACCAACTCAGAATCAATCAGGGGAAAGGACTTCCTTTAATTAAGGAGTCGAACTAGAGTAATAAAAAGCAGAGTTTATTTAAGGAAAGAAGATCAGGAACACATTGGGTAATACGGGGTAAATACATAGGAAATTTAAAATACTCGGTTTAGGTAAATCAGGTAAGAGTAAAATCAATTAATCACATAGTAAATCAAGGAGTTAAAGATTCGAACTTAATAATGAATTAAGTCAGAAAACAGGTCCAAATCAAACAACGAAAGAATCACGTAAATTCATACAGAAATCAATCCCCATAAATTAGGGTTCTTTAGAGAGGAAAAGGTTTGATTATAAAAGAGAGTGTAATCTTAAACATGTGAGGCTTAAAATTTAGTAGAGTAGTCATGCAATTAAAGTAGAAGAACATAGCCGTGGATGAAATCAAAAGGTCTTGCAAGGCTTAGGGTTTTGAAATCAAATAGGAAACAAACAAAATACTCGTACTCAAGCGAGTTTGATAACCCCAAAATCTAGGGTTTCTTCCACAAATCAAAGGTATAGACAAAAGCATGGAAAATCAGGCAAGAACATTCATGGAAATCTAGTAAAGAAAATATAGTAAAGAAATTACTCGAAAACCTTTAGAGGAATTACAATAAAGAAAAATACGCAGAAATCATATTGAAACATTTAGGAATTATAGCAAAACCCAAATAATGCAAGAAAGCACAGTCGAACAAGTAGAAATCAGAAAACCTTAAGTTTTGAGAAGAGGAACAGTTTTGAAAGCACAAATCGGAAAAGGTGTAGAAAAAACTTCAAAAACTTAGAAAATAGCATGGATCTAAAGTAGATATTAGAGAGAAATAAAGAAAACCTCGAGGGCTTATGGTTTTATAGAAAACCCTAGAAAATGAGAAAGGCCTGGAACGAACTGCCCCTGAGTCGAAGATGGACTCACAGGGCTAGGGCTCACCGGAGATAAGCTAGCAATGGTCATTGAACTTGAATTGGAGGGCTTCTATGCTGGGGTCTTCAAGGTCAGACCTTGAATCTTCATGCAAAAGGAGGATAAGGGTAAGTGGGGGTAGATATAGGTTACACAGGGTCTGAGAGGCCATCATTTTCGGTGGAACAAGGTCGGAGACTGGCAGAGACGGCTAGGGTTTCAGAGGGTGGTTGAGAGCGTTTTGAGAGATGAGGGGTTACAAGGGCGGCTTGTTTGGTGTAAAATGATTAGGTTTAGGGGTGTGTTGGATTAAAAAAGGAAGGGTTTAACGTGGACCATTGATCTAAATGATCAACGGTCGAGATTAAGGGGTGCATGGGTCAGGTTTATTTAATTGGGTGTGGGTGTAATTGGGCAGTGTAATTGGGGGGTTAATTTGGGCTAGGATTTGGGTTTAATTTAGGCTATAATTGAAAGTAAAGAGGCTAAAATTTAAATAGTCAATTTCCCCATTATGAATTTATAAAAATAGTAAAGGATGTTCAAAATCAAATTAAAAATACTGAGTTAATAATCAATGCATAAGTACTAATTTAAAAATATTAGAGATGATTTCGTTATTAAACAATTCTATTAAATTGAGAAATAGGCTAAAATTACAATTTTATGCAATTTTAGTTTAAAATACCAAATAAACTTGGAAAATTATGTAAAACTCATAAGAACTATATTTTTGTGTAAATGTGAGAATAAAATAAATTATTCACAAAAATGTCAAGTTTTGGGACTAATTATTGGATTTTATAGTGCATAATAGGTCATAAATTAGTTTTAAAAATCTTTAAAAATTGTGAAAAAAATACCAAAACCTTTGAGGATGCTTGCATATGCAGATACATGCTATTGTGAATTTGTGCATAAATACATAAGGAAAAATTTGGTATCAACACCATGTCCACTGCAAGCTAGCCAAGTGGCAAATCTTGCTATGTGAATTCGACATTGTTTATGTGACTTAGAAGGCAATCAAAAGGCAAGCCTTGGTGGATAATCTCGTCGAGAATCCCATGGACGGAGAATACGAGACTTTAAATACGTATTTTCCCGATGAAGGTATATTTAACGGATGATGGTATTGCAAAATCCTATGATTGTTGGAGAATGTTTTTCGAAGGAGCTTCAAATTCCAATGGAGTTGGCATAGGGGCAGTCCTAGTATCAGAAACTGGCCCGCATTACCCGGTATCCGCGAAGCTCAGGTTCCCGTGCACCAATAATATGGCCGAATACGAAGCCTGCATCTTGGGGCTCAAAATGGCCATTGACATGAACATTCAGGAGTTAATAGTGATCGGGGATTCAAAGTTTCTCATAGATCAGGTCCGAGAACAATGGGAAACCAAGAACTCCAAGATACTTCCATACTTGCATCACATACAGGAGTTGAGAAAAAGATTTGCAAAGACAAAATTTGAGCACATCCCCAAGGTCCAGAATGAGTTCGCAGATGTATTAGCTACTCTATCATCCATGATCCAACATCCAATGAAGAATTTCATTGATCCTATCCTAGTAAAAAATTATGATCAGGTAGCTTACTGTTCTCATGTCGAGGAGGAAACAGACGGAAAACCATTATTCCATGACATTAAGGAGTACTTGACAACAGGAGAATACCGAGAACTTGCAAACACCACTTACAAACGCACACTTCGGAGGTTATCTAACAACTTCTTTCACAGTGGTAGAATCCTATATAGGAGGAATCCAGATTTGGGTTTGCTAAGGTGTGTTGAAGAAAAAGAAGCATCCGGTCTCTTGGACGAAGTGCATGTAGGGACCTGCGGGCCGCACATAAATGGTTTCGTCTTAGCAAAGAAGATACTCCGAGCAGGGTATTTTTAGATGACTATGGAAAAAGACTATATCTAGTATGTTCACAAATTCCATCACTGTAAAATACATTCAGATATGATAGAAATGCCTCCAAAATAGATTACTACAACAAGCTCACCATGGTCATTCGCCGCTTGGGGAATGGAAGTTATCGGACCTATCGAGCTTGCCGCATCAAACAGGCACCGGTTCATCTTAGTGGCAATTAATTTTTGTACCAAATGGTTCGAAGCAGCATCATACTAAGCAATGACTAAGAAAGTTGTGGCCGATATCGTCCACGACCGAATAGTTTATCTGTTCGAAATTCCGGAATCAATCATCACCGATAATGGTTCCAATCTCAGCAGCGACTTGATGAAAGAAATGTGTGAAACATTAAAGATCAAACACAAGAACTCTACAGCCTACATGCCTCAGATGAATGGACCTGTAGAGGCAGCCAACAAGAATATTAAGAAGATACTAAGGAATTTGATAGAAAGGCACAAACAATGGCATGAGAAGTTATCTTTCGCCATATTAGGATACCGCACCACAATCCACATATCAACTGGAGAAACTCCCTACATGCTAGTTTATGGTACGGAGGTGGTCATCCCCACCGAGGTAGAAATTCCTTCCTTAAGGATCATACAAGAAGCAGAGTTAGATAACACTGAATAGGTAAGAGGTTGCTACAAGCAGTTAGCCCTCATTGATGGGAAAAGAATGAATGCAGTCTGCTATAGTCAATTGTATCAGAACAGAATGTCCAGAGGTTTCAGCAAAAGGGTCAAGCCAAGGAAGTTTACACCAGGGCAGCTGGTGTTGTAGAAGCTATTCCCACATCAAGATGAAGCCAAGGGGAAGTTCTCTCCCAATTGGTAGGGTCCGTTCATGGTTCACCGGGTTCTAGCCGAAGGAGCCCTTATTCTTGCAGAAATGGACGGAGAAGTCTGGCCGAAGCCAATTAATTCGCATGTAGTAAAACGATATTATGTGTAATCATTTTCCATTTCTTCATGTGTAATTTGAACTATGCCTGACCTGATTCCCATTTAAGAGGGGATACATAGGAAGCCCTATGGGTTCGGTCACAATTTTAAAAATTCCATTCCCCCCCCCCCCCCCCCGCTGTTGGAACTGGGGCAGAATATTGAGAAGGAACCTCAAAATTCTCAAGTTGATTTTCGACCTTTCCATCGCCAGGAATGCAAGCCCAGTAAACTGGGGCAGAATTTTGATGAGGACCCTCAAAATTCCAATGTCGATTCTCATCCATTCTGCGCAACCGTTAGAAGTGTCAGCCTAGCAAAATGGGGTAGAATTTTGAGAAAGACCCTCAAAATTTCGGAGCAAGAGAGGTTTCAATGTCTTGAACCGCGTTGCAGTTGTTAGTTCATCTAAAGAAAACTATTTTGATTATGCACCTACAATATACTTACTAAATCATGCATAAATATTTTCCGAATTGTTGTTGTTTTGGCGACGCTACCCCAATGATACACTACGTCAGGGGCACGAGAAAACGAGCTAATCTTTCCCCCTCTTTTAAAAAACTCATCATTTTTCTTTGAATGCAGGTGCTCGACATACAATATCATTAGGTATATTTGTGCACTCATACTTTCCAAAGAATACAACCTATTAGAATCATCACTTATTTAGAATTGCTATCCGTACACATCATCCCCAGGAGTCATGATATCGTATTCAGCTATCAACTAAGAGATCTTACTACTCTTCGCCCTTTTACTTTATTGCATTCCATATGGCTACTTATGTGCCTTCCGAGGTTAATCTCTACCTCCATATACATTCTCTGCATAAGGATACTTTTCTGCCTTTCGAGACTAAGCATTTTCTCCATCTGCATCTTGCATAAGGCTACTCTTCTGCCTTTCGAGACTAAGCATTGTCTCTATCTGCATTATCTACATAAGTCTACTTTTCTGCCTTTTGAGACTAAGCACTGTCTCCATCTTCATTATTTTAATAAGGATACTTATCTGCTTTCTGAGGTTAAGCTCTACCTCCATCTCCATCATTTACATAAGGCTACTTATCTGTCTTCTGAGACTAAGCTATGTCTCCATCTACGTTATTTGCATAAGGGTACTTATCTACCTTTTGAGGTTAAACTCTACCTCCATCTTCATAAGGCTACGCTATCTGCCTTCCGAGACTAAGTAATGTCTTCATCCGCATCTAGCATGGCTGAAATATTACCTCTTTATATTTCTCACACAACTGCAATATCGCTACCTTCACTTAAATTCTGTACCGGCTGAAATATCACCATTTCTTTCATGGACTGAAAGATCGTCACCTTTTGCATTTTATGTGTTGAATGTGTTAGAAACACGTTCTCAATGCAATATACTAAACGTGTAATCTTTTGTAGGTTTTGATGAATGACAAACGAAGCAAAAATTGATATATGACGGAATTCAAGTACAAGCGCACAATGGTTGCGAATAAGATTGAAGTTCAAGATATAGCTTTCAATTGTTATTGAGCTGTTCTAAATTGTAATCTCGATCCTATAACTTGACTCATAGTATGGCCTCTCTCATAAAACTATTTTCCAAAATCATGCATATTTAATTCTGTGTCAAAAAGATTTTAAAAACATGCATAGTTACATTAGACAAAATGTTTTCTAAACATGCCTCAAAAATCTGGGCTAAAATAATCGATTATGTACTTATGATAATCGATTGTTTCTGAGCCAAGACTGCATGACAATCGATTATGAACTAATGGTGATCGATTGTGTTGAGCTGATGTCTTCCAGTGATTTTAAATTTAATTAAGTAATCGATTATGTCTTTAGATAATCGATTATCACTGAGACAGTAAGTTTTATGATTTTCAGAAAATAACAAGTAATCGATTATGTCTTTAGATAATCGATTATCACTGAGACAGTAAGTTTTATGATTTTCATAAAATAACAAGTAATCGATTGTTGCAAAGGACAATCGATTGTTGAAGCTGACCGTTGTCAAATGATTTTCAAATACCATAAGGTAATCGATTATAGATTTTATATAATCGATGTTTTGCTTAAAATCTGGAAATGATTTTTAGAACGTTGCTGAAGTAATCGATTATAGATTTTATATAATCGATGTTTTGCTTAAAATCCGGAAATGATTTTTAGAACGTTGCTAAAGTAATCGATTATGAACTTAGTGTAATCGATTATCTGATTTTGAATATTGCCAGTAATCGATTATAGATTGTATATAATCGATTGTGAAGCGTTAAATCTGGGATTGATTTTTAAACTGACTGGCAGATAATCGATTGTTTGGTCTTAATAATCGATTATCACTGAGTAATTTCAGCAACTCTTAATTGGCAATTAGGCAACGGTAATGCCAAGTTTTTCAACTATAAATACAGCTTCATTTCAGTGTTTTAACAACAACAACATACACAAACTGATCATTACATTGCTATAAGCTTTCATTCAATTGTTCTTCATTTTCTACTCATTTCATAAAGCTTTTGAGAGCCATATTATTGCTTAAAGTTGTTGTGATCTTGAACATATTCTTTTACTCATATCTACTCAATAAGGAGTACTCTAGTTAAGTGAGTGTCCAAGTATTTGATATACTTGTAAGAGAATTGCGATTCTCTTGTTTCAAGGAACTTGCGTTTCCTTGGGTGAAGTCTTTGAGATTGCGATCTCCGAGCAACTGTTTGAGGCTTGTGTCCTCAAGTGTGTAACGGTCCGTAAGCTTAACAAGATAGTGAAAAATCTCGAGAGAGTCTCTCGGGGACTGGACTAACCACGTTGGTGGCCAACCAGTATACATCTTTGTGTAAGTTTATTTTTCTGCATTTATTTTACTTCCTGCAAAGTTTAAATTCCGCAAGAAAACGCTAAATTTTATTAATACGCTATTCACCCCCCCTCTAGCGTAAAGCGTAGTTTCTAACAGAATGATCGCCAACTTATTCAAAGGCATCATAGTTTGGACGCACCATCCGCATAGCTCGAGAGCATCATCTCATAGCTGTGAATCTTTATTTACGCTCTTCATGGCCCGGGACGTCAATGTCTGAGGACGTCATCCTAACCGTCCGAATACATTATTCATGGTCCAATGGGAACTTGCATTACGTTTAATTTATGCAAAATATATGTCGTATTACTTACTTCAGGTACCCCGACTAGCAAACAGCCTCAGTAGGAGCAATCCCTCTCCGGTTCTCGCAACCTGTCAGATTTCAAATACCTCTTCCAATCTAAACATTGAGTCCGTCCTGTTAAAATATCCATCGGCACATTCCGTCAATGGTTCCTGAACTACATATGGCCTAATTCCTGTAGGACCACGGATATGTAGGCAGCTCAGAGACCAGAGCTCGATCAAGATTCTTTTCAATCGCCGCTTCCGGTCAAAATTAGTCATCTTATCTTTTTCTGAAAACTCTTTCATCCTCCTAGGGTAAAGAGGGTTGTTGATTCCCAATTTTTTCCTAGGTATATTTGCACCCAAAATACTTCTAAAATAGCATATATGTGCATATATAAACACACCCAAGAGTTTTGATATTTTTAATAATTTTTAAATTAATATACTGCCTATTTTAATACAAAAGAAAATCAAATAATTATTCCCAAATTATTATTTTTGGTGAATAACACATTATTATGTTGGATCGGGCAAGACGATCTCGGTATGATTTGCGCATGTTTGTATTGCTTGCCATGAGATTTACAAATTTTGATATTGCATCCCTAACCTGAGGTAAATTGATAAATGATAAACTATGAATTTATGGAAATCTATTACTATTAGAAGAATTATTTTCTGCTTCATGATTAAATGAGTTTATAGATACTTTACAAAATCTATGATTTTTCACATTATTGATATTTTATTATTGGGCCACTAGTAAGTGTCGAAGTCGACCTCTCGTCATTGCTTCTTCGAGGTTGATTGGATACTTATTGGATACGTATTATTTTCGTACTCATACTATACTTATTGTGATTTTTTGTTGCCCAGGAACATGTATCTCTAGTGGCTTCGTTAGGCGCATCGATATGGTTGTTACGGAGACTAAGGTGAGATGCATCTCTCGAGACGAACAACAGCAAGCAGAGTTTCCTTCAGAGTATTGTGCTTTCTTTTCTATTCAATTTATATTTCAGACTGCTATTGTATTACATTTTATTTTCTAGAATTTTGCTCATACACTCGTGACACTGGGTTCAGGGATATCTAAGGGATTATCTAGTATTTAAATTTGCTAAAGACATCATTATTTCTCGGTTAAGTTCATTATTTATTATTTATTATAAGGAAAAGATAATTTAAAAATACTAAAATGAGGAATTAATTAATTCCTTAGTGTTGGCTTGTCTTACAGTGGTGTCCGACACTATCATGACCCTTAGTGAATTTTAGGTCGTGAAAGATTCTTCTTGTATTTGAAGGATTGCATATATGTGTACATAACACGTAGCGGAAGACAATACCAATCCTAGATAGATCTTTTCGTGTTTAAAATTTATTTGCAGGTCAAAGACAAGATCTAATATGTACATGGTGAAGAGAATCTCATTTAAAAAATTCTTCAATAGTGCAAAGACTTTAGGTGTATCCATACTTAGACCGATCCTTGCTATCAGCTCTTTGATCAATGAAACCCGCGAACAAATTGAACGAAAAAACTTGTGCTGAAATTTTTCTCAAAAATCTCAACTCAAATTAGAAGAACAAGAAACATTTTTCTTGTAATTGTATTTTCTCTCATGGCTTTATATTGCACTCTCACTTTCACAATGTCTTTTTTTTATCTTCTCAAAAATTAATAATTTGATAAATTTTCTTAATCACCCATTATATAGCATTACCTACACACCTTTTTTTCTATTTTTTTGAGGTAATGATTTAATTAAGATAATAGTTTATTCCAAAAGTAAACTTCATGAAATATTTTATATGAAAATTCGAAATTCCGTCTAATTGGCATCGTGACTGCCGATTTCAAATCCAATTTCAATTGGAATATAAGTATCAATTAATGTATTATATTAAAAAAAAAATACCAATCAAATTTTTAATGGGTGTTGAATCAACCTCACCTGCTTCTTTGGACTTTTTGGCAATCCAATCCTAAATTGGTTTTACCAAATAAGTTTCATCATTACTATATTATATGCATTTCATATATATATATATATATATATATATATATATATATATATATATATTTAAACCAAGAGATAATTTAATTTGTTATTTCAAATAGAAAACTTTAATTTATTCACAATATTTATTATATCCTTTATGCTAGCACAGAATATAATAATATTTTATTTGGACTAATAACTAAATTTATTTGACCAATTAAATTCGTTAATTTAATTATTAAATGATAAAAAACTAATTATTTAGCAAAGATCAGAAAATTTGTTAGTGTGCAAACCCACTAAGCCGGTAGTAAATTGATCACATCAATCCTAATTAAGGGTGGCATCTAGCAACATTCCTTAATGACCGGATAGCATGAAGTATTCAATTTTCTCTCAAGAACCAGTAGAAGAATAATATAGTAATTTCTTCTGTCCTTATAGCTCTGGGTCACTCTAGGATATGGTTTAACTGCTAAATCCTAATAAGTGACTAACTATGTGTTCATGTCAAATATAATCGATCATTGAATGACCTATGTGACGACTCAAAGGGACATCGCCTCTTTTTGATCGATTCTATGCTTCTAAAGCCTTGAAAACCTCACTTAGAATCATATCGATTCGCGTGTACAGTCGGGCACTTAGCCAGAAAGCTTAAATATGAATCTCTGTGAAAAATGCCAACTTTTGTGTTTAAAATGAATATATTTGACTTTGTTTAACATTTTGGGTAAACGGATCCGAACCCGTAATTTGACGGTCCGGGAAGGTTCGTAAGAAAATATGGATCTCGAAAGTATGCCCGCAATCAAATTCCGAGGTCACGAGCTCGAGAAATAAATTTTTAATAGAAATTATTTTTCTAAAGTTTTTAAGAAAAATTGAAAAGACATTTGATTAGAACGTGTTGATATCGGGCCCATATTTTAGTTTTCGGCGCCCGATACAAGTTTTATATATGATTTTATTCCTTTTTCTGAAAGTTGATTAAAAAGGACGTCGTTTGATGTGTTTCGGACTTAATGTCCTAAATTTTCAACTTAATGAAGTTTGAGGAAAAAGTCTTGATTTTGAGGTTTGATTCATTATTTTTATGTTATTTTGGCAATTTGATCGCTCGGATAAGTTCGTATGATGTTGTTGAATTAGTGCATATATTTGGTTAGGAGCCCCGAGGGCCCGGGTGTGTTTTAGATGTGTTTTGAGATGGTTTAGACTTAGAAAAGAAATTGCAGAAAATAGCATTTCTGGTGTTTTGATATCCAGTGCTATGAGATCGCATAGGCCTTTCCGCGATTGCATTGAGTTAGTTTCCATGTGCCATGATTGTTCTATGCGATTGCATATTTTCTCCTGCAATTGCATATAGTAGCCACCCTTTGTTATATGTGATCCCATTCCCCTTCCCCGATCGCAATGCATATAAGCCAAACCCGTATTGGAGCTTGTTTTCTTCTATACGTTCGCAATACAATGTCCGCGATCATAATAGCCAACCTTCTAATCCCTATGCGATCGCATGACCTTTTTTTGCGATCGCATAGAGCATATTTCTTCCTAGATATTTTTGAACTTCAGAAACAGTAGATACGAGATTTCACCAAGTTTTCACAAAAACCTTTCTTCTCGAAGCTCTTAGGCGACCATTGAAGCAATCCTTCACCAAAACCTCGTGGGTTTGTAATCTTTAACTCGTTTCCTTCGTTTTTCATCAACATCTATTGCAATTCTAGGCCTAAAACATATAATTAACGGTAGAACTTAAGGAATTGGGTAGAGTTAAGGCTTTTTGATTTTTCTTCATTTAGACCTCGTTTTGGGGTCGAATTTGAAAAAAAAATTATATATTCGGGCTCGTGGGCGAATGGACGATTTGATTTTGGTTAGAACCTCATGTTTTGACCAAGCAGACCCGGGGTTGATTTTTTGGATTTAGGAAAGAATGCTTGGAAAGCTATAATTAGGAATTGGGCTCACATTGTTTAGCATTTATTGACGTTATTGTTCTATAGATATAATCGATTTGGAGCCAAATTCGAGAGAGAAAGCGGTAATTGAGGATTGATTTGGCCATAGAAGTTTGAGGTAAGTGTTTTGGTCTAACCTTAGCTTGATGAATTAGGAGTTGAATCTTATTTGCTACGTGCTAAATGTCGAGTACGACGTATAGGCATGGTGACAAGTATCTCTATGTTGGTGTCTAGCATGATCGTGAGTCTCTATATTGCTGATATTCTGATTTTGTTGTATCTTTCATGCCTTAATGATTATTTCTTTATATTGTAAAGAGCATACCAATGAAATTGTGCTTTGAACTTCGAGAAGCATTGGCTCGAGTTGTAATACGAATTGTGAAAGTATATGAGATAATTGAACCCTTTGGAGCATTGGCTCAAGTGGTAAAGTGCGTTATGAGTAAGAAGTGAAAGAAAGAGAAATAGTTATTGAATTATTCCCTTGTCGAGATGTTTTTTGTTTTGTTGATTATCTCCCTTGCCGGGATGTTGAGATTTATTCATATTGTTCCCTTGTCGGGACTTAGTTGTTTAATTGTATTCCATTGCTGGGATTTTTACCATTATTTGTCTATTCCCTGGCCCCTTTGTTTGGGATTGTTGTTTGGGTGAAGAAGAGTGGTAAATCACGCAGAGTGATGTCGTGCATTATTTACGATTGTGAGGAAAGAGAGTAAATCACAAAGGGTGATGTCGTGTCGTACGATGTACCATTATGTTCTGATATTCATTGACTATATTGTGAGGAAAGAGAGTAAAAGTACGAAGGGTGATGTCATGCACATTATTATGATATGATTAATTTGGTAAGAATGAGAGTAAAGCATGAAGGGTGATGCCGTGCACATGTTCATTCTAAATATTGCTTGGGTGGGGACGAGTGTAAAAGCACGAAGGGCTATGTCGTGGAAATTTTAGATTTCCGATTCTTGTTGACATTTTGAATTTGTTGCTTCTTTCTTTTATTGAGGATTTCTGTTTGGAATGTTACTTCCCCACAGCATGTTTCTCCTTCCCACATTGACTGGTTATTTCCTCTAATTCTTTTCCACTATATATAAATATATATATATATATATATATATATATATATATATATATATATATATATATATATATATATATATATATATATTTGAAATGTACATGTTCTTTGATAGTCTGGTCCTAGCCCCATCACTACTTCGCCGAGATTAAGCTGGGCACTTACCAGCACATGGTGTCGGTTGTGCTGATACTGCACTTTGTGATCTTTAGCACAAATCCTTGTATTGGACAGCAGCAGTTGCGCGGGAGCCATCCTTTAGTCCAGTGAGACACCGAGCCCGGCATCTCCTCTATCTTTAATTTCATTCTGTTATCTCATGTATCCGAGACAAACAATTTATATTTATTTCAAACGGTTGTTTTTGGTACTCTTACTAGTTTGTGAGTGATGTGGCACCAGTTCTTGGGTAGAGGCGTATGTTGATTTCCGCATTATTGTTCAGTTTCTTTAATTTAAGTCTCCCGCTTATACATTTAATTCTGTGGTTTTCATGCTATTACTGATTATTGTTAAAAAGAATTAATTTGTTAATGTAAAAGGTAGTTAAGAGTTGGCTTGACTAGCTCCCATTAGTAGGCACCATCAAGACTCCCGAGGGTGGAAAATCCGGGTCGTGACAAGTTGGTATCAAAGCTCTACGTTGCATAGGTCTCACAACTCACGGACAAGCTTAGTATAGTCTTAAGGATCGGTACGGAGACGTCTATATTTATCCCTTAGAGGCTACATAGTTAGGAAAATTCCACATTTGTTTCTTCTTATCGTGCGAATTTGTTCCTCGAATGCTAGTTGAATTTCTGCTTTGTTCTTTTGCAGATGGCGAGAACACACGCTTCCTCATCTACCGCTCAATAGCTCGAGCCCCTAGCAGCAGCTCCCACTAGGGGCAGAGGTTGAGGTCGAGGTCGTGCCAGTGGCTGAGGTAGGGGCAGAGCTCCGCCTCTAGCAGTAGTACCATTGGCAGAGCCCCAGGTTGATTTTGATGAGGTTCTAGCCCCAGCAGTTCTGGTGGGCCCAGCTCAGGTTCCAGAGGGGTTCATTGCCACCCCAGTTCTTCAGGATGCTCTAGTTCGATTGGTGGGCCTCATGGAGAGTGTCACCCAAGCGGGTTTGCTTCTAGTAGCACCATCAACTTTTTAGGCTAGAAGAGGGGCTCATGCTCTTCCTACACGCACTCAGGAACAGGTAGCTTCCTGGGTTCAGGATCCAGCGGTTCAGCCAGTTGTGGCAGTTCATCCAAGTCTAGTGGCTCAAACCGCTGATGGAGCGGCTATGTCTGCCAATGCTTTGTAGAGGCTGGATTGTTTCACCAAGCTCTTCACTTCTACATTCAAATATGCATCTACTGAGCATCCCAAGATTATCTGGATAGTTGTCACGAGGTTCTTCGAAACATGGGGATCGTTGAGACCAATAGTTGATTTTGCTACCTTACGTATGTCTGGATCCGCTAAGACTTGGTGGAGAGATTATTGCTTAGCTAGACCAGCCGGTTTTCCATCTTTGACATGGGAGCAATTTACAATGTTGTTTCTGGAGAAGTTTCTCCCCATGACTTAGAGAGAGGCCTTTCCGAGGCTGTTTGAGCGCATTCAGCAGGGTTCTATGACGATCACTCAGTATGAGACCAGGTTCATTGATCTATCTCGCCATGCTCATGTCATACTTCCCACCAAGAGAGAGAGGGTGAGGAGGTTTATTGATGGTCTTATTCAGTCAATTCATCTTCAGATGGCCAAGGAGGTCAGGAGTGAGATCATTTTTTAGGAGGCGGCCTATGTGGCCCACCCAGTTGAGATTGTTCTGTCACAGGGAGGTCATGGTCAAATAAGAGGCCCCATCATTCAAGCAGGTTCAGTGGTACCTCGTCTGGGGGTAGATATTCATATGGTAGAGGCCATCATCCCAGACCCTTTCAGTCGGCTCTGCAGGTTTCCCATGGTACTTCAGGTGGTCATGGTCGTGGTTCTCAGATGTACTATTCTGACCATCAGCCACACATTGCACCACCAGCTCCCATCGGTACACTGTCACTTCAGAGTTTTCGAGGTGGTCATTTAGGCCGAAGGGCCAACAGGCTCAGTAGCCGAGAGCTTGTTACACTTGTGGTGATCCAGGGCACATTGCCAGATTTTTCCCTCGAGCACTGGGTAGTTCTCAGCATCAGGGTTCTCGTGCTATGGTACAGGCACCGGGTGTTCTAAATGTCGCACAACCAGATAGAGTGGGGTAAAGCTTCTAATGGTGGAGGTAGAGTTCCTAGTTGAAGCTCAGGCAGCCAAAGGTGGAGGCTAACAAGAAGTAGGCCATCCTAGAGAGGTAGTTCAGGGTGGTAGGGCCCAGCCCTGATGTTATGCTATTCCAGTCAGGCCCAAGGGTGAGTCTTCAAATGAAGTCATTACATGTGCTGTTCTGGTTTGTGATAGAGATGCTTCAGTGCTATTTGATCCAGGGTCTATGTATTCATATGTGTCATATTATTTTTCACTATTCCTGGTCATGCCTAATGACTTATAGAGTATTCCTGTTTATGTGTCTTCACCGATGGGCTATTCTATCGTGGTCGATCGAGTTCATTGTTCTAGTGTTGTTGTGATTGGGGGTCTTGAGACCCATATTAATTTGTTGCTTTTAGACATGGTCGACTTTGATGTTATATTGGGGATGGACTGGTTATGCCCGTACCATGCTATCTTGGATTTCCATGACAAAACTGTGACCTTGGCTTTACCAGATTTTCCCCATTTGGAGTTGAGAGGGACTCCTAGTCATTCTAGCCGCAATTTTATTTCATATATGAACGCTCAGCATATGGTCGAGAAGGGGTGTTTGGCCTATTTGATGTATGTTCGTGATTCCAGTATTGAGGTCCTTCCACTGATTCGGTGCTCATAGTTCATTAGTTTTTGGAGGTTTTCTCTTCAGACCTACCGAGGATGCCACTCGACAGGGATATTAATTTTTGTATTTATTTGGCTTTGGGCACTGAGCCCATTGCTATTCCGTTATATCGCATGGCCCCATCAGAGTTGAAAGAGTTGAAGGAGAAGTTGCAAGACTTGCTCAAGAAGGTTTTCATTAAACCTAGTGTTTCCCTTTGGGGTGCACTGGTGTTTCTTTGTAAATAAAAAGGATGGTTCGATGAGAATGTGTATTGATTACCAGCAGTTGAACAAGGTTACAATCAAGAATAAGTATCCATTGCAGATGATTGATGATTTATTCGATCAACTTCAGGGTGCAAAGGTATTTCCAAAGATAGACTTGAGATCTGGCTACCATCAGTTGAGGATTAGGGCATTTGATGTCCCTAACACAGCTTTCTACACTCGGTACGAACATTATGAGTTCTTGGTTATGTCATCCGGGTTGACAAATGCCCCAGCAGTTTTTATGGATTTGATGAACTGAGTGTTTAGGCCTTATTTGGACTCGTTTGTGATAGTCTTTATTGATGATATTCTGATACATTCCCATAGCCAGGAGGAGCACGAGCAGGATCTCATAGTGATTCTTCAAACTCTGAAGGATAGTCACCTAAATGCAAAATTTTCGAAGTGTGAGTTTTGGTTGAATTCAATTGCATTCTTGGGTCATGTCATATCAGCAGAGGTTATTTAGCTTGATCCGAAGAAGATTGAGGCAGTCAACAACTGGCCTAGACCAGCATCAGCTATTGATATTCGGAGTTTCTTTAGATTGGCAGGGTACTATCATCAGTTCAAATAGGGTTTCTTATCTATCGCAGCCCCGATGACTAGGTTGACCTAGAAGTGTGCCCATTTCAGATGGTCGGACGAGTGTGAGGCAATCGTTCTTATCTAATACAACTCTGATGACTAGGTTAACTCAAAAGGGTGCCCAGGTCAGATGGTCGGACAAGGGTGAGGCGAGCAGAAGCAAAAGACAGCTCTGACTACGGCACCAGCATTTATTTTGTCCAAAGGTTTAGAGCCTTATGCAGTCTATTGTGATGCTTCCCGTAGTTGGAATTAGTGCAGTTTTGATGCAGGATTGCAAGGTCATTCCCTATGCTTCGAGGCAGTTGAATATTCACGAGAAGAACTATCTAGTGCATGATTTGGAGTTGGAAGCCAGTGTTCTGCATTGAAGATTTGGAGGCACTATCTGTATGGCATGGCGTGTGAGGGTTTCACTTATCACAACAGTCTTCAGTACTTGTTCAACCAAAAGGAGTTGAATTTGAGGAAGAGGAGGTGGTTGGAATTGTTGAAGTATTATGACATCAGTATATTATATCACCTGGGGATGGCCAATATGGTGGCTGATGTTGTGAGTAGGAAGTCAGCAAGTATGGGCAGTCTTGCTTATATTCCGATCATTCAGAGGTCGCTTGATTTGGATGTTTAGGACTTAGCCAATCGATTCATAAGGTTGGATCTTCTAAGCCTAGTTGGTTACTAGCTTTCATGATTGCTCATTCTCCATCATTGCAATGTATCTGTGATTGGCAGTTTGATTATCCCTATTTGTGTGTCCTTAGAGACACGGTGCAATGAGGAGGTGCCAAGCAGGTTACCTTAGATGCTGATAGAGTCTTGAGATTGCAGGGCGAGTTTTTGTGCCCTATGTGGATGGACTTCGAGAGTTGATTCTAGAGGAGGCCCATAGTTTCTGGTATTCTATTCATCCGAGCACCGCAAAGATGTATCAGGATTTGCGGCAGCATTACTGGTGGCGTAGAATGAAGAAGGATATTGTTGCATATGTAGCTTGGTGTTTGAATTGTCAGCAGGTTAAGTATGAGCATCAAAGGCCTGGTGGTTTATTTCAGAGAATTGAGCTTCCCGAGTGGAAGTGGGAGCGGATCACTATGGACTTCGTTACTGGACTTTCGTTGACTCGGGAGAAGTTCAACGTAGTTTGGCTCATTGTTGATAGGCTGACCAAGTCAACGCATTTCATTCCTGTGGCAGTCTCCTATTCATCCGAGAGGTTAGCAGGGATTTATATCTAGTAGATTGTTCGCCTTCATGGGGTGCAGTTTGCTATTATTTCTGATCGAGGTATGCATTTCACCTCGCATTTTTGGAGAGTAGTTCAACGAGAGTTAGGCACCCAGGTTGAGTTGAGTACATCATTTCATCCTCAGAGAGACGGGCAGTCCGAGCGGACTATTCAGATATTGGATGATATATTCCGAGCTTGTTTTATTGACTTTGGAGGATCATGGGATAAGTTTTTGCCTTTAGCAAAGTTTTCCTACAACAATAGTTACCGGTTAGTATCCAGACGGCTCCTTATGAGGCTTTATATGGTAGGCGGTGTCAATCTCCGGTTGGATGGTTTGAGCCGAGAGAGGCTCAGTTGTTGGGTACGGATCTGGTTCAGGAGGCCTTGGACAAGGTCAAGGTCATTTAGGACAGGCTACGTACAACTCAGTCCAGGTAAAAGAGCTATGCAGATTGCAAGGTTCAAGATGTGGCGTTTATGGTTGGTGAGCGGGTATTGCTCCGAGTGTCGCCTATGAAGAGCGTGATTAGATTTGGGAAGAAGGGAAAGCTTAGCCCTAGGTTCATTGATCCGTCTAAGATTCTTAATCGAGTGGGAGATGTGGTTTATAGACTTACATTGCCGCCGAGCTTATCAGTCGTACATCTAATTTTTCATGTGTCCATGCTTTGGAGGTAGCATGATGATCCATCCCACGTGTTAGATTTTAGCACTGTCCAGTTGGACATGGACTTGTCTTATGAGGAGGAGCTTGTAGATGTTCTAGACTGGCAGGTTCGTCAGTTTAGATCCAAGAGTTTCCCTTCTGCTTGTGTTTAGTGGAGAGGTCATCCTCATGAGTTATCGACCTGGGAGTCCGAGTCCGACATATGGAGCCGTTATCCTCATCTATTCCCCGACTCAGGTACTTCCTTCTTCTGTCCGTTCGAGGACAAACTGTTGTATTAGAGGTAGAGAATGTGACAACCCAAAGGTTCATCACCTGTTTTTGATCACATCTGTGCTTTTGAGGCCTTGAAAACCTCATTTAGAGTTGCCTCGATTTGCGTACACAGTCCGAGCATGTAGCCGAAAATCTTAATTATGAAACTCTCTGAAATATGCAAAGTTTTCAATTTAAAATGAATAAATTTTGACTTTGGTCATTATTTTGGGTAAACGGACCCGAACCCATAATTTGATGATCTGAGAGGGTCCGTAGAAAAATATGGGACTCGAGCGTATGCTCGAAATTGAATTTCGAGACCCCGAGCCCAAGAAATAAATGTTGAAAGGAAATTTTTTTTTCTAAAATTGTTAAGGAAAATTAAGATGAAATTTGATTAGAACGTGTTGGTATCGAGCCCGTATTTTGGTCCGGTGCCCTATACTGGTCTTATATATGATTTCACTCCTTTTTGTGAAATTTTATTTAAACGGATGTCGTTTCCGTGTTTCTGACTTAAAGTTCTAAACTTTCAACTTAATGAAGTTTGAGCAAAAAGTTTCGATTTTGAGGTTTAATTAATTGTTTTTATGTTATATTGTTGATTTGATCGTTCAGATAAGTTCGTATGATGTCGTTGAGTTTGTGCAAGTGTTTGGTCAGGGGCACCGAGGGATCGAGTGTGTTCTGGATGTGTTTCGGGATAGTTTAGACATACAAAAAAATTGCAGAAAATAGCAGTGCTATTGTTCTGATATCTAGTTCTATGTGATCACATAGCGCTTTCCATGATCGCATAGATTTAGTTTCCACGTGCCCTATTTGTTCTATTCTATCGCATAGATTCTCCTGTGATCGCATATAGTTGCCAGCCTTTGTTATATGAGATCGCATTCCCCTTCCGCCAATGCATAAACGCCAAACCCGGAATGGAGCCCATTTTCTTCTATGTGTTCGCAATACACTGTCCGCGATCGCAATAGCCAACCTTCCTATCCCTATGCGATCGCATGACCTTCTTCATGATTGCATACAACATTTTTCTGCCTAGTTATTTTTGAACTTCAGAAATAGTAGCTACGGATTTTCACTAAGTTTTCACAAAAACCTTTCTTCTCCAAGCTCTTAGGTGACCATTGAAGCAATCCTTCCCCAATACCTCGTGGGTTAGTAATCTTTAACTTGTTTCCTTCATTTTTCATCATCTATTGAAATTCTAGGCCTAAAACATGTAATTAAGGGTAGAAATTAGGGATTTGGGTAGAGTTAGGGCTTTACGGTTTTTCTTGATTTAGACCTCGTTTTGGGGTCAAATTTGAAAATAAATTATATATTCGGGCTTGTGGGCGAATGGGTGATTTGATTTTGATCCGAACCTCGTGTTTTGACCATGCAGGCCCGAGGTCAATTTTTGGGATTTTGGGAAGAATGCTTGGAAAGCTATAGTTAGGCATTGGGTTCGCATTGTTTAGCATTTATTGATGTATTGAAGTCATTATTATATAGATACAATCGATTTGGAACCAAATTTGATAGGGAAAGCGGTAATTGAGCAATGATTTGGCCATGGAAGTTTGAGGTAAGTGTTTGGTCTAACCTTAGCTTGAGGTATTAGGAGTTGAGTCGTATTTGCTACGTGCTAATTGTCGAGTACGAGTATGGGCATGGTGACGAGTATCTATATGTTGGTGTCTAGCATGACCGTGAGTCTTTATATTGCCGATATTCTGATTTTGTTGTATCTTTCATGCCTTAATGATGATATCTATATGTTGTAAAGAGTATATGAAAGAAATTGCAATCTTTGAACTTCGACAAGCACCGACTCGAGTTGTAATATGAATTGGGAAAGTATATGAGATAATTGAACCATTTGGAGTATTGGCTCAAGTGGTAATGTGAGTTACGAAGTAAGAAGTGAAAAAAGAGAAAGTGCTATAGAATTATTCCCTTGCCAGGATATGTGTTGTTTCATTGATTATCTCTCTTGCCGGGATGTTGAGATTTATTGATGTTGTTCCCTTGCTAGCACTTAGCTGTTTAATTATATTCCCTTGCCGGGATTCCTACCATTATTTATCTATTCCCTTTCCCTTTTTTGTGATTGTTGTTTGGGTGAGGAAGAGTGTTAAAGCATGAAGGGTGACGCTGTGCATTGTTTGATATTGTATGGAAAGAGTGTAAATCACGAAGGGTGATGTCGCTTTATACGATGTACCATTCTGTATCGGTATTCATTGCCTATATTGTGAGGAAAGATAGTAAAAGCACGAAGAATAATGTCGTGCACATTATTATGATACGATTTATTTGGTAAGAACGAGATTAATAGCACGAAGGGTGATGCCGTGCAAATTTTTATTATAAATATTGCTTGGGTGAGGACTAGAGTAAAAGCACGAAGGGTGATGCCTTGCAAATTGTTGATTTTCGATTCTTGTTGGCATTCTGGCTTTGTCGCTTCTTTATTTTATTGAGGTTTTCTATTTGGAACTGTTACTTCCCCACAACATGTTTCCCCTTTCCACATTAACTGGTTAGTTTTGTAATTCTTTTCCGCTATACATATATATACTTAAACTGCACAAGTTATTTGGTAGTCTGGTCATAGCCTCATCATTACTTTGTTGGGGTTAGTCTAGGCACTTACCAGCACGTAGGGTCGGTTGTGCTAATACTACATTATGTGCTCTTTAGCACAGATCAAGGTATTGGACAACAGCAGTAGTGCGGGAGCCAGTCTTCAGTCCAGCGAGACACCGAGGAAGCCTTGCAGACGTCTGCAGGCCCGACGTCTCCTCTATGTTTTATTTCATTCTATTATCTCATGTATTTAAGACAGATAATTTATATTTCTTTCAAATGGTTGTATTTAGTACTCTTTGTAGTTCGTGAGTGATGTGGCACCAGTTCTTGGGTAGAGGCGTATGTTGATTTCCGCATTATTGTCCATTTTTTTAATTTAAGTCTTCCGCTTATTTATTTAATTTCTGTTGTTTTCATGCTATTACAGATAATTGTTAAAAAGAAGCAACTTATTAATGAAAAGGGTAGTTAAAGGTTGGATTGATATCTCTCATTAGTAGGCGTCATCACGACTCCCAAGGGTGGGAAATCCTGGGTCGTGACAACCTAAGAAACTCTTTTCTTCTCTCATTCAAGTGCATTGCCCAAGGTCTTAGTTTGGTCATTTATAGTTCATGACAACATGGAGCTCAAACTCATTACCAAGTGTTGACAGATTCCATCATGATCAATCACTAGTTCGACAAGTATTTAATCGTACCCAATATCATTTCGACTTCGCCCTAGGGCCATAGGTGTCTAGTATCAAAGAACATTAAATAACTTTTCTATTACTATGATGATCTCAAGTCAAAGGAACTTTTTACATCACATTCTTCAAGAGAATATCCTATTGACAGTTTATTGTGCTTCTAACCATTTTAAATTATTCAATGAGTTGGTCCAATGATCATATATCTATATGTATCATCTATCTATGTGATTTGGTTAACGGGATCAACTAATTTTTATTACATTGTCACAACCCGAATTTTCCACCCTCGGGGGTCGTGATGGCGCCTACTAATATGAGCTAGGCAAGCCAAGTTAACTAATTTCCATTTTATACACATTTTTTCAATAATTATCAACATTTAAAATAAAGGCAACATAATCAAAATTTCAAGCGGAAGTCTTAACTTAGATAAAAGCCGAATAGAAATGCATAAAGTTTAACAACATCCTCTACCCAAGATTGGTGTCATGATGCTCATGGCCTTCTAGGATTACTACTTACAGATGTCTGAAAGAAATCATAAACTATTTTTTTCGGTACAAAAGATAACAAACTAAATAAAGATGGAGGAGACTCCGGGCCTGCGGATGTCAGCAACGCTACCTTGAGTCTATGGGCTGGAAGCTTGCTCCCGACTACTACTGTTGTCCAAAGGCTGCTCCAACTCTGTGATCTGGGCAAAAGAGTACAGACTGTAGCATCAGCACAACCGACCCCATGTGCTTGTAAGTGTTTGGCCTAAGCCTGGTGAGGTAGTGACGAGGCTAGAACCAGACTCCAGATAAACCTGTGCAGATATATATACAGGTGCAACGGAAAAACAGCGGAAAGTATTACAGTTGGGAGAGGGAACAAGCTTATGGGGATAGCAGATAAATACAGAATATCAGGAATAATAAGGGAAACTACATTTGAATACTTCTAACACGGACGGAATAAGGGAAAACAAGCCACTTTCACTTGTTTCATTTTCCTTTTGTTGAAGGCATGCAACCCGATCCCATTTCATCATATCCTGTGGTAGGCGTACCACCCACTCCCGTTTCTATCACATCTCGTGGTAGGCGTACCACCCACTCCCATTTTATCATATCTTGTGCTAGGCATACC
The DNA here is from genome assembly GCA_034376525.1 of Nicotiana benthamiana. NCBI lineage: Eukaryota > Viridiplantae > Streptophyta > Magnoliopsida > Solanales > Solanaceae > Nicotiana > Nicotiana benthamiana. The sequence goes on from CM067334.1 coordinate 132,597,123, forward strand.
AACGGCTCCCATTTCATTTCATAACTTGTGGTAGGCGTACCACGCGCTCCCATTTCATTTCAACACTATATCACATAGAAATCCCGACGAGGGAGTAAGATAATATAATTAAATTTCCGGCAAGGGATCAAGATAATATAATAAGTTTCCCAGAAGGGAAACAAGATATCAAATTAACTATCCCGACAAGGGAGATCCAGCTATAACTAAGCTTATTCAATTTCTACTTAACACAATTAATACCAATGCTCAGTCATAATAATTACTTGCTCAGTTTTAAAGATCTTCAACCAAGTCCTCACAAGAATCAATTAGGAATACAACAATTTAGAAATTTAGGACTCACGATCATGCTCGACCCCAACGTATAGATACTCGTCACCATGCCTATGCGTCGGACACAACACAAAGCAAGTAGCAAGTAAGACTCACTCCTAATCCCTCAAGATAGAGTTAGACCGAACACTTACCTCAATTTCCACGGTCGAATCAATCCACAACAACCGCGTTCCCTCCTTAATTCGGCTCCAACTCAATCAAATATAAGAAATAATGACTTTATAATATCAATATAAGCTAAACAAATCAAGCCCAATGCCTAAATATAGATTCCCAATATTTATTCCCAAAATTCCAAAAATCGACCCCAGGCCCACTTTGTCAAAACACGAGGTTCGGACCAAATTCATGTCACTCATTCCCCTACGAGCCCGAATATAAAAATTTTAAAATTCGACCCCAAAACGAGGTCTAAATTCGAAAAAAATGAATAGCCCTAACTCTACCCAATTCCCCCAATTCATGATTTGAGCTTAGAAATTTGATAAATGATGATGAAATAAGAAGAAGTTAAGTGGGAATTTACTAACCCAAGTGGTCTTGAAGAATCAGGGCTTCAATGGACTCCTAAGCGAGTGAGGAAGAAGAGAGCTCATGATTTTTTGAATGAAACACGTAGCTACAGTTCTATTTTTTTTAAAATAACTGGGCACTGTTTGCTCTATGTGATCATGGAGGGAGTAATGCGATCGCATAGTGGGAAGGAAGTTGGCTATTGCGATCGCATGAGGGAGATTGTGAACGCATTGAAGAAAACAACTGTGCACTCCAGGTTTGGTCTTAATAAAACGCGCTCACGGAATAAAGATTGCGTTCGCACGAAAGGAACTGGGCTAAGCTATGCAATCGCGGATGAATCTATGTGATCACATAGAACAAATGCGGGGCACCTAAATGATTACTCTATGTGATCGGGATGCTACATATGCGATGGCATAGAACTGAATACCAGAACACCAGAACTGAAACTTCTGCAACTTTTCTAAAGCCAAAACCACTCCGAAACACCTCTGAAACACCCCCGAGCCCTCGAGGCTCCTAACCAATCAAACACACTAACTCAACCACATCCTAGGAACTTAACTATGCGATCAAATTTCCAAAACAACATCAAAACCAATTCATCAAACCTCAAAACCATTAGTTTTTCATTAAACTTCGTACACCTTAAATTTAGAGTTTTAAGTCTGAAATACATCAAACGACGTCCAATTTCAACCAAATTTCACAGAAACATCTTAAATCACATGTAAAACTTGTACCGGGCACCGGAATTAAAATACGTGCCCGATATCAACAAGTTCTAATCAATTTTCATTTCATATTTCCTTAACAATTTCAGAAAAATAATTTCTTTTAAAAATTAATTACTCCGGCTCGAGACCTCAGATTTCGATTCCGGGCACACCTCTGAATCCAATATTTTTCTACGGACCTCCCGTGACCGTCAAATTATGTGTCTGGGTCCGTTTACCCAAAATATTGACCAAAGTCAACTTTACTCATTTTAATACAAAATGTTTAGCATTTTTCATAGAATGTCACATACAAGCTTTCCGGCTACTCGCCCGGACTAAGCATGCAAATCAAGGAAACTAAAAATGAGGTTTTCAAGGCCTCGAAAACACGGAAAGAGAGAGAAAGCAGGTGATGACCCAACCCTTTGGGTCATCACATTCTCCACCTCTAAAATAACCGTTCGTGCTCGAACGGACAAAAGAAAGAAGTACCTAAGTCGGGAAATAGATGAGGATGACGGCTCCGCATATAAGACTCGCACTCCCACGTTGATGCCTCAGGAGGCTGACCTCTCCAGTGAACACGAACAGAATGGAAAATCTTGGATCTCAAATGACGAACCTACCGGTCTAAAATAGCTACTGGCTCCTCCTCGTAAGACAGACCCTTGTCCAACTGGACAGTGCTGAAATCTAACACGTGGGTTGGATCGTCGTGATACTTCCAAAGCATGGATACGTGAATCATCGGATGCATGGATGACAAGCTAGGCGGCAAGGCAAGTATATAAGCCACCTCTCCTACACGATCGAGAATCTCAAATGGACCAATGAACATAGGGCTAAGCTTGCCCTTCCTCCCGAATCTCATCACGCCCTTCATAGGCGACATTCGGAGCAATAGTCGCTCACCAACCATGAAAGCCACATTACGAACCTTGCGATCTGCATAACTTTTCTGCCTAGACTGAGCTGTACAAATCCTATCGTGAATGATCTTGACCTTGTCCAAGGCCTCCTGAACCAAATCCGTGCCCAATAATCGTGCCTCTCCCGGCTCAAACCATGCACCCGAAGATCGACACAGCCTACCACATAAAGCCTCATAAGGAGCCATCTGAAGGCTGGACTGGTAGTTCCTGTTGTAGGAAAACTCCCTAAAGGCAAAAATCGAAACAACGAGCTTCCAAAATCCTTGACACAGGATCGAAGCATATCCTCCAATATTTGAATAGTCTGCTTGGACTGTCCATCCGTCTGAGGATGAATGTTGTGTTCCACTCAACCTGGGTGCCCAATTCTCGCTGAACTGCTCTCTAGAAGCGCGAGGTAAACTGCATACTCTGGTTCAAAATGATAGATACCGGCACCCCATGGAGATGAACAATCTCTCGGATATAAATCTCAGCTAACCTCTCGGATGAATAGGTGGCTGAAATAGGAACAAAATGCACTGACTTGGTCAGCCTATCAACAGTAAACCAAACGACATCATGCTTCTTCTAGGTCAATGGGAGCCCAGTCACAAAATCCATGGAAATCCTCTCCCACTTCAACTCGGGAAGCTCAATCATTTAAAACAGCCCATTAGGCCTCTGATGCTCATACTTAACCTGCTGATAGTTCAAACATCGAGCCACATATGCAATAATATCTTTCTTCATTATGCGCCACCAATAGTGTTACCTCAGATCCTGATACATCTTCGTGGCACCCGGGTGAATAGAATATCGGGAACTATGGGCCTCTGCTAAGATCAACTCTCATATCCTATCAATATTGGGTACACAAACTCGCTCCTGCAATCTCAAGACATCGTCATCATCTAAGGTCACTTTCTTGGCACTTCCATGCTGCACCGTGTATCTCAGGATACACAAATGGGGATCATCAAACTGTCGATCACGGATACGCTCCAATAATGAAGAACGAGCGACTGTGCAAGCTAACACTCGAATAAGCTCATAAATAACAAATCTCACCAATCAATTGGCCAAAGCCTGAATATCCAAAGAAATCGGTCTCTGGCTGACCGGAATATACGCAAGATGGCCCATGCTGGCGGACTTCCTGCACAAAGGGTTGGCCACCACATTGGCCTTTCCCGGGTGATACAAGATAGTAACATCATAATCTTTTAACAACTCCAACAACCTTCTCTGCCTCAAATTCAACTCTTTTAGCTTGAACAAGTACTCAAGACTCTTGTGATCAGTGTACACCTCACACACACCATATAGGTAATTCTTCCAGATCTTGAAAGCATGAAAAATGGCTGGCAACTCTAGATCATGAACCGGATAATTCTTCTCGTGGATCTTCAATTGCCTCGAAGCACAGGCAATGACTCTGCCATCCTGCATCAATACTGCACCAAGCCCAATATGGGAAGCATAAAATAGACTATATAAGGCCCTAAACCTTTGGGAAAAACCAATACAGGTGCCGTAGTCAGAGATGTCTTGAGCTTCTGAAAGCTCGCCTCACAATCATCCGACCATCTAAATCACCCTTTTCGGTCAATCTAGTCATCGGGGCTGCAATAGATGAAAACCCTTGCACGAACCGACAATAGTAGCCTGCCAACCCTAAGAAACTCCGAATCTCTGTAGCTAATGCTGGTCGAGGCCAATTCTTGACTGACTAAATCTTATTCAGGTCCACCTGAATATTGTCTTCTGATACAACGTGGCCTGGAAATGCAATCGAACTCAACCAGAACTCACACTTCGATAACTTAGCATATTTGACTATCCTTCAGAGTTTGAAGAACCACTCCGAGATGGTGCTCGTGCTCCTCCTGAGTGCGGGAGTATATCAGAATATCATCAATAAAAACTATCACGAACAAGTCCAAATAATTCCTGAACACTCAATTCATCAACTCTATAAATGCGGCTGGGGCATTGGTCAACCCAAATGACATGACTGGGAACTCATAATTCCTGTACCGAGTGTAGAAAGCTATCATAGGGACATTGGATGCCCTAATCCTCAACTGATGGTAGCCAGATCTCAAGTCTATCTTTGAAAACACCTTGGCACCCTGAAGCTGGTCGAATATATCGTCAATACTCGGCAAACTTCAAAAACTCAACCACATCCTACAATGTTAACCGTGCGATCAAATTGCCAAAATAACATAAAAATCAGTGCATCAAACCTCAAAACCATTAGTTTTTCATCAAACTTCATAAACTTTAAATTTTAGAGTTTTAAGTCCAAAATATGTCAAATGACGTCTGATTTCAACCGAATTTCACTTAAACATCTTAAATAACATATAAGACATGTACCGGTCGCCGGAACAAAAATACAGGCTCGATACCAACACGTTCTAATCAATTTTCATTTCACATTTTCTTAACCATTTCAGAAAAATAATTTTTTTTGAATTCATTACTCGGGCTCGGGACCTCGGATTTTGATTCCGGGCATACGCCCGAGTCCCATATTTTCCTACAGACCTCCTGGGACCATCAAATTATGGATCTAGATCCGGGTTCGCATACCCAAAATGTTGATCAAAGTAAACTTTACTCATTATAATACCAAATTTGTAACATTCTTCATAGAATTTCACATAAAAGCTTTCCGACTACTCGCCCAGACTGCGGATGCAAATCGAGGCAACTAAAAATGAGGTTTTCAAGGACTTGGAAGCACGAAAAGAGAGAAAAAACAGGTGATGACCCTTTGAGTTATCACGCCCATGAAGACAATCGCATAAATATTGATTTAGGTGGATTACAAATGTCCAAATTAATAATCCTATGATCAAGAAAAAATTTAAACTAATTTATAAAAAAATTTACTCTCCTAATCATGATCTCCATCACAATGTCAAGTCTCAAAATTTAATCAAGGGCCTTATCAAATTAATGAAATTAATCAAGCAATTAATAACAATGATAAAAGAATATCAGATACCATATATATTTTATATCAAATAACGTTCACAAAAATATGTTCAAATCATCAAATATGAAACTGGATTTAGGGCATATCTATTATATCATTAATTACTTTGTAAGGTGAGAAATATATATATATATATATGTTATGAAATAATATAAAGACAAGAACAATAATGCAAGAACAAGAGCAAATAGAGAGAAGAGTAGAGAGAGTTCTTCTCATTGATACTTAGAGATTGTTATGAGTGATTTACAATGGTAGAAGACCCCTTTATTTATAGGGAGGAGGATGATTTATCTACCAAGAATAGAACTCTAGAATCTCTCTAATTATAGACATTCACCTTAAATAGGAGATTTCATAACACTCCCCCTTGAATGTCTATTCAACAATGTGCCTCATAAAACCTTAAAACCAAAACCCAATGGGAAAAATTAAAGAAAGGAAAAAGAGTACACATGTTTGAATATGCGCCTATTGGTTGCCTCGTTAAAAACCTTGCAAGGAAAACCCAGTGGGAAAAAACCTTGTAAGGGAAAAAGAGTGCAATGCGCATTGACTCCCCCTAATGAGTACATCAATTTATATCCTTGAGCATTTGCATTCCAATCTTGTGCATCATCTTCAAAACGATCTTTGATAGAGATTTGATAAATCAACCATATTGACTTAAATAAATATTCCGCACCTTGAAATCATCATTCTTGATAGATATGAACATCTTCATATAATGTCGTGGAATAACTCTTCAATATCTCCATAGATGCATTCTCAATGCCATCATGCTTATAGTTATAGCAAGATTCATATGTACACAAATTGTACTTAGGATGTGGTACTTCAAGACCAAGAATTGCATATGCTTCAAGCAACTTAAATCTTTCAAGTTAAGTCATATAAGCCATATAATAGACTTTAGATGCATATCAAGTTTTCCATTAGTGATACTAAACAAATAAGATATCGAAAACAGACTATACATACCTTTGACTTTATACTTTCAAGCATTTGAACTATAGGTTCAAAACTACATGTCTTTCATATGGAATCAATTCTTCTTGAATTGTATCTCTTCCATTTAGTTACTTTCTTTGGGTCAGCAAATGCGTATAGCATGCTTTGCAATATGTTGCAATTGAATTATCCCTTTTATGAACTTCAGGTTCATATCATGATATTCGGGGATTTACATACACAAATGATAATTCATCCCATGTAACCTTTTCTCAAGTGTTTATCATGTCTCCCCCTCATGTTAGTAAAGCTAACTTGTTTCCTCAACTTTGGGAAATCATCTTTGTGCATTATGTCAATATACATAGCACCTTAATAATAAGATGAAATTATTTGGTTCCTGACCCTGAACCACTTTTGAGGGGAGAATATACTCTCGTATACAACTTATATCAAACTGATATATACAACTTCGTTCTCATAAGGAACAGTTTAGCTATTAAGTGGAAGCACTCAATAATTATCTTGCTAAACCAACTTTGATATAAACCAACTTATCAAGATGAACTGTCTTGAGTAGAGAATCTGGAAATTATGCTCGAAGTTAGATTACTGAGCGATTTACCTCGCAAGCACCGGCCAGGCTGCGGGTTAATAACAATTGCGCATGTAACCATTCCATAGATGCATCATATGAGGTATACATGGCAGGTGAATGGGCCCATATTCACCTTTGACATTTCCAGAATTTATGGGCTTCAACCCGAACTCTTTAGTTGGTCAGTTCATTAATGAGAACAAGTGATACAAGAGAATTCGTAAAGAACTTTCTAGTTCTTTAATATTCACCTATGTGAATTTGCACATCATACTTAAAATGAGATGGCTAACACGAATGTCAACTGAATAAATTATCGATATTGGTAAACTTCAAATTTACACCATGACATGTGCACTTATCAATCAGGTTTATTATGACATGGGTTTTATACCAATAGATATCCACTTTATTGTGGCATTCTTTCGTTTGTGTAGTACAAACTGGAGAACAAAGCGGGTAGCTTTTCATATGCAAATTACCCCGCTACAAGTTGTAGTAATAGGAGATATCAAAGCCTTCCTTTATTTATAGTCTCAATATAATCAATCTCTTTCGCGTGTACTTTGGAAACTGAATAAGTTTCTTTGAGACTTACTACAGCACAATACTCAATTGTGTTTCTCCAACATAGTAATAATTGGCTCTTCTAGAGCTCTCAATTAATTTTGTACTACCACAGATTCATCAACATCCATGTGGTGAATATCTTTCTTAAAGAGAAAGTTATACCATTATGGTCATGTCAAACTTATATGCAAGATATGTTTCTTGCATTATCGTTGTCCTTTAATAGTCATATTTCCAAAATACTTTGGCGTACAATAGGTACGTGACCAACGATCATTCATGCCATATATCATCTCAAACCTCCTTCTAGGGGTGAGTGTGGTATATTTAATACCAATTTCATGTTCATATTCTTCCAATAATGAATATGTATTCGTGAATCAAATGTTGTCACATTCACTTCGAGGATATGTGATTTTGTTATCCTTTTCAAATCTATAAATGCGGCAGGCATTTGATTTGCTATTCTTTGCAAATGGATAATCTTTTGTGCCTCTTTCTCACAAATAGAGGTATGTGGATCAAGATGAGATAATGATGCATTTTTTCACAAAATTTCCCGTTTGGTTTCACCAACTTCTCCCCCTAATTTTGGGAAAAGTGTCTCATCAAATCGACAGTCTGCAAATCGTGCAGTAAACAAGTCGCCTGTCAATGTTTCGAGGTAGCGAATGATGGAGGGCGATTCAAACCCAACATATATTCCTAACCTTCTTTGCAGACCCATTTTGGTGCGGGATGGCGGTGCAATAGGCACATATACTGCGCATCCAAAAATTCTTAAATGGGATATAGTGGGTCCATGACCCAAAACCAATTGCAACGGGGAATATTTGTGTCAATTCGTCAGTCAGAGACGAACTAGCATTGATGTATGCAAAATGGCGTGTCCCAAACCGAAGTGGGCAGCCGACAAACTAAAATGTTGCATGCAAAATGGCGTGAACCCAAACCAAAGTGGGCAGCCGACAAACTAGCATTGCTGCATGCAAAATGGCGTGAACCCAAACCGAAATGGGCAGCCTCATTTTCATGAAGAATTCAAGATTATTCTCATCTATTGTCTCAATATGATATCCATTTTGAATGATATCTTTAAAACTCAACAAGTTCCTTTTTGACTTGGAGGAGAACATTGCATTCTCTAAAATGGATTCTCAAAACTCAACAAGTTCCTTTTAAACTTGGAGGAGAACATTGATATCATTAAAACTCAACAAGTTCTTCATAGACTTGGAGGAGAATATTGCATTCTCTAAGATAAACGTCATGCCTTTGGGCAGAGTTACAGTTGCTCTTCCGGAGCCTTCAATCAATTTACTTCCCATGGTTTGACATATAAAAGAAAATATACGAACATGAATAAGTTCAATTCGTTTGTGTCACATAATATTTTCAAAATCTGCTGCTAACAGTTGACTAACAAAATCAGATATGTTATCCATAATTGATTACTTTGCAGTTTGAAAATTTTTAGCTTTTTTCATAAGACAATCGATTATTAAACACACAATCGATTGTTTGAACATAGACAATCGATTGTTAAACACACACAATCGATTATTTGTTATTTTTGAAAAACTTCAGATCACAGTCTTAAGACAATCGATTGTTGGCTATTTTGAAAAATTCTAGAACACAGTTTCAAGACAATCGATTGTCATGCATGGACAATCGATTGTTGGCTATTTTGAAAAATTCCAGATTACTGTCTTAACGACAATCGATTGTTAGACAAAGACAATCGATTGTGGATGATTTTTGAAAAATTCCAGAACTGTTTTAAAGACAATCGATTGTTAATCATAGACAATCGATTGTTGACTGTTTTTGTAAAATTCCAGCTCTGTTTTAAAGACAATCGATTGTTGATCATTGACAATCGATTGTTTTGCAGTTTTTATGCGAAATATGAGATAATCGACTAGTTTTTCAGGTTAGTCGATTACCTCTACTGGAAAGTAAAAATATTATTGATATTTGAGCATATTGATACATTCTAAAGAACTAATACTAACATTATGTCATGAACTAACTAATACGAGCTAATACTGATGGCTATTAGTTTATTCATTCACTAATACAAACAAGTAAAATAAAATCAAATAGCTCCATCTTCTTTCATCACGGATCCATCACCGATTAGGTGGTCTATCTTCCCCTCGGGTTGCTCAAAGAAGTCTGCCACATCCAAGTGGGTGATGTCAAAGTTGTCGTCAGAGACAAAATTCGTTTCAGGGCGTTTACTCTTTCGAGATGCTTGATAAAGGTCAACCAAAAGTCATGGTATACGGCAAGCCTTTGACCAGTGCCCGTTTTCACCGCAACGATAATATATAGTTTATAAACTATTTGCTTTTGGGTTCTTATCGTATCGTGCTTGTGGCAGAGTGACCAACTTCAGGTTGTCATCTCTTCTTTAAGCCATTCCATAAGATAGGTGGATCCTTGACGGTGAGATATTCAATCTTCAAACCTTCATCAAGGTGATGGCGCAAGAAAATCAAGGCCTTAGCATAGTTTTGGGTGGATGCATTATTTCTGTCTTTAATGGCGTCTCCAAGACCCATAGCATCTAAGTGGATTTCAGCATCCAACACCCATGTCATATAGTTCTTGCCCGAAATTTCAAGGGCAACGAACTTTCTTTTCATAATGTCAGACATAAAACAGATTTTCATCAAGAGCGTGTTCATACTTACGGGCTCTATTACAGTTATCACATTCACTTCAGGGAATGGATCAAGATCATGTGCTTTACACAATCTCATGTCAAATATTACTTTCATAAAGTGAAAGATTATTTTGAGAATCCTTATTGTTCTCATTACCACAATAATGACGATTATAACTTCGTCTATTGCCATGTCCACATCCATTGATACCTTTGCGGTAATTAGTCTTCTTTCAGACTTATCACATACTGCTACCACATTCTCTAAAGGGAATGGAGCAAATTCAATTGGACGGAATTCTTTGCCACGTCCACATTCATTGATACCTTCATGGTAATATTTTAGTCTTCTTTCAGACTTATCATATACTGCTTCCACATTCTCTAAAGGGAATGGAGCAAATTCAATGGGACGGATTTTTAATTATTTGCCCACAATCATACATGAATTTAATCATGGCAGGACATAGAGATTTTACCACTTCATGTGGTTATAATTTCTTACAAACTCCATTAGAGTTATAATCAAACTTTGTTTGTATATTCAATCAAATCGTAGAATTTCAAGAATTTGAAAGGGAAAAGTAAATTACTTACCTTTAAGGTATACCAATTATATTTTCAATGTTTTCTCCTTTCTTCCTTTCCTTTCTTTCTTTCTCTTTTCAACGTTTTTTCTTTCTTTGCTTTCCAGAATATTTTTTTCTTTTCTTTCTTTTGTTTTCTGCTTCTCGTTCCTCCTTTTTTTTTTCTTTTTCTTTTCCTTCTTTCTTCATTCTTTCTTTGAAGCAAAACCCTACACAAACAAAAAGTTAAGACAATCAAAAATTTCAATTGGTTAGAGACTCGTGCTGATAACGTGTTATGAAATAATATAAAGACAAGAACAATAATGCAAGAACAAGAGCAAATAGAGAGAAGAGTAGAGAGAGTTCTTCTCATTGATACTTAGAGATTGTTATGAGTGATTTACAATGGTAGAAGACCCCTTTATTTATAGGGAGGAGGATGATTTATCTACCAAGAATAGAACTCTAGAATCTCTCTAATTATAGACATTCACCTTAAATAGGAGATTTCATAACAATATAAAAGTTGTCAATATATTGTCATAGTTAAGTGTTTTAAATATATAATAAGACAATTAAGGGTTCTTTCTGAGTTCCTGCCAGATTTATATGAGCTAGAAGAAAAATTTGTACATTTCTTTTTTATTATAGACTTGTTCAAACACATCAAAGAATGTACATGTTGTAAATGCCTAATTTTTGCCCCATCTTTTTCTTTTATATATATATATATAAATAAAGTTGTGATATTAAACATAATCAATCCAGAATCAATAAAACAAATAAAAATTTATAAAAAGAATTTAATGCATATGGGATTAATAGTAATTGGATTTAAAGGATTAACAAGAAAAAAATTTAGGAACTAAAGTATTAATAGTAGTATATGATGACAAATGGTCAGATCAAAAGAAATCTATAATGGTTCTAACAGAAGTAGACATGACAAATAATGGAGGAATATTTTATATTAGCCTAGATTTTATGATAAATCTAGCAGAATTTGGAAAAAATATAAAAATAGGAATACATACTAAAGGATATGAAGAAATGAATAATAGAAATAATCTATTAATATGTGTAGGTTTTATAGGAAAAGTGGCAACAAATAGCAATACAAAATTCAAAATTAAAGTAGATGATGTAGTTGAAGTAATGGGAAATAAAGGGATAAAGTTATTAAAACCTATTAAAACAGACCCAGAAGAATACGCGGGATTAGAATGGAACTTAGAAGATTTTTCAAAGCAAAAAATATTTAAACCAGAATCACATTTGATGTGTACAAATTCTAAAGGAGAATCGTCAATAGTAAAACAAGAATTTCATAGTTAATAGAAGATTTTCAAGAAACCCTAATTAATGTAGATGAATACATGTCAGACAACGAAAGTATATATTCCATAGTAAGTGTAGGCATACACGAAACCCAAATAGAAACCTCAGAGTCGGAAGAGGTAGAGTTAATAAATGAGATAGGACTAGAAAAACTAGACCTAGAAGAAAATAACTTTGTAAATATATTAGAAGAATGTACCCATAAGTTGGAAATAAATAAAAGATTAGATAGAAACCAGTGTTTTAAATGTAAATGGTATCCCAATCGAAATAAAAGAGCTAATGTAAATTATGTTATCTAGAAGGATATATTTCATGTATAGAAAAAGATTTTGAAACAAAAATAAATAAAGAATAAATCAATCAAGAGAAAAATAATTCTATTATAAATCTAAGAATAATTACATTAGAAAATAGAATAAATGAATTAGAAAAAAGAATACAAAAAATGGAAAAAGGAAAAGAAAAATCAGAAGATATAAGAGGAAATATAGAAACCGAAGAAGATAAAGAACGAATGAGTACAGAATATTATGATGCCTTAATATGTAATGAAGATAAAAAATTAACTACGATAAATTTTTTAGCAAGAATTAGAATAGAAGACTACGAAATACAAACATTAGCTCTAATAGACTCAGGATGCACAAGATGTATAATAAATAAGAGGATAGTTCCACTTAATTTAATAGAAATATTAGACAAGCCAGTAACAGCCATACAAATTGATGGAGCCCATAACATTTAAAAAAATTATATAGATAAATCACAAATTAGTTTTGTAAATACATGCTTAGATTGTTACAAACCTAGCTATAAGGTAGATAAAATTTGGGTAAGAGATTTAAATATAAATGTGGATTTTGTATTATGATTGATCTTTATATTACGCAATAATGGTAGTTGTTTGCTTAGTAGAGATGGGGTAATATTCTTTAAAAATATTACACAAACACAAGTGCCAAAAATAGAAGCCGCAACTAGGATAAGAACAAGATTGAATGAAAACCAGAAAAACCTGCAAGAAAGTGAGAAAGAATGTTGTAAAAAATGTAAAGATAACAAAACCTGCTGTAGGGCTAAAGAAGAAACTAAAAATTTAATATTAGAAGAAAACGAAGATAGAGATATACTAGAAAAGGACTATACATTAATAGACATCGAAACCGAATTATTTAATTTCAAAATTGGATTACAAACAATAGGAATAATAAAGAATGAAAAAGATCTAGAGAATATAGTAAAAATTCTAGATGAGATAGAGATTATCGGAGAAAAACCTTTAAATCACTGGGAAAATAATAAAGTGATGTGTAAATTCGACATAATAAACCCAGAATATCTAATTAAAACGGCTTCAATAGAAGCTACAAATGAAGACCTTGAAGACTTTAATACTCAAATTAAAGAACTTATGGACTTAGGTGTAATAAGGAGATCTACCTCTAAACATAGGACAACAGCTTTTATGGTTAGAAATTACAGTGAAATAATAAGAGGAAAATCAAGAATAGTAATAAAATATAAAAGACTCAATGATAACACCAGAACAGATGGATATAAGCTACCTGATAAAATAGAACTAATAAATAGAATACAAGAAAAAATGATATTTTGTAAATTTGATTGTAAATCAGGATACTGGCAAGTAAAAATGCATGAAGAAAGTATCGAATGTACATCATTTACTTGTCCAGAAGGGAATTTCGAATGGTTAGTAATGTCGTTCTGATTAAAAACAGCTTCACCAATTTTCCAACGAAAAATGGATAATAAATTTGGAGAATATAAAAGATTTGTGTTAGTATATGTAGATGATATATTAGTATTCGGTAAAGATATTAAAGAAGACTTAGGACATCTACAGATAATATTTAGATTATTTGTAGATAATGGAATAATCATTAGGAAAAAGAAAATGGAAATATGTAAAAATTATATAAACTTTTTAGGAATAGTTATAGGGGTTGGGAAGATTAAGCTACAACCCCATATAGCTAAAAAAGTTTTAGAAATGCCAGATAAACTAGAAAATATTAAAGAACTACAAAGCTTTCTAGGAATAGTAAATTATGCAAGAAATTTTATAAAAGACTTGGGAAAAATAGTAGGACCATTATATGCTAAGACAGGATCTACATGACAAAAATATTTTAATACAGAAGATATTAAATTAGTACAAACAATTAAAAAAAAATAAAGAATATTCCTGATCTAACTATGCCATTATTTTATTATAGAAACAGATGGAAGTTTTGAGGGATGGGGAGCAGTTTTAAAAGCAAAACAAAATAAATATAGTGATAAGAATACAGAAAACATATATGCATACCAAAGTGGCAAATATAAAGAGAAAGGAAATATGAGCAGTATAGACGCGGAAATTTTAGCCGTAATCTATGGATTAAACAGTTTTGAATTATATATATTAAACAAACAAGAAGTAATAATAATAACGGATTGTGAAGCTATTGTCAAATTTCACCAAACGATAAATGCAAAAAATTGTAGTAGAAGAAGATTGTTAAATTTTATTGATACAATATCAATATTAATATAGTTTTTGAACATATTAAAGAAAAAGATAATAATTTAGCAGACCATTTAAGTAGCTTAAAAATTATTGTCGATTAATAAGAATATTTTACATGTACAGAATGAGACCAACAGTTCCCAAGACTGAAGACAAGGGAAAAGGCGTTCAAGCCTCACCCTCAGACAAATACTTGCCGAGAGTATTAGGTAACCTTCATTTTAAGCCACAACCCATTACAGAACAAAATAAAATAGAAAGGATAAATTATGGGAAGCATAATTTAATATTTTTTCCACCATCAAATATGTTATTTAGAGTTTTACCAGAATGTATTGTAGATAGACCCCAGAGATGTTTAATTGATAACCTATGGATATCATATAATAAAGAAGACACTAAATATTTTACAGACAAAATTAAGAAAAAAGGTTTAAATACTATGTGGTTGTACACGGTAAGACAAATGGTATTTTTCAAACGTGGATAGAAGTATTAGACTCTATTAAAGACATACAAAAACCACTTTTTAAAGGTTTTAATGATTTCACTGAAGCACTAGATTACGCAAGAGGAATACTAGGACCAAATTACTATATTTCCCCAGCACTCAGACAAAACCTAGAAAAAATCCAATACAACATCCAAAAAGATACAGATAAAATAATATTTTGCGACCACTGCTCATCAATGAATGAAGCTTTCAGAAGGTTAAATCAGAAGAAAGAAATATTAGAGAAAGAAAAAATCAGAATTATGGAGCAGGTAAAGGTTTTAGAACAAGGGTGCATGCTTTAAAATTTTAAATAAAGCAATCTCAGACTCAAGTGGCTCCTCAACAAGATACAGAGATGAATAGTCCGAAGAAGAGTTCTCCGTCTCAAGAAAAAATGGATGAGAAGGGTGTGCATTCTCCAATGAATGCAGAAAAATCCACTGTATCGGATGATGATACAGCTAGTCCGGTTCAAACGGTGATCGGTAAATACAAATCAAATCCGTTTATGGCTGTCACTTTTCCAAAAAGTGAAGAAAAAGGCTCATCAAGGCGAAGGCTACCCAGAACATTAATACACAGAGAAACATTAAAGAAAAAGAGTACAATTGTTAAAAAGAAAAAAAAAAAGAGAAAATAGAAGATGTAATTAAATATACACTAGAGAATTTCTGTCAAGAAAAGGAAAAACAAGACAAACATATTATAAAAAATCCTAGTCCCAGTCCAGAAAGGTCAAGGTCCAGTCCAGAAAGGTCTCAAAGCTCAGGAGGAGACGATAATGAAGGCCACCTGAATTATCAGAATTCTCAAGATCCATATGAAGACTACGATTCATGGATGAGTTTTTTCAATAACACAACATAAACTTAGACACATGGAAAAAGAGTTATTCCTCAGAAACAATAAATCAAGAAAAGATAAAGAATAATAATGGTGTAGACAGCAGGTAGGGACCAGACATGACATAAAGAGATATGTGATAAAAGTAACAATGTAAGTGAAAAGAAAAACGTGGACGACTAAATGGAATCTCTGCACAAGCCATCTGAAGATACGGCCCAATGAAGTACCCTACAAGGCTAGAAGACAAAGATTTCTAAAAATGTTTGAAGTCCATATTTCAAATCCGCTCCAATATTCAACTATAAAAGCAAGATAAAGTAGAAGAAAGTATCATCAAGAAAAAGAAGGAAAATAAAAACACTCTGGAAAAAAAAAACTTACTCAACCAACCTTTCCATAAACCAAAAAAAAGAAAACTTTCCCAATCCACTTTGTAAAATATTTCCCTTATGAATATCCTAGTAGTTCCTACTCTAAGCTTGTAAAATAAATAAAGATTGTGTTCTTATGTGTGCTCGTTTTTAAATCTCGAAGTTCAGCACTATCTTTTCGGGTTTCCCGAAAGGGAAATCCCATCTCTTGTAAAAATGTAAGTTACTTATGTTTATCTAAGTTATGTTCTAAGATATTACCCCTGTTTTTTTTACATGCCTATGATATTATGCATAGTTTTTATCATTCTGTAACTAATTAAATATCACTCTTAATATATGATTATCTTTCCAATATCTTAACAATTTTGATGGATTAACCTGTAAATTCCTAGGAATAATCTAGTTAAGATAAACCAAGAGGTATCTGTGCTTAACCATGACCGGGGTGAGGTTAAAGAAAAAATAGTTAAGAATGGATTTAAATCTATAAAGAATTGGAGAGAAGAGATGAACAAAGTAAAAAAAATATGAAAGGGGTAATCTTAGTACATAATTATGGTTACAGTGTAACGTTATATGTTTACAGAAAAAGAGAGGGAGAGTACCGAGTAGGATTTTACAACATAAAAAGTTTAAAATATTTTGACTATACTGTTAATGTCTGGTAACCGTAAAAACTACACCCACCCAGAATGTTTTGCTAGAAGGCTTACCTTAAGTCTAGGAGAATTTATATTAGACATAGACACCGGATTTTACTCAATAGTAGACTACGCTATACATTTTATATATATAACAGAAAATCATAGAATTTGTGTAGATATATATAATAAACAATTATATCTTATAATTAGAATACTAGAAATTCATTTATCTAGTCTTTCTAGATATTACTACTTAGAAAGAAGACAATAAGTTTATATAGTTTTAGTTGTTTTTCAATTCATTTTAGATAATAAGTTTATTTAGTTTTAGTTATTTTTCAATTCAGAAATACCAAGTTTTAATTGTTTTTCAATTTATTTTGGTTAGAGCTTTAGTTATTTTTTCAATTTATTTTAGATTTTTAGTTGTTTTTTCAATTTAGTTTTAGTATCAGAGCTAGAAGATTTTCGGACCTCAGCGTTTATGAAACAACATTATTTTGCTAAATATATAAGCCGTTATCATCATATAATCTATATTACTATAGAAAATATAAAGAATCGCATAGAATATAAAAAGACGTTAGAACTACAACAAAGTATTTTTAGTAAACCAGAACTAAGTGATTTATACACTGATAATTTTAAAAAATTTCTTCTTTTTGAAATACAAAGAATTAATTCAGAAATAGAACAAGAAAAGAACTATCTTAGAATAATTAACAATAAAATAAAATATTCCCATTAGGATGATACATATGTTAAAACAACATCCGTTAACTAAAGAAATCGCATTTCACTTTTGGATTTTAAGAAGGAATATAAAGAGAAAGCAGGAATTAAAGAAAGTGTTAAAAATGACTAATACTCTATTAACATCTATTTTATAATTAGCTAAACAAACAGAAGAATTAGAATTAAAAAATTGATCGAGAACCAAGTTACATAGTAAAGTGTATTATTAGTCCAGAAACTATATCAGCTCTAGAGTGGGAAATACAATATACAGAAGGACAAATATATTTCAAAAATCAAAGAGTAAAGTTCTATAAGAATAAAAAAATTTGGATACCCTTAGGATAAAACAAAATAGCTAATTTAAAAAATATAGAATATTTAGACTTGAAAATCCATCCAGAAAAGAAATATAGAATATTAAAAATAATATGGTAATAAAGTGTAATTTTAGTAGTTGAGAACATATATTACATACTGAAGATAAACAATACAATACTTTAATTGATTCAATAATAAAATTTTGAGAAAAAACCCAAGACAACAATAAAAACATAATAAGAACATTAGAGTTAGTAGAGGCTGGACGCATTAAACAAAGAAGAATTTTAGAAAAAATAGAACAAAATTTAGACTTTATAAAATCACAAGAACTAGAAATAGACATGAAAATAAAACTCTTGAATAATAAATTTAATATAGAAAAAATACCTACTAAGAATGAAATAGAAAAGTTAATCAAGACTATTACAGAAAAGCCTAAAGAGTTAGAAATACAAACAACCAGATTAGTAGAAACAATAACTACACAAGTAAAAGTATTAAAAGGTGAGATAAGCACACTTAAAAAAAAGATACAACAAAAGAAATCGCTCTTTCATGAGTGACATACAACTAGAATTAGATCCAATAAATGAAGAAATATTAAAATTAACAGCAAGAATTCAATCAATCCAGAAGGACTAAGTAATTATATTCCTCAAGGAAAAGCTGATCAAACAATAATAAAACAAAATAATACATTCATAGTATTATTATTAGAGGTTAATAAAAAGCTAGATAAAATTATTAAAGAAAAAAATAAAGACTGAGATTCCAAAGGTAGACGATTTAATAGAACAATTAATAAGAGTTGAAATAACACCACAAAAAGAAAAATTAAAAAATAAGAATGCCACAAAAATAGACCTTTTTCCAAGTGGGTCAAGAAGAACAAATCAAGAAAGATCAAGGATAAGTTTTTCAGAAAATAGAATAGGAAACAATATGCTAACAAGAATTCTAACTAGAAAAAGACAAGAGGAAGATCAAAATTAGATCAAATAATCGATATAGATAAAGATATACAAATTTTTAGCAAAATCAATTAAGATTATTAGATCCAAAAATACTATATAATACAGGATATTTCTCGACCAATTCTCAACTACATAGACATTATAGAGAAGAACAATTGTCAGCTATAGGAAATAAAGTTGCGACATTAAACTTAATCAATCCTGAATCAATAAAACAAATAAAAAATTATAAAAAGAATTTAATACATATGGGATTAATAGTAATTGGATTAAAAGGATTAACAAGAAAAAATTTAGGAACTAAAGTATTAATAGTAGTATATGATGATAGATGGTCAGATCAAAAGAAATCTATAATAGGTCTAACAGAAATAGACATGACAAATAATGGAGGATTATTTTATATTAGACCAGATTATATGATAAATCTAGCAGAATTTGAAAAAATATAAAAATAGGAATACAGACTAAAGGATATAAATAAATGAATAATGGAATAATCTTTTAATATGTGTAGGTTTTATAGGAAAAATGGCAACAAATAGCAATACAAAATTCAAAATTAAAGTAGACGATGTAGTTAAAGTAATGGAAAATAAAGGGATAAAGTTATTAAAACCTATTAAAATAGACTCAGAAGAATATGCGGGATTAGAATGGAACTTAGAAGATTTTTCAAAACAAAAAAATATTTAAACCAGAATCTCATTTGATGTATACAAATTCTAAAGGAGAAACGTCAATTAGGTTTACTGATCATAATTATTCTACTCATAAAGAAACAGATGATGAAGATGAAAATAACGTAGAAGAACCTGAATGTATGAATAATTAAATAATACAAGATGAATTAGAAGTCGATATAGCATTAGAAGAAGCAAGAAGATTAGTTAAAGAAAAAAAATAACACTTTCCAATGCAAAGAAAGTAAACTAGGAAAATTAACTTTAAGAAATGCAGAAGAGCATTTTATAAAATGTGAATTAAGAACAGATAATTTGGGATATAAAGAAAATCGGTTACAAGAAAAATCGGATAAATTCGATCAAATTTTTGAAGAAATACAAGATAGCTATGAAACAGAAACAGATTAAGTAATAAGCTTAAAAGAATTAATGGAATCAACTAGTTCTAGCCCAAGAAAATTTCATAGAACAACGTATCAAAGTACAGTAGATACTAGTACAGGAAATGTACCTAGAAGAAGAGTATACAGAATAGACCATGAAACATAAATAGAAAATGTAAGACCATCAGAAAAAATGATGCCAATAGAAGAACCTATAAGATTACAAGAAGGAGGAAGTAAAGGTAATATATTAAATATAGCAGTCCATGATCCACAAATGTGGACTCAGTAATAGACCTATGGAAAGGTATAATAGTAGCAGACTTCATAAAAACCTATGGTGACACAGATGCAGAAACAATGTATATATGAAAACCTTCCTAGGATAATCAACAAAGGGCTTGTGGGAAGCCTATAAATCAGAATTTCCTCAAGATTTTCAAAATTTAATAGCAATGGGAGCAAATCCTTATAATTTTATATATAAAATACATAGTCTGATCACATGAGAATATCTAAATAGTGGATTAGTAGTATTACAAAAGAATGCTTCAATAAAATTAGAACAATTAAGTATAAGTAGTTTGTTTCATATAAAAAAGTTTTTAAACGATTACTTT
This sequence comes from Nicotiana benthamiana, assembly GCA_034376525.1. Classification (NCBI taxonomy): domain Eukaryota; kingdom Viridiplantae; phylum Streptophyta; class Magnoliopsida; order Solanales; family Solanaceae; genus Nicotiana; species Nicotiana benthamiana. The sequence continues at coordinate 132,617,936 of CM067334.1, forward strand.
TATAATTGTACTATTAGTGGAAATGCTTTTGATCAAGATTTAGGTAAAAAAACTATTCAATAAACTACCAGGAGTCTTAGTAAGAGAAACAGAAGAACGATGGTATAAAAGAGATGGTGTAATACGAAATCCAAATACAAATGGTATATAGGGCACAAAGTACAACCTATTATGGAAACATTACAAGAAAAATGTACAAACTTACAAATACAAAAACAGCTAAACCAGAACAATATAAGTTTCTATAAATCAACGGTATACACAACACAAAGTTATGACAAAAATGAATACAAAAAGTAAAAATATAAAAGATATATACCCCAATACAATAAAGAATATAATAAGAAAAATTATTATCTTAGAAAGTATTCAGCTAGAAAACCCTATTTAGATAGAAATAGGCATGTTAGAAAAAATAGAACAGATAGAAACTATAAAAACAAACTAGAATAATTTTACTTGTGGGAGTATAGAACATTTAGCCAACACCTGCCCAAAAAGAATCAATAGTAAAATAAGAAATTAATATTTAATAGAAGATTTTCAAGAAACCCTAATAAATGTAGATGAATACATGTCAGACAACGAAAGTATATATTCTATAGTAAGTGTAGGTATAGGCGAAACCCAAATAGAAACCTCAGAGTCAGAAGAGGAAGAGTTGATAAATTAGATAGGACTAGAAAAACTAGACCTAGAAGAAAATAACTTTGTAAATATATTAGAAGAATGTACCCATAAGTTTGAAATAAATAAAGGATTATATAGCAACAAGTGTTTTAAATCTAAATGGTATCCCGGTAGAAATAAAAGAGCTAAATGTAATTTATGTTATCTAGAAGGATGTATTTCATGTATAGAAAAAGATTTTGAAATAAAAATAAATAAAGAAGAAATCTATCAAGAGACAAATAATTCAATTATAAATCTAAGAATAATTACATTAGAAAATAGAATAAATGAATTAGAAGAATGAATACAAAAATGGAAAAAGGAAAAGAAAAATTAGAAGATATAAGAGGAAATATAGCAACCAAAGAAGATAAAGAACTAATGAGTATTGAAAATTATGATGCCTTTATATGTAATGAGATAAAAAATTAACTACAATAAATATTTTAGCAAGAATTAGAATAAAAGACTACGAAATAGAAACAATAGCTCTAGTAGACTCAGGATGCACAAGATGTATAATAAATAAGAGGATAGTTCCACCTAATTTTATAAAAACATCAAGCCAGTAGCAGCCATGCAAACGGATGGAACCCATAACATTTATAAATATTATATATAGATAAATCACAAATTAGTTTTGTAAATACATGCTTAGATTTTTACAATCCTAGATATAAGGTAGATAAAATTTGGGTAAGAGATTTAAAAATAAATGTAGATTTGTATTAGGATTGAGCTTTATAATACACAATAATGGTAGTTGTTTTCTTCGTAGAGATGAGGTAATACTCTTTAAAAATATTACACAAACACCAGTGAAAACAATAGAAGCCGCAACTAGGATAAGGACAAGATTGAATGAAAATCAGAAAAATCTGCAAGAAAGCGAGAAAGAATATTGTAGAAAATGTAAAGATAACAAAACCTGCTGTAGGACTAAAGAAGAAACTAAAAATTTAATATTAGAAGAAAACGAAGATAGAGATATACTAGAAAAGGACTATACATTAATAGACATCGAAACAGAATTATACAATTTCAAAACAGGATTACAAAGAATAGGAATAATAAAGAATGAAAAAGATCTAGAGAATATAATAAAAATTCTATATGAGGTAGAGATAATCGGAGAAAAATTATAATGTCATGTGTAAATTAGACATAATAAAGTGATGTGTAAATTAGACGTAATACACCAAGAATATATAATTAAAATGGCTTCAATAGAAGCTACAAATGAAGACCTTGAAGACTTTAAAACTCAAATTAAAGAATTTATGGAATTAGGTGTAATAAGGAGATCTACTTCTAAACATAGGTCAGCAGCTATTATGGTTAGAAATCACAGTGAAATAATAAGAGGAAAAGCGAGAATGGTAATAAACTATAAAAGACTTAATGATAACACCAGAACAAATGGATATAAGCTACCTGATAAAACAGAACTAATAAATAGAATACAAGGAAAAAAGATATTTAGTAAATTTGATTGTAAATCAGGATATTGGCAAGTAAAAATGCATGAGGAAAGTATCGAATGGACAACATTTACTTGTCCAGAAGAGCATTTCGAATGGTTAGTAATGCCGTTCGGATTAAAAACAGCTCCACCAATTTTCCAACGAAAAATGGATAATATATTTGGAGAATATTAAAGGTTTGTGTTAGTATATGTAGATGATATATTAGTATTCAGTAAAGATATTAAAGAACACTTAGGACATCTACAGAGAATATTTAGATTATTTGTAGATAATGAAATAATCATTAGTAAAAAGAAAAAGGAATTATGTAAAAATTATATAAACATTTTATGAGTAGTTCTAGGGGATGGGAAGATTAAGCTACAACCCCATATAGCTAAAATAAATTAAGAAATGCCAGATAAACTAGACATTATAATAAAAGAACTACAAACGTTTCTAGGAATTGTAAATTATGCAAGAAATTTTATAAAAGACTTGGGAAAAGTAGCAGGACCATTATATGCTAAGACAAGATCTACAGGATAAAAACATTTTAATACAAAAAATATTAAATTAGTACAAATAATTTAATAAAAAATAAAGAATATTCCTGACCTAACTATGACATTAGAAACTGGCTATTTTATTATAGAAACAGATAGAAGTTTTGAGGGATGGGGAGCAGTTCTAAAAGCAAAACAAAATAAATATAGTGATAAGAATATAGAAAAAATATGTGCATACCAAAGTGGCAAATATAAAGAGAAAGGAAATATGAGCAGCATAGACACAGAAATTTTAGCCGTAATCTATGGATTAAACTGTACTAAATTATATATATTAAACAAACAAGAAGTAATAATTAGAACTGATTGTGAAGTTATTGTAAAATTTCACCGCAAGATAAATGCAAAAAATAGTAGTAGTAGAATATGGTTAAATCTTATTGATACAATATCAATATATAACTTAGTTTTTGAACATATTAAAGGAAAAGATAATAATTTAGCAGACCATTTAAGTAGGTTAAAAATTATTTTCAATTAATAAGAATATTTTACATGTACAGAATGAGACCAACAGTTCCCAAGATTGAAGACAAGGGAAAAGGTGTTCAAGCCTCACCCAATGATAAATACTTGCAGACAGTATTAGGTAACCTTCATTTTAAGACACAACCCATTACAAAACAAAATAATATAGAAACGATAATTTTTGGGAAGCATAATTTAATATTTTTTTCACCATCAAATATGTCATTTAGAGTTTTAAAGAATGTGTTGTTGATAGAGCCCAGATATGTTTAATTGATAACCTATGGATATCATATAAAAAGAAAGAAGTAAATATTTTATAGCAACTCTTAACGCATTGGGGCAATATTTTACAGACAAAAATCAAGAAAAAAGATTTAAATATTATGTGGTTGTACACGGTAAGACAAATGGTATTTTTCAAACGTGGATAGACGTATTAGACTCTATAATAGACATACAAAAACCACTTTTTAAAGGTTTTAATAATTTTACTGAAGCACTAGATTATGCAAGAGGAATACTAGGAACAAATTACTATATTTCCCCAGCACTAAGACAAAACCCAGAAAAAATCCAATACAACATCCAAATAGACATAGATAATATAATATTTTGCGACCACTGCTCATTAATGACTGAAGCTTTCAGAAGGTTAAACCAGAAGAATGAAATCTTAGAGAAAGAAAAAACTAGACTTATGGAGCAGGTAAAGGTATTAGAACAACGGGTGCATGCTTTAAAAATTTGAAATAACGCAAATCTCTGACTCAAGTGGTTCCTAAACAAGATAAAGAGATGAATAGTCCGAAGAAGAGTTCTCCATCTCAAGAAAAAAAGGATGAGAATAGTGTGCATTCTCCCATGAATGCAGAAAAATCCACTGTATCGGATGATGATACAGCTAGTCCGGTTCAAACGGTGACCGGTGAAGACAAATCAAATCTGTTTATGACTGTCACTTTACATAAAAGTGAAGAAGAAGGCTCATCAAGGCGAAGGCCACCCAGAACATTAACACACGGAGAAACATTAAAGAAAAAGAGTACAATTATTAAAAAGATAAAAATGAGAAAATATAAGATGTAATTAAACAGACACTAGAGAATTTCTTTCAAGAAAAGTAAAAACAAGACAAACATATGATAAAAAATCCTAGTCCCAGTCCAGAAAGGTCAAGGTCCGGTCCAGAAAGGTCTCAAAGCTCAGAAAGAGACGATAATAAAGAGCACCTGAATTATCAGAATGCTCAAGATCCATATGAAGACTACTATTCAGGGATGAGTTTTGATTCAATAGCACTACATAACTTAGACACATGAAAAAAGGGTTATTCCTCAGAAACAATGAATCAAGAAAAGACAAAGAATAATAATGGTGGAGACAGCATGTAGGGACCAAAGATGTGATAGAAAGTAAAAATGTAAGTGGAAAGAAAAACGTGGACGACTAAATGGAATCTCTGCACAAGCCATGTGAAGATGGGGCCCAATGAAGTACCCTACAAGTCTAGAAGACAAAGATTTCTAAAAATGTTTGAAGTCCATATTTCAAATCTGCTCCAAAGTTCAACTACAAAAGCAAGACAAAGTAGAATAAAGTAACAATGAGAAAAAGAAGGAAAAGAAAAACACTCTGAAAAAAAAAAGCTTACTCAACCAACCTTTCCATAAACCAAAAAAACATAAACCTTTCCCAAACCACTTTGTAATATATTCCCTTATGAATATCCTAGTAGTTCCTTCTCAAAGCTTGTAAAATAAATAAAGATTGTATGCTTATGTGTGATCGTTTTTAAATATTGAAGTTCAGCAAACTCTTTTAGGGTTTCCCGAAAGGGAAATCCCTCCCATCTCTTGTAAACATGTAAGTTACTTATGTTTATCTAAGTTATGTTCTAAGATATTACCCCTGTTTTTTTTACATGCTTATGAATATTATGCATAGTTTTTATCATTCTGGAAATAATTAAATATCACTCTTAGTATATGGTTATCTTTCCAATTTCTTAATAATTTTGATGGATTAACCAGTAAATTCCTAGGAAAAAATTGGTTAAGATAAACCAAGTGGTATGTGTGCTTAGCCATGACCAGGGTGAGGTTAAAGAAAAAAGAGTTAAGAATGGATTTAAATCTATAAAGAATTGGAGAGAAGGGATGAACATAGTAAAAAAAATGGAAGGGGTAATCTCTGTACATAATTATGATTACAGTGTAACGTTATAAGTTTACAGAAAAAGAGAGGGGGAGTACCGAGTAGGATTTTGCAACATCAACAGTTTAAAATATTTTTACTACACTGTTAATGTCTGGTAACCGTAACAACTACACCCACCCAGAAAGTTTTGCTAGAAGCCTTACCTCAAGTCTAGGAGAATTTATATTAGACGTAGACACCAGATTTTACTCAATAGTAGACTACGCTATACATTTTTTTATATAAAAGAAAATCATAGAATCTGCGTAGATATATATAATAAATAATTATATCTTATAATTAGAACACTAGAAATTCATTTATCTACTCTTTCTAAATATTACTACTTAAAAAGAAGACAATAAGTTTATTTAGTTTTAGTTGTTTTTCAATTTATTTTAGACAATAAGTTTATTTAGTTTTAGTTGTTTTTCAATTGAAATACCAAGGAATAGTTGTTTTTTAAATTTATTTTGCTCTCTGATAGTAGCAGCAGACTTCGTAAGAACCTATATTGACATAGATGCAGAAACAATTTATAAATATATGGAAACCTTCCTAGGAGAATCAACAAAAGGCTTATGGGAAGCCTATTAATTAGAATTTCCTCAAGATTTTCAAAATTTAATAATAATGGGAGCAAATCCTTATAATTTTACAAATAAAATACATAGTCTGATCACAGGAGAATATCCAAATAGTGGATTAGTAGTACTACAAAAGATAGCTTTAATAAAATTAGAAAAATTAAGTATAAGTAGTTGGTTTCACATAAAAATGTTTTAAACGATTACTTTTATTATTGTACTATTAGTGGAAATGCTTTTGATCAAGATTTAGGTAAAAAATTATTCAATAAATTAGCAGGAGTCTTAGGAAGAGAAATAGAAGAACGATGATATAAAAGAGATGGTGTAATACAAAATCCAAATACAAAATGGTCTATAAGGCACAAAGTACAACATATTATGGAAATATTACAAGAAAAATTAACAAACTTACAAATACAAAACAGCAAATACAGAAAAATATGAGTTTCTGTAAATCAACGGTATATACAACACAATGTTATGACACAAATGAATACAAAAAGAAGAAATATAAAAGATATAAACCCAAATATAATAAAGAATATAATAAGAAAAATTATTATCTTAGAAAGTCATCAGCTAGAAAACCCTATTTAGATAGAAATATGCATGTAAGAAAATATTAAACAGATAGAAACAATAAAAACAAACTAGAATGTTTTACTTGTGGGTGTGTAGAACATTTAGCCAACACATGCCCAAAAAGAATCAATAGTAAAACAAGAAATTCACAGTTAATAGAAGATTTTCATGAAACCCTAATAAGTGTAGATGAATATATGTCAGACAATAAAAGTATATATTCTATAGTTAGTGTAGGTATAGACGAAACCCAAATAGAAACCTCATATTCAGAAGAGGAAGAGTTAATAAATTAGATAGGACTAGAAAACTAGACCTAGAATAAAATAACTTTGTAAATATATTAGAAGAATGTACCCATAAGTTTGAAATAAATAAAGGATTAGATAACAACCAGTGTTTTAAATGTAAATGATATCCTAGGAGAAATAAAAGAGCTAAATGTAAATTATGCTATCTAGAAGGATGTATTTCATGTATAGAAAAAGATTTTGAAACAAAAATAAATAAAGAAGAAATCTATCAAGAGACAAATAATTCTATTATAAATCTAAGAATAATTACATTAGAAAATAGAATAAATGAATTAGAAAAAAGAATACAAAAAATGGAAAAAGGAAAAAAAAAATTAGAAGATATAAGAGGAAATATAGCAACCGAAGAAGATAAAGAACTAATGAGTATAGAAAATTATGATGCCTTAATATGTAATGAAGATCAAAAATTAACTACGATAAATATTTTAGCAAGAATTATAATAGAAGGCTACGAAATAGAAACATTTGCTCTAGTAGAATCAGGATGCACAAGATTTATAATAAATAAGAGGATAGTTCCACATAATTTAATAAAAACATTAGACAAGCGAGTAGCAGCCATGCAAATAGATGGAACCCATAACATTTATAAATATTATATAGATAAATCACAAATTAGTTTTGTAAATACATGCTTAGATTTTTACAAACCTAGCTATATGGTAGATAAAATTTGGGTAAGAGATTTAAATATAAATGTAGTTTTTATATTAGGATTGAGCTATATATTACACAATAATGATAGATTTTTTCTTAGAAGATATGGATAATATTCTTTAAAAATATTACACAAACACCAGTACAAACAATAGAAGCCGCAACTGGGATAAGGACAATATTGAATGAAAACCAGAAAAAGCTGCAAGAAAGTGAGAAAGAATGTTGTAAAACTGCTGTAGGACTAAAGAAGAAACTAAAATTTTAATAGGTCATTTAGAGTTTTACCAGAATGTGTTGTAGATAGACCACAGAGATGTTTAATTGATAGCCTATGGATACCATATAATAAAGAAGACAACAAATATTTTATAGCAGCTCTTAATGCCTTGGGACTATATTTTACAGACAAAAATCAAGAAAAAAGGTTTAAATACTGTGGTTGTACACGGTAAGACAAATGGTATTTTTCAAACGTGGCTAGAAGTATTAGACTCTTTTAAAGACATAAATAAACCACTTTTTAAAGGTTTTAATGATTTTACTGAAGCACTAGATTATGCAAGAGGAATACTAGGACCAAATTATTATATTTCCCCTACACTCAAACAAAACCCAGAAAAAATCCAATACAACATCCAAAAAGACACAGATAAAATAATATTTTGCGACCACTGCTCATCAATGACTGAAACTTTTAGAAGGTTAAACCAGAAGAATGAAATCTTAGAGAAAGAAAAAGCCAGACTTATGGAGTAGGTAAAGGTTTTCGAACAACGGGTGCTTGCTTTAAAATTTGAAATAACGCAACCTCATACTCAAATGGTTCCTCAACAAGATACAGAGATGAATAGTCCGTAGAAGAGTTCTCTATCTTAAAAAAATGGATGAGAAGGGTGTGCATTCTCCAATGAATGCAGAAAAATCCACTGTATCGGGTGATGATACAGCTAGTCCGGTTCAAACTATGACCGGTAAAGACAAATCGAATCCATTTATGGCTATCACTTTGCCAAAAAGTGAAGAAGAAGTCCCATCAAGGTGTAGGCTACCCAAAAAATTAACACACGGAGAAACATTACAGAAAAAGAGTACAATTGTTAAAAAGAAAAAAATGAGAAAATAGAAGATATAATTAAACATACACTAGAGAATTTCTTTCATCAAAAGAAAAAATAAGACAAACATATGATAAAAAATCCTAGTCCCAGTCCAGAAAGGTTAAGGTCCAGTCCAGAAAGATCTCAAAGCTGAGGAGGAGACGATAATGAAGACCACCTGAATTATCAGGATGATCAAGATCCATATGAAGACTATGATTCTAGGATGAGTTTTGATTCAATAGCACTACATAACTTAGACACATGAAAAAAGGGTTATTCCTCAGAAACAATGAATCAATAAAAGACAAAGAATAATAATGGTGGAGACAACAGGTAGAGACCAGACTTGACATATAAAATATGTGATAGAAAGTAAAAATGTAAGTGGAAAGAAAAACGTGGACGAGTAAATGAAATCTCTGCACAAGCCATGTTAAGATGGAGCCCAATGAAGTACCCTACAAGGCTAGAAGACAAAGATTTCAAAAAATGTTTAAAGTCCATATTTCAAATCCGCTCCAAAGTTCAACTATAAAAGCAAGACAAAGTAGAAGAAAGTATCATCGAGAAAAAAAAAAGGAAAAGAAAAACACTCTGAAAAAAAAGACTATTCAACCAACATTTCCATAAACCAAAAAAAAACCTTTCCCAAACCACTTTGTAAAATATTCCCTTATGAATATCCTAGTAGTTCCTCATCTAAGCTTGTAAAATAAATAAAGATTGTGTTCTTATGTGTGATCGTTTTTAAATCTCGAAGTTCAGCAGACTCTTTTCGGGTTTCCCGAAAGGGAAATCCCATCTCTTGTAAACATGTAAGTTACTTATGTTTATCTAAGTTATGTTCTAAGATATTACCCCTGTTTTCTTTTACATGCATATGATATTATGCATAGTATTTATCATTCTAAAAATAATTAAATATCACTGTTAGTATATGATTATCTTTCCAATTTCTGAACAATTTTTATGGATTAACCTGTAAATTTCTAGGAAAAAACTGGTTAAGATAAACCAAGTGGTATGTGTGCTTAACCATGACAAGGGTGAGGTTAAGAAAAAAGAGTTAAGAATAGATTTAAATCTATAAAGAATTGGAGAGAAGAGATGAACATAGTAAAAAAAAATGGAAGGGGTAATCTCAGTACATAATTATGATTACAGTGTAACGTTATAAGTTCACAGAAAAAGAGAGGGAGAGTACCGAGTAGAATTTTACAACATAAAAAGTTTAAAATAGTTTTACTACACTGTTAATGTCTGGTAAGCGTAACAACTACACACCCAGAAAGTTTTGCTAGAAGCCATACTTCAAGTATAGGAGAATTTATATTAAATGTAGACACCGGATTTTACTCAATAGTAGACTATGCTATACATTTTATTTATATAAAAGAAAGTCATAGAATCTGCGTAGATATATATAATAAACAATTATATCTTATAATTAGAATACTAGAAATTCGTTTATCTAGTCTTTCTAGATATTACTACGTAGAAAGAAGACAATAAGTTTATTTAATTTTAGTTGTTTTTTAATTCACTTTAGACAATAAGTTTATTTAGTTTTAGCTGTTTTTCAATTCAGAAATACCAAGTTTTAGTTGCTTTTTCAATTTATTTTGGTCAGAGCTTTAGTTACAATTTATTTTTGAGTTTTAGTAGTTTTTTCAATTTATTTTGGTATCAGAGCTAGAAGATTTTCGGACCTCAGCGTTTATGAAACAACATTATTTTGCTAAATATATAAGCTGTTATCATCATATAATCTATATTATTATCAAAAATATAAAGAATCACATAGAATATAAAAAGAAATTAGAACTACAACAAAGTATTTTTAGTAAATCAGAACTAAGTGATTTGAACACTGATTATTTTAAGAATTTTCTTCTTTTTGAAATACAAAGAATTAATTCAGAAATAGAACAAGAAAAGAACTATGTTATAATAATAAACAATAAAATAAAATATATCCCATTAGGGTAATACATATGTTAAAACAACATCCGTTAACTAAAGAAATCGCATTACACTATTGGATTTTAAGAAAGAATATAAAGAGAAAGCAAGAACTAAAGAAAGTATTAAAAAAGACTAATACTCTATTAACATCAATTTTAGAATTAGCTAAACAAACAGAAGTATTAGAATTAAAAATAGATAGAGAACCAAGTTACATAGTAAAGTATATTATTATTCCAGAAACTATATCAGCTCTAGAGTGGAAAATCCAATATACAGAAGGACAAATATATTTCTAAAATCAAAGAATAAAGTTCTATAAGAATAAAAAAATTTGAATACCCTTAGGATAAAACAAAATAGCTAATTTATAAAATTTAGAATATTTGGACTTGAAAATCCATCCAGAAAAGAAATATAGAATAGTAAAAAATAATACGATAATTTTAGTAGTGGAGAACATATATTACATACTGAAGATAAATGATATATTACTTTAATTGATTTAATAATAAACTTTGGAGAAAAAACCCAAGACAACAATAAAAACATATTAAGAACATTAGAGTTAGTAGAGGCTGGACACATTAAACAAAGAAGGATTTTAGAAATATTAGAACAAAATTTAGACTTTATAAAATCACAGGAACTAGAAATAGACAGGAAAATACAACTCTTGAATAATAAATTTAATATAGAAAAAAAAATACCTACTAAAAACTAAATAGAAAAGTAAATCAAGACTATTACAGAAAAGCCTAAAGAGTTAGAAATACAAACAACCAGATTAGTAGAAAAATAACTGAACAAGTAGAAGTATTACAAGGTGAGATAAGAACACTTAAAGAAAAGACAGATACAATAAAAGAAATCGCTCTTTCATGAGTGACATACAACTAGAATTAGATCCAATATATGAAGAAGTATTAAAATTAACAGCAAGAAGTCAACCCAATCCAGAAGGACTAAGTAATTATATTCCTCAAGGAAAAGCTGATCAAAAAATAATAAAACAAAATAATACATTAATAATATTATTATTAGAGGTTAATAAAAAGCTAGATAAAATTATTAAAGAAAAAAAAAATAAAGACTGAGATCCCAAAGGTAGACGATTTAATAGAACAATTAAAAAGAGTTGATCTCAATGCAGCAAGACAGAAGCTACAAACCATACAGTTAGAACTGACAGTGAGGAATCTAGACCAGCAGCTAATAGACCAAGAAATGAAATCCTTAACAGAAGTAGAGAAATGGAGAACAATAGAAGAACAGATTCTTCATCAAAAATCCAGGGCACAGTGGATCACATGTGGAGACTCAAACTCAAAGTACTTTCATGCACAATTGAAACAGAGGACAAATACAAACACAATAAACACCATATACACTGATACAGGGGTGAGACTGTTTGATCCTAAGATAGTGGAAGCAGAGTTCTTACAAGTATACAGCAAGATACTGGGGGAAACCCAATCATTCTGTAAATGTCCAAATATTGTCCTTATTCAACAAGGACCCTGCCTTAACACACAGCAGAAGCAGCTTCTGGTTATGCCAGTTACAAAGGATGAAATTGATCATGCAATACATGACATGCCCAGTGATAAAGCACCAGGAGTAGATGGCTTCCCGATTGAATTCTTCACGGAACACTGGGATACTGTTGCTGACGATGTCTATGACGCAGTAACGGAATTCTTTGCAACAGGGAAAATGCATAAAGGTGTCAGTAGTACTGCAGTCACCTTGATACAAAAAGTACAAAATCCTTCTACTGTCAAAGACTACCGATCCATTGCTTGCTGCACGACCATATATAAAATTATCACAAAGGTGCTCACAGCAAGAATCAAAACAGTCATAGGGGGCTTGATTAGTAATTCACAGTCACCGTTTATTGAAGGCAGAAGTATAACAGACAACATACTATTTACCCAGGAATTGTTTAAAGGGTACAATAGGAAAGGAGTGTCCCCCCGGTGCGTGCTAAAAGTTGACCTAAGGAAGGCATATGACACAGTGGAGTGGTGTTTTATTGAGAGGCTATTGCTGGACATGGGATTTCCCTACAAATTCACAAAATGGATAATGGAAAATGCATTTCGTCTGTCACGTATGCATTAAATCTTAATGGAGGGCTGACCAATCCGTTTAAAGGAAAGAGAGGGACAAGGCAGGGAGATCCTATGTCCCCATACCTTTTTGTCATTGTCATGGAATACTTACATGGGGAACTCCAGCATACGATGGGCAGAAGGAATTCAAATTTCATCCTAGATGCAAGAAGCTAGGAGTGGCGCATATTTGTTTTGCCGATTACCTATTACTATTCTGCAAGGCTGATACCCAATCGGTAAGACTGTTAAAACAAACGCTCCAACATTTTGCGGACACCATAAGACTTCAAGCAAATGCAGATAAAAGTGTCGTATATGTAGCAAGAGTGTCAAACTGGCTGAAAGAGGAAATCTTACAAGAACTAGATTTCCCTGAAGGATCTCTACCGTTCAAATATCTTGAGTTCCACTGGATTCTAAGAAATTATCAGTTACACAATGCTGGCCAATAGTAGAAAAAATAACACAGAGGATAAACTGCTGGACATCAAAACTACTATCTTACGCAGGTAGACTCCAATTGATCAAGTCAGTATTATTCGGGATGCAATCCTACTGGTCGCAAATCTTCCTCCTACCAAAAAAGGTAATGAAGATGATCGAGGAAACTTGCAGATCTTTCTTGTGGACTGGAGTAGCAAATGTGTCAAAGAAGGCATTAGTAGCATGGAACACTATCTGTCTACCATTTAGTTCGGGAGGCCTAAATGTGTTGAACCTGCCAATATGGAAAAAGGGAGCCATCGCAAAACATCTATGGGCACTAACAATGAAGAAGGACAGCCTGTGGGTCAAATGGGTGCACACATACTACATAAAAAACTTGGCTGTGGAGGAAGTACCAACTCCAAAAAGTGTTGCCTGGGCAGTGAGGAAGATTTTTGAGACTTGATCATTGATCACAAATCTACAAGGAATTCAAGGGGATCTGGAATGTAGATTGCAAATGCTACAAAGAGGTGAACGTTTCAGCATTAAAAAACTCTATTTTTTGCAAATCCCTCAATACTCAAAAGTACACTGGAAAAGCATTGTACTGCAGACAAAACTGCACCCATGATTCAAATTTGTTGTCTGGCTAGCTTTACACAGAAGACTAGCAACAGTGGAGAGGCTGATAAATTTTGGGATACACATTCCACAACAATGTATACTGTGCAGTCAAGTAGACGAGTCCTTTGACCATCTCTTTTTTACTTGCCCGTAGCTTTGGAGCTATGGAATAGGCTGCTAGTCTGGCTGGGTTACCAGAGGGCCATAAGTGATTGGAACAATGAAGTAAAATGGATCAGCAACATTGCTAAAAGGAGAAATAGACGTGCTGAAATTATTACCAGTGTCTTTGGGATGCTAGTATATTGTCTATGGCGAGAGAGGAACAAGATTAGATTCCAAGGCGGAAGAATGGATATAAATGATACATGAAAAGAAATAGCAGTCCACATGCATATACAAGGAAATTCTTTTAAACGTTGGAAGGATGAATTGCGAAGACTGGATCGTTACCCATAGATATCGTTGTATATATGAATTATGGGAGTGAATCCCCTATAGACTGAGTGAGAACAGTAGCTGGTCAGCAGCTACTCTATTTGTAAAAGGTTTTGATATTAAATGAAATGAAGTTTATATTTAAAAAAAAATGAGTTGAAATAACACCACAAAAAGAAAAATTTAAAATAAGAAAGCCACAAAAATGGACCCTTTTCCAAGTGGGTCAAGAAGAACAAATCAAGAAAGATCAAGGATAAGTTTTTCAGAAAATAGAATAGGAAACAATATGCTAACAAGAATTCTAACTAGAAAAATACAAGAGGAAGATCCAAATTAGATGAAATAATAGATATAGATAAAGATATACAAATTTTTCAGTAAAATCAATTAAGATTATTAGATCCAAAAATACTATAAAATACAGGATATTTCTCGACCAATTCTCAACTATATAGACATTATAGAGAAGAACAATTGTCAGTTATAGGAAATAAAGTTGCGACATTAAACTTAATTAATCCAGAATCAATAAAATAAAATAAAAATTATAAAAAGAATGCATATGGGATTAATAATAATTGGATTAAAAAGATTAACAAGAAACAATTTAGGAACTAAAGTATTAATAGTTATATATATGACAGATGGTCAGATAAAAATAAATCTATAATAGGTCTAACAGAAGTAGACATGACAAATAATGGAGGAATATTTTATATTAGCCCAGATTTTATGATAAATCTAGCAGAATTTGGAAAAAAATAAAAAAAGGAATACATACTAAAGGATATGAAGAAATGAATAATGGAAATAATCTATTAATATGTGTAGGTTTTTAGGGAAAATGGTAACAAATAGCAATACAAAATTCAAAATTAAAGTAGACGATGTAGTTAAAGTAATGGAAAATTAAAGGATAAAGTTATTAAAACCTATTAAGATAGACCCAGAAGAATACGCGGGATTAGAATGGAACTTAGAAGATTTTTCAAAACCAAAAATATTTAAACCAGAATCTCATTTGATGTATACAAATTCTAAAGGAGAACGTCAATTAGGTTTACTGATTATAATTATTCTACTAAAAAAGAAACAGATGATGAAGATGAAAATAAGGTAGAAGAAACTGAATGTATGAATATTGAAATAATACAAAAAGAATTCGAAGTAGATATAGCATTAGAAGAAGCAAAAAAATTAGTTAAAGAAAACAAAAATAACACTTTCCAATGCAAAGGATGTAAACTAGGAAAATTAACTTTAAGAAATGTAGAAGAGCATTTTAGAAAATTCGAATTAAGAACATATAATTTGGGATATAGAAAAGAAAATAGGTTACAAGAAAAATTGGATATATTCAATCAATTTTTTGAAGAAATACAAGATAGCTATGAAACAGAAACAGATTCAGTAATAAACTTAAAAGAATTAATGGAATCAGTTAATTCTAGCCCAAGCCCATTTCAGAGAATAACGTATAAAAGTACAGTAGATACTAGTACAGAAAATGTACCTAGAAGAAGAGTATACAGAATAGACCAGGAAACAGAAATAGAAAATGTAAGACCATCAGAAAAAAGTATGTCAATAGAAGAACCTATATGATTACAATAAGGAGGAAGTAAAGGTAAAATATTAAATATAGCAGCCCATGATACACAAATGTGGAACTCAGTAATAGACCTATGAAAAGGAATAGTAGTAGCAGACTTCATATAAACCTATAATGATACAGATGCAGAAACAATGTATAAATATATGGAAACCTTCCTAGGAGAATCAACAAAGGGTCTATGGGAAGCCTATAAATCAGAATTTCCTAAGAATTTTCAAATTTTAATAGTAATGGGAGCAAATCCGTATAATTTTACAAATCAAATACATAGTCTGATCACATGAGAATATCTAAATAGTGGATTAGTAGTATTACAAAAGAATGCTTTAATAAAATTAGAACAATTAAGTATAAGTAGTTAGTTTCATATAAAAAAGTTTTTAAACGATTACTTTTATTGTTGTACTATTAGTGGAAATGCTTTTGATCAAGATTTAGATAAAAAACTATTCAATAAACTACCAGGAGTCTTAGGAAGAGAAACAGAAGAACGATGGTATAAAAGAGATGGTGTAATACGAAATCCAAATACAGATGGTATATACGGCACAAAGTACAACCTATTATGGAAATATTACAAGAAAAATGTACAAACTTACAAATACAAAAACAGCTAAAGCAGAACAATATGAGTTTCTGTAAATCAACGGTATACACAACACAAAGTTATGACAAAAATGAATACAAAAAGAAAAAATATAAAAGATATATACCCCAATACAATAAAGAATATAATAAGAAGAATTATTATCTTAGAAAGTCATCAGCTAGAAAAAGCTATTTAGATAGAAATAGGCATGTTAGAAAATATAGAACTGATAGAAACTATAAAAAGATACTAGAATGTTTTACTTGTGGGAGTGTAGAACATTTAGCCAACACATGCCCAAAAAGAATCAATAGTAAAACAAGAAATTCACAGTTAATAGAAGATTTTCAAGAACCCTAATAAATGTAGATGAATATATGTCAAACAACGAAAGTACATATTCTATAGTAAGTGTAGGTACAGACAAAAGCTAAATAGAAACCTCAGAGTCAGAAGAGGAAGAGTTAATAAATGAGATATGACTAGAAAAACTAGACCTAGAAGAAAATAACTTTGTAAATATATTAGAAGAATATACTCATAAGTTTGAAATAAATAAAGGATTAGATAGCAACCAGTGGTTTAAATGTAAATGGTATCCAGTAGAAATAAAAGAGCTAAATGTAAATAATGCTATCTAGAAGAATGTATTTCATGTATTGAAAAAGATTTTGGAGACAAAAATAAATAAAGAAAAAAGCTATCAAGAGACAAATAATTCTATTATAAATCTAAGAATAATTACATTAGAAAATAGAATAAATGAATTAGAAAAAAGAATACAAAAATGGAAAAATGAAAAGAAAAATTAGAAGATATAAGAGGAAATATAGCAACCGAAGAAGATAAAGAACTAATGAGTATAGAAAATTATGATGCCTTAATATGTAATGAAGATAAAAAATTAACTACGATAAATTTTTTAGCAAGAATTAGAATAGAAACATTAGCTCTAGTAGACTCAGGATGCACAAGATGTATAATAAATAAGAGGATAGTTCCACCTAATTTAATAAAACATTAGACAAGCCAGTAGCAGCCATGCAACTGGATGGAACTGTAACATTTATAAACATTATATAGATAAATCATAAATTAGTTTTGTAAATACATGCTTAGATTTTTACAAACTTAGCTATAAGGTAGATAAAATTTGGGTAAGAGATTTAAACATAAATGTAGATATTGTATTAGGATTGAGCTTTATATTACACAATAATGGTAGTTGTTTTCTTAGTAGAGATGGGGTAATATTCTTTAAAAATATTACAGAAACACCAGCATAAAAATAGAAGCCGCAACTAGGATAATGACATGATTGAATGAAAACCAGAAAAAGCTGCAAGAAAGTGAGAAAGAATGTTGTAAAAATGTTGTAGAACTAAAGAAGAAACTAAAAGTTTAATATTAAAAGAAAATGAAGATAGAGATATACTAGAAAAGGACTATACATTAATAGACATCGAAATATAATTATACAATTTCAAAACAGGATTACAAGAATAGGAATAATAAAGAATGAAAAAGATCTAGAGAATATAATAAAAATTATAGATGAGAAAGAGATAATCGCAGAAATACCTTTAAAGCAATGGGAAAATAATAAAGTTATGTGTAAATTAGACATTATAAACCCAGAATATATAATTAAAACGGCTTCAATAGAAGCTACAAATGAAGACCTTGAAGACTTTAAAATTCAAATTAAAGAACTTATGGACTTAGGTGTAATAAGGAGATCTACTTCTAAACATAGGTCAGCAACTTTTATGGTTAGAAATCATAGTGAAATAATAAGAGGAAAAGCGAGAATGGTAATAAACTATAAAAGACTCAATGATAACACCAGAACAGATGGATACAAGCTACTTGATAAAAGAGAACTAATAAATATAATACAAGAAAAAAGGATATTTAGTAAATTTGATTGTAAATTAGGATATTGGCAAATAAAATGCATGAAGAAAGTATCGAATGGACAAAATTTACTTAAGGCTGTATCCGATTCCAGTTTTGGGTCTATTTGGGTCTGCGGTTTCGGTTCTGGCGGTTTCGGTTCTGCGGTTCTAGCGGTTCTTGCGGTTCCGGCTCTGGCGGTTCCAGAGCCGGAATCGCTACCATACGGTTCCGAAACCGTCCGGTTCCGGTTCTGGGGGTTCCGGTTCCGCGTTTCCGGCGGTTCCCGGCGGTTCTGATTTTATTTTTTTAAATCAATATCTTGTATAGTAGTCATTAGTATATTGTAGAATATATTTATATGGTGTACTATGTTATTAGTATAATATATATTGTGTTTGGTAATTAGTATATATTGTGTATAAGTAGTGTATATTTTGTATATAAGTAGTATATATTGTATTTAAGTAGTATATATTGTATATAAATAGTGTATATTATGTTGTAGTTAGTAATTAGTATAAATTGTATATAAGTAATATATATTGATAAAAGAATATTGTCATTAGTACATTGTGTTGTATGTTATATATTGTATGTTATATAAATATTCAAGGATTGATATAGAATTAAAGACAAAGAAATATTGAGACAAAAGATATTCAAGGATATGATAAAGAGCATATTTATTGACCAAAATGGCATATCTTTTTTTATTCTTCCTTCCCCCAATGGAATGAGCACAACATGGTACTAATACCACCATTAAAAGGAAAAAAAACTAAAAGAAGACATGCCAATGTACAAGTTACATCATAGTTTATGTATTATTTCTAACAAATCTCATAAAACCTTCAAGGTTTGGAGGTGGTTGTGTTGGCGGTGGTGGAAATGAAGCTTGTTCATCACTACTTCCGGGTGAAGATGTTTCCTGAGCAAGTTCCGCTAGCATTTCTTCATAGCACTCATCTATTTCTGGTTGTGATTCAGCTAGCCCAAAGTTCCTTCTTTCTGCGCGGATCCAATCTAGAAAAAGCACTGATTTTTCCAAGCTGTCCCGCATCGACGCCCTGTGATCACCTATTTGTAGTCTTGCTTGACTAATGGCGCTCTCTGATGCAACAGTTGACGCTTGAATCGACAGAACATCCCGAGCCATTCTTGCAAGAATGGGAAAATGCTTTTCCCTTGCCTTCCACCAATCCAAAAGGTCGAAAGAGCCGTCTGGATTCTCATTCTCTAGTCCCTGCGACAAATAAACTTGAAGCTCATTTAGATGGGAAAAATCATCTACATTTTCACCTTGAGTACCCCTGAACTCCGTCCACGATTTAAGAGCTGTTAAGCCAGCAGCTCTTTTAGGCGCCTGTGATGTAGACGAAGTAAGGGTTGGACTAAACTACCTGTGTCGCTACGATCTCTAGTATACCTATGCACAAGTAATTTCCCACAAGATTTACACTTAGCCTTATTTTATTCTCTTAGTTGAATAAAAAATTGCCAAACTAATGAAGTTTCTGAACGTTTAGGAGGTTGTCTACGAAAAGTGGGAGTTTGTACGGTTGAGTGTTCTGGTTCATTAGTAGCAGGACTAGTAGGTGTATCATCTAAATCTACCGGAGCTTGGGTTTCGTCATCATCATCATCCTCATTTCCCTCTAAGATAGGTGCATTAGGATAAAGAATATTCATAATATCATCGTCTATTCTATCACCAA
This sequence comes from Nicotiana benthamiana, assembly GCA_034376525.1. Classification (NCBI taxonomy): domain Eukaryota; kingdom Viridiplantae; phylum Streptophyta; class Magnoliopsida; order Solanales; family Solanaceae; genus Nicotiana; species Nicotiana benthamiana. Next base: position 132,637,956 of record CM067334.1, read on the forward strand.
CTGCTACATCATGTAGAAAATCAACATCGCTAAATTGAAAACATGGGTGATCACTATCAAGGATTCCGAAGGTTTCATTAGTATTTCTAGGTTGGCTACTACTTTGAACTTGTTTATCTTTTCTAGGTCGGGGAGCCGGGGGAGGGGTAGTATTTTGGCGACTACTTTAACCGGTTTTAGATTTTCCTTTTCCGAACATATTTTTCAATGAAAATGCCATAATAATTATAATTTAGCAAAATAACAACACACAAAAATATTCTTAGCATGTAAGAGTTGAAACGCGTTTACCGGATTGACGAATAACTTCTTGAAAATTGAAAATCGTTGAAATTGAACACTTGAAAACTTCAATTCAACAACTTCACAATGTTTCACGAATTTGCAACAATAAATTAAGCACTTGCACTAGAAAGATTGAAAGAGAGCTTGAGAGAGATTGAGAGAGATTGAGAGAGATTGAGAGATATTGATGAATTGTGAATTAAAATGAAAGAATGAGGGGGTATTTATAGTTGAGAAATAGGAAATTGTGTAATTATATAAAGTTTGGGGGCCAAATGGCTATTTTTGAAAATTCCAAACGGCTAATTTTGAAAAAGAGCCGTTTGGAAATTTTTAAAATTTTTTTTTTTAAAATCGGACCGTTGCGGAACCGGATGGAACCGTTTGGAACCGCTTGAACCGGTCCGGTTCCGATTCCAGTTCTGGCTGTTCCGGTTTCGCGGTTCCAACGGGTGGAACCGCTCCATCACAGTTCCGGGGAACCACCGGAACCGGAACCGCGGAACCGGAACTGCCGGAACCGGCAGAACCGCCAGAACCGCGGTTCCGGTCCGGTTCCGGTTCGTAACCGCCACACTTAACAGCCTTACATTTACTTGTCTTTGTCGTTCGGATTAAAAACAGCTCCACCAATTTTCCAAGGAAAAATGGATAATATATTTGGAGAATATAAAAGGTTTGTGTTAGTATATATAGATGATATATTTGTATTCAGTAAAGATATTAAAGAACACTTAAGACATCTACAAACAATATTTACATTATTTGTAGATAATGGAATAATCATTAGTGAAAAGAAAATGGAATTATGTAAAAATTATATAAATTTTTTAGGTGTAGTTGTAGGGGTTGGGAAGATTAAGCTACAACCCCATATAGCTAAAAAAGTTTTAGAAATGCCAGATAAACTAGATAATATTGAAGAACTACAAAAGTTTCTAGGAATAGTAAATTATGCAATAAATTTTATAAAAGACTTGGGAAAAATAACAGGACTATTATACGCTAAGACATGATCTACATGACAAAAATATTTTAATACAGAAGATATTAAATTAGTATAAATAATTAATGAAAAAATAAAGAATATTCCTGATCTAACTATGCCATTAGAAACTGACTATTTAATTATAAAAATAGATGGAAGTTTTGAGGGATGGGAGCAGTTTTAAAAGCAAAACCAAATAAATATAGTGATAAGAATAGAGAAAAAATATGTGCATACCAAAGTGGCAATAAAGAGAAAGGAAATATTGAAGACAAATGGTATTTTTTAAACGTGGATAGAAGTATTAAACACTATTAAAGACATACATTTTAAACCACTTATTAAAGATTTTAATGATTTTACTGAAGCACTAGATTACGCAAGAGGAATATTAGGACCAAATTGATATATTTCCCCAGCACTCAAACAAAACCCAGAAAAAATCCAATACAACATCCAAAAAGATACAGATAAAATAATATTTTGCGACCACTGCTCATCAATGAATGAAGCTTTCAGAAGGTTAAACCAGAAGAATAAAATCTTAGAGAAAGAAAAAACATGACTTATGGAGCAGGTAAAGGTATTAGAACAACGTGCGCATGCTTTAAAATTTGAAATAACGCAATCTCGACTCAAGTGGTTCCTCAACAAGATACAGAGATGAATAGTCCGAAGAAGAGTTCTCCATCTCATGAAACAATTGATGAGAAGGGTGTGCATTCTCCACTGAATGCAGAAAAATTCACTGTATCGGATGATGATACAGCTAGTCCGGTTCAAACAGTAACCGGTAAAGACAAATCAAATCTTTTTATAGCTGTCACTTTGCCAAATATTAAAGAAGAAGGCTCATCAAAGCGAAGGCTACCCAGAACATTAACACACGGAGAAACATTAAAGAAAAAGAGTAAAATTGTTAAAAAGAAAAAAAATGAGAAAATAGAAGATGTTATTAAACATACAATAGAGAATTTCTTTCAAGAAAAGGAAAACAAGACAAACATATGACAAAAAATCCTAGTCCTAGTCCAGAAAGGTCAAAGTCCAGTCCAGAAAGGTTTCAAATCCGCTCCAAACTTCAACTATAAAAGCAAGACAAAGTAGAAGAAAGTATCACCGAGAAAAAGAAGGAAAAGAAAAACACTTTGAAAAAAAAGAAAAGCCTACTCAACCAACCTTTCCATAAACCAAAAAAAAAACCTTTTCCAAACCACTTTGTAAAATATATCCCTTATGAATATCCTAGTAGTTCCCCCTCTAAGCTTGTAAAATAAATAAAGATTGTATGCTAATGTTTGATCGTTTTTAAATCTCGAAGTTCAGCAAACTCTTTTCGGGTTTCCCGAAAGGGATATCCCATCAATTGTAAACATGTAAGTTACTTATGTTTATCTAAGTTATGTTCTAAGATATTACCCCTGTTTTTATACATGCTTATGATATTATGCATAGTTTTTATCATTCTGTAAATAATTAAATATCACTCTTAGTATATGGTTATCTTTCCAATTTCTTAACAATTTTGATGGATTAACTTGTAAATTTCTAGGAAAAAGCTGGTTAAGATAAACCAAGTGGTATGTGTGCTTAACCATGACCAGGGTGAGGTTAAAGAAAAAAGAGTTAAGAATGGATTTCAATCTATAAAGAATTGGAGAGAAGAGATGAACAGAGTAAAAAAAAACAAGTATGGAAGGGGTAATCTTAGTACATAATTATGATTACAGTGTAACGTTATAAGTTTACAGAAAAAGAGTGGAAGAGTATCGAGTAGGATTTTACAACATAAAAAGTTTAAAATATTTTTACTACATTGTTAATGTCTGGTAACCATAAGAACTACACCCACCCACAAAGTTTTGCTAGAAGCCTTACCTCAAATCTAGGAGAATTTATATTAGACGTAGACATCGGATTTTACTCAATAGTAGACTATGCTATACATTTTATTTATATAACAGAAAATCATAGAATCTGCGTAGATATATATAATAAACAATTATATCTTATAATTAGAATACTAGAAATTCATTTATCTAGTCTTTCTAGATATTACTACTTAGAAAGATGACAATAAGTTTATTTAGTTTTAGTTGTTTTTCAATTTATTTTAGACAATAAGTTTATTTAGTTTTAGTTGTTTTTCAATTCAGAAAATCCATGTTTTAGTTGTTTTTTCGTTCGTTCCCCAGTAGAGTCACCAGGTCCGAAAATCTTCTAGCTCTGATACCAAAATAAGTTAAAAAAATAACTAATACTTGGTATTTCTGAATTGAAAAACAACTAAACTAAATAAACTTATTGTCTAAAATAAATTGATAAATAACTAAAACTAAATAAACTTATTGTCTTCTTTCAAAGTAGTAATATCTAGAAAGACTAGATAAATGAATTTCTAGTATTCTAATTATAAGATATAATTTTTTATTATATATATCTACGCAGATTCTATGATTTTCTGTTATATAAATAAAAAGTATTGCATAGTCTACTATTGAGTAAAATCCGATGTCTACGTCTAATATAAATTCTCCTAGATTTGAGGTAAGGCTTCTAGCAAAACTTTGTGGGTGGGTGTAGTTGTTATGGTTACCAGACATTAACAATGTAGTAAAAATATTTTAAACTTTTTATGTTGTAAAATCCTACTCGATACTCTCCCTCTTTTTTTCTGTAAACTTATAACGTTACACTGTAATCATCATTATGTACTAAGATTACCCCTTCCATACTTGTTTTTTTACTCTGTTCATCTCTTCTCTCCAATTCTTTATAGATTGAAATCCATTCGTAACTCTTTTTTCTTTAACCTCACCCTGGTCATGGTTAAGCGCACATACCACTTGGTTTATCTTAACCAGTTCTTTCCTAGGAATTTACATATTAATCCATCAAAATTGTATAGAAATTGGAAAGATAACCATTTACTAAGAGTGGTATTTAATTATTTACAGAATGATAAAAACTATGCATCATATCATAAGTCTGTAAAAAAACGGGGGTAATATCTTAGAACATAACTTAGATAAACATAAGTAACATACATGTTTACAAGAGATGAGATTCCCTTTCGGGAAACCCGAAAAGAGTTTGCTGAACTTCGAGATTTAAAAATGATCACACATAGGCATACAATCTTTATTTATTTTACAAGCTTAGAGGAGGAACTACTAGGATATTTACATGGGAAATATTTTACAAAGTAGTTTGGGAAAGACTTTTTTTTGGGTTTATGGAAAAGTTGGTTGAGTAGTTTTTTTTCCAGAGTGTTTGTCTTTTCCTTCTTTTTCTCGATGATACTTTCTTCTACTTTGTGTTGCTTTAATAGTTGAACTTTGGAGCGGATTTGAAATATGGACTTCAAACATTTTTAGAAATCTTTGTCTTCTAGCCTTGTATGGTACTTCATTGGGCCTCATCTTCACATCGCTTGTGCAGAGATTCCATTTAGTTGTCCACGTTTTTCTTTCCACTTAAATTTTTACTTACTATCACATCTTTCTTTATGTCATGTCGGGTCCCTACCTGTTGTCTCCACAATTATTATTCTTTGTCTTTTCTTGATTCATTGTTTATGAGGAATAACCCCTTTTTCATGTGTCTAAGTTATGTAGTGCTATTTAATCAAAACTGATCCCTGAATCGTAGTCTTCATATGGATTTTGAGCATCCTGATAATTCAGGTGGTCTTCATTATCGTCTCCTCAAGAACTTTGAGACTTTTCTGGACTGGACCTTGACCTTTCTGGACTGGGACTAGGATTTTTTATCATATGTTTGTCTTGTTTTTCCTTTTCTTGAAAGAAATTGTCTAGTGTCTATTTAATTACATCTTCTATTTTCTAAAGTTTTTTTCTTTTTACAATTTTACTCTTTTTCTTTAATGTTTCTCTGTGTGTTAATGTTCTGGGTAGCCTTTGCCTTGATGAGCCTTCTTCTGCACTTTTTGGCAAAGTGACAGCCATAAACGGATTTGATTTTTCTTTACTAGTCACCGTTTGAACCGGACTAGTTGTATCATCATCTGATACATTGGATTTTTCTGCATTCATTAGAGAATGCACACCCTTCTCATCCATTTTTTCTTGAGATGGAGAACTCTTCTTGGGACTTGCAAGAAATTTTATAAAAGACTTGGGAAAAATAGCAGGACCATTATATGCTAAGACATGATCTATATGACAAAAACATTTTAATACGGAAGATATTAAATTAGTACAAAAGATTAAAGAAAAAAAAGTATATTCCTGATCTAACTATGTTATTAGAAATTGACTATTTAATTATAGAAACAGATGGATGTTTTGAGGGATGGGAGCATATATATATATATATATATATATATATATATGTGTGTGTGTGTGTGTGTGTGTGTGTGTGTGTGTGTGTGTGTGTCTGTGTTTGTGTGTGTGTGTGTATGTGTATGCGTGTGTGTTTGTTTGTTTGTTCTTATTTGTATATGTATAGGTTTTAATAATTGAGTAATGGTTTGATAAATGGGGTAGGAATTGGTCTAGTGCGTAACTTAATTAAAATTGTGCCAAAATTGGCCAAATTGTAGCCGAAAGAGCCCAAATTCGGTCCAAAAGGGGCTTCCAAGAAGAGTACAAAACGACGTGGTTTTGTCTTGAAACTACGTCGTTTTGGATAAGTGACAAGATTCAATCTCATCCATCCATCTTGATTTAATCCAACGGTCTTAGTTTGATCTTCATCCTAGGTATTTAAAGCCTAAAATTCCCAAACTTTTGCCCCATTTCCCCATTATTTCCTCGCTCTTCTTTCCCTTCATCACTCCCCCCCCCCAAGCCGCCGGCGCCGCCCCATCGCCGCCGCTGGAAATCTTCCACCGGCGGCTGCCGACCTTCGATCCGCCCCAAAATTTCACCATGTAATCTCCACCACCTACTCTTTCCATATCTCCAAACCAAATCTTTCAATAAAACTCTCAAACTCCTTGAATTTTAGATCTAAGAAACTTATTAATCACTTTTTCGCCCAAGTTATTGAAGTTCCAGCTACTACCACCCTACAGTACATACATCAACGGATAGAGTTCCTCAAGACCTAGCTATTGATGGTAATTCTACCTCAAAAATCCGATGACCAAAATTCGGCTAAAAATCCGGCTACCTCCCCGAACATCCTTCTTTGCATACCACCATTTTTTCGGCCATTTGAATTTTAAAATGGTAAAATGCTATTATTTTTCATGGCTGATTTTATTTTTTGATTTTTAATTTTCAGATTTTTATTTTGTTTATTATTAATTATATTAGCATTAGTTTTTGAAGTATGAAATGTTAAATTTTTTGTTTCTGCACTTGTTGAAATAGTAAAATAAGTTTTGCACTGATAAAAGTGAAGTAGTAAAAAGTACTTAAGAGTATATGGTATTTGTTTGTTTACTACTTCAAGACTTTTTGAGTACAAAACTCAAAAGTCATTTGTTTGGTAAGGAATATAGACTTTTGGACATTTTTTTAATAAAATTCTATCCTTGAAAAACAAAAGGCAGATTTTGTTAGAAATACTCCCTCTTTTGACAAGATTTGGTCGAGAAAGTCTTGCTTTTAGAATTTAAGAGCAGACTTTGTAGAAAATCTGTCAAAACGATTATATTTTAAATTTTTAAAATAGATGTTTATTTTGATATATAGGGGTATTCCATCACACTTAATAAGAGGAGGAACACACTTCCAGAGGGGGCAATGGAAAGACAAAAAATACTAATAATAAGTAGCTATAATATCCCTTAGGAGTTGAAATTGTGAGCTGAGTTTGTTTTCTTGGATTTGAATCAGCCATCGCTGTCTTTTGTTGTTGTTGCTGCCCGTTTAGTTGTTTTGCTGTTGATTTTGGAAAGAGCTGACTTTGCTGTATTTGTTTTACTTTTTGTTGTCCAGGTAATTTTCGGACCATGTAAACTCATAAAATTGAGTTGGAATAAAAGATAATGATGCTAGGAAATATTAGTAGCTTCATTCTTCTATTGTAATTTATTTGTATATGCTCTTGAAGGTTTGTTAATATTATAACGATATGTTAGTTAATTAAGTTGTAGACCTCAAGGACAAGGCGCGTGGACAAATCGAGGAAGACCAATGCGGAGAGCGATGGGCATGATTTGGGAAATTCATGTAAGACTCAAGGATCCGGAAATGCCAGTTCCCGAGATATGCCACAAAAAAAGAGGGATATCCCCGGAGAAAGTGGTTCATCAACATAATATTGCAAAATCTTCAAGGAAATCAACTGAGGGAAACGATACGAAGTCATATGGAAAACAACAGTGAGAATTTTGTGAGAAGGGATCGACAGGAGGGTTGAAAGTTTTCAGCCTAGTTTCAAGATGGTCGGACAGCGCAGAGCGTGGGAAAGAGAAGAAGAAAATTATCCCAGCTAGAGTATCACAACCAACCACCCCATTTTAAACTAACCCAAACTTTTCTTTGATGTGAAACAGGGAGGTGAAATGCCATCGATGGGAGAGAAGCGTGATGCAAGGAGGTTTAGCAAACTCGGGCAGAAAATTTTCTTTTCATTTTGAAAAATTTCTAGAAATCAGTATTCATTTTGGGGAAGAAGGAAAATAAGACGAATCTAAAAGGAAGTGGTCTTCCAACCAATGTTATCCAAAACACAGCACCAGGTTCGAAGGAATGAAAATCCCCAAGCGGCGTTATCCTCAACAACGTTATCCCCAGCTGATGACATTTTGATCCCCAGCAGTGTTGAAAGTGTGAGCACGTGATTTTTGCCCTATATATGAATAATTCCCAAAAATTCAAACAAAAAGATTTTTTTCCTTTATTTTTATAATTTGTATGAATTTTGTGTTTATTATTTGCATTTTATTTGTGCATTTTAATTCATATGAAAAATAAAAAAAATACATGTGCATTTGCATTGAATTTCCCATTTTTAGTATTAATTAGGGGTTAATTTGTTTTAGAATAAAATATGAAGAAAATAACAAAAATAGTCCACTTTAGCTTTTATTGTTTTAATTGTAAAATTGTCACAAAATAATTTTTAATAGTAATTATAGGAATTAATTAGTTTAGCTTACTTTTTTTTTACATCTTTATAAAACCAGAAAATACAATACAAAGTTATAAATTGGAAAATAACAAAAAGAAAGTGAATTAAAAGAAGTGTAATAAAAAAGAGATTAAAAAAAAACAAAGAGAGCACAAGGGGGCTATCTCTATATACAGCAGGGTTGGGCTTTTTCAGGTTCATTTTGACGGGCCCAATCCTAAATAGCACCCAATTCAGGCCCAAATCGTCTCCCCTTTTACTCCAATACACCCCAGCCCCAATTCCCGCTCAACCCGGCCCGGTTCTTAAATAAGACCAAACGACATCGTTTTAGGGTTAATCTCAGCCTTTGATTCTTAATCCAATGGTTGAGATCGTCCTAGAATGTTCGATATAAAATTTTCCGAATAGGCACCCCCCTTTCATCATCTCTCTCAGAGAGAGAACCACCCTCCACCAAACCCTAGCCGCAATTCAACACCTCCGCTGTAAACCCGACGACAACCACTCCGATGATCACCAATTAACACTCCTAGAGCACCCAACCGCCTTGTTGCGAATCCATGAACCGTTTGCCACGAATCAGCCTAGAACTTCTTGAATCTTCAATGGAAGATTTGAGCCAAACATGAACTTCATCCAAATAAGCCCAAATTGGTGCCAGATAACCTTCGTCCCTTACCCATCAATAAAACATGCTTGGAATCCCTCGAATACAAGCAGAAAGGCCTGAATTGCGGATCTAGGGTTCATCAGTGCATCCTCGTTTGGGAATTTTTCATTTAGGGTAAGTTTTCTTGTGGTATTATGACTCGTTTGACACAATTTCATTATTTCTTCTTCTTCTCCTCCTCTGATTGATTTGGTCAGTCGTAGAGTTCTTGGTAGTCATTCTGATTTCATGCATGAGTTTAGACCTGTTACGGTTAGTTGATTTTGTTTTGATCATTAGTTTAGTCTATTTTTAGTAGTAAGTATAAATCTCTAAATTTCTGTTAGCATTAATCGGTCAGTAGGATTAGTTGTTTGTCGATCCCATTTTAACGTCGTTCATAGATAATATTAGTCGAATAAGTAGTGTCGTAATATGCATGTTGAATGCCTACCTGAACGGTTCAATTTCTTCTTTTATGATTATTGACTCCATATGGATTGTTAGCTTAGTCGATTCTCTTTAATAATTACTGTTATAGATTGATTAAGTTGGGTCGTTAGTTAATTAGGCTGGTTTTGAAATTTGGATTTGGGAAGTGGGTTTTGGGACTGATTTCAATAGTATTGTATTGTAGTGTTAATTGATATTGTTGGATAGTGTACTGATAGACAACTTTAGTTAAAATTTAGCTTGGGTGATGGATTGGTTTCAGTTAATTCAGATTGTAATTGTCAAATTATTGGAAGGCTAATTTGGGTATGGAAAAGGGTAGTATCTTAAGAAATGGTAATTGCAACGTAGGATTAAGGGTAGTATGGTATTTTTAGGGTTATAAGAGCACCCTAGATGATTCTAGATTGGGGGTGTAGCTTTCAACTTTTGGTAGTACTTGCTTGGGTAGAAAGTTAGAATTATAGGTCTTAAATAAATAAAAAAAATAGGGACTGATTTGAAAACCCTTTGGCTGATTTTTCTTTCTTCTTTGCCTATATATAGGCACCAAATGCCTTGAAGTAGAGGTCTTCCACTTTTTCAGCCCCAAAGAGCTTCACATTGAATTTTTCCTTTCAGATTTAGCTTTTGAATATAAAAAAAATCAAAAGAAAAACAAGTAGAAATCTCCAGGAAAACAAAAAAAGTAGAAGTTACCATTACATTAAATATATTTTTAGTACTTTGCTCCAAATTCTCAGTTTTTTGAAAGATCTTCTGATTCTACATGTCAAAATGGATTGAAATGGTTTGGCTTAGGGTAATTTTGAGGTTATTCTGGTTTGCTGATAAAGAGGAACATTTTTCTTCTAGTTTTCTGCTTGATTTTGGTTATAAGCTTGGCCTGCTGTTGGATTCTGTTTTTTTTTTCTGCTGTGGTTCAATTGTTCTGGCTGCTTGCTGCTGATCCTTCTTCTTCTTCATTTAATTCATTACTTCCAGGTACACTTCCTGAATTTAGTGTGATGTCGATCTCCAGTTTAAGAGTGAAATGAAGTGGAAGTTTATTCTTGCTATACTTATTGCCTGCTTTGTCGCGTTTCGATTAAAATTGACTGTAATAAGACTGCTGGGACTTATTTGATTATCTGTATTGTTTAATCTTCAGTTATGAATGTCTAAGTTTAGTATATTGGTTAAATTGAAGTTATTTGTCACATTAGTTGTTGGATGGAATAGGAGTAGCTGCTTTGTTGTTTCTGCCTTCATATGCTCGTAGTTTGGACTAGCTAGAACATTAATAATTGGATGTTGTAAGTAATTAGAATTGTCTTGGACTTTTGGACTTTATATTGGATTATTGATATCCCTTAGCCTAGTGTATCTTTGTGGATGGTCCTCCTGTCTAATTGAATGCTCAAATAGGTGAATACTTGAAACAAAATATTGAATTCAACTTTGGCTGCATGTATTTGGGTATAAAGTCAGGTTGTGAGTCGGGTTGCTGGCTGCAAGTGATTTTTGATTCATCAATCGTTGTATTCACTGAAGCTTGAATTCTCAGAAATAATCGTTTGTAGCTTCACGTAGAAATCAAGGAAAATATACAAATAGTTGAGTGATAAACTACATTGTCAAGTTGAATTGTGATAGAGGGTGTCTGGTTAGCGTTTTCCATAGCTGAAATGGATTTGAACTTCAAATGTCTATGAAGCTAAATGTGTTTGCACAATCGCTTGGAGTCATTAGTTATAGGTTAAGGAACCCGGGCCCATACATTTTTATTCAACCTTTTGAGCCTGATAACTGATTAGTATACTATTTATAAAACTTGGAGTTCATGTCCTTTGATTAAGTAATGGTAACTGTTGGTCATTTGTACCTCGTTGTGGTTTCTGCAGGATTTATTGTGGTTGGGGATCAAACGACTCCTAGGATTCGATTCCCCATTACCCAAACGCCTGGCCAACTTTTGGAGCTGGGCCCAGTTTCAGGCCCAGATTTAGGTCCTGCATGAAACACGTGGGTGGCTCTTTGGGATTATTGATAAAGAATGAAAAATTTATGTATTAGTTGTAATGTGGCATTCGGTTTTTGAGTTAGGTAGTGGGTTTTAAACTAAAAGGTTCGTCCTTTTGGTTGGATCTAAACTTGAATTCGGAATCCGAATTCTAATAATCAATTAGGATTTTTCTTTTCTTTTAGAGACAAAAAATCAAAATAGAAATATAGTCGCTTTTAGGTTCATCCGTTAAAATAATGAGACGAGCCTCACCAAATAAAAATGCAAAATTGCGGGGCCCTCAATAAAGGTTTAATAATTTTTAGAAAATTGGGAAGGGTCGTTTAGCGAATTTCACGGCCCTCCCAAAAGATAATAAAAGGTTAGACTCCATTAGGCGTGGCTTTAATAAATTATATTCCTAAATACGGGTGGGCACTTATGCAACCCAAATCCAAATCCTAAGACACTGAATTAAGTATTCTTAGAATTGCGGGTTCATTTGATGCGGCGCAATCCGAAAACACATTTTAAACGACGTTCACTTTCTCTTAAATAAATATTATATTAAATAAAAACGGTAAAAGTAAAAATTGGCACATTGGTTCTTCATGTAATAAAATCATATAATAGCTAAATGCAACAGTTGAGTGACCGTGCTAGAACCACGGAACCCGGGAATGCCTAACACCTTCTCACGGGTTAACAGAATTCCTTATTTGGATTTCTGGTCCGCAGACTGTGAACAGAGTCATCTTTTTCCTCGGTTCGGGATTCAACCGGTGACTTGGGACACCATTAATCTCCCAAGTGCGACTCTGAATTAATAATAATAATAAAATCCCGTTTCGATTTTTCTTTAAGTGGAAAAACTCCTTTACGCTCCTTTGCGGGGGTGTATAACAAAAAAAGGAGGTGTGACAGAAAGATAATAAAAGTTTTGAAGGAACCAGTTTTGGAAGAAGAATAAGAGGGGAAAAAGAGATCCCCCCGGCAGTGTTATTACCTAGCAAATAAAAATAAAAACTCCCCCAAGTAAGAAAACTGGGGCAGAAGTTGTGATTTGAATTTTGGAAAAAGTTTGATCATGAGCTGAAGGAATCGATATCCAAAAGAATCCCAGAAGAGAGAATCTTATCTACAACACTCCAATCCCCAGCAAAGGGAGAAACTAAACGAGAGATTCTTATCGGTGAAAACCTTCATAGGCACCATAAGGCGACGGGAGCTGAGAGAAATGAGAGAGTCTTACTGGTGAAAACCCCTCGAATGGCACTATGAGGCGACAAGATAAAATTGGCGGAAAGGATCCACATTTTGCAAAAAGTTGGGCATCTGTTTATCCTCGTTAAATGAGGCCATAAGAAATACTGATTGATACAATTGTGCAGGGTTGATTAATCTGTAATGTATGACATGATCAGTTCTTTTTATTTTCGTTTCCCCAACATTTGTTCACAAAGACTTGTTCTTTTTCTATCTCTTGAAGTCATCATTTTTCATTTCTTTGTTAAAGACTTTTTCAGCAATTTGTTTTTGAGAAAGATTTTTCAGAGCTTACTACAAGTCGCCAAAATGGTGCAAAGCAAAATGTGAATAAGACAGGCCAATGATAAGGTGATTAAACTAAAAGAAGTTTGGTTGCAAGACCAAGTGGTGAGTTGGTCTAGAATTTCATGGAAAGTAACCGAAAAAGTACAATTGTGGACCAAATTTTAAGAGGGTCACCAGCAGATCATAGAGATGCGGGAGCATGCCCGACAGATTTTCAACCAAATTCCAAAATGGTCGGACAACACAGAGTGGGAAGAAGGAAGAAGGGAAAGCTCATCCTCAGCAAAATAACCCCCAGCGAGTTTTGAAACATAGAACGGGGGAGAATAAAGGGAAAAACCATCCCTAGAAAGTTTTGATAGCGGGTGAAATGCAAAACAGGGAAACGAGAGAAGGAAAAACCTTCCCCACCAGGAGTGACATGACCCCTCGCCACATTTTAATCTAACAAAATTTTCTTTGATTTGAAATAGGAAAAAGACATATCATTGATGGCAGAAAGACATGCCACAAAGAAGATCACCAAAACTGAGGCAGAAAATTTTTTGCCATTGTTGAAATTTTTCTCGGAGGAACGAGGAAATCAATGCAAGATAAAGGAAAGCAATTTTGAAGGAAGTTTGAAGAAAGAAAGGTGTGAGGAGGCAAGGAAAGAACAATGTCGATAAACACAGTTTCCAAAGAAAAAGTCGGTAGCCCGCCTGTAGAACAAAGGTATTTATTTTATGTTAAAGGAGTTAGGAGCCCGCCTGTAAAACAGAGGTATTTATTTTAAGTTAAAGGAGTCAGGAGCCCGCCTGTAGAACGGAGGTTGTTAAATATTAAGTTAACGAAGTCAGGAGCCCGCCTTTAGAATGGAGGTTGTTAAATTATAAGTTGATGAAGTCAGGAGCCCGCCTGTAGAATGGAGGTTGTTAAATTTTATGTTGCTGAAGAAGTCAGGAGCCCGCTTGTATATCCGAGGTTGTTAAAAGTTAAATTTTAAATTGATGAAGTCAGGAGCCCGCCTGTAGAACGGAGTTTGTTACATTTTAAGTTGAAGTGAAGTCATGAGCCCACCTGTAGAATGGAGGTTGTTATATTAAGTTGCAACTGAAGTCAGGAGCCCGCCTGCAGAATGGAGCTTGTTACATTTTAAGTTGAAGTGAAGTTAGGAGCCCGCCTGTAGAATGAAGGTTTTTATTTTAAAGTTGCAGTTGAAGTCAGGAGCCCGCCCGGAGAATGGAGGTGTTAAATTTTAAATTTAATGTTGGAATGAGGAGCCCGCTTGTAGACTGGAGGTTGTTATGTTTTAAGTTAGAAGTCAGGAGCCCGCCTGTAGAATGGAGGTGTTATATTTTAAGTTGTTAATGTAGTCAGGAGCCCGCCTGGAGAATGGAGGCTGAATTATCTTTAAGTTTTTATTTGAAGTCGGGAGCTCGCCTGGAAAATGGAGGTTGAATTATCTCTATAATTGTTGATGAAGTCAGGAGCCCGCCTGGAGAATGGAGGCTGAATTATCTTTAAGTTGTTGTTTGAAGTCTGGAGCCCGCCTGTTGAACAGAGGAGTACATTTTAAGTAGAAGTCAGGAGCCCGCCTGCATAACAGAGGAATAAATTTCAAGACCAAGTCAGAAGTCAGTAGTGCAGAGGGTTACAACAAAATACCCCTAGCATAAATTCCGCCGCATAAATCAGAAGGAAGACTACAAGAGCAAGTTGAAGATAGATAAGATTTTGTAATACCTAGTTTAGTCTAACTTCTTGTTTTTCTTTTAACAGTTGGTGTAATAAGGAGGTCGTAAAGTGGTAGTAACAGCATGCAGCGGCAATAACAGCAAATTCCAGTCCCATGGTAGTCCCAGCAAACAAAATCTCGCAGAACTATGCTGACTTGATTCCTTTATAGCCAAGGATATGTAGACAACCTATGAAGCGAGGTTCGATCACCATCTTTTTCAATATGCTTCCATTAGAGTGAATGTGAGCAAAAATTATTCATGCCATTCATTTGTCTTTGCACGAAAACTCTTCATGTTCTCGAGTAAAGAGGGGCAGCTGTAAATTCCTAATGTTTGCGCCATCTTATATATATATATATATATATATATATATATATATATATATATATGTGTGTGTGTGTGTGTGTGTGTGTGTGTGTGTGTGTGTGTGTGTGTGTGTGTGTGTGTATGTGTGTTTGTTTGTTTGTTCTTATTTGTGTATGTATATGTTTTAATAATTGAGTATTGCTTTGATAAATGGGGTATGAGTTGGGCTAGTGTGTAACTTAATTAAATTGTGCCAAAATAGGCCCAAAATTGTAGCCCAAAGAGCCCGAATCCGGTCCAAAAGGGACTGCCAAGAAGGGCATAAAATGCTTGTCTTGAAACTACGTCGTTTTGGTTAAGTGACCAGATTCAATCTCATCCACCCATCTTGATTTAATCCAACAGTCCTAGTTTGATCTTCAACCAAGGTATTGAAAGCCTAAAATTACCAAAATTTTTCACCATTTCCCCATTATTTCCTCTCTCTTCTTTCCCTTTCATCACTCATTCTTCTCCCCCCCCAAGCCGTCGGCGCCGCCCCATCACCGCGACCGGAAATCTTCCACCGGCAGCGGCCGACCTTCAATCCACCCTAAAGTTTCACCATGTACTCTCCACCACCTCCTCTTTCCTTATCTCCAAACCAAATCTTTCAAAAAAACTCTCAAACTTCTTGAATCTTAGGTCTAAGAAACTTTTCCGTCACTTTTTCGCCCAAGTTATTAAAGTTCCGGCTACTACCACCCTACAATACATACATCAACGGATAGAGTTCCTCAAGACCTAGCTACTGATGTCAATTCTACCTCAAAAATCTGGCGACCTCCCCGGACATCCTTCTTGGCATACCCCCATTTTTTCAGCAATTTGAATTGTGAAATGGTAAAATGCTATTATTTTTCATGGCTGATTTTAATTTTTAATTTTGAATTTTCATATTTTTATTTTTGTTTATTATTAATTATTTTAGCATTAGTTTTTGAAGTTTGAAATGTTAAATTTTCTGTTTTTGCACTTGTTGAAATAGTAAATAAGTTTTATACTGATAAAAGTGAAGTAGTGAAAAATACTTAAGAGTATATGGTATTTGTTTGTTTGTTTATTTACTACAAGAATTTATTAGTACAAAACTCAAAAGTCATTTGTTTGGTAAGGAATATAGACATTTGAAAATTTTCTGAATAAAAGTCTATCCTTGAACAACAAAAGGCAAATTTTGTTTGAAAAACTCTCTCTTTTGACAAGATTTGATCGAGAAAGTCTAGTTTTTTAAATTTAAGAGCAGACTTTGTAGAAAATATTTCAAAAAGAATATCATTTGAATTTTGAACTAGATGTTTGTTTTGATATATAGGGGTATTACATTACACTTAATAAGAGGAGGAACACACTTCCAGAGGGGACTGGACAGACAAAAAATAATAATAATAATAATAATAATAATAATAATAATAATAATAATAATAATAATAATAATAATAATAATAATATCCCTTAGGAGGTAAAATTGTGAGCTGAGTTTGTTTTCTTGGATTTGAATCTGCCATCCCTGTCTTTTGTTGTTGTTGCTGCCCGTTTAATTGTTTTGCTGTTGATTTTGGAAAGAGCTGACTCTGTTGTATTTGTTCTTCTTTCTGCTGTCCGGGTAATTTTTGGACCATGTAAACTCCTAAAATTGAGTTGGAATGAAAGATAATGATGCTGGGAAATATTAGTAGCTTCATCCTTCTATTGTAATTTATTTTATATGCTCTTAAATATTTGTTAATATTATAACGATATGTTTTTTAATTAAGTTGTGTTAAGAATGTTTATTGTTTTTATTTTTTTAAAATTTTTTGTAAAATATTAGATATAATTTCATTGCGCATTTGGTTGTGTAAAAGGCGTATATATATATATATATATATATATATATATATATATATATATATATATATATATATATATATATATATTTATTATTAATTGAACCCTTGTGTTTGTCCTTTGTTGTCACCAAGCTAAGTTGTTGTTATTATTATTATAATAAATATTATTATTATAATTATTATATTTTAGAGTCCCCATAATTTCTTTATAGTTAAGTTATAGATTAGAAAGACAATCTGTAAACTTAATTTTGGTAAACCGTTGGCTATGGATTATAAACAGCAAGATAGGGCTAAATCTGTAACATGACTTTAAAATGCCACATCTGCAGATTTAAAGTCCAAGAGCAATTGGGCTTTTGGATTTGTCTTGGACATGAGCCCGTTTGACTCCATCAACCCAATAGTGGGCTGCCACATTCAATGTCAAGACAAGCACACGTCTTACTAGTTTTAAGTAGTATCAATTTATAGTTTTTTTCTCATTAGTCTAGTCTTTAAAATTAATACTCATAAAAAATTAATTTTCTTTCATCAGCTAAGTTTTAAATTAATACTCAAATCTTTTCTTTAATTTAAAAAAATAAAAAAAGAATAAAGGCGGTTAAACGTTAAAATTTGCACATAGGTTCAAAGTGTTTTAAAATCAAATAAAATCAAATGCAACAGTTAATCGACCGTACTAGAACCATGAAACCCGGGAATGCCTAACACCTTCTCCTGGTTAACAGAATTCCTTACTCGCGAACTATAACAGAGTCATATTTTTCCTCGACTCAGGATTCAACCGGTGACTTGGGACACCATTAATTTCCCAAGTGGCGACTCTGAATAATAACAAATTAATCTCGTTCCGATTGTCCTTTAATTGAAAAAACTTTTTTATGCCCTTGCGGATGTAGGTGAAAAAGAAGGTGTGATACATGTCCAAAACGAGTAAATTCTCTTTATAAAAGTTTTAAAGAATTTATTCAGACTTCGTTCTTGTTTTTTTCTTATCGTTTGATGGCAAAAGAAAGTCAAGCATTTGTATTATGTCATTTAGCTTTGTCATATATAATTTTTTCTAATGATTGCAATTTACAGTGAAAAATGTCGAATGATTGTTTATAATGTTGGATAAGTACCGTTATTTTGCACACATAATTCATTTACTGGTGTGGTGGGGGATTGGTATCCCTCCAGGCTTAATTTGTCATTTAGGTTTCAAGCTCTGGTCATCAAAAACCTCTAGCAAAAATTCGGATTAGCTGGCTCTGTGAGTTTCGAATATTAAATTGACTAGTTAGAAAAAAAAAGATACAATGCAAGTTAAATAGCATATTAAATAATAGGGTTATTTGGATTTTCATATTAACAATTCAGCTGATCTACTTTTCCATTAATTTTTCTATATAACTTTCACAACTCTCAAAAAAAGAAAGAAAGAGTCTACACTGGTTGAGGGTACGTTATTTGTAGTTCTTGGGCATTTTGAGAAATATCCTTAGACTCATCGATCGCACAAGACTGAACATATATCATGTTAAAAAAACGGACGTGAATGTAATTCAATATAAAAACTAATTCATAAGGCGAAGGTTGTCCCTAAGTTGAGTAGGAAGTCAACTTAAAAGGAGGAAATCTTGTAATGGTAATGAGACAGGAAAACATCATAACGCGCTATATAGATGTGCTTGTTAAGCATATCTAACGATTCTTACAAGCGAGTACGGAGCTAGCACGTAAGTTACTGCTTCACATGAATTCAGCAGTAATTATTGCTTAGACTATTTGGTACGAAAGAAATATATTTTTTAATTTTTTTATGTTTGATTTGACTTAAATGTTTTGAAAAATATTTTCCTTATCAATTCATTTTTCTCTCATTGGAGGGAAAAGTTTTCCTTATAAAAAAAAGAAAATATTTTCCAAACCTCCTTCTCAACCTTCCACACCCTTACCAACACACCCCACCCCCTCTCCAAAAGAAGATTTTTTTTAAGTTTCAGTTTTTCGGTTACCACTCACCCTACTATCCATACATCCCCTCTCCTCCTCCCCCACCCGCAAAAACAAAAATTTACCTTAATTTTGTTTGTTTGCAATTTTAAATTTCTGTTCTTTTATTTTTCTGTACCACCCACCCCAACCCTCCCCCTCCTCCCGAAAACAAATTTCACTTTTTTTTTGCAATTGAAATTTCTGATTTTTTTCATTATACCGTCCCCCCCTCCTCCCGGAAAAAATTTAAATTATAATTTTCAGTTTTATTTTATCATTTATCGGTTTAAAGGTTAAAATTTTACAAGTTTCAAAATTATGAGTTTCAGAAGTTTATGTGTTTGGAAGTTTACGGGTTAGAATTTATAAAGTTTACGGGTTCGAAATTTTGCAGTTTTGAATGTTTAGCGGTTCGAAAGTTTATAAAATTTGTGCGTCCGAAAAGTTGTTGGTTTGAAAGTTTATGACTTCATATTTATTATATCTAACTTATTTTATGAATATTCTTGAAAAGTTATCTTATTTTTCATACCAAATGTCAAAAAATAAATAAAATTATTACTTATTTTCCAAGGAAAATATTTTTCACAAAAAATATTTTCCGTTATACCAAACACACCCTAAATTCAACTGTGAATCCGTAAATTATGACCAAGTAAACTTGTCAACGAAGAAAAGTAGATGCATGAATAGACAATATTGTTCCTATTGTTACGGATAAATCGATATGTGCAAGTTCGAAATAGCTTTGGCATAAACCAATCACTTTGGCATCCAGCTCGTGGCCATATTAGTAGGCTTTCTTGTATTGTAAATAATTATCATGATGATCACTTTAATAGGAGGATCATATCAATTATAAATAGTGCTACTAATGTGGTTACTAAGTTAGAGACATTGGTTTGTAATAGGGAGCCTCTAAGGTACCCATCATCTGTACGCATTTTCAATTAATAATATATTATTTTCCCAACAAAAAAAAACTTCAGTTGTTGACACAAAAAAGAAGAAGAAATAACTTCATTAAACATACATGGGTAATAAAATGAGCTAGTTAACTCTTGAACTACTATGAAATTAAAAATCGTCAACGCGCAATGAATAAAACAAGCCAAATTAAAAGGCGCCAACAGCTTAGAGACATAAAACTATTGCGTCGTTTTCAAAAAAGTTTAAACATTTCGTTTAAAAAGATTGAAATTTATTAACTTTTAGTAGTTAACATTTTAATATATAATATTTTATCATATAATAGAAGAATAAATTTTTCAATATTTTGTACAATTCCGATTATCTAGTTTTAATTAAATAAATAAATCTAATCCGATTTAACTCTAAGATTGATCATATTCCTAATAAATACTTTAAGAAGAACGTATACAACAAATTTTCTGTTCTAAGGGATTTTACGTACGTCGAAAAAAAGTAATCACTTTCTTGCAAGATGTGATGACCCGATAGGTCATCTAGAGTGTCAAACCTAAATTATGTATTTCAAAGCATCCAATAGCTTCTTTAGACCTTCCACAATTTGCGTTCGTAGTTCGGGTATTTTTCGGAAGGCTTTTGCGTTAAAAATTTGATAAAATATGAAAATTTGCCTTACAAATCCATTAGAGTTGACTCCGGTCAATGTATTGAGTAAACGGATCCGGATCTGTACTTTGACAGTTCTGTTGGGTTCGTATCGTGATTTGAAACTTGGGCGTATGCCAGGAATCGAATTCAGAGATCCCTAGCTCGAGTTATTATTTTTTGTCGAAATTTTGAAGTTTAATGGTTTAATGAATTCAAAGATTTGACCAATGTTTGATTTTATTGATACCGGGCCCGTATTTTAGTTTCGAAACTCGGTATAGTTCAATTACTATATTTATGACTTGTCCCGCAAATTTGATGAGAAACGGAGTTGCTTTGCCGTGATTCGGACATCCGGTTGTTAAAATAGAAATTCTATAATTTTATTGAAAACTCTATTTGATTTGGTGCCCGATTCATAGTTCTAGGTTTTCACGACCCACTCTCCATACCTGATCGTGATGGCGCCTCTCGTGAAAATGAGTCCTGCCAACTAACACAATTCGTTTATTTAACACTTACTAAACATAAATAGATGGGAAAATGCAACTTAAAGAACATTAATTGTTAATATTATAGCTTAACTCAGTTCGACCGGGGTGTCACAAGTCACGATCATCTAGGAGAGTCATTATTACAATCTTAAAGTCTATAATACATAGAGTAAAATTTGAAAATCAAGAAGAGGGAGATCTCGGTGCCGCGAATGCCGGCGGTCACCCTGCTTAGCTATGATAGCAATACCTTCAATCCACTACTAACCTGTTACCGTGCGAACAATACATGCAACTGCACGCGAGGTGCAGGGAGTAAAGTGAGTACTTCCAACTGAGTGGTAATAAGAGGAAATAATACCTGAGCAATGAGAAAATACGTATGAGCACTCCAAAATGCTATGAAGATTGTACAACCCTTTGTAAAATAACAAAATAAATAGTTAAACCATAACACCGAAAAAATTCTTTAGAAAATCTCAATCTCATTTAAAAATCTCTTTTGAAAATATGCTTTTTCGTTAGTTGCGAAAATATTTTTCAACAAGTAGGATATAATCAGAAATCTGCCCCTCGTGCTCAGTATCAATCTGTCAATATAGTATCAGCCCCGCGGATCACTCCCAACTCACGAGGTACAACATCAGCCTCTCGGGCTCAGCACTCCTTAACATGTAACACCAGGGTATCTGGTCAACAAGGCAAGTAATAGCATGTATGCCAATGATATGTGAGTGCTGAAAATCATGCCACTTAGTACAAACAGGAATGAGTGCATGAACGCAATGCAATGCACATGACCGCTGGAGTGCGCAGCCCGATCTACATAATATACTACTACAGGGTGCAGTTCGATCCATGCATATAAATGTATGTACAACTGCGGCGTGCAGCCCGACCCATAAATCAGTCCCGAAATGCACTAATAACACTGCTGCGGTGCGCAACCCAATCCATGCTCAGTCCAGCAATGCACATAAGCCCCTTGGGCAGTAGTAAAAGAGCAGTTCTCAGCTCAAAACGTTGGTAAAATATCATTTAAGTTTTCAAATCTTAGAGAAATGGCTGAGTTTGCAAAACAGTATTTAGAATCTTGGACTGAGATCAAATAATATGCAACGTAATACAAAACAGTGGTATCAATCCCTGAAGGATTCAAATAATCAGCACGAATCCCAAAACATGGCGATCAACCCAAATCATGATAGTATCAATAGTTTTCAGACAATCATGTAGTAAAATCAACAACCGGGACGGACCAAGTCACAATCCCCAACGGTGCTCTATCCCACGCTAATACCTGGCATGAAAGTCACCACAATACAACACTATGATGTGCAAATCCGGGGTTTCAAACACTCAGGATATCATTCACAAGTATTACTCACCTCAAACTGGAGAAATCTCTAGCCCGCGATGCCTCTGCTCCTCAGCTTGGCCTCCACACGTATCGAATCTATCCAAATTCAGAGCGAATACATCACAATATGCTAAGGGAATATAACCCAATCAAAAGACTCGAAAAATATCCAAATTAACGAAATTCGCAAAACCCGAGTCCTAGGCCCACGTCTCGAAATCCGAAATTTTTACATCATAGTGATCCTTATCTTGCCACGAGTCTATACATACCAAATTCACAAAAATCGGAGTTCATTTGGCCCCTCAAATCACCATCTTAGCATCTCAATCTCAAGCCCTAATTTCATATGAATTAGCCATGTTTTCAAGGATTTATAGGATGATTCTTCAATAAAATCAAGTATTTTACTCATAAAACATACCTCCAATCAATCTCAGATGAAACTCCCTTCAATCCCCGTCCAAAAGCTCTCCAAAACGATAAAAAATGGTGGAAAATGAGTTGGGTTCGCGACTGAAATCTTTTTAATATTCTACCCAGTTACTGTAGCTCCTTTTATGCGATCGCAAGAGTCCCTATGCGATCGTATAGAAATAATTTTCCGCCCTCCAATTTAACCCTATGCGAGTGCATAAGCCTTAATGCAATCGCATAGGCCTTAATGCGATCACATAGCAAAACTTTCCAGGGTCCCAAATTACTCTATGTGATCGCAACAGCAACAATGCGATCGCATAGCACAACCAAGCAGCCCCCATAATTCCATCTATGCGATCACATGAAACACTATGTGATCGCATAGAATAAAAGTTCTCTGCAATTTTTCTGCTGCATTTTTCAACTCCAAAATTCTCGTTAGCCATCCGAAATCACTCCAAGGCCCCCCGTGACCTCAACCAAAAGAACAAATATGTTCTATAACCTTATTCAAACTTGCTCTGAATCTTAAAACACTATCATTAACATCAAAATCCTCAAATATCATCGATTCAAGGCCTATGTTATCCTTAAACTTCAAAAACTGACATACGATTAAAAACAAAACCAAACGACGTCCGAATGACCTGAAAATTTGCAGACATATCCAAAATCACCTAACGAAGCTAATGAAACTCTCGGATCAAAATCTCACCGATCAATCGGGATTCGCCAATATTCAAACTTCGCCAAAATATGCTAATTTCTTCACCAGACCTCAAAAATTGATTCTGATTGCGCTCCTAAGCCTTAAATAATCCCCCGAAACTAACCGAATCATCAAAATTCAATTCCGAGCCTTCTAACTCACAAGTCAACATCCGGTGGACTTTTCCAAACTAATTCTTCCTTAAAGAGTCTAATGTCTCTTTTCTTACAAAAATTTATCCGAATCACTTCAAATTCACCAAATACATATATTGAAACATGAAGAAGCATAAAACGGGGAAAACGGGATGGAAGTGCATGAGACGACGGGTCGGGTCATCACATCCTACCCAACTTAAATAAACGCTCGTCCTCGAGCATACCCAGAGTTGTTCTAGAAACCAACCAATAGCTGAATGATCTTGCCAAGCATATACCCAGGGTGATCCCACATTACCCTATCTCTTCTAGGTCCGACAACACGAAATAGTTGAAATTTCACAGTCCATCTAACCCATAAACCATAGGACCGCATTGCACTTTCCGTAATTATACACAAGAACAGAATTTCACATCTATACTCAGAATGAGCCCGAATCAGCTGTAATACCCCATACCTGCAAACTCAGGTGCAATTCTATGATATACCACATAGCTCAAACACATGCAACGATAACTCCTATTCACGACAGCTGTCCACAACAACCATACAACCTTAGTAACCTCTTATTAGCTAAACTCTCATTCCAACACTTCGTATCCTACCAATGATAAGGAAACATGCAGTAGACCATAATCAATTTCTCAGATCGACCATTCACGAAGGTATTCCTTCTTTTTTGACAAATACTACAACAGATTCCGAACCAAACCTCGATATCATCCTTTCAGCAAGCTAAAATCAAATCCATTCGCATCTATTAATGATCTCAAAGACCACTTATGACCAAACACACCAACCTGGTGACATGACTCATCAATACGGCCTAAGCCACAACTTGCATAATACACGTACCAATAAGAAACGATCTAAACATACTCAATCATGAAAATGACTCAAACGAAAGAGTTGTAGCTTAAGCTCATCAATACCATTACAACACAAGGCTGGGACCCCGTCCCACACCATAGAAATTGAGTACATGAATCTTCCCTAAAGGATCTAATCTCCACGTAGCCTCGCTACAATGCGCGATCTTATCCAAACACCATTAGACATGAAGCACCTCAAGTCGCTATACTCGAAATTGATAACCATGCACGATTGGTGTCTAGAACCCAAACAAATCATTATACCCATGGAGAGGAAAGTAAGATACACCATATGATCCTAAAAGGACACAATCGACGCACCATTTGCCGAGCAGCACCCAATACGGACCTTCTCAGAACTAGGAAACAAGGCATACAAATAGCATATAGAGAAGTATTCTCAACATCACATTGTTGAGGCGTGCGATCCGATCCAAATAACATACTCGTGGCGGCGTGCTACCCGATCCCCCCCCACACACACAGACACACACAGACACACACACACACACACACACACACACACACATATATATATATATATATATCTCTCACATAAGGAGATGAACATCGAGTCAAATTTGCTCATTGAAATAAAATACTGTGTTTCGGTCGTAAACATATTGAGTGCATACAATATCTATATATAGCGTTATAAGCTACAAAATTCAAGTGCAGCTGAGGTCTCCATATAAACTTCCACTATGAATCCTGATAGTACCGCACCATATGTGCCCATAGCCCGTAAATCATATCGTCTCGCAACGCAAAAAACAAGTTATAGATCTTTCCAGATCACTGATACGCTCAACCACGGTCGAGTCAACCTATGCACGGACATCCGCCACGAAGGTCCAATTAATAAAGCAATACTTTCTAGCCATTTGTGGAATTTCGAATACAAACTACCCTGATAGAACATAATCCGATGCACCTCGCAACGCAACCTGTGGCATTTTTCGGCATATCTCGCGTCACCAAAATCTAGAATAACCTAACACTGAGGCAGCCAGTCTACAATCTAATATCATAACAAAAAATCTAACATCCAAGTAAGGAAAAACTCCACTCGAACCTCCAATTCCCATTAACCGCCAAATGGTGCCGAGACACACGATCTACAACCACTGCATAGTCGGATCACAAGAACTTCTAGTCTACAACTCCAATATAACACATGAATCACTATACCTGATTCCACACTCTGCCGTACGAATACATATCACACATTAGGTATCCATTCATCCCACGAGATATTCTAAAATTTCCCTAAACCATCAACAACTCAATTATCAACAGTCGATCCAACAAATGAGTACCACAATACTACCAAAGTATTATCAATTTACATTACCTTGCCCCTTTTTCTGAACAAATACCCCCAAATCACTAGGGTAGCAGTACCATTTCCTTAATCATCAGAAGATCAATTCTTAAATCACCTGCAGCTGCACGTACTGCTTAAGAATTCAATGACTTTCCATTTTGAGCTGAACCGAGCCTTACACACACAAATCTCAATCCTCCACAACATATCACATCTACCATACATCATTCGGATATCATAAGAATTTTTATCTCCCTTTCGCGCTGCAGACATCGACGCACTGCACTAGTCATGAACTTTCATTTATCCCATTTAGAAGAAAAATCAGTACACACTCCATGCTTCACATACCCACCGAAATATACTTATCTTCAAACCACGGTAAAACCCAACAAGAACATCTAGGCCAACTCTATATGTACTAGCTAAATTGCCATGACTGGATCCTTCTATCTAACCCAAGCTGAGCAAACCGTCAAAACCCAAGAGCATTGTTGCAAAAATGCCTGAAAAACTTATTACCTCGAACACGTACAGAGAATTAATCATACCATTACCATACTGATTCGATTTATTATCAAGTCATTCCATCTATGAAATTTCTCTTTTATCCATCATACACTTGATATTTCTCCCTCATTGTAGCATCATAATGCCTAAATCCAGGCTCACCACAGGAGGTTCGAACATAAGACCACACTATCCAAGCCCCATAGGCCACCCAATACTCTTTCTAATATTCCCAGGAATACCACATTTCCAAAAATACTTTACTTGAAGAACTTTCTACGATTCTGAACTTGTTACCATGACTTCCCGATACCGATACATCGGATCCCATAATCAACATAAAAACACCACAAGTCTTGACCTTTTCCAATGAAACTTAGTCTCTACCCACATACACCACCTTAAAACACCAGATTGTTACATGTAGAACCTTGAACACAATAAAACCATTCTCGAGAGTCATTTATTTCATATTCGATCTGCAATTTTCCTGGCTTAGCGAACAAAACAACTCATGCCTTAATAGCACCCTATGACCATATGATGTGATCTCATCCATATACCAATAAACATCTTTCTCCTCAATACACTAAGCATTCTTTATCCACAACAGCACAAGACATCCTATTGTTTCCAACATCTACAAGTACCATATAACTATTGTAAAAAATTTGCTTCACTCGTGCCATCCTCGGCTCAATTTCTGCAACCAGAACTGCTCCGCCAGCATATCTCAAAATGGAACCAACATAGCACATGACCGTGCAATCAGCTAACCTCTCCGACTTGGCTCGAAGCCATAGACCAAAATTTTTTAATTGCTCATATCACTTTTACTCCATTGATGCCAAAAAAACATAGTGAGGATATGTCACAGTCATTTATAAGTTGTGAAACACTGATTCTTCTAACATGCACACAAGGACCATACCACGCTAGAACACTAAGCAGGAGATAGTCCACCTGCTTCGCCTCAACCTAACATATCCATATACATTCCACAGTCATACACCTTACACAGTCAACCAGTCTTTCTGAGTCTGAACTCGAACTGCAACACACTATTTACTTCACTATCAACTAGAAGACCTGAAAAGATTCTTCATGCACCTATAACTCGGGGCAGCACATTCAATAACAATGGAAATCAATACTTAATGGTTCATCTATCATCATGCAGACCTTCATCAACACTCCCAAGTAATATATGAACATCCCGCAGTACCAACATACTCACCACATAGCTATCCAGTCGCCATTCCCACAATTAGGGACCATACTGAACATATAAATTCATAGCACCAGCTCGCAAAACAATCACCTCGATTCTCAAGCCATATGCAAATATCTGGCCTCAAGTCCTCCAGACTGGCCCAACATCAGCTCATAGAATTCACGTCCTGCCCCTCGATCGGGGAATCACAAACCGTTAAGTCACATCTGACATTGAGCAATCACGTGCGCATACAATCGCGTGGAAGGAATTTTGAGAGTTTTCTTTTTCAAGCTGAATCAAGGACGCACGATAAGAATTCAAGAATGTGAAGTTTTTCCTAAAGGTTCTGCAGCCTCTCGGGGATAAATACAGACGTTTCGTACCGATCCGCGAGGCTCTACTCAACCTTCTCATGACTCGTGAGAGCTATTAACCAAGGCTTTGATACCAACTTGTCACAACCCACTCTCTATACCCGGTCGTGATGGCGCCTCTCGTAAAGACGAGGCGAGCCAACTAACCTAATTCGTTTCTTTAACACTTACGAAACATAAATAGATGGAAAATGAAACTCAAAGAACATTAATTGTTAATATTATAGCCCAACTCATCCTGACCGGGGTGTCACAAGTCACGAGCATCTAGAAGGGTCTTTGTTACAATCTTAAAGTCTATAATACATAGAGTAAAATCTGGAAATCAAGAAGAACGAGAATCTTGGTGCCACGAACGCCGGTTGTCACCCTGCTTAGCTACGATGGCAAATACCTTCAATTGGATACTAACCTGCTACCATGTGAACAGTACGTGCAACTGCATGCGAGGTGCAGGGAGTAAAGTGAGTACTTCCACCTCAGTGTTAATAAGAGCGAATAATACCTGAGCGATGTGAAAACACATATGAGCACTCCAAAATAATATAATGACTGTGCAACCCATTGTAAAACAATAAAATAAATAGTAAAATCGTATCACCGAGAAAATCCTTTAGAAAATCTCAAACTCATTTAAAAATATCGTTTGAAAAAATGCCTTTTTGACAGTTGCGAAAATATATTTCAACAAGTAGGATATAATCACAAATCTTCCCCTCGATCTTAGTATCAACCTCTCAATACAGTATCAACCCCGAGGCTCACTCCCAACTCACGAGGCACAACATCAGCTTCTCCGGCTCATCACTCATTAACATGTAACATAAGGTTATCTGGTCAACAAGGAAAGTAATAACATGTATGCCAACGATTTGTGAGTGCTGTAAATCATGCCACTTAGTACAAACAGGAATGAGTGCATGAATGCAATGCAATGCACATGACCGTAGCGGCGCGCAACCCGATCCATTTGGGTACCCTGCACTCACTAGGGGTGTGTACAACCTCTGGAGGGGCTCCTACATCCCAAGCGATATAATACTGAGGCGTATAGTCCGATCCATGCATGTAAAAGTATGTACTGCTGCGGCGTGCAGCCCGACCCATACTTCAGTCTCGCAATGCACTCATCCCAATGTTGCGGTGTGTAGCCCAATCCATTCTTAGTCCAACAATGCACATAAGCCCTTGGGCAATAGTAAAATAGTAGTTCTCAGCTCAAAACGTCAGTAAAATATCATTCAAGTGTTCAAATCTTAGAAAAATGACTAAGTTTGAAAAATAGTATTCAGAACCTTGGACTAAGATCAAATAATGTTTAACGTAATACAAAATAGTGATATCAATCCCTGAAGGATTCAAATAATCAGCACGAAGCCCAAAACATGGCGATCAGTCCAAATCATGATAGCATCAAGTAGTTTTCAGTCAATCACCAAGTAAAATCAATAACCGGGATGGACCAAGTCACAATCCCCAACGGTCCTCTACCTCACGCTCATACCTGGCATGAAAGTCACCACAATACAGCACTACTTTGCAAATCCGGGGTTTCAAACCCTCAAGATATCATTCACAAGTATTACTCACCTCGCACCGGCAATATCTCTATCCCGCGATGCCTCTGCTCCTCAGCTTGGCCTCCACGCGCGTCGAATCTATCCAAATTCATAGAGAATACACCACAATATGAAAAGGGAATATAACTCAATCAAAAGTCTCGAAAAATATCGAAATTCATGAAATTTACAAAACTCGAGCCCCAGACCCACATCTCGAAATCCAGAAATTTTTACATCATAACGATCCTTATCTCTCCATGAGTCTATACATAATAAACTCACAAAAACCGGAGTTCATTCGGCCCCTCAAATCACCATTTTAGAATCTCAATCTCAAGCCCTAATTTCATATGATTTAGCCATGTTTTCATGGATTTCTAGGATGATTCTTCAATAAAATCATGTATTTAACTCATAAAAATTACCTCCAACCGATCTCAGTTGAAACTCCTTTCAATACCCATCCAAAAGCTCTCCAAAACGACAAAAAATGATGGAAAATAAGTTGGGTTCGTGACTGAAATGTTTTAGCGTTCTGCCCAGTTACATGCCCTATGCTCACATAGAACAAATTTTTTGCCCTCCAATTTAACACTATGCGATCGCATATGCCTTAATGCGATCGCATAGCACAACTTTCCAGGGTCCCAAATTAAATTATGTGATCGCAACAGTAATAATTCAATTGCATAGCACAACCAAGCAGCCCCCATAATTCCTTCTATGCAATCACATAGAACAAAAGTTCTCTTCAATTTTTCTGCTGCATTTTTCAACTCCAAAATTCCCGTTAGCCATTCGAAATCACCTGAGCCCACCCGGGACCTCAACAAAAAGCACAAATATGTTCTGTAACCTTATTCAAACTTTCTCGAATCATAAAAACACTATCATTAACATCAAAATCCTCAAAGATCATCAACTCAAGGCCTAAGTTTTCCTTAAACTTCCGAAAGTCACATTCGATCAAAAAACCAACCAAACGACGCCCGAATGACCTGAACATTTGTAGACATATCCAAAATCACCATAGGAAGCTACTGAAACTCTCAGAATTCCATTCTAACCCTCGGATCAAAATCTTGCCTATCAACCGGGATTCGCCAAAATTCAAACTTCGCCAATATAGGTTAATTTCTTCACCCGGACATCCAAAATTGATTCTGATTGAGCTCCTAAGCCTTATCTCATCCCTCAAAACTAACCAAATCATTGGAATTCAATTCCGAGCCTTCTAACTCACAAGTCCACATCCGGTGGACTTTTCCAAACTAATTCTTCCTTAAAGAGACTAATTGTCTCTTTTCTTAACAAACTCTATCCGAAACACTTCAAATGCACCAAAAAAATATACTCAAACATGAGGAAGCATAAAATGGGGAAAACGGGATGGAAGCGCATGAGACGACGGGTCGGGTCGTCACATAGGTGTTGTGATTTGATCGTGCGAGCAAGTTTGCATGATATTTTTGGACTTGTTTGCATGTTTTTTTGGAGACCCGAGGGCTCGGGTAAGTTTCAGATAGGTAACGAAGTGAATTTTCATTTTCAAATAGCTGGTGTTCCTCAATTTCTCGTGCAGGCCTCAGACCTCTCAATTGCAAGATCAGGTTTCTCATTTGTGATAAGGCAGTCAGCCAGCCTGGTTCGCTTTTGCAAGCTATTCCTCGCAATTGCAAAAGAATAGATGAGCACCACAGGTTCACATTTGTGAAGAAATTCTTCACTTTTACGATGGGGACTAGGGGGGAAACTTGTTCGCATTTGTGATGAGGCCTAGTTCGCATGTGCGAGCAAATCATTGCTACTGCGATGATAGCATAGATGGGGGACCTTCGCAAATGTGAAATATTTTTCTCATTTGCGGGGTTTGCAATTTGCAATTGTGGCATCTATGCCTAGACATAAGCTGAGTTATACAAGATTTCTATCATTTGTTTCAAATTTTCAAACTTAGAAACCCTAGAGGCGATTTTCCGAAGATCCCTTCTTCCCCAATTCATTGCTAAGTGATTCTAACCTACTTTCTTTCAATTTTTCATTTCACGTCATAGGATTTCAACCTAAAATCTAGGATTTTCATGGTGGAAATTGGGGGTTTGGATAGAATTAGGGATTTTTGTACAATTGAAATTTAGACCTCAAATAGTTCAGATTTCGAATTAAATTACATAATCGGGCTCGGGGGTGAATGGGTATCGAATTTTGGTCCAAATTTCAGGTTTGGACCAAGTGGGCCCGACTGTTGACTTATGTTGACTTTTTTAATAATGCCCTAAATTGAACCCTTTTCATTCGTGGGTAGTTCCTATGGCTTATTTTGAATCCTTTGGTCGATAATTTGCTAGGTTTGGTTTGTACGAAGGCTTGTGTGAAAAGGAAAATGGTGGTTGAGTTTTAAGTTGATCTTTGGAGCAAGGTAAGTGTCGTAGTTAACCTTGACTTGAGGGATTATGGCACGTTTGCTATGTGTTTCTTGTTTAAATGTTGGGTACAACGTATATGTGAAGTGACGATTACTTATATGTTGTTTTTGGGTTAAAGCATGACAATGAGACTTGTTTCTTGTAATATATTTCTCTCTTTTATCATGATATCCATGCTTAGACTAGTTAAATACTAATCAGATAGATCTTTTCGTATTTATGGGCTATCTGTGATAATTGAATATTATTTCAAGAGTTGAGATTGGTATTGTGAAACCAATATTGACGTAAGACTTGATTTTGCTTATTCTCTCTCCCTATTTTTATATATTAATTGTTACATGATAAGGGAGAGTGTAAAAGCATGAAGACTGATGTCTTATCGTATTTGAGATTTAATGCACGAAGGGTGATGCCGTGCCGTATTTGAGAGTTAATGCACGAACGGTGATCCCATGCCGTATCTATTGTTTCATGATAAAATTGACAGTAAAAGCACGAAGGGTGATGTCGTACCGTATTTATCATTTTATGGAGAGACTGAGAGTCAAAGCACGAAGAGCGATGCCGTGCCATTATTATTGTTTCATGGTGAGGCTTAAAGTCAAAATACGAAGGGTGATGTCGTGCAGTTTTATTTATCATGTTTGTTAATTTTGTTGGTTGAAGGTTTATTGAATGTTCTTATTATCATTCCCTACCGTAGTTACTGCATCTTGTACCCTTTTCGCATGTCCCTTCCAGTAGTTCTTTTTAATTCTTTATTTGTTGTTATTTTGCTCGTATATGAAGTCTATACATGTTTAATTACGTGGGTGTCCTGTCATAGCCTCGTCACTAACTCGTTGAAGTTAGGCTCGGTACTTACGGAGTATATTGGGTCGGTTGTACTCATACTACACTCTGAACTTCCAGCGTAGATTTTGGTAATAGTCCTAGCTGTACGTGGGGTGCATCAGCTCGGATTAGCATTTGGAGACTTGAGGTAGATCTACTCGCATCCATAGACCCTGAAGTCCCCTTCCATTTCCCCTATTTACTATTCTTTTCATTTGAGACAGTTGTATTTATATCAAGCCTTATTTTTAGAGACTCTAGAAGCTCGTGAACTTGTGACTCCAGATCTGGGTTGTACTTGGATATTATTGGATTTTATTCCATACTACGATTTAGTTTCATTTTGGTTTAAGTGGTTTTACTTATTTGAATTGATTAAAATTGGCTTAAAGAACCTCTAACATTGGCTTGCCTAGAAAGTGAAATGTTACGCGCCATCATAGTCCCAATGGTGGGAATTTCGGGTCGTGACAAGTTGGTATCATACCACTAGGTTGCCTAGGTCTCACAAGTCATGAGCAGGCTTAGTAGAATCTAGAGGATCGGTAGGAAGACGCCTGTGCTTATCTTCCAAAGGCCATAAAGTTTAGGAACAACTTTCAATTCTATTATTCTCTATCGTGTGATTTTAATTGATCATTACTGATTGAACTGTTCTATTTTTGTCCTCTTGCAGATGGAGAAAACACGTACTACATCGTCAACTGGTCAATAGTCAGAGCCCCCAATGACAGCTCTCATCGTGTTTGCGATGTCTCCTTCGCATTCGCATAGATTTAGATTCCTCATTCATTTGTGTTCGCATTCTTCATCACGAGCGCGTAGAGTTATCAAGTTCTGAGGGCCCAACCCTCCTTCCTTCTTCACGTTCGCGATGGCTGGACCAAATTCGGATAGGTTTCTAGCCCCTTCCCATTGCGTTCGCATACAGGCCAACGTGTTAGCGTTAGCCAATCTCTTTGGACCCCAATATTTCCTTCTTCGCACATGCACCCTCCTCTCGCGAATGTGATGCTTGCCCTACTCATTGCGAACGCGACCCCCATGTCACGAACGCATAGAGTATTTTCACCCAGCAATTTTTAAGTCATAAAAACAGAACAGTGATAGGTTTCATTCAAAAAATACACGAACTCTTTCTTCTCCACAGCTCCTAGGCGATTTTTAGAGCACCTCTTCACAAAAGCTTCTTGGGTATGTATTGTGTAACTTGTTTCCTTTTTTTCCTTCATCATTTATCAAATTCCTAAGCTCAAATCATGTAATTTATGGTAGAAATTGGGGAAAATGTGTAGAGTTAGGGCTTTTCAATTTTCTTTGATTTATACCTTTTTTTGGAGTCGAATTTGAAAAGAAATTGTATATTCGGTCTCGTGAGGCAATGTATGACATGAATTTGGTCCGAACCTCATGTTTCGACCAAGCGGGCCCGGGGTTGATTTTTAGAATTTGGGAACAAAGGTTGGGAATCTATATTTAGGCATTGGGTTTGATTTGTTTAGCTTATACCGATATTATAAAGTCCTTACTGCATAGATTTGATTGAGTTGGAGCCGAATTCGAGGGGGAAAGAGGTTGTTGTGGATGGATTCTGCCGTGTTGAGGTAAGTGTTTGGTCTAACTCTAGATTGAGGGATTATGAGTGAGTCTTGCTTGGTACTTGCTTTGTGTTGTGTCCGACGTATAGGCATGGCGAAAAGTATCTATCGGTTGGATGTCGAGCATGACCGTGAGTTCTAATTTGCTAAATTGTTGTATTCTTAATTGATGCTTATGAGAACTTGGTGGAAGATCTTTAAAAACTGAGCAAGTAATTGTTATGATTGAGTATTGTTATTAATTGTGTTAAGTAGAAATTGAATAAGTTTGGTTATAGCTGGATCTCCCTTGCCGGGATAGTTGATTTGATATCTTGTTCCCTTCACGGGAAACTTATTATATTGTCTTGATCCTTTGCTGGGAAATTTATTATATTACCTTACTCCCTTGTCGCGATTTCTCTATGATATTGAGTTGAAATGAAATGGGAGCGGGTGGTACACCTACCACAAGTTATGAAATAAAATAGGAGCGGGTGGTA
The DNA here is from genome assembly GCA_034376525.1 of Nicotiana benthamiana. NCBI lineage: Eukaryota > Viridiplantae > Streptophyta > Magnoliopsida > Solanales > Solanaceae > Nicotiana > Nicotiana benthamiana. Next base: position 132,672,724 of record CM067334.1, read on the forward strand.
CGCCTACCACAAGATATGATGAAATGGATCGGATTGCACACCTTCAACAAGAGGAAACTGAAACAAATGAAAGTGGTTTGTTTTTCCCTTATTCCCTGTTAGAAGTAATCAGATGTAGTTTCCTTTATTATTCTTGATATGTTGTTTTTATATGCTATCCCCATAAGCATGTTACCCCCTCCCAGCTTTAATTGTTTACTTTCCGCTGTTTTTCTGTTGCATTTCAATATATATATCTGCAACAGGTATATATAAAGTCTTGTTCTAGCCTCGTCACTGCCTCGTCGGGGTCAGGCCAGACACTTACAAGCACATGGAATCGATTGTGCTAATGCTACACTCTGTGCTATTTTGCAAAGATCATGGAGTTGGAGCAGCCTTTGGACAGTAGCAGTAGACCGGGAGCAGGCCTTCAGTGCAGAGACCCGAGGTAGCCTTGATGACGTCCGCATGCGTGGAGTCTCCTCTATCTTTATTCAGTTTGTTATCTTGGTACCGAAACAATCAGTTATAATTTCCTTTCAGATGATTGTACTTAGATTATTAGAAGTTCCTGAGCATTGTGACACCAAATCTTGGGTAAAATATTTTTTTAAGCTTTCCGCATTTCTATTTTAGTTTTTATATAAGTTAAGGCTTCCCCTTGAAATTTTAATTATGTTGCCTTTATATTACCTGCTAATAATTATGGAAAAAGATAGTGTGTTAATTGGAAAGTAATTTAAGTTGGCTTGCCTAGTTCCTATTAGTAGGCGCTATCACGACTCCCGAGGGTGGAAAATCTTGGTCGTGACATTAGGCTTCTCTATGCTTCATTATCGGTACTTGAGGTGATCTTGTTGAAATAGTTTGGTTTTGGTAGGAAATAAGACATTAGTCTCTTTAAGGAAGGCTTGTTTTGGAAAAGTCAACCAAATGGTGACCTATGAGTTAGTGGGCTCAGATGTGATTTTCGTTGATTCGGTTAGCTTCGGGTGATGAATTGTGACTTAGGAGCGTCATCGGAAGTATTTTTAAAGCCCTGTTGTAGAATTAGGCTTGAATTGGCAAAAGTTAGTATTTTGGCGATTTCCGGTTGATAGGTAATATTTTTATCCGAGGCTCGGAATGGAATTTTGAGAGTTAAAGTAGCTTCGTTAGGTGATCTGGGATATGTGTGCAAACTTTCAGGTGATTCGGAGGTGATTTGGTTGGGTTTTTGATCGAATGCGTGTTTCGGAAGATTCATAAGAACTTAGGCTTTAATTAATGAGAATTGATGATTTTAGTTTGTTCAATGTATTTTGATGATTGGAACAAGTTTGAATAACGTTGTAGGATGTATTGGTATTTTTTGTTGAGGTCCCGGAGGCTTCAGAGTGAGTTCGGATGGTTAAACGGAAGTTTGGACTTGTGTTATTACATGTTGCAGCTGCTTTTGGTATTATTTCGCTTCTGCGGATCTGGGAATGCAGAAGCGGTCACGCAGATGCGGAAGGTAAGGTCGCAGGTGTGAGATTTGTCTAGGGTAAGGCTGTATACGGTTCTGGTTCTGGGTCTATTTGGGTAAACGGTTCCGGTTCTGGCGGTTCCCGGTTCTGGCGGTTCCGGAGCCGGAACCGGAACCATACGGTTCCGGAACCACCCGGTTCCGGTTCTGGCGGTTCCGGAACCACGGGTCTGGCGGTTCCAGGCGGTTCCGACCTTTTTTTTTTGTTTTTTTTTTAAAATTAAATATCTTGTATAGTAGTGATTAGTATATTGTAGAATATATTTTTATATGGTGTACTATATTGTTACTATAGCATATATTGTATTTGGAAATTAGTATATATTCAAAATAAGTAGTGTATATTTTGTATATAAGTAGTATATGTCGTAGTAAAGTAGTATATATTGTATATATTGTAAAGACAAAGAAATATTGAGACAAATATATTCAAGTATATGATAAAAAGCATATTTATTGACCAAAATGGCATGTCTTTCTTAGTCTTCCTTCCCCCAATGAAATGACCAAAATGGCATGTCTTTCCAAGCTGTCCCGCATCGACGCTCTATGATCTCCTATTTGTAGTCTGGCTTGACTAAATACGCTCTCCGATGCAACAGTTGACGCTTGAATGGACAGAACATCCCGAGCCATCCTTGCAAGAACGGGAAAATGCTTTTCCCTTGTCTTCCACCAATCCAAAAGGTCGAAAGATCCGTCTGGATTATCATTCTCTAGCCCCTGCGACAAATAAACTTGAAGTTCGTTTAGATGGGAAATATCATCTAAATTCTCACCTTGAGTACCCCTGAACTCCGTCCACGATTTAAGAGCTGTTAAGCCAGCAACTCTTTTAGACGATTGTGACGTGGACGAAGTAGGAGTTGGAATATTAGGCCTAGCATGCTCTAAGGCCTGTTTATAAGCATTATAAACAGTTTGAGCATTCACTATAATTGATGCTTTCGCATCAGATAGTGTAGCCATTTCTTCTGGTGAAAGATCTAAACATTGATAAATACTAGTATACCAAAAGTTAGGACCTCCTGCTTTCATAGTAGGGTTTAACAAAGCAGCCACACCAAAAATAGGAGGGATTGGAAAAAAATATTTTTTAAATTTCTTTTTCATTTCAAATATTGCATTTTCATAAATTTCCCCTCCCTCGTTAAAATCAGCAAATAAATTAGCAAGTGCGGCAATATATACTAAACAGTTTGAAATTGTAGGATAATATTGGCCAGATAAAGCAGTTGTAGCTACACTAAAATGTTCTAAAAAATCTAAAAGAATCTTAACGTTATTCCAATCTTGATTAGTTAGCATATCATTATCTTCATCCTCACAATCCCTAGAATTATAAGTAGCGGTTATTGGGTTTCTATATTCGTACGCCACTACTAAGCTTTCATACATGTAGTTCCACCTAGTCGGACAAGGTTTAGGAACCTTTCTTTCTCTAAGGCCACTTTCGTCACATTTTTTATAATATTCTCTAAGTCTACTTCTACGGTTTGAATAAAAAAGCCAATTAAGAGCGAATTTAACTTTTTCAATTTCTATGTTTAAAATTCTCATACCATCTCCAACAATTAAATGATAAATATGGCATATACATCTAACATGGAAAATATTTGTAAAAGCAGGATTAAGTTTTCTAGTTAAAATACCTATTGCAGTTGTGTTGCTACTAGCGTTATCCATGGAAATTGACATTATTCTATCACTAAAACAAAAATATCTACAAACATCATAAACAGTGCTAGCAATAAACTTACCTGTGTGCCGTGAATTAATTATTCTATATGCTATAATGCGTTTTTGCATGGTCCAGTCTTCGTCTATCCAATGACTGGTCACGGTTAGATAATCACAATCATTTCCACTTCTACCAATATCAGTTGTAATAGACATAAGATTACTTATATGAGTAAATAAATAGCGCAAGTACTGTTCATATTCATGCTTATATTTATAAATGTCGGCCTTAACTGTGGCGCGAGGCCAACCTTTATATGTAGGATTAAATACTCGTCTAATATATTGAATCCAAGCAGGATTAGAAGCAAAAGAATAAGGTAAACACATAACAGTAATCATTTTAGCTAATTCTTCACGATCCTTATTAGGATCGTAGTACAATATACCTCCGGTGACAGTGTTTATTCCTGGTTGAACCATGTTAGAACCAGTACTTTGGTTAATTGTAGTATCAGGACTTGACTTCCCCTCTTGTTCCGCTTTCATTTGAAAATATCTAGCCTTATCGCTAGGATGTATATATATATATGTTTAACTAAACTACCTGTTCCGCTACGATCACCCGTATACCTATGAACAAGTTCTTTACCACAAGTTTTACATTTAGCCCTATCTTTATCTCTTAGTTGAATAAAAAAATGCCAAACTAATGAACTTTTTGTACGTTTCCGAGGTTGTCTACTAAAAGTGGGAGTTTGTACGGGTGGGTGTTCTGGGTCATTAGGAGCAGGACTAGTAGGTGTATCATCTAAATCTACCGGAGGTTGGGTTTTGTCATCATCATCACCCTCATTTCCCTCAGATATTGGTGCATTAGGATAAAGCAAATTCATAATATCATCATCTATTCTATCACCGACTGCTATATCATGTAGAAAATTAACATCGCTAAATTGAAAACACGGGTGATCACTATCAAGTATTCCTAAGTTTTCATTAGTATTTCTAGGTTGGCTACTAGTTTGAACTTGTTTATCTTTTCTAGGTCTGGGAGCCGGGGGAGGGGTAGGAAAGGCTACTACTTTCACCGGATTTAGATGTACCTTTTCCGAACATTTTTTTCAATGAAAATGCCATACTAATTATAATTAAGGAAAATATCAACACACAACAAATATTCTTAGCACGTAAGAGTTGAAACGAGTTTACCGGATTGACGGACAACTTCTTGAAAATTGACAATCGTTGTAATTGAACACTTGAAAACTTCAATTCAACAACTTCACAATGTTTCACGAATTTGCAACAAAAATTAAGCACTTGCACAGAAAGATTGTAAGAGAGCTTGAGAGAGATTGAGTAAGATTGATGAATTGGTGAATTAAAATGAAAGAATGAGGGGGTATTTATAGTTGAGAAATGGGAAATTGTGTAATTATATAAAGTTTGGGGTTAAATTAAATTTGAGGGGTCAAATGGCTAAATTTTAAAAATGCCAAACGGCTATTTCTGCAATACCAACGTTCTGATTTTCAGAATTTAAAAAAAAATTTTTTTTTTTAAAAAAATGGCCGTTGGGAACCGGATAGAACCGTATAGAACCGGAACCGGACCGGTTTTAAACGGTTCCAAACGGTTCCGCCAACGGTCCGAATTTAAAAAAAAAAATTTTTTTTTTAAATATCGGAACCGTTTGGAACCGTTTGGAACCGTTTAGAACCGCCGGAACCGGTCCGGTTCCGGTTTCGGTTCCGGTTCTGGCGGTTCCGGTTCCACGGTTCTAAAGGGTGGAACCGGCCCGGAACCGCGGAACCGGAACCGCGGAACCGGAACCGTATAACCGGAACCGTTTAGAACCACGGAACCGCCAGAACCGCGATTCCGGTCACGGTTCCGGTTCCGAACCGTTATTCTTCCACCCTTAGTCTAGGGGAGAAATTTAGAAGAGCGGAAGCCGCACTTGTGGAAATGGACCGTAGATGCGGAAATGGAACGTAGAAGCGGTTTGGACCCTTAAGTGAAGTTCCACATAATCGAATGGTGGACCGCAAAAGCGGGAGTCGCAAAAGAGGTAATTTAACCGCAGAAACAATTTCTGTTGGTCCGAGGTATTTAATTCATCTTCGCAAATTTTTGAAAGGCTTATCATTCTAACTTTGGACTTGGTGGTTATTGAGCGATTTTGAAGAGACAAATCAAGGGGCTTTATTGAGATAAGGATTTCGGTGCCTAAGCCATAAATCTAAAGTATTATTGCATGAATTAAGGCTGAAAATTAAGGAATCAGTGGACAAAAATTGTGGTTTAGGGCTTGAAACTTAAGAGGACAAGAATTGGGATTTGAGGGGTCATTTGGACTCCGATTTTGGTGTTCTTTATATGTATAGACTCGTGGAGAGATAAGGAACCTACTGGTGTAAAATTTTCCGAATTTATAGAAGTGGGCTAGGGCTAAGATGTTGCTACTTTTGAGATTTTTGATATTTTTTTTATTGTTTTCGATTGGGTATTGTCCCATTAGTCCACTATGACGATTAGTTGTGGTTTTGGTCAAATTAGACGCGCGAGGAGATCGATTCGAGAGGCATCGAGCTAGAATTTTGGCCGGCTTTAGGTGAGTAGTGATTGTAAATTGTATTCTGAGGGTTTGAAATCTCATATTGCACAACGTAGTGCTATATTGAGGTGAGGCTTGCATTCAATGATGAGCTCGGGGTCATTTACTATTTCGGGATTGTGAGTTGGTCCGTCCCGATTAATGTTTTTACCACGTATTTGACTAATACTTGTTTGTTTTCATCATGCTTTAGGCTGGTTGCCATATTTTCGGCTTTATGCCGATTAACTGAATACGTGGTGGACTTTATCACTGTTTCCTCAATATTTTTACATATTTCTTGAACTCAGTCCTCTGTAACTACACTGCTTTACAAACTCAGCTACCTTTACTCAAATTTGAGACTTTATGATATTTAATAAAGTTATTTTGAGCTGAGTACTATTGTTTACTAATGTTCGGGGGGCTGGTGATGATATTCTGGACTGAGTGAGGCCAAGGGCCATATATGAGGATATGCTGAGTGATATGAGGCCGAGGGCCTGAGTTATTTGATTTGCCACTAGATGGCTTGATATAACACTTGGATCGTAAGGGGACCCTCCGGAGTATGCACCCCCACAGTGAGCGGGGGTACCCATATCATCTGAGAGTGATCCCGGGGGGCTGATGTTGTATTCGGTCACTGAAAATGAGCTCGCGGGGCTGATATTGTACTGAGTGATACTAAGCCCGAGAGACGGATTTCTAATTATTATTCATTAGTTTTAAACATCTATTTTTGACTTCTTTAAAGGAGTATTATTCGATTCTTAACTGATTTTTATGTTTAACTGATTTTTACTGCTTTACTGTAGAATTACCGTGAGCCTTTATATGATTTCTAGCTTTCAGTCAGTTTTTATAATTATTGCTCACTGGGTAGGAGTACTCTCATTACTCCCTGCACTGTGCATATATAGGCATAGTGGAGTCCGTTCCTGAGTAATGATCTTCCCAGTTCAGGCGGTGATTGGAGACTTCAAGGTAGTTGTCAGCGTCCACATCCCCGAGCCTCCCCTATCTTGTCATTTATATATCTTTTAGATGTTGTCGTACTGGATTCTATGCTTTGTAGACTTGTATTGGATTCTCCCTAGTGGCTCATGACTTGTGACATCCCGATTTCGGGCGGTGTCGGGATGGCTTCCCTCTTACAACTTTTCTTCCACACTTATGATTGTGTTATCCATGTTTTAGATTTATTCATGCTAAGTAAATGTTAAAAGAGGTGTTGTTATTTAATTGTATGGCCTTGTCTTCAAGAGAGGCGCCATCACAATCGGGTTCAGAAGTTGGGTCGTGACAAGTCGGTATCAGAGCCTAGATTACATAGGTCTCACGAGTCATGAGTAGTTTTATTATAGTCTCGTGGATCGGTACGAAGACGTCTGTATTTATCCTCGAGAGGTTGCAAAATCTTTGGGAAAAACTTCACATTGTTGAAATTCTTGTCGTGCGACTTTGTTGACCTGCGAACTAAACTTCTATATTCTATTCTCTTGCACATAACGAGGACTCGCGCTACCGGAAGATGTGGAAAGCCACGAGTACCACCCACTGAGGCCACCAAAGGCCAAGGGTGCGATCGTAGGCGTGGTAGATGTAGAGCCGCGAGGACAACACCTGTTGCTCCACCAGCTGCCCCGGCTTAGGATCAGGCTCCATCTGTAGATGTTCCAACAACACTTGTTCAGGCACCGGCAATGCCCATTGTGATTTTGTGTCTTTAAGAGGCCTTGCCTCAGATATTATCAGTTTGCACTGACCCGGCTTATGCAGGCTCAGTCACTAGCGCAGCAGCTACTTCATAGGCCGAGGGAAATAATCAGACCCCCGCTGCTCGCACACTTGAGCAAGTTGTGCTGGGATTGCAGACACCGGGAGCACCTCCACCTCAGCCGGTTGCATCAGTTTAGGACTTTGTGGTTCCAGATATGCCAAATAATGAGCAGCATCTTTTTGAGAGGGTTAGAAGGCTCCAACCTCCTTCATTTAGTGGTGCTCAGGGCGAGGATGCCCAGGGTTTTCTCGACAAGTGTCAGCGTATCCTTCGAACGACAGCGATTTTGGAGTCGAGTGGTATAGCATTTACCACCTTTCAGTTCACTGGGACTGCCTTCACTTGGTGGGAGCATATGAGCGGTGTAGGCCGACAGGTGCAACACCTTTGACTTGGCATGAGTTCTCTAATATCTTCTTGGAGAAGTGGGTACCGCAGTCTTAGAGGAAGGAGTTGGGTAGACAGCTTGAGTAGCTTTGACAGGGAGACTATGTCCCAGTATGAGGCGAGGTTTTTCGTGTTCGATCGTCATGCCTCCTAGATGGTCCCGATAGATCATGAGAGGATCAAGAGGTTTGTGGATGGTCTTAATTATCACCTTCATATTTTATTGACTAGAGAGAGAGTTATAGGTATTTCCTTTGAGGATGCAGTTGATATCGCTCGTGATATTGAGATGACTCACCATTAGGATAGAGAGGAGAGGGAGGCTAATAGGCCTCGAGGTTCTGGCAGTTTTAGTGGTGCTCCGTCTAGGGGCTAGTTCCAACATGGTAGAGGTCGTTCTTTCAGGCCTCTTCAGTTCCCGAGAATCGTGAAGCATCTTCAGGTCGTGGTCATCAAGGGTTTGAGTAGGGCCAGTCTTCACTCACCGCCATTCCAGCTCATAGTTCATCGTCTTCCCCATCTATTCAGGGTTCTTTTGCGCCGAGTGCATCAGCTAGCCACTCCAGTGCGAGGGGTTCCCTTCAGTCCCATTCTTTAGCACCTGGGAGCTATTATGAGTGTGGAGAGTTTAGACACATCTACAAGCAGTGTCCTTGTCATGCTACCAGCTCAGCAATGCAGAGGGGTCAGCCCTCGTCTTCTGCTCTAGTTTCTTCAACACCTACCTAGTCAGATAGGGGTGAGGGTAAGACAGCCAGGAGTCGCCCCAGAGATGGAGGCCGATCAGGCGGTGTTTGTGATCGATTTTATGCTATCCCAGGCAGAACAGATGCAATTGCGGCAGATGCTATTATCAATTTTATTCTGCCACAGCGATGCCTCTGTCTTATTTGATTCTGGTTCCACCTATTCTTATGTGTCCTCATATTTTGCTCATTATTTGGGTGTGACCCGAGGGTGTCTTGCTTTACTTGTGCATGTATCTACCCCAGTGGGCGATACTATTATTGTAGACCATGTGTATCGGTCTTGGTGTTGTGACTATTGGGGGTCTGGAGACCCAAGTTGATTTACTGCTATTGGCATGGTGGATTTTGACTTTATTCTAGGCATGGATTGGCTATCTCCGTGACATGTTATTCTAGATTGTCATGCTAAGGCCTTCACTTTGGCTATGCCGGGTGTTCCGAGGATCGAGTGGCGTGGTGTAAATGATTATGTATGAAGTAGAGTGATTTCTTTCCTAAAGGCCCAGCGTATGGTTTGGAAGGGTTGTCTATCATATTTAGCCTTTGTGCGGGACATTGGAGCTGAGGCTTCTAGCATTGATTATGTTCCAGTTGTGAGGGAGTTTCCTGATGTTTTTCCTGCAGACCTTCCGAGCATGCCACCAGACAGGGCCATTGATTTTGGTATTGATCTGGTGTTGGGCACTCAACCCATTTCCATTCCAATGTATCGTATGGCACAAGCGAAGAACGAGTTGAAGGAGCAGCTTCAGGAACTCCTTGATAAGAGGTTCATTCGGACTATTGTGCCACCTGCGGTGCACCTGTGCTAATTGTGAAGAAGAAGGATGGCACAATGAGAATGTGCATTGACAATAGGCAATTGAACAATGTAACAGTGAAGAACAAGTATCCCCTACCTCGTACTAATGATTTATTCGACCAGCTTCAAAGAGCGAGGGTGTTCCGCAAGATTGTTCTTCGTTCGAGTTATCACCAGTTGAAGATCAGGGATTCAGATATTCTTAAGACTACTTTCAGGACTAGATACGGTCACTACGAGTTACTTGTTATATCTTTTGGGTTGACCAATGCTCCAATAGCGTTCATGGATATGATGAACATTGTATTTCAGCCTTATCTGAATTCGTTTATTATTGTATTCACTGATGATATTCTGGTGTACTCGCATAGTCAAGAGGAGCACACAGAGCATTTGTGAGTGAAATTACAGAGATTGAGGGAGGAGAAGCTGTATGCAAAGTTCTCCAAGTGTGAGTTTTGGCTCAGTTCAGTGGCCTTCTTGTGGCACGTGGTGTCTAACGAGGATATTAAAGTTGATCAAAAGAAGATAGAGGTGGTGCAGAGTTGTCCTAGACTGTCCCCACCCATAGAGATTCGTAGTTTCCTCGGTTTGTAGGGTTATTATCGCTGGTTCGTTCAGGGGTTTTCATATATTGCCTCGCCCTTGACCAAGTTGACTAAGAAGGGTGCTCCATTTGTATGGTCGGACGAGTGCGGGGAGAGCTTCTAGAAACTCAAAACAGCTTTGACCACAACTCCAATATTGGTTTTGCCATCAGCTTCAGGTTTTTATACCATTTATTGTGATGCTTCTAGAGTTGGGATTAGTTGTGTATTGATGCAGGAGGGTAGAGTGATTGTTTATGCTTCTCATCAATTGAATCCCCATGAGAAGAACTACCATGTTCATGACTTAGAGTTGGATGTTATAGTTCATACTTTGAAGATTTTGAGGCACTTCTTATATGGCATATTGATCGGTGCGGACTGAATCCTAAGAAATAGCGGGCACTAATACTTTTACCCAATAGTGGTATCGGGGTCAATTTTCCACAGAGAGCTTCGATTTGGAGTTGAGTATTTGCTAATCCTAGAAGTGCGTTTTGGCTCCTAATGGATATTCTAACATTTTAGGTTTTCTTTTGAGTAATAGCTACAATTTATCAACCACAATTATAAAACTAAGTTATGCTACAATTATGATTCTAAATTGTATGCAATATAGAGAAAGACACTAGGTTCGTAGGATGTACCTAGGTGGTCAACTAGCATGACAGAGATTCCTAATGCGAGAATGATGAATATGAGACTTATGCTATAACTGTTGCACTTTTGCACCTGCTCTCACACCTCTCGGTAGAGAGAATGATTTAGCCCAATTGACTCTCTCGAGACTAATTGGGTAGGCTAATTAGCCCAAGCAACTTATGATTCAAGTTGGGTAATTACTCTCTCAAGGTTTAACCCATTAATTGGGACTAATATTCTCATGGGTCCATCCCAATTCCTTGTTGGAATTAATCTTGGGATCATAGACTTTCTTTCTCAAGAAGAGTCAAGACCCACTAAGCTAGACTTAATGTTTGAAACCACCAAATCTTAGTGAAAACATAAGATTAATCCAAATAACAAATACCCAACATCATTTATGCACTAAATAATCCCACCATTAATTACCTACACTAGGCTTAAGCCACAACCCTAGCTAATGGATTTCGCTAGACATAGTAGTAACAGAAATTAAAGAAATGATAGATGAAATTGACATAATAATTAACTACAATATAATCTACTTGAATCCACTTTAAAACTAGAAGAAATTGCCTAAACTAGGCTAACAATATGAAGTCTCGAACTCAGAATCTTTCTGATAAAATAAAACTTGACCTAAAAAAGTAAAATATTCTATTTATACTACATAGGAAAAACCGGATAAAAATACCCCTAGGGTCTAGCGCGGACTACGTATAAATGTCACGCGGCCGTGGAGGGCAATAAGTCTCCAAGTCTTGCTTTTGAAACTGGGGGATGTGGGCCGTACAGATATGTCACGCGGCCGCGTAGGCTGAGACACGCAAACTGCGTAGAAATGGGACGCGGCCGCGTAGCAAAATTTTCCCAAAACATTGACTCTCTAAACTTTACCCACGCGGACCGCACTGATTTGGTGTGCGGACGCGTGGGATTTGCCTTGATTTTCAGGGTCTCTGACTTCCATTAGTGCGGACCGCGTGGAATTGACTGCGGTCTGCGTGGCTTGGCTTCAAACTTGCAAGGTCTCTGAACTCTCCTGTGCGGCCGCGAGAAAAATCAGTGCGGACCGCGCAGGGTAACCTTATTATAACTTAGCCTCTAAACTTTCCTATGCGGCCGCGTTGCAAAGAAGTGCGGACCGCGCAGGTCATTTTGATCCCCATTTCAGTTGTCTTTTGACACTTGGCAGATTTCACTCCTTTTTGAGCCGATCTTTGATACTTGTCATCTTGTCGTTCAAACCTGCAATCAAGTGCAATATGTAAGCATTTTGGGACTAATATATGGCAATTAATGTATAAAGCTTAGGTAAGGATGGGTGTAAAACATGTAGAAATTACAGTTATCAACTCCCCCAAACTTAAACCTTTGCTTGACCCCAAGCAAATAAAATGAGACATATCCCTCAATGGAAAACACCCAAGTAATTCCTGTTGATCCTAATGTAACCTCAACAAGCATCAATTGGGGCTAACAATTGCCCTCAACGCGAATGCATCATTAACACACTTAAAACTTTAAAAACTTGTGGATCTAGTGTGACATAAGATCATCACGAGTTGACACATCTCATCAAGGAACCTTTCTCAAATATTTTTGTCATTGTGCAATCCAAACTCACAAATCCTCGACTTTCCCTAAGTGAACCTCACCTTTTAGAGTATTTGCACACAAATCGAGGTAAATGGACTCTCTCATCTCTCACAAAGAAAAGGTCCTAAGTCCGGCTCTAAGTACCATATGTGTTATACCCCATTTTAACCCGGGTCAAACTAGAGTATAACATTTACAAGTTTAATTAATTGAGTCTCCACCTAATTATTTTAATTATGAATTAGGACACCAATTTTAGCTAAGTAGTGCTTACAATTAACTCTATTTTATGATCTGCTTAACCTTAAAATTCTAGGTAAGAATTCTAATTAATCCTATAGGGAAGGTTATCAAAGCACCCTATATGATTCGCTAATTACGGTTGGCCGGTCGAACTTAGATTAATTAATGATACTACAAATAGGCTTTTTGTTCTTCTTCCCTCCAAATAGGCTCAGTTACGACGTTGATGAAAATTTGTTAAATGATTAGCGGTCCTACAATCATAGTGCTTGAAAATGTTGTCTTTTGAAAAGACTTTATGGACTTAACTAATATAAAAAAAATTACACAATTTGACAAAATTTCTTAGTTCACACTTAGATTCAAAGAAATAACTTCGGTTATGAAGTACAACGGACAATTCTCTTTTACAAACTGGGTATAGACTTACCGAAAATATCATTTTAAAATTAATTCCAAATGGAGTATCTAGTTGCTATGTTTTACGTGATGAACATAGTACTAAATTAATGATTAGTGATCCTAAATTAGTACAAAACTTAACGGCGACTCCAAAATTTTATAAGCTCTCAATAAGAATAAAAAATATAAAGAAAATAATCTTACATTCAATGAAACGAATGCTAAAGAAAATATAGCAGTTGTTCAGATGAATTTTATCATATGGCTGCAACTTAAATGCAGCGACTTGAAGACAACGCAATGCTAATGGACTTCGGGTGGTGGCGGCGGCAGCGAGTCTTGCAATAAGACTCTATTTGGTCTAAAGTGTACATGCAAAAAAAATAAAGGATAGAAATTAGCGGACAACTCATTATCTGACAAGAATTACTCTATGTTAAATCATTCAATGGATGAGAGCCTCCATTTCAGTTTATTTCTACAAATTTGCAACAAAGGAGGAGTTATAGCTGAATGCTTTTAGACTAAGTTTGCAATTATCAAAGTATCAATCATGGGGCCCTAACTTTATACTATAAATTATCATAACTTTTATAGAGAAAATTAAGTACTGAACATGGTTTCTACTACTTGGATTTGTGAACAATAGAATAGTTCACATAAACACAATGACATTAGTTATCCTTCATGTTTCGAGCAGTATATGGTTAGAAAAACAGTTTTGTAAGGCATGATTTCAGCATTCATCTAAATAAAGAAATGAACATATTTGGATGATTTCCAATAAAACTACTGTGCATAACATGACAACTTTAAATAGAATAATGTCATAAATCAACAAAAGCACTGCAGACAAAAGATAAAATATCAGAAAATTAAGAGCTCATTGCCAAATAGATACTGAAACATGAACATACTATAAATTCCAGAAAAACGAAAAATAAGAAAATACGGACCTTTTGCAGGGCAGTAAATTGAGGGCGGCGTCAAGAAGATCTTCAACTTTGGCTCAGCTCTTTCGGAAGATCGTCAAACGCGGACACAGCAAATAAATAAATAAAAGCTTTAGCAAGGCTATGGACTAAATAGAGATCAAAAGACAGAGAAAACTTAAAGCTGAATTTTTAGAGAGCAAGGAAGAAGATAAGCTTTGAATAGTTAGTCACTGAAGACTAAGCGAGATGGAAGGGGGCCGCCCAGCTCCTCCTCTGTTGGCTGCAATGGCTTGGTTTTTATAGGCGTATTCTAGAGTTCTTCGGGAAATTTTTTTATCTCTAACGTTCGAAATTAAGAGCGTGAAATTTTGAACGGTAAAATAGTCGTTCATCATTTAATGAGGGGGATTTGAGCAGATTTTGTTTCAGCTTTATCTGAGACTTTGAGCAGATTTCTTTGAAAGAGTTTTGGCGTTTTTCTTCCGTTTAAATCAACAAGGTTAAAAATTTAATAAAGCTTTGTGGAAAAGAGAAAGGAAAGAGAGTGTCACGATCCTAACCTGGTCGTAATGGCGCGTAACCCGAAAGCTAGGTAAGTCTGACCAATAATCGCTTTCAATTTTACACTAAGTCTCTAAATCAATAATTTAAGAATATTATAGTAATTTAGAGTAATAATCCAAAATATTAATAAAGTGATATGGATAAATCCAAAAACCAATAAACACACCCATAAGATATGGGGGTCACGAGTCTAGAGCTTCTAAACAAAATTGGATAATAGTATCTGTATTAGAATAATAAAAAAATCTAGAAATGTATATAGAAATAATGAACTAGAATATGAAGAGTAGCCACGACCTGCGAACGTCAAGCAGTTACCTCAACGACTCTAGAAAATACCTGGAGACTCTGAGTATCAGCTAAGCCTCCGGTGTACCTGAATATGTACACAAGGTGCAGAGAGTAGGGGTGAGTACTACCGACTTAGTGAATAATAAGTATAGAAAAAATATCTGAAAGTAAAAAACAACGAAATGCCACAAAGCAAAGCTAAAACTAATAGCCCTACACTTTAGCTACGAACTAACAACAAAACAATATCAAACTAGCAATCATGTATCAGATAAAGATGTAATGCAATGCACATGATACACTACGGACGTGCATCCCAATCCGTTTAACGTCGACGACGCTCACTAGGGGTGTGTACAGACTCCGGAGGGACTTCTTCAACCCAAGCGCAATATCATCCAGGTATTGGCATAAAACAGGATCTCGGCCTCAATATCAATGTATATATTTGGTACGATATTTAGCCCGATCCATGCCCAGTCCAGAGTATGCAAATGAGTCGCAAAACAGATTTAGATATAATTTCACATTTTTCCAATATCAAGGTGAATGTAATTTAATTAATCAATTTCAATTATAAGGTGACATAGCATTTAATAACTGTGATTAAGCACAGGACTGAGACCTATGATTATGCAAACCATATTATCACACAGATATTCTCCCTAGGCGGGTAATACAGATCGGCACAAGGCCCAAAACATGGTATTAAGCCCAACTATCAACAACATAATGTGCGTATTAGCTACCAGTGATCTATACTCAGCTCTCGGATGGACCAAGTCACAATTCCCAATCATATACTATCCCGCACTTGCCATGGGATGCGAGTCACGCCCTAACATAGCATAACTATGTGAAAACCAGGGTTTCAAACCCTCAGGCTATTATCTATACAAACCACTCACCTCTAACCGGTCGTAGACTCGTCAGCAATGCCTTTTCCCTTCGAATCTCCCTCTACGAGCGTCGAATCTAGTCAAAACCACAAAGAATACATTATTATAGGCTAAATACACATAACCCAATTGAAATTATTCGAAAAAACGCTAAAAATCACGAAATTGGTAAAACCCGAACCCCGGGCCCATTTCTCGAAAAATTCTGAAAATCACATCTTTGGATTCCTCGTCTCTCCATGAGTCCTCACATATAAAGTTCACCAAAAACGGAGTCTGTTTGCCCTTTCAAATCCTAAAAATTCGTTTCTAAAAACGAAGCCCTAGTTCTTCACAATTTCTACACAACTTCAGAGAATTAAGGGTTGATTCTTCCTAAAAATGGCGTTTTTAAGTCAAGACTCTTACCTCCAATCAAATATCCACTGAAAACCCACTTCAAAGTGCTGAAAAAGCTCTCTTAGTTGCTTAACAATGGTGGAAAATATGTTTGGTTCGCGGATGAAATGTTATTATAAACCCTTTTCTACCCAACACTTTCCTTCTATGCGATTGCGACCCAAGGAACGCGATCGCGGAGAACAAATTCCAGACCCTTAAGTTTCTTCTTACGCGATCCCACGTGAGACCACGCGATCGCAGAATACAGACCAATGACCCTACCTGATCGCACACGCTCCTACGCGATCACACTGACCAACCACTCTAGCCTAAGCGATCAGACCAAGCTACGCAATCGCAGAGACCACATTAGAAACCCCCTCAGAACCTTCAATGCGATCGCAGCCCCAAGCTCGCGCTCGCAGAGAGCAATATCTGCTGCACTTTTTACTTCCAAAATCCCTGTTAGCCATCCGAAATCACCCCGAGGCCCTCAGGATCCCAACCCAATGCACAGATACATCTTATTACTTCATTCAAACTTGCTCGTAACATAAAAACAATATCATTAACATCAAAATCATCAAATTACCACGGATTCAAGCCTAAGTTAAACTAAAACTTTTGAAATTTGCCTTTGGTCCAAAACCCGACCTAAACACCTATGAATGATCTAAAAATTTGCACACTTTATCCGAAATCACCTAACGGAGCTACCGCAATTGTTGGAATTCCATTCCGACCCCCGGATCAAAATCTCACTTATCAACCTGACTTCGCCAAAATTCTAACTTAGCTAATTCAAGCCTAATTCTACACCGGACCTCCAAATTCAGTTCCGATTTCACTCCTAAGTCACAAATCACCATCCGAAGCTAGTCGAATCATCGAAAATCCATTCTGAGCTATCTAAATCATATGTCAACATTTGGTTGACTTTTCCAAACTAACATTCTCGTAAAGAGAGTAATTGTCTCATTTCTACTCAAACTCCATCCGAATTACTTCAAACTCTCCAAACATATAGGATGGAACATATGGAAACATAAAACGTAGAAAACGGGGCAGAGATACCTGAGATGATGGGTCGGGTCATTACATCCTCCCAACTTAAACAAACGCTCATCCTCGAGCATGCCCAGAGTTGCAGTAGGATCCAACCAATCTCTAAATGACCTTACTAATCATATACCAGGTGTGATCTGACGTCACCCTAACTCTCATATGCCCGATAATACAACACAGCTAAAATTTTCACAGGCTATCACGCCCATAACCATAGAACCACATTGCGCCCCCGAAAACCATACACCAGCTCAGAACCTTACATTTACACTCAGAATAAGCCTGAACCGGTGTAATACCCCTTATTAGCTGGAGTCTTATTCCAACACTTATATACTCTATTAATGATAATGAACACGTAATAGACCATAGCCATTTCTCAGATCAACCATTCACGAAGACATTTCTTCCCCTTTGACTAATATCACAACAAATTTCTGAGTCGAACCTCGATATTAACCTTCCAACAAGTTGCAACCTAATCCGTTCATATTCATTAATGACTCCAACGATCACCTCGAATCCTACGTACCATTCTGGTGATGTGACACCTTTTCACCGGCCTAAGCCACTCTTGCATAACATGCACACCAATAAGGAACGACTTTAATATACTCAAATCCTGATATTGCCTCAACGAAAAAGCTGTATCTCAAGCTCATCAGTACCATCACAACACAAGGCGGAGACCCCGCCTCACATCATAGGAAACAGAACACATGAATCCTCCTTGAAAGGCCATGACTTCACGTGGCCTCGCCACAACGCGCGATCCTGTCCAAACACTATTACACATGACGTACCTCGAGTAACCATGCTCGAAATAGACAGCCACGCACAGATTGATGTCTGAAACCAAGCAATTCATCACACCCATGGTGAAGCAAGTTATATACACCATTCAATCCTGAAAGGACACAAGCTGATGTGTTATTCACCGAGCAACTCTCAATATGGACTTTCCTCAGAAACAAGGAAGCAAGGCATACAAAGTAACATACGTAAACTATCCTCAACATCACACTATTTTGGTGTGCAACCCGATCCAGATAACATACCCTGTGGTGGCGTGCCACCTTATCCACACGAATATCTCACATTGGGAGATGCACATCGTGCCTAATTTGCTCATTATAACAAAATACCGAATATCGATCGTAATCACAATGAGTGCATAATAATATCTACTTATGTCGGTGTAAGCTACAAAACTCAACTTCCACTATGAATCTCGATAGAACCCTAATATATGTGCATACTATCCGAAATCATAACGCCTCGCAGCACAGAAAAGCAACTCATAGATTTTCCCAATTCACCAGTAGGTCCAATAACAATCGAAGCTACCCATCCTTTAATAATAAAATTCAGGACTAACCAAGCCAACTCAAGCTAAACACCTATTCAATCAGCTTACTAACAAACTCATTACCAAGAAGCATGACGATGCCTCTTCCACTACTATAATTCCTGCCAAAGTCGTACGATACCGTTCCCGACACCAAATAAATACTGAAGTCCACCATTTCGCCCGACGACATGCCGGCCACGAGGAACGCATTTGAAAGGTCCTTCAATACCGGAATCAAATCAATGGTAAAAACCCCTGCACTGATATTTTCCACGAAGACCCAAACAAGATAAGCAATCTTTCTCAACCGTTTGTTGGTCTTTGGGATGCAACTATTCCACTAGAACATAGTTCGATGCACCTCGCCATGCAACCTGTGGTATTTTTTGACCTAGCCCACAGCACAATAGTCTAGAATAACCCAACACTGAGATAACCAGTCTACCCCCAACATCATGTCCAAAATCTAACATATCAACAAATAAAGATCCAATTGGGATTCCCAATCCTAATAGCCACTTACGGTGCCAATTCACACGATCCACAGCCACTACATAGACTGCACCAGAGAACTCTCAGTCTCCAACTCCATATAACATACAAATCACTATACCTCGTCCCACATACCACCGTAGGAATACATATTACACATCAAGTACACATTCATTCCACAAAAGATATTCTAAAATTTCCCTGTGCCATCAACAGACTCATATGCCAACAGTCAGTCCAATAGGAAACTTGCTTTAATAATGTAATTAAATTCGGATAAGCATAAGTATTTAATGCATAGATAATATTAAAGGAAAACGTGATTAAATTTCCTATTAAAGGCAGAAGAGCCTAATGTCATAAAGGAAAGCGTGCTTAAATATTCAATTAAAGGCAGATAAACCTAACTTTAATGCATAAATATCCTATTGAAGGCGGACAACCCTTAAATATCATATTTAAGGCAATCGTGCTCAAAATCCAATTAAAGGCAGATAAGTTAATGCATAAATATCCTATTGAAGGCTGACAAGCCTAAATATCATATTAAAGGCAAGAGAGCTCAAAATATTCAATTAAAGAAGGATAAGCCTAAATGAAATTCATAAATTTTCTATTGAAGCAGACAAGCCTAAATATGCAATTGAAGGCGGATATGCCTAAATTTCAATTAAAGGCGGATAAGCCTAAATTTCAATTAAAGACAAATATGCCTAAATGTCCTATTAAATGCAGACGAGCCTAAGTGTCCTATTGAAGGCGGACGAGCCTAAATGTCGTATTGAAGGCGGACGAGCCTAAATGTCCTATTGAAGGCGGATGAGCCTAAATGTTATATTAATCAAGCAGACTACCTCATGTCCTATTATCAGGCGGACGACGTCATGTCCTATTAATCACACGTACAACCTCATGTCCTATTAATTAGGCGGACGACCTCATGTCCTATTAATCAGGCAGACTACCTTATGTCTTATTATCAGGCAGACTACCTCGTGTCCTATTATCAGGTGGACGACCTCATGTCCTATTAATCAGGTGGACAACCTCATGTTCTATTATCATGCGGACGACATCATGTCCAATTAATCAGGTTGACAACCTTATGTCCTATTAATCAGGCGGACTACCTCATGACCTATTATCAGGCGGACAACCTCATGTCCTATTAATCAGGCGGACGACCTTGTGTCTTATTAATCAGGCGGACAACTTTGTGTCTTTTTAATCAGGAGGACGGCCTTATATCCTATTATCAGACGGACGACCTCATGTCCTATTAATCAGGCGAATAACCTTATGTCATATTATCATGCAGACGACCTCATGTCCTATTATTAGGTGGACGAACCTAAACGCATTGCACTTGATTTACAATTTCTATCATTTGTGTGGTGCAGAAGATTGGTGTGATGCTTGATCTATAGTTGTGTAATGCGATGCGAAGAGCTTGGCATGGTTACTTCGAAGTAACATGTATTGATGGTGCAATGCAGATACCTTGGTGCAATAATTTGATAATAGAAAATTTTGCGATGCAGATAGCTTGATTAAATGCCGTTGCAGTAGTGAATATTTCTATTGCAATGCTAAAAATCATCGGATCTGCATACTGAAGTTTTGCTACTAATAAATTTCTGCACTCAAAGAAAAATTTTAAGTTTCAAATTGTGATTTGCGTTGGCTTGGATTCATCTTTTTCTTTGCATGAATCTTGAAACTTCTAACTTGATGTTGAGCCTTGCGATAGCGTATAATATTGTTAAAGAATAGCTAATATATTCCCCTGCATTACTCAAAGAAAATTCATTAGTAATAAAGAATGTGGTTGCCCTGCATTGAATATAAAAGTTTGGCTTTGAATCTGCAACTTGTTGCTATAGAATTTTGGAATTTACTGTTGTGGTTGTAACAAATATGTTGCTCGAGATTTTATTTTCTGCTTTGCCGAATGATGAGGATCCTTCTGCAAAATCTGCCCCGATTTTTGGCTTTTGGGATAAATATGATTTTTATTATAATGAGTCCGAACCTATAAGGCTGCCTACGCATCCCCACTTAAACGGGAATCAGGTCAAAACATAGTTCATTTACAAAAGCAAGGCATGATTACAAAAATAGCTATTCATATGATGATAGTTGATAATGCCAGCAATGCAAGGTGAACTAGTCCAAACGGCGTTGCTTCTTCAGACGCCCAACCATGCTCCGTATATTGCTTGTGTTGCAGCTAATTGCATTTCAGATATTTGTTCCAACTGGTAGGTGCTCTTGCAGTTTGTTAGCATCAATTCTGAATCTTATGTTTTAATGCTAGACTTTTTCCTGTATCATGACCTTGAGCATCTGAATGATAAGCACAATACATTGACGGGTCGAATAATGGATGCGAAGGGTCAAAAATCCTTCCTTTCATTGGTTGAACAATTCCTGAGGAATTTAGTCGATCAAATATACTAGAGATTGATTCAATCAAAGGTGTGAAGTTGTGGGGCTGCCTTTTCTTGGATTGGTGAGAAGCGACTTGTGCTTGATGATGTTGATGGTGAATGCTTTGTTGGCGAGGAGGCTAGAGATGCATGTCGCGGGCAATAGAGATGGCATGATTTTGCAAGAGCTGGTGATCATGATGGCATTGTGGTTGATGCATAGTCATGGCAACTGAGGAATTTTCCGTCTCTTTACCTTTCAAAATTTTTGGCATCTCTTATTGTAAAGCATGGTTGATAGTATGCATATTAACATTTCCTTTTTTGATGCCGCTTTCTAGGATGTCCCCGACTCTAATCAAGTCAGAGAAATTGTGCACATTCGCAATAGCCATCTTTTTATAGTACATGTCATTTTGGATGTCAATGAAGATTGATGTCAACTCTTTCTCGGATAGCGGAGGGTGCATCTTCGAAGCTTTAACTCTCAACCGGATTGCATAATCCCAAAATGCTTCATGTGGAATTTTCTTTACTTTTTACAGGCTATGGATGTCGAGATCGACCCTAGGTTGAACTCATATTGCCTTACAAAATCGTGATCCATATCATCCCATGTGCGCCATTTGCTAAAATCATGTTTTTAGTACCAAACAAGTGCAGTTCCTGATAAGTTTTGAATAAATAATTTCATCCGAATGGACTCGTTGTGTTCTATGCCAATTAACATGCAACAATAGTCTTTCAAATGAGCAATAGGATTTCCTTCCCATGGAAAGTATTGAACTTCGGTTGTACCCTAGTGGGGAGTTCTACATCTGGTTGCAGGCATAAGTCTTCATATCGTAGACTTTGGTAATTTATTGATTGCAATTCTTCTCAAATGGATTTCTTTAAATCACGAAGTTCTTTATCCAAATCTTTATGGCAAATTTGTTGGATTTCTTTTCCACGTTTCTTATGAGGGCATACTTCTAGTTGGTTTTGCTTTCTTTCTTCAAATGGAGTTGTGGTATGGGAGATATTATCATGACTTGATTGGGGTTGCAGGTTGATGAAGCTTGTGCAGAGATTGCATAAGTAGGACCTGGGCAAGCGGATATGGTTAAGAGCTAGAAGCAGAGGTTGCATTTGGAATAAGGTTAAAAGTTCTTCCCATATTAACCAACAAGTTTTAGTACCACATTTGCCTCGGTATCTTCACCTTCTGCTTGCAGCAATCTCATACCGGTACTAAATACTTCAAATCTGTCTGCCATTACAGATTTGTCCTTTATGCAGATTTGTAGCTTAAACAGTGTTTAATACTAAGTAACCTTTAAAGAAAAAATAAAACATTACAAAAATAAGGTGTTAGCGTATTCATCATAATAAAATAAATGCATAAAAATAATAGGGTATACGATTATATTAATCCATGCTATTGTTAAGTAAGAGCCTTAAACTCGAAATGATGGCCTATGTTACAAAATGGATGGATGAGAATAAATTGTTATCTAGAGAGCTCTAACGCTGGAGACTTGTTGACATGGAAGCGAATTGATTTAAAACTTTTGTGAAAGGTTGACTCATGTTGAGCATCAAAGCTTTATCTCTAACATAGTCCATTTCCTTGCATGCCTTTTGAATTTTTCAAAAATTGCCCCAATCTTTAGTAAGGTTCTGATGAATAATCCATGGCATGACGTTCCTTTGGAGCAGACTCAACCTGCATGCTAGGAATCTACGCTGGTTTCTTTTATGAAAGAAAATGAAAATTTTGCTATAATGAGGCCAGCGACGAATAATCTTAACGGTGAAAATAATTTTTGGCTTTTTGAATATCGACAGGCTCAGAATCAAGATACTTAATCAAGTTATAAGATTCAAGTGGACATGAAATGACTCTATTATTGTTTGTATTTTTTAGCGTTGGCAAATCATAAAGTTGTCAAGGCCCGGAATATGATATCAACCGTTATGAGACTTATGGGATGGTACCTCGACTCGCATGCCAAAACTTGAAATTGGCAGGTACAAGAAGATTAATCTCTACAACCCGAAAAAAGACTATACGAACATTTGAATTGAATAGGTAAAAATTTTAAAATAATTTGACGATGCAAATTGATCAAAATAGTGGCCTTCTATTGCTCAGTAGATTGTGCAAGTTTGGACATTTATCAGTTTATAAATGAGTATTGGCACGAAGGTTGAAGTTTTAAGAGATATGAAGGTATGAGACGAATATCAGAGATACAAGAGTACGTCGAAATTGAAACATTAAGGAAGAATTGAAAATTATGTAAGGCACGAGTGGCAATATTTAAAAAAATTATGTTAACTACATTTTTGAGAAAACAAACGTGAATAAAATCAACTAGAAAAATTAGATATGCAAGATATTTTCATATTATAAACTATTACACCAGTTTTTTAAAGAAGTTGGAATGCTATCTTGCTATAGGGAATAGATGCTCATTGTTGTGTAAAGAAAATTCTTAAGGCTAGTTTAAGGCACGAATATTAAGAATTTTCATGGCAAACCGAGCCTATTGAAGGGTTTATGGGATGTCATACTTTATAAAATAGAAGATACCGAGAGACTAAAGATATCTTAATTAGACTCTAAGAATTGGAGTAGAGCTAAAAAAAATTTCAGCCTAAGTAAATACAAAAATAGTGCTATAGAGTAGTTAAAGATCGCTAAACGAGGAACGATTAGTGATTATTACTATTATTAATAGGGAAAAAATGATATAAAGAATAAATAACAAGTATATACATATGAAGAAATAAATTTTATACTGGCAAGTTAGATAGTCTTTTCGTTTTCCTTCTGAAAAAACAACAAATGATGTTAGTGAAAGCAAATAACCAAGCAAGCATGTTACAAATTTCAAAGTAAACAAATAATTGTGCGTCCTATTATGTAGGGAGGACCTCTTTGTGCCAGAGGAAGGCCTAAGGTATATTTGAAAGATAAATATATCATTATGTATCATCCCATTTCTACAAAGTAATAATTCTATTTTGAAAAGCAGATAAATAATAAAGTATAGCTGTTTAAACATCTTTCTCTTTTGTAGAAAGAGAGTGTATTTTCATCAAAAGAACAAAAAAAGTATAATAAAATATATTTATAATAAAGTAATTCTATTTTTCTAAAGCAAATAAAGTACATGAATTGCTTAAGCTATTTTATTTATTTTTTATGTAAAAAAGCTTTTAAAAAAAGTACAATAAAAGATATTTTGTCATGTGTAAACTTTTCCTTGTTCCGAAAGATAATATCATTTGAAACCTTTACACATGTTATAAAAAAATAGTCATGCTCCTTTAGCTAGTATTTAACTTAAATGGTCGACATAATTGGCATGTTTACCTTCAAATAATGCACATATACGTGATAAGGTGTCACTTGGGGTCGAAAACCCACTTGGACATTTAGGTAAGGATAACCGATGGAATTAATACACCTCGGGTATTAAATCACCTAAGGTTTAAATGATGCATGCTCTTTAAAGGGATTTGGTTTAGCTCTATCCTAGGCTGACTAGAGTGGGTTTTTTAGAGTGGTCTTCTCCCAAGTGGACAACTTGAGAGTGGAAAGCCTGTGACTGTCCACTGCACCAATGATCGACTTAACCGCAAACTTTCCCCTAAAGGATAATTTTTTCAAAATTGCATGGCCTCAAACCACGAAACCGCTAGGTGTGTGCATAGTGTGAATTTTCCAGAAGTGGAGGAAGTGAAATGGAATGACAATTTGACGACACAACCCTTCGTCTCATGAGTTACTACTCCGTTCTTCCCATTTTCTGCTTCCTTCCGTTTCATTATAAGCATTGGGTGCGTTAGAATTTAATTGGAGTGATTTTAGCCTAATTTGGCCAAGTTAGTATTTTGGCGATTTTCAGTTGATAGGTGAAATTTTTATCTGGGAGTCGAATGAAATTTCGAGAGTTACAGTAGCTTCGTTAGGTAATTTTGGACTTGTGTGCAAACTTGTGGTTGATTCGGAGGTGTTTAGGTTGGGTTTTTGATTGAATATGAGTTTTGAAAGTTTTAGTTTAATTTAAGGTTTGAATTGATAAAAATTGATGGTTTTGATGTTGTTTGAGGTATTTTGTTGATCGAAATAAGTTTGATTAATGTTATGGGATATGTTGGTGTGTTTGATTGAGGTCCCGGGGGGCTTTGGTGTGATTTTGGATGGCTAACGGGAACTTTTGAAGTTGAAAATTTTCGTAATAGACGAAAGTTGTAAATGAGTGTGCACAAGACCTCATTTTAAAATATCATATCTCCAGTTATATAATGAGTTGGGTGATGAACAGCCTATCAAATTAAAGATATCCGAGTCTATTTTCTAAATATTCACACCATATGTCATTTGGATATTTATACAAGACGTTATGGGTGTTTAAATAGAAGCTGTCTGACAAGGGAAAATTTTAATATGATGTACAACTTGTATAGCACAAGTGCAAGGTACAACTCGACGAAGCAGGGACAAATTCTTTAAACATGAATTTTGCTTATTTCTTTCATTTGTTTTGGATTATTTTGGAGAGAATTTCAAGGGAAATTTCATCAAGCATCAAAGGTGAGTAGTTTGTATAGATGATGGCATAAGGGTTTGAAACCCCGATTTATCACATTGTAACACTATGTAGGGCGTGACTCGCACCCCATGGAAGGTGCGGGGTTGTTTATGATTGGAGATTGTGACTTGGTCCATCCCGAGAGCTGAATAAAATTATTAGCGGCTAGTACGCACATTGTGTTGTTGATAATTGGGCTTAACGCCGTGTTTGGGCCTTGTGCCGATCTGTAGCATCCGTCTAGGATGAATATCATTGTGATAGTATGATTTGCAAAATCATTGATCTCAGTCCAGTGTTTAGTCACTGTTATTAAATGCTAAGTCACCTTTTTCCTGAAATAAATTAACTAAATTATAGTCACCTTAAAAATTGAAAAATGGGAGTTTAGATTGAATATATTATGTGACCTATATGCATACTGTGGACTGAGCATGGGCCGGACTGCACGCCGTAGAAGTGATATAATGATATTGCGCTTGGGCTGAATGAGCCCCTCGCGAGTCTGTACACACCGCCAGTGAGCGTCGTCGACGTTAAATGGATCGGGCTGCACGCCGCAACGGTTTCATATGCATTGCATTGCATCTTTATCTGATACTTGATCGTTATATTTGATATTGCTTTGTTGTTAGTTCGTAGCAAAGGTATATGACGGTTAGTTTTAGCTTTGCTTTTTGGCATTTAGTGGATTTCTTACTTTCAGACATTATATATGCTTATTACTCACTGAGTCGGTAGTACTCACCCCTACTCCATGCACCTTGTGTGCAGATTCAGGTACACAGGAGGCTTAGCTGAGCACTCGTAGTCTCCAGATATTTTCAAAGTCATTGAGGTAGCTTCTTGACATTCGCAGGACATGGCTACTCTTCATATTTGAGTTTATTTATTATATAGATTTCCAGACTTTTATATTTCATTCAGATATTATTATCAATTTTTGCTTAGAGGCTCTAGACTCGTGACCCATATCTTTTGGGAGTGATTATTTAGATATCGTATTATCTTCGTAATTATTCTATTAATATTTTTGGATTATTATTCTGAAATATTATATGTATTTTCCTTAAGCTGTCGGTTCGAGAATTTATTGACAAAGGGAGAGTGTACATTGGTCAGGCTTGCCTAGCATTCAGGTTGGGCGCCATCACGACCGGGTTTGGGTCGTGACAGACAATTTATTTAGAGCAATAAGAACAGATAAACAATTCATAAAATACAGTTTTTCATATAAAGGCAATTCAAATAAGCATCATAACAATAAAAAACACACAAATTAATTTTTATCATTAACCTAAGTTTATTATGGTTTAGAACATAGAATCCCTAACAGAGTTTCCATGCTCTGTTATACCCTATTTTAACCCGGGTCAACTAGAGAATAACATATTGGTAATTCTGCAAGTTTAATTAATAAAAGAGAGTCACCACCTAATTATTTTAACGGTGAATTAGGAAATCAATTTTAGCTAAGTAGTGCTTAAAATTAACATTGTTTTATGGTCTGCTTAACCTTAAAATTCTAGGTAAGGGTTCTAATTAATCCTATAGGGAAGGTTGTTAAAGTATCATATATGATCCGCTAATTACGGCAAATGTCACGACCCCAACCCGGCTGTGATGGCGCCCAACCCTAAAGCTAGGCTAACCTGACCAAAAATCGATTTCAATTTAACACTAAGTCTCAAACCAATAATTTAAGAATATTATAGTAATTTTTCGAGTAATAATCCAAAAATATTAATAGAGTGATATGGATAGATACGAAAATCGAAAAAACACACCCATATGTTCTGGGGTCACTAGTCTAGAGCCTCTAAACAAAACTGGACAATAATATCTGAGTAAAAATATAAAATTAGGAAATGTATATAATAATAATGAACTGGAATATGAAGAGCAGCTAGGTCCTGCGAACGTCAAGCAGCTACCTCAACGACTCTAGAAATATCTGGAGACTACGAGTGTCAGCTAAGCCTCCGGTGTACCTGAATCTGCACACAAGGTGCAGGGAGTAGGGATGAGTACTACCGACTCAGTGAGTGATAAGCATATATAATGTCTGAAGATAAGAAATCCACGAAATGCCACAAAGCAAAGCTAAAACTAACAGTCCTATACCTTAACTACGAACTAACAGCAAAGCAATCTCAAATATAACAGTCAAGTATCAGATAAAGATGCAACGCAATGTACATGAATACGCAGCGGCATGCAGCCCGATCCGTTTAATGTCGATGGCGCTCACTGGGGTGTGTACAGACTCCGGAGGGGCTCCTTCGGCTCAAGCGCAATATTATCATATCACTGCTGTGGCATGCAGCCCGATCCATACTCAGCCCACAATATGCATATGAGTCACATAACAGATTTAATCTAGTTTTCCCTTTTTTCAATTTTTAAGGTAAATGTAATTTAATTAATCAACTTCAGGAATAAGGTTTCTTAGCATTTAATAACAACGATTAAGCACAAGACTGAGATAACTGATTATGCAAATTATGTTATCACCCAGACATGCATCCTAGACGGGTACTACAGATCGGACAAGGCCCCAATCATGGCATTAAGTCCAATTATCAACAACACAATGTATGTGACAAGAGGGGCTTGCTCTGATGGTAAGCAACCCCCACTTCCAACCTAGAGGCTGTGAGTTCGAGTCTCCCCAAGACCAAAGGTAGGAAGTTCTTGGAGGGAAGGATGCCGGGGGTCTATTTGGAAACAGCCTCTCTATCCCAGGATAGGGGTAAGGTCTGCGTACATACTACCCTCCCCATACCCCACTAAGTGAGATTATACTGGGTTGTACTTTTTTTTTACAATGTATGTATCAACCGCCAATAATTATATTCAGCTCTCGTGATGGACCAAGTCACAATCCCCAATCATAAACCATCTCGTACCTGCCGTGGGGTGCGGTTCACGCCCTAACATAGCATCATGATGTGATAAACCGGGGTTTCAAACCCTCAAGCCATCATCTATACAAACTAATCACCTCTAACCGGTCGTAGACTGGTCTGTGATGCCTTTTCCCTTCGAATATCCGTGTACGCGCGTCGAATCTCGTCAAACCCACAATGAATATATTGTTATAAGCTAAATAAACATAACCCAATTGAAATTATTGGAAAAACACTAAAAATCAGGAAGTTAGTAAAACCCGAGCCCCGAGCCCACTTCTCGAAAATTTCTAAAAATCACCCCATCGGATTCCTCTTCTCGCCACGAGTTCGTGCATATAAAATTTACAAGAACCGGGGTCCGTTTGACCTCTCAAATTACCACTTTACTCTCTTTAGGTTTCAAGCCCTAACCACCATTTTTACCCTTAAAAACCTTGAATTTCAGTGTTTAATCTAGTATTTTACACCATATAGACATAATCCGAGGCCAAGAATCATTACCTGAAGGAAACCCTTGAAACCCTCTTCAAAATAGCCCAAGAATCGCCTAAGTCCGAGTTCAAATATTTTCTCCCTTCTCTTTCAAATTTTGGAATCGCTGTTCACTAAAACCAGGCAAATTTCCACTTACGCGGTCAACTGACCGCACCTGCGGTCACCGCATATGCGTCCACACGACTGCTTATGCAGTCTCACTTAAATCATGCGGGACCGCTTCTGCGGTCAAAAGGCCACTTTTGCGTTAACCGCATATGTGGTGCCCAAACCGCAACTGTCCAAGCCGGCCCTCTCTCAGGCCTCTTATGCGGTCCATCTGCCGCATCTACGGAACCGCCTATGCGGCTCCTTTTCCGCAGATGTGGAAACAATAGAAGCAGTAACACCACAATCATGAGAAACTCCAAAAAACCTCCGTTCAATCATCTGAAATCATCTTGAGGCCCTCGGACCTCAGCCAAAAGCACAAATACGTCCTATTACTACATTCAAATTTGTTCGTAACATAAAAACACTATCATAAACATCAAAATCGTCAAATTACCACGGATTCAAGCCTAAGTTAAACTAGAACTTCCGAAACTTGCATTTGAAAATTTGGACACATATCAGAAATCCCCTAATGGAGCTACCGCAACTATCGAAATTCCATTCTGACCCCCGGATCAAAATTTCACCTATCAACCGGACTTCGCCAAAATTCTAACTTAGCCAATTCAAGCCTAATTCTACACAGGACCTCCAAATTAGTTCCGATTCCTCTCATAAGTCACAAATCACCATCCAAAACTAGTCGAATCGTCAGAAATCCATTCTGAGCCCTCTAACTCATAGGTCAATGTTTAGTTGACTTTTCCAAACTAACATTCTCATAAAGAGACTAATTGTCTCATTTCTTCCCAAACTCTATCCAAATTATTTCAAACTCTCCAAACACATGTAATGGAACATATGGAAACATAAAACAGGGAAAGCAGGTTGATAATTCACAGGATGATAGGTCAGGTCGTTACATCCTCCCCAACTTAAAAAACGCTCGTCCTCGAGCGGGTCAAGAAACATAACTGGAGTATCAAACAAGTGAGGATATCTACTCCTCATCTCCTGCTTGGTCTCACAAGTGGCTTCCTCCACGGGCCGACCTCTCCACTGCAACTTCACCGTTGCTATGTCCTTAGATCTCAGCTTTCGAATCTGGCGACCCAAAATAGCCACTGGCTCCAAATGATAGGTCAAGTCTTCATCCAACTGGATCGTGTTGAAGTCTAACACTTGAGACGGATACCCAACATACTTCTAGAGCATAGAAACATGGAATACCGGGTGAACTCCCGACAAGCTAGGCGGCAAAGGGAGCATAGAGGCCACCTCCCCAATCCTCCTAAGTATTTCAAAAGGTCCAATAAACCTTGGACTCAGCTTCCCTTTCTTTCCAAACCTCATAATGCCTTTCATAGGTGAAACCTTCAACAAGACCTTCTCGCCCAATGCATACGATACATCTAAAACCTTCCGCTCAGCATAACTCTTCTGACGCGACTGAGCTGTACGAAGTCTCTCCGGGATAACTTTCACCTTCTCTAAGGCATCCTGATTTATCTCTGTCCCCAATAATCTAGCCTCACCAGGCTTAAACCACCCAACCGGCGATCTACACCATCACCCATATAACGCCTCATACGGCGCCATCTGGATGCTGGATTAATAGTTGTTATTGTACGCAAACTCTGCAAGTGGCAAGAATTCAGCCCAAGAACCTCCAAAATCAATAGCACTAGCACACAACATGTCCTCCAATATTTGGATAGTGCGCTCGGACTGCGCGTCCGTCTGTGGATGAAATGTCGTGCTAAACGGTACCCCTATCTAATACAATGGAAACAGGGACCCCGTGTAACCGTACAATCTCCCAGATGAAAATCTCTGCTAACATCTCTGCAGAATAGGTAGTGCATACTGGAATGAAGTGCGCGAACTCGGTCAGTCTATATACAATCACCCAAATCGAATCAAACTTCTTCGAGGTACGAGGGAGACCACTCACGAAATCCATAGTAATATTCTCCCATTTCCACTCGAGAATATCTATCCGCTGGAGTACACCACCAGGTCTTTGGTGGTCATATTTGACTTGTTGGCAGTTGATACAACGAGCCACATAATTCACAATCTCCTATTTCATTCTCCTCCACCAGTAGCGCTGTCTAAAATCCTGGTACATCTTCGCAGCACCCGGATGAATCGAATACCGCAAGCTTTGGGCCTCCTCCAAAATAAACTCCCGGAGACCATCCAAAATGGGCGCGCAAATCTGGCCCTGCATCCGCAATACACCATCATCTCCATTGGTCACATCTCTGGCATCATCATGTTGGACCTTGTTGAGGACAAGCAAATGCGGGTCATCATACTGGCCCTCTTTGATACAGTCATACAAAGAAGATCGGGAGACCACGCTATCCAACACTCGACTAGGCTCAAAAATATCTAACCTCACCATCTGATTGGCTAAGGCCTGAACATCAACTGCAAGGGCCTCTCCCTAACTGGAATGTACGCCAGACTACCCATGCTAATAGCCTTCCGGCTTAAAGCATCGGCCACTACATTGTCCTTTCTGGGATGATACAAAATGGTAATATCATAATCATTGAGTGACGCAAGCCATATCCGCTGTCTCGGATTAAGATCCTTCTGCTTAAACAGGTGTTGAAGGCTACGATGATCTGTATATACCTCACAAGATACACTATAAAGTTAATGCCTCCAAATCTTCAAGGCGTGAACAATTGGAGCTAACTCTAAGTCATGAACAGGATAGTTCTTCTCATGGGGCTTTAGCAGAAGAGAAGCATAAGAAATCACTCTACCCTCCTGCATCAATACACAACCGATCCCAACTCTCGAAGCATCACAATACACCGTGTAAGAACCTGAAAATGATGGTAATACCAATACCGGCGCTGTGGTCAAAGCAGACTTGAGCTTCTGGGATCTCTTCTCGCATTCATATGACCACACAAATGGAGCATTCTTCTGAGCCAACTTCGTCAAAGGCGAAGAAATAGATGAAAATCCCTTATTGAACCTGCAGTAATAACCCGCCAAACCAAGAAAATTCCGAATATCAATAGCTGAGGACGCTCTGGGCCAACTCTGCACCGCTTCAATCTTCTTTGGGTCAACCTGAATGCCATCGTTGGACACCATGTGTCCCAGAAAATCCACAGTACTAAGCCAGAACTCATATTTGGAGAACTTTGCATCAAGTTTCTCCTCTCTCAATCTCTGCAAGACCACCCTCAAGTGCTGCGCGTGCTCCTCCTGGCCACGCGAATACACCGGAATATGATCAATAAACACAATCACAAAGGAATCCAGATAAGGCTGAAATACACTATTCATCAAGTGCATGAATGCAGCTAGGGCATTAGTCTGTCCGAAAGACATCACTAGAAACCTGTAGTGCCCATATCTTGTCCTGAAAGTCATCTTAATAATGTCTGAATCCCTAATCTTTAGCTGGTGATAGCCCGATTGAAGGTCAATCTTAGAGAATACCCTTGCTCCATGGACCTGATCAAATAAATCCTCAATACGGGGTAGTGGGTACTTGTTCTACACTATCACCTTATTTAACTACCTTTAGTCAATGCACATTCTCATCGTTCCATCGTTCTTCTTCACAAATAACATCGGTGCACCCCAAGGTGACACACTCATTCAAATGAACCCCTTATCTAGGAGTTCTTGAAGCTGTTCTTTCAACTCCTTTAGCTCCGCTAGTGCCATATGATAGGGAGGAATAGAGATGGGCTGAGTTCCCGGCACCAGATCAATACCGAAATCAATGTCCCTGTCAATCGGCATTCCCGACAAGTCCGATGGAAACATGTTAGGGAAATCCCTTACAACGAGAACCGAATCAAGACTAGGAGCCTCAGCTTCCACATCCCTCACGAAAGCCAAATACGATAGACAACCCTTCCCAACCATTCATTGGTCTTTTAGGAAAGAAATCACCCTGCTAGGTACATAATCAGTCACACATCGCCACTCAATACTTGGAATACCTGGAATAGCTAGCGTAGTTGTCTTATCATGACAGTCCAGAATAGCATGGTACAAAGATAGCCAATCCATACCCAGAAACACGTCAAAATCTATGATGCGTAACAATAACAGGTCAACTCGGGTCTCCAGACCCCCAATAGTCACGAGACAAGATTAATATACATGATCCACAATAATAGTATCACCCACCGCAGTAGATACGTGCACAGGCAAGGCAAGATAACCATGGTTCGTACCCAAAAGGTGAGCAAAATAGGAGGATACATATGAATAGGTGGATCCGGGATCGAATAAAATAGAAGCATTCCTGTGGCAGACTGAGATAATACTTGTGATAACTGCATCCGAAGCAATGGCGTCCCTCCAATCTGGAAGGGCATAGAAACGTGCCTGGCCACCGCTAGTGAGGTCCTCACTCCTGGGGAGACCTCTGGCTACCTGGCCTCCACCCTTAGATGACTGAGTTAGAGCCCAAGAAACCTGAGTAGAAGACGATGGATGATCCCTCTACTGAGACTCCCTACTGCGGGGTCGAGGACACTACCTCCTCATGTGACCCATTTCACCGAACTCATAGCAACGAACTGAAGCTGGAGAAGGGGACTGATGAGAACCCCTCACTGCAGACAAACCTTGAGCTGAAAGAGCAGGAGCAGAGCTTTGAGCTGGAAGAGAACTCAGTGCAGGATGACTCTGCTGATGGCCCCGGCCTGTAGAGGCTTCCCAGGACTCTGTGCGTCCTGACTGAGGAGGCCTGAAGGAACGACCTCTACCATGCTGGAACTGGCCCCTAGACGGAGCACCGCTGAAATTACCTGAACCTCGAGGCCTCTTAGCCTCCCTCTCCGTACGCTCCCGACGGCGATCTGTCTCAGTCAATCTAGCTGCATCAACAACCTCGTCAAATGTAACTGTTGTAGCCCTATCTCTAGTCATCAAT
This sequence comes from Nicotiana benthamiana, assembly GCA_034376525.1. NCBI lineage: Eukaryota > Viridiplantae > Streptophyta > Magnoliopsida > Solanales > Solanaceae > Nicotiana > Nicotiana benthamiana. The sequence goes on from CM067334.1 coordinate 132,707,103, forward strand.
ATATGGATCGGATAGTTGAGGCCATCTATAAACCTGTTGGTCATTTATCTATCTGTCGTAATCGTTCATTCATCATGCCTAGCCAGTTGTGTAAACCGCAACTCATACTGAGTCACTGACATATCTCCCTGAGTCAACAACTTGAACTGACAATGCAGATCCTCCTTGTGAGATTGGGGCACATACTTTTCCAAAAATACCATGGAGAACTGCTGCCAAGTGAGGGACGCTGCCGCGATAGGCCTATGCCTCTCGAACTCTTCCTACCAAGTAAATGCAGCTCCTGTGAATTGGAAGGAGGTAAAATCCACTCAATTAGACTCTAGAATACCTGCAGTACGAAGCATACACTAGCATTAATCTAGAAAACCCTGAGCATCCTCACCCTCACCATCACTGAATGTCGGAGGCTGGAGCCTACCGAACCTCTCTATTCGACGTTGCTCGTCATCTGGCATAGCTAGAACCACATGAGCTGGAGCAGGTGCGACCGACGCAACTGGAACAACCGGTGCAACTGGAGAAACTAGCTGAACTGGCCGAACTGGAGCTACCTCAGGTGTTTGTAAGCCCTGAACAACCTGCTTGGTAGTGCGAGCATCGGGGGTCTGATGACCACCCCCGGTCTGAGAAGTAGCCGCTGCTGTGGTGGCTGAAACTTTCTGAGCTAGGCCAGTGCAGACGAACAAAATCTGAGCCAAAGCCTCCTGGAGACCAGGAATCACGATTGGCACTGCCGGTGCCTGAATAGGTGCTGCTGGAGCATCTACAGCTGGTGGCATATCCTAGACCTGGGTAGCTGGTGGGTTTGTAGGTGCTGCCCCTGCTGGTCCACCTCATCCAGCACCACGACCGCGTCCACGACCTCTAGTAGGTGGTACAGGGGGTTGTTTGCCACATCCATTAGCACGGGTTCTCGCCATCTACGATAGAATAGAATACAGAAATTTAGTTTTCACGTTAACAAACCGCACAATATGAATTTAAATAAAGTGAGATGTTTCCTAAAATTTCTGTAGCCTCCTGCTTATAAGTGTGGTGCACGACACACCCATAAACAAGACTCTACTAAACCGGCTCATGAATCGTGAGGCCTGGTAACCTAGGCTCTGATACTAACTTGTCACGACCCCAACACGGTTGTGATGGCGCCCAACCCTAAAGCTAGGCAAGCCTGACCAAAAATCGCTTTCAATTTTACACTAAGTCTCAAGCCGACAAATTAAGAATATTATAGTAATTTCTAGAATAATAATCCAAAAATAATAATAGAGTGATACTAAATACGAAAACCGATAAAACACACCCATAAGATCTAGGGTCATGAGTCTAGAGCCTCTAAACAAAACTGGACTATAATATTTGAATAAAAATATAAAAATCTGGAAATGTATATAATAATAATGAACTGGAATATGAAGAGCAGCCAGGTCCTGCGAACGTCAAGCAGCTACCTCAACGACTCTGGAAATATCTGGAGACTACGAGTGTCAGCTAAGCTTCCGGTGTACCTGAATCTGCACAAAAGGTGTAGGGAGTAGGGGTAAGTACTACCGACTCAGTGAGTGATAAGCATATATAATGTCTGAAGAAAAGAAATCCATGAAATGCCACAAAGCAAAGCTAAAACTAACAGTCATATACCTTAACTACGAACTAACAACAAAGCAATCTCAAATATAATAGTCAAGTATCAGATAAAGATGCAATGCACATAAATACACTGCGGTGTGCAGCCGATCTGTTTAATGTCGATGGCGCTCACTGGGAGTGCGTACAGACTCGGGAGGGGCTTCTTCAGCCCAAGTGCAATATTATCATATCGCCGTTGCGTCAAGCCCGACCCATTCTCAGTCCACAGTATGCATCTGAGTCACATAAAAGATTTAATCTAATTTCCCCTTTTTCAATTTTTAAGGTAAATGTAATTTAATTAATCAATTTCAGGAATAAGGTGTCTTAGCATTTAATAACAATGATTAAGCACATGACTGAGATCACTGATTATACAAATCATGTTATCACACATATAGGCACCCTAGACGGGTACCACAGATCGGCACAAGACCCAAAATATGACATTAAGCCCAATTATCAACTACACAATGTGTGTATCAGCCGACAATAATTTATATTCAGCTCTCGGGATGGACCAAGTCACAATCCCCAATAATATACTATCTCACACCTACCTTGGGGTGCGGGTCACGCCCTAACATAGCGTCACGATGTGATAAACCAGGGTTTCAAACCCTCAGGACATCATCTATACAAAATACTCACCTCTAATTGATTGTAGACTGGTCTGCGATGCCTTTTCCCTTCGAATCTCCGTCTACACGCGTCGAATCTAGTCAAAACCACAACGAATATGTTCTTATAGGCTAAATAAATGTAACCCAATATAAATTATTCAAAAAACGCTAAAAATCACGAAGTTATCAAAACCCAAGCCCTAGACCCACTTCTCGAAAAATTCTAAAAATCACATAATCGGATTCCTCGTCTCGCCACAAGTCCGTGCATATAAATTTTACAAGAATCGGGTTCCGTTTGACCTCTCAAATCACCTCTTTACTCTCTCTTAGGTTTCAAGCCCTAACAACCATTTTTACTCTTAAAAACCTTGAATTTTAGTGCTTAATCTGCTATTTTACACCATATAGACATAATCCGAGGCCAAGAATCATTACCTGAAGGAAACCCTCGAAACCCTCTTCAAAATTGCCCAAAAATCGTCTAAGTCCGAGTTCAAATATTTTCTCCATTCTCTCTAAAATTTTGGAAGCACTATTCACTAAAACCATGCCAATTTCCCCTTACGCGGTCAACTGACCGCACCTGTGGTCACCACTCTTGCAGCCACACGACCGCTTATGCGGTGTCACTTAAATCACACGGGACCGCTTCTGCGGTCAAAATGCCACTTTTGCGGTAACCGCTTATGCGGTGCCCAAACCGCTCCAGCAGTCCAAGCCGTCCCTCCCTCAGGCCGCCTATGCAGTCCATCTGTCGCATCTGCGGAACCGCCTATGCGACTCCTTTTTTGCAGATGCGGAAACAACAGAAGTAGTAACACCAAAATCAGGCAAAACTCCAAAAAAACTCCGCTAAACCATCCGAAACCAACCCGAGGCCCTCAGGACCTCAACCAAAAGCACAAATACGTCCTATTACTTCATTCAAACTTGGTCGTAGCATAAAAATACTATTATGAACATCAAAATCGTCAATTTACCACGGATTCAAAAACTTGCATTTGATTCAAAACCCGACCACAACACCTCCGAATGATCTGAAAATTTACACACATATCAGAAATCACCTAACGGAGCTACCGCAACTGTCGGAATTCCATTCCGACCCACATATCAAAATCTCACCTATCAACCGGACTTCACAAAATTTCTAACATAGCCAATTCAAGCCTAATTCTACACCGGACCTCCAAATTCAGTTCTGATTCCGCTCCTAAGTCACAAATCACCATCCGAAACTAGTCGAATCATCGAAAATCCATTTCGAGCCCTCTAACTCATAAGTCAACATTCAGGTGACTTTTCCAAGCTAACCTTCTCATAAAGAGACTAATTGTCTCATTTCTATCAAAACTCTATCCGAATTACTTCAAACTCTCCAAACACCTATAATGGAACATTTGAAACATAAAATGGGGAAAACGGGGCGATAATTCACGGGACGATGGGTCAGGTCGTTACAGTTAACCGGTCGAACTTAGGTTAATTAATGATACTACAAATAAGCTTAATTACTACATTGATGAAAAATAGTTAAATGATTAGCAGTTCTACAATCATAGTGCTTGAAAATTTTGATGACCCGGCCGGTCGTCTTTTGAATTTATGCCCCGTTTCCCCATTAACTGTTTTCCCTAAGTGCATTTTCGCTTATTTGGTTTGTCGTTATGTTTGGTAATAGAATTCAGAGTGTCTTGGGACACTTAGTCCCTAAATGAGAGCTTAAGTGTTGGAAAATTATCCATAATCAGAACAGTGTCAAGACGACATCGGAATGGAAAATCGATTGTTATGTTAGCTCTGTTAGGTCATTTCAGGATTGGAAGCGTGTTCGAAATGTATTTTGGATGTCTGTAGCTCATTTAGACAATAAATGCTGAAAGTTAGAATTGTGAAGTTTCCGGCCCGATAGTGAATTTTTGATCCGAGTCTCAGAACGGGATTCCGGAAGTAGCTGTAGCACTGCAATGTCATTTGGGACGTGCGTGCAAAATTTCAGGTCAATCGAATGTGTTTTGGTTAGGTTTTGAATCGAAAGTGAGTTTAGCTAAGTTTTGAAGTTTGTAAGTTCAAATCATTGATTAATTCAATTTTCCGGATACTTGCTGAAGAAAAAATGGAATGGCCGATCATGAATTCTATGATGTTTTTAAGACCTCACTAATCAGCCAACCACTTTTTAGTTCATAATGAATGAACCCCCGGATGAAAAAAAAATTCCCCTCCCTTCCAATATTTTTTATTGTTTAGGTGGTTTATGGATTTGTACAAGTTCGAATGAGGTTATGGGATATGTTCGTAGGTTAGGTTGAGGTCCCGGGGGCCTGGGATGTGTTTCGGATGTGCAACGGGGCATTTTGTGTTGTAAAAACATTGCAGATTTTCTGTTGTTCATGTTGCAGGTTTTTACCCTCTGCGATCGCATACTCTTCCATGTGATCGCGTAGTGTAATTTTTAAGGGTGGCATAATTACCTCCTGCGATCACATAGCTTATGTTTTCCCTTCTCCGCAATCGCAATGCCATTAGTGCGATCGCATAGGTTGTTTTCCTTACCTTACGCGATCGCAGGCCCCTCACTGCGTTCGCATAGAGTATTTTCCAGGCCTTCAATTTTTTACTCTACGAGATCGCATTACTTCTTATGCGATCGCACTGAAGAATATCCCTGGGCAAATATAACATTTCAAAACGAACCCTTCTTCCATTTTTTATCAAACTCAAGCTTGGGAGCTCGGTTTTGGGAGAATTTTCGATGGATTTTCAGAGGCAAACATTGGGTAACGATTCCTTGCTCCATTATGATTATTACCCGCTAATCTAATCTCGAATTCAAGCTTTAAATTTCGGATTTTGAATGAAAATTGGGGTAAAGTTCTTAAATTTGATGATTTGTGGGGTATTTGACCTCCGATTTGGTAGATTTTTATATGGTTACACTTGTGAGAGTACGAGGTTTCTGAAAGTGTAAAAATTAATCGATTTCGAGATGTTGTCCTGAGGGGAATTTTGGTCATTTCACATATTTTCGTGCCTTAGCTTTAATTTTAACAAATCAATTAGTTACTTGCGATGTTATTTACAATATATAATTGGTTTGAATAGATTTGGGCCACTTGGAGTCGGATACTCGTGGCAATGGCATTGTTTCTTAGCGGTTTTGTACTATTTCTAGGTAAATGGCTTGTTCAATTCCCGGAGATCCTCTGTTATTAGTATGAAGGACTGCGTGTTCAATTCCCGGAGATCCTCTGTTAGAGATATGATGGACTACGGGTTCGATTCCCGGGAGATCCTCCGATATTGGTGTAAACGGACTGCGGGTTCAATTCCCGAAGCTCCATGTGGAAATCCTGACTTTTGAGTGATTTGCCTTGTGTTCGTAGTGTGTACTTGTAGCCGTTCTGTTTTAATTACTGTCTAGTTAGATATTCGGGATTTACTTCGTTATCTACTGTTTATTTATTCTTACATTATTTCTTATGTTCGTCTCAGTAGGGCCTCGACCTTCCTCGTCACCACTCCATAAAGGTTAAGCTTGACACTTACTAAGTACCGCTGTGGTGTACTCATGCTACTCTTCTGATCGGGCGCGCTATCAGTGATTTTAGGAGCTACACTTAGAGATTCGAGGTATGCATCTGCTGCGTCCGCAGATCCGAGTAGTCTCCTTCTATTCTACCATTAGTAGCAGCTTTAGTAGTAGTTTCGTTCATGTACTCGTTTGTTGTAGACACTCCTGGATGTTAGAGTCGTATGTTATATTTTACTCTTAGTATGTGTTGCCCGTGGGTTTTTGGGTCTTGGACGTTTTACGTTATTGGTTCGAAGTGTATGTGCCAAGCGGCACCCTATACATTTTTATGTTATTCAGTTTTATTTATCGTTTTCGTAAAGACTGTTGAATTTCCGCAACGTGTGAGGCTTACCTAATCGCGAAGATTGGGTGACGCCATGACACGTTCACGATTATTGAACTAGGATCGTGACAAAAATGTTTGTCTTTTGAAACGACTTTATGGACTTAGCTAGTATAAAAAAATATAATTTGACAAAATTTCTTATTTCACACTTAGATTCAAAGAAATAACTTCGGATATGACTTACAAGGGACAATTCTCTTTTAGAAACTGGGTATAGACTTACTGAAAAAATTAATTCCAAATGGAGTATCTAGTAGCTATATATTAGGTGATGAAAATGGTACTAAATTAATAATAAGTGATCCTAAATTAATTCAAAACTTAATGGCGACTCCCAATTTTTATAAGCTCTCAATAAGAAAATATAAATAAAATAATCTAACATCCAACGAAACGAATGCTAAAGAAAATGCAGTGCTAATGAACTTCGGGTGGTGGTGGCGTCATCTATCCTTTCATTCACTAGTTGAGTACTTCCTCCTGTCAGATAGAAGTCGCATCCACTTTTCGACCCCCTCGCCTTTGAGTACGGCATCAGCCCAGACATAGACCGAATTAGGGGCCTGTTTTCGTTTACCAGCACGTAGGTGTTCTAAATTCCTATGATAGAGTCTTTCTGGCCCCTGTGAACATCTTTTCTTAATATATTAAAGAGGTCCTTGAAACTCCCTCAGAAGCAAAGAGACGCAAAATAATAGAATTCATGGAGATCTTGGCCTTTGATGCTACAGTCGGTTATGATGATTATGCCGTTTCAAGTGGCTGCTTTTTAAGTACCCGAAGGGCGAGCCATTGCAAATAACCGAGAAGCTCATTGGCTCGCCTCTCACTCTAGCCTCTCATTTAACTCGCTACTTCGTCAACATCGAAAGCTAAAGTTAGTTCACCTAGGGAAGAATCCGACTAAGCTTAGCCAAGGTCAAGCCTTACCTTCTCTGCTTCTCATGAGATTGGGTGAGGGAATCAGAAAGGGTCTCAAAAACCGGGCGGGTTCCTATTTCGCTTTAGGAGGTATCAGAGCGGAGTTTTGCATAGGACTACTAAGTTGAAATGACCTGATGTATTTCGACGAAATGCTCTTGATTCTAGGAGGACTATAATGAGGACCATTACCATATAGGGAATGAACTAAGTTAGAGGCATATGCTTCCTTTACCGATAGCCGGTATCGAACTATCCGAAAGCCCTCTACCTTGCTTTGATCCCCCTTCCCGGGCAGGGAAGAGAACGAAAATGGACCGCAGATGGTAGTCGTGGTTGATTCGAGGATCTTACGCGGCGGAGCAAACTCTTCTATCGTCTTGCATTTTCTCTAGCGAACCATGTTGAATGACGGGTGAGGGTGAGAAAGAAGTCCTGCTCTACTGCCCATGTCGATTTAGAAATAGCCGATGCATATGGGAACGAAAGGTGAATGGAGGGGTGCTCCAGCGAGTTATCCTAGAAAGCCCTCAGCTCTTCTTTCGAAATTGTCGAACATGATGGGCTCAAGTGATTCACCGAAGCGACGAGACATTCAAGGAAAAAGTCACCGGTATACTGTGATCCAGATCCAGGAAGGGCCAGACATGAATCGGAAAACCCCTATTTCCTCATTCAGGTTAGGCGCCCTTTGCTCGAACGAAAGAGGGGTCTTTGCCGGGACAGACTGGTTCTGAACGCCGCCTAACATCATCTTCAACCAACCTCCACCGTGGTTGGAAAAGCTCGCAAAATCCAACCACTTCACCTACTTCATTGCCCCCAACCGTTTCTCGTACCTCAGGAATTAGGAAGATGAAAGAATGAAACGCGGAAAAGGGGGATACCCCATAGACCAAAAGGGCCCAAGGTTCGTTCGACTGCTTTAAAATTTCTGCCATTTACACGTCTTGGTGGGGGGTCTTCTTGCAACGATTTTCGTTTCTTCAGGAATGGGCCCGATCATCCAATTCGCTCCAACAGACAGGCATGGTTCTGTAGTCAAAGCAACTTCGTCACTTTCGTGTACTTCTATGTTCCCCATAGCAACTTGGGATCAAAAAGCACCATATTTGACAGTGAAGGCCGACTTCCTTTTCAAAGATCACTCAACGATGTGGCAAAGAAGTTATCCAATTCCGCCTTTTCTAAATTATTATGCCAGACGTCCCGGCAAGTTATCTCTCTTCCATTCGGAGCAAGCATCGTAATCGTACCGCTATAAAACAATCTATAGGAAGCGGAGCAACCTCTACGTATAGACTTCTCAATGAAAGAACCTATTTCCTGTCAGATATAAAGAAAATTCCCCTTACATCCGAGCGAGAGGTCAGACCAATCCCATTCATCTTGGCGGCGAGTTTTGCATTAAGACTCTATTTTTTTCAAAGTGTACATGCAAAGAAAAAATAAAGGATAGAGATTAGCAGACAACTCATTATCTGACAAGAATTTCACTATGTTAAATCATTGAATAAATGAGAGCACCCATTTCAGTTTGTTTCCACAGGTTTGCAACAAAGGAGGAGTTATAGCTGAATGCTTTCTGACTAAGTTTATAACTATCAAAGTATCAATCATGGGGTCCTAACTTTGTACTATAAATTATCATGATTTTTATAGAGAAAATCAAGTACTAGACATGGTTTCTACTACTTGGATTTGTAACAACATAATAGTTCACATAAACACAATGACATTAGTTATCCTTCAAGTTTCGAGCTGTATATGGTTAGAAAAATAATTTTTTAAGGCATGATTTAAGCATTCAAGCAAATAAAGAAATGAACATATTTGGATGATTTCCAATAAAACTGTTGTGCATAACATGACAACTTCAAATAGAATAATATCATAAATCAACAAAAGTACCGCAGATAAAAGATAAAATATCAGAAAATTAAGAGCTCATTCCCAAATAGATACTGAAACATGAACATACTATAAATTCCAGAAAAAACGAAAAATAATAAAAACACAGACCTTTTGCAGTGCAGTGAACTGAGGGCGGCGTCAAGAAAATCTTCGACTTTGGCTCAGCTCTTTCGAAAGATCGTCAAATGCGGACACAACAAATAAATAAATAAAAACTTTGGCAAGGCTATGGACTAAATAGAAGTCAAAAGGCAGAGAAAACTTAAAGCTGAATTTTTAGAGAGCAAGGAAGAAGATAAGCTTTGAATAGTTAAGCACTGATGGATGAGGGACATGGAAGGAGCTGCCCAGCTCCTCCTCTGTTGGCTGCAATGGCTTGGTTTTTATAGGCAAAATTATTATCTCTAACGTTTGAAATTAAGAGCGTGGGATTTTGAACAGTAAAATAGTCATTTATCATTTAATGAGGGGGATTTGAGCAGATTTTGTTTCAGCTTTATCTAAGAATTTGAACAAATTTGTTTGAAAGAGTTTAGGCATTTTTTCAACAAGGTCAAAAAGTGAATAAAGCTTTGTGGAAAAGATAAAAGGAAAGAGAGAAGGTGGGAAGGGATTGAAAATGATGGAAAGGGAAGGATACGTTTGTTTTTTGTTTTTTGGTGAAAGAAGCATATTTTGAATTGTAGTGAAAGGTGAAAAAAAGACAAACGGTTTATAGACTACCTACGCTCTTGTTGCTTCCGCCGGCGTCTTCCCCGTTGAGTTGCATATAACTATTTCGAAGTGCGTTTGATGATTCAATTTGCAGAGCCCTCTACTGTTGCTATTGAAGACAACGGAATTTCAGTCAAAGTTCTATAAAGTTACATGTATGTTAATTTCTACAAAGACAGAGAGGCTATTTTGAGATCCCTGGGTAATTATACTGATGCGTTCTCTTCTCATTATTTATGTCGTCTGCCTAAGTTCAAATTTGATCATTGGAAGGTTGTGGTGCTACCGGCGGCTGAAAATTGAGAAATGGTATAGACTGCTTCTTTCATGTCAGTATATGTGTTTTTCAATCATTGTCGGCTGGTTTACTGTTTGATAAATGGAAGAAATTTTATCATTTGATTTTCAATGGACTGCTAAAGAAAGAGAACGTTTTGGTGTTATTTGTTGGTTGAGTTTGGACACTAAAACACACTGATAGGCAGTGTAATTTTTATTATTTATTCTTTCTTGCATTATTGTGTCAACTTTGGAGATAAAAACCAGACGTTTCAATTGCCTTCACAATTAATAGTATGAGAATTTTTCTGCTAAAAATAGATAAGATATAAGACCATGTAGAAGCATTATTTTATTTTTTATTGCACATACTTGCTCTGCATCAGTTTCTTTTGAAATAAAAAAAGTCACACTTTTATTTGCCTTATGTAAGTGAATGGTTTTTGTTAACGTCGAGATTAAACCGAAAAATCATGAAGAATGTAGAGAGAGAAAGTAGAGAGAAGAAGGAGTGAGAAGACCCTGGAATCCAGAGTGATTTTATTAAACAAAGAACATAAACAAAAATGAAGTCCGGGGGTCCCAAAATATCTGAGGACCCCTATATATACATGTACACGTGGGTCGGGTCGGATGACCCAAATAGTGAAAGTGAAATGGGGCTCAGACATGAATTAGGCTCGGTACATACAATTGGCCCAACAACACATAATCATCACAACCCATACCATTGTATACCAGATGATACAATAAATATACACTGTATATACACTGTATATAATCATGTAATCTCCTTCATCTCAACACCCCCCCCCTCAAGTTGGAGGGGGAAACCACCTGCAACTTGGTGAGCAGCAGAAGAAGCATAGTGCCAGGCAGTGGCTTAGTGAGCAGGTCGGCCAACTGACGAGAGGTCGAACAAAATGGCAGTCCACCTCGATATGTTTGGTACGTTCATGAAACACGGGATTGTTAGCAATATGAACAGCAGCCTGACTATCACAATATACAGAAATAGGAGAAGAAAAAGATACCCCAAGATCAACCAACAAACGAGAAAGCCAAGTCAACTCAGCAACAACCTTGCTAAGAGCTCTATATTCTGCTTCAGCAGGGGACAGAGAAACAACAGGTTGTTTCTTTGATTTCCAACTGATCAAACAGCCACCCAAAAGCACACAAAATCCAGTAACAGAACGCCTAGTATCAGGGCATGCAGCCCAGTCACTATCAGAATACCCAGTAATAGAGAAATCAGCATGATCAGAATAAAACAAACCCAAGGAGGGAGTACCCGTAAGGTATCTTAGAACATGTAGGGCAGCAGCCATATGGGGAAGTCTGGGGCATTTGAGGAATTGACTCAGATGCTGGACTGCAAAACATATGTCAGGCCTAGTGTGAGTCAAGAACAACATCTTACCAACTAGACTCCTGTACTGGTCAGGAGAGGGCAAGATGTCACCAGAATCTGCATGAAGTTTGACATTGATGTCCAAAGGAGACACAACAGAAGATACATTGACACAGTCAAACTGATGCAGCAAATCAGAGATATACTTATGCTGATTAAGGAGCAGTCCACCAGGGACAACTGACGTTTCAAGGCCCAAAAAATAATGCAAAGAACCCAAATCTTGATTTTAAACTGAGCATCCAGAAACAATTTAAGAGCAGTAAGTTCATCACTGTCATCCCCAGTAAGTATGATGTCATCCACCTAAACTGCTACCACCACAAGGATCCAGGTTTGCCTTTGATGAACAAGGAATAGTCATTCAAAGAATGTGTATACCCTCTGGAATAAAGAGCAGAAGAGAACTTGGCATACCATTGTCTGGATGCATGTCTTAGCCATACAGGGATTTCCTGAGCTTACATACCAGAGGAGGTGAAGATGAAGAGGGAGTAGAAGCAGAACCAGGAAGAGGAGCAGAAACTGTCAAACCTGGGGGAAGTTTCATGTAAACTTCCTCATCTAAATCACCATGAAGAAAGGCATTAGTGACATCAAGCTGAAAAAGAGGCCAATGATTCTTGACAGTCACAGCAATAAGACATTTTACAGAAGTCATCTTAATCACTGGAGAAAAAGTGTCTGTAAAATCAATCTCTTCAACCTGTGTATCCCCCCAAATAACCAACCTTGCTTTATACCTTTCAACAAGACCATCAGACTTGTATTTGATTTTATAGAACCACTTACAACCAATGGGTTTCTTACCAACAGGAAGAGGGACAATGTCCAAAGTATGATTAGCTTCCAAAGCAGCAAACTCCTGTCTCATTGCATCCTGCCATGCTGGGACAGATGCAGCTTGAGAGTAGTACATAGGTTCAGATTCCAAAGTGGAGGAAGAGGAACCAGAAAATGCAGGGAGTTTACAGACATAATCCTTAAGGTAGGAAGAAGGATTATGCTGTCTAGTAGACTTTCTAGAGGTGGGAATAGGAAGGGAAGGAGGTAATACAGGAGCAAGGAGATCTGAATTGAAAGAAGGAAGGGAAGAAGTATCAGCATCAAGAACAGGAGGTGCAGGAGAATCAGGGGAAGAAAAAATAGGAAAGTCTGAGACAGTAAAATCATCAGCAGGGGGAACAGAAGGAACAGAGGAAGAAGAAGGATGAACAGAAGTAGGATTGTCCTTAAAAGGAAAATAGGATTCATGAAAGACAACATCCCTTGAAACAAAACATTTCTTGGTAACCAATTCATACAGTTTATAACCCTTTTTAGCAAAGGGATAACCCAGAAACACACAAGAATGGGCTCTAGGTTTTATCTTGTCCTTTTGAGGAATAGGGACAGCAACATAAGCAAGGCATTCAAAAGCTCTCAAATGAGAATAGGATGGGGCTTTGCCATACAAAAATTCATGGAGAGACTTATGATGAAGGGTTCTGGTAGGTATTTTGTTAAGGAGATAGGTGGCAGTTAACAGACAATCCCCCCAGAAAGAGACAGGTAGGCCAGATTGAAAAAGCAAGGCTCTACATATTTCAAGGAGTGTTCTGTGTTTTCTTTCAACAACATCATTCTGTTGAGGTGAATGAGGGCAAGAGGTTTGATGAATGATCCCCTGGCTACTAAAGAAGGATATTCCCTCAGTGCTGGACCCCAGTTCTAAGGCATTGTCACTTCTGACAGTTTGTACCACAGAATTAAATTGAGTTTTAACAAAAGAAATGAAAGACTTAAGTAGGGAAAAGGCATTGCTTTTGGATCCCATTAAGTGTGTCCAGGTTGCCCTAGAGAAGTCATCAACTATAGTAAGGAAGTATTTGTAACCAAAAGAAGTAGAAGTGTGGTAAGGTCCCCAAGTATCCACATGTATCAATTGGAATGGTCTAGTTGTACTGATACTACTGTCATGAAAAGGAAGTCTAGTCTGCTTGGCCATAGGGCAGACAGAACAGGGAAAGGGTTGTTTAGGAGCAAGTGGAAAAGACAAACCTGAAATATGTCTCATATTTGTAAAAGGAGTATGTGCCTGTCTTAAATGCCAAATGTAATTCATATCATTGATAACAACATTATTACAAATGGAATTGTTTACAATTGAAGGTAAACAAACATTTTTGCTGTCAGACACACTGTCATCATTACAAAAATTAGACAAAGCACACACAGAAGTAAAGGGAGAAACAGAAGAGGGAGAAGGGGAAGGAGGCACCCAAGACAGTTTGTATAAGCCAGCTTCCTCTTTACCAAGATCCAGAGGCCTCTTCAGAGAAGGGTCCTGTATCATGTGAAGTAAACAGGAAGTTGGGGTGAATGAAACTATACAGTGCAACTGCTTAATCAACTTGTGAATAGAAATCAAGTTGTGTTTAAAGAAAGGAACCAGAAGCACATAATGAAGAGTGGGGGAAGAAGTTAATGCAAAAGAACCTGTACAAGTTACTTTTACTTTGTAGCCATTAGGTAAAGTTACAAGATAAGGAACAGTCAAAGGTATGATGTTAAAGAGTAGGTGTTTATCATGTGTCATATGATTAGATGCCCCTGAATCAATGATCCAGATGACAGAATTAATATGTGTAAGCATGCATAATTTGGAATCAGAAACAAGACTCTCAGTTAACATTGTACCAGCAAAATTAGCAGCACACATGGGAGGAGGAGCTTGACCACTGGAATCCCCTAACTTTGTCTGTTGCAACAGGCTCATCAATTGATCATAGTGATGTCTGCTCAACCCTGGTATCACAGAACTGTGACCATCTATGTGGCTGGCAGATGGATCCCCAAGAGGAACAGACAAATTAGGATTCTCATGATTAACAGACATACATTCAACTCTAGTGGAGACATGAGCAGCTGCAGATTTCCTTCCCTTGTTGTAATTTATGCTTTGAGGGAACCCATGTATCTTGTAGCACTTATCAATTAAGTGTCCTGATTTCTTGCAATATCTGCAAAATAAGGGCGCTCTGCTTTGGTCAAAATTAATTCTGGGTCTTAAAATAGGAGGCCGAGGCACTGTGGCCTGATGAGACCTAACTGAGTGCTTGTTTGCATGAGCATTAAAAGACATAGAATCTGGACTAATATGAGAAGTAGATTGAACTTGTCTTTGTTTCTCATCATTAAGCACTATGTTGTAAACACTATCAAGGGAAGGAAACGGCTGCATCATCAACAGATTACTCCTAACCCCCATATATAGTTCATTTAACCCCATAAGGAACTGAAAAACCTTGTTTTCATCATCTTCCTCAATTATTCCATTTTTAGCAGCACACACACATCTATGCCCATGATTTGTGCACATTGTGCACAATTCATCCCACAAGCCTTTGAGCTTGTTGAAGTACGAGGCTACATCTAAGGAGCCTTGAGATGTGTGGGAAAGTTCTCTCTTTAATTCGAAAATGTTGGTCTTGTTAAGGGTACCATATCTTTTCTCAATTTGGGACCATATACTCTGTGCAGTATCGGAATACTGCACACTATAAGCAATTTGTGGAGACAGAGAGGAGGTCAACCAAGAAATGACCATGTTATTACACCTATCCCACAGTCTCTGTTGAGCCACATTATTGTTAGGACGAGGACATGAACCGTCAACAAATCCGATTTTATTTTTAGCATATAAAGCAACAATTATTTTACGCCTCCAGCCCCCATAACCACTACCGGAGAAGGGAGTGGGAACAAGAGAGACCCCAGGGACATCAGAAGAATATACAAAGAGAGGACTGGTAGAATCTATCGAAGCAGAGGCACCAGTATTCATATTGGAAGCCATAATCACACCATATATTCACACACAAAACCAGATATTCACACAGAAAACCAGATACTCACCTACTGAGCCAGATAATCACACAGAAAGCATACAATACTCAAGATAAGGAAAGAGTTACCCTCCTTCTTCGTGACCGGAGAAGATCGGCCTTCAAGCGAACAGAGAAAACCCTAGGTTCAAACCCTAGGTACAACCGTCAAAAGCCTTACTGTAAGTATGGTCAGGAATGTCGGAAAGTCACCCGAAACAGAGAATCGAGCCATCGGATAGCAGTAAAACTTTAGGTTAAACCACCAGAAACCCTAAAAGCCGATAGGTCACCCAAAAATCACCCAAAAATCATCAGATAATCTCCCAGAAAGTTCGAGTGAAGAAAATACACTCTGATATCACGATGAAAAACTCAGAAAGGTGTCCGATAGGTCGGAATCTTCATCGACCATGAGGTCTCAGAAAACACCCCCAAAAGCTAGCTTATGAGGTGAGGATTGCCCAAGCCATATAAGGAGACCAAGGACCTCAAATTCCTCCGATGTGGGACAACTCAACACCCCCCATCACGCCCAGATCTCTGGAGCGTGGACAACATAAATGGGGGCCCAACATCGGCAACAATAATAGGGATGGGCCTGGCTCTGATACCATGTTAACGTCGAGATTAAACCGAAAAATCATGAAGAATGTAGAGAGAGAAAGTAGAGAGAAGGAGGAGCGTTTGAGAAGACTCTGGAATCCAGAGTGATTTTATTAAACAAAGAACAGAAACAAAAATGAAGTCCGGGGGTCCAAAAATGTCTGAGGACCCCTATATATACATGTACACGTGGGTCGGGTCGGATGACCCAAAGAGTGAAAGTGAAATGGGGCTCAGACATGAATTGGGCTCGGTACATACAATTGGCCCAACAACACATAATCATCACAGCCCATACCATTGTAGACCAGATGATACAATAAATATACACTGTATATAATCATGTAATCTCCTTCATCTCAACAGTTTTCATATTGCTTTTCCTGAATGAACACAAGTTTATATTTTTCCGATAGGTCTGAATGAATCACAAGTTATCCTACTCTTTTGTTTCTCTGTTGGAGAATTTCTATTTCACAATTAATATAGTCCCTTCTAAGAAGTATCTTGCTTCTGCACATAAAAGTGGCCTTGTTGCTCCCAACAAGGTTGAATCCAATTCAGGTGTAAATGCACCTTTTGGTGTGTCATTGTGATTATAAACAACAACAACTATCCAGTATAGTCCCACAAAGTGGGATCTGGGGAGTGTAATCACAATGTACCTTTTGGTGTGTCATTGTGATTATCTTGAAGTATTTTTTCATTTTGTCATCTATTCTTATTGTGTATATCATCTTTCTATTTCAAAATCTCTTATGTAACATAAAATTACTGATTTCCTCATCATTACTAATTCTAAATTGTGAAGTATGACTACTCAGAAGAAAATGTCAATCTTTACAATGTGTTTTGCCTTGGTGAAGTTAGTCTGGTCGATTAACTACCTTCCCAAGAGTTGCACTCACAGGTGTAACATTCAAGTATTTGTCACATAACAAATAAAATGGTGGCAAGATACCTGCAGTTTTTGAAATGGGAATCAGATGACTTTCTGGTTGCTATTGAATTATAACGGTAGCCTGCCCATGCCTTTCTTTATTTAGGCAGAAAACATGATTGTCTAAAAGCTATTGAAAATCAGCTTACACCTAAACTAAACTTCTTGAATAGTCTGTTACATTCTCAAAAATGTTCAAAGTATTATTACAGTAGATGCTAAAATCTAGCAAGATCAAGGTTAATGATACAAGTAGAGAAATAACAGTAAAAAGAAAACTCAGAGATGGAGAGAAAGAGAGGGAGTCATTTTATTATTGTTCTGTTATCCATTCTAAGTTGCAAAGGTTACTTGTTGATGTAAAGTCGACCAAGTCTACAACAAGAACAAGTAAAACAAAGAGAGCTTGAGTAATATAGTAGTTGCAGTGAATAACTGATGATTGATGCCCTTGCTTGGAGGATTTAGGCTCCTTTTATAGGGGGAGGACATGAGTCTCTCTATGAGATGACAAGAATCATGGTCAATTGATAAGAGCGCGACCCATGGACGTTGGGTTGATTCAGAGTTTGTTGGTTGTCAAGGGTATCCTCTTTGACTTACTTAGAAGAAGCTTCTTATTGTTGTGGATTTATTATACCAACAAGACACCAACTATATTATGGGTAATCTTTCTTCATTATGTATAATTGTTCAGATTGCGAGTGTACTTTTTGAGGTTTCTCGAGTTAGTGAAGCTCCTAAAAATTTCAATGAAGTATAGGGCTGCTCCGGGAAAGGTAACCCCCAAAATTTTTGTCTCTGAATGATGCACTATGAGTTTGGTAGCTAAATACAACTCTACAAATATGATGCTACTTGCTTGAAAGGCTATGTATTAAGAATTTAGTAGGTGCTTTGATTTAAAAAAGGATAGGATGAATGACTTTGAGTTTGTGTTAAAATTACATAATGCCTTATTAAAAAATAAAAAATTGTTATAAAATATTCTATTTTAGGTGAATGTCCATATTTAGAGAGATTCTAGGGTTTACTTCTTGGTGGCTAAGTCACCACCTCCCTAGAAATAAATGGGTTCTATTCCATTGTAAATCATCCCAAAGTATCAATAAGAATACTCCTCTCTCTACTTTTCTCTCTATTGTTCTTGTTCTTGTATTATTGTTCTTGTTCTTATATTATTTCATAACACGTTATTAGCACGAGACTCTACCGTCTCAAGAATCCTCTTGAGAAAATTAAGGTATTTCCCTTTTTCCGAATTTAGTTTTAATTATGTCTGATATTATGAAAAGAAAGTTCGTTGCCCTTGAAATTTTGGGCAAGAACTATATGACATGGGTGTTGGATGCTGAAATCCACTTAGATGCTATGGGTCTTGGAGACGCCATTAAAGAAAGAGATAAATCATCCACCCAATACTGTGCTAAGGCCTTGATTTTCTTGCGCCATCACCTTGATGAAGGTTTGAAAATTGAATATCTCACAGTCAAAGATCCACTCATCTTGTGGAAAGGCTTAAAGGAGAGATATGACAACCTGAAGTTGGTCACTCTGCCACAAGCACGATATGATTGGGCTCATCTGAGGCTCCAAGACTTTAAGTCTGTTTCTGAATATAATTCTGCAATGTTCAGAATTACTTCTAAATTGAAACTCTGTGGAGATAATATCTCTGATTATGATATGCTTGAAAAAAACGTTTACAACGTTTCATGCCTCCAATATGGTACTGCAACAACAGTACAGAGAGAAAGGTTTCAAAAAGTACTCTGAACTGATTTCTCTTCTCCTTGTGGCTGAGCGAAACAATGACCTGCTCATGAGAAATCACGAAAATCGACCCACTGGGTCTACACCATTGCCTGAAGCAGATAAGGTGTATTCTCATTATGCCAAGCATGGAAAAGGGTATGGCTTTAATCATGGTCGTGGTCGTAATCGGGGTCATGGCCGTGGACGTAGACAAGGAAGAAATTTTCCTGATGTCCGTCACCCCCCAAAGAGATATAACCACCAAAAGCAGAAACGGGATTATGAGGATCCAAAGGCAAATAGTTCAGAAACTATATGTTATCGTTGCGGTGGAAAAGGGCACTGGTCAAAAGCTTGCCGTGTACCAAGATATTTGGTTGATCTTTATCAAGCATCTCTAAAGAATAAAGGCCCTGAAACAAATTTTGTCTCTGACGACAATTTTGACATCACCCACCTGGATGTGGCAGACTTTTTTGAGCAACTCGAGGGGAAAATAGACCACTTAATTCGTGATGGATCTGTGATGAAGGAAGATGGAATTGTTTGATTTTATTTTACTTATTTGTATTAGTTAGTGAATAAAACTAATAGTCATTAGTATCAGCTCGTATTAGTTAGTTTATGATATAATGTTAGTATTAGTTCTTTGGAATGTTTCAATATGCTTAAATTTCAAAGATATTTTTATTTTCCAGTAGAGTTAATCGATTAACCTAACAGTTAGTCGATTATCTAATATTTCGCATTAAAACTGGACTTTTCCGCAAGCTAAGTTAGTCTACTATCTGATTTAGTTAGTCGACTAACCTGATGACTGTTTACTAAGTCGACTATCAACTTAGTTAGTCGACTAACTAATATTTCGCATTAAACTGGACTTTTCCGCAAGGCAAGATAGTCGACTATCTGATTTAGTTAGTCGACTAACCTAATGACTGCTTCCCAAGATAGTCGACTATCAACTAAGTTAATCGACTAACCTCAGCAGATTTTGAAAATATTGTTTAAATGTGAAACAAACGGATTGAATTTGTTTATTCTCATGTTCGTGTATTTCTTTTGTATGTCAAACCATGGGAAAGCAAATATGGATATCTCACAAAGCAAGCTTGTATCAAATATTTGTTTAGTTGATTCATGTACTACACATACGATACTCAAAGAAAAGAAATATTTCTCTCAACTAAGTATGTGTAAGGCAAATGTTACTACAATCTCTGGTAGTAGTAAATTGATTGAAGGCTCCGGAAGAGCAACTATTACTCTGCCTAGAGGAACAATGTTTATCATAGAGAATGCAATGTTCTCCTCCAAGTCTAAGAGAAACTTGTTGAGTTTTAAAGATATATGCCGGAATGGCTATCATATTGAGACAATAGATGAGAATAATCTTGAATATCTCATCATTACAAAGAATGTCTCTGGCCAAAAGAGGGTTATTAAGAAATTCCCATCTTTATCTTGTGGCCTGTATTGGACAAAAATTAGTGCAATTGAGGCACATTCAACAGTAAACCAAAAGGTTACTGATTCCAATACTTTTGTACTTTGGCATGATCGATTGGGACACCCTGGATCAATCATGATGAGACGGATTATAGAAAGCTCATATGGGCATCCGTTAAAGAATTTCAAGATTCTTTTAAATAATGAATTTTCTTGCACTTCTTGTTATCAAGGCAAGTTAATTATTAGACCATCACCAACAAAGGTTGGGACTGAGTCACCTACGTTTTTGGAACGTATACGAGGGGACATTTGTGGACCTATTCACCCACCTAGTGGGTCCTTTAGATATTTTATGGTCTTAATAGACGCACCCTGTAGATGGTCTCATGTGTGCCTGTTGTCATCACGCAACCTTGCATTTGCAAAACTAATGGCACAAATAATTCGACTACGAGCACAATTTCCTGATAATCCAATCAAGTCTATTAGACTGGATAATGCTACTGAGTTTTCATCCCAAGCATTTAATGATTATTGCTTATCAATTGGGATAAAAGTGGAACATTCTGTAGCTCATGTTCACACTCAAAACGGTCTTGCAGAATCTTTAATTAAACGCCTGCAGTTGATTGCAAGACCATTACTCATGAAAACGAGGCTGCCCACTTCGGTATGGGGTCACGCCATTTTGTATGCAGCAATGCTAATTCGTCTTAGACCGACGAATTATCACAAATATTCCCCGTTGCAATTGGTTTTGGGTCATGAACCCAATATATCCCATTTAAGAATCTTTGGATGCACAGTATATGTGCCTATAGCACCGCCATACCGCACCAAAATGGGTCCGCAAAGAAGGTTAGGAATATATGTTGGGTTTGAATCGCCCTCCATTATTCGTTACCTCGAAACATTGACAGGGGATTTGTTCACTGCACGATTTGCAGACTGTCAATTTGATGAGACACTTTTTCCAAAATTAGGGGGAGAAGTTGGTGAAACCAAACGGGAAATTTTGTGGAAAAATGCATCATTATCTCATCTTGATCCACATACCTCTATTTGTGGAAAAGAGGTGCAAAAGATTATCCATTTGCAAAGAATAGCAAATCAAATGCCTGACGCATTTACGGACTTGAAAAGGATAACAAAATCCCACATCCCGCAGAGAATGTTCCAATCCGTATTGATGTCCCTGTTGGACAATCATCTAGTGTCATATCCAATGAGTCGAATGCACGCCTGAAGCGTGGCAGGTCATTAGGTTCCAAAGATCGAAATCCTAGAAAGAGGAAAGCAAACGATCAAAATGACACTACGAAAGAATCTCATGAGGAAATTCATGATTTAATAAATTTTGAGATTCATGAAGACTCCATTGAGCCCGAGACTCAAGAATATAAGGAACTATCAATAAATCCAATCGATATTGAGGCAAATTTTAATCGAGTGGATATAGTGGTGGATTATGCCTTTGCTTTTAATGTCGCATCTAGCATTATGCAAGAAAGTGAGGATCTTGAACCTCAATCTGTTAGAGAATGTCGAAAAAGACATGATTGGCCAAAATGGCAAGAAGCAATCCAATCAGAATTGAATTCACTGGCAAAACGTGAAGTTTTTGGCCCTATAGTTGAAACACCTAATGGTGTTAAGCCTGTTGGCTATAAATGGGTTTTTGTACGAAAGAGAAATGAGAAAACGAGGTACAAAGATATAAGGCACGCCTTGTTGCACAAGGATTTTCTCAAAGGCCTGGTGTCGATTATGAAGAGACATATTCGCCTGTAATGGATGCCATAACTTTTCGTTATCTCATTAGTTTTGCTGTCCTTGAAAAGCTTGACATGCATTTAATGGATGTGGTTACTGCCTATCTTTATGGCTCACTGGATAATGAGATATACATGAAAATTCCCGATGGACTCAAAATGCCAAACGCTCATAATTCAAAGTCCCGGGAAATGTTTTCAATCAAATTGCAAAGATCCTTGTATGGTCTAAAACAATCAGGACGAATGTGGTATAATCGTCTTAGTGAGTATTTATTAAAAGAAGGCTATATAAATGATGCCATTTGCCCGTGTGTTTTTATAAAGAAAACAACATCGAAATTTATTTTGCTTGCCGTATATGTCGATGACATAAACCTTATTGGAACCCCCATAGAACTCCAAAAGGCAATTGATTATCTAAAGAATGAATTCGAGATGAAAGATCTCGGAAAGACAAAATTATGTCTTGGTTTGCAAATTGAATATTTGGCAAACGAAATTTTTGTTCATCAATCTACCTATATAGAAAAGGTACTGAAACGGTTTTACATGGATGGAGCATATCCTTTAAGTAATCCGATGGTTGTTCGATCACTTGATGTGAATAAAGATCCATTCCGACCGCAAGAAAGGAATGAAGAGCTACTTGGTCCTGAAGTACCATATCTTAGTGCAATTGGCGCACAAATGTATCTTGCAAATACTACAAGGCCTGACATAACCTTTTCGTTAATGTCTTAGCAAGGTATAGCTCGGCTCCCACAAGGAGACATTGGAATGGGATCAAACATATATTGCGGTACCTAAAGGGGACTACCGATATGGACTTATTTTATAGCAATAATTGCAGTCCTGATCTTGTTGGTTATGCTGATGCTGGATATTTATCCGACCCACACAAGGCTCGATCTCAAACGGGTTATGTGTTTACCTGTGGAGGCACCGCCATATCTTGGCGATCGACTAAGCAATCAATTGTGGCTACTTCATCTAATCATGCCGAGATAATCGCTATTCATGAAGCAAGTCGGGAGTGTGTGTGGTTGAGGTCAATAATACATCATATTCAAGACAAATGTGGTTTGAAGTGTAACAAACTACCCACGACTTTGTATGAAGACAATGCAGCATGTATAGCTCAATTGAAGGGAGGATTCATAAAAGGAGATAGAACAAAGAATATTTCACCAAAGTTCTTTTTCACACATGATCTTCAAAAGAATGGTGATATCAATGTGCAACAGATTCGTTCAAGCGATAATATGGCTGATTTGTTCACAAAATCTCTACCAACGTCAATCTTCAAGAAGCTGGTTCACAAGATCGGAATGCGAAGACTCAAGGATATGAATTGATGCTCTTTTCAGGGGGAGTTAATGCGCGTTGCACTCTTTTTCCCATACAAGGTTTTGTCCCAATGTGTTTTCCTTGCAAGGTTTTTAACGAGGCAACCAATAGGCGCATATTCAAACATGTGTACTCTTTTTCCTTTTCTTTAATTTTTTCCCATTGGGTTTTGTTTTTGTTAAGGTTTTAACGAGGCACATTATTGAATAGACATTCAAGGGGGAGTGTTATAAAATATTCTATTTTCGGTGAATGTCCATATTTAGAGAGATTCTAGGGTTTACTTCTTGGTGGCTAAGTCACCACCTCCCTATAAATAAAGGGGTTCTATTCCATTGTAAACCATCCCAAAGTATCAATAAGAATACTCCTCTCTCTACTTTTCTCTCTATTGTTCTTGTTCTTGTATTATTGTTCTTGTTCTTATATTATTTCATAACAAAAATAGATCTCCTGATGATTTATTAGGCGTTTTGACGAAAAAAGGGTAGGATTATAATTTAGAAAATAACACAGCTAAAAGGGAGCTAAAGGATGTATCAGTTAGTTTCACAAGCTCCTTTTTTTCCCCTTCGGGCATATCTTTCACGAGAAACTTAGTAGTTCAAGTTGAGGAAGATTTTTTGATGCTGAGAAAACTATTCTTTGGAAAAAGAAATTTAATGGAGTAACTCTGTTATTGCTTTTTTGCACGATAAATTTTATATAATATTGTAATACAAAAATATAACTGAAGAAGATGATAGGGTTCCCCACAGAAGTTGACCTTGTGCGGTTAAGTGTACCTCTCTGTGTTAATAATGTATACAAGCGTTGGTTCTTAGCAATGAACTTGAAACTTTTGACAGGAGTGCCTTCTCTATGTTTTAAAGGATGTTGATCTTATAGGTGCTACTCCAGAAATTCCATCGGAGATATCCATGCTTCATGTTTGTCTTATGGCTTAACTTGGTTAGATCTTGGTTGTTCAAAATGCTTCATTACCTTTATACATAGTAATTAGTAAGTATTCACCATCCCGACCACCTGGGTCAGTCACTTCAAAGTATAAGCATTTTGAAGCGAGGTATAGCAATTTGTAATCATCAGTTGCGCGTTTATCTTTCTATTGTACTTTAGCATATGCATTTTCCTGTAAAAGGTTCTAACTTCTAAGTTCAACCACTGTGAAATTTGTTTAAAGTGTTAGGAATGCAGAGCTGCTGTTATTAAGAATTGATCGCAGGCAATAAGAAAGACTGAGAAGCACACTTCTTACCAACTTTTTTCATATGGAAAGTACTGCATACAAAGTGCCCGACCATTATGTTAATACATTGTACAACATAGACCATTTTATATCCTTGCTTAACAAGTTTGTACTTTGCGTGATTTGCCAAGATTGTGTTGTAGAGCATGCAATAGCTGAGATTTAAAAATCTTAGCCCTGGTAATGGTGTGATGAATCTCATGAAAACCTAATATATTTCTTTTGTGAGAGTCCTTTTGACTGATTCACCTTTTATTATGCAGGGTATACAAGTTGACAAAGTGGAATCTCATGATGAAGGGGGGCCTAAAATTCTGTCCAGTTCTGCACAGGAAGTGCAGGGTGAAGAGTTTTGTTATACTGTTTCGGCAGCAGAAATATCTTCACAATTTGACCGAACAAGCTCGAAGGACAAATAAGTCATTGATTAGATTGAATCATATGCATGAGAAAGCTCCATCGTTATTGGCTGAAGAACTGAATGGTAATGAGAAAGTTGAACAAATGTGTATGGGGCATTGGGCACCGGTTCATTTCCTGGTCATTTATCTATACCAATATCCACTTGTAACGATGTTGAGGGAGGTCTTGAGGCTTCCCTGTCAAGTAGCAATAACAGTGCCCGAAGGAATCAAAGAGCTCAGAGACAGTAGATCTATTAATTACTTTTTTTTTATAGATAAAGTTGGATTGAGAATTCAACAATGGCTTCCTTTCTTTGTAAATTAATGATGGTACAACACATAGCCTTATGGAAAATGTCTCTATGTAGCTTAGAGTTTATTTTTGTTGTCTGATTGTTTTGGTTAATCATAGGCTTCTGATAGGATTCACCCTTGTTTCATCGTAGTTAAAGTTATTAAGATCGTCATATTGAACAGTTAAAAATGAAATTTGATTTTTGGTCTAGCGTTATAGTCCTTTACAAGGCATAAGTTGTGCGATTAATTAATTGATGGAAAAGTAACATACAATCTATATAAGTTATTTGGAGAATGTTCTTTGGACATTTTAGCTTTCCACCACTAATAGTTAGAAAGGATCTAACTTAAATGGACTAAGCTAAATTGTTTTGTTGAAACATAATATATCTCCGCTCTCAAAATAATAGTTAGAAGTATATATATATATATATATATATATATATATATATACATACAAATTTTATATTTTTTTTAACTATCGAATATAAATAGTTTCTGACGCGAACTAAAAAGAAAAATTCCTAACTTTTTTCCAAGCTCACTTGGGCCCGGGCTCCTTTTAGTAGTAGTAATAGCAGCAGCAGCAACAACAATAGTATTATCATAATAAAATTGTAACACTAATAGCAATAACGAAAACAAGTAATCATTTCATGATAAAACAAATATACTACTAAAAATATTGGCCTTAATCGGAGTAATAATAACATATTGCTCGTAGTCATGTAATAACAGTAACACTAATACTAATATCGAATTAATATTAATACGAATAACAATAGTACTTTGCTGTAGTCATAAAGTATTAATACCAGTACTAATTTCGAAGATAGTAGTAGTGGTGGTAGCAGTAGTAATACTACTAGTAATAGTGATATTAGGAAAATAATAATAATTAGGTCTAGTTTGTGTTAAAAATGACAAAATAACTATTCTTACTTTATTAGATATATTAGAAGCTTGAAGAGAGAAGAAAGGAGGGTCAAAATTGGGTGTCAACAGTATGCTTGCCCTTCATGTAAGCATCCACTAATGTAGGCTTCCCTCAACTCAAGATCATACAGGGCTTTTGAGGAGTCATTGTGAAGGCTTTTGGGTGAATGTAGGATATGATTTTGTTCAAATGGGTTCAATCTTCGCTTAAGCACATCTTTTGATTCATTTTGGTACACTTTTTTTACTCAATTGAGTAATTCACTTCTTTCAAGGGGTTAGAGAGACACATTATCACTCTTTCTTTTGCAATACAAAACTTTTCTCCTTTTGTCACATTTTTCATATCTTTTTCACTTTTTATTGTCCTTTGATTTTCTTTTTGATTCTTATTCTCTCTCTGTCTTTCTTTTTGTCTTTTTCATTGCCTTCCTTTTCTTTTGTTTTTGTGTTGTTTTACCACATTGATGCCTTTCTTGTCCCCCCCCCCCCCCAACTTAAACATTTGCCACTACTCAAGGGAAGATTTGGGTGCCAAGAGAAGGTCTAATTGAGAACGGGTATAGGCTTGTAGCTTGGTTCGTGAAAGAAAAGGTTCAAGGTTCAAAAGGGGTGAACTAGGGATCATTTGATTGGTATGTCATGAAATTGTTCAAATTGGCATTTTGGATCAAGGAGAGCCTGTAATCATTTCTCAAATCAAGTTCCACCTATGATTTCGACACAAACATTCGGGGCAAGTTTTAGACCATCGGCACGGTACTTGGGCTCAATAAATTGAATTCTCACCACATACACTCAAGGATTGCCAAAGACGGAGTCGAGAGCCCACAACGACCTTAGATATGATTCTAGCGCACAATGGCCTAAAATGACCACATGATGATTGTTTGGTCAACACAAGAGTCTCAAGGCCATAACTTTCACCATCCTAAACACAACTTAATTCCTTGACCATAAGATCAAAGGCAAATGTGCTAGGCCCAAGTGAAGCTTTGTCTGAGGTACCCTTAACTACCAAAAAAGAATTGAAAATCAGAAACAAAAAATCAAAAATGGACTCAAACCCTTAAGAAGGTTGTCACACCATCTATCATTGGGAAGAGCTACCCGGTTCGCACAACACTCTACCCTTGGAAAAAATCATGACATTAAGAAGACCAAGGGCTTATTACAAACGCCAAAACAAAACCAAAAAGACTACGAGCTTAACTTAGCAACTAAAACGAAAACGAAATTTTTTAATAAAAATAGAAAACCAAAATGAAAATCGAAGAATATGTACAAAAGGGTTGTAGATATACAACTAAGGGGAGATGAATATATACATATAATCTGAAGAGCATCTAGGATGACCAGTTATATACAAACCCTCTACCAACTACTAATGTCAACAAGCTAAAAATAAAGGTAATATATACAGTAATCCAACAGTCAATCAAAATAGTAGGGCCACACCCCCACGAATAAAAGCTAGCATTGTCCCCAATGCTAACTAAAAACTAAAACATCAAAAATCAGCAAAGGATATAGAGCGGCCCCTCAAGCCTCATCAGTCACCCTGTGCTGGTCAGTGGCTCCCATGTCCTGTGTGCTGGTGGGGACCTCAGATTGGTCCCTAGCTTGCTGCTGCTGTGCTGATAGGACAGGTGTCTGCTCCTGATCTGGCTCATCGACTAATGGAACCGAAGAGGGCTCAACATTTTTAGTACTAGAAGGGCCCACCTGAACTGGAGCCATCTCGACCACTATTTCCTCTGTGCAAAGGAGCTTTCTTTTCTTCCTTGGCCTATCCTCCTGTGCATGTGGTTGTACTTCTACTGATTCAACAACAAGATCCCCGAATAATAGATCAAGCGGCATCTGATCCGCTAATAGCTTGTCTACATCTACCCTCAATTTCGCCACCGACTCCTTTGAGGCCTTTGTCTTCCTCATCTTCCTGTGCTCTTTAGCCAATTTGTCAAGTGCTTTGCTTTGATCCCCAACTGCTTTGGCCAATTTACCCAGCTCCTGCATCATCTTTTCCTGGTTGGTCGGGATCATCTTCAGTGTATCTGTAATAGAAGCATGAATCTCAACAGTAACAGGTGCTCCTTGTGCCTGTACAACAGTGGTCAATGTGGACAACTTGGATGTCGCAGCTGACATCCAGTTATTCAAACTAGCAAGGGCGTGAGTGAGCTGGTTGGCAGTGTACCGGTGAGTCTTACATAAAGGAATCATCGGATCAGCTACCATAGAAGGGCCAGCTTTGAAAGTAGGAGCTGGGGGCAATTCCTCATTAGTAATAGGCTCGGTGGGCTGCTCAATAGCAACTGGCTCTTTGGACTGGCCAGCTCCGGAGGAAGTGGATGCCTGAATCTTCTTGCTTTTATTTGGGTTGTCCAGACCCATCTGATCATACCATGAATACGGGGCTAATGGAGGTACCTTCATATCATATTTCTTTCTCTTCACATCCAGTTCATTGAAGTACAAGGAGAGTGTCTTTGGGAAGGGATAGTTGGTTTTAGTCTCTTGACCCACAGTAGAAATCACCCTCGATATGATATTGCCGACATTGAAAGCCGACCATGATGGATGCTACCAAGACAACTAGGGTAAGGGGGATAGTGTTATCATGTGTGGAAGGGTCGAGTCGACTGCATACAAATGTCAATAACACTTAGCCTTAAAGTTCAGGGTGTTCCTGAAGATCTTCGCCTGTGCTTTCAATCAGACAGGAACTGTACCCGGGGCTGCTAACTGCTCAGCCAACCAAAGACGAACCTCCTCTTTCATTGCCAGCTTCTCTAAGTACTTAGATTCATCCTCTTCTTCGAACCCCAAGAAGTCATTCATCGACTTCCCATCAAATAGCACAATCTTGTCCCTTCGCTTTAGAGTCCCGAACTATGTGGTGAACATTACTGTAAAACTCTTTCACCATGTGCTCATTGGACAACCTAACACATTCCGTGAAGAAGCTCCAACCCTCTCTCGTGCAGAATTATGCTTGCACGTGAGGGTTGCGAGGAACTAGATCGGCATCAATGAACTACCTCTCCGGAATCAGCTTCCTCTTGGGCCACAACTCCCCGAATCTATGGAAGGTTATCTCACTGATGAACCGCCCTTGCCTCTGGTTTTTTGGTCCTCTCTATACCTCTCACCTATGGTTTACCTCCCTCAGCATACCCTCTACTCTCCCTGATAATGAAGCTATGGAGAAGTGAAGTATTGCTCCTCATTTTACTTTTCTGCTCCAGACTCATCAGACGAGTTCGAGACGACATTTACTGGCTTCTTGGAGGTGGAAACATCCTCATGATTAGGAGAATGGGAGTCTCAGAGCTGCAAAGATGTGGACATGTGTGTGGGGGCAGACTATAAAGTGACACTCCTCGAAGGAGCATACTCACTCGCCGTGGAATGAGATGCAACTCTATCAGTTTCCCGGATTATCTTCCAGTTTTTCTTTATTAACTCCCTGGTTTGAGGAGTGATCTTTACAATTCGTTTAGCTTTCCCCCCTCCTCCGGGAGGAACCACCTCTCCCGGGTTGTTTGTCTTTTCCCCCACGTTGTATTTCTTTGCACCTATGTTTTTGCACCATTATCTCCAAGGAATACACATCTAACATTGTTAGTTAAAGTACTTGAAATGAAGTAGACAATTCAATTGAATGCAATAGTTGCAAACACAGTGAAACAGGCAAAGGGACGCGGACCACACATAAATGCATGCGGTCTGCACAATTCAATTGTTCCAAAACATATCTCTATGACTAAACCGACACGGTCCGCACTGATTTGGATCACGGCCGCGTTGGTTCAGCGCGGACTGCACAGAATGACATGCGGTCTGTGCAGGCGAGAGACCAAAATGTTGACCTCTCTGAACTCTTCTCACACGGTCTGCACTTATTTGGACCGCACACAAATGGCATGCGGACTGCGCACAAATGGCACGTAGACCGCGTTGAGAAGGTTCCTCATTGCACATAAAGGGCCACGCGGACCAGGCAAAAATGCTGCATGGCCATGTAGGGCAAATATAACTGAGCCGGGATATTTTCCATTAAGTCCCATTGTTGTTCACAATTTGAGCCCTAAGTGTCCCTACTGATTAATTATCATGCATTTATGCCCCATGATTCGACCAAAACAATAAAAATCTAAACTAACAGTTAACTAAGAAGAAAAAGGACGAAAGTAAGAAGTTATACTAGTAGAGAATAATTAAAAGAAACAAAAATTAGTCTATGAAGAAAATAAACAAGAGTTGTTACCAGGGATTAATGAGAAATCAACTAAATGAGCAGGTGATGCGGATGTACAGTGAAAATTAAAGCTCCAGATGAAATTTGCGGAATGGTCTAAATAAGGCCCAAGAATCTATTTATAGAAAGACCCTAGGACCCACAATTACCCACCAGTGCGGCCGCACTAAAATGTCATGCAGACCACGCTGGATTTCCATCGTTCACAGTTGACTGCTAAGTCCACGCGGACCGCACTTTTTTGGTGCGCGGCAGCATGGAAGTTATCAGATACTTGGTGATTGCAGCTTTACCCATGCGGACAGCACTATTTTATACCACGACCGTGTGGGAATTTTATCAGAGAGCATGCCATTTTAAGTTTTCACCTGCGGGCTGCATATAAAGGGATGCGGACCACGTTGAATCTTCTGAGGCTGAACTCTCAACTGCTCAAATCCACGCGGACCGTACTGCTTTGGTACGCGGCCGCGTTGGCAATATTCAGATACTGCTCATTTTTTTCATCTTTTTCCTACACTGGTTCAACATTATCCCTGCAATACTTCACAAACTGTTAGCTCAAAATCCTATTCTACAACAGAAAAACAAAGAAAAGCAAATGACATGGGTTGTCTCCCAAAAAGCACCTGATTTAATGTCGCGGCACGACGCATGTTACCATCACAGTCATTTCAAATGAATAAGAGCCACCATGTAGTTGTCATCAATCTTTCCCAATTAATGCTTGACACGATGCCCATTGACCCAAAATACTTCAACATTCTTGTTTTTGATATCAATGGCACCAAACGGAGTAACGCCAACCGCCTCAAATGGACCGCTCCACTTTCACTTTAGTTTGCCCGGAAATAACCTTAACAAGGAGTGAAGAGGAGAACCATATCGCCAACCTTGAATTCTTTCCCTCGAGCATACTTGTCATGAAGGTACTACATCTTATCCTTATACAAGGACGAGGTGGAGTAAGCATGAAACCTAAACTCATCAAGTTCATTCAATTGCTCCGCTCGAAGATTTGTAGTGACATCCCATTCTAAGTTCAAATTTTTCAAGGCCCACATGGCCTAAAGCTCCAATTCCACCGGAAGATGACAAGCCCTCCCAAACACCAACCAATATGCCGACATGCCAATCGGAGTCTTGAAAGATGTACGATAAGCCCAAAGATCATCATCCAATTTCTTTGACCAGTCGGTCCTATTTGTGTTGACAGTCTTGGACAAAACACTCTTGATCTCTCGGTTAGAAACCTTAACTTGGCCACTCGCTTGAGGATGATAAGGAGTGTTTACCTTGTGATTTACCCCATACTTGGCTAGCAAAGAGTCAAAATCGTGGTTGCAAAAGTAAGAACCCCCGTCATTGATGGTAGCACGTGGAGTGCCAAATCTCGTGAAGATACTCTTTTTCAAGAACACCGCCACATTCGAGCTTCATTGTTGGGCAAAGCGATGACCTCAAACCATTTCGACACATAATCAACCGCTACCAAGATGTACATGTTGCCACAAGAACTTACAAATGGTCCCAAAAAGTCTATCCCCTAGACATAAAAAATGTCAACCTCTAGAATTGTGTTAAGGGGCATCTCATCTTTCTTAGAAATCCCTCCGACACGTTGGCATTCACCACATCTTTCCACAATGTCACATGCATCCTTAAACAAAGAGGGCACATAGAACCCACAACTCAACACTAAGACGCTGTCCTCACCCCGCCATGATGGCCACCGTAGGGAGAAGAGTGACAAGAATCCACAATAATCAATTGCTCTTTTTCGGAAACACATTGTCGAATTATACCATTGGTGCAAATTTTGGAAAGATACAGCTCATCCCAATAGTAGTCCAAACAATCCCGCTTGAGCTTCATCCTTTGATTAGAAGAGAGCTCATACGGAACCACACCGATAACAAGATAATTGGCAATGTCAGCAAACCATGACATGTCTAGCATTGAAGCCGAGAGGAGTTGTTCATAAGGAAAAGCATCATTTATCTCAAGGTCGTCCAAAGGCCTCCCTTCCTCCTCCAATCGAGACAAGTGGTCCGCCACTTGATTTTTACTACCCTTTCTATCCACAATCTCCAAATCAAATTCTTAAAGAAGAAGCACCCATCTCATCAACCTCGCTTTTGAATCTTTCGTAGTCATCAAGTACCTAAGGCTGCATGATCGGTATGAATAATCACTTTGGCCCCCATAAGGTAAGGACGAAACTTCTGCATGGCAAAAACAATGGCAAGCAATTACTTCTCGGTGATCGTATAGTTTCTTTTGAGCTTCATTCATTGTCTTACTTGCGTATTACACCAGATGGAACATTTTGTTGATTCTTTGGCCCAAGACCGCCCACCACAACATCAGTAGCGTCGCACATGAGCTCAAAAGGCAAGCTCCAATTATATGCGGTAATGATGAGGGTAGCCGTCAACCTTTGCTTTAGAAGCTCCAAAGCCTCCATACATCTCTCATCAATCACATATTTGGCATCTTTCTCTATCAACTTACACAACGGGTTAACTACCTTAGAAAAGTCCTTGATGAATCTTCGGTAGAAACCTGCGTGTCCAAGAAAACTCCTAACCCCTTTGACAAAAGTAGGGGGAGGGAGCCTTGAGATAACCTCGATTTTCACCTTATCAACCTCAATCCCTCTCTTTGAAAATTTGTACTCAACACAATTCCTTCTTCTACCATAAAATGACATTTCTCCCAATTGAGAACCAAGTTTATGTCTTCGCATCGGGCCAACACACATTCCAAGTTTTGTAAGCATTCACCAAATGAGTCCCCAACCACACTAAAATTATCCATGAACACCTCCAATATGTCCTCCACCATGTCGGTGAAGATTGCCATCATACATCGTTGGAAGGTCACCGGTGCATTACATAATCCAAATGGGATTCAAGAGAAGGCGAATGTTCCATAAGAACATGTGAAGGTTGTCTTTTCTTGGTCTTCTGGGGAAATTAGTGAATACCCATCTAGAAAACAATAGAAAGCCCGGCCCGCTAGACGATCGAGCATCTGGTCCAAGAACGGTAATGGGAAATGATCCTTTCTAGTCACATTGTTCAAGTTCTGGTAGTCCATGCATGTCACGACCATAGTTCACCAATCGTTAACCTGTCATGACGGCACCTAGTCTTCACAACTAGGTAGCCTAACATATTGTGGAATTAACAATTTCTACAAAGAATAATCGCAGAATACTAAATGACATAAGAAAATGTATAGATTTGCCGCCTGGCACATACACTTTAATACAAAATACTGAAATAACCTCCAAGACCCGAAAACCCACGGGCAACACAGGCCATAAGAAATGTTACACTGCGCTAGTCACCAGAATAGTCTAATACAACGAGGGATCGAAATAACATCTAGTAACTATGGATAGAATGAGAAGGAGACTTTGCGGATCTGCGGACATAGCAGATGTATACCTCAAGTCCCCAAAATGCTCCCTGACAGCTACTGGCAGTATGCCTGCTCTGAAGTACCTGGATCTGCACATGAAAAACATGCGCAGAAGAGGCGTGAGTACACCACAGCGGTACTCAGTAAGTTCCAAGCCTAACCTCGATTGGATAGTGATGAGGAAGGTAGAGGCCCTACTGAGATAAGCATAATAATCCAAGTGAAAATGACTAAACAATAGGAATACAGTTTATATAGAGAATATAGCAGGATAATAAGTAAAATAGGAAACATAATACAATACAATCTATGAATAAGGATCAAACCACTACCGACTATTTATTATCGGGGTTCTCCTGGTATCCCGAGGATCTCCTAGTATCCTCATCATATGCACGAGGGATCTCCAATTATCCCAAGGATCTCCTAGTATCCTCTTATTCATACTCGAGGGATCTCCAAGTATCCCAAGGATCTCCTATTATCCTCCGTTTGTAATCAATCCGATGTCAGAGATCTCTTAGTATCCCGCACTCCCAATCTTAGAGAATAACGCGTACAGGGGAACTCCGGGGATGTCGTCCCGTAGTCCCAAATCGTAAACACATCACAACAGCCAATATTATAATAAGCTAAGTAAAGACAACGAATAGAATGTACAGTCTAACATGCTTCACGGAGAGCAGATATTGCAGTTTAGTCAAACAGAAGAAATAAGTCAACTAACATGCTTTTCATAAACTAACACAAGTAAACTTGCATTTATAGCAGTCAAATAAGCGAGCAAACACAGTCTAAATAAGTCAAGTAAAGTGAATTTTCAACATATAGCACAATTACATGCTGGTCACCTCACGCACAAGGAATTTAAAACAGCAGTCAAGATATCCTAAGGGGTAGGGGTGTGCATTCGATTTATCGATTCGATTTTGACCCTTATCGATAATTATTTATCGATTATCGATTTGAACATATGTTTATCGTTATTGTTTTAATAAGGTTTCTATTTTTTCAATTTCGATTTATCAATTTTTGGGGCTTATCGATTCGGTTATCGATTACACCAATAAGAAAATTTTTGAGATTTCACAAAAAGTATATCGCTACAAACACGCCTAACTAATATGGACAAAAAGAAGCTAAAATAAAAAGAGCACCGTTTATAACATAAATATTGTGTCAACAAGCACATGAAACGAAATTAAAGTAAGGGATCAAATGTATGCAACCAACACTGAAACAGTATAAAATATATAATATCATCACGGCTAATTTTATTTTCCATTAATTTGAACTTTATTCCCTTGACTTTTAAATATGATTATTCCTTAAATGTGGTAGAGGAAATAATAGCGCTAGGGACTTAGGGTAAAGGAAATGGTATTATAAAATAAGGCTAAAAAAATTTATAAAAAATTAAAAAAATAGTGTATGTTATCGGTTTATCGATAAACCAATAAACCGAAAAAGACAGAATCGAAATCAAAATCGATAACTCGATAAGAAAAATATTGAAATCGAAATCGATAAATCGATAAACCAATATTGATTAATCGATAACAAATAATCGATTCGATTTATCGATAAAACGATTCCAATGCACACCCATACTAAGGGGAGAAGTCCCCCACAGAAGGTTAGACAAGCAACTTACCACGAATCGGTACAAAAATCACTATGAAACGATGCCCTTGCCACGAGTATCCAACTCTGAATGGCCCGAATCTATTCAAACCAATTACATAATGTAAATAACACCGCAAGTAACTAATTCCACTATTAAAATTGAAGCAATGGAGCGAAAATAGGTAAAATGACCAAAATGCCCCTCAAGCCAACGCCTAAGAATCAAATAATTTTCACATATTCAGAAACCTAGTACTCTCACGAGTCTAACTGTATAAAACTCTCCCAAATCAGAGGTCAAATGCCCCTTCAAATCCTCATAATTAGGTCTAAGAACTTTACCCCAACATTCATTCAAAATCTGAAATGAAAGGTTGAATTTGAGGTTAGATTAGTGGGTATTAATCACAAGGGAGTAAGGATTCGTCAACCAATCGTTTCCTCTGAAAATCCCTCAAAAAATCTCCCAAAACCGAGCTCTCTAGCTTGAGTTTTTGTAAAAATGGAAGAAGAGTTCATGTTTGAAATATAAGTACTAGTCAGGGCTCCGTTCATCGGGAACGCGGAGGAAATCTTGTGTTAGCGGAGGGGAATATTTTTAGGCTGGAAAAATAACCTTCGCGAATGCGAAGGTAGGGATGCAAATGCTATGAATTGGGATTGGACCCTATGCGAAGGCGAAGGGTCTCACGTGAATGCGTTGAAGAAACTGAAGGGGGTCCAGGGCTTGGCCTTCGTGAACGCGGAGGATGGAACGTGAACGCGATGAAGAGGATGGATGGGCTTTGTGAACGTGGGGAAGGGTACGCGAACGCGATGAAGGGTAAGGGCACAGCTATGCGAACGCGATTCCCTCTTCGCGATCGCGTAGAAGAAAGCACTGACTGCAATTTTCTGCTGCAAATTTTAAAACTCCAATTGCTCCGTTGAGCACCCTAAACACACCCGAGGCCCCCGGGACCTCAACCAAACCTACGGATATATCCCATAACATCGTTCAAACTTGTACCAATCCTTAAACCACCTAAAAAAATGTCGGAAACTCGAATTAACCAATGATTTGAACCTAAGAACTCCAAAACTCTACCAATCTCGCTTGCGAAAAAACCTAACCAAACCAAGTACAATTGACCTTAAATTTTGCCCCCACATCCCAAATGACATGACAGTGCTACGGAAACTTCCAAAATCCCGTTCCGACCCTCAAATAAAAATTTCACTATCGGACCGAAAATTGCCAAATTCTAACTTTCGGCATTTCTAGCCTAAACGAGCTACAGACATCCAAAATACATTACGAACACGCTCCTAACCTTGAAATCACTAAACGGAGCTAACAGAACCATCAGCTTTCCATTCTGAGGTCATCTTCACACTATTTTGATTACGGACCACTTTCCAATACTTAAGCTCTCATTTAGGAACTAAGTGTCCCAAAACACTCCGAATTCTAACACCAAACGTCCCGGAAAACCAAAATAGCAGAAATGGACTTAGGAAAATAGTTAATGGGGGAACGGGGCATCAATTCCAAAGACGATCGGCCAGGTCGTCACAATGCATTCCCTCTAACCCGTCACAGTACGAGTCGGAATAAGTTCATTATTGTCATTCATAACCATCATCATTCCTCCCTTCTTTGTCACACATTGTACCGAAGAAGTCCATGAACTCTCAAAAATTGGATGCACCACACCAGCATCAAGCCACTTGATGAATTCCTTTTTGACCACCTCTTGCATGTCCTCATTGAGTCTCCTTTGATGTTCAAGGGACGGCTGAGCATCCTCTTCCAATATTATCTTGTGGGTGCAAGATGTAGGGCTAATAGCCCAAATATCTGCCAAGGTCCATCCAATCGCTCGCTTTTGCTTTTGAAGAACTGCCAAAGTGGCATCCACCAGCATGTTAGTCAAGCAAGAAGAAAGAATAACTGGAAAGGTGAAATTAGGACTGAGAAATGCATACCTGCGGTGAGGAGGAAGTGGTTTCAACTCCAACACCGGTGTATCCTCAATAGACGGCTTGGTGGGTGGAGTTTTGCGATTTTCAAGATCAAGAGATAACTTCATCGACTCATAAGAATACGAGCCCATGCCATGTAATGCGTTCACACACTCCACCCTTCCGGCATCATCATCAACATCCATGTTCAATAACACGGCTTGAAGTGGGTCCTCAACATTTGCCATTGCGCTTGTGTCATCCACTATCACCGGTGTGACAATGTCAACAAATGAGCACACCTCGGTGCTATTTTGTTGCCCCATTGATTTGCACAAGTGGAACACCACCTTTTCATCTCCAATACAGAAGGTCAGTTCTCCCGCTTCCCCATCAACCAAGGCCTTCCCCGTAGCTAGGAAAGGCCTTCCAAGAGTAATAGGCACCTCGAAATCCACTTCGCAATCCAAGATCACGAAATTGGCCGGCAATATGAACTTATTAACACAAACAAGGACATCATCAATAATTCCCAAAGGCCGCTTCATTGACCGGTCCGCCATTTGAAGCCTCATGGAAGTTGGACTAGGTTGTCCGATACCCATAGTCTTGAAAACCAAATATGGCATGCGATTGATACTTGCCCCCAAATCATAGGGCTTTTGCGAAATCGGCACTTCCAATGGTACATGGTATTTTGAATGCTCTGAGAACCTCTAGCTTTGGAGCCATGGAGTGTACAATGGAACTCACTTGATGCGTCATCTTTATTGCCTCACACTTCATCGATCTCTTTTTAGTAACCAAGTCCTTCATGAACTTTGCATATCCCGGAATTTGTTCAAGTTCCTCCACCAAGGGCACATTTATAGTCAAACTCTTCATCATCTCAATGAATTTTTTAAACCAGTTGTCACCAAGGGCCAACCTTTGAGGATATGGTGGAGGAGGCCTAGGCAA
Source organism: Nicotiana benthamiana (assembly GCA_034376525.1). NCBI lineage: Eukaryota > Viridiplantae > Streptophyta > Magnoliopsida > Solanales > Solanaceae > Nicotiana > Nicotiana benthamiana. Next base: position 132,745,376 of record CM067334.1, read on the forward strand.
GGGTGCCTTGTCTTTTGGCACCACCGGTTCGGGCATATCAATGACGTGTTCCCTAGACGGGTTCACGTCCTCTTGAGTCTCCTCCTCACCCTCATTAATTTCTTCTAGGGAATCACGTCTTCTTGAGTCTCCTCCTCACCCTCATTAATTTCAATTCCCACATCATCACTTGCATTTGGTTCAACAATATCCTCAACTACCAACGGGATCTCATCATTTTGCAACTCTTCTTCATCAACCACAACTCGATTTCCTCTTGAGGCTTGCATATCACCGCCTCGTCCACTTCTCGTATTCTCCGCCATCACATGATTATTATGCCCACCCTTGGGGTTTAGTACTGTATCACTTGGTAGAGCAATCTTTGGGTGAGTGTTGAGAGATTGCAAAATTTTCCCGAGTTGTACTTCCAAGATACGGATTGAAGTATTATGGGAGGCTAATTGAGCATCGGAGTCATGATTCTTCTTAATCATTTTCTCAAACATGTTCTCTATTCGACCCATGTCATTGCCCGACGAACTCGACCCTTGAGATTGAAACGGAGGCGGGTTGTTGGGTTGTTGATACATTTGGGGCATTTGAAAGCCTTTCTCCCTATTACCTTGACCACCATTATTATTCCACCCACCTTGACCACCATTGTTGTTGTTCCAATTGTTGTTCCCGTTCCAATTACGTTGATTTCCCAAGTTATTGTTCCATCAATTGCCTCCTTGATTGTTATTATAATTCCAATTTTCACCTTGTTATTACCCCAAATACCATGAGGTCTCCATTGTTGATTCCATTGACTACCTCTATTCCCTTGGTAGTTGTTGACATATTGGACTTCCTCACTTTGGTCATCAAAACCTTCATTCGAATATCCACCACCATCATCATAGTTTTCAAAATTTTCTTGAGGTTGTTGTTGCCTTCTTTGACTTCTTTTCATCATATTCACTCCCTCTATGGCATTGACTTGGAGCGGATTTTGAAATTGTTGAAGTTGCGCCTTAGCCAATTGGTTCATTATTGTTGTGAGTTTGGAAATGGCTTGGTCGTGATCATGCAACTCCGTATGCAAGTGTATAACATTAGGATCAACTTGAGGAAAAATAGCCCGTCTTTGCCATGCCGAAGAAGTATCGTCAATTTTATCAAGAACAACACAAGCTTCGTTGTATACTGGTTTGTTGTGTTTATAACCCGGTAGAATGTCTGTTGGAATATAACATCATTCATATCATTTTTGGGGCACTCTTTTACCATCGTCCGAAATCTCTCCTATATCTCATGTAAAGGCTCCGTCGGCTCTTTCTTGAAAGCTAGAATCTCATCTCGAAGAGCCATCATATGGCTAGGAGAAAAGAACTTGCCAATGAATTTATCGGCCAACACATCCCACGTAGTTATGGAATTATTTGGGAGTCTCTCCAACCAATCCAATGTCTTCCCCCGAAGTGAGAAGGGGAAAAGCCTTAATCTCAGTGCATCTTCTAAAACATTGTCTGCTTGCTCCCCCAACAAGTATCCACAAACACTTTCAAATGCTTGTATGAGTTTTGGTCCGAGGCGCCTATGAAGTACCCTCATTGTTTGAGCAAAGTGAGCATTACATTGGTGATTTGGAAGTTCCCCGCCTGAATTTGGGGAGGAACTATTGAACTTGGCGTACCCTTGATTGGGTAGAACTCTTGGTGCTACTCTTGGTGGAGGTGGATGAGGGTCTGGTATGTTGTCATTAGCATTAGCATTAGCATTTCTACCCCGTATTTGTGCTTGGGGTAAAATCTCCTCTTGTTCTAGGTCTTCCACCTCCTCCACTCCCACATTAATAGCATCTTGTTCATTTAAAGCCATTGGTACCTGTCACACCTTCTTTTTCCAGCACCCGAGAGGGCACAAGGGAGATTTTCCTATTAAAGGACAATCGAAACGGGATTATTTATTAAAGAATCAGAGTCGCCACTTGGGAGATTATATGGTGTCCCAAGTCACCGGTTTTAATCCTGAATCGAGGAAGATATTGACTCTGTTTAACAGTCCGTGAACCAAAAGTCTGAATAAGGAATTCTGTTAATCGGGAGAAGGTAGGCATTCCCGAGTACCGTGGTTCTAGCAGAGTCGCTCAACTGTCATATTCATCTCAATTATCTAATTTTTACACCTACGAACTTATATGTAAATTTTTACTTTTAATTGCTTTTATTATTTTGACAAAGAATTGCAACGTCGTGAAAATGTATCTCGAATCACGTCACAGTCGATGTACCCATGGCTATCGACACATTTCGACCCCGTTGAGATTTGGATTTGGGTCACATAAATGCGTACCCATATTTTAAGAAAGTAATTTATTAGAGACGTGCCTAAAGTAACTAGCGTATTGTGGTTTTGAGAAAGACCGTAAAAGTTTTCTAAATGGCCCTATCCCGAAATCTTAGCAATTTCACCAAAACATGTACAGAGTGCCCTGCAACCAGCTAATTCTGTTTAGCGAGGCACACCTCATTAGTTAATTTTAAAATAATTCCGACGTCATGGAAATGCATCTCGAACCACGTTACAACCAGTGTACTCGTCGTCGGCACATTTCGACTCCGCCGAGATTTGGATTTGGGTTGCATAAATGCACACCCAAGCTTAGGAAGGTAAGATTAATTAAGGCACGTCCTAAAAAAACTAACGTATCATTATTTTTGGGAAGAGGCCGTGAAAATTCGCTAAGCAGCCAACTCCGAAATCTATCCAATTATTATGTCCTTTTATGGGGGCCCTGCAATTTGTAATTTACTGTGGCTAGGCATGCCTCCTTTTTTTTAAGGATATCGTGAAGTGACTACATTTTTATTTAAATTCGTCTCTAAAATAAAGAAAGAAAAATGCTAATTAATTTACATGCTTGCAAGTTCGGGGCTTCTTATTGTCAGTATTAGATTTATGCTAGCGATTAACAGAAAAATGCACTTGAACTTGAAAGACGAAAATTGCCTCATGTCTTATTCTATAAACGAACTACAAAAAGCTGATATGCATACAAGATTGATAAAGTATTGAAAATGAAAAATGATTTAAACTAATACTTCTAACAATTATTTAGGCTGACAGAATTAATAACTAGAAAGTGTTATTAACAATGATGCGAATATTTGACCTATGTGCTGCCTAACGGAATCAATTGCTACCTAATTAAGCCATGTTCCTACAAGTTTCCAAAACAAACTTTTTTGTTCAATGAGGCAGTTTTTGGGCATTTAGAAATATCCTATAGAGTCTAACCCACGTTTAAAATGCACTATTTAAACAAATAGCACTGAAACTACAGAATATGGGTTCTACAACCTCAATCCATTTTTTACTAAGCATACGAGGGCGGAAATTTACAAATAAACTACTACAAAATATTGTTCAATTATACATAATCCGTACTTGCATGATTCTAATAACAGACACGAGATATCCTATATATACAGCCTAATATCCCATATACCAAACTAAAATAAATTTAAATAAGCAACTTCAACTTCTTCATTTCTATATTCATACTTCAACTTTCAGGTTACAAGAAACCAGTGTATCAATGTGTGTACCTGGTATTTGGAAAAGTAATGAGAAGAGGATAATAAGTAGAGCACTAGTAGTGTAAGCAGCAACACAGCAGATTCAGCAACACAACAACCACCAGCAAAACCAATAGCAACCAATAATAGACACCTAGTAGAAGATTTAAAGAATACCAAGCCGAAAACCAAGCAGGAACAACCCAGGAACTTTCATAAAACCAACAAAAACTTATGTAATACCACACTGAAAGACTCAGTTACCAAAATGACCTCACAGTTGAAGCAAAAAATGAAGCAAACCTAAGAAAGAAGTATTTCGGATTGTGAACACTCAAAGAAATAAATTGAAATTCTTGAAGTAAAGCTTAGCCAACATTCATTTAAGTTCTAGAATTATAATGTCTCTCAATTTCTGATTTCCAAAATTCAGTTTTCAACTTCTCATACCAAAATTCCTCTTTCAATGTATATCTCCATCGCCTTTTTTTTCTTATTGTCCTAATGATCCTATTTATACCAAAACTCAAAACCTTTTCCACAACCTCCGAGGACAGCCCTTTAATCCTTAAAAAATCAGCCTTAGTGTCCTTTCCACTAATAATTATCTATTGACTTATTCTATCCCTTTTAATCCCATTATGTTTGTGCTGATTATTTTATCAATTAGTGCACATATCAGCCCCTTAAAATCAGCAGTAAGTGACATTCCCATTAAGAAATATTTTCACTTAGTTTAATAGCAGCCCTAGTTTAATTATTAGGTAATTTAATTTCCCAAACTATCCCCTGTAATCTTACTACAATTACTGTCTGCCCTTAATTTTTAATTAATTAGTGTTTAAACCTTCCTGATTTACAACTATTCTAATTATTATTTACCAAATCACTACACTGCTACAACCAATCCTTAAGTGAAATTCACACAAATGATTTAAGCAGAATCAAAACAGACCAATGAAGTGCTTCAGGTTGTATTTGCCAAAAAACAAAACAGTCATAAACTAACTATCCGACGAAGTTATTCAAATCAAATGTAGCTTATAACACACACTCAAACAAACAGAAGAAAACAATGACCAAATAAAAGGTCTTGAAGAAGAAGAAGAACATCCACCATAACTTGAGCAGAACATTAATACAACACATGAACATATAACAATAAACCAAAAGTAGAACAATTAAAAGAGATGAAACAATACCTCAACAAATAAGAAACAAAACGAACTCAAACCCGAACTTTTCGAGGTCAAACGGATTTATTGTGAAGATGAAAGGGGTAGTGTGAAATGAAAGACGGAGTAGGCTGGTTTAGGGTGGTGTCCGGGTGGTCAATGAGGGTTGTATCTTCTGTGACATGAATAAAATGAAGAAGAGAACAGGCGTTGCTCACTGCTGGTCGACGAAGGACGGGAGGGTCATGATTTCTGGTGGAAACAACTGGAGGTCAACGAACAGTAGGGTCGTGTGGTCAAGCTGGAACTGGACGGTGTCGCTGGGCTCGATATGACGACAAGCTGGTCGTGGGGTTGGGCAGCTTGAGGTCGTTCATGGCTGTGACGACGATGAAGGTAGTAACAACTGTTGCATCGTTTGTTCAGGGAAGACAATGGTGGTTTTGTTGGTTATCTATGGTGAGGGACGACAAAAGGGGAAGGCAGCGACTGGGCTAGGGTTCCGCTAGGCTTAGGTTTTTGTTTGTTTGGTTATTGAGAAAAAGAAGATAAGTTCTTCAAATGTGTATAGGCGGCTGATGAGTTAAGTGTAGGGTTTGGGTTAGTTGGGGGATGGAAATGGACCAGGTCGGGTTGGGTTATTGGACTGGGTCGTTGGGTACTTTAGGCCTAGTTGATTTTATTGAAAAATGGCCCAATCTGAGTTTGTTCTTCCTATTTTTGTTCTCAATTATTTTAATTAATAAAACAAAAATTCTAAATTAAGTTATAAATTAAATTATCTCAAAAATACTAATTAACTCCTAACAATAATTATCATGCACATTGAAACACCAATTAAAACACAATTGCACAATTTGACATTAAATGCTAAAAATGCAAAAGATGCCTTTTTTTGTAAAGCAAACTTAATTACTCCTAATTGTAGAATTAAATCCTACATGAAAATGCGACATATTTTTATATTTTTATTAATTTAACAAATAAACATTCACATACAAATGAAAATAATACATGAAAAATAATACATGAATAATAATACCAAATTCACAACAATTGCATACAATAAAAAAAAGTTTTAGTTTTTGAATTTTTTTGGAGTAATTCATATATAGGGAAAAACATTACGTGCTCACAGCTACTCCTCTTTGTTCTAAAACACAAAGGGTTTTCGTGCAAAGATAAAGTGAGCGGATACGAGCGATTTTTTTCCGTTTGAGTACTCCGTGTGAAGCATTTTCCGAAAGATTTGACCGAACCTTTGCTTTGAAGATTTCCTACATATCCCTGGCAAAAAAGGAATTGGATCAATGTAGTTCGGGAAGTTTTGGTAGCTGGGACTACCGTTGGACTGCCATTTTGCTGTTACTGCTACTACATGCTATTAAAACTGCTTACCGATCTCCTAATTACATCGTGCTAAAAGAAAAATCAAGAAGCTAGGCTAGACTACGTATTTCAAGATCCTTTCTATCTTCAATTTGTTCTTTATGCCTTGCTTTCTTGTCGACTTGTGTTCCTTCCGGTGCTTCTTTCTTCCGAAAATTGATGGGGATGACCCTGGCCATTTGTTTTTTTTTCTGAACACAGGTTTCATTGTTTTTCTCTGCGTTCCCTGGGGATACGCCTTCCTTCCTTATACTGGATATTCTTTGTGGTAACCTTCAGCCTTCTGGTGGGACACTGATCTCGAGACATGAAAACGTAAAACATGAAATGTATTCCCTAGTTATACAGGTGGGCGCCTAATTGCTAAAACATGAAATTTATTCCCTTGTTATACATGTGGGCGCCTAATTGCTAATACATGAAATGTAAAGGCTGAAATGTAAGGACTGAAATATAAAGACTTAAATGATCAAGATTTTCTTAGGTGAAAAATTCAACAGACTAAAGATTTTCATCTTAGCTGAAAGTTTCAACAGCCTAAGATTTTTTTAAAATTTATCTTAGGTGAAAAAACATCAGACTAAGATTTTCATCTTAGGTGAAAGTTTCAGCGGACTAAGATTTTTATCTTTATCTTAGGTGTAAAAATCATTAGACTAGGACTTTTTATCATAGGAGAAAGTTTCAACAGACTAAGATTTTAAAATTTATGTTAGGTGAAAAATTCATCAGACTAAGATTTTGACTCTAGGAGATAGTTTCTCATACTAGGTCCATTTTTGTGTGATCTCAGGAGAAAAATTCCTCAGACTGAGATTGTTATATTATCTTGGGAGAAAAATTCCATCGGACCAAGATTTTGACTCTAGGAGATAATTCATCAGACTAGGTCCATTTTATTGTGATCTTAGGAGAAAGATTCATCGGACTAAGATTTGATATCTTAGGAGAAAATTTCATCGAACTAAGATTTGATATGTTAGGAGAAAGTTCATCGGACTAAGATTGTGATCTTAGGAGAAAGATCATCGGACTAAGAATTAGACTCTAGAAGGTAATTCCTCAGACTAGGTCCATTTTTTGTGTGATCTCAGGAGAAAAATTCATCGGACTGAGATTTTAACTCTAGGAGATAATTTCTCAGACTAGGTCCATTTTTCAAATCATGACTCTCTTAATTTTTGCCAAATTCAGACTTTTTTTTCTTTTCTTCAAATTCAGACTTTCTCTTCTTCTTTTTTCAAACTTAGACTTCTTTTATTTTCTTTTTCTCAAATTCTGCCTTCTCTTCTTTTCAAATTATCGTAAGAAAAATTTATCAGACTACGAATTTTTATATCTTAGGAGGAAATTCATTTAACAAAGATTGTGATCTTAGGAGAAAGTTCATCAGACTAAGATTGTTATATTATCTTGGGAGAAAAATTCCATCGGACCAATATTTTTATCTTATCTTGGGAGAAAAATTTCATCGGACCAAGCTTTTATTTGGGGGGAAATCCGTTAGACTAGGACTTTTTGTCTTAGGAGGAAAATGTAAAGATTAAAGATTTGAGAAAATTACATTTGTACTTTCTTCTTTTCTTTTCTTTTCCCTTGCACAGCTTTGTTCCTGTTTCAACTCTCAACCAAAGAAACATTTATCAGTTTTAAAATGGTGGCCAATTTGTGCCCTTACTTGGGATGGCTTCCTCCTTTTAAAGCTCGCGTTGTCTTCCCTTGAGACCACTGGGGATAACATTATTGGGGAATTACTTACTTACCTACTGGGGATAATTCCATTGGGGGGAATTTCCTTTCTTCCCCTCCTTTTCTACTTCCTTCAAAATTTTTATTTCCTCTCAACACTGCTGGGAAAAAAGTGTTATCATCTGGGATAACGTTGTCGAGGATAACGCCGCTGGGGGGAATTTTATTCCTTTAAAATTGGTGCTTCATTCTTCTAGAAGTTGCTAGGGATGGTACTGGCCTTTTGCTTTTTCTGAATACAAGTTTCACCCTTTTGTTCTGTTCGCTGGGGATACAACTTCCTTCATTAAAACTTCTTATTCTGGGGATAACACTGGTTCAAAGACCACTTTCCATAAGGCTTTTCTTATCTTCCTTCTTCCCCAAGGTGATGCCTGACTTCCAAAAAAAATTCAAAATGAAAGGAAAATTTTCTGCCCCAGTTTGATAATTTTCCTTGTGGCATGCCTTTCCGCCATCAATGCCATTTTCTTTTGCCTGCTTCAAATCAAAGAAAATTTCTTAGTTTTTAACTGGTGATTGGTTGTGCTACTCCTGCTGGGGATGATTTTTTCCTTTTTCCTTCCCTACTCTGCGTTTCATTACACTTTCAAAGCTTGCTGGGGAGGATGTTATTTGTTGGTCTTAGCATGACTTGCCCTTCCTTGCGTCGTCTTTCCATCCTTCTTGACGACTCCTTATTCACAAGCCATTCACCATTGTTTTCTACTTGTATCTTGACCACCCCCATTCCTATGACAGTGACTCTGCTTAATGATCTTGCATGTTTTACTGATAAACCACTTTCTTCGTTCATCCGTGTCACTGAAATACTTTTTCTGCTGGGGATATCCCTCTTCTTTGTGGCATAGCTAGGGAACTGGCATTTTCCTCGACCTTTGAGCCTCATATGAATCTCCAATTTATGCCCGTCACTCTCAGTGTCGTTCTCCCTTGATTTTTCCACTGGCTTTGGCCGCGGGGATATCTTTCTTGATACTGATCCATCAATTTGTCAATCTCCTCTTGGTGGGGATATCCTTTTTAATACTGGCCTTGTGCTTGTTTCTTCCTGACTTATATCACTTAGATGTAATAGTCAGATCTCGTCTTGCATAATTGGAAAGTTGGTGGCATATTTTGAATTCATTTCTCACTTGTTCTGACCAAACAAACTTTAGTGGGGAATATTTATGTGAACTGAGAAAGATAAAAGCAACAGAAAAAAAGACAAAGAAAAGAGATGACTCTCTATCAGAGAAACTATAAGTAAAACCCTATCAAATGCGGATACCAACTCTAATGGTCATGACATGCACATGTGACCTATTCCCTGGAGTCAATCATCTTTCAAGATCTTCATTTGGTGATTTCCCATCTGAGTTTCAATCTTATTCGACTTGTAGTGCCCGAAGGGTTTTCAGTGTCTAGCCTCTCTCATTTTGGCTTTTCTCTCAGCATTCATCGCCTTGTGGTGCCTGTGAAGGTTTTCACCGATAAAAATCTCTCATTTATATTACCTTGCGGCTGGAGATTGGGGTGTTACCTATAAGACTCTCACGTGTATCTTCTCTGCAGGGATCAGATTCTTTTCTACTAGAGATCAGAGTGTTATGTTCACCGGTAAGACTCTCTCATTTGTCTGACTTGGTTTCTTTTGAAGACTGGTCAGAAGGTCTTTCTTTGGAGCGTAATGTGGGATCTTGGATAAGGCTAGAAAGAAAGGGTATAAAAGGCTAAAAAACATTAATTTGGGTTTAAAATTACAACCTTCAGAACTAGATTTATTTACAACCAACACAACCTTTGACCAAGTTTCTTGTTTGGGGATTTTTTAATTTTTGTTACATTATGACCGAGCTGTGAAGCGCCTACATATCTTCTTTGAGGAATCAGGTCAAACGTAGTTCCCAATTCCTTGTTGTTATAGCCTTTCTTTTTACTAATTTCTTATCTTTCTTTATGTTTTTTTTTCATTTGTTGTTTTTTGTTGCTTTTGTTGTTTTCGTTTCCTTTTTTTCTTTTTCTTTATCTTCCATATTTCTGTTTCTAGTCTTTGCTACTGATTCCGAAAGAGGGGTATGAAAGAAAAATAAATAAGGATCAAAGGGTAAATGAAGGATAAAGTGTTTAGATAGCAGAACAAAATGCCTTCGTCATTTCAGTCTACAAAACATGCCAAGTGTAAACAACACAATTAAACATTCACCCCATCTTCTGATTGTGCCAGATTTGATAACCATATCCGCACATTTGCCTTTTTGTATGTCTTTTTTAATAGCATTGTTGGGCAACACCCTCACTTTCATTACCACGAACGGTCCCCTTGCCAATATGGCCAACTTGCTTTTATGGTCTCTTTCCCCAGTTTCACATGGTTCAGGCTTCAAATGATCTCAAATTGTTCTTATTTTCCAAAGGGTCCCGATCATCTCCCAATGGCTTTATGATCTACTTTTAAGATTAGGCTTAAATTATGCGTGCATGTCATGTCGCTAGAATCAGCGTCGAACAGAAGACAAAACAAAAGGATAAAAGGAACTAAACAAAGAAGATGATTGGAAGTAACCAAAGACCGGAATTTGCATTAGACAACCGGTGAAACAATTTAAATAACAAAACAAGCAAAACCAACTGGAGTACAACCCTTAGAATTAAACTCAAACCAAATGGACAACACTAAACAAACCACCATTACTAAACAAACTAGACAAAATGAAAGGATAAGAGGGTTTGAGTCACAAGAAAATATATGGATTACCACCCTGAAAATAATCTGGACAACAGAAATGACAACAACATCAGACATCAAAACTTTTCCCTGGGTAATCAGAAGATGGAGCATCTTTCCAATCATCAAACTAAAGTTGGCGACATATTCTAGTTAATGTTCAGCACCTCTGGGTTCCTAACTTCGATCTTGTTGGCATCAATAAGATATTGTATTGCACGTTTCAGCCTCCACCCTTTTTCGTACCATGCCCTGGCATTCCTGAACAATACTCGTAGCTTACTAGGTGGTCCATATTTTGGGGTAGGGGATTGGGCAACCTATGCTCAACAGGACTCAACAAACCCACCTATCTTAACTTGTGGAATAAAGCAGTATAGGTTTCTCCCAACTCAGTGAATGTTCGTTTTCTCTGCACTCTTTCAATTCTCAAAGCCTGATTTCCCCGGAAACCTGTCCCTGGAGGGTTCCTGTAGGCCCTTGGCGGTGGATAGGTATTTTGTGGAGCTGGGTACATTGGAGAGTGAAGCATGTCTTTGGGAGTCTCGTGGAGAGAAGTAGTGGTCTGGAGAATTACAAGGATATCCACGGGGTTGATATAGAGCACTAGGGTATTTGGTAAGAACGACCATTGGACCCTGTCGTTGGGGAGGTTCAACAATATCTCTTATTTTCATCGGAAGGTTATCCGAACAACTTGCTCACTCCATTTGAGCCAAAGCTTCCAAAAATCTTCTCCTCAATTTGAGAATAGAGGAATGGCCGGGAGATGCCAAGGTTCGGGTAAGGACATCATCGGAGATACCAGGCGGTGGCGGTATGGGTGCCTTCCCAACCATCCATGCCCGATACATGTCCACCAAGTGTTGTCTCAGTATCTTTTCCTCTTCTACCAACCTAATATGCTGTTCAACCAGCTGCTTTCTGGTACCAGTATAAGCCAACTCTATTTTGTTGTTCTCGGCCATTTGACTCTTGTTGTAGAGAAGAGTTACCACTTTAAAACCACAAACCGACTACCTTTCTTTATGCTACAAAATAAAACATGATAGAACAGACCCCAGTCAATACTTATTATTATCAACCTTTTTTCTCTCTCTCTTTTTCCTTATATACAATTGTGGTCGAATCTTATGAAGATTGCCTACGTATCATGATCCCACATGAATCAGACCTTGCGTAGTTCGCATCAATAAAAGGTAATCAATAATAAAATATTTTTTTTTGGAATTTTCAACTTTCATAATAAAACCAACTTCAATTACAATAGTTTAAAAACTGACCAAACGAACAAAATTTGACGAAAAGACAACAAATGGACTCGAAAATCAAACAACCCGCATATTTTATCAAAAGAATTACAAACTTAAAAACAAACGGACAGATTCATTTCCCTATTTGTCACTTTCAGCCAAATGGCTATTTTTGCAAATATGGCCCTTTCACAATTTCACACGCATTTTGAGGTTGTGGAGGATTATTTTATGACATTACAAACTGGTGCGTTCTTTTATGAAAATAGCCTTTCGACAACTGAAAGATACTATAAGGCTATCTCGGCAAGAACGGTTTAATACATTGCCAAAGCGCGGCTTATTTTGACGAAATTCAAACAGCAATCACTTCCCACTGACTCTTATTTTTCAAATTAAAATAAAAGTCCAGGTTTTGCAAAGACGGCCTTCCATCACTTCGGGGTCGAAGAATATAAGGTTATGTGGGTCAACTAGCCAAAATCTAAAAGGAATCACCCAAAGGTGGTTGTTTATGCAAAGTCAGCCTTCCGGCGCCCCATTCAGGAACATTCGACTATTTTTTGACAAAAACAGCATCACCCGACTTACTTATGACTCTCTTTTTTTATTTTTTAAAATAGAAGACCCGATATTGCAAACACGACCTTTTAGCACCTCGGAGGTGAAGATTTTAAGGTTGTGTGGGTCAATCGGCCCAAATCTAAAAAATGACCCAAAGGTAGGTATTTCTGCAACGTCAGCCTTCCCCCCTTTCGGGAATATTCGGCTATGTTTGACAAAACACAGTGTCACCCGATTTCTTTATGACGAAAAATAAAAACTTGGACATTTTTTGCTATTTTTGCAAAAGGGGAGGTTGGACCCGATGAGCGTTGCCTACGTATCTCACACCCTGTGAGAATCAAACCGGCGTAGTTCACGAAATAAAACAAACTACTTTGAAAACAAAGATATTTTTTCTCTTTTTCATTGGGAAATAGAAAAAGCTATTTTTGAAAACAATTTTTTTCTTTTTATTTTATTTTATTTGGCAATTAAAATGAAACTATATTTTTTCAAAAGCGCGGCAGAGTTTGGACACTATTTGGACATGGTTCTTTTTTTCTAAAAGTGAGCAGTTATCTCTCTGCTATTTTTTCTCTCTTTTTTTTCACAATTTTTCGGTTTTCCATCATTCGTGTTTTCACAAGCCGGTCAACATGCAAATTCAAAGCAAATAAATGCGCAAACAAACAAGATGCAGTATGATGGTCTTTTTGTTTCAGGTAGCTATTCCTAGACAGGCCCAACCCATGTGTTGAGCCCCTTAAGTCATATGCAACGTGATGCAAATATGCGTTTACTACTAGGGATCCGTCATGAAGTCATGTTATACTAGGTTCAAATAAAGGGTATATGTTCTAGATAGTGCACCCGAGCGGACAACTCGAGTCGAGGAAGGAGCTCCTTTCCGGGAATCAAAAGGCCAGCCGGCTTAGAAACTTTCCGAGCCTCTTTTATTTCAGGGTATGACACTAACAGAATAGGGAGTCTCAACCAGTAAGCACATCCCCGGAGGTGAAGAGAGAAGGGTTTGGCACAGTTTATATATACAACCAAATAATATCAAAGCAATAACAAAATATAATTTTGCACATTAAGCACATATCATGTAATAAAATCAGATAATAAAATAAGTCAAATACAACAATAATTCTAAGCTAGAATTTCTAACTCTGAACTAGTGGTTCTGGGTTTCGATCCCCAACGAAGACGCCAGAGCTATCACACCTCCTTTTTTCGCCGCCTCGAGGGCGCAAGGGAGATTTTTCTATTAATGGACAATCGAAACGGGATTATTTATTAAAGAATCAGAGTCGTCACTTGGGATATTTTATGGTATCCCAAGTCACCGGTTTTAATCCTGAATCAAGAAAAATATTGACTCTATTTAACAGTTCGCGAACCAAAAATCTGAATAAGATATTATGTTAACCTGGGAGAAGGTGTTAGATATTCCCGAGTTCCATGGTTCTGGCACAGTCACTCAACTATCATATTCGGCTCAATTATTTGATTTTTACTGTACGAACTTATATGTGAATTTTTACTTTTTACTGCTTTTATTAATTTTACAAAGGATTGCAACGTCGTGAAAATGTATCTCGAACCATGTCACAGTCAATGTACCCATGGCTATCGACACATTTCGACCCCGCTGAGATTTGGATTTGGGTCACATAAATGCGTACCCGAATTTTAACAAAGTAATTTATTAGACACGTGCCTAAATCAACTAGCGTATTGTGGTTTTGAAAAAGACCGTAAAATTTATCTAAACGGTCCTGTCCCAAAATCTAAGCAATTTCACCAAAACACGTATAGAGTGCCCCGCAACCAGTGCATTCTTGTATAGCGAGGCACACCTCATTAGTTAATTTTAAAAGAATTGCGACGTCATGAAAATGCATCTCGAACCACGTTACAACCAATGTACTCGTGGTCGTCGGCACATTTCGACTCCGTCGAGATTTGGATTTCGGTTGCATAAATGCACACGCGAGTTTAGGAAGGTAAGATTAATTAAGGCGCGTCCTAATGAGACTAACGTATCGTTATTTTTGGGAAGAGGCAGTGAAAATTCGCTAAATGGCCAACTCCGAAGTCTATCCAATTATTATGTCCTTTTATGGGGGCCCCACAATTTGTAATTTACTGTGGCGAGGCACGCCTACTTTATTTTAAGGATATCCTGAAGTGACTATATTTTTATTTAAATTTATCTCTAAAATAGAAAGAAAAATTCTAATTAATTTACATGCTTGCGAGTTCGGGGCTTCTTATTGTCAGTATTAGATTTATGCTAGCGATTAATAGAAAAATGCACTTGAACTTGAAATATGAAAATTGCCTCATGTATTATTCTATAAACGAACTACAAAAGCTTATATGCCTACAAGATTGATAAAGTATTGAAAATGAAACAACCATTCTAAAATGATTTAAACTAATATTTCTAACATTGATTTAGACTAACGGAATTAACAACTAGAAAGTGTTATTAACAATGATGCGAATATTGACATATGCCTAACGGAATCAATTGAATTTTGTTCAATGAGGCAATTTTTGAGTATTTAGAAATATCCTAATAAGCGTAACCTATTTTTAAAATGCACTATTTAACAAATAGCACTGGAACTACAGAATATGAGTTCTACAACCTCAATCCATTTTTTACTAAGCATACGAGGGTGAAAATTTACAACTAAACTACTAAAATATATTGTTCAATTATGCATAACCCGTACTTGCATGATTCTAATAAGAGACATGAGATATCCTATATATACACCATAATATCGCATATATCAAACTAAAAAAAATTTAAATAAGCAACTTCAACTTCTTCATTTCTATATTCATACTTCAACTTTTAGCTTACAAGAAACCAGTGTATATGTTTACCTGGTATTTGAAAAAGCAAAGAGAAGAAGAAAATCAGTAGAAGCAACAGTAGTGTAAGTAGCAACACAGCAACAACCAACAAAACCAATAGAAACCAATAATAAACACCCAGTCGCAGATTTAAAGAAAACCAAGCCAAAGACCAAGAAGGAACAACCCAGGAACTTTCAAAAAAAAAATAACAGAAATTTAAGTATTACCACACTGAAAGACTCAGTACCCAAAATGATCTCACAGTTGAAGCAAAAAATTAAGGAAACCTAAGAAAGAAGTATTTTGGATTGTGAAGACTCAAAGAAATAAATTAAAATTCTTGAAGTAAAGCTTAGCCAACATTCACTTAAGTTCTGGAATTATAATATCTCTCAATTTCTGATTTCAAAAATTTAGTTTTCAATTTCTCATCCCAAAAATTCCTCTTTCAATGTATATCTCCATCTCTTTTTTTTCTTATTGTCCTAATGTTCCTATTTATACAAAAACTCGAAACTTTTTCCACCACCTCAGAGGACAACCCATTAATCCTTTAAATAAGCCTTAGTGTCCTTTCTACTAATAATTATTTATTGACTTATTTAATCCCTTTTAATCCTATTATGTAAGTGCTGGTTATTTTATCAGTTGGTGCATATTTCAGCCCCTTAAAATCAGCAATAGGTGGCATTCCCTTTAAGAAATATTTTCACTTAGTCTAATAGCAGCCCTAGTTTAATTATGAGGTAATTTTATTTTTCAAACTATCCCCTGTAATCTTACTACAATTACTACCATGCCCTTAATTTTTAATCAATTAGTAACTATACCTTCCTGATTTACAACCACACTAATTATTATTTAGCAAATCACTACACAACTACAACCAATCCTTAAGTCAAATTCACACATCAAAACAGACCAACGAAGTGCTTCAGGTTGTATTTGCCAAAAAACAAAATACTCATAAATTAACTACCCAATGAAGTTATTCATATCGAATGTAGGTTATAACGCACACTCAAACAAACGGAAGAAACAATGAACAAATAAGAGGTCTTGAATAAGAAGAAGAACATCTGCCATAAATTGAGCAGAACATTAATACAAAAACATGATCATATAATAATAAACCAAAGGTAGAACAAATAAAAGAGAGGAAACAATGCCTCATGAAATCAGAAACAAAACAAACTCAAACTCAAACCCGAACTTTTTGAGGTCAAACGGATTGATTGTGAAGACTAAAGGGGTGGTTTGAAAAGAAAGACGAAATAGGATGGTTTAGGGTGGTGTCTGGGTGGTCTACGAGGGTTGTATCTTCTTCGAAATGAAGAAGATGAAGCAGAGAACAGGCGTTGCTCACTGCTGGTCGACGAAGGACGGGAGGGTCTCTATTTCTGGTGGAAACAAGAGGAGATCAGCGAACGGTAGGGTCGTTTGGTCGAGCTGGAACTGGACGACGTTGTTGGGCTCGATGTGACGACGTGTTGGTTGTGAGATTGGGCAGCTTGAGGTCGTTCATGGCTGTGACGACAATGAGGGCAGTAACGACTATTGCGTCGTTGATTCAGGGAAGACGATGGTGGTGTTGCTGGTTGTCTATGGTGAGGGACGATGGGGAAGGGGGAGGCAGCGGCTGGGCTAGGGTTCCGCTAGGCTTAGGGTTTTTGTTTGTTTGTTTATTGAGAAAAAGAAGATAAGTTATTCAAATGTGTATAGGCGGGTGATGAGTTAAGTGTATGGTTAGTTGGGGGATGTAAATGGACCGGGTCGGGTTGGGTTATTGGATTGGGTCATTGGGTACTTTGGGCCTAGTTGATTTTATTGAAAAATGGCCCATTTCGAGTTTGTTCTTCCTATTTTTGTTCTTTTATTTTAATTAATAAAACTAAATTCTAAATTAAGTTATTAACTAAATTAACTCAAAAATACTAATTAGCTACTAACAAAAATTATCATGCACATTTAAACACCAATTAATATACAATTGCACAATTGACATTAAATACTAAAAATGCAAAAGATGCCTATTTTTGTTTTTATTTTTGTAAATCAAACTTAATTAATCCTAATTGTAAAATTAAATCCTACATGCAAATGTGACATATTTATATATTTTTATTAATTTAACAACTAAATATGCACATACAAATGCAAATAATACATGGAAAATAACACCAAATTCACAGCAATTGCAAACAATAAAAAATATTTTATTTTTGAATTTTTTTGGAGTAATTCATATACAGGAAAAAAATCACGTGCTCATTGTGCGTGAATGAATTGACACAAACAAAGTAAGTAAAAAGAAGGAAAAAGAAGCAAAACACAAAACTAGCCAACAAATAGTCAAACACTGTAAAGCTCCCCAGTAACGGTGCTGAAAAGTGATCAGTGCGGACTCAATCCTAATAAAGAGCGGGGGCTAATACTTTTACTCGATAGTGGTATCGGGGTCAATTTTACATAGAGAGCTTCGATTTGGGGTTGAGTATTTCTAAGCCTAGAAGCGCGTTTTGCCTCCTAATTGATCTTCTAACATTTTTGGTTTTCTTTTCAGTAATAGCTACAATTTATCAACTACAATTGTAAAACTAATTTATGATAAAATTATGGTTTTAAGTTTTATTAAGCATAGAGAAAGGCACTAAGGTCGTCGCATGTACCTAGGTGGTCAACTAACGGGTAGCGATTCCTAATGCGAGAATGATGAATATGGGACTTATGCTATAACTGTTGCACTTTTGCACCCACTCTCACACCTCTCGTTAGAGAGAGTGATTTTCCAAATTGACTCTCTCGAGACCAATTGGGTAGGCTAATTTCCCAAGCAACTTATGGTTCAAGTTGGGTAATTACTCTCTCGAGGTTTAACCCGTTAATTGGGACTACCATTCTCATGGGTCCATCCCAATTCCTTGTTGGAATTAATATTGGGATCATAGACTCTCTTTCTCAAGAAGAGTCAAGACCCACTAAGCTATACTTAGTGTTTGCAACCACCAAATCTTAGTGAAAATGTAATATTAATCAAAATAATAAATACCCAACATCATTCATGCACTAAACAACTACACCCATTAATTACCCACACTAGGGTTGAGCCACAACCCTAGCTAATGGGTTTAGCTAGATATAGTAGTAACATAAATTAAAGAAATGATAGATGAAATTGACATAATAATTAACTACAGTGATAATCTATTTGAATCCACTTTAAAACTAGAAGAAATTTCCTAAAATAGGCTAACAATATGAAGTATCGAACTCAGCAGCTTATTGAGAAAACAAAACTTGACCTAAAAGAGTAAAATATTCTATTTATACTACACAGGAAAAACCAGACAAAAATACCCCTGAAGGTCTGGCGCGGGCCGTGTACAAATGTCACGCGGCCGTAGAGGGCAATAAGTCTTCAAGTCTTGCTTCTAGAACTGGGGGATGCGGACCGCACAGATATGTCACGTGGCCGCGTAGCAAAATTTTCCCAAAACTTTGACTCTCTGAACTTCGCCCACGCGGACCATACTAATTTGGTGTGCGACCACATGGGCTTTTGCCTTGATTTTCTGTCTCTCTGAACTTCCATCAGTGCGAACCACATGGTATTGACTCCGAACCGCGTGGTTGGACTTCAAACTTGCGAGGTCTCTAACTCTCCTACGCGGCCACGAGGATAATCAGTACGGACCGCGCAGGGTAACCTCAATATAACTCAGCCTCTAAACTTTCCTGCGCGGCCGTGTTGCAAAGTAGTGCGGACCGCGCAGGTCACTTTGATCCCCATTTCAGTTGTCTTTTGACACTTGGCATATTTCACTTCTTTTTGAGCCTATCTTTGATACTTGTCATCTTGTCGCTCAAACCTGCAATCAAGTGTAATTTGTAAGCATTTTGGGATCGATATATGGCAATTAATGTACAAAACATATGTAAGGATGGGTGTAAAACATGTAGAAATCACAGTTATCACGTATCTTATGAGGTGTTCACTGATCATCGCAGTCTTCAGCATTTGTTCAAGCAAAAGGATCTTAATATCCTCACATGTTGAGGCTTCAGGTATGTTTCTTGACTCGTTTGAGGATGAGAATTTGTTTTAGTTGGGCAGGATGTGACGACCTGACCCGTCGTCTTATGAGTTATCGCTCTGTTTCCCCCATTTTAGGCTTCTATATACTTTATTTTGAGTACTTGATCTGATTGAGTTGAATTGGTTTGGTTCTGGTAGAAAATGGGACACTTAGTCTCTTTAAGGAAGGCTTGTTTTGGAAAAGTCAACCAGATATTGACATACGAGTTAGAGGGCTCGGATGTGATTTCTGGTGATTCGGTTAGCTTTGGGGATGGATTGGGACTTAGGAACGTGATCGGAAGTACTTTTGGAGGTCCGATGTAGAGTTAGCCTTGAATTGGCAAAGTTAGTGTTTTGGCGACTTCCGGTTGATAGGTGAGATTTTGATCCGAGGGTCGAAATGGAATTTTGAGAGTTGTAGTAGCATTGTTTAGGTGATTTGGGATATGCGCGCAAAAATTTCAGGTGATACGAAGATGATTTGGTTGGGTTTTTAATCGAATGCGTGTTTCGGAAGTTTCATAAGAACTTAGGCTTGAATTCGATGAGAATTAATGATTTTAGTGTTGATGGATGTGTTTTGATGATTGGAACAAGTTTTAATAATGTTGTATGTTGTATTAGTATTTTTGGTTGAGGTCCCAGGGGCCTCGGGGTGAGTTCAGATGGCTAAACGAAAGTTTGGACTTGTGTTGTTGCATGTTGTAGTTGCTTTTGGTTATTTCGCTTTTGCGGATTTGGGATCGCAGAAGTGGTCTCGTAGATGCAAAGGGAAAGGTCGCAGGTGCGAGATTTGGCTTGGGGAGAAATTCCGCAGAAGCGGGGCTTGGTCCGCAGATGCGGAAATGGACCGCAGAAGCGGTTTAGGCCCTTAAGTGAAATTCCACATAAGCGGATGGTGGACTGCAAAAACGAGTGTCATATAAGAGGTTTCTACTGGTCTGGCGTATTTAATTCATCTTCACGAATTTTTGAAAGCTTTATCATTCTAAATTCATACTTGGTGGTTTTTGAGTGATTTTGAATAGATAAATCAAGGGACTTCATTGAGGTAAGAATTTCTGAGCCTAAAACATAAATTTAAGTTATTATTGCATGCATTAAGGCTGAAATTAAGGAATCAATGGAGAATATTGGTGGTTTAGGGCTTGAAACTAAAGAGCACAAGAATTGGGATTTTGAGGGGTCATTTTGACTCCGATTTTGGTGTTCTTTCTATGTGTAGACTCGTGGCGAGATAAGGAACCTGTTGGTGTAAATTTCGAGAAGTGGTCCCACGGCTCGAGTTTAGCTAATATCGGGATTTTTAATATTTTTTGATTTTTTTTCGATTGGGTATTGTTCCTTTAGCCTATTATGACGTATTCGTTAATATTTTGGTCAGATTTGACGCCCGAGGAGGTTGATTCAAGAGGCAAGGGCATCGCGAGCTAGACTTTTGGCTAGGTTGAGGTGAGTAGTGATTGTAAATGATGTTTTGAGGGTTTGAAACCCCAGACTGCACAACGTAGTGCTATATTGAGGTGAAGCACGCGTTCAATGACGAGCGCGGGGCCATTTTCTATTGGGAATTGTGACTTGGTTTGTCCCAATTGATGTTTTTTACTACGTATGACTTGTTTGTTTTCATCATCTTTTGGGCTTGTTGCCATGTTTTGGGCTTTATACCGATTAACTTAATCCGTCGTGGACTTTATCACTGTTTCTTCACTATTTTGGCATATTTCTTGAACTCAATCCTCTGTAACTACACTGCTTTACAAACTCAGCTACGTTTACTCAAATTTGAGACTATGATATTTAAAAATTTTGTTTGAGGTGAGTATTATTGTTTAATGATGTTTGAGGGGCTGGTGATGATATTCTAGGCTGAGTGAGGCCAAGGGCCATATGTGAGGATATAATGAGTGATATGAGACCGAGGACCTGAGTTATTTGATTTGCCACTAGATGGCTTGATATAGCGCTTGAGCTGTAAGGGGCCCCTCCAGAGTCTGCACCCCTACAGTGAGTGCGGGTACCCATATGATCTAAGAGTGAGCCCGAGGGACTGATGTTGCACTGAGTGACTGAGAATGAGCCCGCAGGGCTGATACTGTACTGAGAGGTTGATACTGAGCACGAGGGGCATATGTTTGATTACTATTCACTGGTTTTAAACATCTATTTTTGACCGTTTTAAAGGAGTTTTATTTGATTCTTAACCTATTTTACTGTTTAACTGATTTTTACTGCTTTAATGTAGAATTACCTTGTGCCTTTATGTGATTTCTAGATTTTATAACTATTGTCGGAGTACTAACATTACTCCCTGCACCGTGTGTGCAGATACAGGCATAGCGGAGTCCGTTCCTAAGCATTAATCTTCTCGGTTCAGGCGGTGATTGGAGACTTCAAGGTAGCTGTCAGCGTCTACAGCCCCTAGCCTCCCCTATCTTGTCATTTATAATTTTTTAGATGTTGTCGTACTGGATTCTGTACTTCATAATCTTGTACTGGATTCTCCCTAGTGGCTCATGACTTGTGAAACCCTGATTTTGGGTTGTGTCGGGATGACTTCCCTATTTTATCACTTTTCTTCCGCATTTATGCTTATGTTATCTATGTTCTAGATTTATTCATGCTAAGTAACTGTTAAAAGAGGTGTTGTTATTTTGTTGGCTGGACATGTCTTCAAGTGAGGCGCCATCAGACCGGGTTCGAGAATTGGGTCGTGACAATAGCGTATGATAAAAAAAATGAAACCTTCCCGTTCCTCCTACGAAGAATTCAAATAGTGAAGTCATCAGACAAATTGATCCTTTGGATTTGGATGATTACACTGATGAACAGGATGTTTTTATCACTGTAAATGCTAAATCAATAAATCTACTGTACAAAGCTATTAGTGGAGAAGAATATGAAAAAATATCCAGTTGTGAAACTACAAAAGAAATGTGGGATAAACTGAAAGTCACATATGAAGGAACCAACAAAGTGAAAGAGACTAGAATAAATCTCCTGGTTAGGGAATATGAATTATTTCAAATGATGAACGGAAAATCTGTTGAAGAAATACTCTTCAGATTCAGCAAAATCCTTGGAGACCTCAATCATTTGGAAGACCTATTAAAAGCGGCGAACAGGTTAGAAAGATTCTCAAAAGTCTACCTATAATCTGGTAACCCAAAGTCATCACTTTAGAATGTCAAGGTCTGGACTAAATCTCCTATGATAAAATCAGAGGTGAGTTGATTGCATTTGAGAAAACTCGTCTTGACAGACATATTCATGAGAAAAAGAAAATTGTTGCTTTCAAGGCAACTATGGTTGAACCTTAAAATGAAGATGAAGTAGAAGGAGGAGAACAAAATGAAAACATTGGAATGCTCTCGCAAGTTGTGACCAACATGATGAGATGAAACAAAAAACTACAGAATAGGTAAGTTTAATTTCAGAAAACGAAGGGCGAGCAATAAAATAGATAAAAATCATGGAAGATGTTACGAATGTGGAAAGCTCGGACATGTTCAAGTTGATTGTCCTGAATTAAAACGGAAGCTTAGCAGAAATGTACAAAAGAAGAAAGCTTTTGGAGCATGGAGTGATGAGGAGGAATCTGATTATGAAGAAATTGCCAACATGTGCTTTATGGCTCTTAGCAACAATGAAGAATCCATGAAACTTGGACTAATGGCAGATGGCAATGATAAAGAAGATAATTCAAGAAGACCATGTTCACAGTTGGATGAAGGTCTAGAGAGGTACGTAATCCTTTATGTCCATATTGTTATAAACTTCAGGAATTTGTTGATATTGCTCTTACAGACATAAAAAGAGTAGTAAATGAACTCATAAAAGTCAAGAGAGAAGAAGGATTGGTCCGTGAAACTAGAAGTATGCGAAACTGAACGTGATATACTTCAATAAGAATTAAACGAACTCATGCTTCAATTGAATGGTCTACAATGAACCTCAAGTACTAGTTCAGTGAAAACTAATCTGAACACCCATGTCAGAAAGAAAATAGTGTGTTCCTTATATGGTAAAAATGGCCAAAGTACTAACAATTGCAGGAACAGAATTAGGGCTGAAAATAATTTTAGCAACTTCAACAACTCATCTTGCACCTACTATGGTAAAAGAGGTCACACCTCAAATCATTGCAGGTTCAAGAACAACATGAGGTGGATTTGGAGACCAAAATCTTCAAATCAGACTAACTCTTAAAAATTTAACCATTCAGGACCTAAGAAGGCTTGGATACTAAAAAATAAATAATCTTGTTTAACAGGAACACCGCAAGAAGAATCGAAAAGGAAAATGGTATCTCAATAGTGTGTGTTCCAGACATATGATGAGTGACAAGCAATTGTTCAAATCAGTCACAAAACAAGATAGGAGAACAGTTATTCTTGGTAACAAATCCAAAGTAAATGTTAATGGTGTTGGAAAATTTCCTTTAAGTACTACAAATGAAGTGGATGAAGTTTACTTAGTAGACGGACTCGGGTACAATCTTCTTAGCATCAGCCAACTATATGACAATGTTTATAAGGTTCATTTTAACAAATATGGTTGTTTCATAGAAGAAGAATCAGGTAACATCATTCTCTCTAGTAATAGGGACAAAAATGTCTATACTGTCAAAAACTTAGAAAACTTTGGGGATCAAATTTTAACTTTGGGGATCAAATTTGTCTTTCTTCTATAATTGAAGATCCCTGGGTTTAGCATTGAAAAATTGGGCATGAAAGCATACACACCATTCAAAAATTTCAAAACATGACCTTCTTGTTGATCTTCCAAAATTGATTTATTAAAAGATCATATCTGTGATGCATGTCAATTAGGAAAACAAACCCGATCCTCTTTCAAAGTCAAAAATATTGTTTCAACCTCTAAACCTCTTCAGCTACTGCATATGGATTTATTTGGCCCCACTAGAACTTCTAATGTTGGATGTAAGAAATATTCTTTTGTTATTGTAGATGATTTCTCTATATTTACATGGTTTATATTTCTTAGTCATAAAGATGATGCCTTAAAGAATTTTGAAGTATTCTATAAGAAGGTTCAATGTGAGAAGGGTTACTACATCTCTGCCATTAGGAGGTGATCATGGAGAAGAGTTCGAAAGCAGAGCGTTTGAAAATTTTTGCAATGATCAAGGAATCTCCCATAATTTTTCTTCACCAAGATCTCCTCAGCAGAATGGTGTAGTGAATCGGAAAAACAGAACCTTGCAGAATATGACAAGGACGATGATAGCGGAAAACTCTTTATCTCATCATTTCTTGGCAGAAGCTGTGAGTACATCAAGTCATATTATTAATAGATTTTTCATTCGTCCTATTCTCAAAAAAACTCCCTATGAACTATGGAATGGTAAGAAACCAAACATCAGCTACTTTCACCCTTTCGGATGTAAATGCTTTGTTCATAACAATGGCAAAGATAATATAGGTAGGTTTGATCCAAAGAGTGATGAAGGTATATTTCTTGGTTACTCTCCCTCAAATAGATCTTAAAGAGTTTATAATAAGAGAATTTTATGAATTGAAGAATCTATTCATGTTATTTTTATTGATACTAACCATCGTCCAAGGAATGAACATGTTCTGTAGGTAAAGATCATCAAAGTGAGTCAGCTAATCAACAGACTCAACCATCTGAAGCTTCTCCAAAAGACCGTGACTTATCTAAACCAGATCAATGAATTAACATAGAAAAGAACTCTTCAGTAAATCCTCCAGGTGAATGAAAGAACAAACCAGGATACCGTCATAAATTCATTAAAGGAGATCCACATGAAGGAATAACTACAAGGAGATCACAAAAGAACATGTCTCATGTAGCTCTCATTTCTCAAATTGTGCCTAAGAAGGTTGATGAAGCTCTAAAGGATTATCATTGGATCAACGATATGAAAGAGGAATTAGATCAATTTGAGAAAAACAAAATCTGGGAATTAGTTCCAAAATCTTAAAACTCCTCTATTGTTGGGACTAAATGGGTTTTCAGAAATAAATTGGATGAATCGGGCCAAGTCCTTTGAAATAAAGCAAGACTGGTGGCTTAAGGTTACTCTCAACAAGAAGGAATCGACTATTATGAGACCTTTGCACCTGTGGCAAGACTTGAATCTATATGAATCTTACTTGCTTTTGCCGCTCACAAAGGATTCAAACTGCATCAGATGAATGTCTGAAGTAAGTTCAAATATGGTTATGTATCTGAAGAAGTATACGTGAAGAAATCTCTTGGGTTTGCAAATGCCACTTTTCCAAATCATGTATACAAGCTGACTAAAGCCCTGTACGGTCTCAAACAAGCTCTGCGAGCATGGTAAGGTTAAGTTCTTTCTTTTAAATAAAGGTTTCAAATGAGGTAACATATATACAACTTTTTTTATTAAGCAATCAAATTCTAATAATCTCATTACTCAAATTTACGTTGATTCCATTATCTTTGGTAGCCCTGAAACTGCTCTTTGTGAAGAATTTTCTCTTTCCATGAAATGTGAGTTTGAAATGAGCATTATAGGAGAGATAACCTTCTTCCTTGGACTTCAAATCAAGCTTTTTCCTAAAGGAATTTTCATCTACCAAACAAGTACACCAAGGAGCTTATCAAAAAGTTTTGAATGAAAAACTCTAAGGTTACTAGCATTCCTATAAGTCCAACTACTATGCTAGATGATGATAGCAATGGAAAAATAGTTGATGAAAGCATGTATAGAGGAATGATTGGATCTCCACTTTATTTAAATGCTAGTTGACCAGATATTATGTTTAGTTTATGTAAATGTGCTAGATTTCAGTCAGCTCCTAAGGAATCCCATTTGACTATTGTTAAGCGTATTATTAGATATTTAATTGGTACAACTGAATTCGGCCTATGGTATGATCATACTAACAATTTCTCTTTAGGAGGCCTTTCAGATACTGATTTTGCATGACACAAAATTGATAGGAAAAGTACTAGTGGGACATGTCAATTGCTGGAAAATGCCATAGTATTTTGGGACAACAAGAAATAAAATTGTGTTGCTCTTACAACAACTGAATCGGAATACCTAGTTATGAAAGTTGTTTCACATAAGTTTTATGGATCACGCATCAACTCCTTGACTATGATTTAATACTTACTGCTACTCCTATTTTTTGCGACAACACCGTGCTATCTGTCTTTCTAAAAATTCTTTGCATCATTCTAGAGCAAAGCATATAGAAATTAAACATCATTTTATTCGTAATCATATTACAAAGGTGATATTATATTACATTGTATTAGCATTGATTCTCAGCTTGGTTATATTTTCACTAAACCTCTTTTAGAAGAAAGATTTTATATCCTTCGAAAAAAGATTGACATTTTGTCAAATTTGTAAACCAATTACTTATTAAATGGTTAAATTATTTTACACGCTTTCAGTAAATTTTATTTCCTTAATTATCCATGTACTAATTAATTTTACTGTGGAGGTGTAATTATTACTCGCAGTCATTCAGAACCATTACCTCCGTATGTACTTGACCCTTCCGGTAACTAAGACACCCTTTCACTTATCTCAAATTCTTTGTTATAAACCTTTCTCTCCAAATACTCTCCTCATTCTCTACTTAACCAAACGAAGCCGTAGGTTTCAAAAACCTCTTAATATAGGAACCCTTCATCTGCAACCAAACGAAGTCATAGGTTTCAAAAACCTCTTAATATAGAAGAAATGGTGAATGTAGAATCCACCATTGACTCAGACCTTCTCAAAATTGACAATGATAGTAGTGCCTCAGCCAGAAAAAGGCCGGAAAATGACCCATGGATCAAACCCCCATAAGGCTGCATGCAAAAAGGGCAAGGTAGAACGCTTGGATTTTGGTCCAGAAAACAAGCTCATCTTATATGGATACAAAGAAAAGGCAAGGTTTGAGTCTTAAGTCAAAATCCATTGCTTATGGATGCTTTGTAAGTCTCTTTTATGCAAAGTATTCATTATAATGTGACTGCATTCTTTTATTGTCAGCACCATTTTCCTCTATTTGACACTCTTGGAAATTGTGTGTATGAAGAACATATGAGAATGTTTTATGTCTGTTTGTGAATAATAAAGATGACTTAGAATCTTTGGTCTTAGGAACTAGAATTGTGTTGGACTCCTACCAATTTGAAAGTATTTTTCTACCAAAGTTAGTGGGTATGATGTGTTTGTCAAAAATTCTTGTCCCAAAAACTTTGAAGTGTCTCTTGAAAAAGCAAAAAATTTTCTTGTCTGGTAACCCCCTGTCATTGGCCCCAAAAATTTGAAGTTTGAACACCGTGTTTTAGCCCATATGATTGCCACTACTCTCCTTTCCAGGTCTAGATCCCTAAGTCCATTGTCCACTATAGATATCTTTGTCCTCTACTGTCTAGTCAACTACAAGCATCTTAACTGGTTGGTATGGATTCGTCAATATATGCTTGAGAGTATCAGGGATATTTCCTCTTCTGCTGCTTGTTTGCCCTATGGTATTCTTATCTCTCATATTCTGAAAGTTATGGATATTGACTTGGCACTCATTACACCCAAGCACATCTCCGATGCTTATGACAAAACTGTATTTTCTATGATGGGAAACTCATTGGGTGAAAGTGGATGGGTTAAGAGGGCCAAGGTTGAAAGTGCTCCAACTCCGGTTGATGTTCAAGTTGATCAACCAGTTCCTCAGTCGACTACCTCCCCGAACCTTCCACATATTCAACAACACCTTGATGAAGTCAAGTTGCTGCTGGTGGGAATGAAAGAACATGTAGATAAGATCAAAGATATCACTAAGAGACATGTTCAGACATAGCAAAGCTACAGATAGACATAGGAGCTACAAGAAGACATGGAATCAGAGCCTTCAATTCCATGGCTAAAAAGATGGACAAGCTTATCAAGGATGTTGAAAACTCCTATGACTCCTTCTGCTCCAAAACGATCAACAACTTCAAATACTTTTTGGGATATCATTAATTATCTTTGGATGTTTTGTTACAAACACATTATATTTTGTTTTTTTTGTTTTTTATTGTGGCCTTTAGACAATTATTTTTTGGTATATCTCTACTAAAGGCTCTACTGCTCTAACCCTTTTTAGTATATACATTATATTTCTATGTATTTCTGTAAATTATATTATTCTTCCCTTTTTTGATTGATGTCAAAGAGGGAGAAAAATATGAGTAAGCACTCAGGGGGAGACATAAGCACAACTTTCAAAACATATGAATAATTCAAGGGAAGCACTAGCTCATGGGGAGCAACTCCTTAAAGGGAATTTTCTTAATTTACTTTTAATTTGTTACTCCTTCTTGATTGTCATCATCAAAAAGGGAAAAATTGATAGATTTACGCTTAAGTTTCAATAATGAAAATATTATCTTATGTTAAATTTGTAGGACAAACAAAACGAAAAGAATGAAGATGCTTAGCAAGATTGCAATTGGATTCAAAATAAGGGAAGAATGAAGATTCAGTTACTGCATTAATGATCAATCAAGAAGCAGATTGACTCGTCCTCAATCAAGGAAAGAATGAAGATTCAATTACTGCATTAATGATCAATCAAGGGAACTCAAATTACCAATCATGATCACTCTAGTTTTGAAACTGCACTTGTGAATTAATCTCTCCTTGAATTCAGTTGTGACAAGAAAGGTCACATTCGAATCTGGCCAGTCAAAGAGCAAGATTCAAATAGCACCCCTTGGGTCAAATCCTTTAATTGAAGATCATGTGCTTTCAATTTCGAAAAGGACTCAATGACTCTTTCTTTTCTATAAGAAGGCTTCTCTCTCAAGAAGAAGAACACGCAACTACACAAAGTGTTTTTCAAATTTGTCTACTTCTTAGTTCAAATACTGTAATTCTGAATTATTAGTGCCTCAAAAGATAGAGAGATCTAGAGTACAAAAGAAAGTTGTGTAAACTGATTAGAACTTTCAAGTGTTGATTCTGTACGTTGGTGGTAACCGCAAAAACCATCAATATTGTAACTTTATTCAAAGATACTAAAGGAACCCTTGTGACCCAAGGGAAACTGGATGTACGTACCGTAACGGTACCGAACCAGTATAAATCGTGTATGTCTTACTATTTTTGTGTACTGCCTTTACTCTTTCTGTCTTGTGGTTAGTCAACTAATACTTATATTAGTCGACCAAATTTTAACTAGGCAACAACTTACCCCACCCCACCCCCGTACTTTCCCACTGGAGTGAAGCCAGGATGGACAAGGGTAAATTTTCCCTACTACATGTCCAAGGAAGAATTTGAATTCATCCTAGCAACATTAGAATGATTATATCCATTTATGGACAAAGGTTCCTCCTTTGTACCATTTCAATTGGAAGAGTGATGCTTGGACTTTCAAGGAAGCTCTCATAGGGAGAGACGACAATTGCTCACAAATAATACATGGGTTGAACCTAGGTTGCCATGACACCAAAAAAAAAACCAATAATGCAGAAAGAGGCACTAACAAAGAAAGCCTTATTTGCAAATATGTAAAGTACCTTGAGACAGCCAAACGCATTGCTAGTCTCCTTCCAAAGTTCCCACATCAAAGGCCAATACCCGAGGAACTCAACCCTAATCTTGTATCCTTTAGGGTCTGAAGATCTAGCATTAGCTTGTTTCATAAACTTGTCCAATGTCTAGTTGGGAAAATTTAAATTTGAAATGTAATAAAGGAAACTAATGGTTTTAATATCTATGAGTTATTGGTTTATTACATCTTTAGTCTTGTATTATTCGATTGAATGCATTTGATCTTAAGTTATAAATAAGTGTGCAATATTAATCCAATTGTTGACAGCAAAAACGAATGTTAGTTCTACTAAGTGAAGTTTTGGTATTTAATTTTGTCACTAGTCATTACTACTATGAAAAATCATGAAGATTAAGCTATTGGCGTGAGAGCAAGTTTTCAAATAAATTGCAAAGTGAGGAAAAAGTACAAGTTGATGTTTCTTTAGCAGGCTATATGTCGCGAAACATGAGTGATCCAACAATGGATCCAAGATAACTTTCAATGTACTATGAATCTTGACTAAAAGGGATAAATTTCGCATCTAAACGGGATATATCTCAATTGAATCTTGACTAAAAGGGATAAATTTCGCATCTAATTTAATTATATCTAAAAATCAACATTGCAATGCAAATAATACGTATAGAGCCGTATTTTAATACAATAAATTCAATGCTAAAAACCTTAAAGTTAGAACCTAAAAAATTTAAATATTAGATTCAACTGTGTATATGAGATCTTGTTTTGATTTTTTATCGAGAGGAAAAGATATGTAGCTCTAATCTTCAACTTTATCAGAAAATAATGATGTACTTGTACCTTTAACTTCTTAGGGTGTGTTTGGTATGAAGGAAATATTTTTCGAAAAATGTTTTCCAATTTTTCCATATTTGGTTGGCTTAAATGTTTTGGAAAATTTTTTTTTTGTCAATTTATTTTCCTCCAATTGGAGAAAATATTTTCCTTTTCAAGAGAAGGGAAAACATTTTCCAAACCTCCTTCTCAACCTTCCCCACCTTCACTAACCCACCCTATCCTCTCTCCCAAAAAAAGATATATTTTTTTAAAATTTTAGTTTTTCCGATACTACCCACCCTACTACCCCTCCCCCACCCCTCGCAAAAAAAAATATTTTTACCTTAATTTTTTTTTGTTGCTATTTTATATTTCTGTGTTTTCTTTTAATTTTTCTGCACCACCCCTCGCACCCCTCCCCCCGAAATTTTTTTTTACTTTTTTTTGTAATTTAATTTTATATTTTTTTTGTTTTATTGCCTCCCCCCTCCCAGCCCCCGCCCCACCCACCCTTCCCCCCGAAAAGAAATTTTAAATATATTTTTCAGTTTTAGTTTTATTATTTATCGGTTTAAATGATCAAAATTTTACAAGTTCCAAAATTATGAGTTCAGAGGTTTATGTGTTTGAAAGTTTACGGGTTTAAAATTATAAAGTTTACGGGTTCGAAATTTCGCGGTTTTGAATTTTTAGCAGTTCGAAAGTTTATGAAATTTGTGGATCCAGAAGGTTGTTACTTTGAAAGTTTATGGCTTCATATTTATTATATCTAAATTATTTATAAATACTCTTCATAACTCATTTTCCTTAATTTGCATACCAAACACCAAAAAATGAATAAGATTACTACTTATTTTCCAAGAAAATATTTTCTTGAAAAATAATTTTTTCGGAAAATATTTTTCGTTATACCAAACACAACCTTAATGATGTATTAATATGGGTTTTTGACCTTTGATTATCAAAATTGAATCCCAAGGGTTCGGCTTAAGAAAAAGAACACGGAAAGCCAAAAGAATTGGGTACTGAAATAGTTTCACGTGTTGGTTCACCACAGAGATAGAGATGCAGCCATATTTATATATTGTGTTAATCATGTGTGTGAGACATTAATAAATAAATATACCAACAAGGGTTGTGGTGGAGTGGTAAGTGCTCCTTCATCCTTTATTAGAGGTCTCGGGTTCGAGTCTTTGGGTATGGAATCGCCTTTGTTAGGGAATATTTTACCCCTATAATGTCCCCACATTATAGGAAACCAAAAAAAGATATATTAATCTTATTAAATTTTAAATTTGTAATTATATAGTAATAGGATATGTTGAGCATTAACCATCTTAATGGCCGAACATACTAATTTTAAATTTTAAATTCCCTCTATCTATTTAAGAGAGGTGATCTAGAGAGAAAAAACAAACAAAATACTATGGATATGGAAGGAACTGGTCAATTAAACTAAGAACCTTTAATCAGACATAAAAGTCTTGAAACAAGAGTTTTTGCTTAAATGTAAGAAACATTTTCTCATTAAACTTCAGCCTATATTATCGTCCACATTTGTAAATAGATCGAATCTACTCCAATCCAATATAAAGTCGCACAATGATGAATCTTCATTTGTCTATTTCTTCCAGTGGTTGTCTAAAAATAGATAAACTAAATAAATAAATAAATAAATAACCACATGAAGTTACATTTTTCGGCTACTGTGTGAAACTATTATGACTTTAGAGTGACAAAACAAAATTGTGTCATTAGTGTAAAAAACTGTAATCATGTGACGTTTGTGAAATTTAATTAAACCTCTTTATCCGACGCCGTACAATATTAATTGCGGTTAATGTACTGCCTTATTTACTATTAATCCTCTTTATGACATCAATATCATATGTAATTTTACACCATTTTACATTTGCACATTAATTCTTCAAGTTTTCTGTAGCTTCGCTAAGTGTTTTTTTTAACATAAACGATATTTATTTATCCATTACTAGAACATTTAAACATTACAAAAGGGATAATCGTGATGATCATTATTACTGGGTAACACATGCATAACATGTAAGTTACCGATAGAAGCTAGAGAACTACAGTACTTGAGAGAAGTAGTTTTTACAGGCTTAGTCCCTCCTTTATCTGCCAGCATTCTGGCCAAGACAAAAGGTGGTGGAAATAGCCAGAATTGTAATTTATTTATCACTAAGTTCTCCAGAGCATGCTTAGCCAACAAGTGAGCAACTTCATTCCCCTGCCTGAATATGTGTTGGAGTTCCACGGTGTCCATTTACTCCAGAAGTGACCTACAACCATTAATGATGGAATTATAAGCTTTACAGTCTTCACTCATGAAGGAAATTACCTGAGAGGCATCCATTTCTATTATTAGAAGAAGCAAGTTCCTCTCTTTTGCTCTGGTTAATCCTTTGTATAAGGCCATAATCTTTGAGTGAATCGGACTTTTAGAAGAGAATTTTAAGCCAAATTCGATTAGCCAATCACCATGATCATTCTTTATTACCCCTCCAATGCCTCCTGTTTTGGTTAAGGAATTAAAAGGCCCGTCTATATTTAGCTTGTACCAATGAATAGGAGGTTTTGCCCAAGATATGTAGAGCTTAATATCTTTATCCCAATTAGATTTTCTTTTAGTTAGGAGAGAGTACTCAATAGCTTGGTATATAATTTTCCCTAGGTGGCTGGTAAGGCAAGTATTATTGATATTATTGAAATTCCTAATGAGCCATATATTCCACATAACAAAAGGGAATAGATTGTTCCAATTGAAGAATATAGAGGGGATTATGGGGTTACTAGATTTTAGCCAAGTTAACCAATAGTTATTTTTGTGGCAATGCCACTAATATAAATTCCCAAACTTTTCCAAGTGTTACTGGCGTTATTGCATGTAAGAAAAATGTGACTAAGGCATTCAGATCCACGACGACAAATAGTATATTGGTCATCTATATTCGTACCTATAGATAAGATGAATTTTCTACACGCAAGTTTATTATGATTACAAAGCCACAGAAAGTATATAATTTTATTAGGGAATTGAAGGTCCCAGACTCAATCACTATTTACAAGGTGATCTTTAGACATATCTATCAGCCTGTAACAAAATTTGGTAGTGAAAATCCCGCTTGAGTTCATGTCCCATGACAATCCACTAGTCGGGCACTCATTAGAGATAAAAGTAGAGTGAATGTTATCCAGGGTGTATTTTGGAATGTCTAGAGATAGTTTTGAGAAATCCCAAACATTACTTATCCTAACATCACATATTCTAAAGGAATTTTCTATCTTGGTTAGAGAACCTACCACTTGACTCCTAAGGTTTCCGAAGTTAGTAATCCAATTAGTTTCCCAAAGATTTAGAGTAGAGGCATTATGGATTGACATAAGAGACCCTTTTTGACAAATTTCCCACCCTTTAATGAGACTTTTCCAAATGAAGGAACCCTTATAAATAGGTTTGTGGTTATATTTCTTGATTAGATTCATAGCCAAAAGATTGGTGGTGGTATTGGCTAGTCTCCAAGCGAGGCTAGCTAAGAGAGTAAGATTTTTATGACGGGCTTTCCTAAGCCCCATGCCACCTTCCTTCTTAGGAGTGCAGACTAAGTCCCAATTGACTAAATGTAACTTTCTTTTATGATCAGTAGTACCCCAACAAAAGTTCCTTTGAATTTTGTCTATTGTCTTTAGGGTTTTGGATGGAAGTAGGGTAAATTGCATGTAGTGGGCTAGAATGCTGGCTAAGGTAGAAGAGATTAGGGTAGCTCTTTCTGCTAGGTTTAGATTGTTACATTTTCAGTTAGCTAACTTGTTTATCATTTGATCAATTATAAACTGGAACTCTCTATGCTTAGGAGCATTATTAAGGATAGGGAAGCCAAGATATTTCCCAAAGTTATTACATTCTTTTAAACCTAGTGAAGTAGTAAGATTAGTTCTACTAGATTTACTACAGTTTAAAGAGAAAATAATCCTAGATTTGGATAAATTAATAGATTGCCCCGAGTGCTTGCAAAAGAGATTTAGGGCAGTCTTCATGGAGGAACAAGTTTTGGTATTAGCCTTTCCTATTAAGACCAAGTCGTCCGCCAAAAATAAGTGAGGGAGAGGGGGGGAGTCATTTCCTAATAAGACATTGTCCCATTTCTTAATATCAACTAAGTGGTTGATGTAATTAGACAATTTTTTCATACAAAGGATAAAAATGTACGGGGACATAGGATCCCCTTGCCTAATTCCTCTACTAGGTAGGAAGAAAGTAGATTTTGTTCCATTTACAAGAATGGAGGTAGTAGAGGGAGTAATGCAAGACATTATAAGCTTGATAATGTTTGGAGGAACTTTAAAGTAAACAAGAGTATTATAGATAAACGACCATTCAAGCTTATCAAAAGCTTTTTCAAGGTCGATTTTGATGATGAAGGAACCAACTTTATCTTTGATTTTTTTAAAGGAGTTAATAAGTTCCTGGATAATAATAGCATTGTCACTAGCCCTTCTATTTTTTATGAAGCTAGTTTGGACGGGGCTAATGATCCTTTGGAGGTAGGGCTTCATTCTATTTGCAATAATTTTTGTAATGGTCTTGTAGATGGTATTACAAAGACTAATAGGTCTAAAATTACTAATATTATTAGCATTGAGGAATTCAGGGATAAGGCAAATATAAGTAGTGTTAATATCACTAGGTACTTTGAGTAGTTTGAACACTTCATGGCAAAAAACCTTTACAGAGTTTCCTATGATACTCCAATAATTATAGTAAAAAAAAGGATGTAACACATCCGACCCGGGAGACATAAAGGGTTTAAACGAAAATATAGCACTACTAATTTCACTATCAAGAAGAGGTCTATCTAATAGTGAGAGGTCAATCTTATGATAACTAGTGTGGGAGTTTAGCGGACTAAGGCCGTCAGAAAGGGTGTGATTTGTTTTAAATAATTCCACAAAATACTCTAACACATAGTTAATAATAGCACGATGGTTGTCCAGCCACTTACCTTCTTTATTCATAAAGAAATTTATATGATTTTGTCTCTTTCTATTGGTGGCACTAATTTGGAAGAATTTCGTATTAGCATCTCCCTCACTTAACCAATTGACCATTGCCCTAAGTTTCCAATAATCTTCCTCAAGTTTGAGGATATTATTATACTTAGTTACTAGGGAATGTTCCAAATTGTTAAGGAAATCACTAGTGCCATAGTTAGGAGAGTTTTGAATTCCGTTAATCCTTGCTAGAAGAGACCTTTTTTCTTTAAAAATGCTACCAAATTGGTCTTGACCCCAATTCTTTATAAACCCAGTGAAAGAGTTAATAGCAGGCAATAGTTCCTTGTTTCTCCATTCATTTTGGACTATATTAACAAAATTTGGGTGATTGCACCAAATATTTTCTACGCAAAAAATATCCCCAGAACTATGATTAATATTATTAAGCTTAACTAGGATAGAATTATGGTCCGGTTGGGTTTTTGGGAGGTGGATAATACTAGAATTAGGAGAATTTTCCAACCATGCCTCATTAGCTAGAATACGATCTAGTCTTTCCATAATTAGACCTTTTTTTTTCTTGTGATTAGACCAAGTAAATTTACTTCCCTTAAAACCTATGTCTATTAAATTGCACTAGTCAATATGATTGCTAATGGTTAAGGCTCTTTTAGATTTTAAGGGACGGCTTCCAATTTTTTCGTTAAAGTTTATAATGTCATTAAAATCACCACCTATCATCCAAGGGCCATTATAAGTCTTGGACATTTGGAGGAGGTTCTTCCACATAACATCCCTAATGGAAGACTGAGTGCTAGCATATACTGATGAAAAAAGCCATGAAAAATTAAAGGGACGTACCTGAAGGAGAGCATGAATCTCTTGACCAGTACGAGTGAAGTGTTCCACTGTAATGACATCATGATTATAGAGTACAGCCATTCCCCCCGATTGTCCCTCTTCAGAGACTTCTATAAGCTCGGAGAAATTAAATTCCTCTAAGAGTGAAGCATGCATATGCATTCTTGTCTCAAGAAGGGCAACCAAACATGGTCTATGGGTATCAAGGAGCTCTCTAAGGCTTCTACGAAAGTCGCCATTGTTAGCACCCCTAACGTTCCAGAAAATAATTGTAGTTGCTCTATTCATTGGGGGAAGCTGAGGTTGAGACACTGTGCTGTCCCTTTCCACTGAAGTATGACTCCTTCTCCTCAATGGTACCAGAATTACTGCGTGTTTTCCTACGATGGGATGTTGAGAAAGGCGTACATGCATTGAGCATTTGTACATGGTGCTCGGGCAGCTGAAGATGTATTTCTTGCTCCATAATTCCGGGAAGAGTAGGATTTTTACCTCGTTTAGGCTTAAGAACTCTACACTCGGCTAAGTACCTTGTGGATGGGGTTCTTCTTCTTCCTCTACTGGAGGTTGTGGAGGATTTGGTTCTGGAGCATTGGCTTGCACATTATGTGGAGGTGGGTTAACAGGAGTTAGATTTGCTGGATTGAGGGATTCCTGGGTTACTTGGTTGTTCCAGGCCATAAAGATGGGATTGATTGAGATACTCTCCTCCTATGGAAAGAATGGAAGAGTCTGGGGGAGATTGATGAACTGGTTGGGTGTTGGGGTGATATTCCACTAAGTTTGTATTTCCTGAATTAGGGTGTGACTCAAGTGAGGAGCTAAAGGGTGGAGGATATTGTTTATCCAAATCTGGTTCGTGTAGTTTGACATGGCTAGCTGCATGCCCTCTGCTATCAGTTGTGCCACGTACCTGGAGTTTTGGATGATGATCAACATCTCCTGGCCATTGATCCGGATGTTGAATTTTATCGCATGTCCTATGAGGCCTGCTTCCAGCCAAGAGGTGGGATGATAGTGCTAGGGTGGTGGTGGTGATATGAAGAAGAGGGGTTGTGCTTGGAGTTGATTGGGAAGTGGATGTGGATTTTCCATGTGAGTGATCCTGCTTGCACTGGGAATATGCACTAATCTGAACTTTCTTCTTGATGTTAGAGGGAGTCGTAGCATTATTTATAGTTGAGGAGGATAGATTATAAGAAGAAGCAATCGTAGGGTTTGTGGAGAGGCTGGATTGCTCTGAATTGGAGTGATCAAGCATGGAAACTCGCGTGTTACCTTTTATAAAATCATTTGGAGAGATAAGTGGGGAAATCAGGTGGTCAGTGGAGGTTGGAACTCCCTTTGCATGCAATGCCAAGTGTAAGGGATCAATATTAGGGGTAGCCTTAGATGGATGAGTAGTGAGATCTTTGGAATATTGTATAGGGACAACCGGGTAATTCCCATTGCTTATACAATTGGAATGTTCCACTAATGATTGGAATGGAAGTTCCAATGCATGCTTTATTTTTGACACTTGTCCAGCTTTGTCTTTTATGGTAGACATGCATTGGTTAGGAGATATTTTAGAGTGGTTTTCATCTAACCTATTGTCTAAAACCATGGGCTTTACTTGCTTAAGGGGTTTATCACGGATTAGAGGATTAGATATTGGAACATTAGGTAATAAATTATTTGCAGATATTAATTTAATGGGTACAATCAAAGAAGATTTTGCAGCCATACCAGGAGTTGAGTGATACTTACCTGAACTAGGACCAGATAAGGAGAAGTCTTTCCCTATAGGTTTCGGCTTGTCCTACTAAGTTAGCTTTGATCTTGCAGTTTTTTTTCTTTTTTTCCTAACGAGACTGTGATCCACTCGTTGGTAGCTTCCGGTTGATTGGTTGTTACATCCTGCATATGGTTAGTGCTACTTAAGATGATTGGGGGAGGCAGAAATTTCATATGAGTGTGTCCTAACTTTCCACAGAGGGTGCAAAGAAAGTTTTCACCCTCATAGTGTACCATCTGCTTGTCATTGCCAATATAGACGAATGATTTTACTGGCTTATTCATGGCCACTTTAACACATAGCCGGGCATATCTACCCCTTAACGTTGAGGAGGTACAAGCATAAATCCTTAAAAGTTTACCAATTGCATTTCCAATTTTCCTTAGAATTTGAGAGTCATAAAACTCAGTTGGAAGTTGTGGTAAACGAACCCAAACTGCCGACTTTAACTGCTTAGCTTCGCTTGCTATAAAATGGGGTTCCCATCGTTGGACTGAGAGATGGAAGCCGCTGATAAACGAAGGACCATTATTTAGTGTCTTGGACATATTTTCCTTCTTAGAAAACTTAACAATAAAATAATCTGCACCTAGATCAATTAGATTAAAATTTTCATTGGGCTTCTAAATTTAGAAAATCTTTTTACTGAGGTACTGGTGAAGAATGCGTTTTCCCATGAGCTTGACGATGAGAGAGTACCTCCATGGATGGTAGATTCTCTTTAGATCTTCCTCTGAAGTGATACTTGTAGTTCATCATTGGCTTCCTTGTTATTTTGTAGTTTAGTTGTTGGAGAAGCCAAGGGCTATGATTGGAAATCCATCTGCATGGATTGGGTTTGAGCCTTACTAATTTGCATGGGATGCCGACTGAATTGACTACTCATAGATTCGAGCAGAATTTGCTTGTAGGATGAGCTTTGGGGTGGAGGTTGTTTCTCCATTGGAGCAGGAGATGAGCAATTATCTGATTGGATAGGATGATCATTATGAGTACAAGAGCTAGATGAATTAGCCATAGGATTATTTGGGTGTGTTGAGTGGCCTATGTCTGGAGGCTTTGGAGGGATTTGTGTAGTAGAATGGCTATGTGGTGAAGTTAGTTCCATGGATGATCAAAGGAGTTTAGAGAGAAGTAAGACCTTCTCTCTCTAAGTGGTAGCCACTTGAGGAGCTTCGCTAAGTGTTAGCTTTGGCATATTGACAAATTTATTTCCATACTTGTTTCTTTCTTTGAAACCCATACTTCTGATTGTCTTTCTGCTATTTAAATCCCAGCATTTGTTTTCATGCATGTTGATATGAATAATCTCTAAAGCCTGAAAAGAAAAAGACATAACAGAAAGAACTCTTAGAAGCAACTAAATTGCTAACAAAAATGAAAAAGGAACACCTTGACTACGGCAGTTTGTTCTTTTTACTCAAGTTTTTGCTAATTTAATAGACATATACTGGCTATTAGCTGATAGCATCCAAACTATATTATTTTAATATACTACTATAATTGCCATCGGAAGAAGTACACAAATAGGCCACTTAGGGATTTTATTTTGAAGTAAAATCTTAATTTTAGGATAATTCAAAATATATGTGTCCCGAAAAATTGAAAAAAAAATTAAAATTCAAAATGTATTTGCTAATTCCCAAATGACAGTCACTTGGAGTCATTGGCTATCTGGAGTCATTTTTACGCAAATTGATTGTTAAGAGTTATTAGCCCAAGATCAAATAGGTTGTCCCATGAGTGAAGAGGCGTATCTGCTGAAAAATCCATTTTGTTACAGGGTTTTGATACAGTTATTCGCAAAAATAAAATTATTTATCTTTATCTATTCATTTATTTTTCTATCCATATACTAATTATATTTTCTAATCGTAGTAGTATTTGTGGAAGGTGATGGATGTCAGACTCTGGGTGAAGAGGAAAAGGAGGGGTGTTTGGGGACAACTGCGGATTAGATGGGGTGTTTTGACTAAGGAGAAAGCACAGGAGTTGGAGAGGAGGTTAGCTGAGAGCGGAGCTTGAAGAAGTTCTGAGGAAGCGGACGCTATGTGGTCAGAGACGGCGAACTTGGTAAGGGAGGCAGCACGGGACGTGCTCGGGGTAGCCAAGGGCTATTCAGGCAGACATCAGGGTGACTGGTGGTGGAACGATGGAGTCGAAGGGAAAGTGGAGGTAAAGAAGGCGGCGTTTGCTAAGTTGGCAGGGAGCACAAGCGAGGAACAACGGAGAGCGAACAGGGAGATCTACAAGGCGACGAGGAAAGAAGCAAAGCTGGCGGTTACGGAGCTAAAAACGCAGCGTTTGGTCGCATGTACGAGGAACTAGGGGAGAAAGCTGGGGACAGGAAGTTATTCTGGTTAGCTAAAGCAAGGGAATGGAAGGCGCGTGATCTTGACCAAGTTAGGTGCATCAATGGCGGGGATGGTAAAGTTCTGATGGGGGAGTCTCAAGTCAAGCAGGGGTGGCAGGCGTACTTTCGAGACTTACTTAACGAGGAGGGGGATCGTAACATAGAGCTAGGGGAGTTGGGGAATTCAGAGCAACATAGAGACCTCGGGTACTGCAGGCGCACTAGGGCGGAGGAGGTCATGGGGGCTTTGCGTAGGATGAGTAGGGGTCGAGCGACCGGGCCTGACGAGATCCCTGTGGAGTTCTGGAAGTGCATGGGTAGGTCAGGAGTGCAGTGGCTATCCAGGTTGTTCAATGCGATCTTCAGGACCAAAAGGATGCCGGAGGAGTGGAGGTGGAGTACATTGGTGCCCTTGTACAAGAACAAAGGGGACATCCAGTGCTGCAACAACTATAGGGGTATCAAATTAATAAGTCACACCATGAAGGTCTGGGAGCGGGTGATCGAGGCGAGGGTGAGGGAGATGACATCTATATCTGTGAACCAGTTCGGTTACATGCCGGGTCGCTCCACTACAGAAGCTATCCACCTTGTCAGGAGGCTGGTGGAGCAGTTCAAGGATAAGAAGAAGGACCTGCACATGGTGCTTATCGACTTGGAGAAGGCGTATGACAAGGTCCCATGGGAGGTGCTATGGAGGTGCTTGAAGGCGAAGAGCGTGTCGGAAGCCTACATCAGAGTAATCAAGGACATGTAAGATGGAGCTAAGTCTAAGGTTAGAACGGTGGGTGGATACTCAGACCATTTTCCAGTGGTTATGGGGCTCCATCAAGGATCGGCGCTTAGCCCTCTCTTGTTTGCCTTGGTGATGGATGCTCTAATCCGACATATTCAAGGGGATGTGCCTTGGTGTATGCTATTTGCTGATGACATAGTCTTGATAGACGAGACGAGGGTCGGTGTTATTGAGAGGTTAGAGGTATGGAGATAGACTCTCGATTCTAAGGGTTTCAAATAAGCAGATTCAAGACAGAATACCTGGAGTGCAAGTTTAGCGCCGAGCCGAGCGAAGTAGGCAGGGACGTGATGATTGGATCTCAGGTCATCGCCAAGAGGGACAGTGTCAGATATCTTGGATCGGTGATTCAGGGGGACGGAGAGATTGACGGGGATGTCACTCATCGTAGGAGCAGGGTGGTCAATATGGAGGCTTGCATCAGGAGTCCTGTGTGACAAGAATTTCCACAGAAACTCAAGGGGAAATTTTATAGAGCTGTGATTAGACCTGACATGTTGTACGGGGCTGAGTCTTGGCCAGTGAAGAACTCTCATGTTCAGAGAATGAAGGTTGCGGAGATGAGGATGCTCAGGTGGATATGCGGGCTCACCAGGTTAGATAAGATTAAGAATGAAGTTATTCGAGAGAAGGTGGGGGTGGCCCCGGTGGATGAGAAGATGCGAGAAGCAAGGCTGAGGTGGTTCGGTCATGTGCGGAGGAGAAGTCCTAATGTCCCGGTGAGGAGTTGTGACCGACTGGCGATGGTCGGCGTACGTCGAAGCAGAGGGAGGCTTAAGAGGTATTGGGGAGAGGTGATTAGGCATGATATGACTAGAATGCGGATTTTCGAGGACATGGCCCTTGATAGAAAAGTCTGGAGGTCTAGTATCAGGGTTGTAGGATAGGGGCTCCTAGAGTTTTTCGTACTCCTCACCCAGGGTTGGGTGAGGCTTGGCAGGGCTATCCATAGATGATTTGTGTATTGGATTGTGTCTCCCTTATGGCAGTTACTGTCTGATATTATTGCATGCTATTTTATTTATGGTTCTTATGTTTAGATAATTATATACGTTGTTTCTGTTGGAGTTACTAATGCCCTTTTGTTTTTATTTTTGTTTTTATTTTTGATTTCCTTCTCTGAGCCGAGGGTCGATTGGAAACAGTCTCTCTGACCTTTCGGGTAGGGGTAAGGCCTGTCTACATATTACCCTCCCAGACCCCACTTTGTGGGACTATTATGGGTAGTTGTTGTTGTTGTTGTTGTAGTATCTGTGGAAAAAAATTTCTTTATTCTCCAATTCTTTTGTTTTCTATGCTTCTTTTCTTTTTTTCCTTTTTTCTTTCCATTTCTCCTTTTCTTTTTTCTCATTTTCTTCCTATTTTTTTATTTTTTCTCTTCTATTTATTTATTTTTGCCCAAATTCCACAACTTATTTCACACTCAAATTTCACTCATTCTTTTATTTTTTATTTTTATTTTTTCTTTATTTCTTGTTCCTTTTTTTAATTCCATGTATTGTCATGCAAACCTTGATCTCATTCCCTATAAATATTAGTACATACTCTACCATTAGCAGTAACATCAATCAGTGATGGAGCAAGACAATATAATCTACGGTCACTAAATCTACATATATGCTAGTTAGAATGGAATGATAATAAATATTGAAAAACTCAATAAAAATATAAGTAGCAAAAAAGAACTTCTAGTACCACATGATACAAATATGGTATACATATACATCAATAGAGTATATGATTGCTCTAGAATATTGCTACAACTATATGTACTATACTATTGTACCAAAATATTAAAGGATACAATAAAAGTATGAGAAAATTACAAGCTTGCATTGCAAGAAAAATATTCGCAAAGGAACTTGCTCATTCCATATACTAACAAGATAGTTGTATGAGTCGTTCCAATAATTACCTCTAATAATAAAAACTATTACA
The DNA here is from genome assembly GCA_034376525.1 of Nicotiana benthamiana. Taxonomy (NCBI): domain Eukaryota; kingdom Viridiplantae; phylum Streptophyta; class Magnoliopsida; order Solanales; family Solanaceae; genus Nicotiana; species Nicotiana benthamiana. Next base: position 132,788,769 of record CM067334.1, read on the forward strand.
AATACACATAATTTATATCCATCAGCGCAACATTTTCAGCACCGTCATGTTCATATCAATACAGAATAAAATTCACTTAAAAATGCAACCAAAACAACTAAAAACATGTTCAAACTACCATATGTTACCAATATGGCATATAACTATACCAACATGGTATACAGTTTTACTGGTTAGTTCTGGGCAATTATATGACTATACTACTATTACAAAACACACATGCATAAATAGAAAATAAAAAAATATTGCACCACATATTAATGTAGTAAAGTATTTCAAGATATTGAACTATATTACTATTATTAAAAAAAAATCAAATATTGTACTGATTAGTGCAGCTACTACAACCAAAAAATGATTCAATTAGCATATGATACCAATATAGTATATAACTATACTAATAGAATATATAGTTGGAATGAATTGTACACCAAAATGGTATGTTTGTATACTATTTGAGTATACAATACAAATTCGTCTTCTTCTCTTGTTCAACTATACCCAAACTTCTAAAATCTACTATAAAATCTCCACCAAATTGACTAAAAATTTAACTACAACCTCCAATCAATATTTCAGACAAACCCATATAGGATCGGATCAAAATATTTAAATACTCAAACAAACCAAGTTATAAGTTTCAAGCTTCAAGTTCCTTCAATAGTGGATTTAAATTTTTGTACAACAAATCCCAATTTACCTGGTAAGTGCGAATGAAATGGTTTTTGATTCAACTCAAAAAAGAATCCAAGATTGGCTTTTGGTTCAAATCGTAAGAATGAAATAGGAAAAACAAAATGGATAATAGTTAGGAGTAAGTGCGAGAAAGAATGATATATGAAAAAGAGCGAGTCAAAATGGAAATGTTCAAATGGAAAAAAAACAGAATGTTATGCTAACCCTCTCGTGTAGACTTCCTTCCCCAATTCATATTCGGTAATGTTTTGCTTATCAGGTTTCTTTCACTTCTATTTTATTTTAACTGGATAAATAGTTTGAGCCCCATAGGTAGGAGTAGAAATAGTTTGGGCCTGGCCATTAAAGGATAAGTAGTTTAGAATTAATGGGTATAAAGTGAGATTTTCTCTTTTATTATAGATTAGATTTAGAAAATTTTCATAAAGCACTATCTTTTAGTGGTAATTATCTATTTATAGAAACCATTTGCTATATTACGGATTGTAGATACGTTTTCTGTTGTTATAAGATACATTAGATGTATGTTAGCTATTGTATTCATGAATACAGTAGCAAAAATAGGCGTGTTATATTCGAGTGTATTCAACTATATTCGTGGCATGAAACATGGGATTACAACTGGATAAATTATTGTAGTCGACTATATTCATGGCGTAGAACATGGGATTACATTATTTTTAAATGGAAAGTGAATCAATTAACATAATAGACTCCTACTATAACTCAACAAACTCAATTATAACATACAAATTTTATTTTTTCAGTTTAAAAAAAGATTCTCAACTGAAAAATATCCCAAAAATATACAATCTTCAGAGAGATTATATAATACATCTGAATACATAAATTATATTAATTTTAAAAAAATATGGATACATTCATAGCATATAGAGAGACAGTAAATACAATGAAATACATAGAATACAGCGGATATATTGAAATACAATGAAATACAGTGAGATAGATTGAATTACAATGAAAAAAAAGATAATGAAATACATAAAAATACAGTGTAATACGTTGAAAATACATTAAAATATATTAATAGAAAATTAAGTTGCTCAGTCCCAAACTCCATCGTCTTTGTTCAAGAACAGACCTTAATTTCCGACGAATCCGCCGCCGAGAAAAACCCTGAATTTCACTGTTCCTACCGCTGGAAAAAAATTTCAACATATAACGGAAACCAAAACGACATAATTCGCCTGTTCTTAGGCTTGATTTCACAAACTGTGATATCTTGGTTGTCGATCGCCAGTTTGAAATGCTTTTCAGTAGTAACGCTTTGGTTTTTTTCCTTATTCCAGAGAAAAAAGAGTGGGAATTTCTAGCTCTTTTGACGGGTGCGAATCTCATAATTGACTACGTATTATCAAATGCTGCGGTGGCAAGGAGTTTCACTAGATATATATGGTAACGGAAATTTTTAGATTGAGCGTCGTGTTTTTATGGAATATGGGAAGAGAATGAGTTAGTGTATTTAGTGGCTTAGGAGTAGGAGATAACCAAAATTAGATATTTTGCTATAAACATAAAATGTATTTACAGAATATAAATTTTTAAATAATATTTATTTAAAATAAATAAATTTTAACCTTTGCCGTAGAAGGTAAAAATTCCTTAGATTTACTTCAGAACCTTTTTACAGTACATGCCATATTTTAAGAGAACCTTCCATACACCATGTTGTTCTCTCTGAATCTCGAATTTGACAGAGATTTATATATGTCAGTCAAAAAATATTAGAGTAGGAAAGTAGAGTTTGGGAGTACTACAATGGAATAACTGAATAAATTTAAAGGGCCGAAATTTTTTTCAAATAAAAGACTTCTATTCGTTATGAAAACTTTAAGGCCTTTTTATTCAACTTCTCATTGTAGTATTCTAAATCTCACCATATATTTCCTCACTTTTATGACCAAGGAGTATATTTTCCTATTCTAAGTTTAAGGTGGTACCTCGTTTCTTTTTAAGAGAGTAAAGTGGACAGTATTCAAGAAACTATAAAGAGCACAATTTGAAACAAATGATTATATATCGTTGCCTGTAGAAGGAACAAATAATAGCAGATGTAACACATAGCAGAAGATTACTTCGCCTTGGTTTATAAAAACTGACAGTTCGGTGCGCAAAGTATTTCGTATTCAAGTAGGATCTAGGAAAGAATCACACCCCAAAAAATGTGATGTAGAAAAGAGCCACATCCCCAAAGAGTGTAGATAACTCACTCTAATACAAGCGTTAGCGACTAATTCACCGTTCGAGCTCATGCCTACATATCGTACTGAGATAATTTTAATTTATAATTTAAAATAATTATTTTTAATTATCTTTATGATAATTCGATATTGTCAAAAATAATTTCAAACACCTTGCTATTTTCTGTAGCAATGGGCCATTAGCATGCAACAGTAGTAGACTAAGATTTTCATTAAAAGATACCAAATTTAAAATAGTAATATGTGAATCAATTAAAGGGACTTAATACATAATAGATATACCTAAAAAATAACTTTTACCTATTTAAGCACTATAATTTTCCTACATGTCACATAAATCCGCCACTGGCATGCTACTACATGTGTTGTGGTGGAGCTTACAGAAGGCTGAAAAGATCTTTATTGACTTTGATTTGGCAATTCACGTGCTGACAATCTTCCACTGCAAGGATGGAATACGTATTACATGCATTGATTCACTTTCACAATTCACAACTATTCCTTGAACAATGTGATAAAGTTGGATAAGAAATTGAACAATATATATATATATATATATATATATATATATATATATATATATATATTGTTGTTTAGCTCAAAGTTTTCATTCACTTTATAAGCATAAAGCAATTCAAATAAAAGGATGGTCAATCATAGCAGATCGTAATAAATCCAAATATCAAAGGAATAAAATACAGGAGACAGTAGTAATAGGTTAAAGGAAGGAGGGTGAAGATTTCTTATTAATGACATTGGTTTGGTCTGCCTCTCCATAGAGAGGTTCAGAGCCTTACAGTGATGTATAATCTCTTCTTTTTAAAGTAGATCTGAAGAAAACGAAGAAGCCCCCCCTTAGGGTTTTTTATCTTAGTATTTATAATTAGGAGATTTGCCAGCTGGCACCAAGGGGTTGGGACCACATAGAGGGGACGCCCTCGTAAGGACGGCCTGGCTGTAGCCTTAGTTGTCGCATTAGATAACTGCCCGATAATCTTATTAATAAATAGATGTACCATTTATTAATCATGAATAGCCTTTAATAAATACATTGGCCTCATTTATTATCATAAAATCAAATTTTAACCCATACATATATAATATATAGAGATAGAGATAGAATTCATCCGAAATGCTATTTTGCCGAATAAAAAAGACAATTTTTGTACATACATGATGCTTTTTGTTTTGAAGATTGGCAAATTTAATCGATTTGAAGAGAAGATTAGACATGAATTTGATTGTATCTAATTGCACATATAACATAATTTACAAATAATATAAAAGTACTACAATTTGTATCATATTGAAAATATAAAGATATCACCAATATATACATAATATTCACATTTATATAAATAAATGCACTAAACAAGTTTACTGAGAAACAAAAAGTTCACAAACCATAAATGTGAACAAGTAAGAACAAAACATCTTGATAGATATTAGAAAACCATGTTTGTACAATTGCATGTTTCACCTTGTACCCTTATATATCTTCCTTTCTTATTTTTTTTTTCTTTTTTCCTTAATAATGTTTCTGATACTTGTAGCTCTTGACCCTGAGAAACTTAGTAATTCCGAAGTTCTTCAAAGCATGGGGAGAGTACAACTTGTTAAGGAGTATGCAATTTATCTGAACGAATGAAGGAGCTCTTATCACGGAGTCGTTTGACACCTTAGTATGGACTTATTACATTCTGTGATTAAAGAAGGTCCAAAGGTTAGGTCTTCTGCTATAATTCCTACTAAATTCCTTCCATTAAGAGATAATAAAGAAAATGTCAAGATATCAAAAGACATATATGTGAACTTGGAACATGTGATTTTAAGTAGCTATAGTCTAGTCTAAAAGAAACAAATATATTAATAATGAATGTTCCCGTGAACTCATTTTGGAAGGTAGGTAACTTCCAAAAAGGGCCTATTAATTGTTACTGTCCCTGCCAAACAGACCCTTACAATCAACTAGGAGAAAAGCAACAAAACACAACTCAAAGTCCATAATTTATGGTACCAGATTTCGATAGTGACAAACCAAGACCACTATCCAAAGTTCAAACAAAATTATTTAAAAAGGTGACAAGAAATGTTTAAATCTATTATAAGGAGGTTTATGTCTCATTTTATTCTCTGATTGAGTAATTTCCTTTCTATAGTTTTCTTTTACTTGGAGATCAGTATTACTCTGTATATACTGTGAGTTTCTTTCTTTCTTCCTAAGTAAATTTCCGTTGGCATTTTTTACAAGTAACCACTCTTTCTTCGTTAAAGATCTCTCAATATTTTTCCAGTTTTCAGTTTCATAGTTAAAAGAATTTAATTTTTTGTATACATAAAAGAAAATAGAAGCCTCTCTCTCACACTATAACTATACTATGCTTCATTTGGTAGAGCAAGAGGTCGTATTAGCGACATTTGTTTAGGTCAAAGCACTCACTAGTGGCTACGTCTCAATCATATAAATAGTGAGTAAAATTGTTGAATAAGTAACAAGAAAATTACAACGGGGGTAGTCTTTTACAGTGGGAAAAAATTCTCTCGATTATTTTGTATGCTTTCTTATATTAGTAGATTGCTATTTAAGTATAACAAAAATTATAATCATTTTCAGCTATATTTTTACATTCTTTGACAAGTTTTAAGCACATTTTGTAAATTTATTCCCCATTCAGTAAACTATGAATATCTGATTTCCATATTTTCATTTCTTAGTTTCCTATTCCCTAATTGGTAATTTTTCCTAGTATAAAACAGAAAGCAACCCTTTTCATACAACTACGCTTCCTTTACTACACAAAAGAACTCTAACATCTCTAGTTCAATTCCTTTTTATCCCCTAACCCCATACCCTCTTAAAAAATCCAAAAAAAAAAAGAAGAGAAAGTGAAAAAAGGAAATCAAATCCCTTTAATCAAGAATGTCTTCTTGCTACTGCTTCTTATTGATTAATCTTGTTTTCTTGATTTCAATTCAACTAACAATTTCCTCATCATCAGTTGATCTAATCCAAAAAACATGCAAAAACACAAAATACTATGATCTTTGTGTATCCTCTTTAAAATCTGATTCCACAAGCCTCAAAGCAGACACAAAAGGCTTAGCAACAATTATGATTAAAGTTGGAATGGTCAATGCCACAGCCACAAATTCATACCTTTCTTCCAAATTACTACTTAATACTAGTAGTAATAACAACACTACAAATAATGATACAATTCTAAAGAAGAAACTTCTTAAAGATTGTGCTGAAAAGTATGGTTTTGCTGCTAATGCTCTTCAATCTTCTCTTCAAGATTTGAATGATGAAGTTTACGATTATGCTTATATGCATGTTATGGCTGCTGCTGATTACCCTAATGTTTGTCATAATGGATTTAAGAGAAATCCTGGAGTTGTTTATCCTCCTCAACTTGCCATTAGAGAAGATGGATTCAAGCATATTTGTGATGTTGTTTTAGGTATTCTTGATGCCCTTGGTTGGTGATATATTTCATCTTTTTCTTGCTTCTTTCACGTGATGTTGTGAATTAATGTAAACTTTCTTATTGTTTAATTTTCTGTTTGGGTGGTCTTGTCTATGTGTAGATTTCAAGAAATTAAACGAGGATTTGGATGTTGCCCTTGTTGACTCTTTTTTCCTTTCGAATTTATTTTCAAACCTTGAAAATGTTAATAAGTGTAAGATGTTATAAACTAAAGCAAAAGACAAGAACAATAGAACAAGAACAATAGCAATAGAGAGAAGAGTAGAGAGAGTTCTTCTTATTGAGTTGAGAGGGGTGAATTACAATGGTAGAGAGCACCTCTATTTATAGGGAGGAGGAAGATCTTGCTACCAATAATAGAACTCTAAAATCTCTCTACTTAAGTACATTAAAGACATTCACCTTAAATAGAAGTGTAAGAATATTCTATTTCATAACACTCCCCCTTGAATGTCTATTCAATGATGTGCCTCATAAAACCTTAAAACCAAAACCCAATGGGAAAAATTAAAGTAAGGAAAAAGAGTACACATGTTTGAATATGCGCCTATTGGTTGCCTCGTTAAAAACCTTGCAAGGAAAACCTAGTGGGACAAAACCTTGTAAGGGAAAAAGAGTGCAACGCACATTAACTCCCCCTAATGAGTACATCAATTTAAGCCTTGAGCATTTGCATTCCAATCTTGAAATCATCACTCTTGATAGATATGAACATCTTCATATAATGTCGTGGAATAGCTCTTCAATATCTCCATAGATGCATTCTCAAATCCATCATGCGTATAGTTATGGCAAGATTCATATGTACACAAATTGTACTTAGGATGCGGTACTTCAGGACCAAGAATTGCATATGCTTCAAGCAACTTAAATCTTTCAAGTTAAGTCATGTAAGTCACATAATAGACTTTAGCTGCATATCAAAGTTTCATGTCATGCTAAACAAATAAGGTATCGAAAATTGATTATACATACCTTTGACTTTATAGTTTCAAGCATATGAACTACAGGTTCAAAGCTACATGTCTTTCATATGGAATCAATTCTTCTTGAATTGTATCTCTTCCATTTAGTTGCTTTCTTTGGGTCAGTAAATGCGTAAAGCATGCTTTGCAATATGTTGCAATTTGAATTATCCCTTTTATGAACTTCAGGTTCATATCATGATATTCGGGGATTTACATATACAAATGATAATTCATCCCATGTAACCTTTTCTCAAGTGTTTATCATGTCTCCCCCTCATGTTAGTAAAGCTAACATGTTTCCTCAACTTTGGAAAATCATCTTTGTGCATTATGTCAATATACACAGCACCTTAATAATAAGATGAAATTATTTGGTTCCTGACCTTGAACCACTTGTGAGGGGAGAATATACTCTCGTATACAACTTATATCAAACTGATATACACAACTTCGTTCTCATAAGGAACAGTTTAGCTATTAAGTGGAAGCACTCAATAATTATCTTGCTAAACCAACTTTGATATAAACCAACTTATCAAGATGAACTGTCTTGAGTAGAGAATCTGGAAACTATGCTCGAAGTTAGATTACTGAGCGATTTACCTCGCAAGCACTGCCAGGCTGCGGGTTAATAACAATGGCGCATGTAACCATATCATAGATGCATCATATGTGGTATACATGGCAGGTGAATGGACCCATATTCACCTTTGATATTTCCAGAATTTAGGGCTTCAACCCGAACTCTTTAGTTGGTCAGTTCATTATTGAGAACAAGTGATACAAGAGTATTCGTAAAGAACTTTCTAGTTCTTTAATATTCACCTATGTGAATTTGCACATCATACTTAAAATGAGATGGCTAACATGAATGCCAACTGAATAAATTATCAATATTGGTAAACTTCAAATTTACACCATGACATGTGCACTTATCAATAAACTTCGAGTTTATTATGACATGGCTTTATATACCAATAGATATCCACTTTATTGTGGCATTCTTTCGTTTGTGTAGTACAAACTGGAGAACAAAGCGGGTAGCTTTTCATATACAAATTACCCCGCTACAAGTTGTAGTAATAGGAGAATCAAAGCCTTCCTTTATTTATAGTCTCAATATAATCAATCGCTTTCGCGTGTACTTTGGAAACTGAATAAGTTTCTTTGAGACTTACTACAGCACAATACTCAATTGTGTTTCTCCAACATAGTAATAATTGGCTCTTCGAGAGCTCTCAATTAATTTTGTACTACCACAGACTGAGGTTCGAGATCCTCACATTCTTGCATTCAGTATATTCAAGAGTCTCAGGCTCAATAGATTCTTCGTGAATCTCGGAATTAATCAAATCATGAGCGTCCTCATGTGATTCTTTCATAGTGTCATTTACATCGTTCTTTTTCCTCTTTCTAGGATTTCGATCTTTGGAACCTAATGGTCTGCCACGCTTCTGGCGTGCATTTGACTCATTGGATATGACACTAGATATTTGTCCAATAGGGACTTCAATACGGATCGGAACATTTTCCGCGTGAATGTGGGATTTCGTTATCCTCTTCAAGTCCGTAAATGCGTCAGGCATTTGATTTGCTATTCTTTGCAAATGGATAGTCTTTTGTACCTCTTTCTTTCAAATAGTGGTATGTGGATCAAGATGAGATAATGATACATTTTTCCACAAAATTTCCCGTTTGGTTTCACCAACTTCTCCCCCTAATTTTGGGAAAAGTGTCCCATCAAATTGACAGTCTGCAAATAGTGCAGTGAACAAATCTCCTGTCAATGTTTCGAGGTAGCGAATAATGGAGGACGATTCATACTCAACATATATTCCTAACCTTCTTTGCAAACCCATTTTGGTGCGGGATGGCGGTGCTACAGGCACCTATACTGCGCATCCAAAGCTTCTTAAATGGGATATATTGGGTTCATGACCCAAAACCAATTGCAATGGGGAATATTTGTGTCAATTCGTCAGTCAGAGACGAACTAGCATTGCTGCATGCAACGTGGCGTGACCCCAAACCGAAGTGGACAGCCGACGAACTAGCATTGCTTCATGCAAAATGGCGTGACCCCAAACCGAAGTGGGCAGCCGACAAACTAGTATTGTTGCATGCAAAATGGCGTGAACCCAAACCGAAATGGGCAGCCTCGTTTTCATGAAGAGTTCAAGATTATTCTCATCTATTATCCATTAACTTTGCAAACGCAAGGTTGCGTGATGGCAACAAGCACACATTAGACCATCTACAGGATGCGTCTATCAAGACCATGAAATACCTAAACTACCCACTAGGTGGGTGAATAGGTCCACAAATGTCCCCTTGTATACGTTCCAGAAACTGGGGTGACTCAGTCCCAACCTTTGTTGGGGATGATCTGATAATCAGCTTGCCTTGATAACACGAAGTGCAAGGATATTCATTACTTGAAAGAATTTTGAAATTCTTTAACGGATGCCCATATGAGCTTTCTATAATCCGTCTCATCATGGTTGATCCTGGGTGACCCAGTCGATCATGCCAAAGTACAAATGTATTGGACTCAGTATTCTTTAGATTTACTATTGAATGTGCCTCAATTGCACTAATTCTTGTCCAATACAGGCCACAAGATAAAGACGGGAATTTCTCAATAACCCTCTTTTTGGCCGGAGACATTCTTTGAAGTGAGGACGAGATATTCAAGATTATCTTCATCCATTGTCTCAATATTGTAGCCATTCCGGCGTACATCTTTAAAACTCAACAAGTTTCTCATAGACTTGGAGGAGAACATAGCATTCTCTATGATTAACGTCGTGCCCTTGGGCAGAGTTACAATGGCTCTTCCGGAGCCTTCGATCAATTTACTTTCCATGGTATGACATACAAAAGAAATACAGGAACATAAGAATAAGCAAGTTCAATTCCTTTTGTGTCACATAATATTTTCAAAATCTGCTACTAACAGTTGACAAACAAAATAAGATATGTTGTCCATAATCAATTACTATGCAGTTTGAAAATTTCAGCGTTTTTCATAAGACAATCGATTATTAAACACACACAATCGATTGTTGGAACATAGACAATCGATTGTTAAACACACACAATCGATTATTTGTTATTTTTGAAAAACTTCAGAGCATACTGTCTTAAGACAATCGATTGTTAAACATCGACAATCGATTGTGGATGATTTTTGAAAAATTCCAGATTACACTGCCTAACGACAATCGATTGTTAGATATAGACAATCGATTGTGGGTGTTTTTTGAAAAATTCCAGACCTCACTGTTTCAAGACAATCGATTGTTAGACAAAGACAATCGATTGTTGGCTATTTTTGAAAAATTCCAGAACACACTGTTTCAAGACAATCGATTGTTAGCCAAAGACAATCGATTGTTGATCAATTGTTTTTCAACTTTCATGCGAAAATAGTTGATAATCGACTAGTTTTTCAGGCTAGTCGATTACCCCCACTGGAAAATAAAAGTTTTATTGATATTTGAACATATTGAAGATATTCTAAAGAACTACTACTAACATTGCTTTATGAACTAACTAATACGAGCTAATGCTAATGACTATTAGTTTATTCACTAACTAATACAAATAAGTAGAACAAAATCAAATAACTCCATCTTCTTTCATCACGGATCCATCTCCGATTAGGTGGTCTATTTTTCCATCGGGTTGCTCAAAGAAGTCTGCCACATCCAGGTGGGTGATATCCTCATTATCGTCATAGACAAAATTTGTTTCAGGGCCTTTTCTCTTTCGAGATGCTTGATAAAGGTCAACCAAGTGTCTTGGTATACGGCAAATCCTAGACCAGTGCCCATTTCCACCGCAACGATAACATATAGTTTCTGAACTATTTGCCTTAGGATCTTCTGGACCCCGTTTCTGCTTTCGGTGGTTATCTCTCTTTGGGGGGTGACGGACTTCTTTGGAATTTCTTCCTTGTCCACGTCCTTGGATTTGACCCTGTTTATGACCGTGATCATGGTCCCTTTTATGTTTGGCATAATGCGAGTGCACCATATCTGCTTCAGGCAGTGGTGTAGACCCAGTTGGTCTATTTTCGTGATTTCTCATGAGCAGATCATTATTTCGCTCAGCCACTAGTAAGAGAGAAATCAGTTCAGAGTACTTCGTAAAGCCTTTCTCTCGGTACTGTTGCTGCAGTACCATATTGGAGGCATGAAACGTTGTAAACGTTTTCTCAAGCATATCGTAATCGGAGATGTTATCTCCACATAGCTTCAGTTTAGAAGTAATTCTGAACATAGCAGAATTATATTCAGAAACGGACTTAAAGTCCTGTAGCCTCAGATGGGCCCAATCATATCGTGCTTGTGGCAGAGTGACCAACTTTAGGTTGTCATATCTCTCCTTTAAGCTGTTCCACAAAACGAGTGGATCCTTGACGGTGAGATATTCAATCTTCAAACCTTCGTCAAGGTGGTGGCGCAAGAAAATCAAGGCCTTCGCACAATCTTGGGTTGATGCTTTTTCTTTATCTTTGATGGTGTCTCCGAGACCCATAGCATCCAAGTGGATTTCAGCATCCAACACCCATGTCATATAGTTCTTGCCCGAAATTTCAAGGGCACCGAACTTTCTTTTCATAATGTCAGACATACTCGAAAATTAAATTAGGAAGAGGGAAAATACCTTGGATTTTCGAGAATGATACTTGAGACGGTAGAGTCTCGTGCTGATAACGTGTTATAAACTAAAGCAAAAGACAAGAACAATAGAACAAGAACAATAGCAATAGAGAGAAGAGTAGAGAGAGTTCTTCTTATTGAGTTGAGAGGGGTGAATTACAATGGTAGAGAGCACCTCTATTTATAGGGAGGAGGAAGATCTTGCTACCAATAATAGGACTCTAAAATCTCTCTACTTAAGTACATTAAAGACATTCACCTTAAATAGAAGTGTAAGAATCTTCTATTTCATAACATAAGAAGAATTTTTACGTAATCAGATTATTTAAAACTAATTACAAATAATTTTTTATAAGAATTAAAATTAGTAGTCGAGAAGAAATGATAATTGAAAATAACTATTTATAAGTAACCTTGAATATAGTATAGATTTTTTTATTATAATAAGTTTACACATATTTTTTACCTTATCTATATTACTATAAAAGTATGAATCTCAATGTCGAATCAAAATAACCTTAAACATTTAATTTATATAAGGACGGAATCATAATAACTTATAATATAATATTAAATTTTGGATGAGTTATATATAGGATAGGAGATATATGATGAACCGAATATATACCATAAAATGAATCCAACTTTGATTAGAAACGTATGTCTATAAAGAGTTTCTTTTTAAGAACAAAAAATCTTGCACCAAAACTTCTGAATTTTTTAGGAAAAATATTCCTATTCATATTAGTCGTTTAACTTTTGCTTCTTCTCAATTTTTATCTACTAAATTTTTGAAAGCTAAAGTGTTATTCCAAAGAGATAATATATGCGGTATAAAATTAGAATTTTGAAGTCTACTAACAATAATATTTTTATCTATCTATCAATATCTATATTATTATAAAAGCACGAATATATTGTCGGTTTAAAAAATAATTTTGTACTATTAAGCATAATAACTCATAATAAAAGAACATAACTAATATTATCCTTATAATCCTATTAGTATCATGATATAATACTATACGTTTGGAATCCTACATGATTACTTGTAAAAACCTTATTAGTATAATTACTTTGGGGCTGTTTAATTCATATAAAATTGAATAAGCAAATATCTTTATTCATGTAATCCTATTACTTTTAGGATATACTTCTTTAAAATTTTAATTATTAATTTAATTTGAAAAAGTTTTTAATGTCCTATTACTAATTTAATTTAAGAATGTATTATATTATCCAAATCTATTTAGAAAATGAGAGCCTATATTATTATAAAATTATAATACAATATTAATATACTAAAATAGCCCTAAAATATTAAATGAAAGAACTCAGGAGGAAAGGACATAACTACAATAACCTATTTTTAGACTACATACATTCTATGCTAACTTTTAATATTTAAACTTTTAAAATTAATAAAATTTTATCTATTAAATTCTCATTAAAAATATGTAGGAAGGTTTAGTAGAATAAATTTTATAAGAATCCTCTGTATTGGCAGTACATTACCAATATATAATGTCTAATACGAAGAAAAAATAAAAGTAATATTAAATGGACTGCATAAAGAGTTGACATTGAGAAAAATACCCCCACGATTATTTTATTTTATATTCGAACTGTTTTTCTACTCAAATAATATTTTTTTAATCAATTTTTTGTGTAATATTTAAAAATACCCAATTACTAAACAACAACCAAGGGGTCGTTTGGTTTGAATACGGCTTATGTTGGAATAAGTTATACATGTATAAGTTATGATGAGATAAGTTATGCTGGGATTGTTTTTATCCATTATTTGTCATGTTGTATTAAATATGACAATTCCATGATTTGTAAGAAGAATGTATAAGTTATACCGGTGCTAATTACCCCACTCATTATAAGGTATAAGTTATCCTGATGTTAATTTTAATCCTGGAATAACTTATATCTAGTTTGCTGTCACGACCTAGTTCACTATTGCGAAAATTTAACAACCTTTACGAAACGATAAAGAAAACTGAATAGCATAAGAAAATGTATAGAGTGTTGCCTGGCACATACACTTCAACTCAAAATAATGTAACAAGATCCAAGACCCGGAAACTCACAGGCAACACAGGCTAAGAGTAATAACATAACATACGGCTCTAACATCCGTAAGTGTCTATAACAACTGAATACATGAAATGGAACTGCTAACTAAAAGGTAGAGTAGAAGGAGACTCTTCGGATCTGCGGACGTGGCAGATGCATACCTCAAGTCTCCAAGTATAGCTCAAAAATCACTGATAGTGCGCTTGACCAGAAATACCTGGATCTGCACAATAAAAGTGTGCAGAAGAGTAGCATGAGTACACCACAACGGTATTCAGTAAGTTCCAACCCTAACCTCGATTGGGTAGTGACGAGGAAGGTCGAGGCCCTGCTGAGATAAACATAAGAATAAATATGAAATGAATAGACAGTAGAAAATGCAGTAAATCTCGAGTATCTAGCAAAACAATAGTAAAACTGAACAGGTTACAAATACAAATCTACCAATACAACAACACTCACTCAATATAAAGATACCACATGGAGCTCCGAGAATTGAAATCGCAGTTCTTTTTTTACAATATATGAGGATCTCCTGGGAATCGAACCCGTAGTCCATCATATCAATAACAGAGGATCTCCGAGAACTGAACCCGCAGTCCATCATACCAATAACAAAGGACATCCGGGAATTGAACCCGCAGTCCATCGTACCAATGACGGAGGATTTCCGGGAATTGAACCCGCAGTCCATCGTACAGATAATAGAGGATCTCTAGGAATTGAACCTGCAGTCTATCATACAAATAACAGAGGATCTCCGGGAATTGAACCCGCAGTCCATCATACCAATAACATAGGATCTCCGGGAATTGAACCCGCAGTCCATCATACCAATAACAGAGGATCTCTGGGAACTGAACCTGCAGTCCAGCTTATCAATAAACACATCACAACAAATCAATACTAACAGGAAGAAGCTAAGTACAAGCAAAAGATAAAAATCTAGAATCTAGCATGCTCGCAGGAAGACAGATGTTACAATTTAGTCAAGTAGATAAAATAAGTTACTAGCATGCTTTCCCTAAGCTAAAGCAAGTGAAATTGCATTTTTAACAGTTAAGTACGTGAAGAAACACAGTCTAAATAAGTCAAGTAATTTGAATTTTCAACAACTAGCACAATTACGCATCCGTCACCTCGCGCACAAGGCATTTAAACAACAGCAAGGATATCCTAAGGGGAGAGGCCCCCCACACAAAGATAGACAAGTCACTTACCTCGAACCGGTACAAAACCGCTAAGAAACAATGCTCTTGCCACGAGCATCCGACTCTGAGTGGCCCAAATATATTCAAACCGATTTCATATTGTAAATAACATTATAAGTAACTAATTATACTGTTAAAATTAAATATAAGGCGCGAAAATAGGTGAAATGACCAAAATGCCCCTAAGTCCAACATCTCAGAATCGAAATTATTTACATTTTCAGAAACCTCATACTCTCACGAGTCTAACCATATAAAAATCACCCAAATCGGAGGTCAAATTCCCCTTCAAATCATCAACGTTAGGCCTAAGATTTTTACCCCAATTTTCATTCAAAATCTGAAATTAAAGCTTGAATTCGAGATTAGATTAGTGGGTTTTAGTCATAGAGGAGTAATGAATCATTACCCAATGGTTTCCTCCGAAAATCCCTCAAAACATCTCCCAAACCCGAGCTCTCTAGCTTGAATTTGATGAAAATGGAAGAAACCTCATTTTTGAAATATTAATATCTGCCCAGGTATATAGTGAATCACGATCGCGAAGAGAGGGATGCGATCGTGAAGAGTAAAATAGAGGCTCAAGGAAAGCCCTACGCGATCGCGGAAAGAAGCATGCGATCGCGGACGAGGATGAAATGGCCTTACGCGATCGTGTAAGAAGGAACGCGAACGCGAAGAGGGGAGAGGTAGAGTTACGCGATCGCGAACCAACCCTGCGATCGTGATTAAGGAATTTGGGCCCCTCCGAGATTGGCCTATGCGATAGCATGAAATGGGACGCGATCGCAGAGAAGGAATAGGACCTGCAAAAGCTGAAGAATTCTGCAATCTTTTTCATCACAAAGATGCCCCGTTGGGCATCCGAAACACACCTGAGGCCCCCGAGACCTCAACCAAACCTATGAACATATCCCATAACATCATTCAAACTTGTACCAATCCTTAAACCGCTTAAAACAACGCCGTAAATGCAAATTAATCAATAATTTGAACTTAAAACTTGAAAACTTAACCAAACTCGCTTTCGATTCAAAACCTAACCAAAAAACGTCTAACTGACCTAACGGTGCTACAGCAACTTCCGGAATCTTGTTCCGACCCTCGGATCAAAAATTCACTATCGGACTGGAAACTTCAAAATTCTAACTTTCGGCATTTCTAGCCTAAATGAGCTACGGGCATCCAAAATACATTCCGAACATGCTCACAACCCTGGAATCGCGTAACGGAGCTAACGGACCCATCGGATTTCCGTTCTAAGGTCGTCATCACATTGTTATGATTACGGACCCTTTTCCAATACTTAAGCTCTCATTTAGGGACTAAGTGTCCAAAAATACTCCGAATTCTATTACCGAACATCCTGGCAAACCAAAATAGCATAAATGAACTTAGGGGAAGTAGTTAATAGGGGAACGGGGCATAAATTCCAAAGACGACACGCCGGGTCGTCACATCCTTCTACACTTAAGCATTCGTTCGTCCTCGAACGAGCATAGAGAACATACCTAAAGTAGCAAAAAGATGAGGGTATCGGCTGCGTATATCCCGCTCGGTCTCCCAAGTCGCCTCCTTGGCCGGCTGACCCCGCCACTGAACCCTTACTGGAGCTATATCCTTTGACCTGAGCTTTCGAACTTGCATGTCTAATATTGCCACTGGCTCCTCAATATAGGACAAGTCATTGTCCAACTGGACTGAAGTGAACTCCAACACGTGAGACGGGTCACCGTGATACCTCCAAAGAATAGAAACATGATATACTGGATGAACCCCGGCCAAACTAGGAGGTAAGGCAAGCTCATAAGCAACCTTCCCAACCTACTTCAAAATCTCAAATGGGACAATGAACCTCGGGCTCAACTTCCCTTTCTTTCCACACCTCATGATGCCTTTTATAGGCAAGACCCGAAGCAAAACCTGTTCACCAACCATGAAGGATACATCACGAATCTTCTGATCTGCATAACTCTTCTGTCTGGACGGGGCAGCACGGAGTCTGTCCTGAATCACCTTAACCTTCTCAACCACATCCTGAACCAAATCAGTGCCCAATAGCCTCGCTTTGCCCAGCTCGAACCAACCCACCAGGGATCTGCATCTCCTACCATATAAGGCCTCATAGGGCGCCATCTGAATATTGGACTGATAATTGTTGTTGTATGCAAACTCAGCCAATGGCAAGAACTGATCCCAAGACCCTCTAAACTCAATCGCGCACGTACAGAGCATATCCTCAAGAATCCGATTAGTGCGCTCGGACTTTCCGTCTGTCTGAGGGTTAAAATATGTACTCATGGTCACTCAGGTACCCAACTCGTGCTGGACGGCTCTCCACAACAGTGATGTAAACACTGGACCCCTGTCTGAGATGATAGAAACTGAAATGTCGTGCAGACAGACAATCTCCCTGATATAAATCCCTGCTAACCACTCACTGGAATGAAATGAGCGGACTTGGTCAGTCGATCCACAACAACCCAAATAGAATCAAACTTTCTCGCCATCAGAGGGAGACCAGTCACAAAATCCATGGTGATATTCTCCCATTTCCACTCCGAATCTCCATCTGCTGGAGTAATCCTCCCGGTCTCTGGTGCTCAGCATTTACCTGCTGACAGTTGAGGCATCTAGCTACAAACTCTGCTATGTCATTCTTGATCTGCCTCCACCAGTAATGTTGCCTCAAATCCTGATACATCATCGCGGCACCCGGATGGATGGAGTATCGCGAGCTATGGGCCTCGGTCAATATCAACTCCCGAAAATTATCAACATCGGGCACACAAATCCTCCCCTGCATCCTCAATGCCCCATCATCTCCAATAGTCACATCCTTAGTATCGCTATGCTGAACTATGTCCCACAGGACAAGAAAATGAGGGTCATCATACTGTCGGTCCCTGATACGATCAAACAATAAGGACCGAGAAACCACACAGGATAAAACCCGACTGGGCACTGAAAGATCCAATCTCACGAACTGACTAGCTAAGACCTGGACATCCATTTCCATAGGTCTCTCTGAAGCTGGTAAATATGCCAAACTCCCCAAACTCTCTGCCCAGCGACTCAAGGCATTGGCTACCACATTGGCCTTGCCCGGGTGATAAAGAATAGTAATATCATAATTCTTCAGTAGCTCCAACCATCTCCCATGGCGCAAGTTAAAATCCTTCTACTTGAGCAAGTGTTGCAGACTCCGATGATCCATGTAAATCTCACAAGGCACAACGTACAAATAAGGATGTCAGATCTTTAATGCATGAACAATAGCAGCTAACTCAAGGTCATGGACATGATAGTTCTTTTCATGCACCTTCAACTGTCTGGACGCGTAGGCAATCACCCTACCATCCTGCATCAACACTGCTCCAAGTCCAACTCGTGAGGCATCACAATAAACCGCATAGGACCCCGAACCAGTATGAAAAATCAGAATAGGGGCTAAAGTCAAAGTCGTATTGAGCTTTTGGAAGCTTACCTCATACTCGTCTGACAACTGAAAAAGAGCACTCTTTTGGGTGAATCTAGTCATAGGGGCTGCAATCGACGAGAACCCTTCCGCAAAACGACGGTAATACCTCGCTAGGCCAAGGCCCCTCCGAGATTGGCCTATGCGATAGCATGAAATGGGACGCGATCGCAGAGAAGGAATAGGACCTGCAAAAGCTGAAGAATTCTGCAATCTTTTTCATCACAAAGATGCCCCGTTGGGCATCCGAAACACACCTGAGGCCCCCGGGACCTCAACCAAACCTATGAACATATCCCATAACATCATTCAAACTTGTACCAATCCTTAAACCGCTTAAAACAACGCCGTAAATGCAAATTAATCAATCATTTGAACTTAAAACTTGAAAACTTAACCAAACTCGCTTTCGATTCAAAACCTAACCAAAAAACGTCTAACTGACCTAACGGTGCTACAGCAACTTCCGGAATCTTGTTCCGACCCTCGGATCAAAAATTCACTGTCGGACTGGAAACTTCAAAATTCTAACTTTCGGCATTTCTAGCCTAAATGAGCTACGGGCATCCAAAATACATTCCGAACATGCTCACAACCCTGAAATCGCGTAACGGAGCTAACGGACCCATCGGATTTCCGTTCTAAGGTCGTCTTCACATTGTTATGATTACGGACCCTTTTCCAATACTTAAGCTCTCATTTAGGGACTAAGTTTCCCAAAATACTCCGAATTCTATTACCGAACATCCTGGCAAACCAAAATAGCATAAATGAACTTAGGGGAAGTAGTTAGTAGGGGAACGGGGCATAAATTCCAAAGACGACACGCCGGGTTGTCACATCCTCCTACACTTAAGCATTCGTTCGTCCTCGAACGAGCATAGAGAACATACCTAAAGTAGCAAAAAGATGAGGGTATCGGTTGCGTATATCCCGCTCGGTCTCCCAAGTCGCCTCCTTGGCCGGCTGACCCCGCCACTGAACCCTTACCGGAGCTATATCCTTTGACCTGAGCTTTCGAACTTGCATGTCTAATATTGCCACTGGCTCCTCAATATAGGAAAAGTCATTGTCCAACTGAACTGAAGTGAACTCCAACACGTGAGACGGGTCACCGTGATACCTCCAAAGAATAGAAACATGATATACTGGATGAACCCCGGCCAAACTGGGAGGTAAGGCAAGCTCATAAGCAACCTTCCCAACCTACTTCAAAATCTCAAATGGGACAATGAACCTCGGGCTCAACTTCCCTTTCTTTCCACACCTCATGATGCCTTTTATAGGCAAGACCCGAAGCAAAACCTGTTCACCAACCATGAAGGATACATCACGAATCTTCTGATCTGCATAACTCTTCTGTCTGGACGGGGCAGCACGGAGTCTGTCCTGAATCACCTTAACCTTCTCAACCACATCCTGAACCAAATCAGTGCCCAATAGCCTCGCTTTGCCCAGATCGAACCAACCCACCAGGGATCTGCATCTCCTACCATATAAGGCCTCATAGGGCGCCATCTGAATATTGGACTGATAATTGTTGTTGTATGCAAACTCAGCCAATGGCAAGAACTGATCCCAAGACCCTCTAAACTCAATCGCGCACGTACAGAGCATATCCTCAAGAATCCGATTAGTGCGCTCGGACTTTCCGTCTGTCTGAGGGTTAAAATATGTACTCATGGTCACTCAGGTACCCAACTCGTGCTGGACGGCTCTCCACAACAGTGATGTAAACACTGGACCCCTGTCTGAGATGATAGAAACTGAAATGTCGTGCAGACAGACAATCTCCCTGATATAAATCCCTGCTAACCACTCAGCTGAGTAAGAAGTACACACTGGAATGAAATGAGCGGACTTGGTCAGTCGATCCACAACAACCCAAATAGAATCAAACTTTCTCGCCATCAGAGGGAGACCAGTCACAAAATCCATGGTGATATTCTCCCATTTCCACTCCGAATCTCCATCTGCTGGAGTAATCCTCCCGGTCTCTGGTGCTCAGCATTTACCTGCTGACAGTTGAGGCATCTAGCTACAAACTCTGCTATGTCATTCTTGATCTGCCTCCACCAGTAATGTTGCCTCAAATCCTGATACATCATCGCGGCACCCGGATGGATGGAGTATCGCGAGCTATGGGCCTCGGTCAATATCAACTCCCGAAAATTATCAACATCGGGCACACAAATCCTCCCCTGCATCCTCAATGCCCCATCATCTCCAATAGTCACATCCTTAGTATCGCTATGCTGAACTGTGTCCCACAGGACAAGAAAATGAGGGTCATCATACTGTCGGTCCCTGATACGATCAAACAATAAGGACCGAGAAACCACACAGGATAAAACCCGACTGGGCACCGAAAGGTCCAATCTCACGAACTGACTAGCTAAGACCTGGACATCCATTTCCATAGGTCTCTCTGAAGCTGGTAAATATGCCAAACTCCCCAAACTCTCTGCCCAGCGACTCAAGGCATTGGCTACCACATTGGCCTTGCCCGGGTGATAAAGAATAGTAATATCATAATTCTTCAGTAGCTCCAACCATCTCCCATGGCGCAAGTTAAAATCCTTCTACTTGAGCAAGTGTTGCAGACTCCGATGATCCATGTAAATCTCACAAGGCACAACGTACAAATAAGGATGTCAGATCTTTAATGCATGAACAATAGCAGCTAACTCAAGGTCATGGACATGATAGTTCTTTTCATGCACCTTCAACTGTCTGGACGCGTAGGCAATCACCCTACCATCCTGCATCAACACGGCTCCAAGTCCAACTCGTGAGGCATCACAATAAACCGCATAGGACCCCGAACCAGTATGAAAAATCAGAATAGGGGCTAAAGTCAAAGTCGTATTGAGCTTTTGGAAGCTTACCTCATACTCGTCTGACAACTGAAAAAGAGCACTCTTTTGGGTCAATCTAGTCATAGGGGATGCAATCGACGAGAACCCTTCCGCAAAACGACGGTAATACCCCGCTAGGCCAAGGAAACTGCGGATCTCTATAGCTGAGGATGGCCTGGGCCAACTATGCACGGCCTCCACCTTCTTCGGATCTACCCGAATGCCCTCACTCGATACCACATAGCCTAGGAATGCCATAAAACTCAACCAAAGCTCATATTTTGAGAACTTTGCATACAATTTCTTTTCTCTCAAGGTCTGAAGCACTGTCCTCGGGTGCTGCTCTTGATCTTCCCGACTCCGGGAGTATACAAGAATATCATCTATGTAAACAATGACAAATGAGTTGAGATAGGTCCTGAATACACTGTGCATCAAATGCATAAAAGCTGCTGGGGCGTTGGTCAGCCTAAATGACATGACAAGGAACTCGTAATGACCATACCGAGTCCTGAAAGCAGTCTTCGGTATATACGGATCCTGAATCTTTAACTGGTAATAACCTGAGCGCAAATCAATCCTAGAAAACACTTGTGCACCCTGAAACTGGTCAAATAGATCATCAATGCGAGGCAACAAATATTGGTTCATTACTGTAACTTTGATCAACCGGCGATAATCGATACACATGCGCATAGAACCATCCTTTTTCTTTACAAACAAGACATGAGTACCCCAGGGTGAAACACTGGGTCGAATAAAACCCTTATCAAGAAATTCATGTGACTGATCCTTACACTCAGAAGGAGCCATACGGTAAGGAGGAATAGATATGGCTGAGTGCCCGGCAACAAACCAATACCAAAATCAATGTCCCAATCGGGTGGCATGCCCGGAAGATCAGTTGGGAACACATCGGGAAAATCACGTACCACCGGAACAGAGTCAACAGAAGGGGTATCAGCATTGACATCTCTCACATAGGCTAGATATGCGGCGCACCCCTTCTCAACCATACACTAAGCTTTAAGATAGGATATATCTCTAATGGGAGTGAGATCAAAAGTACCACTCCACTCAATAAGTGATAATATCAAAATAAATCATATCAAGTAATAAAAGATTTGCCATGGTCTCAAGACCACGAATAGTAACCAAACACGACAGATGTACGCGGTCCACAATAAGAGAATCTCTCACGGGAGTAGAAACACAAATAGGAGAGCTCAAGGTCTCTCGGGATTTACCCAAATACGGAGCAAAGTAAGATGACACATAAGAATAAGTGGAGCCTGGATCGAATAAAACTGATGCCTCGCTGTGACTAACCAATATAATACCTGTGATAATAGAATCAGAGGCGATAGCCTCGCACTGTCAGGAATGGCATAAAATCTGGCCCGGCCCCTCCTTCGAGGGCGACCTCTATCTCCCCGATCCCCACCCCTGGTTGGCTGGGTAGGTAGGATGGCAGGTGGAGCTGGAACAATGGCCTGCTGACCCTTTGGAGCATGCTGAGGCTGTGGAGTCTGAGAAGGCGCACCCCTTCCTCATTTGGGGCACTCTCTAACCAAGTGGCGGGTATTCCCGCATTCATAACAAGCTCTGGGAGAGCGTGGTGGCTGTGACTGACTGGATCCACCCCTGCTAGACTGGCCTCTGGAGGTACCCTGCGCAGGAGGCACACTAGAAACCGGAGGTGCATAATAAGGCTCCTGAGATTTGGGATGAGCTGGAATACTGCTGGATGAACGAAGAGCTGAGTGAACTGGGCGACCCATATAGCCCCTACCATGACGTCCTGCTCCTGAAGTACGGGTACCAGAGAAATGACCAGACTCTCGAGACCTCTTGGCCTCTCTCCCCTCTCACTCTCTGACATGCATACCCTATATCCTCCAGGCTATATTGACCACCTGTTGATATGGTATATCCATCTCCAACTCTCCCGCCATGGCTGACCCTATGGAAGGAATAATACCCTCGATAAACCTGTGAACCCTCTCACGAACAATAGCCACCAAAGCAGCTGCATGCCTGGCCAACATAGTGTAACGAATGGCATACTCAAATACAGTCATAGGGCCCTGGTGCAAGTTCTCAAACTCCATGCGCCATGCATCTCGGAGGCCCTGAGGAACAAAATCCATCTGAAACATATCTGTAAAATGAGTCCAAGTTAGGGAGGCAGCCTCGTCCAGGCTGTCTAACTCAAAGGTGTGCCACCAGTCATAGGCGGATCCCCGACGCTGGAAAGCTACAAAGGAAACCCCACTCGAAACAGTAATACCCATGGTGCAGAAAGTGCGGTGAAAATCCTCCAAAAACCCCAAAGCATCATCTGTAGATAGTCCGCTGAAAATTTTAGGGTCATACTTATTGAACCGCTCCAATCTACGCTGCTCATGCTCTGAAGCAAGTGCCCCATCCTCGGGCAAACCGGCACTGCAGGCTGGTCAGGAATAATATATAGAATCGGCCCCATATGCACCCTCTACTCTGGAGTGCGGGCTGCGGGAGTCTGGGCTCCTCCCACGGCCTGGGACGTGGCTGCAGGAAGTGGAAGTAACCCTCCCTACGATAGCGCGGTATGCATGCTCATGAAGTGCATTAATACCTCTTGAACAGCTGGAGTAGTTGTGGTTGTGGGCGTCTATGGTGCCTGAGTCCTGACTGGGTCCGCTGGTGACACTTCGGTGGCTGCTCGCGCAGGTGCTCTGGTTGCACCCCGCCACGTCCTTGACCCGTGCCCGGCCCCTGCCTCTAGTGGATGCAGGAGGGGGTGCGGGTGCCTGATCGTCCCGGGTCGTGCGTGTCCTCACCATCTGTGAGAGAATAGAAGACAGAAGTTTAGAATCGAGGTCAAAAACATAGAGTTACAAGAATTCAATGAAGTGAAGATTTTCCTAAATAGTTACATAGCCTCTCGTAGATAAGTACAGACGTCTGCGTACCGATCAGCGAGACTCTAAATAACCGGCCTGTGATCTGTGACTCCTATGAACCTAGAGCTCTAATACCAACTTGTCACTACCCTAGTTCACCAATCATGAACCGGTCATGACGGAACCTAGTCTTTGTGACTAGGTAAGCCTAACACATTGCGGAAATTTAACAACCTTTACGAAACGATAAAGAAATACTGAATAACATAAGAAAATGAATAGAGTGCCGCCTGGCACATACACTTTAACTCAAAATAATGTAACAACCTCCAAGACCCAGAAACCCACGGGCAATAGAGGCTAAGAGTAATAACATAACATACGGCTCTAACATCCGGAAGTGTCTATAACAATTGAATACATGAAATGGAACTGCTAACTAAAAGGTAGAGTAGAAGGAGACTCTTCGGATCTGTAGATGCGGCAGATGCATACCTCAAGTCTCCAAGTATAGCTCCGAAATCACTTATATTGTGCTCGGCCAGAAGTACCTGGATCTGCACAACAAAAGTATGCAAAAGAGTAGCATGAGTACACCATAGCGGTACTCAATAAGTGCCAAGCCTAACCTCGGTTGGGTAGTTACGAGGAAAGTCGAGGCCCCACTGAGATAAACATAAGAATAAATATGAAATGAATAGATGGCAGGAAATGCAGTAAATCTCGAGTATCTAGCAAAACAATAGTTAAACTGAACAGGTTACAAATACAAATCAACCAATATAACAACACTCACTCAATATCAAGATGCCACATGGAGCTCCGGGAATTGAACCTGCGGTCCATCATACCAATAATAGAGGATCTCCGGAAATTGAACCCATAGTCCATCATACCAGTAACAAAGGATATCCGAGAATTGAACCTACAGTCCATCATACCAATAATAGAGGATCTCCGGGAATCGAACCCGCAGACCACATACCAATAACAGAGGATCTCCGAGAATTGACCCCGCAGTCCATCATACCAATAATAGAGGATCTTCGGGAATGGAACCCGCGGTCCATCATACCAATAACAGAGGATCTCTGGGAATTGAACCCGCGGTCCAGCACATCAATAAACACATCACAACAAATCAATACTAACAGGAAGAATCTAAGTACAACAAACAGATAAAAATATAAAATCTACCATGCTCGCAGGAAGACAGATTTACAATTTATTCAAGTAGAGCAAATTAGTTACTAACATGCTTTCCCTAAGCTAAAATAAGTGAAATTGCATTTTAACAGTTAATTACGTGAAGAAACACAATCTAAATTAGTCAAGTAAGGTAAATTTTCAACTACTAGCACACGTACGCGCCTGTCACCTCGCGCACAAGGCATTTAAACAACAGCAAGGATATCCTAAGGGGAGATGTCCCGCACACAAAGTTAGACAAGCCACTTACCTCGAACCGGTATAAAACCGCTAAGAAACAATGCCCTTGCCACGAGTATCTGACTCCGAGTGGAACAAATCTATTCAAACCAATTACATATTGTAAATAATATCACAAGTAACTAATTACACTGATAAAATTAAAGCTAAGGTGCGAAAATAGGTAAAATGACCAAAATGCCCCTCAATCAAATAATATTTACATTTTCAGAAAATTCGTACTCTCACGAGTCTAACCATATAAAAATCTCCCAAATCAAAGGTCAAATGCCTCTTCAAATCATCAAAGTTAGGTCTAAGAACTTTACCCCAATTTTCATTCAAAATCCGAAATTAAAGCTTGAATTCGAGATTAGATCAGTGGGTTTTAGTCATAGAGGAGTAAGGAATCATTACCCGATGGTTGTCTCTAAATATCCCTCAAAAAATCTCCCAAAATCGAGCTCTCTAGCTTGAGCTTGATGAAAATGGAAGAAACCTCGTTTTTGAAATATTAATATATGCCCAGGTATTTAGTGAATCGCGATCACGAAGAGACGGACGCGATCGCTAATAGTAAAATAGAGGCTCCAGGAAAAGCCCTACGTGATTGCGGAAAAGAGCATGCGATCGCGAACGAGGATGAACTGGCCCTACGCGATCGTGTAAGAAGGAACGCGAACGCGAAGAAGGGAGAGGTAGAGTTACGCGATCACGAACCAAACCCTGCGATCCCGATTAAGGAATTTTGGCCCCTCTGAGATGGGCCTATGCGATTGCGTGAAATGGGATGTGGTCGCGAAGAAGGAATAGGACCTGCAACAGCTGAAGAATTCTGCAATCTTTTTCAACACAAAAATGCCCCGTTGGGCATCCGAAACACACCCGAGGTCCCCGGGACCTAAACCAAACCTACGGAAATATCCTATGACATCATTCAAACTTGTACCAATCCTTAAGCAACCTAAACCAATGCCGGAAACTCGAATAAATCAATGATTTGAACTTAAGAACTTCAAAACTTAACCAAACTCGCTTTCGATTCAAAACCTAACCAAAACACGTCCGATTGACCTAGAATTTTTCACCATGTCCCAAATGACATGACGGTGCTACAGCAGCTTCCAGAATCCCATTCCGACCCTCCGATCAAAAATTCACTATCGGACCGAAAACTTCAAAATTTTAACTTTCGGTATTTCTAACCTAAATGAGCTACGGGCATCCGAGATATATTTCGAACATGCTCCCAACCCTGAAATCACCTAACAGAGCCATCGGATTGCTGTTCCGAGGTCGTCTTCACATTGTTCTGATTACGGACTATTTTCCAACGCTTAAGCTCTCATTTAGGGACTAAGTGTCCTAACACATTCAGAATTCTATTACCTAACATTCCCACAATCCAAAATAGTAGAAATGAACTTAGGGGAAGCGGTTAATAGGGGAACGGGGCATAAATTCCAAAGACGACCGGTCGGGTCGTCATAATTTCTATAATTAGATTTTGTGCAAATCGCATGATAAAATTAAAAGGATATCTTAGCAAGCAGGAATAAATATGTTGATCAACTAAATAAAAGGTTGATTGTAAAACTTTATAGTAAGAATAAAAATATTCTTCAGTTTTTAATTTAGCAGAAAATGATACTGATAATTGCTAGCAAGAAAAATACTTAAATACCTTAATACCAAATAGTCTTCTACCATACATGTTTGTTGTCAACTTTCTTATTTCTTATGTATGTTAGTGCAACCGTATATAATAGACTATGTTAAAATTGAGTATCTATTGTATATAGGTTGATTTTGAAGGAACAATATACCCATCATGCTACTGAAAAACTTAGATATGCCGAATAGCTTATGTAATAACACACATATGGTATATAAAAGTTTTGACAATAACGTTATGCATGCAAAAATTATAATACCGGTTAATGTGCTTCTAAGTATATTCTTATCCCTGAATTCACATTTCGTCTTCCGAAACTAAGGAATATCCTTTTAAATTTGTGCGAAAATAATTTTAAATATGTTTATATTTTTCATATATAATAAATAAAGTATAAGCACAAACATCATAAATACTGGACTATATTTACCGCAATATATTTTCTTGCACGAACAAATGTATGTTGTACTTTCAAGATGGATATCAAGATCGGCAACAAGAGTTCTGATTAAGGCGGAGCAACCAACACATTAGGAGGAAAAATACACACATAAATATTGCCACAAAGATGTGTTCGTTAAGATACCAACACATTAAATATTTTTAAGCTATAATATATAATTATCTAATTAGCATGACAAAATTGATCATTTGTGTAAGTTTTGATGATGTCTTTTTATTTTAAATTTCTATGTTATGATAATATAATAATATTTTTCGGCATTTAGATGATTGTTGTATTAATATACATAAAATTTCTCTCATTAATTAAATTTGATGATTCCTCCATATAAATAAATGTTTAAGTCATCATGTACCATTATTAACGTGCAACACACTTCATAGATACTAGTTAATATATACGGTCAAACCCTTTCTATATCAATATTCCTATATAAAAGTATTTATTCACTATAAAAGTCGAATTATTCTCGGAATCATATATTATATTATATTATAGTATATATCTTTTATAACAGTACTTTATCATAACAATTAAAAAATTTATAACGAATAAGATTATTATAGAGAGGTATTGAGGGCAGTGCAAATTAAATCCTTTTAGCCAGTGGGCAGTAGTCATGATTTGATGATAGAATTCGTTCTTTTTAGAGTGTTGTATCTATTTTACCAACCCCATTAGAGCAAGTTGGGAAAGGGAAGGGAATGATGAAAGCAAAAAGTGGGAAGATTTGTCCCCTGCAAATTGTCTGTCTTTTTTTTTTTTTTTTAGATTTGAGAAAAAAGAATGAAAATATATAAGAGATGTGTATTAAAGGTAATTGTTGAATCATTAAATCCAGCATACTGAACTCATGCAAGAAAAATCTTGAGAAATTGAGAGATTATGATTTCTCGTCTACATAAATCTTTTCGCGATCGTTTTAGTTCAACTTATTTATGTGTCCACTAAAATTCAGTTCCTTTGACTCTCGCAACATTAATGAAAAATGTTTTTTTTTTCAAACTAAAACAATATATAGAAAGTAATTAAATTGTTTCCTTTTCACTTTCTTCTTTATCTAATATACCAATCTTTAGTTTCTCTTCCTCTCATGAATACCATGGTTTCCAAACAAAAGGATAATTATTCTCCCATCTTACTGCTCGTTTGGTTGGTGAACAATATTTGGGATTCTTTTAATTTCTCATTGGTGTCTGGTATTCGCTTTGGAGTCTGATCAAATTTGGATTTACATTAAAAAATTCTATATTTGTTGGGTAAAATGCACCTTAACAAAGACGACTTGAACCATAGAATTCTGGTTAAAGATGAATGAATACATAACAAGATTATTTAGTAAGTATACATACTTTTATTGGTAGATGTTTAGTTTATTAGACTAAAAATAGAATTTGCATGTATATAATATAAATACGTGTTTGATTTCAACTAAATAAAGTGGATAAACTTTTATGTTCAACGTCAATGAGCTCCCGAAAAGAGTTTTGAAGAAAAACAAATGAATCAATTTAGTGTTTAATTTCAGGATTACTAATCACGAAATTGTCATCCTATATCCTATATATAAATTGATCACACCAATTAAATTGAGGCATGTCATCAATTCGATTAGACAAACGTGTTTAACTATAACGTGGTCATTCTAGTCCTACCACGATTGCTTGAGGCTTGTGATATGATTCAAACATTAACATTATCGAAAGGAAAAAAATTTGATTTTCAGGTTTAAGTTATTTCAAAACTTGAAGACATGGGTAGAGCCACCCTATAATTACCTGGAAGTTATCATGAAAAGCATGCGTATAATTAGGAGTAATCTTTTACTATCCACATAAAAAAAAAAAACTCACAAATACCAAGCAATTGCATTATGAGCCTATAATTTCAAAATATGCATTGGTGATTATTCATTTTAGGCATTAAACCATGCAACTTTCAAAAACTCAACAACTTTGTCCTTTGCATGGAAAGGAGCATCACCAACCATGTTGTTGGGCAAAACTTGTTTTGCATAAATGGAACCTTTGAAAAAGAAATAGAGAATGAGAATCATTACCAGATTAAAATTTACCACTTTCGTGGTCTGTGCCATTGACAGTTAATTTGGGACTTCTCGATTAAGAAGTTAATTAATTCGGAAATGACCTAAAGAAATGGAATGCAACAAATAAGCAAGGAGTGTTGCTATTCGGCCAAACTTAATGTGACCCAAAAATAATCACACCCGTAAAATATCAGTAAAGCCCTTATTTTATCATTTGGTTTAATGGCCCTTTTTTTCCTTCAAAATATTTCCCTCCAAAATTAGTTAATAACTTTTGATTATTCCAAAATATTAATCCCATAAATCATCATTCTCTCAGCATGGGAAGATAAAAAGTCTTCGTATATACGGATGGCAGCCTTCGTATATACACTCAAGACATTTTTTTTAAGTACAATTATGTTTTTTTAAAATATAATTACATTTTTATTAAATACAATTATGTATTTGTTTTTAATTAAATGCAATTTATACGGATGGGAAAATCAAAAGTCTATTATGTATATGTCATACCATATACTTATGTTAAGATAGCTTTCATTAAACACATAATTCAGCACACTTCCCTTAGCCTAAACATGAATACTAACCGAAAAACTAGTTTGGACTCATTAAACCCGAATAACAGTCCACTAAGGAATGCATTACACATATCATTAGGGTTGAATTCAGACGACAGTTTGATGAATAAAGATGAATCAATCGATATTGATTCAGACGACAACTTCAATGATGGAGAAAATCCTGTTGACGATGATGATGATGATGATGATGATTACGAAAACCATCATTTAGAGGAAGAGGGAGAAGTTAGAGAGGATAGGGAAATGCCTAATGAGCTCAATAAAGAAGATCTTACAATTGGTCCAATTACTGGGATGCAGTTCAGTAGTAAGTATGTTCTGTTTGATTTTTACAAAGAACATGCAAGATTATTGGTTTTCGCATTGTCAAAAGAAAATCCAATAAAAAAAGCGGTGATATTGTTAGGTATATGCAATATGGTTGTGATAGGTCTAGGAAACAAAGGAATAAGCATGTTACCAAGAGGAAGAACTGTCGTGCTAGAATAAATCGAATTTTGGAGGAGAATGGTTCATGGCTTGTTTCAAAGGTGGTAAAAAAATATAATCATCAATTGGAACCAGAACTATCGTGATTGATGGTTGGACACAGATCGCTTAACAAGTCTCTTAAGAGAACTCTTGCAACCAAATATATTGCCAGCTTAAGACCCTCAAAAAATATAAGAGCCGGTGAAGTACTTGCTGGTGGCCCCGAAAATCTGGATTGTACACCAAAGGACTATAGAAATTATATCTTGAAAAGTAGAAGGTTTATTTGCAAGAAGGAGATGGACACTCATTACTCAAGTTCTTTAGTGACATGCAGCAAAAAAATAGGAAATTTTACTATTCCGTAGATGTTGATAGTTTTGGTCGACTTTGTAGTGTCGTATGGGTTCATTCACACTCTAAGGTTGCATATGAGGAGTTTCATGATGTAATATGCCTTGATACCACATACTTTGTGAATCGATACAATATGCCATTTGCTTCATTTGTTGGTTTCAATCAGTAGTCAGTCCATACTTTTGGGATGTGCTCTTATGTCTAGTAAGGATATAACAACTTACAAAATGGTGCATACATGGCTTGGGGATCTAAACAATATTCATTCATTAGCTATCATGACTGACCAATGTGATAATATTAAGGCTGCCATCATTTCTATGATGTCAAATACAATACATAGATATTGTATATGGCACATATTCGCAAAGTTGCCTACGAAGTTAAGCAGGGTTCTTGATGGTAAGATTGCAAAGGTAGAATTTAAGGCTTTAATCCTTGATAGCATTAATGTTGATGAGTTTGAGAGACGATGGACTGATTTTATTGAAAAATATAACTTAGAGGAAAGAGATTGGTTTTATAAGCTTTATTTGGAGAAGGAGAAATGGGTTCCGGTAAAAGACCACTTTTGGGTTGGGATGTTGTCCACACAAAGAAGTGAATGAATGCATGCTTTCTTTGATGGATTCATCACCCGGCAAAGCACTTTGAAGCCTTCGTTCAGCAATATGAGCTACCCATAAGAGCTAAGTTCGAGAAAGAATTGGAAGCTAAATATAGGTCAAGGTGCTTTGAACCAAAATGTTTATCTGAATTTGCATGGGAGGAAAATTTTCAAACAAGTTATACTCGTGAAGTATTTGAATTTTTTCAAGTACAGTTAAGGAAATTGTACCGCTATGAAATTAGCTCCCCAGAAGACCATCAAGCAACAGCTCTGGTAGAGAATTACATTATCTCAGATTATTCGTTCGGGAGTTTTAACACTAGAGATCCATTTGTATTCGCGGTTGAATATACACATATTGGCGAATATCTAAGTTGCAATTGTAAGTGGTTTGAAACAAGAGGTATTCTATGATGCCATATACTTAAGGTGTCGTCTCATAAGAGGATTAATAATGTTAATAAGAGGTATATATTGAGAAGGTGGAGAAATGATGTTGTTTGTCTGCACTTGAAACGTTTCTTTTTTTGAGTTTACCCACGTATGACTTTTGAATACATGATGTACAGGGAACTATTAAAGCATTTTGAACGGGTTTGTGATATAGCATTGGACACTGAAGTGATTAGGCGATATATTAAGTATCATTTGAACAGATTGGAGCATGACCTTTTGAATTGGGATGATGATCAAATGATAATTCCAGATTGAGAATTGGAAGATAAACATGATGGTGTGGGTGAGCGTGGGGTGAAAGTGAGGGTGAGGGTGTGGGTGAGGGTGGGGGTGAAAGTGAGGGTGAGGGTGAGGGTGAAGGAAGAAATATAAGAGATCCTAGATACGTAGCTTCTCGTGAACGTCCAAGGTTGAATAGATATAGAGGGCGAATTGATTCATACTTTAGAAGTTCACAAAAGGCTGGTGGAAGTGGAGGTAGAGGTAATAGGAGGGGTAGATGTGGTGGTAGCGGTGTTGGAAGAGGTGTTGGCAGAGGTGGTGGTAGAAGTGGTGGTAGAGGTAGTGGTAGAGGCCGTTGTAGAGGTGGTAGAATTACTGGGCTAGCGGAAGGAATTGAGGTAAAGTATAACAAATTATTATTATATTTTTTTCCAAAAAATACATTGCTTATTAGTGTTATTTACTCTATACATCAAAATGATGCAACAGTACAAGCACACAGTAACTTGCCTGATCTTAACGATGAAGCAGACTGGGAGATAGAAGACTTGACCATTTAGTTTGAGAAGGTTTAAGTTTGAATATTATTTAATTTGATTTGATATGGATCTTTTTGAATTTTTTGACGTTGTTTTGTAATAATTTAAACGTGTGATATGATAACTATCCTTGTTACATATTTCTTTATTTTATTGTTACTTCATTTTATCGGACTACACTAACCAAATGTGATTAGAAGTGAAAGACTTCATACATTATAATCAGTTCAAACTAAGAACTAAAATACTCACATTTAGTTACTATAAAGAATTTATTATTCCCAACTGTTTTAGTAGTGTGTAGGTAGAATTAGGTTGAATTTTAAGTCCAAGATCCGGGTGGGAAATATGGTGGGTCAACAGGTGCTGCCCTGCGGCTCTATCTCAACCACGACCTCGTCAACAGCCTCTGGTGTCCTCAGTAGGTGGTAGAGGCGGTCGTCCGTCACATCTGGTAGCACGGGTTCTCGCCATCTGCGAGAGAATAGAATACATAAGTTTAATTTGCGGATCAACAAAGTGCATGACAAGAATTTCAAGATTCTAAGGTTATCCTAAAGGTTCAGCAGCCTCTTGAAGATAAATACATACGTCTCCATACCAATCTGGGAGACTATTAAACCGAATCAATACTCGCGAGACCTAGTAACCTAGGCTCTGATACCAACTTATCACGACCCCAAAATCCGATCGTGACGGCGCCCAACACAGTGCTAGGCAAGTCCGACCAATTAATCTCTCGCAACCCTTTATGTATAATTTATTTCCAATTAACATGAATTAATGCCAAATTAATATGATTATAACCTTGAAACAGTAGTTAAAACAGTGCAGAAAAATATACAATCTCAATACAAATTTCACCGATCTAGCGTCACGTGTCACGAGCCTCTAATAAAAGTTTGAGCATCACCCTATACATAGAGTTATCTAGAATGCAGAGAAATAAAGAGGATAAGGGGAGTAATCAGGTCCTGCGGACTCCATGCAGCTACCTTGATGACTCCGGTGATAATTTGGATAGCAGCTGAAACTCAACTATGCCTCCGGGATACCTGTATATGCACACATGATGCAGGGAGTAAAGTGAGTACCCCGACTCAGTGAGCAATAATAATAAATAATGGTTGAAGGAAAGAAAACTCGTAAAAACACTATGCAGTTCTATAGTAAAATAGTAAGAGCATTTTTACAGCAACTGAATGAGTAAAATCAGTTAAACCCTTTTTAAGTCAATATTCCTCTCATTTACTTCTCACGATAACCGAACTCATAACTTTACTACTACGGCATGCAGCCCGATCCACATAGAATACTACTGTGTCATGCAGCCTGATCCAATAATAATAGTCGAATGCGCTCACTGGGGTGTGTGAAGACTCCGGAGGGGTTCCTTATGCCCAAGCGCTATGCTAATATGGCGTGCAGTCCGATACATATAATATACTACTGCGACGTGCAGTCCGATTCGTGTAAATATACATACTGTCCGGCGTGCAGCCCGATCCATAGCATATCAGATACCCTAAAAATGGGGTTCTCGACCCCTCTTAGTCAATCTAGACTTGGCCTCATGAGCACACTAAGATAAGACGGGGTTCCCAACCCACACGTTACTCTCACTAGGATTTACCAATTTCTAAAGCCGGTTCAATTTTATGTTTATCAGTTAAGAACATGACTGAGGGTATAATTTTGATAAGTAAAGTAAGGTCAAAATGCCCCTAAGGGTTCTACAGATCGGCACAAGGCCCTAAATATGGCAACTAGCGCAGAATGTAATGGTATTAATTAAGTCTCATCCGATAATACAGTAGATTCATCAATGGGGATGGACCAAGTCCGAATCTCCAATAATATAAGGCCTCACGCTCATAATGCAACACGTGTCTCATCCTAACATAGCACTATGTTGTGCATATCCGGGGTTTCAAACCCTCAGAACATCATTTATAACCATTACTCACCTCAAGCAGGTCGAAATCCTAGCTCGCTATTCTCTTACCTCGCAAATCAACCTCCTCGAGTGTCGAATCTGATCAAAACCACAAGGAATATGTTAAAATCGGCTAAAGGAACATAACCCAATCGAAAAGACTCGAAAAACATTGAAAATCACGAAGTTGGCAAAATTTGAGCCTCGGGCCCACTTTTGGGAAAATTATGAAATTCACATCACCGGATTCCTCGTCTCCCCATGAGTCCATGCATATCAAATTTATCAAAATCGTAGTTCATTTGACCCCTCAAATCCCTATTTTAAGCTCTCTTAAGTTCAAGCCCTAAACCACCATTTTTGACCTTTGCTTCCTTAATTATTAGTTTAAGCCCATGTTTGTACACAATAAAATCGAATTCTAGGTTCAAGAGTCCATACCTGATTAAAGCCCTCGAAACCTTCTTCAAAATTGCCTCAAAGTCCTCAAGGTTCGAAGTCCAAAATGTTACTCTTTCAAAAATTCATGAAGGAGATAATCTCTCTTAACTACCATCATTCCACTTCTGCGGATGAAATACCGCTTATGCGGTCAACGCCCTCTTCTGCGGACGATTCACTTAAGACCACTTTTCGCTTCTGCTGGACCGCTTATGTGATTCAACATCCCGCTTCTGCGGAACCTGACCAGGCTCCTATTTTCTCTTCTGCACTCCTCAACCGCTTCAGCGTGACCGCACCTGAGGTCCCATAGCCGCAGGTGGAAAACCATCAGATACCAACAACTTGAACTTGCAATTAAACTCCAAAAACCTTCCGTTTAACCATCTGAATTCACCCCGAGGACCCCGGGACCTCAGCCAAAAGCACCAACATATCCTAAAACCTCATTCAAACTTGTTCCAAACCTCAAAACACATCAAACAATGCTAAAACCATCAAATCACATCAGATGCAAGCCTAAGTTTCTTAAAAACTTCCTAGTTACGCATTCGATAAAAACCCCGACAAAAACACCTCCGAATGACCTAAAATTTTGCACACATATCCAAAATCACCTAATGGAACTACTGCAACTCTCAGAATTCCATTCCGACCCTCGGATTAAAATCTCACCTATCAACCGGAATTCGCCAAAATACTAATGTCACGACTCAAACCTGGTCGTGATGGCGCCCAACCCAAAAGCTAGGCAAACCTGACCAACGTTCCCTCTCCCTTCATCAATAAATTCTCAAACCGACAGTTTAAGGAAAAATATAATAATTTCTGAATAATAATCCAAATAATATTAATAGAATAATATGAATATAATACAAATCTAAATAAACACTCCCAAAAGATCTAGGTCACGAGTCTAGAGCCTCTAAACAAAAACTGGACAATAATAGTTGAACAAAAACATAAAAGTTTGGAAATTCCTATAATAGTAATAAACTGAAATATGAAGAGCAGCCAGGTCCAGTGAACGTCAAACAGCTACCTCAATGACTTTGAATAATATCTGGAGACTACGAGTGTCAGCTAAGCCTCCGGTATACCTGAATCTGCACACAAGGTGCAGGGAGTAGGGGAGAGTGCTACCGACTCAGTGAGTAATAAGCATATATAACGTCTGAAGGTAAGAAATCCACGAAATTCCACAAAGCAAAACTAAAACTAACAGTCTTATACCTTAGCTACGAACTTACAGCAAAGTAATATCAAATATCAAGTATCAGATAAAGATGCAATGCAATGCACATGAAACCTCTGCGGCGTCCAGCCCGATCCGTTTAACGTCGGCAATGCTCGCTAGGGGTGTGTACAGGCTCCGGAGGGGCTCGTACAGCCCAAGCGCAATATCATCATATCATCATATCATCGTTGCGGCGTGCAGCCCGATCCATACTCAGTCCACAATATACATATGAGTCACATAACATATCCAATTTATCTTCGAGATTCCAATTATTAAGAAGAATATCATTTAATTATTTATTTTCAGGAACAGTGACTTAACCTCTCATAACAGTGTTTAAACATAGGACTGAGATTAATGATTATACAAATCATGTTATCCCAAAGATATTCATCCTATACGGATGCTACAGATCAGCACAAGGCCCCAAACATGGCGATAAGCCCAGATATATTCACTACAGGGTGCGTATCAGCGGCCAATATATTTTATCCAGCTCTTGGGATGGACCAAGTCCCAATCTCCAATCATATACAATCCCGCACCTTCCATGGGGTGCGATTCACGCCCTAACATAGCATCACATGTGATAAACCGGGGTTTCAAACCCTCAGGCCATCATCTATACAAACTACTCACCTCTAACTGGCCATATACTAGCCCGCGATGCCCTTTCCTCTTGAATCGACCTCCTCGTACGTCGAATCTAGCCAAAACCACAACGAGTACATCACATTACACTATATGATCAATACCCAATCAAAAATAATCGAGAAGCATCAAAAATCTCGAAATTGACAAAACCCGAACCCCGGGCCCAATTCTCGAAACTCAAAAATTTTTACAGAAAGTTTTTCTTCATCTTCTCCTGATTCCGTACATATAAAGAACATCAAAATCGGAATCCGTTTGACCCCTCAAATCGACCCCTAAAGGTCTCATAATCTCAGGCCTCAAAATCCTATTTTTCTACTGTTTTTCATGAATTAAAGGCTGGAATTATGGTTTATAATCACCTATAAATGAGTTTTAATAATCAAATAACTTACCTCTGCGATACCTACTGATTTTCTCTCTTAAAAATCATCTCGGAAGCTTCTTCCTGTTCAAAAATTGGAAGAAAACTTGACCTGCTCATTATAGGTATATTGTTCACGCGTTTTACTGCTCCCAATAGGTTCCTTGTGAAATTCGAATGAACTTAGGCTTTTGAATTACTCAATTGGACCTTATAATGAAGAAGATATGTAGGTTTTAAGATTTGCAAGTAGTGCAGGTTTTTAATATGCCGTCAGGGGCAATTTCGTCATTAACTTGAAAATCTGGGCAAACCTTGGTAAAACAGCCATAAAATCCTCATACGATGTCCAAATTCGACGATTCTTTTTGCTACGGGTCCATAATTACGATACAGATCTATTTCTTTTTCAAAACAATAATATGAGCTTATTTGTTCAATATGATATCATTTACGCTTGAAGAAACGACGTCGAAGAATAAGAAAAACGAGTACAACGCAACCCAAACCTATCCGAAACTCACCCGAACTCCTCGGACCGCATACGAACATATTAAAATATCACATTTGATCATTCAAACTTAGTTGCACTCTCGAAACACCAAAACCAACATCAAACACCAAATTTATATCGGATTCAAGCCTAAGTTCTTCTAAAACTTCCGAAACACACATTTGACCCAAAAACCGACCTAAACACCTTCGAATTATCTGAAAATTTTCACGCATATCCAAAATCACCTGACGGAGCTACTTCAATAGTCGGAATTCAATTCCTACCCCTGGATCAAAATCTCACCTATCAACCGGACTTCGCCAAAATTCTAACTTAGCCAATTCAAGCCTAAATCTACATCAGTCCTCCAAATTCAGCTCCGATTGTGCTCCTAAGTCATAAATCAACACCCAAAACTAGTCGAATCATTGGAAATCCATTCTGAGTCCTCTAACTTGTAAGTCAACATTCGATTGACTTTTCCAAACTAACATTTTCATAAAGGGACTAATTGTCTCATTTCTACCCAAACTCTGTCTGAATTACTTCGAATTCACCAAACACATATAATGAAACATATAGAAGTATAAAACAGGTAAAATGGGGCGGAGATTCCTGAGACGACGGGTCGGATCATTACATCCTCCCCAACTTATACAAACACTCGTCCTCGAGCGCGCTCAGAGTTGTACTAGGGGCCAACCAATACCTGAATGACCTTACCAACCATATACCCGGGGTGATCCCACGTCGCCCTAACTCACATAGGCCCGATAATACAACACAACTGAAATTTCACAGTCCATCCAGATCATAACCGTAGGACTACATTGCACTTCCGAAACCATGCACAAGATCAGAATCTCACATTTATTCTCAGAATAAGCCTGAACCGGCTGTAATAACCCATACCTGCAACATCAAGTGCACTCACCTGATATACCGCATAATCCTAACACTCGAAACGATAATTTATATCCACAGTAGCTATCCACAACAATCATGTACCGAATAGAAACCCCTAATTAGTTGGAGTCTTTTTCCAACACTGTTATACTCTATCAATGATAATGAACACACAGTATTCCATAACCATTTCTCAGATCGACCATTCACGAAGACATTTCTTCGCTTTTGACTAATACCACAACAGATCTCCGAGCTGAAACCGATATTAACCTTCTGACAAGCTGAAACTAAATCTGGTCGTGTCCATTAATGACCCCAATGGTCTCTTCTGACTAAACACACCATCCTGGTGACATGACACATCAATACGAACTAAGACACAACCTACATAACATCCACACCAATAAGAGACAGCCTGAACATACTCAAGTCATGAAAATGACTCAAACGAAAGAGCTGTACTTTAAGCTCATCAATACCATTACAACACAAGGCTGGGACCCCGTCCCACATCATAGAAATAGAATGCCTGAATCTTTCCCGAAGGGTCAAATCTCCACGTAGCCTCACTATAATACGCAATCTCATCCAAACACTATTTCACATGAAGCGCCTCAAATCGCTATACTCGAACTTGACCACCATGCACAGATTGATTTCTGAAACCAAGAAATCCATTGTACCCATGGTGAAGCAAGTTATATACACCATTTAATCCTGAAAGGACACAACCAACGCATTTTTCGCCAAGCAACTCCCAATACGGACTTTCCTCAGAAACCAGGAAACAAGGCATATAAAGTAACACACCGAAACTATCATCAATGTCACACTGTTGCGGTGCTCAACCCGATTTGGATAACATACAGTGTGGCGGAGTGCCACGATTCATTCAAATATCTCACATAGGGAGATGCACATTGAGCCAAATTTGCCCATAATCACATAATACCGAGCATCGTTCGTAAGCACACTGAGTGCATAATCATATCTACTTATGGAGGTGTAACCTACAAAGCTCCACTCCTACTATAAATCTCGATATCATCGCAATTTATGTACCACTGCCCAAAAATCATTATACCTCGCATCACAGAAAAGAAACGCATAGATCTTCCCAGATCACTAGCAAATCCAATAACGGTCGAATCAACCATCCTTTATTAATACAATTCAGGACTAACCGAGCCAACTCAAGTAAAACAGATATTCAATCAGCTTACCAACAACCTCATTACCAAGAAGTCTGAGGCTGCCTCTTCCACTACTATAACTCATGCCAAAGTCGTACGCTACAATGCCCGACACCAAATAAATACTGAAGTCCACAATCTCGCCTGACGACATGCCCGGCCACCAGGAACGCACTCGAAAAGGTCCCTCAATGCCGGAGTTGAATCAATGGTAAAAACCTTTGCACTGACTTTTGCCACGAAGGCCTAAACAAGAAAAGAAATCCCTCTCAACCATCCGCTGGTCTTTTGAATGCAACCCACTCTCACTATAACATCATCCGATGCACCTCGCCACACAACCTGTGAAATCCTCCGGCATAGCCTATAACGAAATAGTCAAGATTAACCTAACACTGAGGCAACGAGTCTACACCCAATCTCATATCCAAAAATCTATTATATCAATAGATAAAGACCCACAACCAGACATAGACTGCATCGGAGAACTCCTAGTTTCAAACTCCATATAACATACAAATAACAATACCTCATTTCCACATTCCGCCATATGAAGGCCTATCACACATCGAGCACCAAATCATTCCACAAAATATATTCTCAAATTTCCCTGTGCCATCAGCAAACTCGAATATTAGCAGTCGATCCAACAAGAAGCAATCTCAATACTACTGAGGTATCATTAGTCTGATCACATTACCCTCCTTCCGAGACATATACTATCGTCAAATCCCATCCAATTACCAGTATCATTCCCTTGATTACCTGAGGCTACTCGCTGCCTAAGAACTTTATGAACTTCCTTTTGGAACTAAACTGAAACCTCGCACATTCCTCTCTCAGTCCTCTACAACATACCGCACCTACCATACTTCCAGGGATAACATGAGAACTAACGTCTCCCTTCCGCGTCGCATACTTCGAGCACTCAACTAGTCCAGAACTTTCATTGATCCCTTTTAGAAGAAAAATCATTA
Source organism: Nicotiana benthamiana (assembly GCA_034376525.1). NCBI lineage: Eukaryota > Viridiplantae > Streptophyta > Magnoliopsida > Solanales > Solanaceae > Nicotiana > Nicotiana benthamiana. The sequence goes on from CM067334.1 coordinate 132,830,389, forward strand.
CGCACTTCATGCCCCGCATGTCCATAGAAATATACATTTCCAACCCATGATGAAACCCAACAAGAATTCTCTCCCAATTCCATTTGCGTAAGCTAAACTGCCAGGACTAGATCCTTCTTGCTGAACCAAACAATGCAGGCTGTCAGTACTCACGAGCCTCGCTGCCCAACGCTTGTATAAACTCTTCACTTCGAACACATACAAAGAATCGATCATATCTTTACCACACCGATATGGTCCGCTAATAAGCTACTTCATTTGTATGGATTTCCTTCTTATTAATTTTTAACTTGATATACTCTCTTGTTGTAGCACCACAATGCCTCAACCCAAGCTTACCACATGAGACTCGAATGTAAGACCACACTGTCTAAGACCAATAGGCCACTATATACTCTCTCAAATGTACTCAAAAAGTACCACCTTCTAAAATGCCCTACTTTGAAGAACTTCATGTGAATTCAAGTCCACTACCTTTGTTTCCCAGATACTGATACATAGAATCCTGTAATTAACGTAAAATACCACAAATGTTGACTTGTTCTAATGAAAACACTGAGTTGGTCACCTACTCAACCTTAAAACACATGAGTGATACACATAGAATCTTAAACACATCAACCATTCTCAAGAGTCATCCACTCTTATGCCCACTGCAAATTACTTGACTTAACGAATCGAACCACTCGTGCCTTATCAGCACTCTGACACCGCAGGACATGATCTCATTCTGATACAACCAAATAACTTCCTTTTCTTTACACTAAGCATTTCTTACCCATAACTCAAGACATCCTATTATTTCCTCACATCTATGAAGCATCATATAACCTTTGCCAAAATTTTGCTTCACTCGTGCCATCCTCGGCTTTATATCTGCAACCAGAACTGATTCACCCGCATGCATCAAATCGGAACTAACATAGTACATAATCATACAATCAACTAAACAACCGCAACCTCCCCAACTTAGCTCGAAGACATATATACCACAACATATTGCTCTATTGCTATCGTAATATCATGGTAAGATTAAACTCACTCTTTCATAAGCTTGTGGAAACATGAATCATCAGAAATTTTTAACTCTTCTGCCAGTGTTGCATTCATTTACGCAACAGTTGAGCCCACTCTGTAGGCGACCAAATGTTTACTTAGTCCCATTTTTTTTCAAAAATTTCGGCAGAGTTTTCTTTGTAATTGAACCTACCCACCTCCAGAGAATCACAAAAACCATCCTAACAACACGTCCACAACTTGACAAAGCATCACAATGTATATCAACAAGATTAATCTCAATTCTACATGTATTCTACTATCAAAATTAAACATGGACATGCATCACACCCATTTGAATCATAACACATAGAAAATACCTTTCAATTACACATATAAGAATCACATCACTTCGTATCACCTCGCAGGAGATAACCCACCTACTTCGCCTCAGTATAACATTTCTGTATACTTTCCACCGTCATACACACTACACAGCTACTTAGTCTTCCTGAGTCTGAACTCGTATCGTATCATGTAATTTACTTTACCCCCACTAGGATACTTGAAAAGATTCTTCACGTGCCCATAACTCGGGCTTCTTATCGGACCACAATAGGAAACGAATCACTTGACAGTTTATCTATTATCCAGTAGACTTCTTCGTCACTACCAAGTCATACGATTGCATCACGCAGTACTAACATACACATCATACAGATACTAAACTGCTATTCCGGCTAATAGCGAGTATACCAAACATATACATTCCAAACACTTTCTCATATGATCAGCACCTCAGTGCTCAAGCCCTAGAAAAGATCCGGCCTCAAGTCCCAGACTGGCCCAACATCAACCTCACAAATATAACATCTCGCCCCTCGATCGGGGGATCGCGAGCCATCGAAGCACATATAATACCGAGCTCTCGTGCATCCATGCGAACACGTGGAAGAAATTTCAAGAGTTACTCTTTCAAGCTGAATCAAGGACGCACCATAAGATTCAAGAAAGTGGAGTGTTTCTTAAAGGTTTTGTAGTCTCCCAATGATAGATATGGACGTCTACATATCGATCCGCGAGACTCTACTAAATCGGCTCATGACTCGCGAGACCTAGTAACCTAGGCTCTAATACCAAATTGTCATGACCCAAACCCGGTCGTGATGGCACCCAACCCGAAAGCTAGGCAAGCGTGACCAATGTTCGCTCTCCCTTCGTCAATAAATTCTCAAACCAATAGTTTAAGGAAAAATATAATAATTTTTGAATAATAATCCAAATTATATTAATTGAATAATATGAAGATAATACAAATCTAAATAAACGGTGCCAAAAGATCTGGTTCACGAGTGTAGAGCCTCAAAACAAAAACTGGATAATAATAGTTGAACGAAAATATAAAAGTTTAGAAATGTCTAAAATAGTAATAAACTGAAATGTAAAGAGCAGACAGGCCATGCGAACGTTAAGCAACTACCTAGACGACTCTGAAGAATATCTGGAGACTACGAGTGTCAGCTATGACTCCGGTGTACATGAATCTGCACACAAGGTGCAAGGAGTAGGGGTGAGTTCTACCGACTCTGTGAGTAATAAGCGCATATAATGTCTGAAGGTAAGAAATCCAAGAAATGCCATAAAGGAAAGCTAAAACTAACAGTCTTATACCTTAGCTACGAACTTACAACAAAGCGTATCAAATATAACAGTCAAGTATCAGCTAAAGATGCAATGCAATGCACATGAAGCCGCTGCGGCGTGCAGCCCGATCCGTGTAACGTCGACGGCGCTCACTAGGTAAGTGTACAAACTCCGGAGGGGCTCCTACAGCCCAAGCGCAATATCATCATATCATCATATCATCGCTGCGGCGTGCAGCTTGATCCATACTCAGTCCACATTATGCATATGAGTCACATAACATATCCAATTTATCTTCCAGTTTCCAATTATTAAGAAGAATATCATTTAATTATTTATTTTCAGGAACAGTGACTTAGCCTTTCATAACAGTGTTTAAACACAGGACTGAGATCAATGATTATACAAACCATGTTATCCCAATGATATTCATCCTAGACGGATGCTACAGATCGGCACAAGGCCCCAAACATGGCAATAAGCCCAGATATATTCACAATAGGGTGCGTATCAGCCGCCAATTAATTTTATTTAGCTCTCGGGATAGACCAAGTCCCAATCCCCAATCATATACAATCCCGCATCTTCCGGAGTGTGAGTCACACCCTAACATGGCGTCACGAAGTGATATACCAGGATTTCAAATCCTCAGGCCATCATCTATACAAACTACTCAACTCTAACCGGCCGTATACTAGCTCGCGATGCCCTTTCCTCTTGAATCAACCTCCTCGCGTGTCGAATCTAGCCAAAATCACAATAAATACATCACATTACGCTATAGGATCAATACCCAATCAAAAATAATCGAAAAGCATCAAAAATCTCGAAATTGACAAAACCCGAGCCCCGGGATCAAATCTCAAAACTCAAAAACTTTTGCAGAAAAGTGTTATTCATCTTCTCTCGATTCCGTACATATAAAGAACACCAAAATCGGAGTCCGTTTGACCGCTCAAATCGACCACCAAAGGTCTCATAATCTCATTCCCCAAAATCCTATTTTTCTACTGTTTTTCATGAATTACCTCTGCGATACCCACTGATTTATTCTCTTGAAATCACCTCGGAAGCTTCTTCCCGTTCAAAAATTGGAAGAAAACTCGACCAGCTCATTATAGGTATTGTGTTCACGCATTTTACTGCTTCCAATGGATTCCTTGTGAAATTATAATGAATTTAGGCTTTAGAATCACTCAATTTGATCTTATAATGAAGGAGATATGTAGGTTTTACGATTTGCAAATAGTGCAGTCTTTTAATACGCCGTCAGGAGCAATTTCGTCATTAGCTTAAGAATCTGGGCAAACCTTGGTAAAACGGTCATAAAATCCTCATACGATATCCAAATTCGAATTTTTTTTGCTACAGGTCCATAATTATGATACAGATCTAGTGCGTCATTCAAAACAGTAATCGTAGCTTATTTGTTCAATATGATATCATTTATGCTTGAAGAACGACGTCGAAGCACAGGAAAAACGAGTATAACGCAGCCCAAACCTATCCGAAACTTACCCGAACTCCTCGGGACCGCATACGAACAAACTAACATCAAATTTGATCATTCAAACTTAGTTGCACTCTCAAAACACCAAAACCAACATCAAACACCAAATTTACATCGGATTCAAGCCTAAGTTCTTCTAAAACTTCCGAAACACACATTTGATCCAAAACCCGACCTAAAAACCTTTGAATGATCTGAAAATTTGCACACATATCCAAACTAGGCTAACAGAGCTACTGCAACCATCAGAATTTCATTCCGACCCCCAGATCAAAATCTCACCTATCAACCGGACTTCGCCAAAATTCTAACTTAGCCAAGTTAAGCCTAAATCTACATCAGACCTCCAAATTCAGTTCCGATTGTGCTCCTAAGTCATAAATCACCACCCAAAACTAGTAGAACTGTCGTAAATCCATTCCGAGTCCTCTGACTTGTAAGTCAATATTTGGTTGACTTTTTCAAACTAACCTTCTCATAAAGGGACTAATTGTCTTGTTTCTACCCAAACTCTGTCCGAATTTCTTCAAATTCACCATACACATATAATGAAACATATAGAAGCATAAAACGGGGAAAGCGGGGCGGATATATCTGAGAAAATGGGTCGGGTCATTACAACTAACTTCGCCAATTCAAGCCTAATTCTACACCAGACCTCCAAAATCACTTCCGATTACACTCTTAAGTCATAATTCACCCCTAAAGATAACCGAATCACCGGAATTCACATCCGAGCCCTCTAACTGAATAGTCAACATACGGTTTACTTTTCCAAATCAAGCCTTCCTTAAAGAGACTAAGTGTCTCATTTCCTACCAAAACCAAACCAATTCGACTCTAACTAACCCAATGCCGATAATGAAACATGAAAAAGCAATAAACGGGGAAAACAGGGCAGTAACACATGAGACGACAACCCGGGTCATCACAAGTTTATTCCAAAGAGATTCTGTGGCTATCTTCCTCCTATTTGCATAAATACAATGCTTTGATGTAATGGAAAGGACTGGGCTGTGACTCTCAAAAATGGTGTTCGTAGAAGACTCGTCAATAGGTGGAAACAATTTGTTGTCGACAATAATCTGAAGAAAAAGAATGTCTTTCTCTTTGAACTAGTTGAGACTACATCATGGGTTGTGATCTTCTCTGTTGAAGAGCTAGGATTTACTAATGATTAGATTGATAATTTTATCTCTTTAGTTATATGTAATGACTTCAAATGGATCGTAGTAATGGATTAATATGTTTGTTCTTTATAGTATTTTTGTGTTTTCTCCATTTATTATTGTTATATTTTTTTATTTCAAGAAGACTAATATTTATAAATAGCCAATATAAATTGGGAAGTCATTAAACAGTGCAGAAGTCCCCCCAATTTCTTTCTATCATTTTACAAACAAGAATAAAACTATGAAGATTATTATCTTTTTTCCAAAAAAAGTTTAAAAATCGACATTAATTTGCTCATTAATCAAAACCTAAACCTAAACATAAACCTAAATGAACTTAAATCAAAAGAGAACATAAACCTAAACTTAAACCTAAACAAGGATCTAGTAATCTTTGTAAGGATACAATATGATGGAGTTACGCTAGGCAGAGCGAGTGACCATCGGTTATTTTTTCACTTCCCATCAAAGTGGAATAGTGAAGATTTATAACCAAAATAACTTCCCCTAATTTATCCAAATATCAATTTAACAAAAAAGTATATTTATATTAAACTAAAACATTCACGTCGTCCATAGTATACAATCGTTACATGGATTAATCAAGTTTTCTAAGGTAAGACTATATGAGATAAAACCTATGAAGAGCACTTCTACTATATGGAAGAATTTTATAAAATAAAATAAAATGAAAACAATTTGTATAAGCGAATGGATAAATTAAAGACAAGCTTCTATAATTTATTATAGTCATGGAGGAGTGTAATGGTGCATAGAGGAGTGAAACATACTACTGGAATGTGTAATGGTTGCATGAAGGAGTATAAGGGGTTACTGGGAAGTGCAATGGATGCATGGAGGAGTGGAAGGGGTTGTTATTGGAAAGTGTAATGGTTGCCTAGGGTCTCTACAAAGAGACGTTAATTCCTATCGAGAAGTGAAAAGAGATTATAATCCTCCCTATATATTTTTCTGAAAATATGCTAGACATACATAAGACAATCAAACTAGAAATACTACTAAGCATAACGATGAATAAGACCCCCGACAAAGAATCCTGTTGAACAATCACTGCATGATTCACCTGTGAGTCATAACATCTTGTACGAAGATTTGAAGCATCTGTGAGTCATAACATCTTGTACGAAAATTTGAAGCATGATTACACCAAGCTGAAGCGTGAGGTTACAGAGTTGATTGAGAGGGTGGTTCGTGACAGTAGCATTGATTACCTCAAGAGTGTCATGTTAGAAGAGCATCCTCTTACTTTGCTCTATACTATGCTTGACGATATGCCCACACCATCCGTCAAAATGGAGCTAAGAGCAATTTTATCATTGTTATCACTAGTGATACCAAGTCCGCCTCCAAGACATCAAAGTTTCTTTCAGTGATCCATAATATTGAATAGTCCATGAATTATGAAGATTTATTTCATTTCTTTTTTATTATGTGTTTGTTCGTCTATGAAGTTTTCTACCCCCTATGTTGATATTTTTATTTTTCAAGTTATGTATTGGTGATGCTATCACCCAATCTAGTATTAATGAAGGAAATTATTATTATTATATTTTGAATATTTTTTATATTTTATATATTTTTATGAACTTTTTCCAGATTACCTGGAGTCTTGTATTAGCAAGAATAGAGTTTGATGTGTGTGTGTGTATGACTATTGTATGAAAGTTGAACAATATTGTATAAAAATTATATTTAAGTTGTATAATATTATAGTTGTATACAACTGAGTAGAAATAATATATGAAAATAATAGATAAGTTGTATAATATATAATTAGTTGTATGAAATTTATTTTTACTATGTATAAGTCAGATACAAAATATACAAGACATATTGTACAAAATTTACATTTAAGTTGTATGTTATTGTAATTGTATTTAACTAAATTGAAATAATGTGCAAAAGTTATAGATAAGTTGTAGATAAATTGTATAATATATAATTAGTTGTATGAAATTTATTTTTACTATGTATAAATCAGATACAAAATATACAAAGGACATATTGTATAAATTTTGTATAAAATTTGTATTTATAGTGGTATGACATTGTAGTTATATATAATTGGGTAAAAATAATATGTTAATTTTTTTTTGAAAACCAAATAGTACCAAGAATATTCTTGGAAAACCCAAGTTCAATATAAGTAGGGGTTGGCATAGTTTGGGCAAACCTGAAATCCAAATAGAAATTGAATTTTTTTGAATTTTTGGTTTTAATTTTTGGATTACGGATTAAATTTTGGATTTGATTTATAAAATATTTAGATTTCGGATTGGATATTGAATTTGGCACTTCAAATTTTTAGATATCTGAAAATCTGAATTCTTATGCTTTATATTTAGTCCATTATCCACATCTCAGTAGTAATAAGTTCAATACCCTACCAATATGGTATTATCTTATATATCCAATATTAATTACTAAGTTACTATGAGAGTACTTCCTATGTAGACATGGTTTTACTATTTCTATGTCTTATCGTTTGTATTAATGTCTATAGAAAATATTTTTTTGATAATATCTTTATTACTTGAATGATTCATTTGGAATATTGCAGTGAGAATGATTGATTTTTCAGGCAATTTAACATGAGTACTCATTTGGATATCCAGTTGTACGTGCATGTATTCACATTTATTTGCGTTGTTGTATTCATGAATACAACTGTAAAAACTCTACTATAAATCAAGGCATTCCAACTGTACGTGCATGTATTTGTGACATGTATTTATGAATACAACAACAAAAAGTGTCTAAAATCAAGGGCAGTCCAGCTGTATTCACATGTATTCATGCTGTTGTATTGATAAATACAACAGTAAAAAGCGCCTATAGTTAGGGCGGTCCAGCTGTATGCACAGGTATTCACATGTATTCGCGCCATGTATTCATGAATACAACAGCAAAAAGTGCCTAAAATCAGGGCAGTCCAGTTATATGTGCATGTATTCACATGTATTCGTGTTGCTGTATTCATGATACAAGAGTAAAAAGTGCCTAAAATAAGAATTCTAACTATACGCACATGTATTCACATGTATTCGTTCCATGTATTATGAATACAACAGCAAAAAGCGCCTCCAAATACCAACACAAGTGATCTCAGTCACCAATTTAGTCAAATAATATCACATCAAGAATGCCCACTTTTTTTTTCAATACTTTCTAGGAACCAACAATAGAGTTTTAAGATTTTAGAGCAAATCGCTAGATCAACATTTAAACGAAAAGATTAAGCAGAAGCAATCAACATTCAAATGATTTTATAGTAATTAACCATTAATTTTAAATTTTCAACCCTAAATAAAAATACTAAATTTCAAGAATTGAAGAATTATGGTGTTCTTGGGAAAGAAGTAGAGATTGAGAAGAATATCACGAACCGGATTTTCCACTATCGGGAGTCATGACGGCGCCTACTATCAGGAGCTAGGAAAGTCAATTAATTATTAACTCGTTAGGCAAACGCCGAGATTATTAAGGCAGTGAGACATTTAATATGAAAGCAGAAGTCTTAATATAAAATAAACTGAAAGCTTGTGCAAAAAATACAAATACAATCTCTACCCAAAATTGGAGTCACCAACTGACAAACATCTATAGAATGCTAAAATAGTCTTTGTAAAACTCAATACTGCTTGTTTCGGTACAAGGATAACAAATAAAAATAAATATAGGAGAGACTCTGGGCCATGCAGACGTCAGCAAGGCTACCTCGGGATCTCTGGACTGAAGTCAACTCCCAATGCTCCTACTGTGGTCCAAAATCTGCTCTGGCTCCATGATTTGTGCAAAAAGATGCACATAGTGTAGTATCAGCACAACCGACTCCATGTGTTGGTAAGTGCCTAGCCTAACCTCGGCGAAGTAGTGACGAGGCTAGACCAAACAAACCTGTGCAGATATATATATATATATATATATATATATATATATATATATATATATATATATATATATATATATATATATATATATATAACGAAATAACAACAGAAAATAAACAATTAAAGCTGGTAGGGGGGACATGCTTATGGGAATAGCAGATAAAAACCAGATATCAGGAATAAATAAAGAAACTACATCTGAATTCCTCTAACACAGAATAATTGAATAACAACACACTTTCACTTGTTTCAAATTACCTCTTGTTGCAGGCGTGCAACACGATCCCATTCACTTATATCACGTGGTAGGCGTACCACACTCTCCCATTACAATAAGATCATAAGATCGGTGTAACAAACGTTCCCATTTCATAATATCTCATGCTCGGCGTGCCACACGATCTCATTTTATAATATCTCGTGGTCGGTGTGCCACACGGTCCCATTTCTTTCAATGCAATACACAATATAATCTTGGCAAGGGAGAAGATATTATAATAAATAATCCCGGCAAAGGAGATCTAGCTATAATCAAACTCATTCAATTTACTACTTACCACAATTAAATCCATACTTAGTCTCAATAATTATTGGTTTTGTGTTAAACATTTCTCACCAATTACTCATAAACAACAATTACGAATTCGATAATTTAGCAATTTAGGACTCACGGTCATGCTCAACACTAGTGTATAGATACTTGTCACCATGCCTATACACCGTACTCGATAAATAGTAATTAGGAAACAAGACTCTACTCATATTCCCTCAAGCCAAAGTTAGATATCTAAACTCAACTCAAACATGTAGTATAGCTTTACCCCTCAAATTCACCACAAAACCGCTTGAATCTAGTCACAGATTACTTGAATGTATCAACAAATGCTAATTGAATCAATTTGAATGCATAAAAATGAATTTCCTAAAGTTTTGCTAAAAAATTCCCAATATGCTCCCAGGACCATATGGTCAATACCCGAGGTTCGAACCAATACCCGAATTACCCATTCCCACATGAGTACATATCTGTGATTTGTTTTAAGATCGGAACTCAAATTGAAGTCCAAATCCCCAATTTGAAGAAAATCTAAGTTCTACCCAAAATCCCCATTTTCACGTATGAAAATCCTTGATGTTAAGATGATAACATGGTAAATGATGTAAGTGATTGAAGGGATTAAGTAAAAATTGACTTACAAATGATTTGGGGAAGAAACTTTTCTTAGAAAATCGCCTATGGAGTGTTTGAGTTGAAAGAATGAAGAAATGAGGTGAAAATTCGTCTAAGTATGAAAAATGCAGGTTGTAGGTATGGGAATTGAAAACTAGGGTTCGCAATTGCGAATCCCGACCCTGCTAAGTTGGAATTGGTAAGATAGGTTCGCATTTGTGAACATTGTGCATCAAGGCAGACTTCACATTTGCGATAATGGAGGTCGCATTTGCGATGGTGGGGCCATGCTATACGATAGAATAGAAATACGTGCCTAGAGCCAAATCAACACAGAAATAAATATCCCTATCGCGTGGCATACCCGGCAGGTCTGAAGGTAAAACCTCGGTTAACTCCCGAACAATAGGAATAGAATCAATAGAAGGGACCTCTGCCCTGGAGTCGCGAACATATGGCAAATAAGATAAACACCCCTTCTCGAACATGCATCGAGCCCTCACATATGATATGACACTATGGGTGGCATGACCTAGGGTCCCTCTCCACTCCAAACGAGGAAAATCTGGGAAAGCCAAGGTCACGGTCTTGGCATGACCATCCAATATAGCATGATACGGGGACAACCAATCCATCCCTAATATAACGTCGAAATATACCATGTCTAAGAGCAATAAATCAACACGAGTCTCAAGACCCTCAAACACTACCACACAGAAATGATGCACACGGTCGACTACTATAGAATGACCCACCAGTGTAGATACATAAACAGGAATACTCAAAGCATCACTAGGCATAACCAGGTAGGGTGCAAAATAGAACGACACATACGAATACATAGACCTAGGGTCAAATAGCACTAAAGCATCCCTATCACAGACCAGAATAGTACCTTTAATGATAGCATCTGATGACAGCCTCTGGCTAACACCGAGGTTGGGCCCCACCTTCCTGAAATATGTCTTTGGGACGATCGGCTACTAGCTAACCCCTACTTCTAGCAATCCGAGCTCTACCTCTATGATCTCTACCTCTGCCTATATGACCTGTACCCCCGCCTCTAGATATCTAGACAAGCTGAAGGTCACCTGATGCATGTATCATAGGACGAGGACCCTACTACTGAGAGATGTCAGTAGCTCGAGGGCAATACCTAGCAATGTGCCACGTGTCGCCACACGTGAAACAAGACCTCGGCTGCTGAGTATAACGAAGTGGTGGTGCGCTAATAGGTTTTGATGGTGAATTGAGTTGCTGGTAAGAATAATGCGGTTGAGAGAAAAGACCACCAGAAGTACCATGTGAGACCTGCAGGGCTAACTAAAAGGGCCATGGGGGATGTCCTCTACCATAAGAATCTCTACTTCCAGACGAGGTACCACTAAATCTACCTATATGATGGGGCCTCTTATCAGACCTATGACCACCTCTCTATGAAAGAGCCATCTCTATCCTTCGAGCCGCATTGGCTGCCTCCTGAAACGAAATCTAACTCCCGCTCCCATAGCCATCTGGATACGGATCAGCTGGATCAACCCATCAATAAACCACCGCACCCTCTCTCTCTCTCTCTCTCTCTCTCTCTCTCTCTCTCTCTCTCTCTCTCTCTCTCTCTCGGTGGGGAGTATCAAAATGGCATGGTGAGCTAGATCAATTAACTGAGTCTCATACTGGATGACTGTCATAAAGCCCAACTGGAGGCACTCGAACAGCCTACGAAGAGCCTCTCACTGAGTAACTGGGAGAAACATCTCCAAAAATAACTCTGCAAACTGGTTCCAAGTCAATGATGGTGACCCTGCTGGTCTGGATAGACAATAGTCCATTCACCAAGTCTTGGCAGATCCTGCTAGTCGAAAGGTGGCGAAGTCGACCCCATTGGTGTCTATAATACCCATAGTCTGAAGAACCTCATGGCAACTATACAAAAAATCCTGGGGGTCCTCTGAAGAAGCACCGTTGAATGTGGTGGTGAAGAGCTTGGTAAACCTATCCAGCCTCCACAAAGCATCAGCGAACACAGACCTCCATTGCCGGTCTGAGTCACAATACCCGGCTAAACCATCACAGCTGGCTGCACCACTGGAATCTAGACCTGAGGAGCTACCTGCTCCAGAGTACATGTAGCGGGAGTCTGAACTCCTCCCCCATCCTAAGAAGCGGCATGGTGCTACTGGAAGCAAACCCGCTCTAATGACGCTCTCCACAAAGCCTACCATTCTGACCAAAGCGTCCTGCAGAATTGGGGTGGCAATGAACCTAATCTGGGCCCACCGAAACTGGCAAATAACAACAGAAAATAAACAATTAATGCTAGGAGGGGGGACATGCTTATGGGAATAGTAGATAAAAACCGAATATCAGGGATAAATAAAGAAACTACATCTGATTTTCTCAAACACAGAATAATGGAATTACAACCCACTTTCACTTGTTTCAAATTTCCTCTTGTTGTAGGCGTGCAACACGATCCCATTTACTTATATCATGTGGTAGGCATACCGCAATCTCCCATTACGATAATATCACGTGGTCGGCGTGCCACACGTTCCCATTTCAGAATATCTCATGGTCGTCGTGCCAACTATCCCATTTCATAATATCTCAATACACAATATAATCCCGGCAAGGGAGAAGATATTGTAATAAACAATCCCGGGAATGGAACAAGGTAATATAATAAACTATCCCGGCAAGGGATATCCAGCTATAACCAAACTCATTCAATTTTTTAATTACCCAATTAAGTCCATACTTAGTCTCAACAAATACTGGCTCAATGTTAAAGATTCCCACCAATTCCTCATAAACAAAAATTACGAACTCGATAATTTAGCAATTTAAGACTCGCGGCCATGCTCGACACTAGTGTATAGATACTCGTCACCATGCCTATACACCGTACTCGACAATTAGCAATTAGCTAACAAGACTCTACTCCTATTCCCTCAAGCCAAAGTTAGATCAAACATTTACCTTGAATGCTCCAAACTCAACTCAAGCCTCTAGTATAGCTTTACCCCTCTAATTCACCAGAAAAATTCTTGAATTTATTCACAAATTACTTGAATGTATCAACAAATGCTAATTAAATCAATTTGAATGCATAAAAATGAATTTTCCAAAGTTTTGCTCAAAAATTCCCAAAATTTTCTCGGGCCCACGTGGTAAAAACCAGAGGTTCGAACCAAAACACAGTTGCCCATTCCCCCATGAGTTCATATCTATGATTTTTTTTAAATCGGACCTCAAATTGAGGTCCAAATCCCCAATTTGAAGAAATCCTAAGTTCTATTCAAAATCCCCATTTTCATCCATGAAAATCCTTGATTTTAAGATGAAAACATGGTAAATGATGTAAGGGATTGAAGGGATTAAGTAATAATTGACTTACAAATAATTTGGGGAAGAAAGTTTTCTTGGAAAATTGCCTATGGAGTGTTGGAGCTGAAAGAATGAAGAAATGAGGTGAAAATTCGTCTAAGTATGAAAAATGCAGGTTGCAGGTATGGGAATTGCAAACTAGGGTTCGCAATTGGGAACCCCGACCCTGCTAAGTTGGGAATTGCAAAGATAGGTTCTCATTTGCCAACACTATGCATCAAGGCAGACTTCGCATTTGCGATATTGGACATCGCATTTGTGACTGGCCGACCCTCACATTTGCGGACAAAATTGCCGTATTTGCAACCCAAGCAGAAATCCTCTTTTCTCGCATTTGCGATGGGGGGACTCGCATTTGCGAGAAACCTTCGCAAATACGAAAATACCATACCTTACCTGCAACAATTTTTTCAAAATTCAAAATGCAACTCGTGGCCTATCCAAAACTCACCCGAACCCTCGGGACTCCACACCAAACATACGCACAACCTCAAAAACATCCTACGGTCTTACTCGTGCGATTAAATTGCCAAAATAATGTCAAAATTAATGAATTAACCCTCAAAACCAACACTTTTTCATCAATATTCTTAAACTTTCATTTCTAGATATTTTAAGTTCGAAACACGTCAAATGACGTCCCTTTTCGATCAAATTTCACAAAAACATCTTAACTCACGTATAAGACCTGTATGGGCGTCGGAACCAAAATACGGGCCAGATACCAATACTATATATCCATTTTCATTTCAAATTTTCATATTAAATTCAAAAAAATAATTTCTCTAAAAATTTCATTTCTCGGGCTCGGGACCTCAGATTTCGATTCCGGCATACGCCCGAGTCTTATATTTTTCTACGGACCCTCCGAGACCGTTCAATTACGGGTCCGGGTCCGTTTACCCAAAATATTGACCAAAATCAACTTTAATCATATTAATATCAAAATTCTTCAATTTTTGCACAAAATTCATATTTAAGCTTCTCGATTATGCGCTTGGACTGGGCACACAAATCGAAACAATTAAAAATAAGGTTTTTGAGGCCTCGGAAGCGCGGAAAAGAAGAGAAAGGGGTGATGACCCTTTAGGTCATCACAAAGAAGTAGCTGAAGGGACAAAGAATAATGTCCATTTATTAATATCACCAATTACAAGAACATTCAGATAAATCCAATCTTATTGGGGGACATGGTAAATCCAATCTTATTGGGGGACATGCCACATAGTTTTTTGGTTGCCCCAAGCTCCGCCCAAGCTATTAAAATGGCCTAATATGAGAAGTTCCTTTTGAATGTTAGCAAGACAACAAGGTCTTATAAGTTAGTGACTATGCATTATTAGGGGTAGATTTAGGGGGCGCAATGGTATTCACCCGAACCTGCTTTATCGAAAAAGTATATTTATGTATATAAGGTAAAATCTGATTTTTACCTCTATATAATATGTTTTGAATTTCCTTCTCATAGCCCAAAAGCGTGGCTTGGTAGTCAAGGGGGTTCAAAATTATTATGAGGTCATTGGTTCAATTCCCACTAACTACAATCTCTTTACATTTTTTAACTTATTCCTTTTTTGGATGCCTGCCTCTGCCAATGGCATTATGCAGTACTCAAAACAACGATTGACTTTGTCTTAAGACTGATGGTTCATTCTACTTCATTCGTAAAGTTCAAAATCCAAATGTGTTTAAAGACTTATAATGACTTTGATTGAGATATGTAATTGGCAAAGACGAAATTTGTTACCTTTGTTTCATAGCAATAAAAGAAGAGGGAGGGATTAAAAGACAAAAAAATGTGTAATGAGATAGGAAATAAAAAAATGAAGATCATGAGTAGAAATATCCAACTCAAGCAACTATTAAGCGTTTCTTCTAATATGGATACTATTTGAGCAAATAAATGCTAGACTAATTAATAATAAATTAATGGGGTGAATCTTAGTTGAGCTTAATAAATTCCAAACCAAATAGAACGAGATTCTTATATAGTGAGATGGGTTTGAGAGTATTAATTAGTGAGTTCAATATATTAGAATTGACATAATGTGTAATATTTTAAATGTGCAATGAATGCAAGAAATGACAAATGGCAATAATGTAAAGGAACTGTCACCCAATGATTGTATGATTAGGTGCCTTTTCCTTCTGACGACATAAAAGGGTATGTTGTTGATACGAACGTGGAATCATTGAGATTTATGAATGAAGGTTGATATAATATTTTATAATTAAATGAATAAAACCACTCTTTCGTATATTCTTCTCTTAACTTTATAGTGTGCTTCTCAATTCTCAGAAAGGCAGATGCCCTCATTGTTCATTTTCTCCCTCTATTTATAAGGGACATTCCCTAAAAATCCCTAAAAAAAAAAAGTACAACGCAAAGAATATCTAAAGGAATAATCTTTATGCCTCTCTCTAAGTTCAAGTTATCGTTGTTGTTTCATCTCAGCTGCCCGCCTTTTAGTCGTCGACCGTTGGTCGTTGTGTCGTGGTCGACCCCATCCTATGTCTTGCTTATCCATTGTCGTGGTTGCAAAATTTGGACTTTATAGTTAGTCCCTTCGCTTGTAGAGGTCATCGCCCTGGACGTCCTCAATAAGCGGACAACGTTCATTTCCGTTTTGGGAGAAGGCTATTGAATTACGTCGGGTTGACCAAGATTGAGAGAGTGACACATCCTGCGGAATCATGATTGATGTGGTTATAAAGATGTGACGTCACTCCTACACACATCATCATTACGCATCTTCCTGAGACATTATCTGAATGCTTGTCGCTTTGGTTTTAGCGCTATTAGCATTCTTCTACTTCGATTCTCGTGCCATTTAGCCCTATAAATAGGTGAGGGTTTCGTTTTTTAGAAAAATTTTGCCATTTCCTTCCTTGTGTATACATTACTCTCTATTGGCCATCTTTCTCAATTACCAGCTCTGTTCTTGTGATTCTGCTTCTCGTATTCCCATTCAGACATCATTCCCCCTTCCAAATTTTACTAGCGCACCCTTTGTTATCAAGATTCCCCAAACCTCTCGTGCACATGATGAAGTTTCTGACGTCACTCCCTTATCAGTGGCCCCTCCTTCCAATGGCAAGGATACCACAGCTGAGGAAGGTGATAGTTTGCTTACCGTAGAAAAAGTACTCCCCAGAAACCTTATATCTAGGAACGTTTTCCACAAGGAACCTGCTCCTTCTACCATTCTAGTAACCTCTAAAATCGGGCCATCTCAGATAAATGAACTCTGATATATGTTCAATATTCCTCCTCATGTCGAGATGGTTTTGGCTGGGAGGGACATCATGGAAGTCTACACACCAGGGTATTGTGCTTTTTATATGTATCCTTTCAGGATTGGCTATACCCTCCCTTTTCTTTCACTGGCGAAGGAGTTCTTTCAATTTTACGAAGTCTTCTTGGCACAGCTATCTCAGTACTTGTATAAAATCATTTTGGTGCTGACGAAGTATGCAGAATTGGCTGGGTGTGAGGTTGGCATCCACCACCTTCTACATTTATTTTCCCCAAGCTTTCATAGGGGTACCATGTTACATCTGCGATATTGTGGGACCGAGGGATTGGTGGTTGGAATTGATGGCAGGGCGAACCAAAAGATTTGACACAAGTATTTTTTCATGGTAACGGAGCACTTGGTGTTGGACCCCACTTGTTTTCCAAAGTAGTGGAATCATAAATCGTACGTAAATGGAACACTTAAGGATCTTAATCCCCAAAATTGAATCAGCAACCCCCAAGTCTTTCATATCAAACTTGCTAGTTATCATACACTTAGTAGCATTTATGTTGGCAGTGTCATTACTCATTATCAGCGTATCACATATAGGCAAATAATGACTGTGTGATTTGGAACATTTTTAATGTACACACATTTATCACATTCATTTATCTTGAACCCATTGGACAATATTGTTTGGTCAAATTTTGCATGCCATTGTTTGGGTGCTTATTTTAGTCTGTAAAGAGACTTAACAAGTCTACGTACCTTCTTTTCTTTAGCTGAAACCACAAACCCTTCAGGTTGGTCCATGTATATTTCTTCCTCCAAATCTCCATACAAGAAGGCCGTCTTAATATCCATTTGATGAATTTCAAGACCATATACTACAGGTATTGTTATTAACATCTGTATGGACGTAATTATTGTGACTGGAGAGTATGTATCAAAGTAGTCTAGACATTCCCGTTGTCTATACCATTTGACTACAAGTCTTGCCTTTCATTTATCAATAGTGCCATCATGTTTTATTTTCCTCTTAAAGATCCATTTAGAACCCAACAATTTATTTCCAGGAGAAAGATCAACAAATTCCCATGTATGGTTGTTCAATATGGATTCTATTTCAATATTGACTGCCTTTTTCCAAAATAATGATTCCGAAGAAGACATAGCTTCTTTAAATGTTCGAGTGTGACGACCCTACCCATCGTCACATGAGTTACCATCCCATTTTCCCCGTTTTATGCTTCTCTATGTTTCATTATATGTGTTTGTACAGTTTGAAGTAATTTAGACAGAATTTTGTTGGAAATGAGACAATTAGTTTCTTTAACAGAAGGTCAGTTTGGAAATGTCAACCGGATATTGACTTATGAGTTATCGGGCTCGGAATGGATTTTCGACAATTTGACTAGTTTCGAGTGGTGATTTATGACTTGAGAGTGAAAAAGGAACTATATTTGGAGGTCCGATGTAGAATTAGGCTTGAATTGGCTAAGTTTGAATTTCAGCGAATTCCGGTGAGATTTTTTATCCGGAGGTGGAAATCTGAGAGTTGATGTAGCTTTGTTAGGTAATTTTGGATATGTGTGCAAAAGTTTAGGTCATTTGGTCACCGTTTGGTTGGGTTTTTTATCGAGAGCGAGTTTCGGAAGTTTTAGTTTAACTTAGGCTTGAATCAATCACGAATAGATAGTTTTTGTGTTGTTGGTCCTATTTTTATGATTGGACCAAGTCTGTATAAGTATTTGGGGTATGTTTGTGTTCTTGGTTGAGGTCCCAGGGGGCCTCGGGGTGATCTCGGATGATTTTCGGGAAGTTTAGACTTACAAATTTCTGCAGAAAATTGCAGTAGCAGTGCAGTAGGAATTTAGCCATCTCGATCGCGTAACTTGGGTCGCGATCGCGTAGGCCTAGGTTATTGGTCTTCGCATTCGCGTGGACGCGTTCCCGCAGGCGAGGCAGGACTGGTCAATGCAATCGCGTGGAGTAGGTCACGTTCCTATAAAAGAGTTTGGGGGCCCAGCCAAAATTGTTCATCGCGTACGAGGTAGTGAAGGTCGCGATCACGTAGCATGGGAAATTTATGAATCGCGATCACATCTGGAAGTACGCGATCGTGTAGAAGGAAATTTAGCTGGGCAGAGGGCATTTAATTAAATTTCAGTCACGAACCCATCATTAGCTTCTCCATTTTTGCACCGCCTTGAGAGCTTGTTGGTAGATTTTGAAGGGATTTCGATGGGAAGTGATTGGAGGTAAGTCTCGAGGCCTAGAAACACCATTTAATTGAAGATTCATCCATTGATACTCTGAAATTTGGGTAAAAATTGAAGAAACTAGGGCTTGCTTTTTGAAATGTAAATTGGAGATTTGATGGCCCATTTGAACTCCGATTTTGATGAACTTTATAACTACGGACTCTTGGCGAGACGAGGAATCCAGTGATTTGAATTTTGTAATTTTTCGAGAAGTGGGCCCGGGGATCGGGTTTTGCCAATTTCGTGTTTTGGGGTGTTTTTCGAGTTCTTTCAATTGGGTTATGTCCCATTAGCCAATTATAACATATTCCTTGTGGTTTTGGTCAGATTCTGCACTCGAGGAGGTAGCTTTTCGAGGAAAGCACAAGGCGAGCTAGGATTTTGGCTGATTTGAGTTGAGTAACGGTTATAAATGATATACAAAGGGTTTGAAACCCCGTATTTTCACTATGTGGTTCTATGTTGAGATGAAACATGCGTCGTGTGATGGGCGTGGTGATGTTACTACTAGGGACTCAGACTTGGTCCATCCCGATTGATGACTTACTACACTAATTGACTGAGACTAAGTTTGTACCCATATATATTGGCCTAGTTGCCATGTTTGGGGCCTTGTGCCGATATGCAGAACTCCTAGGGAGCATGTTGAGCTGATTGACCTCACTTTACCTAATGAACACCCACTATCTGTCCCAACATAAACTATAAACCATGAAATGAACCGAACGTAGTAACTTGTACCTTAAATGAGTAGTACCTAGGGTGGAATACCCTATCTTAGCTGAGTGGGCCCGAGAGGCCAAGTCTATGTTGACTGAGAAGGGTTAAGGACCCCATAGTGAGGCTATTAGATATACATATATTGGATCTGGTTGCACGCCGTGACAGTATATACATATACATGTATTGGATCGGACTGCACGCTGCAATAATATATTATATATTGGATCGGACTGCACGCCGCAGTGATATATTATATGGATCGGACTTCACACCACATATTATAGCGCTTGGGCTGAATGAGCCCCTCCGGGGTTTGCACACACCCCAGTGAGCGCAGTCGACTATATTTATTGGATCGGGCTGCGCGCCGCTGTATTATATATATTTATTGGATCGGGCTGTGCCCCGTAGTATATCATACATTAAATCGGATCGGGTTGCGTGCCGAAATAGTGTTAGTGATTGGTCGGATGGAAAAGTAGAAGTTTTTACCAGTTTATTTCCCTGCTTAGCATTTATTTACTGCCTTACTGCTGATTTTAGAACTGCATAGTGTTCTTACTGGATTTCTTAGATTCAGTTGTTATTTATTTATATTACTCACTGAGTTGGAAGTACTCACTCTACTCCATGCACCTTGTATGCAGATACAGGGATCCCGGAGGCTTAGCTGTGATTATTTGTTGTTGCCTAGTTCAGTTCCGGAGATATCGAGGTAGCTGCTGGCGTCTGCAGGACCTGATTTCTCCTCTTATCTATCTTTTACTTCCGCATCTAGATTTCCTTTGTATAGGATACTGTTCATATGTATTTAGAGGCTCTGACTTATGATGCCGGATCCTTTGGGCTGTCATTACTTTGATTATGTTTTCCGCAGCATTCTATTATTATCAAATTGAGAAATCATGCTAAATTTGGTATTTAAGTTATGTATTTGGCTGGAAATGTTTAAATGGTCGGGCTTGCCTAACAAGGTGTTTGGCACCATCACGATCGGGGTTTGGCTCGTGACAAGTTGGTATCAGAGCCTAGATTACCAGGCCTCACGAGTCATGAGCCAGATTAGTAGAGTCTCGCGGATCAGTACGGAGACGTCCGTACTTATCCTCGAGAGGCTGCAGAACCTTTAGGAAAACTTCATATTCTTGAAATTCTTGTCGTGTGACTTTGTTGATCCGAGAACTAAACTTTATTATTCTATTCTCTCATAGATGGCGAGAACACGTGATACCGGGCGTGGCGGACGACCACCATTGCCACCCACTAGAGGCCGCCAGTTGCCCCCAGTCAGGATCATCCTCCAGCTATAGAGGTTCCAGTAGCACCTGCCCAGGCACCTGCAGTGCCTATAGTGATTCTGGGTCTTCAGGAGGCCCTGGCTCAGATCTTATCGGTTTGTACAGGCCTGTCTCAGGCTCTATTCTCTCGTAGATGGCGAGAACACGTGATACCGGGCGTGGCGGACGACCACCATTGCCACCCACTAGAGGCCGCCAGTTGCCCCAATACAGGATCATCCTCCAACTGTAGAGGTTCCAGTAGCACCTGCCCAGGCACCTGCAGTGCCTATTGTGATTCTGGGTCTTCAGGAGGCCCTGGCTCAGATCTTATCGGTTTGTACAGGCCTGTCTCAGGCAGTCTCGGCTACTGCCGCAGCTACATATCAGACCGGGGGTGATCATCATACCCCCACAGCTCACACTCTAGAGCAGGGTGTACCGGGTTTGCAGACCCCCATAAGCACCACCAGTTCAGCCAATTGCCCATGTTCAGCCAGTTGTTCCGATTCAGGGTGATGGGGTGCCAGTGATACTGTATGACGAGCAGCATTGTCTTGAGAGGATTAGCAGGCTTTCACCTCCTACTTGGATGCCCAGGGATTTCTTGACTAGTGCCGACGCATGCTTCGGACAGCAGGGATCTTAAAGACTAGTGGGGTATTTTTTACCACTTTTCAGTTCTCATGAACAGCCTTTACATGGTGGGAGGCATACGAGCGGCGTAGGTCGGCAGGTGCAGCGCCGTTATCTTGGTAGGAGTTCTCCACTATCTTTCTGGAGAAGTGGGTACCTCCGTCGCAGAGGGAGGAGTTGCGCAGGCAATGTGAGTGGCTTCGTCAGGGGGATATATCTGTGACACAGTATGAGGTGAGATTTTAGAGTTAGCTCGTTATGCTCCGTGGATGGTTCCGACAGATCAGGAGAGGATCAGACGATTTTTGGACGAACTCATTTATCCCATTCATATTCTAATGACTCGTGAGAGGGTATTGACTCACACTTTTGAGGAGGTGGTGGATATATTCTGTGATATTGAGACGGCTCGCCATCAGGAGAGAGAGGATAGGGAGGCCAAGAGGCCTCGAGGATCGGGTGGCTCTAGTGGTGCTCCTTATAGGGGCCAGTTTCAGCAAAGCAGTGGTTCTTTCAGGCCCCCACAGCCAGCTTGGTCAGAGTACCATGATTCATCTTTTGGTCGGGGTTATCAAGGCTCTCAGCAGGGTCAGCCATCTCCGAGTGCACTTCCAGCGCAGAGTTCATCTCATGCTCCATCTGTTAAGGGTTCTTCTCGACCGAGTTCTTCAGCCAGCTACTCGAGTGCGAGGGGTTCCCTTCAGTCCTAGCCCCCAATGCCAGGGAGTTTCTATGAGTGTGGCGAGATTGGGCATATGCAGGGAGTGTCATCGCAGTGCATCCAGTTCATCTCAGAGGAGGGGCCAACCTTCATCTTCTGGCCCAATGTCTTCAGCACCCGCCCAGTCAGCTAGGGGTGAGGGTCACGCGGTTAGGGGTCGTCCTAGGGGGGAGGCTGATCCCGTGGTGGTCAGGCCCCATTGCTACACTCTTCAAGGCAGTTCAGATGATGTTTCTTCGGATGTTGTTATCACAGGTATTATTTTAGTCTGCCACAGGGACGCCTCAATATTATTTGATCCTGGATCCACTTATTCTTATGTATCTTCTTACTTTGCTCATCATTTGGGGACTACCAGAGGGTGTCTTACATTTCCTGTGCACGTATCAACCCCGGTGGGTGATACTATTATTGTGAACCACGTGTATCGGTCATGTCTTGTTACTATTGGGGGTCTAGAGACCCGAGTTGACTTGCTACTATTGAGCATGGTAGATTTTGATTTTATTCTGGGCATGGACAAGTTATCACCGTGCCATGCTATTCTGGACTGTCACGCCAAGACAGTCACATTGGCTATGCCGAGTATTCCGAGGATCGTGTGGCGTCGTACGACTGATTATATACCCAGTAGGGTAATCTCTTTCTTAAAGGTTCATCGGTTGGTTAGGAAGGGATGTTTATCATTTCTAGCATTTGTGAGGGATGTTGGAGCTGAGGCTCCTTGTCTTGATTCAGTTCCCGTCGTGAGGGAATTTCCTGATGTATTTCCAGCAGACCTTTCGGGCATGTCGCTGGACAGGGATATTGACTTCGGTATTGCTTTGGTGTCGGGCACTCAGCCCATCTCTATTCCTTCCTATCGTATGGCACCAAAGTTGAAGGAGCAGCTGCAGGAACTCCTAGATAAGGGGTTCATTCGCCCGAGTGTATCGTCGTACGGCGCACTGGTGTTATTTGTAAAGAAGAAGGATGGCACCATGATAATGTGCATTGATTACAGACAGTTGAACAAAGTGACAGTGAAGAACAAGTATCCAATACCTCGTATTGAGGATTTGTTTGACCAGCTTCAGGGGGAAAAGGTATTCTCTAAGATTGATCCTCGTTCAGGCTACCACCAGCTGAAGATTAGAGATTCTGATATCATGAAGACGGATTTCAGGACGAGATATGGGCATTATGAGTTTCTGGTTATGTCATTTGGGTTGACTAATGCCCAGCCGCATTCATGCACTTGATGAACGGTGTATTTTGTTCGTATCTAGATTCTTTTGGATCGTGTTTATTGATGATATACTGGTGTGCTCGCGTAGCCAGGAGGAGCACGTGCAACACTTGAAGGTGGTATTGCAGAGGTTGAGAGAGGAGAAGCTTTATGTGTCACGACCCTAGTTCACATATCGTGAACCTGTCATGACGGCACCCAGTCTTCGGGACTAGGTAAGCCTGACACATTGCGGAAATTCAACAATCTTTACCAAAACGATAAATAAAATTGAATAACATAAGGGAATGTATAGGGTGCCGCCTGTCACATACACTTTGACTCAAAATAATGTAAAACCTCCAAGACCCAGAAACCCACGGGCAACACAGGCTAAGAGTAAACATAATATACGGCTCTAATATCCAAGAGTATCTACAACAACTAAGTACGTGAACGAAACTGCTAGCTAAAAAGGTAGAGTAGAAGGAGACTCTTCGTCTCTATGGACGCAGCAGATACATACCTCAAATCTCCAAGTGTAGCTTCGACATCAGTAATAGCGCGCCCGACCAGTAGTACCTGGATATTCACAACAAAAGTGTGCAGAAGAGTAGCGTGAGTACACCACCGCGATACTCAGTAAGTGTCAAGCCTAACCTAAGTGGAGTACTAACGAGGAAGGTCGAGGCCCTACTAAGATGAACATAAGAAATAATGTAAGATTAAAAAATAGTAGATAATGAAGTAAATCCTGAATAACTAGCAAGACAGTAAGTAAAAACAGAACGTCTAGAAATATCTACGAACACACGAAAAATCACTCGGAAGTCAGGATGCCACATGGAGCTTTGGGAACTGAACTCGCAGTCCATTTACCAATATTTGAGGATCTCGCGGGAATCGAACCCACAGTCCATCATATCAATAACAGAGGATCTCCAGGAATTGAACCCGCAGTCCTTCATAAAAATAACGTAGGATCTCCGGGAATTGAACCCGCAATCCATCATAACAATAACACAGGATCTCCGGAAATTGAACCCGCAGTCCATCATATCAATATCAGAGGATCTCCCTGGAATCAAACCTGTAGTCCGTCAAACCAATAATAGAGGATCTAATTGAACCTGTAGTCCGTCATGCCAACAACAGAGGATCTCCTGGGGATCAAACCCGTAGTCCAGCATACCAATAACATAAGATCTCCCGGGAATTGTACCTGTAGTCCAGCATACCAATAATAGACGATTTCCCGGGATTTGAACCCGTAGTCCAGCATACCAGTAACGGAGGATCTCCCGAGAATTGAACCGGTAGTCCAATATATCAATAAAACACATCACGAAAAATCAGTACTAACAGGAAGAAGCTAAGTACAAGTAACAGGTAAAAGTCTAGAGTCTAGCATGCTCGCTAGATGACAGATATTGCAAGTAGTCAAGTAGAGCAAATAAGTTACTAACATGCTTTCCCTAAGCGAAAACAAGTGTAATTGCATTTTTTAAAAGTTAAGTACGTGAAGAAACACAGTCTAAGTAAGTCAATTAAGGTGAATTTTCAATAACTAGCACAAGTGCATGCCCGTCACCTCGTGCATAAGGCATTTAAGCAACAACAAGGATATCCTAAAGGGAGAGGTCCCCCACACAAAGTTAGACAAGTCACTTACCTCGAATTGGTACAAAACCGCTAAGAAACAATGCCCTTTCTACGAGTATCCTACTCCGAGTGGCCCAAATCTATTCAAACCAAATACACATCGTAAATAACATCGCATGTAACTAATTACATTGTTAAAATTAAAGCTAAGGCGCAAAAATAGGTGAAATGACCAAAATGACCCTCAGGCCAACGTCTTGGAATCGAATAATATTCACATTTTGAGAAACCTCGTACTCTCACGAGTCTAACTATATAAAAATCTCCCAAATTGAATGCCCCTCCAAATCATCAAAGTTAGTTCTAAGAACTTTGCCCCAATTTCATCCATTTTTTATCCTTAATTCGAATTTAAAAGATAAATTTAACTACTAAATGATGGGTTAAAGCTAGAGAGGATCATAGAAACATTACCCAAAAATATCCTCTTCAAATCCCTCTCGAAATCTCCTTGGTCCGAGCTCAAACTTGATTTTTCAACTTATGAAATTAAGCCTCGAATAAACCCCTTTTCTCTACTGTGATTTTCGCTTCTACGGCTAAATGATCACGTCCGCGGTCACCGCTTATATGGCCAACCCTTCGCTTCAGCGGTCTGACTAATCCATGCAAGGGACCGCTCCTGTGGCCCAAGACCGATTATGCGGTCCCCGCTTAAGCGAGCATAACTCCATTTTTGCGGTCAACGACCAAATCCCCCAAGACCACGTCCTCGACCCCAGCTCCGCTTCTACAGAACCCGCTTACGCGGAAACAACAGAAGGCGGCAGCAACAGACCATGCAACTCACCAAATTTCTCCGATTAACCACCCAAATTCACCCTGAGTCCCCCAGGACCCCAACCAAAATCTGGCGGTACGTGATCGCGTAGAACGAAATTTAGCTGGGCAGAGGGCTTTTAATGAAATTTCAGTTGCGAACCCATCATTATTTTCTCCATTTTTGCACCGCCATGAGATCTTGTTGGTATATTTTGAAGGGGATTTCAACGGGAAGTGATTGGAGGTAAGTCTCGAGGCCTAGAAACACCATTTAATTGAAGATTCATCATTTGATTCTCTGAAATTTAGGTAAAAATTGAAGAAACTAGGGCTTCGATTTTGAAATGAAAATTGGGGATTTGATGGCCCAATTGAACTTTGATTTTGATGAACTTTATATGTACAGACTCGTGGTGAGACGAGGAATCCGGTGATGTAAATTTTATAATTTTTTGAGAAGTGGGCCCGGGTGTTCGGGTTTTTCCAACTTCGTGTTTTAGGGTGTTTTTCGAGTTATTTCAATTGGGTTATGTCCCATTAGCCTATTATAATATATTCCCTGTGGTTTTTGTTAGATTATGCCCTTGATGAGGTCGATTTACGAGGAAAGCGCAAGGCGAGCTAGGATTATGGTCGGTTTGAGGTGAGTAATGCTTATAAATGATATATTGAGGGTTTGAAACCCCGTATTTGCACTATGTGGTGCTATGTTGAGATGAAAAATGCGTCGTGTGATGGGCGTGGTGATGTTACTTCTAGGGACTCGGACTTGGTCCATCCCGATTGATGACTTACTGCATTAATTGACTGAGACTAAGCTTGTACCCGTATATTTTGGGCTAGTTGCCATGTTTGAGGCCTTGTGCCGATCTGTACAACTCCTAGGGAGCATGTTGAGCTGTTTGACCTCACTTTACCTATTGAACACCCACTATTTGTCTCGACTTAAACTGTGAACCATGAAATGAACTGGACGTAGTAACTTGTACCTTAAATGAGTAGTACCTTGGGTGGAATACCATGTCTTAGCTGTGTGGGCCCGAGAGGCCGAGTCTATGTTGACAGAGAGGGGTCAAGGACCTCGTAGTAAGGCTATTTGATATACATATATCGGATCAGATTGCATGCCGCAGTAGTATATACAGATACATGTATTGGATCGGACTGCACGCCGCAGTAGTATATTATATATTGGATCGGACTGCACACTGTAGTGGTATATTATATGGATCGGACTGCATGCCACAGTATTATAGCGTTTGCGCTGAAGAAGCCCCTCCAGAGTCTGCACACACACCCAATGAGCGCAGACGACTATATTTATTGGATCGGGCTGCGCGCCACAGTATTTTATATATATTTATTCGATTGGGCTGCGCACCGCAATATATTATACATTATATTGGATGGGGTTGCGTGCTGCAGCAATGCTAGTGATTTGTCGGACTGAAAAATAGAAGTTTTTACCAGTTTATTTCCCTGCTTAGCATTTATTTACTGCCTTACTACTGATTTTAGAACTGTATAGTGTTCTTACCGGTTTTCTTACATTCAGTTGTTATTTATTGCTATTACTCACTGAGTTGGAAGTACTCACTCTACTCGCTGCACCTTGTGTGCAGATACAGGGATCCCGGAAGCTTAGCTGTGATTATCTGTTGTTGCCTAGTTCAGTTCCGGAGATATCGAGGTAGCTGCTGGCATCCGCATGACCTGATTTCTCCTCTTATCTATCTTTTACTTCTGCAACTAGATTTACATTGTATAGGATACTGTTCAGATGTATTTAGAGGCTCTTACTTGTGACGCCGGATCCTTTGGGTTGTCATTACTCTGATTACATTTTCTGCGGTATTTCTATTATTATCAAACTGAGAAATTATGCTAAATTTGGTATTTAAGTTGATGATTTGGCTGGGAATATTTAAATAGTCGGGCTTGATGAACAAGGTGTTTGGCACCATCATGACCGGGGTTTGGGTCGTGACATCGAGGCTCATTTTTCAATAAAAAAAGTTACAAAATTTGGTCAAAATGAAGTTGATGTTCTTTGACGTTTACTACGTCTTGGATCATCCAGATTAAATGTACTTTCTTTTATCCAAGGTCATTTAAATCCTTCACGACTCACATTTCTTTTTATACAGATATATATATTTTCAAAGAACTCAGCATTATCTAATTCTATAACGTTATTAATATGAAAAGAGAAATTGTTTTATTTATGAACCAAAAATCAATATGATTTACTATTGGTCGCATATCCTATGAAAACACAATCAATGATTTTCGATCCTATTGCTACCCTTTTAGGTTTAGGAACTTGCATTTTTGCCAAACACCCTCACACTTAAAATAATTCAAGTTGGGCTTCCTTCATTTTCATTTTTCATATGGAATGGATTTTATTTTTCTATGGGGTACTCGATTTAGTATTCGGCTAGATATAAGAACGTTTCCCCCTACAAGTTCTGTGGCAAACTATAACTTATCAATAATGCGTTCATCATATCCTTTAACGAACGATTCATTCTTTTTACAATACCATTAGGTTGGGTGTGTAAGGGGTCGATATTTGATGAATAATTCCATACTCTAAACATATTTGTTCAAAATTAGATTCGTATTCACCACCCCTATCACTTCCTATTATTTTGATTTTCTTGTTAAGGTGTGTTTCAACTTTATTTTTGTATTGCTTGAATGCGTTTATTAATTCATCTTTACTATTAAATAAGTAAAAAAAGCACTATCGAGTAATATCGGCATTAAAAGTTATGAAATACCTCTTTCCACCGCGAGATGGTATTAACTTCATATCGCAAATAATTGTCTAAATTAAGTCCAAAGTGTTACACCACATATTTTTGTGACGACCCAGCCCGTCGTCACGTGAGTTACTGCCCCACCTTTTTATGCTTCTATATGTTTCATTATATAGGTTTGTATAATTTGAAGCGATTCGATCAGAGTTTGGTTGGAATTGAGACAATTAGTCTCTTTAAGAGAAGGCTTGTTTGAAAAAGTTAACCGGATGTTAACTTATGAGTTATAGGGCTCATAATGGATTTCCGATGATTCAACTAGTTTCGATTGGTGATTTATGACTTGGGAGTGAAAACGGAACTCAATTTGGAGGTCCGGTGTAGAATTAGGCTTGAATTGACTAAGTTTGAATTTCGGTGAATTCCGGTTGAAAAGTGATTTTGATCCGGGAGTCGGAATAGAATTCCGAGAGTTGAAGTAGTTTCGCTAGTTGATTTTGGATATGTCTGTAAATTTTCAGGTCAATCGGACGTCGTTTGGTCGGGTTTTTGATTGAATATGAGTTTCAGAAGTTATAGTTGAACTTAGGCTTGAATCCGTCATGATTTGATTATTTTCGTGTTAATGGTTGTGTTTTTATGATTGGAACATGTTCGTATGATGTTTTGGAATAGGTTGGTGGTTTTGGTTGAGGTCCCGGGGGACCTCGTGGTATTTCTGAATGGTTGATCGGAGGTTTTGGGAGTTTGTTGCATGAATCAAGAGGTGGCTTATGGTATTTCCACTTCTACGGAAGGGGAGCCGCTAAAGCGCTGACCGCAGAAGTGGTGGGTGAGCCACAAAAGCGGAAATTGAGGTAAAGGCATGGATTGCGGAAGTGGGAAGGAGATCGCATAGGCGGTGACCGCGTAAACGGTAGTTGACTGCAAAAGCAGTCCCAGGGGAATTAGTTGGACTGCAGAAGCGGCCGAGAGGCCGCAGAAGCGGTAGTCGCGTAAGAGAAAGTAAGATCGCTGAAGCGGAATTCGAGTTGGGTTTAAATGAATAGTGATTTCACAAGTTTAAAAAAGAGAAAAACATTTGGACCTCGGGCTAAGGAAAGTTTGGGAGCGATTTTGAAGAGGATTTTGGGGGAAATAATCAGGTATATATTCTTGGACCTAGAATATGTTATTATAGTGTAAAAACATGATTTAAACACTAAGAATTCAAGGCTTTTGAAGTTAAAAATGGTGGTTAGGGCTTGAAACTCAAGTGAGCTTAAAGTGTTGATTTGAGGGGTCAAATGGACTCTGATTCTTATAAATTTGATATGTACGAGCTCGTGATGAGACGATAATTCCAGTGATGTAAACTTTGTAATTATTCGAGAAGTGGGCCCGGGGCTCGGGTTTTGCCAACTTCGTGTTTTTGGGTGTTTTTCGAGTTCTTTCTATTGGGTTATGTCCCATTAGCTTATTATAACATATTCCTTGTGGTTTTGATCAAATTCCACACTCGAGGAGGTTGATTTGCGAGAAAAGTTCAAGGCAAGCTAGGATTTTGGCCGATTCGAGGTGAGTAATGGATATAAATGATAGTATAGCAATATTCATAAGTTCAACAAAGTACCGAGTAAAGGACTTCAGTACACCTATAGATTCCCAGGGGGCATCCTATTAATCCTTGTATATGACATCAAAGTAACGCCTAGAGATTGGCTAAAAGATAGAGGAAAAATGATAGAAGAGTCGCATAGGCACACTTACAAGATTAGTATCGTAGAAGATGCATGATGCGAGGTAGCAACAGTTATGAGATTCGAAGGAATTTGATAACAAGTCATGGCTTGGAAAAGAGTCCTAAAGGGGGAATACCCCGGCCGTTGGGCTTATTCACAGAATAGTTGCCTAGATCGCAAGAGGACTACTAAAGTATTTGTAAGAGCTATAGGATATGAGGACGATAAGCGTATCAGTCAACATTCGAGGACGAATGTTTCAAAGGGGGGAATGATGTTACACCCCATATTTTTGTACATGAAAATACGCCTTAAATATATTAATGAGATCTCGGAAGTGAGATACCACATCCTGTAGTGCTATATTATGACGATGTTGTATCGTGTAGTGTTATACATTGATTTGTTGAAAGCTAATCGATATCAGTCCAAAGAAAAGATTATTTGAAGATTATATGAATTATAAATGATGAATAAATCTGTGAAGGCGAGCAGGGAGGCAAGCCGAAGAAAATGAATTTTCTTCCAAGTTTAGCACTTTGGAATAAAATATGACCCGAGCAAAAATATGCAGAATTTATGGACTAGTACCATATGATCATGGTAGAATAACATATAAAATATATATGAAGTATTTTAGGAACAAATAATATTTTAAGTAATTTGTGGCAATTATTTCAAATTATACGGGTAATTGATTAATTACTGGGTAACGAAACAATACCTAGTGAACTAATAAGTAAATAAAAAGTTATAAATTATACCCCTCAAAACGTGGCAAAAAGCCACAAACAAAAGAGAATGACTCTTTAGCCTTCTTGAATAGGTGGCAATCATGCTAGCCAAAGAAGGGACATTCCACAAGAAAACGTTTTCCAACCAAAAAAATCCAACGAAGATTATTGGAAGTTTAATAATGTACAAATTTTGCGGTTTTAAAAGAGTACGATGCAATCTTCGCCAAGAATATTGCACGGAATTTTTCTACTCCAGGTATGTTAAGGATATCCCTTCTTTTTTTTTTGGCATGATCAATACGATACAAGCGAAACGAGAAGAGGCACAACTTCCATATATGACTCTATTCATAAAAGTATTAGAAGTGCCTATGTTCTTGAATCTTCATATGTATTATGATATTACTCAGAGGTATAATGGTCTTATGATGTACCGAGATATTTTGTTATCATATTTCATATGCATTTCACGCATTTATACTTGTACATTGACCCATAACTCAGACGGCAATATATACGCGTATATATATATATATATATATATGGAAAAAGGTTACGGTGTTATATACGCACCACCACCTGGTCACCTGGTATATGATGATGATGTTGCCCACAGTGGCTGAAATATAATTCAAACGGCGTTATATACGTGTATATGTGTGTGTATTCAAATGACGTTATATATGCATATATGTATGTACGTATTTAAACGGCATAATATATATATATATATATATATATATATATATATATATATATATATATATATATATATATATATATATATATATATATATATATATATGGGATATGGGAAAGTTTATGGCGTTATATACATATCACCACTTGATCAGCTAGTATACGATGATGAGTATGATATGATGGGATGCCCTCAGAGGCTAGTGATGTTATGAAACATGTACCTATGCACGACATGACATTCATACGCATATGTATGACGCTAAAATTAATGTATGATTTACAAAGTTATTTAGACTTACAGGTTGAGTCATGTACTCTTTATGTCTTCCATGTCTCTTATGTATTTATTTATATACCTTACATACTCAGTACATCATTCGTACTGACGTCCTTTTTGCTCGAGGACGCTGAGTTTCATGCCTGCAGGTCCATATAGACAGGTCGAGAGCCCTCCAAGTAGTCAATCAGCTCAGCGAAAGATGTTGATGCGCTCCATTTGCTTCGGAGTTGTGTATTTGGTTAGTATTATTTAGACGTCTATTTTTTGGTTTGGCAGGACTCTTTCCCTATCTTTGTGATACTTATATACTCATAGAGGCTTGTAGACATATTTCTTGTACATAAAAGATTGTACAGCATTGTCGGTCGATATCTTGAGTTTATAAATAATCATGTTGGCCTATTAGGCCCATATGTTATGTGTATATGATAATGTAATAAGAAATATATGCTACGTTGGTACTCGATTGAGTAAGGTATCAAATATGCGTCGCAGCCCATCGGTTTGGGTCGTGACATAAAGGATCTGAATTCATTTCAACTGACTTACAAGGATGTTTAACATACATATATTCCACACATATTTGTCGCATTCAAATTTAGGCAACACTTCCAAATTAATCATTTTTCGCAAGGTTTTATAATTAACATGACCCAAACGTATATGCCATCATTCATTTGACTGAAGTAAGTAAGACGAAGCTGAAATTTTATTATTACTTTCAACAACCATTACATTCAGCTTCAAAATCCCCTCAGTGAGGTAACTGATTAAGGCCAACCCTGTACTACTATAAAGTAGCAAGAGAGGTCGAAGTAGTTTTTACCCAAGAAGGTTGGGATCAATTTTCACAGGGTGCTAGATATTGAAATTGAGTTTCTATCTAAATTGGTATTGTGTAATTGTTCCTAATTGCACATCTAAACATGGTTGGTTTTGATTCTACTTCTAATTTTAAACTACTAAGATGCTAAATTAGGCTAAGTAAAGCTAAGATTAAAGTATTGATAGTTGTTCAAATATATAAAAGGCACTAGGGAAATGACTATCTCCTAGGTGGATAATTGATGGATTCTTAAGTCTAAGGCTATATTGTCACATTTGGGGAGTATGATATGACCAATGCACGATTCTACTCACTCTATACCTGTTGGTAGCTCGAGTGATTTTCCCGAATTAACTTTCTCAAGACCAATTGGGTATGATAATTTGTGTAACCAATTGATGTTCAAGTCGGGTATTACTATTTCTAGGTTTAATCCTTTAATTGGGGCTATCAATCTCTTGAATTTGCCCCAATTTCTTGTTGGACCAACTTCATAGATGTAGACTCTTTTTCTCAAGAAGAGCCAAAGTCAACTAGGCATAAACTAGTATTTGCAACCACTAATTCAACATTAAAACCCTAAAATAGTCCAAATATCAAACACCCATAGACAATCAAGAATTAAAACACAAACCCTATCAATTATCCACACTAGGGTTGAGCCACATTCCTAGCTATTGGGTCTAGCTACTCATGATAATAGAGGAAAACAAAGAAATAAATAAAGAAAACCCCATAATAATTAGTTACTACATAAAACTTGAAGATTCAATGATGAAATTAAGCTAAAATTACTCAATATTTAAAAGAAGAAGTGTTCACGAGCGCAGCTCTGTCTCGAAATATAACTAACAACCTAAAAATGGAAAAAGAAACTATTTATACTAGACTGAAAATTCTAGACAAAAATACCATGCGGGGCTAGTGCGGACTGCACAAAATCGAGTGCGACCGCACTAAGGCTCTTGACTAAATAATCTGCTCTCTAAAGTTTCCCACCGTGGACCGCACAAAATGCATCACAACCGCAGTGGTTCTATTGCGGTACGCATAAAATGGACCACGGACCGCAATGGCCAAGTTTCTCCAAAATAGCACCTCTCTGAACTTGAGCTTTGCGGGCCAAAGTCGAGTGCGGACGCAATGAAGTCAATGTGGTCCACACAAAATACTTTGTGGCCATATTGCCTGGTTTCCTGAATTGCATGCTCTCTAAACTTCATCTTTGCGAACCGCACAAAACGGTGTGGGGACACACTGATCTTGTTAGACTGACTTTGTCCTTGTTCTTGGTACTTGTGCATGTTTCACTCCTTTTTGAGCTGGTTTTTTTACAAATTGTCAATTGTTGACCAAACTCTGCAATCAAGTATAACATGTGAGCCTTTGGGACTATCTTGTACACATTTTAAATTAAAACTTAAGCAAGAAGGAGTGTAATTGCATCATAATCCCTAGTTATTAACTTCCCTGAACTTAATTTTTTGCTTGTCCTCAAGCAAACAAAATAAGACCTACCCCTTAAATGTTAACCAAGAAAATTCAGTCGACCTAAAGTGACCCCATCTATCATCAATTGGGACTAACAATTGCCGTTAATTCAAATGAATCATTAATAACATTCACTCTTTTTAAACATCATGGATTTAATGCTACACAAGAGCATCAAGAGTTGACTCAACACATCAAAGAAACTCGTTTCTATTACTTTGATCGTTGTGGAACCCAAACTCACACATCCTCAACTCTCCATAAGCAAACCTCACTTTTAGGATAGTGGCACACAGAACAAGGTTAATGAAACTACACTCATCTGTTTCAAGGAAAAGTCACAAGTCCGTCTCTAAGTACCATATGCTTGCCCCTTATGTGGGTCACCATTAATGTAAGTTTCATTAAACTCAAGATCATAGAGGGCTTTTGTGGATACATAGTAAAGGCTTTTGGTTCAGGGTAGAAAATGTTTGATCTAAGTAGGTTCCATCTTCCCTTTAGCGCTTCTTTTTCTTCATTTTGGCATGCATTCACTTGACCTTTTAAGTCATTTCACTTCTTTCTAAGGGGTTAGAGAGACACATTGTAACTCTTTCTTGTTCATTTCAAATCTTTTCTCATTACTCAACTTTTCACACCTTTCATTATTTGCTTTTGTTGGATCCCTTTATTTATTTCTACATTAAATATTCTTTTTTTCTTTTTGCTTTTGTTTCTTTTTCGTTGCCTTTTCTTTTCTTCATTTTGTACCTTTTTACAACTTTATTGAAATCCTCGTCTCTCCCCCAAACTTATACTTTTTCCATGTGCTAAGGAAAGATTGGGTGCCAAGAGAGGGTATCATTAGAACGGGTAAAAGCTTGTATCGAGGTTCTTGAAGGAAAAAGGTCTAAGGCTCAAAAGGGTTGACTAGGTATTCTATCATTTGTAGGCTATGGAAGTGTTCAAGATATCATTTGGATCAAGGAGAGCCTATAATCATGTCTCAAGTCAAATTACACTTAAGATTTCGCCTCGACAAACATTCAGGGTAAGTTCTAGACCGATAACTGGGGACTTTGACTTGTAATGCAAATTCTCACCACACAAGCTATGGAATCGCAAAAGACACAAAGTCAGGGGCTCACAACAACCTTAGATAAGATTTGAGCACACAATGGTCCCGAAAAACCACTTGATGATTACTGGCCAACACAACAGTCTCAAGGTCACAAATTTCACCATCCTATACACAACTATTTATTTTTCACCGTAGGATCAAAGCCAAATGTGTTACGCCAAAGTGAAGCTTTGCTTGAGGCACCCTTACTAACTAACACTAAAAAGCAAAAAGAAACAAAAAATCAAACTCAAACCCTTTAGAAGTTTGTCATGCCATCCATTATGGAGAAGAACCACCCGACTCACACAAGTTCCACCTTTAAAAAGAACTGTGGCATTAAGAAAATCAAAGGCTTATTGCAAAAACCCAAAATAGGAAGCTATGAACATAAAATAAGAAGCTAAGAAAAGGAAAAATGCGGAAAGTAGAATGAATATGTACAAGAGAGGATTCAATCAAATATACAATAGGGGAGATGAATATATACATAAAAACATAACTTTATATACAAACCCAACGTAAAAAGTACAAAAAATATAATGAAATGTTGAAATTATATACATACCAAAGAATAAAAAAAGAAATCATAAAATATGTCATATATACAGTCATCCAAATCCAAATAGGGTAACCCCCTCAAATGAAAGCTGGCATTGTCTTCAATGCCAACTAACCAAAATAAGCACCAAAATAGAGGAAAGGGAAAAAGGAACTCCATATGGATCGTCCGTCTGCATGGGATCCTGAGTCTGGGTCTCTTGGTCCTCTGTATGCTCGGGAACCTGTGACTGTCTCCCTGTGGTATGTGAATCTGCTGGGACCTAGGCCTAGACTGGCTCCTGGTGTGCATCATGGTGCTGGCTAGAAGAATCTCCCTACGGGTCCTCCAACTGAATAACTGCATCATCACTCTGGGATCACCCTCTTCCTCTTGGGAGGCCTCTCGTACTGCTCTAGCTGGGGCTGGGCTACTGGCGTTGGTTCATGAAGTAGCAAATCTAAAGGCAGGTGATCTGCTTTCATCCTCTCAACCTCAACTCGTAACTCCTTCACCGACTCTTTGGAACCCTGAGTCTTCCTCATCTTCTTTGCCTCTCTAGCAAGCTCCTTGAGAGTATTTTCATGTGAATCAACAGCGTCCGTAAGTAATTTTTGCGTCACTAGGATCTTCTTCGGGCTTTCCAAAAGATCCTTGAGAGTGTCCTCAATGGACAGTAGAAGTGGTGGAGGAGGAGGTGCTGATTGAGTTGCCACAACAATAGATAATACAGACAACTTAGAAGTAGTTGTCCGCATCTAGTGTTGATACTGGTGAGGGCCTGGCTCAGACGATGGGTAGTCAATGGATAGGCAGTGGTAGAGGGTATCTCTGGAGCTGCGGAAGTGGATGGACCTAGGGCCATGTCTGCTTAAATGGAAGGAGGCTGCAGAGTAGTCACTGCCACTAGTGACTCTTTAGACTGGCCAGTTGAAGTAGTGGATTTTCCCTAGAAGTTCTTGCCCTTAGGGTTGTCATCACCCTGTAGGATGTACCATGAGACAGGTGCCTTTGCCTTCACTTTCACATCGAACTTGCGCTTCTCCACATTTAGGTCCTCCAAGTACATTGTCGGGCAGTTGGGAAATGGATAAGACTAGTCACCTTCTTTCACTACCCATGTAATGACCTGGGTCATCACATTCCCGACACTAATTGGGTACCCAGCCATGATAGATGCAACCAAAATTGCCCTGTGAATTGGGAGTGAGTTGTCGTGGGTGGTAGAGTCTAGCATGCTGCACACAAATGTCTCCCAGCCCTTAGCCTCAAAGTTCAACATTCTCATCAATATCTTCACCCCCGCATTACCACTCGGGGGTGGTACCTGGGATTGCCAAGTACTCTGCCAACCATAGACGGGCTTCTTCACCCAACTTCATCTTGTCCAAGTATAGGGATGTATCCTCCTCCGTGAATCCTAGGTAGTCATTGATGGTCTTGCCATCAAACTTCACCTTTATATTCTGCACTTAAATGATTGTGGTACCCTTATTGATGTGGGCCAAATTAGTGGAGAACTCTTTCATCAAGTGCTCATTGGCGTCATCCACATGCCCTATGAAGTGGTCCCAACCAGCTCTATCTTTGAATTGCATCAACATATTGGGGTTGTGAGGTAGAAGATCTCGGATGATGATCTTTCGCTCAGGTATCAATCTCTTCTCAAGCCACCACTCTTCGAATTTGTGGTAGGCAATCTCACTGACAAACCAGTCCTCCCATGCCTCCGGGTTCCTAGTCCTCTCTACCCCACCTACTTCTACTTCTTCAACTTCTTCTCCTACTACATCCTTTCCGGATAATGAAGCTGTAGGAGAGGTGGAGTACTCATCCCCACTGCCTTCAGCTGAGCCCTTAAACGACTCACAAAATATATGAACTGAGTCTTGGATAGTGGAGGATGCTGGAGGTGCATCTCTCAACTGGTTTCTCTCCGGCCAATCAGGAACATACTCTAGTATGCAGTCTGAAAAGGCCTCCCGGGAAGGCTCATACTGACTCCTCGACTGGTCAATTATTCTATCAGCAGCTATTATGATTCTCCTTGTGTTTTAAATGTTTTGTCTGACTTGTGGGGTCAATCTTATCATTCCTTGTTTCCCACCTGGGGAGGACCTCCTCTTCATATTTGTTTATCACTTTTGCCTCTTGATTTCACCATTGCCTACAAACAACATTCAGTCATGCTTTGTTAGTATCAATAGAAATAATGAAATTCAAAGTTTGCAGAAAAAGGATGTTTCAGACAATGGAAAGATTGCAGAGTGCGGACTGCACAAAATACAGTGTGGCCGCAATGAGGCTACTTCAGATCGCACAAAATCTATTGCGGTCCACACAGAGGTGGGTTTCAAACTACTCACTCTCTGAATCTATGCACTGCGGATTGAAATAAATGCCAATGCGGACCGTAAAAAATCCATTGCGGTCGTGGTCCTTAATTAGTAGTATTCTGAACTTTGATCATTGCGATCCGCGCAAAAAAAGTATTGTGGACCGCACAAGGGCACCGCGGACCGCAAAAAAATCTATCGCGGTCCACACTGAATGCCCAGCAGCAATACCAACCTAGGGTTCATGTTTTGATCAATTTTAGTCCAATTTTTCACCTATTGATGAGTCCGTAAGTGTTGCCTCGGTGTTCTAACTACCTAGTCCTAATTAGAACATTATTTAACTAACATAAGCTACAAAATTGAAAGAAAATGGGAAGGGAAGGAAGAAAAATTAAAATTCAAAGAAAGTAATAAAATTAAACAAATGAGAGGGAATTAAAGGTACCAAAAGTGAGATGTAGTGATGATCATTGAGCCGTAGCAGTGATTGCGTGCAAATTAGCTAGATGAATAGTAATTTTTGTGGTTCTGAGATTAAAAAGTTTGAAAAGTTCAAAAGGAGGGCCTCAGGTCTATTTATAGAAAAAGGTCCTGGGCCCCAGCTCGCCTACCCACCGTGGACCGCACAAAATGGCTTCGTGGTCCGCAGTGCCCGAAACCAAAGGGAATTGACAAATTGACCACTACATATTGCACAAAATGCAATGCGTCGGCGGTGGTAAACTTCAGAGAACCCCAATTTTTGTCAAATCACCAGTGCGGTCCGCATTGATTTCTTGCCCCCGCACAAAGGCCTTTACGGCCTCACAAAATGAGTGCGGTCCGCAATGCCAACTTCAGAGAGTGAGCATTTTCTAACTTTTTCTTGCACTTTATCAATACAATCGTATAGCATCTCACAACTAGTTAGTCCAAAAATAAATCCTGCACTACAATAAAAATCAAAGAAATCATGAAGGAAAAAACATGGGTTACCTCCCAAGAAGAGCTTGATTTAACGTCACGGCACGACGCAGGTTACCATCAAATCATTTGTGGTGGAAAAGTGCCACTATATGGATGTCATCAATTTTTTCCAAGTAGTGCTTGACCATGTGCCCATTCACTCGAAAAGCTTCGCCATTTTTTCTTCAAGTCAAGTCCACCAAATGGGGTCACAAACACTACTTCAAAAGGTTCGCTCCATTTTGACTTAAGCTTTCCCGAGAATAGACGTAATCGAGAGTTGAACAAGAGAACCAAATCACCCACTTTAAA
Source organism: Nicotiana benthamiana (assembly GCA_034376525.1). Lineage (NCBI taxonomy): Eukaryota > Viridiplantae > Streptophyta > Magnoliopsida > Solanales > Solanaceae > Nicotiana > Nicotiana benthamiana. The sequence continues at coordinate 132,870,432 of CM067334.1, forward strand.
CTCCTTGCTACAAGCATATTTGTCATAAATTACTCATTTTTTCCTTGTACAAGGACGAACTGAAGTTGGCATGGAATCGGAATTCATCAAGTTCATTAAGTTGCTCCACGCGAAGATTTGTTGCCACATCCCATTCAAGTTTTAACTTCCTCAAAGCCCACATGGCCTTGTGCTCTAACTCAACAGGTAGATGTAAAGCTTTCCCAAACACAAACTGATACGGAGACATACAATCGGAGTCTTGTAAGCAGTCCTATAAGCCCATGGAGCATCATCCAACTTCTTTGACTACTTGGTCTTATTTGCATTGACCGTCTTTGACAATATACTCTTGATTTTCCTGTTTGAGACTTCAACTTGGCCACTCTCTTGAGGATGATAAGGGTTAGAAACTTTGTAGTTGACATCATACTTTGCAAGCAAGGCGTCAAAATATCTTATAAAAATGCGAACCAAATCATCACTTATGATTGCACGAGGAGTTCCAAACCTTGTAGAAATGCTCTTCTTGAGAAATGCAACAACACTCTGGGCCCCATTGTTGGGTAGAGACACGGCTTCAACCCACTTTGAAATATTGTCAACCGCAACAAGAATGTATGTGTTCCCACACGATCTAACAAACTGGCCCATTAAATCAATGCCCCATACATCAAAAATATCAACCTCAAGAATTGTATTAAGAGGCATCTCATCTTTTTTCGAAATTCCACCCACTCTTTGACATTCATTTGACCTCTTCACAAGTTCACTTGCATCTTTGTAAAGAGTTGTCCAATAAAACCCACAACTAAGAGCTTTGGAAGCCATCCTCGCCCTGGTATGATGGCCACCATAGGGAGAGGAATGACAAGCTTCCAAGATAATCAATTGCTCTTCCCATGGGACACACCTTCAAATCACACTATCCATGCAAATCTTGAACAAGTACGGATCATCCCAATAGAATTCCAAACTATCTTGAGCTTCTTCCTTTGGTTAGAAGATAGCTCACACGAGATCATACCAATCACAAGTAAATTAGCAACATCCGCAAACCATGCTATACTATTCACCGACACTGAAAGGAGTTTCTCATTGGGAAACAAATCATTAATCTCTAGGCCATGAAGAGGCCTCCCCTCCTCCTCCAAGCGGGACAAGTGGTTCGCCACTTATTCCGGTCAACAATCTCCAAATCAAACTCTTGAAGTAACAAGATCCATCGCTTAAGTATAGCTTTGGAATCCTTCTTCGTCATTAAGTACCGGAGTGCGGCATGTTCGGTATGGACTTTGACCTTAGCACTAATACGATACTGCCAAAATTTCTCCAGTGCGAACACAATAGCCAAAAGTTCTTTCTCGATCACTGTATAGTTCACTTGAGCATCATTCATTGTCTTACTCGCATACTACACCGGATGAAACATTTTGCTCACTCTTTGACACAAAACCTCCCCAACCGTAACAGCGCTCACATCACACATGACCTCAAAGGGCAAGCTCCAATTAGGTGCGGTAATAATAGGAGTGGTGGTCAACTTGTGCTTGAGAAGTTCAAAGGCTTACATACATCTCTCATCTAACACAAACTTGGCATCCTTTTCCAATAGCTTGCATAAGGGGTTCACTACCTTCAAAAAGTCTTTGATAAATCTCCAGTAGAACCCCGCATGCCCAAGAAAACTTCTAACTCCTTTGATAGAGGTAGGGGAGGGAGCCTTGAAATCACATCCATTTTTGCTTTGTCTACCTCAATACCATACTTTGAAATTTATGGCCAAGAACTATGCCCTCTTCCATCATGAAGTGCTATTTATCCCAATTAAGAACAACATTGGTTTCTTCACAACAGGCCAAAACTCTATCAAGCCTTTTCAAACACTCATCAAATAAATCACCCACAACACTGAAGTCTTCCATTAACACCTCCAAAATATCTTCCGTCATATTGGTGAAAATGGCCATCGTACACCGTTGAAAAGTAGCGGTGCATTACACAATCCAAAAGGCATCTGAGAAAAGGCAAAGGTACCATATGGACAAGGGAATGTGGTCTTCCCCGGATCTTCCGAAGCAATTAAGATTTGGTTGTACCCAGAATACCCATCCAAGAAATAGTAGAAGGCACGCCTAGCAAGTCGGTCTAACATATGATCAAGAAAAGGCAATAGAAAGTGATCCTTACGGGTCACTTTATTCAACTTACGGTAGTCCATACATACCCTCCAACCGGTGATGGTTCTGGTAGGAATCAACTCATTTTGTAAATTTGCAACCACGGTCATGCCACCCTTATTCGGTACACATTACACCAGCGAAGTCCAAGAGCTATCAAAGATGGGGTACACAACCCCGACATCCAACCACTTTATCACCTTTCTTCACAACTTCTTGCATTGGCTCATTCAACCTTCTTTGATTCTTGAAGGAGGGATTTGCATCATCTTCCAAAATAATCTTGTGCACAAAATACAGGTCGTATCCCCCGAATATCAGCTAAAGTCCATCCAATTGCCTTTTTCTTCTTTTGAAGCACCGTCGAAGTGGCATCATCCTGCATGTTAGAAAGGCAAGAGGGAAGAATAACTGGAAAAGTAGAACTAGGGCCTAAGAATTCATACCTGAGGTGTGGAGGCAACGACTTTAACTCCAACACCGGAGGTTGCTCAATAGAAGGTTTTATTGGTGGAGTCTTCCTATTCTCAAGGTCCAAAGATAGTTTCCTAGGCTCATATGAGTAAGAGCCCATCCCGTGTAAAGATTCACACCTACTCGGCCCTCATCATCATTGACATCAAGATTCAGCAATACGGCCTCTATAGGGTCCCCCACATTGATCATTGCATTGGTATCATCAACTATCACTGTCGTGACAAGGTCCACAAAAGAGCACACCTTGGAACTATTGGGTTGCTTCATTGACTTGCACACATGAAAGAACACTTTCATCACCCACTTGGAAGGTACGTTCCCCTACTTCCACATCAACTAAATCCTTTCCATTAGCAAGGAAATGTCTCCCCAATATGATTGGAACTTCATAATCCACCTCACAATCCAAGATCACAAAATCAGCTGGCAAGATAAATTAGTCCACCCGAACAAGCACATCATCAATAATACTCAATGGTCTCTTCATCGTTCTATCCGCCATTTGCAAACCTCATGGAATTCTGCCTCAGTTTTCTAATACCCAAAGTCTTGAAAACTGAGTAGGGCATCAATTTGATACGTGCCCCTAAGATACATAGAGGTTTAGCAAAGTCCTCACTTCCAATGGTGCAAGGAATGGTGAAAGCACCGGAATCTTCAAGCTTTGGGACCATTGAATGCACTATTGCACTAACTTGGTGGGTCATCTTTATAATTTCATAAGCCATGTATCGTTCCTTTTTCACTAAGTCCTTCATGAATTTAGTATAACCCAACATTTGTTCAAGAGCCTCCACCAAAGGCACATTAACGGGTAAGCTCGTCATCATATCAATACACGTTTTAAAATGATTTTCATTTTTCTGCTTCGCGAGCCTTTGAGGATAAGGTGGGTGTGGCCTTGGCAAAGGAGCATTGGCTTTAGGCACAACCGGCTCCTGCATGTCTATTACATGTTCCCTAGATGGGTTCACGTAATTTTAAGTTTCTACCTCGGCATCTTGAATATCAATCGTCACTTCTTCATTCACTGTCTCATTCACATTTTCAACTACCAAAGGAACTTCATCTTCTTGCAACTCAACATCATCTCCCAAAATTTAATTTTGGCTGGAGGCGTTCACATCACCGTCTCATCCACTCCTTGTAGTTACCGACATGACATGATTGTTCCCACCCTTCGGGTTTACTACTATATCACTTGGTAGAGCCCCCTTAGGGTGAGTGTTCAAGGACTGTGAGATTTGGCCTAATTACACCTCCAAAATTTTTCTTTAAGTATCGTGGGAAGACAGCTGAGCATCGGAATCCGCAATCTTCTTCATCATCTGTTCGAACATTATTTCAGTTCTCCCCATATTATTATTGAAAGAACTAGGACCTTGGGATAGAAATGAGGGTGGATTGTTTGGTTGTTGGTACATTGGGAGCCTTTGAAAGCCTTACCCCCAATTTACTTAATTGCCATTATTCCACCCACCTTGATTGTTGTTACCATTTCAATTACCCTGATTGTTCTTATTATTTTTCTAATAGCCCTAGTTGGAGTTTTGGTTGTTGTTCCCCCAATTACCATTGCCTTGTTGTTGTTGATTGTCCCAACTGCCTTGAGGTATCCATTGTTGTTGATTGGAAGAATTGCCCCTTTGGCCTTGATAATTGTTCACGTATTGCACCTCTTCATTCTACCCATCATAACTATCATCTTGGAATCCACCACAATCATTGTCAAATTGCTCTGAATTCCCTTTGTTCTGTTGACCTATTTGTCTTCCTTTGTTGACTAGCATGTTGACACCCTCCATAGCATTCACTTGGAAAGGATTATGAACTTGTTATAATTGTGCCTTTGCTAGTTGGTTCATTGTAGTTGTCAACTCAGCTATAGCACGCCCATGATCATGTAACTTCTTGTGCAAATAAGTGACCGCAGGGCCACCCTAGGGCACATTGGCTCTACTTTGCCTAGCAGAAAAAGTGTCATCCATCTCGTCAAGAATTTCACGAGCCTCATCATAAAACAACTTCATGAAGTTGCCCCCCCCCTCCTCCCCGCAAGTTGGTTCACTATGCATTGGTTTGTTATGTTAATACCCCGGTAGAAAGTCTATTGGATCATCGCCTCAGTCATAGCACTGTTGGGGCATTCTTTTACCGTTATTCTATAACAATCCCAAATTTCATGCAATGGTTCTGTGGGCTCCTATTTGAAAGCCAAGATCTTATCTCTCAATGCTACCATATGCCTTGGTGAGAAAAGTTTTGCAGTGAACTTGTCCGCTAACTCATCCCATGTAGTGATGGAATGGTTGGGAAGTTGCTCAAGCCAATCCAATGTTTTCCATCTAAGTGAAAATGGGAAGAGTCTCAATTGAAGTGCATCCTCGGAAACATTTATTTGCTTGCTCCCCCAACAGGTATCCTATCATGACTCGAACTTGGGGGGCGATACCGGCAACCGGTACCTTACTCAACCAAGCACCAACTTGCAACTAAGGGATTCTAAACTTATGATGTCATATTTTTTGCCATGGGCCACATTGCAAGACGACAATGAATGCTGACTAAATATCAATATAAAACTTAGCCGACAAGGCCTTCATATTTATTAAAGCTGACAAAATATCCAATTATACATACAAGGCCTGAAAGCCTAACATATTGCACTAATTGAAAAGATATGTCTACAAGCCTCTACTAATGGATATACTGTGATCAGAGAGGCTCTACGACCTACTCATGACATATATATATATATATATATATACACACACACACACACACCTAAGGCTCTAGACCTGGAAACTCCGAAAGGCATGGAGCTTACCGATCAAGCAGAACACTTGTAACACTTATTGAAGAGGCTTACTCGTCTATCTGTTTGACCTGCACGTATGAATTGCAGCGCCCCCAGAAATAGGACATCAGTACAAAATCATGTACTGAGTATGTAAGGCAATATACTCAAAGCTAAAACTCAACCGATTATATAACAACTGCAAGTAGCTAGAAGTCAAAGATAATCTGAAGATATGCTTACATGCTGATACTGACTCAATTCTCTAAATATAATAAGTGGAATAGTTGTTCGACCTATAGGGCTCTATCACGACCCTAAACCCGGTCGTGATGGTGCCCAACGCCTAGGCAAGCCCGACCAAATACGCTCTGAACCCGAGATTAGAGCTCATAAACCATTTATTATAAGCCATTAATAGTGAAGAAAACCAAAATAAACTGATAGTTGTATAAGTATCCCGAAAATCTCATAGAACAACGTAACTTCCCAAAGACCTGGGGTCACGAGTTTCAGAGACTCAAAAAATACTGAATACATGTCAAAATAAGGGAAATACAAGTGTCAGAATAACTAGAAGATCAGAGAAATGGGTCCTCCGGACGCTGGCAGCTACCTCAATACTCTATCAAACTAACAATCAGCAACCGCACGCGCAAATCCTCTGGAGTACCTGAATCTGCACACAAGGTACAGGGAGTAGGGGGTGAATCTACCAACTCAGCGAGTAATAGCAGTAACTAAAGCTCCGAAAGCAAGAAAACCCAATAATTACACAAAGTAAGCCAAAACAGTGTATAACAGTATATGAAACTGAACAACTAAGCAACAATATATATGTGTGTAATTCAAATGCAGGGATGCCGTGCAATGCATATGATGGTACAATCCAGTACCCACTGCAGCGTGCAGCCCGAGCCACCCATATCATTTATCATTGACGCCGCTCACTAGGGTTGTGTACAGACTCTGTAGGGGATCCTACAGCCCAAGCGCAATAACCAGCCATCACGTGGCGAATAATCAAACCGGCCATCTAGTGGCGAAATTCAATAACCAGCCATCTCGTGGCGAATAATAAAAACTAGGTCAACCGCTCATATCACACAGTGTCCATGTTACCACTGTTTAATCCATGATTTTGCACCATAATCACATATTCGAGGTCTAAGAGATCATACCTGAAGAATTCCCTCGAAAATCTCTCCAAAACCTCTCTCAATCGCCTCAGCCCGAAGTTATATTATTCTTCTACTTTTCAAAATATTAAACCCTCTGTTATCCCTAAAACTGGACGATTTCCGCTTCCGCGGTATTTTTCCGCTTCAGTGGTCCTTGCTTCCGCGTCCGGTTGATCGCTTCCGTGGTCTGACCATTTCCACAGCGGCCGCTTTTGCGGTCGATCTTCTGCTTCCGCGACTAATGCAAACGCGGTCCCTTTGGCCGCTTATGCGGTCTCTGACTTCCTTTTGGCCGCTTCTGCAGTTATTGTCTGCTTCTGCGGACACCGTTTAAGCGGTCTCCCAGCCGCTTCCGCGAAAATACCAGAAGCAGCAGTCATTTATGATGCTTAACTCCAAAATTCCTTGTTAAACCATCTGATAATACCCCGGGGCCCCAGGGACCTCAACTAAAAACACAAACATGCCCTAATACCTCATTCAAACTCGCTCGGACTATAAAAACACTATCTTTAACATCAAAAATCACTAAAATCATTGAATTTCATTCTATGTTAAATTTAAACTTTCCAAACTCATATCTGATGTCTAAACCAACCAAACGTTGATCTGAAAATTTGCACACATACTCGAATTCGCCTAACAAAGCTAATGAAACTCTCGGAATCTCATTCCGATCCCCGGATCAAATTCTCACGTATCAACCGGATTTCTCCGAATTTCCAACTTCGCCAAATAGGCTAACTTTCACACCGGACCTCCGAATTCACTTCCGATTTCATTCCCAAGTCATAAATCACTATCCGAAACTAGTCGAATCACCGGAAATCCATTTCGGACCCTCTGACTCATAAGTCAACATCGGGTTGACTTTTTCCAACTTAAGCTTTCCTTCAAGAGACTATTTGTCTCATTTCTATCCAATCCCAATCCAAATCTCTTCAAACTCACTGAACACGCATGTCAACACAAGGAGAAACATATAACAGGGATAACGGGTCTGAAATATAAGAGACGACGGGTCGGGTCGTCTCATCCTCCCCAACTTAAACAAACGCTCATCCTCGAGCGTATCCAGAGTTGTGCTAGAAGCAACCCAATAACCAAACGACACTTCCAGGCATATGACCAGGGTGATCCTACGTCACCCTAACTCACATAGGTACCGAAAATACAACACAGCTGAAATTCCACAATCCATCTGGCCCATAAACCGCAGAGCCACACTGCATTACCCGAAATCATATACAAGATCAGAACCCCATATCTATACTCAAAATCAATCCGAACCAGCTGTAATAACCACACCTGCAGCCTCATGTGAATTCATACCATATATACCACATTCCAACACTCGGAACAATAGTCTCTATTTACAGCAATTACCCACAGGAAACCTCTTATCAAGCTAAAGCCTTATTCCCACACTTCAGCATATTGCCAATGATAACTAACACATGCAATGAATAGCAGCAATTCTACAGATCAACCATTCATGAAGTCATTTTCCAAGTTGACTACTACCACAACAGATTTTCGAGTCAAACCTCGACATTATCCTTCTAACTCGCTGAAATCAAATCTACTCATGCTCCTTAATAACCCAATGATCACCTTCAGGACTAACACACCACTTCTGGTGATATGATACCTCAATACAGGCCTAAGCCACAATTTCATAATGCACGCGCCAATAAGAATCGGTCTAAACATTCCCCAAATCAGGGCCAATGACTCAACCGGAATAGTTATACCTCAAGCTCATCAATACCTTTACAAAACCAAGCTGAGACCCCGTCTTACATCATAGGGATAGATTACCTGACCCCTCCTCGAGAGATCTTAATTCCACGTGGCCTCGCCACAACACGTGATCCTAACTCAACTCAATTACACATGAATCGCCTCGTGCTACCATGCTCAAAGTAGACAACCATGCACAGATCAATGCCCGAAACTCAATCACCCATCACACTCACGGTGAAACAAGTAATATACACCATTCCGTCCTAGAAGGACACAACCGATATGCTATCCGCCAAGGAGCAAGGAGTACAAATCATCATATGGATAGCTATTCTCAGCATCACACAGTTGCGGCGCGCAACCCGATCCAGATAAAATACTCGTGGCGGCGTGCCACCCGATCCACACAACATGCCTCACATAGGGAGGTACACATCGAGCCAAATTGCTCATAATAACAAAATACCAACATCGCTCTTAAGCAACTGAGTGCAGAAAGATATTCATATAAGCATTGTAAGCTACAAATTCCACTTCCACTACTATACTCTTACCGGAGCCACACGATATGGTGCCTGACACGAAATAGTTACTGAAATCCACAATCTCGCCCAGCGGCATGCCCGGCCACAAGGACGCATCTGAAAAGTCCCTCAGTACTGGAACCGAAATCAATGGTAGGAACCTCTATTCTGACATCCGCCTCGAAGGCCCAATTATGGAACGCAATCCTTCCCAGCCGACCGCTAGTCTCTGGAACACAACTCTCTAGCTAGAACATAGTTTGATACACCCGCCACGCAACTTGTGGAATTTCCAACATGACTCATAGCAAAATTGTTTATAATAATTTGACGCTGAGACAATCACTCTACATCCCCACAACATATCCAGAATTTAATATACTAAGCATGGAAAGATCCACTCGGCTTCCAAATTCCCAATAGTTGCTGATTGTACTAATACAACACACACGATCCTCAATCACCGTATAGGTTGCACCGAAGAACTCCCAGTCTCCGACTACTCATAGCACACGAATCACTGAACCTGATCCAAATTTCCACAATGCAAAATATCGATTACATCTCAAGTACCGAACTATTCCATGAGAGATACTCTAAAACTCACTTGCCATCAAACAACTCAGATACCCGCAGTCGATCCCATAAGGAAATACCGTAACACTCCTGACGTATCATTTGCGGAATTACCCTCTTTCCCAAACATAAGCCATTGTCAAATCACTTCCAATTAACAGTAATAATTCTTGATTACCTGAAGCTACTCATTACCTAAGACATAGCAAACCCCACCATACCTTTCAAAACTGAGTCGAAATCTCGCATACGCCCATCTCGGTTCTTTACAACATACCGCATACACAATACCCTCCATGGATAACACGAGAACTTTCATCTCCCTTCTGTGCCGCAAACATCGACGCACCCAACTAGTCTGGAACCTTCATTGATACCATTTAGGAGAAATATTATTATACCCTCATGCCAATTTACAACCTTAGAAATGCATCCCTTCAACCTTGTCTTAATCAATAAGAACTCTCTCAATTCCATTTGCACAACTAAACCGTCGTGACTGAATCCTTTTTTATTACAACACGCCAAGAGAATCGTCAATACCCAAGAACATTGCCGCAAAAAAATTACATGTGCTAACCCATTACCTCGAATACACAACGAGAACTAACCATACCCTTACCATGCCAAATCCGGTCCACTAACAAGCTACTTCATTTGCCTAGATTCCCACCTAATTCATCTTCAACTAGATATACTCTCTTGATGCAGCACCACAGTGTATCTACCCAGGCTCACTACATGAGACCCGAACACCAGACCACACTGTTTAAGACCCATAGGCCACTGAATACTTCCTCCAACGTTCTCAAAAACATCACATTTCAAAGTACCTTGCCCGAAAGACTTCCTGCAACTCTGAATTAGTTGCCATTACTTCCCAATTTTTGATACCTAGAATTCATTTAATCAACATAAAAATACCACGAGTCTTGACCCATTCCAAATAAAACACTGCCTTAGTCACATGCTCAACCTAAAAACACCTGAGTACATATCGAATCTCGAACACCCCAAAAGCCATTCTCAAAAGCCATCCACTCTTATCCACACTACAAATCACCTGACTTAATGAATCGAACCACAGGGGACTTATAAGCACTCTGACACTACAAGACGAGAGCTCATTCCGATACAACCGAACAGCTTCCTTCCCTTTACTCTAAGCACTCCTTATCAACAACTCAAGACATTCCCTTATTTTTCTTGAATCTATGATGCACCATATAACCTTTGGCAAAATTTTTGATTCACTTGTGCCACCCTCGGCTCACTCTCTGCAACCAGAACTAATTCTCTCACATGCATCAAATCGGAACTAACACAGTACATAACCGTATCTCTAGCTCATCAACAGCAACATCCCCAACTTAGCTTGAAGCCACATATATTAAACATCCATACTCTATAGACCTCGAAACATCATGGCGAGAGCAAAGTCTCTCTTTCATAAGCTTGTGGAACACAAATCATCAGAAATTCTAACTTTTCTCTAATTCCTGGATTCATTCACACGACCGACAAGCCCACTCTTTAGGCGACAAAATTTCTACTAAGTCCCAAATTTTTTTCCAAAAACTTCGGCAGAGTTTCCTTTATAACTGAGCATATCCACCTGTCAGAGAATTGCCAAAATCATCCTAACAACACGTCCACAACTCGACGTAGCATCACAATGTATATCAATAACAGAAATCTCAATGCTACATGCATTATTTTATCAAAATTGACACACGAACATGCGTTGCATCTGCCGAATCATAACATATAGAAAATACCTTTTAATTACACATAAAATCTTCTAACATACTCATAATGATCATACCATTTTAGAATAATTTGCAGGAGATACCCACCTTCTTGCTTCACTTTAATATTTGGTACATCATCCACCGTCATACTCCTCACGCAATCAATTGATCTTACTGAGTCTGGACTCCTACCATAACACGCAGACTTCCAGCTAGAAGACTCGAAAAGATTCTTCACGCGCTCATAACTCGGGGCAACACATCCGATCGCAATGGAAATCAAACACTTAATGGTTCATTTATTACCTAGCATCCTTCTTAGATACTACCAAGTCATACAGACACATCACACGGCACCAACGTACTTATCATGAAGATATTCAGCTGCCATTACCACAATTAAGGACAATATTGAACTTATAAGCTCAAAACACTAGCTCGCACAATCAGCACCTTGGCGCTCAAGCCATAGACAGAGATTCGGCCTCAAGTCCTCCCGACTGGACCAACATCAACTCATAGGAATCATAATTCTCCCCTCGACCGGGGAACCACCAGCCATCAAGGCACATATAATACTGGACGCTCACGGACACATACAACGTAAGGAAGGAATCAAGGGTTACTCTTTCAAGCAAAATCAAGGACGCACGATAAGATTTCAAGAAAGTGGAGTGTTTCCTAAAGGTTCTGTAGCCTTCTTCTTATAAGTATTGTGCACGACACACATATAAACAAGAATTTACTAAACCGGCTCGTGACTCGTGAGGCCTAGTAACCTAGGATCTGATACCAACTTTTCACGACCCCAAACCCGGTCATGATGGCGCCCAACCCAACGGCTAAGCAAGCCCGACCAAATGCGCTCTCAACCCGAGCTTAGAGCTCATAAACCATTTATTTTAAGCAAGTAATAGTGAAGGAAACCAAAATAAACTAATAGTTGTATAAGTATCCCGAAAATCTCACAGAACAACGTAACTTCCCAAAGATCTAGGATCACGAGTTTTAAAGCCTCTAAAAATACTGAATACATGTCAGAATGAGGAAAATACAAGTGTTAGAAACTAGAAAATAACTAGAAGATCAGCGAAAAGGGTCCTCGGGACGCTGGCAGCTACCTCAATACTCTATCAAACTAACAATCAGCAACCGCACGCGCAAATCCTCTAGAGTACATGAATCTGAACACAAGGTGCGGGGAGTAGGGGGTGTGTGTGTGTGTGTGTGTGATGCAAATGCAGGGATGCGATGCAATGCATATGATGGTACAATCCAGTACCCGCTGCGGCATGCAGCCCGAGCCACCTATATTATTTATCGTCGACGACGCTCACTGGGGGTGTGTACAGACTCCGGAGGGGCTCATATAGCCCAAGCGCAATAACCAGCCATCGCGTGGCGAATAATCAAACCATCCATCTAATTGCGAAAGTCAATAACCAGCCATCTCGTGGCGATTAATCAAAATCAGGTCAGTCCATGTTACCTGACCGCTCATATCACACAGTGTCCATGTTACCACTTTTTCCAATCACCTATATGGCACGCAGCCCAAGCCACCCAAAGTCAATCTAGAAAATATATTACAAGCCCCTTGGGCAGTTATAAACAATGATCCTTAGCCGAAATTCATTTAAAATATAGCATATGAGTTTTGAACATTTGAAATACGGCTGGGTTTTGAAAACAATGTTTTAAAAACCATGGACTGATAGTGAATAATATTCAATCATGCCAAAATAGTAATATCAAATCCCGAAGGATATCACTAGTCGGCACTAAGCCCCAAACACGGCATAAAGCCCAATAATAGTCATCACAGTGTGCGTATCATACGCCAATATAGCATAAATCTCACTCGGTATGGACCAAGTCCCAATCCCCTATGGTATTCGACCCCGCACTTATCATGAAGTGCGTGTCACGCCTCAACATAGCGTTACGATGTGAAAGTCCGGGGTTTCAAACTCTCAGAACAGCATTTACTAGCATTACGCACCTCGAACCGATGAAATCTCAAGCTCGTGACGCCTTTGCCTCTCAATTCGGCCTCCTCGCGTGTCGAATCTAAACAAAAACAGAGCGAATACATCACAAAATGCCCGTGGGACAATACCCAATCAAAAACAACCGATAAATAGCCAAAACCTCAAAACTAGCAAAACTCGAACCCCGGTCCCGCTTCTCAAAAAATTACAAAATTCACATTTTTAGAATCCTCGTCACGCCATGAGTCCATACATATCAAATTTACAAGAATCGGAGTCCATTTGACCCTTCAAATCAACACCTTAAGGTTTACTTGAGTTTCAAGCCCTAACCACCATTTTTGACATTAAAGACCTTGATTTCTAAGTGTTTAATCCATGATTTTGCACCATAATAACGTATTCGAGGTCTAAGAGATCATACCTGAAGAATCCCTCGAAAATCTCTCCAAAACCTCTCTCAATCGCCTCAGCCCGAAGTTCTATTGTTCTTCTCCTTTTCAAAATATTAAAGCCTCTGTTATCATTAAAACTGGACGATTTCCGCTTCCGTGGTATTTTTCCGCTTCAGCGGTCCTCGCTTCTGCGTCCGGTTGACCGCTTCCATGGTCTAACCATTTCCTCAGCGACTGCTTCTGCAGTCGATCTTCCGCTTTCGCGACTACCGTGAACGCGGTTCCTTTGGCCGCTTATGCGGTCTCTGACTTCCTTTTTGCCGCTTCTGCGATTTATTATCCACTTCTGCGGACACCGCTTAAGCGGTCTCCCAGCCGCTTCCGCGAAAATACCAGAAGCAATAGTCATTTGTGATGCTTAACTCCAAAATTCCTCGTTTAACCATCTGATATCACCCCAGGGCCCCGGGACCTTAACCAAAAACACAACATGCCCCAATACCTCATTCAAACTTGCTCGGGCTATAAAAACGCTATCTTTAACATCAAAAATCACAAAAACCATTGAATTTCATTCTAAGTTAAACTTAAACTTTCCAAACTCATATCCGATGTCGAAACCAACCAAACGTTGATCTGCAAATTTGCACACATACTCGAATTCGCCTAGCGAAGCTAATGCAACTTTCGAAATCCCATTCCGACCCCCGGATCAAATTCTCACCTATCAACCGGATTTCTCTGAAGTTCTAACTTCGCCAAAATAGCTAACTTTCACACCGGACCTCCGAATTCACGTCCATTTTCATTCTCAATTCATAAATCACTATCCAAAACTAGTCGAATTACCGAAAATCCATTTCGGGCCCTCTGACTCATAAGTCAACATCGGGTTGACTTTTTCCAACTTAAGCTTTCCTTCAAGAGACTATTTGTCTCATTTCTATTCAATCCCAACCCAAATCTCTTCAAACTCACAAAACACGTATGTCAAAACACGGGGAAACATATAACGGGGATAACGGGGCTGAAATATAAGAGACGACGGGTCGGGTCGTCACAGGCTTGGTATATATATATATATATATATATATATATCACGTCTGGCCCGACTTATTGTCTCCTCCATTATTGTTCTTCATTATTGTTCTTCTTCCGTTACATCTGGCCCCACTTATTATCTCTTCCATTATTGTTCTTCTGTCTCCTTCTTGATTCAATATTTCCGAATTATTTTTATGTGTCTAAATTATGGAGTGCTATTGAATCAAAACTCATTCCTGAATCATAATCTTCGTACGGATCCTGAGCATCTTGATAATTATTATTGTCTTCATTATCATCTCTTCCTGAGTTTTGAGACCTTACTGGACTAGATCTTGATCTCTCTGGACTGGGACTAGGACTAGGATTTTTAATCATATGTTTGTCTTGTTTTTCTTTTTGCTGGAAGAAATTTTCTAATGTCTGTTTAATTACATCTTCTATTTTTTCATTTTTTTTCTTTTTAACACTTATACTCTTTTTCTTTAATATGTCTCCATGTGTTAATGTTCTGGGCAGTCTTCTTCTTGATGATGATCCTTCGTCTTCACTTTTTGGCAAAGTGACAGCCATAAACGGATTTGATTTGTCTTTACCAAGAAAATAATAAAAATATAATAAGAACATTAGAATTAGTAGAGGTTGGACATATTAAACAAAGAAAGACTTTAGAAAAATTAGAACAAAATTTAGACTTTATAAAATCACAACAACTAGAAATAGATAGAAAAATACAATTTTTAAATAACAAATTTAATATAGAAAAAATACCTACTAAAACCGAAATAGAAAAGTTAATTAAGAATATTACAGAAAAGCCTAAAGAATTAGAAATACAAACAACTAAATTAGTAGAAAAAATAACTGAACAAGTAGAAGTATTAAAAGGAGAGATAAGCGCACTTAAAGAAAAAATAGATACTATAAAAGAAATCGCTCTTTCATGAGTGATATCCCAATAGAATTAGATCCAATATATGAAGAAGTGTTAAAATTAACAGCAAAAATTCAACCAAATCCAGAAGGACTAAGTAATTATACTCCTCAAAGTAAAGCTGATCAAATAATACTAAAGCAGAATAATACATTAATAATATTATTATTGGAAGTTAATAGAAAACTAGATAAAATTATTAAGGAAAAAGAAATTAAGACTGAAATTCCAAAGGTAGACGATTTAATAGAACAATTAAAAAGAGTTGAAATAACACCACAGAAAGAAAAAATAAAAGTAAGAAAACCACAAAAATGGACCTTTTTCCAAGTGGGTCAAGAAGAACAAACCAAGAAAGATCAAGAATAAGTTTTTCAGAAAATCGAATAGGAAATAATATGTTAGCTAGAATTCTAACTAGAAAAAGACAAGAGGAAGATCAAAAACTAGAAGAAATAATAGATATAGATAAGGATATACAAATTTTTCAGCAAAACCAATTAAGATTATTAGATCCAAAAATATTATATAATACAGGATATTTTTCCACTAGTTCTCAATTATATAGACATTATAGAGAAGAACAATTGTCAACTATAGGAAGTAAAGTAGAAACATTAAACTTAATCAATCCAGAATCAGTAAAACAAATAAAAAATTATAAAAGAAATTTAATGCATATGGGATTAATAGTAATTGGATTAAAAGGATTAACAAGAAAGAATTTAGGGACTAAAGTATTGATAGTAGTATATGATGATAGATGGTCAGATCAGAAGAAATCTATAATAGGTTTAACAGAAGTAGATATGACAAATAACGGAGGAATATTTTATATTAGCCCAGATTTTATGATAAATCTAGCAGAATTTGGAAAAAATATAAATATAGCAATACAGACTAAAGGGTATGAAGAAATGAATAATGGAAATAATCTATTAATATGTGTAGGTTTTATAGGAAAAATGGCAACAAATAGCAATACAAAATTTAAAATTAAGGTAGATGATGTAGTTGAAGTAATGGGAAATAAAGGTATAAATTATTAAAACCTATTAAAATAGACCCAGAAGAATATGCAGGATTAGAATGGAATTTAGAAGATTTTTCAAAACCAAAAATATTTAAACCAGAATCTCATTTAATGTATACAAATTCTAAAGGAGAAACATCAATTAGGTTTACTGATTATAATTACTCTACTCATAAAGATATAGATGATGAAGATGAAAATAATGTTGAAGAAACTGAATGTATGAATGTTGAAATAATACATGAAGAATTTGAAGTAGACATAGGCATTAGAAGAAGCAAGAAAATTAGTTAGAGAAAATAAGAATAAGACTTTCCAATGTAAAGGATGTAAACTAGGAAAATTAACCTTAAGGGATGTACAAGAACATTTTAAGAAATGTGAATTAAGAACAGATAATTTAGGATATAGAAAAGAATATAGCATATAAGAAAAATCAGATAAATTTGACCAAATCTTTGAAGAAATACAAGATAGTTATGAAACAGAAACAGATTCAGTAATTAGCTTAAAAGAATTAATGGAATCAGTTAGTTCTAGCCCAAGTCCATTTCAAAGAACAACATACCAAAGTACAGTAGATACTAGTACGGGGAATGTACCTAGAAGAAGAGTATACAGGATAGACCAAGAAACAGAAATAGAAAATGTAAGACCATCAGGAAAAAGGATGCCAATAGAAGAACCTATAAGATTACAAGAAGGGGGAAGTAAAGGTAAAATATTAAATATAGCAGCCCATGATCCACAAATGTGGAACTCAGTAATAGACCTATGGAAAGGAATAGTGGTAGCAGACTTTATAAAAACTTATAATGATACAGATGCAGAAACAATGTATAAATATATGGAAACCTTTTTAGGAGAATCAACAAAAGGTTTATGGGAAGCCTATAAATCAGAATTTCCTCAAGATTTTCAAAATTTAATATCAATGGGTGCAAATCCTTATAATTTTACAAATAAAATACATAGTTTGATTACAGGGGAAGATCCAAATAGTGGATTAGTAGTGTTACAAAAGAATGCTTTAATAAAATTAGAACAATTAAGTATAAGTAGTTGGTTCCATATAAAGAAGTTTTTAAATGATTATTTTTATTATTGTACTATTAGTGGAAATGCTTTTGATCAAGAATTAGGTAAAAAATTATTCAACAAATTACCAGGAGTATTAGGAAGAGAAATAGAAGAACGATGGTATAAAAGAGAAGGCGTAATACAAAACCCAAATACAAAATGGTCTATAGGGCATAAAGTACAACATATTATGGAAATACTACAAGAAAAATGTACAAACTTACAAATACAAAAACAACTAAAACAGAACAATATGAGTTTCTGTAAATCAACTGTATATACAACTCAAAGTTATGATAAAAATAAATACAAAAAGAAGAAATACAAAAGATATAAACCTCAATACAATAAAGAATACAATAGAAAAAATCATTATCTTAGAAAGTCATCAGCTAGAAAGCCCTATTTAAATAGAAATAAACATGTTAGAAAATATAGAACAGATAGAAATTATAAAAATAAACTAGAATGTTTTACTTGTGGTAGTGTAGAACATTTAGCCAACACCTGTCCAAAAAGAATTAATAATAAAACAAGAAATTCACAGTTAATAGAAGATTTTCAAGAAACTTTAATAAATGTAGACGAATATATGTCAGACAACGAGAGTATATATTCTATAGTAAGTGTAGGTATAGACGAAACTCAAATAGAAACATCAGAATCATAAGAAGAAGAAGAATTAATAAATGAAATAGGATTAGAGAAATTAGACTTAGAAGAAAATAATTTTGTAAATATATCAGAAGAATGTACTCATGAATTTGAAATTAATAAAGGATTAGATAGCAATCAGTGTTTTAAGTGTAAATGGTATCCTAGTAGAAAAAGGGCTAAATGTAAATTATGCTATTTAGAAGGATGTATTTTATGTATACAAAAAGCATTTTGAAATAAAAATAAATAAAGAAGAAATTTATCAAGAGACAACTAATTCTGTTATAAATTTAAGAATAATTACATTAGAAAATAGAATAAATGAATTAGAAAAAAGAATACAAAAAATAGAAAAAGGGAAAGAAAAATTAGAAGATATAAGAAATGAAGAAGAAAGAGAATTGATGAGTATAGAAAATTATGATACACTAATATGTAACGAAGATAAAAAATTATCTACGATAAAAATTTTAGCAAGAATTAAAATAGAAGATTATGAAATAGAAACATTAGCTCTAGTAGACTCAGGATGCACGAGATGTATAATAAATAAAAGGATAGTTCCACCTAATTTAATAAAAACATTAGATAAGCCAGTAGCAGCCATGCAAATGGATGGAACTCATAATATTTATAAACATTATATAGATAAATCACAGATTAGTTTTGTAAATACATGTTTAGATTTTTACAAACCTAGTTATAAGGTAGATAAAATTTGGGTAAGAGACTTAAATATAAATGTTGATTTTGTGTTAGGTTTAAGTTTTATGTTACATAATAATGGTAGTTATTTACTTAGTAGAGATGGAGTAATATTCTTTAAAAATATTACACAAACACCAGTACAAACAATAGAAGCCGCAACTAGGATAAGGACAAGATTAAATGAAAATCAGATAGACTTGCAAGAAAATGAGAAAGAATGTTGTAAAGAATGTAAAGATAATAAAACATGTTGTAGGACTAAAGAAGAAACAAAAAATCTAATATTAGAAGAAAATGAAGATAAAGATATAATAGAAAAAGATTATACACTAATAGATATTGAAACAGAATTATACAATTTTAAAACAGGATTACAAAGAATAGGAATAATAAAGAACGAAAAAGATCTAGATAATATAATAAAAATTTTAGATGAGATAGAAATAATAGGAGAAAAACCATTAAAACACTGGGAGAATAATAAAGTAATGTGTAAATTAGATATAATAAACCCAGAATATATAATTAAAACGGCTTCGATAGAAGCTACAAATGAAGACCTTAATGACGTTAAAACTCAAATTAAAGAACATTTAGGACATTTACAAACAGTATTTAGATTATTTGTAGATAATGGAATAATTATTAGTAAAAAGAAAATGGAATTATGTAAAAGTTATATAAACTTTTTAGGAGTAGTTTTAGGAGAAGGGAAAATTAAGTTACAACCGCATATAGCTAAAAAAGCTTTAGAAATGCCAGACAAACTAGACAATATTAAAGAATTACAAAAGTTTCTAGGAATAGTAAATTATGCAAGAAATTTTATAAAAGACTTAGGAAAAATAGCAGGACCTTTATATGCTAAGACAGGATCTACGGGGCAAAAACATTTTAATACAGAAGATATTAAATTAGTACAAAAGATTAAAGAAAAAATAAAGAATATTCCTGATTTAACTATGCCATTAGAAACTGATTATTTAATTATAAAAACAGATGGAAGTTTTGAAGGATGGGGAGCAGTTTTAAAAGCAAAACCGAATAAATATAGTGATAAAAATACAGAAAAAATATGTGCATACCAAAGTGGAAAATATAAAGAAAAAGGAAATATGAGTAGTATAGATGCAGAAATCCTAGCTGTAATATACGGATTAAATAGTTTCAGATTATACATATTAAACAAACAAGAAGTAACAATTAGAACTGATTGTGAAGCCATTGTTAAGTTCCACCAAAAGATAAATTCAAAAAATAGTAGTAGAAGAAGATGGTTGAATTTTATTGATACAATATCAATATATAATTTAGTCTTTGAACATATTAAAGGAAAAGATAATAATTTAGCAGACACTTTAAGTAGGTTAAAAATTATTGTTAATTAAAAAAAATATCTTATATGTATAGAATGAGTAGACCAACAGTTTCAAAGACTGAAGACAAGGGAAAAGGCGTTCAAGCCTCACCCTCAGACAGATACTCTCAGACAGTATTAGGTAATCTTCATTCTAAGCCACAGACTATCACAGAACAAAATAATTTAGAAAGAATAAATTTTGGAAAGCATAATTTAATATTTTTCCCACCATCAAATATTTCATTTAGAGTTTTACCAGAATGTGTTATAGATAGACCCCAAAGATGCTTAATTGATAATTTATGGATAGCATATAATAAGAAAGACACTAAATATGTTATAGCTGCTCTTAACGCTTTAGGGCAATATTTTACAGACAAAAATCAAGAGAAGAAGTTTAAATACTATGTAGTTATACACGGTAAGACAAATGGTATTTTTCAAACATGGATAGAAGTATTAGACTCTATTAAAGACATACAAAAACCACTTTTTAAAGGTTTTAATGATTTCACTGAAGCTCTAGACTATGCAAGAGGAATACTAGGACCAAATTATTATATCTCTCCAGCACTCAGACAAAATCCAGAAAAAATCCAATACAAAATCCAAAAAGACACAGACAAAATAATATTTTGTGACCACTGCTCGTCCATGACCGAAGCTTTCAGAAGATTGAACCAAAAGAATGAAAGCTTGGAGAAAGAAAAAGTTAGACTTATGGAGCATGTAAAAGTTTTAGAACAAAAGATGCAAATGTTAGCACAATCTCAGACTCAAGTTGTTTTGCAACAAGATACGAGTTTTCCATCTCAAGAAAAAATGGATGAGAAGGGTGTGCGTTCCCCAATGAATGCAGAAAAATCCACTGTATCGGATGATGATACAGCTAGTCCGGTTCAAACGGTGACCGGTAAAGACAAATCAAATCCGTTTATGGCTGTCACTTTGCCAAAAAGTGAAGACGAAGGATCATCATCAAGAAGAAGACTGCCCAGAACATTAACACATGGAGACATATTAAAGAAAAAGAGTATAAGTGTTAAAAAGAAAAAAAAAATGAAAAAATAGAAGATGTAATTAAACAGACATTAGAAAATTTCTTCCAGCAAAAAGAAAAACAAGACAAACATATGATTAAAAATCCTAGTCCTAGTCCCAGTCCAGAGAGATCAAGATCTAGTCCAGTAAGGTCTCAAAACTCAGGAAGAGATGATAATGAAGACAATAATAATTATCAAGATGCTCAAGATCCATACGAAGATTATGATTCAGGAATGAGTTTTGATTCAATAGCACTCCATAATTTAGACACATAAAAATAATTCGGAAATATTGAATCAAGAAGGAGACAGAAGAACAATAATGGAAGAGACAATAAGTGGGGCCAGATGTAACGGAAGAAGAACAATAATGAAGAACAATAATGGAGGAGACAGTAAGTGGGGCCAGACGTGATATAAAGACAAGTAATAAAAATGTGGACGACATAAAATGGAATCTCTGCACCAGCCATGTGAAGATGGGGCCCAATGAAGTACCCTACAAGGCTAGAAGACAAAGATTTCAAAAAAATTTGAAGTCCGCATTTCAGATCCGCTCAGAAATTCAGCTATAAAAGGCAGACCATATGAGAAGAAAGATCATCGAGAAAAAACACAAAGCAAGAAATCCTCTGAAAATCTTAAGCCAACTTTCCATCCCAGAAACCATTTCTAAAACCACCTTGTAAAATATCCCCTTTATGAATACCCTAGTACTTATTCTTCTAAGCTTGTAAAATAAATAAAGTTTGTATGCTTAGGAGTTGATCGTTTTTCAATTCAGAAGTTCAGTCAAATCTTTTCGGGTTTCCCGAAAGGGAAATCCCATCTCTTGTAAACATGTAAGTTACTATGTTTATCTATGTTATGTTCTAAGATATTACCCCTATGTTTTGATTTCCTTTATGTTTTATTATGTATAGTTTTGTTATTCTGTAAATTGTTAAAAAACTACTCTTAGTATATGGTTATCTTTCCAATTTCTTAACAATTTTGATGGATTAACCTGTAAATTCCTAGGAAAAAGCTGGTTAAGATAAACCGAGTGGTATGTGAACTTAACCATGACCGGGGTGAGGTTAAAGAAAAAAGAGTTAAGAATAGATTCATGTCTATCAAAAATTGGGAAGAAGAGATGAACAGAGTTAAAAAAAAAAAAGTATAAAGGGGTAATCTTATTACATAATTATGGATACACTGTAACATTATAAGTTTACATATAAGAGAGGGAGAGTACCGAGTAGGATTTTTACAACATAAGGTTTTAAAATAATTCTACTACGCTGTTAATGTCTGATAATCTTAATAATTATACATATCCAGAAAGTTTTGCAAGAAGTCTTAGTTTAAGTTTAGGAGAATTTATTTGGGACGTAGACACAGGATTTTATTCTATAGTAGACTACGCTATACACTTTATTTATATAACAGAAAATAGTAGATTTTGTGTAGATTTATTTAATAAGCAGTTATATCTTATAATTAGAATATTAGATATACATTTATCTAGCCTTTCACATTATTATTATAGACGATAATATCTTAGAACATAGTATAATTTTCTATCAATATCTATATTATATATCCATATTCTCTATTATTTTATTTTCCCTTTATTTTTCCAATATTCTCTATTATTTTATTTTCTCTTTATTTTTGGTATCAGAGCAAGAAGATTTTCGGACCACTATTTTATGAGACAACAATATATTTCCCAAATAAATTCTCCTAAACTTAAACTAAGACTTCTTGCAAAACTTTCTGGATATGTATAATTATTAAGATTATCAGACATTAACAGCGTAGTAGAATTATTTTAAAACCTTATGTTGTAAAAATCCTACTCGGTACTCTCCCTCTCTTATATGTAAACTTATAATGTTACAGTGTATCCATAATTATGTAATAAGATTACCCCTTTATACTTTTTTTTTTTTAACTCTGTTCATCTCTTCTTCCCAATTTTTGATTGACATGAATCTATTCTTAACTCTTTTTTCTTTAATAGTAGTAGAAGAAGATGGTTGAATTTTATTGATACAATATCAATATATAATTTAGTCTTTGAACATATTAAAGGAAAAGATAATAATTTAGCAGACACTTTAAGTAGGTTAAAAATTATTGTTAATTAACAAAAATATCTTATATGTACAGAATGAGTAGACCAACAGTTTCAAAGACTGAAGACAAGGGAAAAGGCGTTCAAGCCTCACCCTCAGACAGATACTCTCAGACAGTATTAGGTAATCTTCATTTTAAGCCACAGACTATCACAGTTAACAAAATAATTTAGAAAGAATAAATTTTGGAAAGCATAATTTAATATTTTTCCCACCATCAAATTTTTCCCACTATAGTAGACTACGTTATACACTTTATTTATATAACAGAAAATAGTAGATTTTGTGTAGATTTATTTAATAAGCAGTTATATCTTATAATTAGAATATTAGATATACATTTATCTAGCCTTTCACATTATTATTATAGACGATAATATCTTAGAACATAGTATAATTTTCTATCAATATCTATATTATATATCCATATTCTCTATTATTTTATTTTCCCTTTATTTTTCCAATATTCTCTATTATTTTATTTTCTCTTTATTTTTGGTATCAGAGCAAGAAGATTTTCGGACCACTATTTTATGAGACAACAATATATTTCTAAATATATAAGCTGTTATAATCATATAATCTATATTACTATAGAAAATATAAAAATTCATATTGAATATAAAAAGACTTTAGAACAATATCAAAATAATTTTAGTACTCCAGAACTAAGTGATTTTAATAACTTTTTACTTTTTGAATTACAAAGAATTAATTTTGAAATAGAACAAGAAAGAATTTATCTTAGATCAATTAAGAATAAAATAAAATATATTCCCTTAGGATAGCATATATGTTAAGACAACATCCAGTAACTAAAGTAATAAGGTGTAATTATTGGTGGTTAAGAAGAGATATAACAGCAAAGCAGGATTTAAAGAAAGAAATAAAAAAGACTAAAGCTTTATTAGCATCAATTTTAGACTTAGCTAAACAAGTAGAAGTATCAGAATTAAAATATAATAGCGAACCAAGTTATATAGTAAAGTGTATTATTAATCCACAAACTATATCAGCTCTACAGTGGGAGATACAATATCTAGAGGGTCAAATAGATTCTTATGATAGATTAATAAAATATCATAAAGAGAGAAAAGTTTGGATACCATTAGGATAAAATCATAGCTAATTTAAAACATCTAGAATATTTAGACTTAAAAATCTATCCAGAAAAGAAATATAGAATATTAAAAGATAATATAGTAATAAAGTGTAATTTTAGTAGTGGAGAGCATATATTACATACTGAAGATAAACAATATAATACTTTAATAGATTTAATAATAAATTTTGGAGAAAAAACTCAAGAAAATAATAAAAATATAATAAGAACATTAGAATTAGTAGAGGTTGGACATATTAAACAAAGAAAGACTTTAGAAAAATTAGAACAAAATTTAGACTTTATAAAATCACAACAACTAGAAATAGATAGAAAAATACAATTTTTAAATAACAAATTTAATATAGAAAAAATACCTACTAAAACCGAAATAGAAAAGTTAATTAAGACTATTACAGAAAAGCCTAAAGAATTAGAAATAAAAAAAACTAAATTAGTAGAAAAAATAACTGAACAAGTAGAAGTATTAAAAGGAGAGATAAGCGCACTTAAAGAAAAAATAGATACTATAAAAGAAATCGCTCTTTCATGAGTGATATCCCAATAGAATTAGATCCAATATATGAAGAAGTGTTAAAATTAACAGCAAAAATTCAACCAAATCCAGAAGGACTAAGTAATTATACTCCTCAAAGTAAAGCTGATCAAATAATACTAAAGCAGAATAATACATTAATAATATTATTATTGGAAGTTAATAGAAAACTAGATAAAATTATTAAGGAAAAAGAAATTAAGACTCAAATTCCAAAGGTAGACGATTTAATAGAACAATTAAAAAGAGTTGAAATAACACCACAGAAAGAAAAAATAAAAGTAAGAAAACCACAAAAATGGACCTTTTTCCAAGTGGGTCAAGAAGAACAAACCAAGAAAGATCAAGAATAAGTTTTTCAGAAAATCGAATAGGAAATAATATGTTAGCTAGAATTCTAACTAGAAAAAGACAAGAGGAAGATCAAAAACTAGAAGAAATAATAGATATAGATAAGGATATACAAATTTTTCAGCAAAACCAATTAAGATTATTAGATCCAAAAATATTATATAATACAGGATATTTTTCCACTAGTTCTCAATTATATAGACATTATAGAGAAGAACAATTGTCAGCTATAGGAAGTAAAGTAGAAACATTAAACTTAATCAATCCAGAATCAGTAAAACAAATAAAAAATTATAAAAGAAATTTAATGCATATGGGATTAATAATAATTGGATTAAAAGGATTAACAAGAAAGAATTTAGGGACTAAAGTATTGATAGTAGTATATGATGATAGATGGTCAGATCAGAAGAAATCTATAATAGGTTTAACAGAAGTAGATATGACAAATAACGGAGGAATATTTTATATTAGCCCAGATTTTATGATAAATCTAGCAGAATTTGGAAAAAATATAAAAATAGCAGTACAGACTAAAGGGTATGAAGAAATGAATAATGGAAATAATCTATTAATATGTGTAGGTTTTATAGGAAAAATGGCAACAAATAGCAATACAAAATTTAAAATTAAGGTAGATGATGTAGTTGAAGTAATAGGAAATAAAGGTATAAAATTATTAAAACCTATTAAAATAGACCCAGAAGAATATGCAGGATTAGAATGGAATTTAGAAGATTTTTCAAAACCAAAAATATTTAAACCAGAATCTCATTTAATGTATACAAATTCTAAAGGAGAAACATCAATTAGGTTTACTGATTATAATTACTCTACTCATAAAGATATAGATGATGAAGATGAAAATAATGTTGAAGAAACTGAATGTATGAATGTTGAAATAATACATGAAGAATTTGAAGTAGACATAGCATTAGAAGAAGCAAGAAAATTAGTTAGAGAAAATAAGAATAAGACTTTCCAATGTAAAGGATGTAAACTAGGAAAATTAACCTTAAGGGATGTAGAAGAACATTTTAAGAAATGTGAATTAAGAACAGATAATTTAGGATATAGAAAAGAATATAGCATACAAGAAAAATCAGATAAATTTGACCAAATCTTTGAAGAAATACAAAATAGTTATGAAACAGAAACAGATTCAGTAATTAGCTTAAAAGAATTAATGGAATCGGTTAGTTCTAGCCCAAGTCCATTTCAAAGAACAACATACCAAAGTACAGTAGATACTAGTACGGGGAATGTACCTAGAAGAAGAGTATACAGGATAGACCAAGAAACAGAAATAGAAAATGTAAGACCATCAGGAAAAAGGATGCCAATAGAAGAACCTATAAGATTACAAGAAGGGGGAAGTAAAGGTAAAATATTAAATATAGCAGCCCATGATCCACAAATGTGGAACTCAGTAATAGACATATGGAAAGGAATAGTGGTAGCAGACTTTATAAAAACTTATAATGATACAGATGCAGAAACAATGTATAAATATATGGAAATCTTTTTAGGAGAATCAACAAAAGGTTAATGGGAAGCCTATAAATCAGAATTTCCTCAAGATTTTCAAAATTTAATATCAATGGGTGCAAATCCTTATAATTTTACAAATAAATACATAGTTTGATTACAGGGGAAGATCCAAATAGTGGATTAGTAGTGTTACAAAAGAATACTTTAATAAAATTAGAACAATTAAGTATAAGTAGTTGGTTCCATATAAAGAAGTTTTTAAATGATTATTTTTATTATTGTACTATTAGTGGAAATGCTTTTGATCAAGAATTAGGTAAAAAATTATTCAACAAATTACCAGGAGTATTAGGAAGAGAAATAGAAGAACGATGGTATAAAAGAGAAGGCGTAATACAAAACCCAAATACAAAATGGTCTATAGGGCATAAAGTACAACATATTATGGAAATACTACAAGAAAAATGTACAAACTTACAAATACAAAAACAACTAAAACAGAACAATATGAGTTTCTGTAAATCAACTGTATATACAACTCAAAGTTATGATAAAAATGAATACAAAAAGAAGAAATACAAAAGATATAAACCTCAATACAATAAAGAATACAATAGAAAAAATCATTATCTTAGAAAGTCATCAGCTAGAAAGCCCTATTTAAATAGAAATAAACATGTTAGAAAATATAGAACAGATAGAAATTATAAAAATAAACTAGAATGTTTTACTTGTGGTAGTGTAGAACATTTAGCCAACACCTGTCCAAAAAGAATTAATAATAAAACAAGAAATTCACAGTTAATAGAAGATTTTCAAGAAACTTTAATAAATGTAGACGAATATATGTCAGACAACGAGAGTATATATTCTATAGTAAGTGTAGGTATAGACGAAACTCAAATAGAAACATCAGAATCAGAAGAAGAAGAATTAATAAATGAAATAGGATTAGAGAAATTAGACTTAGAAGAAAATAATTTTGTAAATATATCAGAAGAATGTACTCATGAATTTGAAATTAATAAAGGATTAGATAGCAATCAGTGTTTTAAGTGTAAATGGTATCCTAGTAGAAATAAAAGGGCTAAATGTAAATTATGCTATTTAGAAGGATGTATTTTATGTATACAAAAAGCATTTTGAAATAAAAATAAATAAAGAAGAAATTTATCAAGAGACAACTAATTCTGTTATAAATTTAAGAATAATTACATTAGAAAATAGAATAAATGAATTAGAAAAAAGAATACAAAAAATAGAAAAAGGGAAAGAAAAATTAGAAGATATAAGAAATGAAGAAGAAAGAGAATTGATGAGTATAGAAAATTATGATACACTAATATGTAACGAAGATAAAAAATTATCTACGATAAAAATTTTAGCAAGAATTAAAATAGAAGATTATGAAATAGAAACATTAGCTCTAGTAGACTCAGGATGCACGAGATGTATAATAAATAAAAGGATAGTTCCACCTAATTTAATAAAAACATTAGATAAGCCAGTAGCAGCCATGCAAATGGATGGAACTCATAATATTTATAAACATTATATAGATAAATCACAGATTAGTTTTGTAAATACATGTTTAGATTTTTACAAACCTAGTTATAAGGTAGATAAAATTTGGGTAAGAGACTTAAATATAAATGTTGATTTTGTGTTAGGTTTAAGTTTTATGTTACATAATAATGGTAGTTGTTTACTTAGTAGAGATGGAGTAATATTCTTTAAAAATATTACACAAACACCAGTACAAACAATAGAAGCCGCAACTAGGATAAGGACAAGATTAAATGAAAATCAGATAGACTTGCAAGAAAATGAGAAAGAATGTTGTAAAGAATGTAAAGATAATAAAACATGTTGTAGGACTAAAGAAGAAACAAAAAATCTAATATTAGAAGAAAATGAAGATAAAGATATAATAGAAAAAGATTATACACTAATAGATATTGAAACAGAATTATACAATTTTAAAACAGGATTACAAAGAATAGGAATAATAAAGAACGAAAAAGATCTAGATAATATAATAAAAATTTTAGATGAGATAGAAATAATAGGAGAAAAACCATTAAAACACTGGGAGAATAATAAAGTAATGTGTAAATTAGATATAATAAACCCAGAATATATAATTAAAACGGCTTCGATAGAAGCTACAAATGAAGACCTTAATGACTTTAAAACTCAAATTAAAGAACATTTAGGACATTTACAAACAGTATTTAGATTATTTGTAGATAATGGAATAATTATTAGTAAAAAGAAAATGGAATTATGTAAAAGTTATATAAACTTTTTAGGAGTAGTTTTAGGAGAAGGGAAAATTAAGTTACAACCGCATATAGCTAAAAAAGCTTTAGAAATGCCAGACAAACTAGACAATATTAAAGAATTACAAAAGTTTCTAGGAATAGTAAATTATGCAAGAAATTTTATAAAAGACTTAGGAAAAATAGCAGGACCTTTATATGCTAAGACAGGATCTACGGGGCAAAAACATTTTAATACAGAAGATATTAAATTAGTACAAAAGATTAAAGAAAAAATAAAGAATATTCCTGATTTAACTATGCCATTAGAAACTGATTATTTAATTATAGAAACAGATGGAAGTTTTGAAGGATGGGGAGCAGTTTTAAAAGCAAAACCGAATAAATATAGTGATAAAAATACAGAAAAAATATGTGCATACCAAAGTGGAAAATATAAAGAAAAAGGAAATATGAGTAGTATAGATGCAGAAATCCTAGCTGTAATATACGGATTAAATAGTTTCAGATTATACATATTAAACAAACAAGAAGTAACAATTAGAACTGATTGTGAAGCCATTGTTAAGTTCCACCAAAAGATAAATTCAAAAAATAGTAGTAGAAGAAGATGGTTGAATTTTATTGATACAATATCAATATATAATTTAGTCTTTGAACATATTAAAGGAAAAGATAATAATTTAGCAGACACTTTAAGTAGGTTAAAAATTATTGTTAATTAAAAAAAATATCTTATATGTACAGAATGAGTAGACCAACAGTTTCAAAGACTGAAGACAAGGGAAAAGGCGTTCAAGCCTCACCCTCAGACAGATACTCTCAGACAGTATTAGGTAATCTTCATTTTAAGCCACAGACTATCACAGAACAAAATAATTTAGAAAGAATAAATTTTGGAAAGCATAATTTAATATTTTTCCCACCATCAAATATTTCATTTAGAGTTTTACCAGAATGTGTTATAGATAGACCCCAAAGATGCTTAATTGATAATTTATGGATAGCATATAATAAGAAAGACACTAAATATGTTATAGCTGCTCTTAACGCTTTAGGGCAATATTTTACAGACAAAAATCAAGAGAAGAAGTTTAAATACTATGTAGTTATACACGGTAAGACAAATGGTATTTTTCAAACATGGATAGAAGTATTAGACTCTATTAAAGACATACAAAAACCACTTTTTAAAGGTTTTAATGATTTCACTGAAGCTCTAGACTATGCAAGAGGAATACTAGGACCAAATTATTATATCTCTCCAGCACTCAGACAAAATCCAGAAAAAATCCAATACAAAATCCAAAAAGACACAGACAAAATAATATTTTGTGACCACTGCTCGTCCATGACCGAAGCTTTCAGAAGATTGAACCAAAAGAATGAAAGCTTGGAGAAAGAAAAAGTTAGACTTATGGAGCATGTAAAAGTTTTAGAACAAAAGATGCAGATGTTAGCACAATCTCAGACTCAAGTTGTTTTGCAACAAGATACGAGTTTTCCATCTCAAGAAAAAATGGATGAGAAGGGTGTGTGTTCCCCAATGAATGCAGAAAAATCCACTGTATCGGATGATGATACAGCTAGTCCGGTTCAAACGGTGACCGGTAAAGACAAATCAAATCCGTTTATGGCTGTCACTTTGCCAAAAAGTGAAGACGAAGGATCATCATCAAGAAGAAGACTGCCCAGAACATTAACACATGGAGACATATTAAAGAAAAAGAGTATAAGTGTTAAAAAGAAAAAAAAATGAAAAAATAGAAGATGTAATTAAACAGACATTAGAAAATTTCTTCCAGCAAAAAGAAAAACAAGACAAACATATGATTAAAAATCCTAGTCCTAGTCCCAGTCCAGAGAGATCAAGATCTAGTCCAGTAAGGTCTCAAAACTCAGGAAGAGATGATAATGAAGACAATAATAATTATCAAGATGCTCAAGATCCATACGAAGATTATGATTCAGGAATGAGTTTTGATTCAATAGCACTCCATAATTTAGACACATAAAAATAATTCGAAAATATTGAATCAAGAAGGAGACAGAAGAACAATAATGGAAGAGACAATAAGTGGGGCCAGATGTAACGGAAGAAGAACAATAATGAAGAACAATAATGGAGGAGACAGTAAGTGGGGCCAGACGTGATATAAAGACAAGTAATAAAAATGTGGACGACATAAAATGGAATCTCTGCACCAGCCATGTGAAGATGGGGCCCAATGAAGTACCCTACAAGGCTAGAAGACAAAGATTTCAAAAAAATTTGAAGTCCGCATTTCAGATCCGCTCAGAAATTCAGCTATAAAAGGCAGACCATATGAGAAGAAAGATCATCGAGAAAAAACACAAAGCAAGAAATCCTCTGAAAATCTTAAGCCAACTTTCCATCCCAGAAACCATTTCTAAAACCACCTTGTAAAATATCCCCTTTATGAATACCCTAGTACTTATTCTTCTAAGCTTGTAAAATAAATAAAGTTTGTATGCTTAGGAGTTGATCGTTTTTCAATTCAGAAGTTCAGTCAAATCTTTTCGGGTTTCCCGAAAGGGAAATCCCATCTCTTATAAACATGTAAGTTACTATGTTTATCTATGTTATGTTCTAAGATATTACCCCTATGTTTTGATTTCCTTTATGTTTTATTATGTATAGTTTTGTTATTCTGTAAATTGTTAAAAAACTACTCTTAGTATATGGTTATCTTTCCAATTTCTTAACAATTTTGATGGATTAACCTGTAAATTCCTAGGAAAAAGCTGGTTAAGATAAACCGAGTGGTATGTGAACTTAACCATGACCGGGGTGAGGTTAAAGAAAAAAGAGTTAAGAATAGATTCATGTCTATCAAAAATTGGGAAGAAGAGATGAACAGAGTTAAAAAAAAAAAAAGTATAAAGGGGTAATCTTATTACATAATTATGGATACACTGTAACATTATAAGTTTACATATAAGAGAGGGAGAGTACCGAGTAGGATTTTTACAACATAAGGTTTTAAAATAATTCTACTACGCTGTTAATGTCTGATAATCTTAATAATTATACATATCCAGAAAGTTTTGCAAGAAGTATTAGTTTAAGTTTAGGAGAATTTATTTGGGACGTAGACACAGGATTTTATTCTATAGTAGACTACGCTATACACTTTATTTATATAACAGAAAATAGTAGATTTTGTGTAGATTTATTTAATAAGCAGTTATATCTTATAATTAGAATATTAGATATACATTTATCTAGCCTTTCACATTATTATTATAGACGATAATATCTTAGAACATAGTATAATTTTCTATCAATATCTATATTATATATCCATATTCTCTATTATTTTATTTTCCCTTTATTTTTCCAATATTCTCTATTATTTTATTTTCTCTTTATTTTTGGTATCAGAGCCAGAAGATTTTCGGACCACTATTTTATGAGACAACAATATATTTCTAAATATATAAGCTGTTATAATCCTAGATTATATGATTATAACAGCTTATATGATTAGAAATATATTGTTGTAATCCTAGATTATATGATTATCACAGCTTATATATTTAGAAATATATTGTTGTCTCATAAAATAGTGGTCCGAAAATCTTCTTGCTCTGATACCAAAAATAAAGAGAAAATAAAATAATAGAGAATATTGGAAAAATAAAGGGAAAATAAAATAATAGAGAATATGGATATATAATATAGATATTGATAGAAAATTATACTATGTTCTAAGATATTATCGTCTATAATAATAATGTGAAAGGCTAGATAAATGTATATCTAATATTCTAATTATAAGATATAAGCTGTTATAATCATATAATCTAGGATTATAACAGCTTATATATTTAGAAATATATTGTTGTCTCATAAAATAGTGGTCCGAAAATCTTCTTGCTCTGATACCAAAAATAAAGAGAAAATAAAATAATAGAGAATATTGGAAAAATAAAGGGAAAATAAAATAATAGAGAATATGGATATATAATATAGATATTGATAGAAAATTATACTATGTTCTAAGATATTATCGTCTATAATAATAATGTGAAAGGCTATATAAATGTATATCTAATATTCTAATTATAAGATATAACTGCTTATTAAATAAATCTACACAAAATCTACTATTTTCTGTTATATAAATAAAGTGTATAGCGTAGTCTACTATAGAATAAAATCCTTTGTCTACGTCCCAAATAAATTCTCCTAAACTTAAACTAAGACTTCTTGCAAAACTTTCTGGATATGTATAATTATTAAGATTATCAGACATTAACAGCGTAGTAGAATTATTTTAAAACCTTATGTTGTAAAAATCCTACTCGGTACTCTCGCTCTCTTATATGTGAACTTATAATGTTACAGTGTATCCATAATTATGTAATAAGATTACCCCTTTATACTTTTTTTTTTGTTTTTTTTTTTTAACTCTGTTCATCTCTTCTTCCCAATTTTTGATAGACAAGAATCTATTCTTAACTCTTTTTTCTTTAACCTCACCCCGGTCATGGTTAAGTTCACATACCACTCGGTTTATCTTAACCAGCTTTTTCCTAGGAATTTACAGGTTAATCCATCAAAATTGTTAAGAAATTGGAAAGATAACCACATACTAAGAGTAGTTTTTTAACAATTTACAGAATAACAAAACTATACATAATAAAACATAAAGGAAATCAAAACATAGGGGTAATATCTTAGAACATAACATAGATAAACATAGTAACTTACATGTTTACAAGAGATGGGATTTCCCTTTCGGGAAACCCGAAAAGATTTGACTGAACTTCTGAATTGAAAAACGATCAACTCCTAAGCATACAAACTTTATTTATTTTACAAGCTTAGAAGAATAAGTACTAGGGTATTTATAAAGGGGATATTTTACAAGGTGGTTTTAGAAATGGTTTCTGGGATGGAAAGTTGGCTTAAGATTTTCAGAGGATTTCTTGCTTTGTGTTTTTTCTCGATGATCTTTCTTCTCATATGGTCTGCCTTTTATAGCTGAATTTCTGAGCGGATCTGAAATGCGGACTTCAAAATTTTTTGAAATCTTTGTCTTCTAGCCTTGTAGGGTACTTCATTGGGCCCCATCTTCACATGGCTGGTGCAGAGATTCCATTTTATGTCGTCCACGTTTTTATTACTTGTCTTTATATCACGTCTGGCCCCACTTATTGTCTCCTCCATTATTGTTCTTCATTATTGTTCTTCTTCCGTTACATCTGGCCCCTCTTATTGTCTCTTCCATTATTGTTCTTCTGTCTCCTTCTTGATTCAATATTTTCGAATTATTTTTATGTGTCTAAATTATGGAGTGCTATTGAATCAAAACTCATTCCTGAATCATAATCTTCGTACGGATCCTGAGCATCTTGATAATTATTATTGTCTTCATTATCATCTCTTCCTTAGTTTTGAGACCTTACTGGACTAGATCTTGATCTCTCTGGACTGGGACTAGGACTAGGATTTTTAATCATATGTTTGTCTTGTTTTTCTTTTTGCTGGAAGAAATTTTCTAATGTCTGTTTAATTACATCTTCTATTTTTTCATTTTTTTTTCTTTTTAACACTTATACTCTTTTTCTTTAATATGTCTCCATGTGTTAATGTTCTGGGCAGTCTTCTTCTTGATGATGATCCTTCGTCTTCACTTTTTGGCAAAGTGACAGCCATAAACGGATTTGATTTGTCTTTACCAGTCACCGTTTGAACCGGACTAGCTGTATCATCATCCGATACAGTGGATTTTTCTGCATTCATTGGGGAACGCACACCCTTCTCATCCATTTTTTCTTGAGATGGAAAACTCGTATCTTGTTGCAAAACAACTTGAGTCTGAGATTGTGCTAACATCTGCATCTTTTGTTCTAAAACTTTTACATGCTCCATAAGTCTAACTTTTTCTTTCTCCAAGCTTTCATTCTTTTGGTTCAATCTTCTAAAAGCTTCGGTCATGGACGAGCAGTGGTCACAAAATATTATTTTGTCTGTGTCTTTTTGGATTTTGTATTGGATTTTTTCTGGATTTTGTCTGAGTGCTGGAGAGATATAATAATTTGGTCCTAGTATTCCTCTTGCATAGTCTAGAGCTTCAGTGAAATCATTAAAACCTTTAAAAAGTGGTTTTTGTATGTCTTTAATAGAGTCTAATACTTCTATCCATGTTTGAAAAATACCATTTGTCTTACCGTGTATAACTACATAGTATTTAAACTTCTTCTCTTGATTTTTGTCTGTAAAATATTGCCCTAAAGCGTTAAGAGCAGCTATAACATATTTAGTGTCTTTCTTATTATATGCTATCCATAAATTATCAATTAAGCATCTTTGGGGTCTATCTATAACACATTCTGGTAAAACTCTAAATGAAATATTTGATGGTGGGAAAAATATTAAATTATGCTTTCCAAAATTTATTCTTTCTAAATTATTTTGTTCTGTGATAGTCTGTGGCTTAAAATGAAGATTACCTAATACTGTCTGAGAGTATCTGTCTGAGGGTGAGGCTTGAACGCCTTTTCCCTTGTCTTCAGTCTTTGAAACTGTTGGTCTACTCATTCTGTACATATAAGATATTTTTGTTAATTAACAATAATTTTTAACCTACTTAAAGTGTCTGCTAAATTATTATCTTTTCCTTTAATATGTTCAAAGACTAAATTATATATTGATATTGTATCAATAAAATTCAACCATCTTCTTCTACTACTATTTTTTGAATTTATCTTTTGGTGGAACTTAACAATGGCTTCACAATCAGTTCTAATTGTTACTTCTTGTTTGTTTAATATGTATAATCTGAAACTATTTAATCCGTATATTACAGCTAGGATTTCTGCATCTATACTACTCATATTTCCTTTTTCTTTATATTTTCCACTTTGGTATGCACATATTTTTTCTGTATTTTTATCACTATATTTATTCGGTTTTGCTTTTAAAACTGCTCCCCATCCTTCAAAACTTCCATCTGTTTCTATAATTAAATAATCAGTTTCTAATGGCATAGTTAAATCAGGAATATTCTTTATTTTTTCTTTAATCTTTTGTACTAATTTAATATCTTCTGTATTAAAATGTTTTTGCCCCGTAGATCATGTCTTAGCATATAAAGGTCCTGCTATTTTTCCTAAGTCTTTTATAAAATTTCTTGCATAATTTACTATTCCTAGAAACTTTTGTAATTCTTTAATATTGTCTAGTTTGTCTGGCATTTCTAAAGCTTTTTTAGCTATATGCGGTTGTAACTTAATTTTCCCTTCTCCTAAAACTACTCCTAAAAAGTTTATATAACTTTTACATAATTCCATTTTCTTTTTACTAATAATTATTCCATTATCTACAAATAATCTAAATACTGTTTGTAAATGTCCTAAATGTTCTTTAATATCTTTACTAAATACTAATATATCATCTACATATACTAAGACAAATCTTTTATATTCTCCAAATATATTATCCATTTTTCTCTGAAAAATTGGTGGAGCTGTTTTTAATCCAAACGGCATGACTAACCATTCGAAATGCCCTTTTGGACAAGTAAATTCTATACTATCTTCATGCATTTTTACTTGCCAATATCCTGATTTACAATCAAATTTACTAAATATCTTTTTACCTTGTATTCTATTTATCAATTCTGTTTTATCAGGTAGTTTATATCCATCTGTTCTAGTGTTATCATTAAGTCTCTTATAATTTATTACCATTCTCGCTTTTCCTCTTATCATTTCACTGTGATTTCTAACCATAAAAGCTGCTGATCTATGTTTAGAAATAGATCTCCTTATTACACCTAAATCCATAAGTTCTTTAATTTGAGTTTTAAAGTCATTAAGGTCTTCATTTGTAGCTTCTATCGAAGCCGTTTTAATTATATATTCTGGGTTTATTATATCTAATTTACACATTACTTTATTATTCTCCCAGTGTTTTAATGGTTTTTCTCCTATTATTTCTATCTCATCTAAAATTTTTATTATATTATCTAGATCTTTTTCGTTCTTTATTATTCCTATTCTTTGTAATCCTGTTTCAAAATTGTATAATTCTGTTTCAATATCTATTAGTGTATAATCTTTTTCTATTATATCTTTATCTTCATTTTCTTCTAATATTAGATTTTTTGTTTCTTCTTTAGTCCTACAACATGTTTTATTATCTTTACATTCTTTACAACATTCTTTCTCATTTTCTTGCAAGTCTATCTGATTTTCATTTAATCTTGTCCTTATCCTAGTTGCGGCTTCTATTGTTTGTACTGGTGTTTGTGTAATATTTTTAAAGAATATTACTCCATCTCTACTAAGTAAACAACTACCATTATTATGTAACATAAAACTTAAACCTAACACAAAATCAACATTTATATTTAAGTCTCTTACCCAAATTTTATCTACCTTATAACTAGGTTTGTAAAAATCTAAACATGTATTTACAAAACTAATCTGTGATTTATCTATATAATGTTTATAAATATTATGAGTTCCATCCATTTGCATGGCTGCTACTGGCTTATCTAATGTTTTTATTAAATTAGGTGGAACTATCCTTTTATTTATTATACATCTCGTGCATCCTGAGTCTACTAGAGCTAATGTTTCTATTTCATAATCTTCTATTTTAATTCTTGCTAAAAATTTTATCGTAGATAATTTTTTATCTTCGTTACATATTAGTGTATCATAATTTTCTATACTCATCAATTCTCTTTCTTCTTCATTTCTTATATCTTCTAATTTTTCTTTCCCTTTTTCTATTTTTTGTATTCTTTTTTCTAATTTATTTATTCTATTTTCTAATGTAATTATTCTTAAATTTATAACAGAATTAGTTGTCTCTTGATAAATTTCTTCTTTATTTATTTTTATTTCAAAATCTTTTTGTATACATAAAATACATCCTTCTAAATAGCATAATTTACATTTAGCCCTTTTATTTCTACTAGGATACCATTTACACTTAAAACACTGATTGCTATCTAATCCTTTATTAATTTCAAATTCATGAGTACATTCTTCTGATATATTTACAAAATTATTTTCTTCTAAGTCTAATTTCTCTAATCCTATTTCATTTATTAATTCTTCTTCTTCTGATTCTGATGTTTCTATTTGAGTTTCGTCTATACCTACACTTACTATAGAATATATACTCTCGTTGTCTGACATATATTCGTCTACATTTATTAAAGTTTCTTGAAAATCTTCTATTAACTGTGAATTTCTTGTTTTATTATTAATTCTTTTTGGACAGGTGTTGGCTAAATGTTCTACACTACCACAAGTAAAACATTCTAGTTTATTTTTATAATTTCTATCTGTTCTATATTTCTAACATGTTTATTTCTATTTAAATAGGGCTTTCTAGCTGATGACTTTCTAAGATAATGATTTTTTCTATTGTATTCTTTATTGTATTGAGGTTTATATCTTTTGTATTTCTTCTTTTTGTATTCATTTTTATCATAACTTTGAGTTGTATATACAGTTGATTTACAGAAACTCATATTGTTCTGTTTTAGTTGTTTTTGTATTTGTAAGTTTGTACATTTTTCTTGTAGTATTTCCATAATATGTTGTACTTTATGCCCTATAGACCATTTTGTATTTGGGTTTTGTATTACGCCTTCTCTTTTATACCATCGTTCTTCTATTTCTCTTCCTAATACTCCTGGTAATTTGTTGAATAATTTTTTACCTAATTCTTGATCAAAAGCATTTCCACTAATAGTACAATAATAAAAATAATCATTTAAAAACTTCTTTATATGGAACCAACTACTTATACTTAATTGTTCTAATTTTATTAAAGCATTCTTTTGTAACACTACTAATCCACTATTTGGATCTTCCCCTGTAATCAAACTATGTATTTTATTTGTAAAATTATAAGGATTTGCACCCATTGATATTAAATTTTGAAAATCTTGAGGAAATTCTGATTTATAGGCTTCCCATAAACCTTTTGTTGATTCTCCTAAAAAGGTTTCCATATATTTATACATTGTTTCTGCATCTGTATCATTATAAGTTTTTATAAAGTCTGCTACCACTATTCCTTTCCATAGGTCTATTACTGAGTTCCACATTTGTGGATCATGGGCTGCTATATTTAATATTTTACATTTACTTCCCCCTTCTTGTAATCTTATAGGTTCTTCTATTGGCATCCTTTTTCCTGATGGTCTTACATTTTCTATTTCTGTTTCTTGGTCTATCCTGTATACTCTTCTTCTAGGTACATTCCCCGTACTAGTATCTACTGTACTTTGGTATGTTGTTCTTTGAAATGGACTTGGGCTAGAACTAACTGATTCCATTAATTCTTTTAAGCTAATTACTGAATCTGTTTCTGTTTCATAACTATCTTGTATTTCTTCAAAGATTTGGTCAAATTTATCTTATTTTTCTTGTATGCTATATTCTTTTCTATATCCTAAATTATCTGTTCTTAATTCACATTTCTTAAAATGTTCTTCTACATCCCTTAAGGTTAATTTTCCTAGTTTACATCCTTTACATTGGAAAGTCTTATTCTTATTTTCTCTAACTAATTTTCTTGCTTCTTCTAATGCTATGTCTACTTCAAATTCTTCATGTATTATTTCAACATTCATACATTCAGTTTCTTCAACATTATTTTCATCTTCATCATCTATATCTTTATGAGTAGAGTAATTATAATCAGTAAACCTAATTGATGTTTCTCCTTTAGAATTTGTATACATTAAATGAGATTCTGGTTTAAATATTTTTGGTTTTGAAAAATCTTCTAAATTCCATTCTAATCCTGCATATTCTTCTGGGTCTATTTTAATAGGTTTTAATAATTTTATACCTTTATTTTCCATTACTTCAACTACATCATCTACCTTAATTTTAAATTTTGTATTGCTATTTGTTGCCATTTTTCCTATAAAACCTACACATATTAATAGATTATTTCCATTATTCATTTCTTCATACCCTTTAGTCTGTATTGCTATTTTTATATTTTTTCCAAATTCTGCTAGATTTATCATAAAATCTGGGCTAATATAAAATATTCCTCCGTTATTTGTCATATCTACTTCTGTTAAACCTATTATAGATTTCTTCTGATCTGACCATCTATCATCATATACTACTATCAATACTTTAGTCCCTAAATTCTTTCTTGTTAATCCTTTTAATCCAATTACTATTAATCCCATATGCATTAAATTTCTTTTATAATTTTTTATTTGTTTTACTGATTCTGGATTGATTAAGTTTAATGTTTCTACTTTACTTCCTATAGCTGACAATTGTTCTTCTCTATAATGTCTATATAATTGAGAACTAGTGGAAAAATATCCTGTATTATATAATATTTTTGGATCTAATAATCTTAATTGGTTTTGCTGAAAAATTTATATATCCTTATCTATATCTATTATTTCTTCTAGTTTTTGATCTTCCTCTTGTCTTTTTCTAGTTAGAATTCTAGCTAACATATTATTTCCTATTCGATTTTCTGAAAAACTTATTCTTGATCTTTCTTGGTTTGTTCTTCTTGACCCACTTGGAAAAAGGTCCATTTTTGTGGTTTTCTTACTTTTATTTTTTCTTTTTGTGGTGTTATTTCAACTCTTTTTAATTGTTCTATTAAATCGTCTACCTTTGGAATTTCAGTCTTAATTTCTTTTTCCTTAATAATTTTATCTAGTTTTCTATTAACTTCCAATAATAATATTATTAATGTATTATTCTGCTTTAGTATTATTTGATCAGCTTTACTTTGAGGAGTATAATTACTTAGTCCTTCTGGATTTGGTTGAATTTTGCTGTTAGTTTTAACACTTCTTCATATATTGGATCTAATTCTATTGGGATATCACTCATGAAAGAGCGATTTCTTTTATAGTATCTATTTTTTCTTTAAGTGCGCTTATCTCTCCTTTTAATACTTCTACTTGTTCAGTTATTTTTTCTACTAATTTAGTTGTTTGTATTTCTAATTCTTTAGGCTTTTCTGTAATAGTCTTAATTAACTTTTCTATTTCGGTTTTAGTAGGTATTTTTTCTATATTAAATTTGTTATTTAAAAATTGTATTTTTCTATCTATTTCTAGTTGTTGTGATTTTATAAAGTCTAAATTTTGTTCTAATTTTTCTAAAGTCTTTCTTTGTTTAATATGTCCAACCTCTACTAATTCTAATGTTCTTATTATATTTTTATTATTTTCTTGAGTTTTTTCTCCAAAATTTATTATTAAATCTATTAAAGTATTATATTGTTTATCTTCAGTATGTAATATATGCTCTCCACTACTAAAATTACACTTTATTACTATATTATCTTTTAATATTCTATATTTCTTTTCTGGATAGATTTTTAAGTCTAAATATTCTAGATGTTTTAAATTAGCTATGATTTTATCCTAATGGTATCCAAACTTTTCTCTCTTTATGATATTTTGTTAATCTATCATAAGAATCTATTTGACCCTCTAGATATTGTATCTCCCACTGTAGAGCTGATATAGTTTGTGGATTAATAATACACTTTACTA
Organism: Nicotiana benthamiana; assembly: GCA_034376525.1. NCBI lineage: Eukaryota > Viridiplantae > Streptophyta > Magnoliopsida > Solanales > Solanaceae > Nicotiana > Nicotiana benthamiana. The sequence goes on from CM067334.1 coordinate 132,912,341, forward strand.
TATAACTTGGTTCGCTATTATATTTTAATTCTGATACTTCTACTTGTTTAGCTAAATCTAAAATTGATGCTAATAAAGCTTTAGTCTTTTTTATTTCTTTCTTTAAATCCTGCTTTACTGTTATATCTCTTCTTAACCACCAATAATTACACCTTATTACTTTAGTTACTGGATGTTGTCTTAACATATATGCTATCCTAAGGGAATATATTTTATTTTATTCTTAATTGATCTAAGATAAATTCTTTCTTGTTCTATTTCAAAATTAATTCTTTGTAATTCAAAAAGTAAAAAGTTATTAAAATCACTTAGTTCTGGAGTACTAAAATTATTTTGATATTGTTCTAAAGTCTTTTTATATTCAATATGAATTTTTATATTTTCTATAGTAATATAGATTATATGATTATAACAGCTTATATATTTAGAAATATATTGTTGTCTCATAAAATAGTGGTCCGAAAATCTTCTTGCTCTGATACCAAAAATAAAGAGAAAATAAAATAATAGAGAATATTGGAAAAATAAAGGGAAAATAAAATAATAGAGAATATGGATATATAATATAGATATTGATAGAAAATTATACTATGTTCTAAGATATTATCGTCTATATATAATAAAGAGAAAATAAAATAATAGAGAATATTGGAAAAATAAAGGGAAAATAAAATAATAGAGAATATGGATATATAATATAGATATTGATAGAAAATTATACTATGTTCTAAGATATTATCGTCTATAATAATAATGTATTTCATTTAGAGTTTTACAAAACACGTATGTCAAAACACGGGGAAACATATAACGGGGATAACAGGGCTGAAATATAAGAGACGACGGGTCGGGTCGTCACAGGCTTGGTATATATATATATATATATATATATATATATATATATATATATATATATATATATATATATATATATATATATATATATATATATATATATATATATATATATATATATATATATATATATATATATATATATATATATATAAAACTACTCTGCCATAGTAGGCTCGCTCACAATCGCTCGGCCATACTAGGCTCTGTGTCTCAACCAACTGGGCTCGCTTATAAGCGCTCGGCCACAGTAGGATCGGCATATAACTTACCATCTGATCAGAGGTTGCCCAATAGGGGCGTGCCCATCGATTATAGCTCGATGGTGATGAAAATACTTTTAATACACTCTCTCTCTCTCTCTCTTTATATATATATATATATATATATATATATATATATATCTATATATATATATATATATATATATATATATATATATATATATAAACTCTTCGCTCTTTTGACTGGAAGAAGGAAATACTCAACTGAATATGAATTCTCAATAAGAAAAATATTGTAACATACAACGCTAAAAAAATATACGTAATTTGCGAGACTAGCAAAATATACATAAATTCCGAAATATAAATATAATAACAAGATTATGCCAAATGAAAGAAGAGCTTAACCTTAACATACATATTCTATTTGAACGAATATGCTTATGTGAAATATGGCCGACAGCCTTCTTGAAATTCTTAAAATTCGGGAACAAAATTGGTTGCTTTATGAAATTGCTATTGAAAGGTTGCTAAATATTTTGGATGAAATACTCTGCTGCTAAGGTCTTTGGTTTGAAACCAAGACAGAATGTGCTTTCCTATTCTTTTCTCTAGCTAAGTCTTATTTTGCTAAGACTATTGAGTCATGCCTTGAAATTATAAGAGGAAAATATCTCTGATTCTTTTTAAGAATTGAAGGATTAATGTTTCTGTTTGCTTTTGAAGTTGGCAAAGAATAACCTTTTTGGATCATTTGATTCATATGGATTTGTAACAGATAACTTGAATAGTTATCTATTCTTATTCATTCCTATCTTGCCACCTAGAATTATGACTACTTAGTCATTTTTGTAAGTGTGTGGCACCTTGCCATGTGTTGGGGTTAAGTTATTAATTATTTTTTCACTTATTAATTAATCGGGTAATATTATATTGTCCGATAATTAATCAATTACATACGTAATTTTAAAATAGCCTCAAATTACTTAAAATTTTATTTATTTTGAAAATACTTCATATATATTTTATATATTCTACCATGGTAATATGGTACCTTGCATTATTCTAGTTTATAATTATTGGATATTATCATTCGACCCGTGTTTATCTCAAATTGGCCACTTTCAACGAAATTCTTTTTCTTTAATTCGTGTACCCCTTTATCCTTCATAGCACTTATTTATCGCTTGATATAAATAGAGTAATAATTATAATCCCAAAATAAATCTCATTTTCTGACTTTCATCATTTTACATATGGTGTACTTTCACACACGAAAATCTTGGGTATAACATCATTTCCCCCTTTGGAACATTCGCCCTCGAATGTTGACTGGTGCTCTTATTATTTTCATAACTTATATACCTTACTAAATTCATTGCCATTTAGGCAATTTTTCTGTAAATAAATTCAAGGGCCGGGGCATTCTACTTTTAGGCCCATTTCTTATGCCACGACTTGTGGCTGGAATCCTTCAATCACATAACTCTTGCTACCCTTTTTTATGTAGCGTGTATGATTCTGACCTTGTAAGTGTGCCTATGCGACTCATCTCTCAGTTTTTCTCCACCTTTTACCTAATCTTTAGCCTTACTTTGTGAACAGATCTTGACAAGATGTCCCTCTGGGCATCTATAGATATACTGAAGTTCTTCGCTCGGTGCTTTGTTGAATTCACGAATATTGTTATACCTTATTCCATGGATCCGTTTATCCATTTGTATGACTTTACTGTATCAAGATAGGTCATATTATATCGTAACTCTTACTTTGATTTATCGTTACTAAGGTCTGCTACCAAATTTCAACTTACTCTAATTATTTATCATATATGTATAAGTCTAAATCCTTTAATGCTACTTCATTATTGCTTATCTTAAAAGTGATGACCTAACCTCATTTCATACTTTGTAACTTTTATCCATCCATTATTGATTCACCTCAATATTGATCTACAATCCACCACTAATAATTGAAACCTTTTACGTAATATCTTGGTACTAGAGCTTACGTTGCATCGAGAATACTTGAAGTGACTTCCGTAATCGTATTTCATAATATCTCAATGTGATTCACCTTGGGGGGTATTCTAATCCCATGCCGGTCCGCGAAATCTTTTCTCATCCTCCCCATATTTTTTTTCCTTCAAATCATTATTCAATTAACTGTCCAAACATCAAATTTATTTGTCACAATTACAACCTCATTTTATTGCCAGGTCAGCATTCCATTCTTCTAAATGCTTCTAGTTATAGACTCTTTTGAGCTCATTCAGGCTATACTGAGCTTTATATAATTTAGAGAACCTATCATCTCCCTTGTTTTTACGGGCTTAATCCCGAGGACTTATCCATTTTTCGTTATTTTCTCAATTTCCCTTTTCTTATCCTTATTCCTGTCTTTCTAAAACCTTGTCGTTCTATCATACTTTAGCTTACGACCGATTTTCTTATGATTTTCTAGAAAATCAAGACATCATACCGTCTCTAACTCTTCTTTCACTCTCTAATTTGACCTTTTGGTACATAGAAACCATAGGTTGGAAGGTATGCCACTGACGAGGGTGCTACCATTCCTGGATACTAAATCCTCATGCTTCGAGCCCCTTATCGTATTATGGACTATTCATAACCTTCTGATTTGAGTATCTTGTACGTTGTTCATATTTTCCTTACTTACCTTAAAATATTACCTCACATTCTTCTATCTCTTTTATAACCTCCCTTCCACATATGTATAATTTATCTACACAACCTGAAGCTCTATTATAATACTTGCACCCTTTGTTCATACACAATCTGATGGGAGCTTCATACTGACTTCTTATGAGGCTGGTACTCTTCAGTTGGCTTCATCGTATAGCCTTTATAAAATATAGCTACTGTACTATCTCTCTTATACCTCTGCTATTTACGAGTGATTCTGTCATGTTCTCCAGCAAAACTTCTATAATTTCTCTAGGTCCAATAATCAGACTCCTGATTTACTTAGGTGATGTAATTCTTTAGTTTCCTCTTCCTCCTAATCAACCTTTTTATAGGCTTAATCTATCTTTTAACTCATAATAGCCTATGAATAAGCAATCGTCGAGATTGAGGAAGCTATTTTAGTTTAGTAATGATTCAAATGGCTGTGGCTCATGGTATCGGTTATTACCTTAGCCTTTCATGGGGATTATGAAATATCCATGATATAATCTTCCAATAATTCAATCCTTTGTCTATGCCTTGGGCTCAATTCTTTCTTTTAACTGATATCAGAGTCTTTTATGGTTGTATGATTATCAACAGTTGCTCCAAAATCTCGAGTGTATCCTTAACGTACTAACTCTGGATCATTGATCGAATAATTCCTTTCGTTCCATGTGAACTTTCTTTAAGTATGTGCAATTACTTTTCCTGGTCTTTCTGCCCATGTGCGTCCATACTTAGCTTATCTTGATTCCTATGCATACCAGAGATTCCATGCAACTCATATGATCTCGAACTTACTTTTAATTTTACTTCCTGTTCATTAGCCATGGTAGGTTCCACTTTCCTTTGGAGTGCTTAGAATGTTGTTATGAGACTGTTGGTACACAACCATTTCCTCTTTAGGTCATTGTGCTTAGGTTAAAGCCTTCTTCCTTATTTCCTCAGCTAATCTTTCGTTGTAGTACATATGGAGAACCCTTGACTCTCGTAAAGCTGTGAGCTTATTACGGACCTTTTTTATGTCCTTACCTGTCTATAATCATTTGTAGTTGCTTACTTCCATGCTCTTCTGCTTGTATGGTTCCTTTTGAACTGATATTTTGACTGCCTTCCCAGTTGCACTTTCTTTTATCCCCGTAACACTCATACGGTTCCTTTAACTACTTTGAATCTTGTTTGAATATATCTCTAGCATTATAACAATATTCTCCTAGACTGAATTCTCCATGTTGGGTTTTATTATATTTATATTATAAGATCAGATGACTTGTCTGTAACCTCCTGATTAGCCATAACTGAGATCTTCCTGGCCAATTACTAACTATTTGTTGGCCATTCTCATACCAATATTCCTCGTAATCTTTATTGGGTTATTTACTTTATTTTAACTACGTCTCGCACTGGCTCCTTATTTATTAATAACAGATCGGTCAGGAACCTTTACTTCCTTTCCTTGACATCGTGCTTGTATAATATTCTTGAATCGTAGCGTATTCGTAAGATTTGGATAAGTGCCATCTCATTCCTCTTTCATTTATCGCATTCTTCCATTACCACTCCGCAGTCACTAGAACCACTTAATTCTGACTTAATGCCATATTACTCCATATTCCCCCCTTTAGGGGTGTACTAAAAGTTGTAGCCACGGGGATCTACCTATAGATATTTTACAACATCATCTCTGGCGTCATTTCTCAACATCAATGATCCTTACTCATCTTGCGGCAATTCTTCTGTACCAAGGATGACAAATTCCCTTTTTTGCGAGGGTGACACTTAGTGTAACTGGCACATACAGTCTCTTAATCTTAACTTTGCTCACACGTCTTGATCTAGGGAAGCATCTCCCTGAATGGCTATTCTCTGAATTCATCGTGAGCCTTCTCCTATGGTCCATTTTATTACTGCCGTAACGAAATCTAAAATTCCCATGATGTCGAGTACTTCCCAATCATCCAGTCCCTAATTTATATTTAGTTTAACTTTTTTTACCAGTCCATACTGATTTCTGTTACTCTGGGGATTAATTCTCCCCTCTGATAGTCATGTTGGAGTCAGGAACTTATTTCTCGAAATGAGGATATAACCTTATGGCCTATACTCTTTCGTTGTCTTAAGGCCCATCACCATTCATCTATTTCTTCATTGACTAAAGGTTCTATAACACTCTACCATTTTCATCCATGTATCATACCTTATTCATAATGCTTCCTTATGTCTCTTCTCATTACTCTGCTAATATTTCTGCATATCCATTTTCTTGTGAAAACTTCAATACGACATTCCTTCGGTTTTAGTTTTCCTTTGCTCCATCCACTGCTCTTCAAGTTACTTAACGCTCTCGCTTTACTAGGGACACAAGCCATACTAAGGTAATATTTATCCCTTCAAGGCTTATAGTGCATGTCTTTTAGAGTGCACCATCTAGGTGTCTCATAAAGAGATTTATTAGCACATTTGCAATATCCTTCGAAATTGTCAACTGAGGCAATCAATCCATCCATCATATCTTTTTATACTACTTTTGTTAACCCCATATGTCATATATGGAAGGGTGCGACCAATTGTATATACATCTGTTACTTTTGAATATAACTCAAAAAGCTTATGTTCCTCTGCCTCAATTATAAATATTGTTAACCTTCATTAACTGGGTATCTCGTACCCTTTTTCACCTTGCTCCTTTTACTTGCTGAAACTTGTACTTGTTCTCTTAATCTCTCATTGTCCTTTACCATAACGATGGATAGGCATTCTTGCCTTAAGTGTTCTTGTCAGGAAGCATACACCTTTCAGCACACCCATGATCTGCTAAAGACCTCATATTTACTTATCGTAGGCATCATACCAATTATAAATGTTGTTAACCTTCATTAACTGGGTATCTCGTACCCTTTTTCACCTTGCTCCTTCTACATGCTGAAACTTGCACTCGTCCTTTTAATCTATCATTGTCCTTTACCATAACGATGGAAGGCATTCTTGCCTTAAGGTTTCTTATAAGGAAGCATACACCTTTCAGCACACTCATGATCTGCTAAAGACCTCATATTTACTTAACGTAAGCAACACACAAAAATCCAATTCCTCTTACTCAACTCTTTCACAACTATCTCTCTTTCCAACCTTCTTTCCAGATATAGGTATCGTCTTATTACGAATAGGATTTAGGAATTTAATGTCCTTCGAGTGAGCTCTACCACACGATCTAGAGTAAGAAGAAAGAGTGAAAATCTTAGTAGCCTCCTGCTTATAAGTGTGGTGCATGATACACCCATAAACAAGACTCTACTAGACATGACTTGTAGATTCCCTAGGACAGAACTACTCTAATACAACTTTTGTCACGACCCAAACTTAGGAGGCGAGACCGGCACCTGGTACCTTACTCAACCGAGCACCAACTTGCAACTAAGTGATTCTGAACATATGATGTCATATTTTTGGTCATGGGACACATTGCAAGACGACAACAAATGCTGACTAAATATCAATATAAAACTCGTCCGACAAGGCCGTCATATTTATTACAGCTGACAAACTAACCAATTATACATACAAGGCCTGAAAGCCCAACATACTGCACTAACTGACAAGATATGTCTACAAGTCTCTACTAATGGATATACTATGATCAGAATGGCTCTCCGGCCTATTCATGATATATATATATATATATATATATATATATATACACACACACACACAAGATATACAGAAGGCTCTAGACCCGAAAACTCTGAAAGGTATAGAGCTTATCGATCAAGCTGAACTCGGGTAACATTTATTAAGAGGCTTACTCATCTGTTTGTCTGACCTGCACGCATGAAATGATGCCCCCCCCCCCCAGAAAAAGGGACGTCAATACGAAATAATGTACTGATTATGTAACGCAATATACTGAAAGCTGAAACTGAACTAATAATATAATAACTGCAAGTAGCTGGAAGTCAAAGATAATCTGAAGATATGCTTACCTGCTGATACTGGCTCAATTCTCTCAATATAATAAGTAAAATTGATGTCCGGACCTATACGGCTCGGTATATATATAAATAACTGCTCTACCATAGTAGGCTCGCTCATAAGTGCTCGGCCACACTAGGCTCTGTGTCTCGACTAACTGGGCTCGCTAATAAGCCCTCGACCACAGTAGGATTGGTATATAACTTACCATCTGATCAGAGGTGGCCCAATAGGGGCATGCCCATCGATTATAGCTCGATGGTAACGAAAATACTTTTAATATTGTATATATATAAACTCTCTGCTCTCTTGACTGAAAGAACGAAATACTCAACTGAATATGAATTCCCAATAAGGAGAATATTGTAACTTACAACACTAGAAAAATATACGTAATTTGCGAGACTATCAAAATATATGTAAATTTCGGGATATGAATGCAGAAACGAGATTATGTCAAATGAAAGAAGAGCTTAGCCTTAACATACATGTTCCCGGAATTATTTGAACGAATCTGTTTCTGCGAAATTAGGCCGAAAGTCTTCTTGAAATTCAGGAACGAAATTGGTTGCTTTATGTACACTACTAAAAAATGGTCCTATTGGAACAATTATTTTGTAACGGTTATGTAACCGTTACTATAAATAACATTTTGGAACGGTTTTAATCGTTCCTTAGAATCAAAATGTTTTTGAAACACTTCTGGAGAATAACTGTTCTAATAGTATAACAACCGTCACCATAGGTTTAGCTATGGAGACGGTTTAGAAAAGCGACACAATAGAATACTTTATGGGAACTACCTATGGAGACGGTTTAGAAAAGCGACACAATAGAATACTTTATGGGAACTATTTTATGAAATAAAACTATACTGGAACGGTTTTATGAAATAAAACTATACTGAACGGTTTATTCCCCTTAATTTCCCTCCTACATATTTACCCCACCAATATTTTAGTAACTAAAGTTATATTTAATTAAAAACATAGAAAACCCACAAACCCTCAAAACAGACGGTATTTTCTCAAACCCACCACCACCAACAACAACAACAACTACCCAGTATACTCCCACCAGGTGGGGTCTGGGGAGGGTAATATGTAGACAAGCCTTACCCCTACCCGAAAGGGCAAAGAGGCTGTTTCCAATCGACCCCCGACTCATAGAATAAAAGGAAAAACAGCAGTAAAACAGAAACAAAGACAAACAAAAACAAAAACAATAAAGCATTAGTAACTCCAACAGAAATAGCGTAAATAATGTAAATACTTATCTAAACATACGAGACATAAATACAATCGCATGCAATAATATCATACAGTAGCTACAATAACTAACATCCGCAGGTGGAACATAAGCTAAAACACAAATCATCTATGTGTAACCCTGCTGACCCACACCCAACCCCGGATGAGGCGTACGAAAAGCTCTAGGAGCCCCTATCCTACAACCCTGATTCTAGCCCTCCAGACTTTCCTACCAAGGTTCATGTCCTCGGAAACCTGCATTCTAGTCATGTCCTGCCTAATCACCTCTCCCCAATACTTCTTAGGCCTCCCTTTGCCTCGCCGCCCGCCAACAATCTCCAGCCGCTCGCAGCTCCTCACCGGGGCATCGGGACTTCTCCTCCGCACATGCCCGAACCACCTCAGCCTCGCTTCTCGCATCTTCTCATCCACCGGAGCCACCCCCATCTTCTTTCGAATAACTTCATTCTTAATCTTATATAGCCTGGTGTGTCCGCACATCCACCTAAGCATCCTCATCTCCGCAACCTTCATTCTCTGAACATGAGAGTTCTTCACGGACCAACACTCCACCCCATACAACATCGCAGGTCTAACCACGGCTCTATAGAATTTCCCCTTGAGTTTGTGTGGAACTTTCTTGTCACACAGGACTCCTGATGCAAGTCTCCATTTTGACCACCCCGCTCCTATACGATGAGTGACGTCCCCGTCAATCTCTTCGTCCCCCTGAATCACAGACCCAAGATATCGGACACTGTCCCTCTTGGCGATGGCCTGAGAACCAATCATCACGTCCCTGCCTACTTCGCTCGGCTCGGCACTAAACTTGCACTCCAGGTACTCTGTCTTAGATCTGCTTATTTTGAAACCTTTAGACTCGAGAGTCTGTCTCCATACCTCTAACCTTTTAATAACACCGACACTCGTCTCATCTATCAATACTATGTCATCAGCAAATAGCATACACCAAGGCACATCCCCTTGAATATGTCAGGATAGAGCATCTATCACTAAGGAAAACAAGAGGGGGCTCAGCGCCGAACCTTGATGGAGCCCCATAACCACTGGAAAATGGTCTGATTCGCCACCCACCGTCCTAACTCTAGTCTTAGCTCCATTGTACATGTCCTTGATTACTCTGATATAGGCTTCCGGCACGCTCTTCGCCTTCAAGCACCTCCATAGCACCTCCCTTGGGACCTTGTCATACGCCTTTTCCAAGTCGATAAGCACCATGTGTAGGTCCTTCTTCTTATCCCTGAATTGCTCCGCCAGCCGCCTAACAAGGTGGATAGCCTCTGTAGTGGAGCGGCCCGGCATGAAACCGAACTGGTTCCCAGATATAGAAGTCACCTCCCTCACTCGCGCCTCAATCACCCTCTCCCAAACCTTCATCGTATGACTTATTAATTTGATACCCCTATAGTTGTTGCAGCACTGGATGTCCCCTTTGTTCTTGTACAAGGGCACCACTGTACTCCACCTCTACTCATCCGGCATCCTTTTGGTCCTGAAGATCGCATTGAACAACCTGGAGAGTCACTCCCCTCCTGACTTACCCATGCACTTCCATAACTCCACTGGATCTCGTCAGGCCCGGTCGCTCGACCCCTACTCATCCTACGCAAAGCCCCCATGACCTCCTCCACCCTAATGCGCCTGCAGTACCCAAGGTCTCTATGTTGCTCTGAGTGCCCCAGCTCCCCTAGCTCAATGTTACGACCCCCCTCCTCGTTAAGTAAGTCCCGAAAGTATGCCTGACACCTCTGTTTGATTTGAGATTCCCCCATCAGAACTCTACCATCCTCGCCCTTGATACACCTAACTTGGTCTAGATCACGTGCCTTCCTTTCCCTTGCTTTAGCTAACCGAAATAACTTCTTATCCCCGCCTCTCACCCCTAGTTCCTCGTACATGCGACCGAACGCCGCGTTTTTAGCTTCCGTGACTGACATCTTTGCTTCTTTCCTCGCCACCTTGTAGATCACCCTGTTCGCTCTCCGTTCTTCCTCGCTTGTGTTCCCTGCCAACCTAGCGAACGCCGCCTTCTTCCCCTCCACTTTTCCTTTGACTACATCGTTCCACCACCACTCACCCTGATGTCTGCCTGAATATCCCTTGGCTACCCCAAGCACGTCCCGTGCTACCCCCTAACCAAGTTTGCCGTCACTGTCCACATAGCGTCCGCTTCCCCAGAACTTCTCCAAGCTCCGCCCTCAACTAACCTCCTTTCCAACTCATGTGCTTTCTCCTTAGTCAAAGCACCCCATCTAATCCGCGGTTGTCCCCGAGCGCCCCTCCTCTTCCTCTTCACCCAGAGACCGACATCCATCACTAGGAGTCTATGAAGAGTTGAAAGTGACTCTCCCGGAATAACCTTGCAGTCCTTGCACATACCCCTATCGCTCCTTCTGATGAGGATGTAATCAATCTGAGTACTCGCCGCCGAACTCTTGAAAGTGACCAAATGCTCCTCCCTCTTCTGAAATGTCGAGTTCGCAATCAGAAGCTCGGAAGCCCTGGCGAAATCAAGCAGCAAAGTGCCTTTTCCGTTCCTAACCCCAAAGCCGAAGCCACCGTGCACCTTATTATAGCCACCAGCATCAGCCCCAATATGACCATTAAAGTCCCTCCAATAACTAACTTTTCAGATTGGATATACTACTCACCAGATCATCCAAGTCCTCCCAAAAGCGCCTCTTAGCCTCTTCGTCTAAGCCCGCTTTGGGCGCGTAAGCGCTGATAATATTGAGAAGGCCACCCCCAATAACCAGCTTACATTAACCTATCTCTACCACGCACTCCCTTCGGTCCCTGTCTACCGAGATGTCCGCTCCATTTCTCAAACCCACCAAATCTCTCTCAATTTTCAGCCTTGAAAAATCCGACGACCTGCTCGGCTACTCCTGCGAGTGACGACCTGCTCCGGCGTCAATCTGCTTCTTCAGCTCCTGCGAGTGTCACTCTGCTCCTGCGAGTGACGACCTGCTCCGGCGTCAAAGAATAATATAGAGCATTGAAATAGTTCGCACCTTCTTCAATCTTCTTTCTTCTTTGGTAATATTCATTGTAAACCTATTATTCTTCATACTTTATGTAATTTGGTTTACTGAAAAATTATTGTTATGCTCAAATTTTGTTTTAAGATTTTTAGTTTGTAAAGTTGGGGATTTTGTTGGTGGGTTTTTATTTCGTGCTAGAAATCCTTGCTCAATGTTTGCTATCGATGTTCGATGCTCGATGTCTTCTTTGGTAGTTTCTATTCAAACAAGAATCTTAAAGAATAATTATAGTTCTGTGAGTTTGTTTCTTCCGATTTCTAAACAGAAAATACATTAAAAAATCATTAGTTTCTTAACCCGGTTTTCAACTATGGATTGCATCTGAGGTGTAGCCGAGGGTCGATTTGCTTCAGTTGTTGGTTCGATTCGCTGAACTTGGGGCCGATTGCCCATTTTCGGTTCTCTGTTTTGGTTTGGGTTTTGATTTTCCTCTTCAATTTGTACATTGCTCGAACTGGTTGAATCAATCCGGACAGAAAATTCTCAAAGAAATTGTATCTGTATTGGTCGATCGGTTCTCTGCTTTGATAAAAAGGGAATTGATCTATGGTCGATTTCGTAACAAATCAAATAAAGAGAATTTTCTATTTGTACTATTTTCAGAAGGTGTAGCTTAAATTTGAGGTTCTGTTGCTGTGCTTATTTTTCAATCGAGTTCAATCTCATTAAGTTGTGATCCTCGGAGATTCAAATATGTTTGAAAACGATCCAGGTCCCCGTTTCCCCCTTTTCTCTGTTGTTTGTGATGTTGCTCTCGTGGTTCTGATTGGAATATGATAAGAGATGGGTGTTTAAATGATTTTTCAGCTAAGATATTGTTTAATTTGGAAGAAAATATTTGTTGTGAGTTGGTTTGTCTGATTTTAATGGTCGAATAAATTTGAAAGCAGCACTTCATTGAAGATTCGTTAGTAATTGAATCGAATATAGGCTTCTTAGAGTATTCTAAACTATTTTAGTTCAAATCTATTGGCAATTGTATATAAGAATATCAACATCCTTCAGTACCTTAATTTGCACATGTCTGAAATGGTGGAAACTTGTTAGAAGGAAAAACCATAAGAAACATTTCAAGGCTAGTGGAAGAAACTGCATACAGTCATTTAATGGAGGTAAAATATCATTGATGTCTGCTTATGTTTTCCTCTCTGTATATGCTTTTCCAGCAGTAGTGTTGTATATTTAACTGGTTTAGTGACTATTGAATCTTTCTGTATGCTGCACAAGGTTGTACTCTGCCTCTGTTAAAGGTATTATCAAGATAGTGATAGTTCAGTCTAATTTGAATGGAGCAATTGGATATATACTTGGATATAGGACTATAGTACACTTCTGCATCTACATTAGATGCATAAACCGGTTTCCCCCTATGCTGCTGCCCCACATCATGACCTTTAAGTTGCAGGAATGCTTAGTTATTATGAGCCTACTCTCATGCAGTTCTGTACAATTCCAGCTGAATTAGTTGCCTAAGTTATATATTTGGCATACCTTAAAATTCTGCAATCTAGTACCGCTATTAGATGGAGGAAGGTCTAACCTGTTAAACAATTCAACCATTTGAAAGAAAAGCTTAAAGCAAATATGTTTGTTAGTCCTGGAAGCAGACTTTGTGCTAATATATATTAGCATTTAAGTTCTTTGTGGTTTGTCAACCTAATCCACCTTCTTCCTGTAAAATCAGCTGAAGCCTAGGTCCATATAGACGTTGCAAGTTTGCTGAATGATGATTTACTGTGCCTCTTCTAGCTGCTTTGCCTTCTAACTTGTACAATGTTTGTTTGACATTTTAATGCACACTGTTGCAGGTCATCCTGGAATATGCTCCTGAAACATTGTACAATGAGTTGTTAACAAAAGTTTTCAGGAAGTCATTGTTCGAATGTCATCTCATCACTGTGCGAACTTCGTCGTGCAGGCTTTAGCATCTCAAGCCAAAAGTGAGGATCATGTAAGGCTTTTCAAACTTCAGTATTAGGAATGTTGCTTTCATGTAAGATAAACGTAAGGTCCAGTAGAATTGAATCGCACAACCTTGAAAACTTCATTTAGATAAAAATGTTGGTAGATGTTAAAATCCGTATGCAACGCGCCAGATGACCTTTAAGGCGTGTCTTCTATTTTGGTTTAGATAAAAATGTTGGTAGATGTTAAAATCCGTATGCAGCGCGCCAGATGACCTTTAAGGCGTGTCTTCTATTTTGGTTCTACAGTTAAAACTATCTCACTGGACATTACACCACCAACAACCCAGTATAATCCCACTTAGTGGGTCTGGGGAGGGTAGTGTGTACGCAGACCTTACCCCTACCCTTGGGTAGAGAGGCCGTTTCCAAATAGATCCCCGACATCCTTCCCTCCAAGAACTTCCCACCTTGCTCTTGGGGAGACTCGAACTCACAACCTCTCGGTTGGAAGTGGGGGTTGCTTACCATCAGAGCAACCCCTCACTGGACATTACACCGTAAACTTGAAGTAGGTTTTGTTAACAGGTTCTCATGTTTAATCATATATTGGTTTATTGTATCGCTCACATCCTGTTTTGTTACAAGATGGACTTGATCTAGGAGGAGCTTGGGACAAAGTTTCACCATCTTTTCGAAATGGGTAAGTCTGGATTTGTTGCTTCTGTCCTTGCTGCAACTCAAAGGCTCCACAGCTGTGAACATGAGGTTTGTTGTGGATATTGTTGGTCACCTGTTTTATTTTCCCAACTGTTGTGTTCAAACAATGTAGATATTCTTTTGGATGATATGATGAAATAGGAGAGAAATGTAGTAAGTTGTTTTGTGCTTCTCACTGTACCATCTTGGTGATTTGCATAAAATTTACTTTATTGGATTATAAGAAACACTTATATTGTATTCAGTTTGTTTATTGTTAAATATGTCTTTTTGTATTCGTTTCCTTCATTATTGGTAAATATTTCTTTTTACTAAAAGGAACAAAGGAAAGCTGAATGTTTTGTTCTTTCCATTTCTCTTGGTTTCAGTGTTGTCAGGCCTTTGCTACCGCTGTATGCACAGGGGATGAGGTTCCCAAGTGTATAATCCCCCGAATATTATTTCTTGAAAATTTCTTTTGCTCAGGAGACAAATATAACTGGTGTTGGCCACACATAACAAAGATCCATGTAGTTGGTCGATATTTAGACTTCCCAGTGTATGTGTCCCTTTCTCATTCTTCTTTTGAATTTATTTCTGTGATGTACATGCATGTCTATCTAGCTTTTTTGCTTCAACTCTTACTTTTCCGTCCAGTGCGTAGTTGTCGTGTGTATTGTGTTCTATCTAGTGAAGTGTTTTTAAGTAATCCTCTTTTATATGCTGCAGGAACTCATACAGGTCTATGTCAATAGTATCACATCTTTGGAAGAGCATCATGTTCTTGAGGCATCAAAAGATCCTAGTGGCTCACAGGTCATTGAATCTTTTCTCAACTCGAATATATCGGCAAAGCTAAAGCGGAAGTTAGTTGCCAAGTATGTATTGTTACTCCATTTACAGTTGGAAATGATATCGTTGATTTGCTAATAATGATGATCTGTAACCTGAAGGCTACGAGGGCATTTTGGTGAGCTCTCATTGCACCCATTTGCTTCGTTTACAGTTGAAAAGTGCTTCACTGCTAGTAATTTGTCTCTGAGAGAAACAATAGTGTCGGAAATGTTACCTCTCCAATCAGAGCTATCCAAGACCAACCAGGGACCTTACCTGCTGAGGAAACTCGATATTGATGGGTAAGCTATAGGCTTTCCTTCCATCTTCACGGCTTCACCCTTTTTCCACTATCTAATATAGCTTAATGACAGTGTTCTGTGGCCGAGCACCATTTTTCCCCAATTCAGGATATTTTATAATATTTTCTCTGCATTTTAATCCTGTTCATTGTCATAAAGTTAAAGGAATAGGTATATTAAGATTATTGTTTCTTCCCATCCAAGCATGACTGCTTATTCTTTATAATTTAGTTACTACATGTTATTTATCATTAACATTAGTATCTGAACTTTGAGATTACATGTTGTAATTAATTCACTCATCTTTATTGAAGAATTGCGAATTGACAGTGGGAAGACCTTCTGACAGACTCATTTGCTTGGTGATATAAGCTAACTAATGGCATCATTTGAGTTGAAGTCAGCACTAGCTAAAATTGCTCTCGTGTTTATGATATATATTGTGTGTCATGTATTTGTAGCTCTACCTTAAGGTTGTCCCATATTATCTTCTTTTTAGAAAACTTGCATGTTTCTTGGTGATATAAGCTATACAAAGAACAAACATATAAACAAGCCCCCTTGCGGCAGCCTGGCATAATAATGCGCACTAGCCAAAGGGTCATATGTAGGTAGGATATTTCTAATATATCGTCAACCGGCAATGGCTGTTAGCATGATTATTGTACTTGAGATGGTAGTGAATATCTATACAGACCAAGGAAGAAAGACAAACTACTACTTGCAATTCTGAAATTTTCTTCTCTTTTCCATTGTTCCTTTGCTCTTCAGTTATGTCCCTTTTGATATGAAAACAAAATTAATAGTCTTTGGTTATGTACCTTGAGTAAAAAAAAATGTTAATGTTGTTATAACGTACCTGATTTCATTTTCCTCTGCCCTTCAGTAATGTACCATATACTAAAAAGAAATGCTACTACGGTTATAAGGACACTTGATTTCATTTTCAGTCAAGAGAAATGTAATGCATTCAGATTTCTATTACTAGTATATAAGCCACTGATTGCCTTCTTAAGCGTATGCTAATTCTGCTCTTATATCAATTGCATGTTGGTATCTTCATGGTTTTTATCCCTGCTTTTTCTTAGGTATCTCCTTTGTACAGTGGGATCGGTGTACATCAAATCAAAGGAGGCTCCTGCCAAGGATATTTGGTGGAAATGTGCCGTAGCATACATCATCCGTTACGTGGAGTTACCTTTCCCAAGTCAGTAGGGATAAACTGCCTGATATAGGATCTGAATATGAAGGGTAAGGGCATCACCAAGCTGCATTACCAGCGATGTAGGTACATTATTGTGTCAGATGCCCAAATTAGCTGGGTTACCTTAGCAATGGTCTAATTGCAAGGTTTATGCACAGAAGAAAATTTACAAAATGAACGTCTAGTTGGATGCCCTGACATACTTGTTCCCACAGGGATGCTGACACTGCCATGGATGCTGTAGAATTCGTGCTCCAAAATTTCACAGAAATGACAAACTTTGGGTGCGAATGCAACATCAGGTTGGTTCAATTGTCTGTGAATTCTGTAACTGCTCTCGTACTTTGACATGAATAATGCCACTTAGAGACACTGCATAAAATTAATAAAAAAGTTTTCTTCCTATTTGGTGGTTTTTCTTGTTCATATAATTGTATGCCCTTCTATTCAACCTAGAAATAGAAGTAGAACAAAGATGAAATGTACATGGACGCCAGGAGCGTGAAGTGATTTTACTTAACCACTTAAATCAACCCGTTGGTCCTAGTGAAAAAGTTGTGACGGTGTTTGGAAGCTTCCTCGGCACATTGGCAAGGAATGCGACTCTATGTCCTCTTGATATTTTGGATTGGAGGAAGATGGACACAAAAGAGGATATATGGGAATATACCAAGGTCTGAACTTCTTAATTTTCAGTTTTTGGTTGAAAATCTCATATCTTCTGCACTAACAGATTTGACATCAGTTGTAGGCTAAGTATGATATTCCTGAAGCTGGAAAAAGATATACTTTGGAATCAGTGCAAGCTGCCTGGAAAAAACACAAGAATAGATTAAAAAATGATCACTTTGACTCCTATCACAATGATGAAGCTTGATTGAAAAATATCCCTGGAGATGTTCCAGCTTCTCAGTTGAAGGAACTCCTTATGTATTGGAACTCAGAGAAACTCCATGTATATGTACTTCTTCTTCTTCTTTCTAAATGTCCAAAAAGCGCCAAAATGCTGGCAAATCTTTTTCCAGAAAAATTATGCCCAAAAAGCGCCGAAACACTGGTCTTTACTTGTTGTATTGCCGTATGGTCGTCGACATATCGTAAAAGCAGATATGCTGAAACTTGTTGTGTTGTATGGTCGTCGACATATCGTAAAAGCAGATATGCTGAAAGTTTTTGTGTTGTCGTATGTTCGTTGACATATCGTAGATCTATTGGTTCTGTTTAGTTTTAAAACATTTCTGGGCTGATGAACTATTTCTGGGCTGAAACCGGCTGTATTGTTGTTCAAACTCCAATTGATGTTGCCTGCTTTGCTGTTGCCAGCTTCTCCTTCTTTCTATTTGATTCACACTTCAGGTACACATCCTGTAATCTCCAAGCTGTGGATATGAAATGAATGGTAGCATATTTTGTTTTCTGCCAAGTCTCATGATTAGATCTCCTGTAATTTCATCAATTCACTAGACTTATTTGTAACTAAAACTAAACTGTTTGGACTGTTTGTTTGTATTAGACTGTATGGACTGTGACTTAAAGCTCTAGTTGAGTTTCATAAATAAGCTAGTTGTGATTGTTTTTAAGTAGGCTATAGAGTAATTTGAGTTTAAGCATGTCTGGATAATGTAAACACCTTGACTGCTTCAATTAGCAGGGTTAGTTTCACATGTTAGTTTAACTTTTAAGATGCTGAATACTGAATGTTAGATTTCATTAGGCTGAAAGGAGTTTGGATGTCTATATTATCATGAATTAGACTGAAATTAGAACTAAAGTATCAATGGTATCGTTTGTGCCTTCTAGCTGCATTGTAATTAAATTGAAACCTTGACAATTGAACGGCTCAAACTCCCTCAATCAGTCTGTATTTGTAGTTGGCCTGTTTGTTTCAAAAGTTTAGTTATGCCAAATATCACGATTGTTTTTAAACGAAAGCTTGACTAGTCTGCGGTTAGTTTAATCATTTGTGGATTCCAGATTTTCCTTATGTATTTCAGTTCATTTACCTGTGTTCAGTCCCTATAGCTACTATTACTCTTTCTCTTGGGTTAGTTCCAGGACTAGCGTACAATTACTCTTTCTCTTTGGTTAGTTTGGCGACCCACTGAACTGAGAGCTTAACTCCCTTCGATACTGCAAATAGAAGTGATGATACATGAGCTTGATAAGTGAATACTTTAGTTGCCTTTAGTTGTTTCTCTGAAGTTCAGTTTAGTTGTTGCTAAGTGTAAACTAACAGAAGTCTACAAGGACACCTAAAATGAGTAAATACTTACTCTCGTAAAGCAACGTTCAACTATAGATGCAGAAACTTCAGCACCAATTAGGATGAGATTAACTCTTCAATTCCATAAAGCATTGGTTAGAATACTCACCAAAAGCCTTCCTGTCTTTTTGACAGAAGCCTCTACTGTTTCCTTGTCCCATGCTATTAAAGTTTTAAGGTCAATCAGTTCGCATGAGATCCCTTCCTATAGAATATACGTATTTAGAAGTTGATTATAAGTAATCAGGAGAAGTACATAAGAGGTACAGCTGAAAGATTAACTGATAGATATGCACTTCAGATTTTTTTTTGATAAGATAATGGTAGCATAGTTGTATTTGTTGTATGGTTCTTTGTTGGTTTTGCATAGTGTTTGGTGTAATTGGCAGACAATGTGTGGTTCTCTTCTTTGTTGGTTCTGCATAGTTGTATTTGAAAATGATGCTTTGAGCAGTTTGAAAATTTTGGGATAGTCATATTTACAAAGGAAACTCTGCCGCAAAATTTAAGAATTTAGAGAATGAAAATTTTCAAGTTATTATCAAATTAGTCATTCAATTATTTTGTGATTAAATTATTCTAAAAATGTTATTTAATTATTTCTCATTATCTTTTGTAGGTACAGTAATTGTGGATGAAAGCATTGACGACTTAGACCAGTTCAGAAGATCAAACTCAATTGTATTCTTCTTTTTTGTTTTTGGTGTAAAAAGATTTACACAGAAGATACCTTGACAATCATAGACATACTAGGATCTTGCTAGGTATCTTTTCGGAACATCTATTTATCCTTTTTTTGTAATTTGATTTTCAGTGCAACCTATGTACTGAGCTTATTAATATATACAGTAGTTACCAATTCAAAAAAAAAGGACCTTATTTGAGTGTTTGTTAGCCGTATTATTATGTTTAAGGATATTTTAGTTTATAAATTTTCGTATGTAAACTCATCTATTTTGACTCGTATCCATATTTTGTTTTTGTACATACAAAATTCTAGTTGAATATGGTGTAAACAATTTCATAGAATAGGAAATTATTTCTAATTTTGCTTTCATAAATATCAGAAATTATAATTTGTTGCAATAGAGAATATAACCGTTCCAATAGACCTAGCAAATAACAAGAGCAGCCAATAATTAATAATTGTTCCAATATGCTATAATATCCGTTGCAATAGAGTACTGAAAACCGTTGCAACATCCTTAAAAAAAATCAGCTGTGTTAGTTTTCTAGAACGGTTTATAACCGTCCCAATAGGAAAATAAACCGTTCCTTTAGATAGAGCATGGTAGCAAATCCAAATCCGTTACAATATCCCTATATATGGAGACGGTTTATAAGCCGTTGCAAATAACCGTTCCAATAGATGTGAATTTTCCATAATGGTTTATAGCCATTCTAATAGAAATTAACTGTTTCCTTAGATAGAGCATGGTAGCAATCCAAAATCGTTATAATATTCTTGTCTATGGGGACGGTTTGTGAACCGTTGTAAATAACTGTTCCAACAGACCTATTGTAACCCTGGATGCCAGAACAGGTGGTCTTCCGTTCCAACAATTCTATAAGAACGACTATGTGCTCTATAGCAACGGTTTTCGAAGGGTTGTTATAGCTTCAATTTCTAGTAGTGGTAATTGGAATTCAAAGGTTGCTAAAGATTTTGGATGAAATACTTTGCTGCTAACGACTTCGGTTTGAAACCAAGACAGAATGTGCTTTCCTCTTCTTTTCTCTAGCTAAGTCTTATTTTGCTAAGACTATAAGTCATGCCTTGAAATTATAATAGGAAAATGTTTCTGATTCTTTTTAAGAATTGAAGGATTAACGTTTCTCTTTCCTTTTGAAGTTGGCAAAGAACAACCTTTTTTGTAACAGATAACTTGGATAGTTATCTATTCTTTTTCATTTCTATCTTGCCACCTAGAATTATGACTACTTAGTCATTTTTCTAAGTGTATGACACCTTACCACGTGTTGGGGTTAAGTTAGTAATTATTTATCCACTTATTAGTTAACCGGATAATGTTATGTTACCCGTATAATTTAGAAATTGTTCCAAATTACTAAAATTTTATTTATTTTTAAAATACTTCGTATATATTTTATATATTATACTAGTGTGGTCATATAATACCTTGCATGGTACTAGTTTATAATTATTAGGTATTAGCGCTCGACCCGTATTTTATCTCAAATTGGCTACTTTCAATGAAACTCCTTTTCTTTAATTCGTGTAGCCATTTATCCTTCATAGCACTTATTTATCGCTTGATATAAATAGCGTAATAATTATAATCCCACAATAAATCTTATTTCCTGACTTTCATCGTTTTATTTATGGTGTAATTTCACATACGAAAACCTGAGGTGTAAAATATCCACAAAACCCTTGAGATGTTTCTAAGCATTTTGATTGGCAACGTCCGTGAAATACCCACGCTGCTTCAGCAATGTGACATTACATTGGTAATTTGAAAATTGCCCGTTCGAATGCAAGGTGGGACAATTTCACTTGCATATCCTTGGTTTGGAAGCACTCGAGGAGCCGCTCTTGGAGGTAGCGGAGGAGGATCTGGATATTGTTATTAGTATTATCATTGGCCTGGTGGCCTCTACATTGTCCTTGAGGCACAAGATGCACCTCATCATCTTCGACATCATCTACCTCCTCCCCCGCAATCGCATTTCCAAGAAGGCCATTGTTGTTTGCTTCCATTAGTACTTGAAGTTGTGACACACAAAAATTAGTAACACAGAAGGAAAGAAGAACAATACACAAAACTATTTAGATAGATAGTCAAAATCGTTAGCTCCCCGGTAATGGCGCCAAAAAGAAATCGATCCCTGCCAACCTTATACTACTATGAAGTAGAAAGAGAGATCGAAGAAGCTTTTACCTGATAATGTTGGGATCGATTTTCACAGGGAGCTAGATATTGGAGTTGAGTTTCTATCTAAATTGTTGTTGCGTAATTGTTCCTAATTGCACTTCAAAACATTATTGGTTTTGATTATACTTCTAATTGTAAACCACTAAGATGCTAAATTAGGCTAAGTAAAGCAAAGATTAAACTATTGAAAGTTGTTCAAATAGAAAAAAGGCACTAGAAAATGACTATCTCCTAGATGGATAATTGACAGATTCTTGAGTCTAAGGCTAGATTGTCATATTTGGGAGTATGATATAACGATTGGACGATTCTACTCACCCTATACTTCTCGGTAGTTTCAGTGATTTTGCCCAAGTTGACTTTCTCAAGACCAATTGGATATGATAGTTAAGCAATTGAGGTTCAAGTCGGGTATTACTATCTCTAGATTTAATCCTTTAATTGTGGCTATTAATCTCTTGAATATGCCCTTATTCCTTGTTGGACCAATTTCATAGACTTAGGCTCTTTTTCTCAAGAAGAGCCAAAGTCAACTAGGCATAAACTAGTGTTTCCAACCACTAATTCAACATTAAAACCCTAAATTAGTCCAAATATCAAACACCCATAGACAATTAAGCATTAAAACACAAGGCTCGTCAATTACCCACACTAGGATTAAGCCACAACCCTAGATAATGGGTCTAGCTACTCATGATTATAGAGAAAAATAAAGAAATAGACCAAGAAAATCCCATAATAATTAATTACTAGATAAAACTTGAAGATTCAATGATGAAATTAAGAAAAAATTACTCAAAATGGAAAAGAAGAAGTGTTCACGAGTGCAGCTCTGTCACAAAATATAATCGATGACCTAAAAATGGAAAAACAAACTATTTATACTAGCCTGAAAATTCTGGACAAAAGTACCCCTGTGAGGCTAGTGCGGACCGCACAAAATCGAGTGTGGCTGCACTAAGACTCTTAGCTAAATAATCTGCTCTTTAAAGTTGCCCATCGCGGACCGCACAAAGTGCAATGCGACCGCGATGGCTTCTATTGCGGTCCGCATAAAATGGACCACGGACAGCACCAGAACATCTTCCTTGATGAACTTCTGGAGACTTAGAGTAGTCAAGTAGAAGATCATCTTTTTCTACCAGAGCTTGAAATCAATCCCGACAAAATTTTCGGGTATCTCCGCTAGTTCTAATGATGCCGGCGTTGTTCGGCTCATTGAGGCATTGGCAGTTACCATAGGAACAACTTGGTTTCCGTTGTCATTCGTCATTTCTGTAAAAGAAAGCACAAACATTAAAATTACATATATTTTAATCTCTAATAGAGTACAAAACCACAAAGGTTTTACTTTTCAGAAACACAAATATCGAAAATATGTTAAATCCCTTAAGCTTGTTAGAAAGTTGTATTTGTAAACTAATTTTAGAATACCACAATAGAATAATATATAAATAGAAAATGTAACGAAATATAAACCAATTCGAGTCCACTGAATTCACAATGTTTCCTTTAGGAATTTAATCCCCTCCTAGTACCCAAGGTTATAGATTATTTCCTCCTAGGATAGAACGAATTACACATTGGTGTAGTGGTACTTCAAACCCCAGTGTTCCAGCTAACACAAAGATCGGTAGCAAATCACACTTACTGCTGCTTTTTTTGATATTAAAAGAATGCAGAAGAAGGAAGAGAAACTCAAAAATTCGTGTGGAAATTCTTAGCAGAATAGTCTTGTCTTTATAGCCAAAGTTGGGCTGAAATCTAAAGAGGTGCAACTCTTCAGAATGAATGTTTATGCAAAACAGCCACAACATAAATGTTATAACATAAACGCCTATTTACTCAACAGTAAAGAGGAAAAATTGA
Organism: Nicotiana benthamiana; assembly: GCA_034376525.1. Classification (NCBI taxonomy): domain Eukaryota; kingdom Viridiplantae; phylum Streptophyta; class Magnoliopsida; order Solanales; family Solanaceae; genus Nicotiana; species Nicotiana benthamiana. The sequence continues at coordinate 132,936,366 of CM067334.1, forward strand.
AGAGGGTAGTTTAACTTCAGTTACACAACTGAAAAACGGATTGAATTTAATATTAAAATTTATTTTAATATTTAATATTTTATTACTAAAATGAATATTTAATAACATTTCTGTTAATATTTTATTATTAAAAAATAAATTTGGTTCAAAAATTTAACCAATCAATCGTTTGACCAAATCTGAAGCCGAAGACGAGCGAGTGACGACGACTAACGGCGCGAGGTTTGCCAATATGGGACAATGTCCTTCACCAAGGGGGAAACTTAAAATTTTCATTTACCTTCATTTTCCATTCCCCCTATTTTAAGCATATCATATATCTAAAATCTCAACAATCAACTGAACCCACATTCAAATGGAGATGAAAGACAAATCTCTTGGGCCGAGAACTAAGAGCCCGTCTGAATTGGCTTGTTTTAAGTACTTTTAAGTCAAAATAGCTTTTAAACTATTTTGTAGTATTTGGATAAAGCAAAAAAAGATACTTTTAAGCATTTGTTTTTAAGTTAAAATGACAAAAACAAGCCATAAACCAAAAAATAAAGTTCCTTAACTTATGACTTAAAAGTTATTTTGACTTAAAAATTACTTAAAAGCCCTTCCAAACGGGCTCTAAAACTTGTACTGTATCTTCAACCAGACGCCCCAAAGATAATGAAATCTTCTTCTTCATTTTTCTTTACAATATTGCAATACTTTGTATAATTTCTTAGTTCCAGATCAAGAGAACAACTATAATAATTACGAGTTATGTGTAGTGGGGCTATTTGTTGGGACCAATAACTGCTTCTAAAATCACCAAGAAAATCAGCAATTTGTGTATAACATGTCCTCTTTTGGTACCTTATTTGTTCTTTCTAGTTTGAAACTTTGACAAGGATGCTTTTTAAGGAAACTAGAGAAGCAATGAAAGCTTTCGGTAGAAATGACACCGGGCGGTCTCTCTAAAGGATTTCTATCTAGAAATTAGTAATAGTGTCTTGAATTTCAATTTTTAGTTTAATTTTTCGGGACAAAAATATTCTGAATTATTAATTTTAATTCAAATTTTCAAAACAAAATCAGTACTAACTCCTTCTTCTTTTTCTTCAATTCTACCGTTTTCTTGCTTCTGTGAAAATGGAATTTTACTTTACTTTTTTTTTCTCTTTTCTTTTTAGTTTTTTTCCCTTTTCTATTTCTTTCATTTTGTTATTGCATTGAGACATCTTTTTTAAGTGTACTATTACTTAACCCATCAAACTATTGCTTGTTCGTTTTTCTTTATCTTTGTCGAACTTAAATTTACGAGAGAACAATTTCGTAAAGCTTCTAAATATGTAAAGTTTTAGTTCAAATTGTGAACTATCCAATTTCATATTTCTTAAAGGTTTTGAATCCAATTATGGGAGCAAAACAGACTAGCACTTTTTCAAGATGCACATAGTTTATAACGCCTCTCATTTAATGTGCTATTTAAATATACTGTACAACACACAGTATTCTGTGTTATTTTAACTTGTTAATAAAAGGCTAGCATGTTATATCAACTTCCTAATCATTGGGTCTTGTAAAGTTAACTTTGTATTGGTCAAAACTGTCGCGATCGAGCTGACCAACATGCCGTCTAAATAACCAGGCTGCGAAGGACAATATAGCCCACCCCATATTCATTCCCCCACGCCCGACAAGTCGACAAGAGTGACGCCTAAAAGCACGACTAAGACACAGTAGAGACAGAAGGACGTCGGGCCAAGCAAAGGGAGAGGGTGCCACGACTATATATAGAAGAGAATAACCTTGTAAAAAGGGGATTCAAAATATTGGTTGTAATACTACTTACGACTGAGAAGATTTCTGAAAAAGATTTTACTAAACTAGATCGGTAAAGAAGTCTTATTACTCGTCTTCTCCTTATCCATCTTTCCTTTTAGAGATCATTATACGTAGCTAAAATTTACTCCTTCATCTTTGATTGATTTGTTCAACAATCTAATATCTTTTGAGTCAAATAATTTGGCGGCGTCTGTGGGGATTTCATAGTGAAATTACCTAATTTCTCCTAGATCAAAGGCAAAAAATACAATCATTCATCAAAAGGAGCGCGAAGAAAAAATCCAACCCACACGAGCCAAAGAAGCAGCGCAATAAGGGGAGGAGAGCCGAGAAAATTTATCAAGCTCAGAAACCTCCGCCCCATCAACCATTGATATGCCAAACAAGGCGAATGGTGTTACCAATCAGTTCTTTCCCATCGGACCACCAGACTAGGGCAAGGAAAGTTTCATTCTAACTCGCCTCCTAATCTTTGCTCAAGTAGGAATACAACGGTCGCGTAGACGAACGAATAAAGAAACACCTCAATTAAAGGACAAAAAACTACTGCAAAACAACTGTGATACCTCCTACCAGGGATACCTCCGAGCTGGGAGACAAGGGCCAGACAAGGAAACTACAAGTTGTGCTCAAAGCGAACCTAAGAGAAATAGCAATGCTTCACATTCTCTGACATTGTACCCTCAATTGCGAGAACTACCCAACGGACTGGGACTCTCCCAGAAGATATATGGCTCTCAAAAAACTGGAACTGAAACGAGTTACTATTTTGATAAGTTCGAAATAATGCCCTTTAAGGCCAAGGGCCTTCGCCAAAAAGAGAAGAGATTCGACCTCGATCGAACGACAACGGGTTACTATTTCGATATGTTTGAAATAACACCCTTTAAGGCTAAGGGCCTTCGCCAAAAAGAGAAGAGTTCGACCTCGATCGAACAATGATGGGTTACTATTTCGATAAGTTCGAAATACACCCTTTAAGGAAAAGGGCCTTCGCCGAAAAGAGAAGAGATTCGACCTCGATCGAACCACACCGGGTTACTATTTCGATAAGGTCGAATAACACCCTTTACGGCTAAGGGCATTTGCCAAAAAGAGAAGAGTTCAACATTGATCAAATGACGACGGGTTACTATTTCAATAAGTTCAAAATAACACCTTTTAAGGCTAAGGTCCTTCGCCAAAAAGAGAAGAGTTCGACCTCGATCGAACAATGATGGGTTACTATTTCGACAAGTTTGAAATACACCCATTAAGGCCAAGGGCCTTCACCCAAAAAAGAAGAGATTCGACCTCGATCGAAGGATGATGGGTTACTATTTTGATAAGTTCGAAATAACACCCATTAAGTCCAAGGGCCTTTGCCAAAAAGAGAAGAATTCGACCTCGAACGAACAACCATGGGTTACTATTTTGATAAGTTCGAAATAACACCCTTTAAAGCCAAGGGCCTTTTCCAAAAAGAGAAGAGATTCAACCTCGATCAAACAACCACGGGTTACTATTTTGATAGAAACAACACCCTTTAAGGCAAAGGTCCTTTGCTAAAAAGAGAAGAGATCTCGATCGAACGACGATAGATTAATATTTCAATAAGTTCAAAATAACACCCTTTAAGGCCGATGGTTTTTTCCAAAAACAGAAGAGTTTGACCTCGATCAAATGACGATGGGTTACTATTTCAATAAGTTTGAAATAACACCCTTTACAGCCAAGGGCCTTCGCCAAAAAGAGAGGAATTCGATCTCGATCGAACGACGATGGGTTACTAATTCGATAAATTCGAAATAACACCCTTTAAGGCCAAGGTCCTTCGCCAAAAAGAAAAAAATTCAACCTTGATTGAATAATGACGTGAAACTATTTTGATTAGATCGAAATACTAGGCCAAAAGCTATTAGAAGAAAGAAAAACCCGGACTCGCCATGCATGCATCTACATTGCACTAAAGCCATAAACAGTTTAAATAAAGGTGAAATACAAGGCAAATAACAAAGAAAAGACTCTCCTTTATATAAAGTCATTGTGCAGACTATCACCACTTACATATAGCCCCAATGATAAAAAAGAATGAAAAGAAAAGGGGGAAGAAACGACAAAAACAGACGACGAACAACTATAAAAAAACAAACAACAAACAACTAAGAGTAAATACATGCAAGGACAACATTCTTCATTTGGCGTCATCACTGCCATCACCACCACCATCTCCAAGAAGCTCTTCATTATCATCATCCACACCCCATTAGCTTCAGGCGTTTTCGTATCATACCATAATTATTGCAAGCCTCCCGCGCTTTCACTCGTGCTTCTTCATATACAACCTCAGTCCCACAAACTCTTATATATACATTGGCCTTCGACATAAACCCAAAGCGTGTGCATATGGTGGGGAACGACGGTGGAGGAAGACTCAATCTGAGCCAATAGTCACCCATTTTCTGCCTCTAGTGCTGTGACCCCATCTCCCAAAATCGATGCCTCTTGATCGATCTCAATGATGCACTCCTTGAGCCTTGCCTCCATGAGGGTAGTTGTCACTTTTCCGACTCATGTTTGGATTGGAGGACACGGATGGTGTTTCTCCAGGGTCTCCGCGCTCGTCGAAGCCTCGGACCAAGCACATTTGATGCTCTCCAACCCAACAACCTTGTTCTCTAGCGTGGTCAATTTCCCATCCATTCCACGCTCATCGCCTCAACCTTGATCAAGTTCTGATCTATCTTCGGTTACATCGACCTCAATATCTCATGCAGATGCTCGCATTCGACTTTATTGCCCAACTCGAGCTCCTCGTCCTTAATTCAAAGTTTCTCCTCGAGCGCACTTTTGCTGCGAATAGCTTTCATTAACTCCAGGTCTCTTTTCTCAAACTCCTCACCAAGAGCCTAATTACCGGGGTTTGTATTCAGCCGATCATGCATCTCACGGCACCTGTCGCGGTAGCGACGATACTTCTCCAACATCTTCTATAAATTCTTGGCTCAAATGTTGGCCATGCGTATGCTTTCCACTTCCACCATATTTGTTCAAAAATGCATAGGCGAGATTAGACTAGTATTTTCAAGAATGGCGAAGAAAAAACAAAAGTGAAATGCAACGTACCCTTGAGCCCATAGTGGCCATCTCGTCTATCAATCCAGTATAAGGAACGGACCGAAGGGCCGCATTTTTTCCTTCGGAGCATAGTAGGCTGAATTGTGATACCAGATACTACCTGTCCCCTAAGAGATTGACAACTGGTTCCATCCCTACGGGGGAGCCACGACAACACCTTCTCCATATCCTATCGTAGGAGAGTCGTCCAGAAGAATCATTGTTGGGGGCGCAGTCTCAAACTCCACTCTCCATCTCTTCAACGGATCCTCATCTTCCCTAGTAGACAGTGATTCACCCGTCGGGCAAGCAACATAGGTCGGACCTCATCCTCAGGAGTGGCCATCGCAGGAGTAGCCAAAGCCGCAACTCAACTGAACCATCCCTCGATGAAAGTTGAGCAATGGGTATCACGATAGGGTGAGCAGATGAGGCCGGCTGACGAAAAGCTAACAAAGGGGCCCTTGCTTTCCGCTCTCTCCCTGAAATTGAAAAACGATACATAAGAAGCTAAGCAGAAAGAGAGAATAGCAAACAGAAACTTCATCTCACCTGTAAGGTCCTACGTCCGAATCTTTCATGAAAGGTCAACCATTCCCAACTGTATGGGGAAGGATGGCACACACCCATTTATGAATACCTTCAATAGGCGGAGATGGAAATCTCTCAGCTGCAAATACATGATAAAGTTTAGTACCATAACAGAAAACGGTTGGGCATCTCATCGACTAAAGATAATAAAACTTACGTGCAAAGTTCCACTTCTTAGGGAATCCCGTTGGGTCCGCCAAAATATGCTCAGTCCGCACGTAAAAATAATTCTCATAGAAACGACTGTTCGTCTTATCGTCCATCTTCACCACCAGACTCCTCGACCCCCGAGGACATATGTAAATCATCGTACCGCGAATAAGTTGAGGAGCGAAGATGTTGAGCATATGGTCCATAGTGACCTCATGACCGGCGAGTTCCACGTACTAAATCAACCTAAGAAATAACTTGTTCAAATACGGTGAAAGTTGGGTGGGGCATACCTTATAAAATGGAAAAAATCCACCACCATAAAAGGAAGAGGAAGTGTTTTTTGTCGACCGCCTCCTTTTCCATCCCAAACTGGGGTTCGGAATCGGGTGCACGACATTACGGGAGGACAACTCTTCTTCCCTTGTGAGAATTGGGTTTTGAAATTCAGATAGTCACCACCTAATAATTATAGTGCATTAGGACACATTTAAAGGAAAAAAAAAAAGAAAAAGAGATTTGAGAAGAAGAACTAGAGTTTGGGTAAGGGCTTTCAGATTATCTCAAGGGGAAGGTATTAGGCACCCCTCAAGATCCACTACTGTGGTTCCCGACCATACTACAATTGCGACTTTAGAAGATGGAAGAAGCAAATAAGGTTTTCACATAATTATTGTGAATAAGTTCGAAAGTTTTAAAAGAGAAAAGAAACAGAAAATTTTAGAAAGTTAGATAAAAGAAATCAAAATTAAAAGAAACATTTTTTATAAGTAAAGGGAAAGGGGGTCCTAGGCTTATACATAATATAGATCACATCAATGCAATATCCGATGTACACTCCTAATAAAAGGAGTCGCACGTGATATTAGCGCACCGTTCATTATATCTATATTCTGCCCTTCCCACCCCATTAAGGTATTAAAGCACGAATAGTCTCATTTACTTATTGCATGCTAGTACCCGCCCCAATCATATTAGTCCCGAGGTATTTGGAATTTTAATCCTAAAGGGGAGAAAGAGATGGGGCCTTTATGAAGTTTAAAGGACAAAATGCTAGTTCGATATTCAAAAATATGTAATAACTAAGAGAGGAGCAATCAAATAAATAAGGCTCAAATAAACCCCTTAAATCATATAAGTCATGTAGTTTAGTATGCCTTTGCAAATACTAGTTTGGTCTTAAATTATATTAAGCATTGAGCGGACTGGTTCAACACATATATTTAAACAGGAAGTCTACATTAGGCCACTCAGATACAATTGTCAGAGGTTAAAGCACTTGAATAACACGGATTGAATAAGATTACTGACTTTAGAAAACACACTAATATAGAAAGGTTTTGAAGAAAAGATATGCTGCAAACTTAGAAAAAGAAAATGGTTTGGAGACGGATTCAAAAGAGAAACAGACTATCGAGTTATAGATAAATACAGAAAGAGTAATTTAAAAGTTTCAGAAGAGGCAGATTGTTTAAAGAAAAATAGTGAGTTGCAGAATAGGTTTAAAGAGGACAAGTTCGAAAAAATAGGAATGGAACTGAGTTGAAAAAACATTTGTCAGATTATTAGAAAGGCAGTAAATTTTAGAAATAGTGTACATTGATTTCAGAAAATTTATCAAAAGATTAAGTTTTTAGAAAAGATATATTGATCTAAGTGTGCAGGAATTAGTTGTTTTAATCAATTGTTATTGCTTTCTGACGGGCGAGGCGAGTTTGATTTTAAAACTCCTATAGGCATGATATCTACGAGTCATTGATTTTAAACCTTTTTTAGACGTTAATAAACTTGTAAACATATGCTAATTTGATTAATCCTAAAAGTTTGCCTAATGTCATGAATATGCACATTCCTATAGGCATGATATCTATATGCAAGATTATAGAAAGTTAAACGTTAACTCCAATAGGCAGGATTTCTATGTGATTGAACCCACATATAGATAGTAAAGATCCTAGAAACATGATTTCTACCCTTTAGTGCAGAAAAGCAAACCCCTACCATTTTCACTAGATTCCCCGAGTTTGTACAAGTTACTACAAACCAGAAAAAAAATAGAGAAAATACATCAAAAACTACGAGCTAGATCCGAGCAGCCTAATTCATACTAAGTGTCCAATAATATGCAATTGAGCCACTATCGGAATCCAGATTTCAAATCCTTCTCTCTATCTAGGGTGTTTCATAGTTCCAACGAATTTCAGGAATTTCCGGCGTTGCTTAGAAATAGTGCAGTGTGAAAAGACCAGCTCTCAGGCATCCAAGTTTAGAGAGAGCTCAGGGTTCCCAAGGCGAGGCTTGCAAGAGAGGGGCAGAACTTAATTGCTAAGAATGAGTGTAGGTGAAAGGGATTGAGGAAAACCATGGTAGAATGGTGGTCATACCCAGCCATAAGGCAGGCTAGCATACCCCTGACCAACCTATTTGGTCAAAAAAATAAGAGCAGACCTATTAAAGTCGTACTATGGTCTGGACAGTGATTAAGACATTGCCAGGCTAAGGTCTTAGACTCAAAGCACACATAAGGAAAAGGGGAATGAGATTTGATAGAGTTTAGGACTCAAAGAGTCCTGTTCATATGCATGATCAACAACATCAAATATTGTCATGCTTTTTGAACCATAGCTCACATATAAAGGGGTTGAAGGAGAGGGAATTCAGGCAAGAGCAAATTTGCAGAGAAAGCAGTAGAGTAAACATTCAAAGAACTGAAGCATAATCATTAAAAAGGACTGAAAGGGTAAACACATAAGAAAGGGGGCAGTATTAAACTAAAGAGACATACCGGTTGCAAAGGGTAAACACAAAGAGAAGCAGAACACTTGCAGCCACAGGTAAATAGAGAAAACTAAATCAGGACTTTAGTAGAAGGCTTTAAAGAGCTTTGTAGAAAACTTAGAAGTATTTGAGAAAGAGAAGTAGTGAGTGTAATGTGTTCGTTCGAACTTGTCTGGGTGTTTGAAAGAGGAGAGGGGGGAGGTATTTATAACTTTTGAAAATGAGTAAATATTAAGGCAAGCAGTATTGTTTTAGCACAAATAAGGAAATAATCACAAGTTAAAATCAATTAACCCAAGTGACTGCCCTTTAATTAAGGAATCACTGTCTAACGGATGCTAACAATTTAATTAAAGAAAATCATTTCAAGGACAGAATGATTGTGTCATACAAAGGGTAGTGAAATAATGGAGTAGGCAATCGAGTCTAAGTACAAAGTATGTTTATTTTTGGGAAATACTAAGTAAGGTAAACATATAACAGTAAAGGTAAAAGAATCAATTGACTTTATACATCAAGTGAAATCAGGGCTTGAGAGAAAACTTTTGAAATCAGTCACAGAATCAAAATCAATCATGATCCTGTACTTTAGCATATAAATAGAGTGAATTAAAACATCAGTCATGCAAGGTCAAGCATATTGGCAAGACAAACGTCATACAAAAGTAGTAGAAGTAAGCATAGGATTCAGTAGATAGTCAGGATTTACACGCATAGTCAAAGTGAGGAAGAGAGTCAGAACAAGTAAAGGTCTCACAGTAACAAGTGAGGAAAAACCCATATGAGAGATTAGGGTTTCATCGATGGTCGAGTTGAAAGATAGTAAAACTCAGAATCTGATGAGTCACATAAAGAAAAGAGAGCCTGAATCAACGAATCAACTTTAAACAGACAAGATGCACAAACAAATTCAAAGAACTCGAACAGTCACTAAAGCAGCTAGGGTTTTCAAAAAAAATTAGTTAAGTCTTGAGACGATAATAGGTGAATTAAGAAACTCAGAGTCTAGAGTAAAAAACCCCTTAAGATTAGGGTTTTGACTATTAATCAGTAGGCAAAATAGCCAGGCTCAGGAACTCAAATAAATCCCCACAATTCAGGTCTTTTAAACACCAGATAAACTCAGAGAAGATAGGCATGTAAATCGAACTAAATCACGACGAACTGACTTAAACAAAAATCACCAAAAGTTAGGGTTTTTAATCATGCTTACATAGGTAATGGAAGTAACACAATTAAAGCACAGAAACATGCTGAGAATGAGAAAGGAAATTCGAAAATCACTCAACACAAAACCCTAGTTAAAGGGACAGAGAGTTTTTAAAACAAAAAATTGGGAAAACTTCGAGACACATGCTCAGAAAACTCGAACACACATAGATCTAGGGCAAATCTAAAATAAAATAAAAGAACCTCAGAGTTAGCGCTTTGAAGAACCCAGAGAAGATGAGAAAGGCTTTGAACTCCCGATCTAAGCAGGATAGTCACAGATCTGACTCGAACGGCCATGGCTAGCAAGATAAAGGTCAAGGATGACCGGAGATGAACCATCGAGCAAAATCTTGGTCAATATCCCTCCAGAGTCTGGTCATGGGACCTTAGAGGTGAGTATGTAGAGGCCATAGGAGGCCGATATAGGGCTTAAATGAGGCTGGAAAGCCATAGATTAGGCTTTCAGGTGAGGCTGCGACTAAGGTTTGAGAGGTGAGTTGAGAGAGAATGAGAGGGACTTAGATGAGGCTGGGAAGCTATAGATTAGGGTTTCAGGTGAGGCTGCGACTAGGGTTTGAGAGGTGACTTGAGAGAGAATGATATGGACGAGAGATTCAGGGGCGGCGTATGGTGAGAATTGAGATAGGGTTTGGAGTCGTTTGGAAATAAAAAAAGGAAAGGGGGAATCTCGACCGTTGATCAAAATGAACAACGGCTCGGATTAAAAGAGCATGGGCCGATTTGGTTAAGTGGGTATTAGGTCAGGTGGATTAAGTAATTAGGCTAGGGTGGTTTAGGTTTAATTTTGGGGTCAAATTGGGGTGCAAAATTGGCCATAATTGAAATAAAATTAGGTCAATCCATAAATAGCCACTTTTCACCTTTTAATTTTATAAAAATAGTAATAATAATTTTAAAAGAAAATTATAATTAATGAGTAAATAAATATTAAGTAAATATTAGATTAAAAATACTAGAGGTAATTTTATAAGTGTAAAACGTTATTAATTATAATATAGGCCATAATTGCAATTGTATGCAATTTTACTTTAAAATGCCAAATGAATTTGTAAAAAATGTGTAAAAATTACCTTAATTATATTTTGCTGTAAATAGGAATATAAAATAAGTTATTCGCCAAAAAATAATTTTGGGAATAATTTGGGATTCTTGTTGTATAAAATAGGCGATAAACTGGTTTTAAAAATTATTATAATACCGAAACTCATGGGTGTGCTTATATATGCACTTATATGCTATTTTTTGAAAGTATTTTGGGTACAAAAATGCATAAGAAAAAATTAGATATCAACAGTTGCCACTCTTTACCTGAGGAGGATGAAAGAGTTGTCAGGTAAAGACAAGATAGCAAATTTTGACCGGAAACGACGATTAAAATAAAAAACCTTTGACCGAGCCTTGGTTTTTGAGCAGCCTACATATCCCTAATTTTATAGGAATTAGGCCATATGTAGTTCCAGGTCCATTGGCGGAATATGCCGATGGAGATTTGAAAAGAGCGGACGCGATGCTTAGGTTGCAAGAGGTATCTGAAATGTAATAGGCTGTGGGAACTGGAGCGTGATCGCTCCTGCTGAGATGGTTGTTTTCTAGCTGGTGTACCTGCAAGTGTGCGATACAACATATATTGTGCATAATTAAACGTGATGCAAATTCCCGTTGGACCATGAATATTGTCTTCGGACGGTTAGGATGACGTCCTCAGATTATGACATCCTGGGCCATGAGAGCATAATAAATAAAGATTTGCAGGCCATGAAACTGTGTTTTCGAGCTATGTAGATGATGCCTCCAAACTATAATTCCTTTGAATAAGTTGGCGATCATTCTGCCCATGAAAAGGTGGCAATCTTTCAGCCGATGAATGCAAAGGGTGGGGATCTTTCAGCCAATGAATGCAAAGAGTGGCGATCTTTCAGCCAAAGAATGCAAAGGGTGGTGATCTTTCAGCCAGAGTGAAAATTCAAATGCATGTGGCAATATTGCAGCCGTATGAAAAAAATAAAGTGGCGATGTTTAGGCCATGCAGGATGGAGACAACGCTTAGTCTCGGAAGGAAGATAAGTAGCCTTATGAAAGTAGTGAAAGATGGAGACAATGCTTAGTCTCGAAAGGCAGATAAGTTGCCTTATGCATATGGAGGTAGGGCTTAACCTTGGAAGGCATATAAGTAGCCTTATGCAAGATGGAGATAGAGCTTAGTCTCGAAAGGCAAATAAGTAGCCTTATGCAGATGGAGGTAGAGCTTAACATCGGAAGGTAGATAAGTAGCCTTATGCAAGATGGAGATCTTAGTCTCGAAAGGCATATTAGTAGCCTTATGCAAAAATGCAGATGGAGGTAGAGCTTAACTTCGGAAGGCAGATAAGTAGCCTTATGCAGATGGAGACAGAGCTTAGTCTCGGAAAGCAGATAAGTAGCCTTATGCAAGATGGAGATAGAGCTTAGTCTCGGAAGGCAGACAAGTAGCCATATGCAAAATGCGGATGGAGACAATGCTTAGTATCGAAAGGCAGATAAGTAGCCTTATGCAGATGGAGGTAGAGCTTAACCTCAAAAAGAAGATAAGTAGCCCTATGCAGTGCAAGAATGTAAAGTGCAAATAGTGGTAAAATTTGTTAGCTGATAGTCGATTACGATGTCGTGACTACTGGGCGTTGTGTGCGGATAGAGACTTGTGAATAAGCAATTGTTCTGAAAGTTTCACTCCTGCAAAGTATGATATATTCAACGATTTTGCGTCTTGGGTTCCTGCATCCACAGAAAAATTGTGAGTTCTCTAGAGGGGGAAGGTTAGTTCGTATCCCTTGGCTCTTGACGTCGCGTATCATTGGGGTAGCGTTGCTAAGCAATAGCGATATGGATGATAGTTATGCATGATCTAGTAAATATATCATAAGTATATAACCAAAAAAAATAATTTTCTTTGAATGAACCAACGACTACGACGTGGTCCAAAACATTGCAACCTCTCTTGCTTCGGAATTTTGAGGGTCCTCCTCAAAATTCTGCTCCAGTTTACTGGGATGACAGTCTTTACGGCTGCGGTGAACGACTGAAAAAATCATCTTCAAAATTTTAGGGTCCCCCTCAAAATTCTGTCCCATTTTACTGACTTGACATGTCTAGCGATGAAAAGGCTGAAAACTGACTTCGAAATTTTGAGGGTCCTTCTTAAAATTCTGCCCCAGTTCCAATAGCAGGGGCGAATGGGATCTTATTAAATTGTGACTGAACCCATATGGATGCCTACGTATTCCCTCTTAAACGGGGATCAGGTCAGGCGTAGTTCAAATTACATCACGAAGAGAAAGCATATGATTACACATAGTATCGTTTGACTGCATCTGAATTGATTAGCTTCGGCTAGACTTCTCCGTCCATCTTTTCAAGAATGAGGGCCCCTCCGGTTAGAACCCGTTGAACAATGTACGGACCTTGCCAATTGGGAGAGAACTTTCCTTTGGCTTCGTCTTGATGTGGGAATATCTTCTTCAACACCAGCTGCCCTGGTGTAAATTTCCTTGGCTTAACTCTTTTGGTGAAAGCTCTAGACATTTTGTTATGGCGCAACTAACCATGAAAAACTGCATTCATCCTCTTCCTAACTATGAGAGTTAACTGCTCGTAGCGACCTTTTAACCATTCTGCGTCATCCAACTTTGCTTCTTGTATGATCCTCAAGGAGGGAATTTCTACCTCGGTGGGAATGACTGCCTCTGTACCATAAACTAGCATGTAGGGAGTTGTCCCGATTAATGTGCAAACTGTTGTGGGGTATCCCAAAAAGGCAAATGATAACTTCTCATGCCACAGCTTGTACCTTTCGATCATCTTCCTTAGTATTTTCTTGATATTTTTGTTGTTGCCTCTACAGCTCCATTCATTTGAGGCTTGTAGGTTGTAGAGTTCTTGTGTTTGATCTTAAATGTTTCACGCATTGCTTTCATCAAGTCACTGTTGATATTGGAACCATTATCAGTGATGATTGATTCTGGAATTACGAACCGATAAGCAATACGGTCGCGGACGAAATCTGCCACAACCTTCTTGGTTATTGTTAATAGGACACTGCTTTGACCCATTTGGTAAAGTAAACAATTGCTACTAAGATTAATCTGTGTCCCTTTGATGTGGCAGGCTCGATAGGTCCGATAACATCCATTCCCAAGCGGCGAATGGCCATGGTGAGCTTGTTGCAGTAAGCTCATTTGGAGGCACTTTTATCATGTTTGCATATATTTGACAGCGATGGAATTTGCAAACATACTGGATACATTCTGTTTCCATAATCATCCAAAAATATCCTGCTCGGAGTATCTTCTTTGCTAAGACAAAATCATTCATGTGCGGCCCGTAGATCTCTGCATGCACTTCGTCCAATAGTCTGGATGCATCATTTGCTTCGACACATCTTAGCAATCCCAGATTGGGATTCCTCCCATATAGGATTCCTCTACTGTGAAAGAGGTTATTAGACAACCTTCGAAGTGTGCTCTTCTAAGTAGCGTTAGCAAGCTCTAGGTACTCTCCTGTTATCAAGTATTCTTTGATATCATGGAACCATGGTTTTCCCATCTGCTTCCTCCTCAACGTGGGCACAATAAGTTGGCTGATCATAAATCTTTACTTGGATGCGATCAATAAAATTTATATATGGATGCTGGATCATGGATGATAAAGTGGCTAATGCATCGGCGAACTCGTTCTATATTCTGGGAACATGCTGAAATTTGGTCTTTGTGAATCTCTTCCTCAGCTCATGTATGTGATGTAGATAAAGGAGTATATTAGGGTTCTTGGTTGTTCATTCTTCTCGAACCTGATGTATGAGCATATCTGAATCCCCTATCATAAGCAACTCCTGAATATTCATGTCAATGGCCAATTTGAGCCCCAAGATGCAGGCTTCATACTCGGCCATGTTGTTGGTGCATGGAAACCTGAGCTTGTTGGATACTGGATAATGTTAACCAGTTTCTGATACCAGGACTGCTCCTATACCAACTCCTTTGAAATTTGCGGCCCCGTCAAAAAACATCCTCCATTTGTCATACGATTCTGCAATGTCTTCTCCTATGAAAGATACCTCCTCATCAGGAAAATACATTTTAAGGGCTCGTATTCTCCTCCCACGGGATTCTCGGCGAGGTGATCTTCCAAAGCTTGTCCTTTGACTACCTTCTGAGTTATGTAGACAATGTCGAATTCACTTAGCAGGATTTTCCACTTGGCGAGCTTGCCGGTAGGCATGGGCTTCTTGAAGATATACTTTAGCGGGTCCATTATGGATATGAGATAAGTGGTGTAAGCACATAAATAATGCCTCAATTATTGAGCTACCCGAGTCAAAGCATAGCATGTGCATTCAAATAGGGAATACCGAGCCTCGTACGGGGTAAACTTCTAGCTGAGATAGTAGATGGCTTCCTCCTTTCTCCCTGTTTCATCATGTTGTCCCAAAACACAACTGAATGCTCCATCCAATACTGCGAGGTAAAGCAATAGAGTTCTTCCTGGTTCGGGCGGAACCAAGACTGCAGGCGTTGAATAGTATTCCTTAATTCTGTCAAAATCTTTCTGACAATCACCAGTCCATTTGATGGCAGCATCTTTCTTCAACATCTTGAGAACAGGTTCGCAAATGACAATGGACAGAGCTATGAACTGGCTGATATAGTTGAGTCTTCCCAGAAATCTCATCGCGTCCTTCTTGTTCTTTGGTGGTGGAAACTCTTGAATGGCCTTTACCTTTGATGGATCGAATTCTATTCCTCGGTCACTCACGATGAAGCCCAGTAATTTTACAGCAGGAACCCCGAATGCACACTTGGCGGGATTCAATTTATGATTGTATCTTCTCAGTCTGTTGAAGAATTTCCTCAATTCTTCCATATGATCTGTGGCTTTCTTAGATTTGATGATGACGTCATCCACATACACCTCAATTTCTTTATGTATCATGTCATAAAAATGGTACTCATGGCCCTCACTTCTTCAAACCGAACAGCATCATTCTGTAACAATACATCCCCCATGGCATAATAAAAGTTGTTTTCTCTGCATTTTCTTCATTTATCCGTATCTGATGATATCCAGCAAAAGAATTGACGAATGACTGCAACTCATGCTTGGCGCAGTTGTCAATTATAATGTGTATGTTTGGCAAGGGGAAGTCGTCTTTGGGACTTGCCCGGTTAAGCTCCCGGTAGTCGACACAAACTCTAACCTTCCCATCTTTCTTCGGTACAGGCACGATGTTGGCCAACCATGTTGGATACTCTACTACCATGAGAACCCTGGTTTTGACTTTCTTGGTAACCTCTTCTTTGATTTTCAAACTCATGTCAGGTTTGAACTTTCTGAGCTTCTGTTTTACTGGTGGACATGTTGGATCTGTTGGTAACTTGTGGGACTAAGACCACTCATGTCATCATACGACCAGGAAAAGATGTCCTCATATTCTTTTAGAAACTCTGTGTACTCCCTCTTTTCTAACGGTAACAAGTGTACATTGATACGCTTTTCCTTGACATTTTTTGTATCTCTCAAATTAACGACCTCAGTCTCATCCAGGTTAGACTTAGGCATGTTTTCAAACTTCTCGCTAATGACCTCTTCTGGTATATCATCCTCTTTTTATCTATATCTGTTTGTTGTGTTGTCTTGTGGCAAGTCACAGTCGTTGGTTCATCATCAAGATAGGTAATAGTAATGTTGTTTAAATAAAGTAAATGATAGAGAAAATAATAAGATCGAGATATATAATAAACTGAAAATGCATTGATTAAATTTATAATAGTTTGGAGCATCAAGATCTTTTCAAAATTAAAGACAGTGCGGAAAGAAAAAAAATCAACTAGTGAAAAATAAATATGCGATGCATGGTACGCTGTTTAACCTCTCTACCCTGAAGCTTTTTGGGCTCCGGTGGTCCGTATCGACCAATTACTAAGGCATTTCCCTCGATTCACAACTTTTATGGAAGGGCCTTCCTCCCTTTCCTCCTCGAAGATAACACATCAGTACATATCATCTTCTAGAAATAGGTTCCTCATTGCTGCCAATGCCTTATCTTCCTCTGATCCATATATGATGTCAGCAGGATGGAAAGTCTACTCTAGACAAGTTATAGGGTGCTCCAGTGGATACTATGGGCCGGGCCATGGTGGCGACCAATCATCAAACTCTTTCCATGTATGCTCATACCCCAGGCCAAAAGTAGTACCATGTTTCTTCAGCTTGATGGGCTTGGCGATACCCTGGAGGTTTTTGCCCAGTCCGTTTCTGGGCTCATACCCACACCAGTTTAGGATAATCTCGATCTTGTTATCCCACCATTTATCTTTGTCTACACCGTTGACCCGCTCGATGTGGTGGTGTATTTCTCCGCCTATTCTCCTTCTGCCTCCAATCATCGGGATGGTCTGACGACTATATATGCGGTTGCTACCATCGCCATGAATGATCACCTCTTGATGATTCCATTCGAACTTCACTGCCTGATGCAAGGGTGGTGCTACATCTCCAACGGCGTGGATCTAGGGTCTCCCCAACAATAAGTTGTAGGATGCCAGGACATCTATCACTTGAAAGTCAACGTCGAACCACGTTGGTCCCATCTACAGGCGTAAGCTGATTTCTCCAATAGTAGATCTTTGAGATCCATTGAAGGCTTTAACATTGATAGCCCCATCTTTGATCTCGTGTAGGCCTTTCCCCAACGTCAGGAGAGTTACTAGTGGATAGATGTTGAGGCTGGATCCTCCGTCGACCAAAATTCTAGTGATGAAGTAATCCTCGCATTGCACAGTGATGTGCAATGCTTTGTTATGACTTAGCCCTTTTGGTGGCAGCTCATCCTCGTGGAAAGTAATCTTGTGATTCTCCAGCACTTGTCCTACCATATTTTCCATTTCACCTCCAATTATGTTGCTGGGCACATATGTTTCGCCCAGTATTTTCATCAAGGCATTTTTGTGTGCGTTAGACCTTTGCAAAAGAGCCAAGATAGAGATCTGTGCTGGTTTTTTGTTCAACTTCTCAATGACTGAGTACTCCTTAGCCTATAGTTTCATCCAAAGGTCATCAGGCCCAGTTTCAATAGGTCGTCCAGAGGCTTGCTTGTTGGACTCAACTAAGTGTTCTCGAGTGTATACCCTGCCTGTCCTGGTCATGCCTTGTGCGGCGATTGCTTCTCCAGCTTTGGTTTTTCCTTTTCTCCTAGCTTCAGTTGTGTAATCCCATGGTACGAAAGTTGATCCAAACGGGGTAATATTCGTCATTGTAACCGAATAGGTGCCCTTAGAGGCAACACATCAACTTCAAACGGCGCATGTGCTTTTGGAATTCCAAAATCGACATCAATTGGTCCTGGTGCTTCTGAAAGAGGCGTTTCAAACTCGAGCTGTATGGACATATTCACCTTATCGCCCTCAGAGGGCTAGATTATGACAACAATTGGGTTGAGTGTGACTGTCGGCTTTTTTGGTTCATCCCCTTCGGCAATAAATCCAATTGACCCTTTGGGGTTCCAATCATCCTCAATCTCGATCATCTGAATATCCCCACCCTTCAGGCAGAGGGTTGTTGCAGACATTGGGAGCGAGCTTCTTTGCTATAATGACCTTATTGTCAATCAAAGTCCGAATCTTATCTTTGAACGAGCGACACTCGTCGATGGTATTGTCTTTCATTCCGGAATGGTATGCGAAGGTTTTGTTAGGATTGATCAATTGGGAGGGATTTTCTAGAGTTATAGCTGAAATAGGAGTAACGTAACTGGCTTCTTTGAGCCTTTCATACAGCTAGTCAATTGGTTCGGCAATGGTTGTATATTGTCTACGAGGTTTGTGGTCAAAATTTGGTCTGGGTCGAGGAAACTTTTGGCGAGTGGGTGGTGATTGTAGTAATAAGGTTGGGCATTGTAAGCTTGGTACACGGGTGAGGGTTGAGAATATCTTGGTGAGGTGGGTTGATATGCGGGAGGTGGAGATGATTGGTAGCTGGGTGGTGGAATTTGGTATGTGGGTGAGGGTGCTTGGTAATTCAGGGATGGTTGATATATAAGTGGAGTTAAGGGGTATGTTTGGTATTTGATTGGGGATTTGGTTCTATGCGCAACCATTACGGAATTTACGTCCTTTTTCTTTGACATGCCACCAGACTGTAAGGCTTAGTAACTATACCGGTTTTGATACCTTCCTCAATTCTTTCTCCCAATTTGATGATGTCAGAGAATTTCTGAACTTCTATCAACATCAACATTTCATAGTATTGTGGATCCTGAGCCCGAACAAAGAATATGTTCATTTGCTCTTCTTCTAAGGCCAGCCTGACCTTAGCAGCCTCTGACCTCCAACGGGTAGCGTACTCGCGGAAAGTCTCCGTGGGTTTCTTCTTAATATTCTGGATGTAGAACACATCTGGTGTGTTCTCTGTGTTAAACCGGAATCAGTCGATAAAATCGGACGCCATACTTATACAGCTTTTCCATTTCTTTGAATCTTGGCTGATGTACCAAGACAAGGCATCCCCTTTCAGACTCGTCCTGAACAGCTTCATGCGGATTTTCTCATCCCTTCCAACTCCTATTAGCTTATCACAACATGTCCTCAAGTGGGCCTTGGTATCACCTGTACCATCGAACATCTCGAACTTGGGAGGTTTGTACCCCTTTGGGAGTCCAACATACGGCTGAATGCAAAGATCTTCATAGCTCAGCCCATCATGTATTTGCTACCTTTGACACCCTGGACCCGGCTAGTTAACTTCTTGAGTTCCGCGGCCAAGTTTCTGATGAGAGAGTCTTTGTTGTCTGATTCAGAAGCACTTGAAATTGGTTGACTATAGTGGGGTATAGTGTCCACAAAGATAGGAGTGTTGTGGAGGTGGTCGTTTGTAGTGTTTGGTGGTTGAGGAATGAGTAATGGAGCGTTGTTGCATGTGTAGAAGATTTGAGCATGAGTAGGTTGTATTTGTGGTTGTGGGGTGTTTTGTGGAGGTATGGGGTTTTGGGTGTTGACATCAGGAGCAGCAAGAGAGAATGATAGGCTCGCCAAGTTTCGAACTTGGTCCAATTCCTCCTGGAATTTCGGCAGTTTCTGTTCAAGATGAGAAGCAGTTCCCTTAGCAATTGGGGTACCCTGAGAAGTTTCTTCTCTTTCAATCTCCTTCCTAGAACTTGTGTCTCCCATTCTACCTTTGTTCTTATTACGGATAGGATTCGGGGGAAGAGGAGGTGGAGGGCCCTTGGATCTTGTAGAGTATGTTGATAGTGCCAGAATGCACGAACTAACCTTTGAGGGGAATAATAAAAATAGAAGAAAAACATTAAGGTAAAAAGTTAGTGCAGATTCTGAGAAAAGAGAATATTGCAGTATTTAAATACATTGCGCAAGAATAAAAGTCGTGTCCTAATTTGGATGCCTCGTTGTGCCCAAGGTAGGCCTAGCGAAAAATTAACTTTGGAGAACTTATAGTGCTAAATGCCCCATTTTATTGATGAAAATAAGAGGAGTCTTAAAACAACTAAATAACAGAAAATTAAAATATCACTAATGGCTAGTGACCTTATTACATTATGAAAGTAGGAAATAAATAAAAGATCCTAACTACTTGGTTCCAGAAGGAGCTTCCAAGATTCGATATTATTGTCTCCCTCGTATAGCTTCATCAGCTCGCGCAGTCCTAGCATCAAATAGGCTCGGGCCAGATGTCAGCCTGCATTTCCTTCAGCATTTTGGCAGTCTTCAATCCACTTCAAGAAGTTCCCCTCCAGCTCTACTAGACCTCGTTCCAGATACCCTAGCCGCTTGTTGGCGTTGATAGCCATATCCTTCCATTCGTCGATCAATTTATGGTGAGCTTCTTTTATTTCCTAATGCTCACTTTCAAATTTTCTAATTCTTTTGCGCAATTCATTATACTAACTAGCGCTTCAGCCTTTTCGTCAATGAGCCTATGACCTCGAATGAACCTAGGATGACCCAAACTAGTGTGATTGTCTTCCAACCAATTCGAGTAGTGCGGCACACACCTGGCACGATACCTGTCTGGCTCAATAGATTCTTTTCCCAAGACGAGTTTGCAATGCCACATGTGCTAAGCTTGACACCTGTGAGGGCTATCATCGTCCTGGAAGTCAGCCCTGAAGTGACTCATTTTGTCTACCCTTGGTATGATTTGCTTTCTTCCTTCCTGTTCATGGCTCGGAGAGGGACACAAGGATAGGTTCCCCTAAGACCAATGAGTATGAGGAATGGTGCATCCCGAGAACGGACGATGAACTCCCCTATTAGGAACCACTCATACATCCACTGCACTTGATCCTCCTTCAGATTCTTAAATAACTCTACCCATCCTCTAGCGTCCTCTGGTTGAGCGAACATGTTAGGCATGAAATTCATTTGCTTTGGGTGGTGGAAAGCGATATGGCCATCCCAATATCTACGTATAATTTCCTATCGGTAGTCACCTTTCTAAAGATATTCTATAAGCCAGAGTTGAAGCAATAGATTACAACCTTCAAAATGTTTGGCCCCTTGTTGGCACTTTTCCAGGGCTCGATATATCTCGGCAATAATCATAGGTATCCCTTCCATCAGGGTCTTGGTTACCATGGCTAGTCTGGTGTGGATCCTACCCTTCTTCATAGGAAAGATTATCATCCCCAGAAAATAGAATATGAAGACAAAACCCTTCTGTGGATATGCCCTAAAGAGGTGAGAGCAAATTCCTTGGGATAGGTGCGGTATGACTTGCTATGGTCGTACCTCTCGTACAAGTAATCAAATGGAATGTAGGAGTCTTTCAAGCAAGTCAATGGATTTTTCTTGAGTCCTATCATTTTGAGAAAGCCCCTATCTTTGCGATTTTCCGGCATAAGCAGACCCGAAGTCTCCCAAGGAATACCAACTAAACCCCCTATTTTCTCAAGCAAGGGGGTCATTCAAGGTCCCCAAAACGAAACGCTGATCGGTCACTATCCTAGAACAAAGCTGTGGCCTCTATGATTTTGTTGTAAGGCTGGATTTTCATAAGCTAAGGCAAATTTCCTAAGTATTAGTAGACACGGGTCTGATCAGTGGCATGAAGATCCTCCCACCAACTTATCAGCCTTGGGTGAATAATGGTTACCATACTAAATCTGGGGACTTCGTGCCTCATTTTCTGCAAAACAATGTGTTAGACCCTTACCCCTACCAGAATCGACTATTTGAATAAACAATTAGCATGATAGACATTTAGTTCTCCAAATAAATGCAAAGAATATAGAGGTGTTTGTTTTGGTTTTAGGGAAACTCAGTGGACTTTGGACTAGGCCATCTTAATGAGTCATTATGCAGACGACATAACTGACTCGACTAGATTTGACCATGATGCATGTATAGTTAAATAGAGTAAGGTTTCTATTTGAGGTATTAGACTAGTACCCTTGAGCGGACAACTCAATAGGGAAAGGCACGGAACCAACGACCACACCGTTGATCGACTGGTTTTACCGCAAATACGCCTTTGCCAAATATAGGGGTGATAATATTGGAAGAGCGCAACCACTCATTATAAGCATTGCCATAGGATTTGTTTGGGCACGAGTGGAATATGATGGTGAAGAAGCAATTTACAAGAATGAAACAAATTGATATGTATTTTCACGTACATAAGATAAATAATTACAATAATTTCTCGAAATTACAATGGTATTGAAATAATTAAAGCAATAAAAGAAAGTAGTTAAAGGAAAAAAAAGACATGAAGAGCCAAGTTAGTTTCATGATGAAAGAATAAAGGCAGGAAATAAAGGCAATAAATAAAGTCACAAATAGCATGTAAGGGTAAAAAGCCTAGAGATATCCCCAGCAGAGTCGTCATGCTGTCGATCGCCCCTTTTCCATCCAAACCGGGGTTTAGAATCGGGTATACGACATTATGAGAGTTTAACTCTTATTCCCTTGCGAGAATTGGGTTTTGGAATTTGGAGAGACGCCACCTAATGATTATAGTACGTTAGGACACTTTTAAAGGAAAAAAAAAGAGATTTGAGAAGAAGAACCAGAGTTTTGGTAAGGGCTTTGAGATTATCTCAAGGGGAATATGTTAGGCACCCCTCAAGATCCACTAGTATGGCTCCCGGTCATACTACAATTGTGGCTTTAGAAGATGGAAGAAGCAAATAAGGTTTTCACATAATTATTGTGAATAAGTTTGAAAGTTCTAAAAGAAAAAAAAACGGAAAATTTTAGAAAGTTAGTTAAAAGAGACCAAAATTAAAAGAAACAATAAGTAAAGGGAAAGGGGGTCCTAGGTTTATACATAATATGGATCACATCAATGCAATACCCGGCGTACACTCCTCAGAAGAGGGGTCACACGTGATATTAGCGCACCGGTCATCATATCCATATTCTGCTCTTCCCACCCAGTTAAGGTATTAAATCATAAATAGTCTCATTTACATATTACATCCTAGTACCCGCCCCGATCCTATTAGTCCTGGGGTATTAGGACTTCTAATCCTAAAGGGTAGAAAGGGATGGGGCCTCTATGGAGTTTAAAGGACAAAATACTAGTTCGATATTCAAAAACATGTATCAAATAAGAGAGGAGCAATCAAACAAATAAGGCTAAAAAAAACCCTTAAATCAGATAAGTCATGTAGTTTAGCATGTCTTTGCAAATACTGGGTTGGTCTTAAATTATATTAAGCAGTGAGTGGACTGGTTAACACATATATTTAAATACGAAGTCTACATTAGGCCACTTAGATACAATTGTCAGAGGTTAAAGCACTTGAATAACACGGATTGAATAAGATTAATGACTTTAGAAAACACACTAGTATAGAAAGGTTTTGAAGAAAAGGTATGCTGCAGACTTAGAAAAGGAAAAAGGTTTGGAGACAAATTTAAAATAGAAACAAACTACCGAGTTGTATATAAACACAGAAAGAGTAATTTTAAAAGTTTCAGAAGAGGCAGATCTTTTAAAGAAAAATAGTGAGTAGCAGAACGGGTTTAAAGACGACAAGTTAAAAAAAAAGGAATGGAACTGAGTTGGAAAAATATTTGTCAGATTATTAGAAAGGCAGTAAATTTCAGAAAGAGTGTACATTGATTTGAGAAAATTTATCTAAAGATTAAGTTTTTAAAGATATACTGATCTAAGCGTGGAGGAATCATTTTTTTTTAATAAATTTTTACTGCTTTCAGACGGGAAAGGCGAGTTTGATTTTAAAACTCCTATAAGCATGATATCTACGAGTCATTGATTTTAAACCTTTTTTAAACGTTAATAAACTTGTAAACAGATGTTGATTTGATTAATCCTAATAGTTTGCGTAATGTCATGAATATGCACATTCCTATAGGCATGATATCTACATGCAAGATTGCAGAAAGTTAAACGTTCCTATAGGCAGGATTTTTATGTGATTAAACCCAAATATAGACACTAAAGATCCTAGAAACATGATTTCTACCCTTTAGTGCAGAAAAGTAAACCCCTAACCTTTTCACTAGATTCCCGGAGTTTATACAAGTTATTACATACTAGAAAAAAATAGAGAAAATACATCAGAAACTAACAGTTAGATCTGAGCAGCCTAATTCATACTTAGTGTCCAATAATATGCAATTGAGCCACTTCTAGAATACAGATATCAAAGCCTTCTCTTTATCTAGGGTGTTTCAAAGTTCCAAGGAATTTCAGGAATTTCCGGCATTGCTTACACCCGAGATACCCATTAGAAATAGTGCAGTGTGGAAAGGCAAGCTCTCAGGCACCCAACTTCAGAGGGAGCTCACGGGTCCCAAGGCAAGGCTTGCAAGAGAGCGGAAGAACTTAATTGCTAAGAATGAGTATAGGTGAAAGGGATTGGGGGAGACCATGGTAGATTGGTGGTCATACCCAGCCATAAGGCAGGCTGGCACACCCCTAACCAACCTATTTGATCAAACAAATAAGAGCAGACCTATTGAAGTCGGACTATGGTATGGACAGTGATTAAGACACTGCCAGACCAAGGTCTTAGGCTCAAAGCACACATAAGGGAAAGGGGGAATGGGATTTGATAGAGTTTAGGACTCAATGAGTCCAGTTCATATGCATGATCAACAATATCATTGTCATGCTTTCTGAACCATAGCTCACATATAAAGGGGTTGAAGGAGAGGGAATTCAGGCAAGAGAAAATTTTCAGAGAAAGCAGTAGAGTAAACATTCAAAGAATTGAAGCATAATCATAAAATTAAAAAAAAGACTGAAAAGGTAAACATATAAGGAAGGGGGCAGTATTAAACTAAAGAGACATACCAGTTGCAAAGGGTAAACACAAAGAGAAGAAGAACACTTACAGCGACTTCAGCAGAAGGCTCGAAAGAGCTTTGTAGAAAACTTAGAAGTATTTGAGAAAGAGAAGTAGTAAGTGCAATGTGTTCATTAGAACTTGTCTGTGTGTTTGAAAGAGGAGAGGGGGAGAGGTATTTATAGCTTTTGAAAATGAGTAAATAGTAAGGCAAGCAGTATAGTATTTACACAAATAAGGAAATAATCACAAGATAGAATCAATTAACCCAAGTGATTGCCCTTTAATTAAGGAATCACTGTCTAACGGATGATAACAAGTTTAATTAAGAAAAGAAAATCAATCAATGACAAACTAATTCTTGTCATACAAAGGGTAGTAAAAGCATGGAGTAGGCAATCGAGTCTAAGTACAAAATATGCTTATTTTTAGGAAAGACTAAGTAAGGTAAACATATAACAGTAAAGGGAAAATAATCAATTGACTTTAAACATCGAGTGAAATTAGGGCTTGTGAGAAAACTTTTGAAATTAGTCACAGAATCAAGATCAACCATGATCCTGCACTTCAGCATATAAATACAGTGAATAGAAACATCAGTCATGCAAGGCAAGCATATTGGCAAGACAAACGCCATACAATAGTAGCAGAAGTAAGCATATGATTCAGTAGATAGTCAGGATTTACACACATAGTCAAAGTGAGAAAGAGAGTTAGAACAAGTAAAGATCCATAGTAACAAGTGAGTAAAAACCCTTATGAGAGATTAGAGTTTCATTGATGGTCGATTGAAAGATAGTAAAACTCAGAATCCGATGAGTCACAAAAAGAAAAGAGGGCCTGAAGCAAGGGATCAACTTTAAACAGATAAGATGTACAAAGAAATTCAAAGAACTCAATAGTCCCCAAAGCAACTAGGGTTTTCAAAAAAAAAATTAATTAAGTCTTTAGACGATAACGGGTGAATCAAGCAACTCAGAGTCCCACGTAAAAACCCCTTCAAGATTAGGGTTTCAACTATTAATCAGTAGGCCAAATAGCCAGGCTCGGGAACTCAAATAAAACCTCACAATTCAGAGCTTTTAAACATCAGATAAACTCAGAGAAGATAGGCATGTAAATAGAACGAAATCGAGACGAACTGACTTAAACAAAAATCACCAAAAAAATAGGATTTTTTACCATGCTTACACAGGTAAAGGAAGTAGCACAAGAAAAGCATAGAAACATGCTGAGAATGATAAAGGAAATTCAAAAATCACGTAACACAAAACCCAAGTTAAAGGGACATAGAGTTTTGAAAACAAAAAATTGGGGAAACTTCGAGACACATGCTCAGAAAACTCGAACACACATAGATCTAGGGCAGATCTAAAATAAAACAAAAGAACCTCAAAGTTAGGCTTAGAACCCAGAGAAGGTGAGAAAAGCTTTGAAAACTCCCGATCTAAGCAGGATAGTCACAGATCTGGCTCGAACGGCCATGGCTGGCTAGAGAAAGGTCAAGGATGACCGGAGAAGAACCATCGAGCAAAAGCTTGGTAAAGATCCCTCCAGATTCAGATCATAGGACCATAGAGGTGAGTACATAGAGTTCATAAGAGGCCGATATAGGGCTTAGATGAGGATGGGAAGCCATAGATTAGGATTTCAGGTGAGGCGGCGGCTAGGGTTTGAGAGGTGAGTTGAGAGAGAACGAGAGAGACGAGGCATTCAGGGGCGGCGTGTGGTGAGAAATGAGATAGGGTTTGGGGTCATTTGGAAATTAAAAAGGGAAGGGAGAATCTGGGTCGTTGATCAAAATGATCAACGGGTCAAATTAAAAGAACACGGGCTGGTTTGGTTAAGTGGATATTGTGTCGGGTGGATTAAGTAACTGGGCGGGGGTGGTTTGGGTTTAATTTTGAGGTCAAATTGAGGTATAAAACTGGCTATAGTTGAAATAATATTGGGCCAATCCGTCAATAATCATTTTTCCCCTTCTAATTTTATAAAATTATTAATAACAATTTTAAAAGCAAACTACATGTTCTGAGTAAATAACTATTATATAAATATTAGTTTAAAAATACTGGAGTTAGTTTTATAAGTATAAAACGTTATAAATTACAATATAGGGCATAATTGCAATTGTATGCAATTTTACTTTAAAATGGCAAATGAATTTATAAAAACTATGCAAAAATTACTTTAATTATAGATTGATGTAAATAGGAAGATAAAATAAGTTATTCGCCAAAAAATGATAATTTTAGGAATGATTTAGGATTTTTGTGGTATAAAATAGGCGATAAACTGGTTTTAAAAATTATTAAAATATCAAAACTCATGGGTGTGATTATATATGCACTTATATGCTATTTTTGGAAGTATTTGGGTACAAAAATACATAGGAAAAAAAATTAGGTATCAACATTTTCCCTATAAAAAAGGGGCAGGCGTAGAGCACACAGTACCCGAGGCAGTCGAAATGAACTATATTGTTCCCCACTGCCGGCCTCATATCAACGTAATTGGGGATTCTCCACCTTTCTTTCAACTCTACAATATTCCTTTCTCTCATAATGGAGTGGACATGTTCCGGTTCTGCCCCGGTGTGAGTACTGAATTCGGTCAACTCTCTCCTAAAGCGAGGCAGGATCTTAGTCACTGATAGAACCTTCTCATCTTCCACCGCATCTACCCCTCCGACGGCCTGAGCAGCACTTTCCGATATCTGATTAGTGACAGAGAGATTGACTCGAGAAGAATCATTAGCCATTTTCATCAGAAAACACGCCAAAGAAATAACAAAAAGAAGGGATGAAAATTTTCAGTGAACAATGGGGGAGGCAGAAATTTAAGGTGTCATAAAGTAAGTATATATGCAGGATTCTCAAGTAAAAGTTAAAGAAGTGTGTCAATAGAGTGATAATCTCCCTCTATTTATAAGAGACATAATTTCCCCAACCATGAATCACAAGAGTCGCCAATCGAATATTAAAGGGCACGAAACATTTTAGTTCTGCAGGAACGTATGTAATAATGACAGTAACCACGAAACAACGCTTTGAAACCAAACGACATTTCGGTTTCAAAACCGTTGCAACGATCCATGGGAATCGACAAAGCACCACCACTCCGCCAAAACCCAAGAAATGTAACTAAGGAAAAAAGATTCGGAAGTTAGATTTCGCTCAAATTAGTAACAATTATGATCCATTTACCGATCCTGATAGAGGACGACCCCGACAGATAGAGGGACTAACTTTATTGGTCAAAATCTGACCATCGTGACCGAACTGACCAACGTCCCGCCTCAATAACCAGGCAACAAAGGATAATATAGCCCAATCCATATCCCATCCCTGACACCCGACGAGTCGGCAAGAGCGACGCCTAAAAGCACAACTAAGACACATTGGAGGCAGAAGGACGCCGGGTCAAGTAAATGGCGAGGATGCCACGACTATATATAGAAGAGAATAACCTTGTAAAAAGAGGATTCAGAATATTGGTTGTAATTCTACTTACGAATGAGAAATTTTCTGGAAAAGATTTTAC
The DNA here is from genome assembly GCA_034376525.1 of Nicotiana benthamiana. Classification (NCBI taxonomy): domain Eukaryota; kingdom Viridiplantae; phylum Streptophyta; class Magnoliopsida; order Solanales; family Solanaceae; genus Nicotiana; species Nicotiana benthamiana. The sequence continues at coordinate 132,964,876 of CM067334.1, forward strand.
TAAACTAGATCGGTAAAGAAGTCTTATTACCCGGTTCCTACTTATCCATCTTTCCTAGATTTACCCCTTCATTTTTAATTGATTTGTTCAAAAATATTTAATATCTTTTGAGTCAAACAAATTTCAAATCGTCCCCAGATTTTCATTATCAATGAAAGCTTAAATTGGTCTCTCAATACACTGTACTCTTTTAATTTGTATTGTAGCCCCGTCGTTTTTTTTTTACTTTGCATACAATTTTAAAAGTATTTCACTTTTTAATTTTAATTTATAAAATTTTAACCAAAAAAATCATTCTTTTATATAACCATCAAGTATTCAGAACTTATCAATCTATATTCTTGGCGAATAGGGAATAGGCCGTGGGATCAGGCGGATCTAGAGGGTAGCATGTGGGTTTTCGAAAATTCGATAACTTTTGCATTGTCTTTGTATATGTATTTATTTTTTTTATTAAATATGTAATTGTGAACCCAATTGATAATGTGAAATCATTATAGGAATCCATAAACTTCAAAGTCTGAATCCGCCTCTGCGTGGGATTCGTTTAAAGAAAACATTTCCTACTGAAATTTCTCCACTCCTAGACAACGTGGATGTAGTGTGTTACCAACGGGTTTAATTGAACCCATAATTTTCGTACGGAGAAAAATTTTATATGTAAAAATTTATTAAAAACGCAAAAGTAGTAGATATGAACCCATAATTTTAAAAACATAATAGGTCCACTGCTATAATCTTTAAAAGTTGAATTCGTAAAATTTAAATCTTGGATTCATCTCTGCTTCTAGTTATAACTTTTTCACTTTTAAGCTCGAACATATTTTCTGATTAATAGTAGATTGATCTTATCCGTCCCAATTACACTACACTAGTAAATTTTCTCGCGCTTCGCGCTACTAGAAAAGACATAAATGAATTTGGAATTAATTTATAATATATAAAATTTGTCAAAATAAAAGATAAATATGTCATGTATATGGAGGCAAAAATTTAGTTCCATATATTGACGTATATGTACTCACGAACACATGAACCGCATTTTTCATAAATTGTATTTTCTCATGAAATGAAAAAAAAGAAGAAGAAGAGATATTTTGAGGAATTTTGTTCATTTTAGAATTGGAGAAAGATATCAATGAATTTAGAAATATTTTTTTCATGCGTATGCAGGCAAATTTTTTATTTTATATATTAATTGTATATGCGCCCGCACACAAACAAAGGTGAATGAACTGCATTTTTCTTTATTTATTTTCTCAAAAAAAAGGAAAATATTTTTTTGGAGGAATGTAGTGAATATGTTGTTTTAACACATGATTCTCGCTATAACCATCCTTTATAGCATCATTTTACAAACCTGTCATAGTTTTCTTGGATTTGATTTTTCATATTGTCATGATCCAAACCTCGATCCGATTGTGATGGCGCCTCTCGTGAAGACAAGGCTAGCCAACTAACTCATACGAAAAACAACCAAAAATATAGCTCAAACCGAGGTGTCACAAGTCACAAAACTATTAGAATATAACTATCACTACAAGTATGAATTATACAAATAGGACTGATAAACAAAGGAATAACATGCGAGGCTGTGAACTCTAGCAGTCACCTCGCTAAACTCGTTTAACCTAGCATCTTACCAGCTCAGAACCCGCTACTGGATAAATAAATACCTTCATCTTCACACGAGGTGCATGGAGTAAAGTGAGTACTCCAACTCAGTGAGTAATAAAGGCAAATAATAACTGCGCAATAATAAATCACGTATGACAAATCATCATGCTGTATAGAAGCGGTGTAAATCCTTTTGAGAAAAAGTGATGAAGCTGTGAAATCTTTAGAAATATCTTAACCCAGTTTAAAACCTCTAAAAATGACTTTTTCGACGGTTACGCAAATAAATGCAAACAAATGATGCAGATAAGCACATAACTCCGCCGCTTGGGCACAACACTCAGTATTCAGATAATACCAGAATATTAGGTAAATATTACAATAAGTAGCATAAACAACAGATAATGGAAGACAAATAAAATAAAGTAAATATATAAAACAGTACCAGTATCGATGTGACGTGCAACCCGATCCACATATCGCTACGGCGTGCAGCCTGATCCACATATCGCTGCGGCATACAACCGGATCAATTTAACGTCGACGGCGCTCACTGGGGGAGTGCAGACTCCGGAAGGGCCCCCTTACGGCCCAAGTGCAATATCAAGTCATCTCGTGGCATCAAGTCTAGGCCCTTAGCCTCATATTAGTATCAGAAAAACACTGTTGTGGCGTGCATCCCAATCCCAAAAGTATCCTCATAACTCAGGCCATTAGCCTTATTCAGTGAAAAATCACATAAGCCCCTCGGGCAATAGTAAAACATGACGCTCAGCCCGAAAATAGTTTTGGAAATATCATATTAAGCGTTAAAGCAAAATAAACTTGGCTGGGTTTTGAAAACAGTGGAAAATACATGACTGAGTTCAAGTATGAAATCAAACAGTGAGGAAGTATCAACAACCATCCCCGAAGGGGTTCAAATAGTTGGCACGAAGCCCAAATATGGCAATCAACCCAAATATGATAACAAATAAGTTTCAGTCAAATATACAGTAACATCATCAATCGGGACGGACCAAGTCATAATCCCCAAGAGTAAAAGACCACACGCTCATCATTCAGCGTATGTCTCAACTCAATAAAGCACTACGATGTGCAATCCTGGGTTTCGAACCCTCAGGATATCATTTACAATCATTACTCACCTCTAACCGACAAAATCTCTAGCTCGCGATGCCTTTGCCCCTCAAATCGGCCTCCAATCGCATCGAATCTATCCAAAATAAGAACGAATACATCACAATATACTAAGGGAACAAAGTCCAAGCAAAAATAATCGAAAAATATCAAAATTCTCGAACTTGGCAAAACTCGAGCCTCGGGCCTACTTCTCGAAACTCTGAAATTTTCACATCATTAGCTTCCTTATCTTGCCACGAGTTCATACGTATCAAAATCACAGGAATCGGAGTTCAATTGCCCTTTCAAATCCCTAATTTATACTCTCTTAAGTTCAAGCCTTAAACCACCATTTTTGTCCATTAATTCAAAATTTTCAATTCTAATTCATGAAATAACACTATAGAATCGTATTTTAGGTCCAAAATCCTTACCTTATCGAAGCTCCTTGAAAATCCATCTTCAAAATCGTTCACAATTCTCCAAATCCGAAGTTAAAAATGAGAAACCCTTCAAAATTCGCGAAGAAGAACCTTAAATACTTCTGCCCATACATAATCGCTTCTGCGGTTAAAATACCGCTTCCGCGATACTGCTTCTGCGGTAACAGTTCCGCTTCTGCGAAAATCACTAAAGCTCCATGAACCGCTTCTGCGACTCAAATTCCGCATCTGCGGCTTTGCAGGTGCGGCTACTCGTCCGCTTATGCGGAAACAGGCGCCCAGGCCAAAACACGCTATTGTGGTCCTTCCCTTAGCACATGCGACACCGCTTATGCGGTCCAAATTCCGCAAAAGTGAAAATACCAGAAGCAAGAGCAAATTAAAACTTTACAAGTCCAAAAACTTCCCGTTACGAACTCGCCCCGAGGCCCCCAGGACCTCAAGCAAAAAATAACAATACATCCTAAAACGTTATTCAAACTTGTTTCAATCTTCAAAATACCTCAAACAACACCAAAACGATCGGATTACTTCAAATTCAAGACTAAGTTTTTCTAAAAAATTCGAAACACGCATTCGATAAAAATCCAACCAAACAACATCCGAATGACCTGAATTTTGCATACGCAACCCAAATCACATAACAAAGTTACTGCAACTCTCGAAATTCCATTCCGACCCTCGGATCAAATTTCTCCTACCAACTGGAAATCTCCAAAATACTGACTCCGCCAAAACAGGCTAATTTCTACTCCGGACCTCCAAAACCAATTCTGATCACGCTCCTAAGTCATAAATTACCCAACGAATCTTACAAAATTATAAAAACTCCGGTCCGAGCTTATATACAAATAAGTCAATTTCCGGTCAAACCTTTCAAATTCAAAGCTCTTAACTGAGACTATTCTTTCAAATTCATTTCGATTTTCCTGAAAACCCACAACCAACGATCAACATCAGGCATAATGCATAATACGGGGCAAGTCATGTCCGAAAACTGGAGATCAGAGTGAAAAAGCTCAAAACGACCGATCAGATTGTTACACATATATTCTCTCTCTGTAACAACATTTCGCTATAAACTGTATATATTAAATACATAGTACATGAATATTTGATTTTCTTTCTTTTGCTATTCCAAAATTTTCTTTTCTTCTTTTTTTTTTCAATTCATATTCTACTCCATAATCTCCCTCAATTTTTTATCCCCTAAATAAGCTCTCATTTTCGAATATTAATTTTTTCCCTCTCAATTTTTCTTAATATTTCCCTTTTTTCCTTCTGTACTACCGGTACTTCCTCTATTGGCCTTTATTTTTTCTTCTTTTTCGGTCAATTTTCTCCCTTTTCCTGGGTTACTCCAAAAAATATTAAATTATGCTCCTCCTTAATGCCTGCAATATCCACTTTCTTCTCCTGATTTTCTGCAAAAAATTAAAATTTTCTTTAAATTTCGGGGACAGTAATCTTTCAGACCAAAAAAATAAAGAGAGAGAGCTTTGATCCCGAACTTTGAAGCATTGAGTTCGAAGAATGAGAAGGAGAAAATTATTTCTATCTGCAATTTATCATAAACACGGAAGGTTCTTTTTATTCTTTCTTTAATCCTACAAGATCACTGTAAAGATAACCTTTTTTCCTTTTTACATAATTAGTGTGGAGTAAAGACGTTAACCAAATATATGCCCCGTGATAGAAAAATTAAAAAAAAAAAAACAGATTGAAACTTAAATAGAAAATCCTGAAAATCTAACACCAAGCAACCATGAAGCTTCAAACCATCTATGGGCTTTTCCGTCGGAGCTTCCATAGTCACTTCGTCTCCTCTAAAAGTTTATTTCTATTGTAAAGGCACCGATGGGTCATATCAAATGAGAAACCAACATATTCTTATCTCAACGTACAATAAAAAATATTGATTAGGAAAGTAGATATTCATACCTTAATAAAAGATTCGCCGCCAGAATTTTCATTCATCACAAAAGATTGAATAGGATGAGGATGAAGGAAGACTATTGTTTCATTCCTTTTTTTATTTATTATGGAGCAAAGTTGTAACAGTTGAGAAAATAAAGAAGGTTAAGTCAAATTGGAATTCTTTCAGTTTCAAAACTGATGTTTTCTTTCTTCCCTTATTCATTATGGAGCTATAATTAAATTATTGTTATGAAATAATATAAAAGACAAGAACAATAATGCAAGAATAAGAACAATATAAAGAGAGAATAGGGAGAGAGAGAAGTATTCTTATTAATACTTGGGGTGATTTACAATGGGGTAAGACCCCTCTATTTATAGGAAGAGGAATGACTTAGCTTCAAGCTAAAACTCTTAGACATTCACTCTAAATAGACTTCTATTTTATAACACTCCCCCTTGAATGTCTATTCAATAATGTGCCTCATAAAACCTTAAAACCAAAACCCATTGGGAAAAATTAAAGAAAGGAAAAAGAGTACACATATTTGAATATGCGCCTATTGGTTGCCTCGTTAAAAACCTCGCAAGGAAAACCCAATTGGGACAAAACCTTGTAAGGGAAAAAGAGTGCAACGCGCATTAACTCCCCCTAATGAGTACATCAATTTATATCCTTGAGCATTTGCATTCCAATCTTGTGCACCATCTTCAAAACAATCTTTGGTAGATGTTTGATAAATTAACCATATTGACTTGAATAAATATTCCGTACCTTGAAATCATCATTCTTGATAGATATGAACATCTTCATATAATGTCGTGGAATAACTCTTCAATATCTCCATAGATGCATTCTCAATGTCATCATGCTTATAGTTATAGCAAGATACATATGTACACAAATTGTACTAAGGATGTGGTACTTCAGGACCACGAATTGCATATGCTTCAAGCAACTTAAATCTTTCAAGTTAAGTCATATAAGCCATATAATAGACTTTAGATGCATATCAAGTTTTCCATGTCATGCTAGACAAATAAGATATCGAAAACTGACTATACATACCTTTGACTTTTTACTTTCAAGCATTTGAACTATAGGTTCAAAACTACATGTCTTTCATATGGAATCAATTCTTCTTGAATTGTATCTCTTCCATTTAGTTACTTTCTTTGGGTCAGCAAATGCGTATAGCATGCTTTGCAATATGTTGCAATTGAATTATCCCTTTTATGAATTTCAGGTTCATATCATGATATTCGGGGATATACATATACAAATGATAATTCATCCCATGTAACCTTTTCTCAAGTGTTTATCATGTCTCCCCCTCATGTTAGTAAAGCTAACTTGTTTCCTCAACTTTGGGAAATCATCTTTGTGCATTATCATGTCAATATAAACGGCACATTAATAATAAGATGAAATTATTTGGTTCCTGACCCTGAACCACTTGTGAGGGGAGAATATAATATACTCTCGTATACAACGTATATCAAACTGATATATATAACTTTGTTCTCATAAGAAACAGTTTAGCTATTAAGTGGAAGCACTCAATAATTATCTTGCTAAACTTACTTTGATATAAACCAACTTATCAAGATGAACTATCTTGAGTAGAAAATATGGAAATTATGCTCGAAGTTAGATTACTGAGCAATTTACCTCGCAAGCACCGGCCAGGCTGCGGGTTAATAACAATTGCGCATGTAACCATATCATAGGTGCATCATATGTGGTATACATGGCAGGTGAATGGGCCCATATTCACCTTTGATATTTCCAGAATTTATGGGCTTCAACCCGAACTCTTTAGTTGGTCAGTTCTTTAATGAGAACAAGTGATACAAGAGAATTCGTAAAGAACTTTCTAGTTCTTTAATGTTCACCTATGTGAATTTGCACATCATACTTAAAATGAGATGGCTAACACGAATGTCAACTGAATAAATTATCAATATTGGTAAACTTCAAATTTACACCATGACATGTGCACTTATCAATAAACTTCAGGTTTATTATGACATGGGTTTTTATACCAATAGATATCCACTTTATTGTGGCATTCTTTCGTTTGTGTAGTACAAACTGGAGAACAAAGCGGGTAGCTTTTCATATGCAAATTACCCCACTACAAGTTGTAGTAATAGGAGATATCAAAGCCTTCCTTTATTTATAGTCTCAATATAATCAATCGCTCTCGCGTGTACTTTGGAAACTGAATAAGTTTCTTTGAGACTTACTACAGCACAATACTCAATTGTGTTTCTCCAACATAGTAATAATTGGCTCTTCTAGAGCTCTCAATTAATTTTGTACTACCACAGATTTATCAACATCCATGTGGTGAATCTTTCTTAAAGAGAAAGTTATACCATTATGGTCATGTCAAACTTATATGGAAGATATGTTTCTTGCACTATCGTTGTCCTTTAATAGTCATATTTTCAAAATACTTTGGCGTACAATAGGTACGTGACCAACGATCATTCATGCCATATATCATCTCAAACCTCCTTCTAGGGGTGAGTGTGGTATCATCTCAAACCTCCTTCTAGAGGTGAGTGTGGTATATTTAATACCAATTTCATGTTCATATTCTTCCAATAATGAATATGTATTCGTGAATCAGATGTTGTCACATTCACTTCGGGGATATGTGACTTTGTTATCCTTTTCAAATCTATAAATGCGTCAGGCATTTGATTTGCTATTCTTTGCAAATGGATAATCTTTTGTGCCTCTTTCTCACAAATAGAGGTATGTGGATCAAGATGAGATAATGATGCATTTTTCCACAAAATTTCCCGTTTGGTTTCACCAACTTCTCCCCCTAATTTTGGGAAAAGTGTCTCATTAAATTGACAGTCTGTAAATCGTGCAGTGAACAAATCTCCTGTCAATGTTTTGAGGTAGCGAATAATGGAGGGCGATTCAACCTCAACATATATTCCTAACCTTCTTTGCAGACCCATTTTGGTGCGGGATGGCGGTGCTAAAGGCACATATACTGCGCATCCAAAAATTCTTGAATGGGATATATTGGGTCCATGACCCAAAACCAATTGCAACGGAGAATATTTGTGTCAATTCGTCAGTCAGAGACGAACTAGCATTGCTGTATGCAAAATGGCGTGACCCTAAACCGAAGTGGGCAGCCGACAAACTAAAATGCTGCATGCAAAATGGCGTGAACCCAAACCAAAGTGGGCAGCCGACGAACTAGCATTGCTGCATGCAAAATGGCGTGAACCCAAACCGAAATGGGCAGCCTCGTTTTCATGAAGAATTCAAGATTATTCTCATCTATTGTCTCAATATGATATCCATTTTGAATGATATCTTTAAAACTCAACAAGTTCCTTTTAGACTTGGAGGAGAACATTGTGATTGATATCATTAAAACTCAACAAGTTCTTCTTAGACTTGGAGGAGAATATTGCATTCTCTAAGATAAACGTCATGCCTTTGGGCAGAGTTACATTTGCTCTTCCGGAGCCTTCAATCAATTTACTTCCCATGGTTTGACATATAAAAGAAAATATGAGAATAAACAACTTCAATCCGTTTGTGTCACATAATATTTTCAAAATCTGCTGATGTCAGTTGACTAAAATAAATCAGATAGTCGATTATATGTTTTCCATAATCGATTACTATGCAGTTTGAAAATTTCAGTTTAAACGTTTTCATAAAACAATCGATTGTTAAACACACACAATCGATTGTTGAGCATTGACAATCGATTGTTAAACATAGACAATCGATTGTTGACAATTTTTGAAAATTTCCAGATCACTGTTTTAAGACAATCGATTGTTGGTCATTTTTGAACAATTCGACCACATTTTTAAGACAATCGATTGTCAAGCATAGACAATCGATTGTTGGCTATTTTCGAAAAATTTCAGACCTCACTGTCTTAAGACAATCGATTGTTATGCATAGACAATCGATTGTGGATGATTTTTGAAAAATTCGCTCACTGTTTTAAAGACAATCGATTGTTGATCATTGACAATCGATTGTTTTGCAGTTTTTATGCGAAATATGAGATAACCGACTAGTTTTTCAGGTTAGTCGATTACCTCTACTGGAAAGTAAAAATATTATTGATATTTGAGCATATTGATACATTCTAAAGAACTAATACTAACATTGCATCATGAACTAACTAATACGAGCTAATACTAATGGCTATTAGTTTATTCATTCACTAATACAAACAAGTAAAATAAATTCAAATAACTCCATCTTCTTTCATCACGGACTCATTGCCGATTAGGTGGTCTATTTTCCCCTCGGGTTGCTCAAAGAAGTCTGCCACATCCAAGTGGGTGATGTCAAAGTTGTCGTCAGAGACAAAATTCGTTTCAGGGCGTTTACTCTTTCGAGATGCTTGATAAAGGTCAACCAAATGTCATGGTATACGGCAAGCCTTTGACCAGTGCCCGTTTCCACCGCAACGATAATATATAGTTTATAAACTATTTGCTTTTGGATTCTTATCGTATCGTGCTTGTGGCAGAGTGACCAACTTCAGGTTGTCATATCTCTTCTTTAAGCCATTCCACAAGATAGGTGGATCCTTGACGGTGAGATATTCAATCTTCAAACCTTCATCAAGGTGATGGCGCAAGAAAATCAAGGCCTTAGCATAGTTTTGGGTGGATGCATTATTTCTGTCTTTAATGGCGTCTCCAAGACCCATAGCATCTAAGTGGATTTCAGCATCCAACACCCATGTCATATAGTTCTTGCCCGAAATTTCAAGGGCAACGAACTTTCTTTTCATAATGTCAGACATAAAACAGATTTACATCAAGAGCGTGTTCATACTTACGGGCTCTATTACAATTATCACATTCACTTCAGGGAATGGATCAAAATCATGTGCTTTACACAATCTCATGTCAAATATTACTTTTATAAAGTGAAAGATTATTTTGAGAATCCTTATTGTTCTCATTACCACAATAATGACGATTATAACTTCGTCTATTGCCATGTCCACATCCATTGATACCTTTACGGTAATTAGTCTTCTTTCAGACTTATCACATACTGCTACCACATTCTCTAAAGGGAATGGAGCAAATTCAATTGGACGGAATTCTTTGCCACGTCCACATTCATTGATACCTTCATGGTAATATTTTAGTCTTCTTTCAGACTTATCATATACTGCTTCCACATTCTCTAAAGGGAATGGAGCAAATTCAATGGGACGAAACAATTATTTGCTCACAATCATACATGAATTTAATCATGGCAGGACATAGAGATTTAACCACTTCATGTGGTTATAATTTCTTACAAACTCCATTAGAGTTATAATCAAACTTTGTTTGTATATTCAATCAAATCGTAGAATTTCAAGAATTTGAAAGGGAAAAGTAAATTACTTACCTTTAAGGTATACCAATTATATTTTCAATATTTTCTTCCTTTTCTCCACTGATGCAGACGACGGCGGCTCCGATGCGGAGAAATTGACGGCGGCTTAATCTTCTTAAAGAGCTTCTTGAGACGGTAGAGTCTCGTGCTGATAACGTGTTATGAAATAATATAAAAGACAAGAACAATAATGCAAGAATAAGAACAATATAGAGAGAGAATAGGGAGAGAGAGAAGTATTCTTATTAATACTTGGGGTGATTTACAATGGGGTAAGACCCCTCTATTTATAGGAAGAGGAATGACTTAGCTTCAAGCTAAAACTCTTAGACATTCACTCTAAATAGACTTCTATTTTATAACAATTATTAATATTTTGTAATAAATAAGTTCTTATAATTATAATAATATATCTTATTATTAGACAGACAAAAAAATTGTTAAAAAAACAAAATAGTTATGTAGTTTTGCGTATTCTCTCTCTTTTAGTACTATTTCTTTCACTTCATCATTTTTAAAAACACTCTTGGAAAAATCTTATCATTAAAGTTGAATGGTAACTCAATAGTAGAGGTGTTATCGTGCATCTTAGAGGTGCCACTGTTTAGCAATTATCACCTTTAAATTTCTTGAGCTTTTATTTTTTTCTACAAAATAAAAAGTTAATAATAAAAAAAATTGTTATATACGTCATCTCGCATTTCAAAAGTAGTCTCTACACAACACTCAAAAACTTTTCTATCAATACCGAACACCTGAACCTAACCTGGAATGGCATATTCCCGTTTGTAAACCTCTGGTTCAATAGGAACAATATCTACTACAACAACCTTTGTAAAGTCCTTACCCTGGACACTATTGTCATACATTGCATGGAGTATAAATTTTCACTGACTCACCAAACCAAGATAGCACCTTCATTCCTATATTGGTCATGTAGATGGAGTTATTTAAGGAAAATACAGAAAAGGTAGTAATAGAAGTATTTTATGGAATAAAAATGGCGACTGGATCCTTGGCTACTACAAGCCCGTTTATGGCTACACAGCTACCTACATGGAGCTGCTCGCCTTAAAACCATGGCCTCTACATTGCATAAGCCAACCACTTCCACAGTTTAAAAATTAAAACGGATGCCACTGAAATATTCTATCTACTTTGCCATGATAACTGCTCTCTCTACGCTAACCTTGTTAATGAGTGCAGTTGTTAAACATTTTTTAAGCAAATATATCAAAAAAATGCATGGATAAATCGTAGTCAGTCATAATTACAACTGGATCGAGAAACAGAGAGATTGTAACAATGTACTGAGCAGACAAACTATCGAAAAGTTTTATTCATGATAGAAATTTGCCCTGCCCCTCTTTAGAGGGGTCCAGGGAACTACAAAATGTAGTCTTCCTTTTCTAATTCTTCAAGAAAAGGATTTTCCCCCCTTCCCGTAGGTCTAGGAGAGAGCTTCGGAGCCCTGCTACCCTTTTTAGGTTTCATGGAGTATTGGAGAAGAAACCCAGGTCCGAGAGAGCTTTCAGCTCTTTTCCTTGCTTTTATAGTAGGAGGACTTCCTGTACTTGTCGTGGCCTATTGTAGTCCAATAGAGAAGGTTCCCCGTTGTGGAGGGACTGTACATCGCTACCTGTGTCGAATGTAATGGGGATCGAACGAGGTCAACTTTCGTAGCCATTCATAAGAGGGTTAGGGAGAATCATTGTCGTCGTGGTTGTATGGTCAGATTTTGACCAATACAGTTAGTTCCTCTGTTCATCAGGGGTTGTGTCTCGTTGATTTCGACTGACAGATCATATACGCGACGTAGTCGGAAGGAATCTGGCCCATATTCTATTCCTTTATCACGTTATAAACTTCATAATAGCCATGGGCCGTCTTTTCAGTACCTGTGTGCCGTCATGACAGTTTCGAAACTAAGGCGCCAGTTGGTAAACGAAGCATCGCTTCGTGTAGGCAGTCATAATGGCACACGTTCTCGAGAATTTGAATCTCTTCATGCCCGATCGTGTTCCAATGGAGACTTCGCGCTCGGAGAATTCATGTCTTATAAATTGGAGGGTTTTGTTATCTGTTTTTCACATTTTATCGTTCATTTTCCGAGAAAACTCAGAGTATCCCCCTTTTCTGTCGATTTGAATTCTTTCTTGCTCTCTTGTTCACAATAATCTTTAACTTCTTTATTTCCACTGTAGATTTCTTCATTTTTCTTGTTTTCCTGGTGGTCCAGAGATGGAAGGCAATTCTACTGACAATATTCCCGTCGCTCTTCTGACAGCTGAGGATCCTGCTCCAGCCGCCGAAGACGTATAGTTAACGGAAAGCGAAGAGGTTCTGTTGGTGGAGGAGATTTTATCCCGTCCAGGGATAGAGGTGGCGGACTTCAGCGCCGACGGCGGGGAAGAGCCGGTAAATATTTCTACTATCATAGGGGAAGTAGGGACAGCGAGTTTAAGGGAGCGACGGGGAATTTCCAGCCATGTCGAGATGGTGCCGTCAGTGAGAGACGACCGGGTCCATCTTGACCGTCCCGCATTGTGTATGTTCCATGCTTACCCTTTCCTTGTAGGATACACACTCCCGCTTCCTCTGTTGGTAGTCGACTTCTGCCGTTATTACGAGGTATGTCCTGCCTAGCTTTCCCCTTACCTATACAAGCTATTTCTCATGTTCATCAAGTATGCGCAGTTAGCGATCCTGAGGTTACTCCGAGGCACCTGCTCAGCTTGTTCGTCCCCCCAGAAGATTCACGGAATGATGATCCATGCTCGCCCTCGAGGGTCGAAAGGCTTAGTGGTAAAGATGGATGATAGGACCAATCCTCGCTTTTTTGAAAACTTTTTCTATGTGCGGACTGAGTACCTAGGGGCGGATCCAACTAGGTTTCCTACGATGTGGAATTTTGCTCGTAAGCCCTCGCCTCCGATTAATGGAATACTTGGTTTGTCTTGACCCTTACACCTTTCATGATATGTGTACTGATCTATTTCGTTGTTTTGCCGCCGAGAAGCTACCCCCGCCACCATTGGAGGGGATTCGAGAATGGGTCGAGGCCATCCTTCCCCATACAGCGGGGGTTCGCACTTGGTCGGCCTTTCATGAGAGATATGGTCGTAGGGCCCTTATGGGTAGTATAACGCCCCTATTTTCTATCCTTTCTTTTTTTGTTTTGATCTTGCCTCTTAAATCATCGTTCGTCGTTGTCCGGGAGAGTTTGTAGAAACAGGGCCCCTCAAGTAGCCTTCCACCGATTGGCCGCTTCTGCTTGCCTCAGCGCAGTAACTGCTACTCGTCCTTTGTCGAGGGCAGCGTCGGTTGAATATGTGACCTTGACCACTCTGACCCAGGCTGCATCTCAAGGTGAGGCCCTATCTGGCTCTACCCTCCCTCGAAATGAGTCGTCGTCGGCTGGGGAGGAAAAAGGACCGTCGAAGAGACAAAGGGTGTGGTTCGAGATGGAACCTCCAACACTAATCAGCTTGGATTTTCCCCCGGCGTACCCAGAGGAAGGAGTTGTTACGGCGTCTACCGCTGGGGTAGAGCGAGTGGTTGAAGTTAGTTCTAGTAGCCAGAACCAAGAAAATTCAGCCATTGCCATGATTCGGTCTGGCATTCCCATTATTGATAACACGGGACGTCCTGTCGTGGCAGAGAATCGAGCTCCTGCTACTGCCATTGTGACCTCGAGTGCGTCTCCTTCAACTTTGGCAGTTCACATCCCACCCTCGAGGGTAGAGAGGGGAAAGGGTGTAATGGTTGATGAATAAGAGTTCGAGTTAGACTTGGACCCTGATGATGTCGAATGTTCGAGGAGGGCATTACTCACTCGGTAGTTCACGCGCAGGGGAGGCAGCCTGTATCATTGAGGTACCCTCTGATATGAATCTGTTGGCACAAGGAGATAACCTGGTGGCACAGTTCAATGCGTTGTGCTCAAAAGCTGAGAACTAGTCCTTGCGGAATGTCTCTGATGCCGAAGTGAGGGATGAAGTGGTTGTGATAGGTTTGCAGGTGTGTTGCCTCTGACTTTGTTTTGCTTTTCCTTTGTCACGGAATGATCATTGGTCTAACTGCTTTCTCTCCCCTTTTTTCTAGACGTGCTTGTTGGAGGTGGAGAGCATTCCCCGGGACAATATCCGGTCGAGGATCTTTTTGTAGATGTTGAGAAAGTATTGTCTCTATCGCAACAAGGACGAAGAGCTCCAACTGGGCAAAGGGGTCGCGGCAGAGTGTGGGTACCTGCAGGGTAAGTTAGGAGCAATGCAATTGGAAATGGAGCAGAGTCGGGTCAGGGGCGCGGAAATGATTGCTAAATGGAGAGGGAAGTTGACTGCACTAGAGAACAAGGTTGCCGAGTTAGAGCGCATGGAGAGGGCTTGGTATGACGCTTTGGCGAGGTCGGCGGCTTTAGAGGAGGCCATTCGCGTGCACGAGTCCCAGCAGGAATCAAAGAGGGATACTGCGACCCTTAGGGAAGCGAGGCTCAAGGAGCGGATCGACACGATGGATCAGGAGGCCACAGTTTTGGCAAAGCAAGTCGCAGCTTTGGAGGCGGAGAACCAGTGGTTGAGGACTTAGGCTAGGACATCTCGTGCTTCTGTTCCCTGTCAGACTCATAAGCTTTGGATATACGCTGAAGCCCATCGTGATATTTTCAAGAACATATGGGAAGCGGGCATTATCATCGAGGTTGCCTATGAAGAGGCACGCGAGAAGGACCGCGCGGCTCGGATCAACTGCGGTTATGATGCGGTGACTCCCAAAGCTAATGGTGATGCAGATGTTGAAGGTGATTAGCCCTATGAGGGCGATGATGACATAGTGTGAAGGAAACATTATGATGTATATCTTTTCATTTCATCTGCTGATTGGCGTTCGATTGCTTCTTGTTGTTTTTCTCCCTTTTTTTCTCTTTTTAGTTAACCGGCCTAGGCCGGGTGTAAGCGGCAATAACCCGCGTTCCTAATTTCATGAATAAAGAACTCTTTTCCGCTACTTGTCTTGGGTCATAGCTTTCCTTTCGGTTGATTTATGATCTTGATGCGAGGTGAGGGCTCATCGGATGAGTCCCCATATTGCTTTTTCTCGCATCGAAGGCTACTAACCTTAAAAGTTCAATTCGAACTTATCGAAATAACGACTTGACTTGAGTTCGAACGAGGTTGAACTTGTTATCCTTTGATGGCAAAGGCCCTTAGCCTTAAGGGTGTTATTTCGAACTTATCGAAATAACAACCCGTCTTTAGTTCAAACGAGGTCAAACCTGTATATCTTTGATGGCGAAGGCCCTTAGCCTTAAGAGTGTTATTTTGAACTTATCTAAATAACAACCCATCTTCAGTTTGAATAAGGTCTAACTTGTCGATCTTTGATAGCGATGTCCCTAAGCCTTAAGGGTGTTATTTCGAAGTTATCGAAATAACAACCCATCTTCAGTTCGAACGAGGTCGAACCTATCGATCTTTGATGGCGAAGGCCCTTAGCCTTAAGTGTATTATTTCGAACTTATCGAAATTACAACCCGTTTTCAGTTCGAACGAGGTTGAACCTGTCGATCTTTGATGGCGATGGCCTTTAGCATTAAGGGTATTATTTTGAACTTATCGAAATAATAACTCGTCTTTAGTTCTAACGAGGTCGAAACTATCGATCTTTGATGGCGATGGCCCTTAGCCTTAAGGGTGTTATTTCGAACTTGTCAAAATAACAATCCGTCTTCAGTTCGAACGAGGTCGAACTGTCGATCTTTGATGGCGAAGGCCCTTAGCCTTAAGGGTGTTATTTTGAACTTGACAAAATAACAACCCGTCTTCAGTTCGAACGAGGTCGAACCTATTAATCTTTGAGGCGAAGGGCCTTAGCATTAAGGGCGTTATTTTGAACTTGTCGAAATAACAACCCGTCTTCAGTTCGAACGAGGTCAAACCTGTCAATCTTTCATAGCGAAGGAACTTAGCCTTAAGGGTGTTATTTCGGACTTATTGAAATAACAGCCCGTCTTCAGTTTGAACGAGGTCGAACCTCTCGATCTTTGATGGCGAAGGCCCTTAGCCTTAAGGTGTTATTTCGAACTTATCAAAGTAACAACCCGTCTTCAGTTCGAACGAGGTCAGACATGTCGATCTTTGATGGCGATGGCCCTTAGAGTTAAGGGTGTTATTTCGAACTTATCGAAATAATAATCCGTCTTCTGTTCGAATGAGGTCGAACCTGTCGATCTTTGATGGCGAATGCCCTTTACCTTAAGGGTCTTATTTCGAACTTATCGAAATAACAACCCGTCTTCTGTTCGAACGAGGTCGAACCTGTCGATCTTTGATGGCCTTAGTCCAGTTCGATGGCCATTGTTAGCTTTGGTGGTTCAATTCCATGAGCGCTAAGCGTCAAGATTTTGTTAGGGCCTGCGCTGTATGTGTGCCATAGTCGTCTGTCTGACCCGGAGACCCAGGTTGTTTCAAGGTAATTTTCGATTCTTCGTTTGAGGCACTCCTGCGTCTGTTTCCGGACCGGCACAGTATGGAAGACCAAGGGGGGATGCCCCATGCATTTTGGGGGGGGGGGGAGGATAGGCTGCAACGCCTCTCTCCTTGTCCAGGCTATCCGATATCGATAGGGCAGGGGATTTTAGTCCCTGTTAACGCATTTGACTTTGTTTTCTCGATGCGTTGCATTCTACTCCGGTGTGAGTTAGAATTTCTCTTTAGTGTTTCTTGTGATTCGATCTAGGAAGAACTAGGTACTTTAACTAGGAAATCCCCAAAGACGACATCAAATTGTTTGGCTCAAAAGTTGTTACACTTTTTAAGCAAATCAATCAAAATAAATGAAGGGGTAAATCGTGGCCAGCCATAATTACAACTGGATCGAGAAACAGAGAGATTGTAACAATGTACTGAGCAGACAAACTATCGGAAAGTTTTATTCATGATAGAAATTTGCCTTGTCCCTCCTTAGAGGGGTCCAGGGAATTACAAAATGTAGTCTTCCTTTCCTAATTCTTAAGAAAAGGATTTCTCCCCCTTCCCGTAGGTCGAGGAGAGAGCTCCAGAACCCTGCTACCCTATTTCAGGATATTGGAGAATAAGCCCAGGGTCCGAGAGAGCCTTTTTGTTCTTTTTCCTTGCTTTTATAGTTGGAGGACTCCTGTACTTGTCATGGCCTATTGTAGTCCAGTCGAGAAGGTTCTCCCGTCGTGGAGGGGCTGTATATCGCTACTTGTGTGAGTGATCGGATGAGGTGAGCTTTGGTAGCTGTTCGTAATAGGGTTAGGGCGGGATCATTGCAGTCGTGGTCATATTTTGACCAATACAATAAATATGTAAGGGAAAAAATGTATAAATATCGCTTTAACATAAATTTAGGAAAACAGATAAGCATCACTAACGCTGAATCCGTTTAGCTCCGTTCTAACGGCCCCAGATTTCGCAGTCCACATAAAATTATCAAAATTATAATTTTACTACTCAGATGACAACGTGCATTACGATACTTGTACGACGTGCAAAATGTTTTGTACTTTCTCTCCGAAAATTCCACCAATACTTGAATTTTGATCCACAGGCAAAATCCCCACCTCACCCCTCCCACAACCCAAAGGGGCAAAATGCCGCTTTTGCTTTAGCTGGTTCTTTTTGGCCACGCCCCCACTCACACACCTAAGCCTCACCTGTATTAGAAGGTTCAGTAATATTAGTTTTTGTTAATTCCACAAAACCCTACACCAGAAACTTCTTTTATTTATCAGTTCTTGGTCAATAGATGCATCCTCCCCATTAATCAGGTACGTTTCCATATACCCTTTTCATTTTGGGGAATTTCAGCTTACTTTGGCTATTGTTTCTGTAAGGTGTAGAAATTAGTGGGTTTGTGCCTGTTTGTATGTTTGTATGTTTGGTGGCATTTGGGTCTTTGTAATTTTTGTCTTTTCTTTGAGTTTTTTGTTATTTTAATACTTGGGTCTTGCATTTCTATGTATAGTTTCATTACATTTGCTATGACCTGTTAAATGTGTGCGAAATAATGGGTGTTTTGTGTGTTTCTATGCATTTAGCAAATACTTTTATTTGTATTTGCATAGTATTAGCATGAGACGGGTTTAAATGGAGTAACATGGTCAGTGAGGATTCATATAGGCTATAGCTGACCCCAACTTGTTTGGGACGAAGCATAGTATTTGTTGTTGATATTGTGTCTTTGTACTGGCATTTATTCATTTCAATGAATATTTTTGTGTTTGATCATGGAAGTAAAAATCAAGGGAAAGTAACAAGGGAGAAATTGTATTAAGTAGGATCAGGCTGCTCCCTGTCTCCACCAATTAGCTGTTTACGTCGTTCTGGCCATTTTTGGTGATTGAATCCGTGGGTTTCTATGACAGATCTATTTTCGTGAAAATAGAAGTTCTGCAAGTTTCATTTTGTTTTATTATGCGAAGTCAAATATAGATAGAGTTGGTGGATAATTGAGTTGTGATTGTGAATGCACCTATACCTCAGTGAGCCATTTGCTATCCTAAATGACCAATGAGGTCAAAATTATTTGGAAGGAGTAAATTCAAAAGAGATGGTCATGCATGTCTAATGTCTTATTTGCTGCCTCGAGTGAAGGGCATATGTCAATTTCAATTAGTTATAATAGGCAGCACATACTGGTAACATGCTTGCAGATGTCATAGTTTACGTCTTATATATTCGAGGTTGACTTCTATTATATTTGAAAGAGTACAATATATTTCACATGCAGGAAGCGATATTCGGCAATGTGAAAATGGTGCTTGTTTATTGGTGTTTAGCATGTTGCTTGTTAAAACGTTCGAATGCCATGCCATCATCCAGTATTTAACCTGGTCCTCATTAGGCTTTAAAGCAACTTCTAGTTATCTTTTTTATTGGCTACCTTAATACTTTAGTTCTCAGCTACGGGCTGTTGAAGACTTCTTGTGCATTTATCTGGTTTTCTGGCAGTTCTGGATCATGTTTAAGTCAATGAGTTGGCAGACTATCATGTGATGGAGGACAAGTAAATAGATAATTGCATAATAGGGTTAGTTTTAGTCATCAAATTTCAAAAGTAAATGACGCCGAATTCATCATTTGCTGTGCCCTCGTGCAGAAAAACTGGCATTTCTTTCTCTTTTTTTTGCCTGTCACCTTTATGAATTTGCCTCATTAAAATCTTTTCCTCATCTGGCCAAAGGAGACTTTGATACATTACCAATTTCCTTGTACTGGTGCCATTCTGAATCTGCTATAGTCTTCTATTTTTTACATTCATTTTGATGGCTCTGATACCTTACTGCTTCCTTTACATGGAAAAGCCGACTCGGGAATTATTTTGTCTATTTCACATTTTCGCTTTAGATGTTCTATCCAATATTGTCTGTGAGTGTGTGTATATTGTGCGACTTATATATGTTATTCAAGGTTGGAATAGTACTCTGCCTTATAACGGACATATTTAGTTCTCGTCCATTACAATTGTCTTAATATTAATTAGCCATTTTAAGTGAGAGGATCCAAGTCTGAGATTTTACTTCATCGGGTGCAATAATGACATTAGAGCTAGGACTCTTTTCTGTCAGTTCACGGGGCAAACAGAAGAGTGAAAGTGTGCCTTCAACGTCCCCAGGGGAAGAAAGACACCATGGAATTTTACACCTCTGCTCATTTTAAATAAATCTGTGTCGCTTCTCTTCAGATTTTTCTGATGAATTATAGCCAACTTTTTTTCCTTGGCTGACTTTCTCCATAACCAGCTTACTTGTCTCTCCTTAAGAATTATTTTCTTGAATTGAATTCCTATCATGTGTTACTTATTTTTCAAAATGTTCAATTAGTGATAAATATCCCAATCCACTATCAAGAGGTTGGAAGTGGACTACAGCTTCTACTCTTTTACAACACAATCAACCTTCTCTTTAGTTCTTGTTTTCTGCCTTCTTTGCTTTACCCATAGAAACTTGAGGAAAAGCCCAAAATCATACATTATGTTTGGCTTTAGATTCAAAGTCATACATATTCTTTCACATGGAGCACTAATAGTCCATTAACTAAAATGAAGTGGTGCACTTTTAGTCATAATACTAAACACCATTAATTTTTAATATAAATCTAAAATCTTACAAAATATCTGTTCCATTTATTTTCTTACTTACTGAAAAAAAAAGAAAGATGAGACATTTATCTAGATAGTAAATAGCAAATATACATAAAGTTTACTTACTATACGTAAAATATACATTTAGTAAGAAATGTTAAATGCTGTTAATTTTTATTTGCAATAATTGTTATCTAAATAATGTCAAATGTTATCTGAATTTTTTATTAGATACATAAAAAAAATTATGTATATTTAATGGTGTTTAAAATTAACTAGTAAACATACATAAAAAGTAAAAACGAACCTCATCTACGTTTTACAAACTTGGGAAATGAAAGGAAGCAAATGAATTAAGAAACTAGTTAACTTTCAAGTAAAATGTTCAACTCACAATACTTTGCTCTTTCTGGTTATATCATTTCAGCCTTGAGTTCTTTTGCAAAAACACAAAATCTCAAACTAATAAATGTTTTACAATGAGTAAAAGAATGAGGCAAAAATACAATTTATGCAGATTTTTTATTAGATACATAAAATTTTAATTTTAATTTTATGTATGTTTACTAGTTAATTTTAAACACTGTTAAGTATATTTTGTTTTAATGTTTCTAATAAAAAATCTTAGTAAGCAAGAAAATGTATATTTGCGTATAGTAAATCTTAGTAAATGTATATTTAGGTATAAATAGTAGATAAACTTTATGTATATTTGCTATTTACTATCTAGATAAATGTCTCATACTTCTTTCTTTCAGTAAACAAGAAAACAAATGGAACAAATATTTTGTAAGATTTTAGATTTGTGTTAAAAATTAATGGTGTTTAGTATTATGGCTAAAAGTGCACCACTTTGTTTAAGTTAATGGAATATTAGTGCTCCATGTGAAAGAATATGTATGACTTTGAATCTAAAGCCAAACATAATGTATGATTTTGGGCTTTTCCTCGAAACTTTTAGGAGTGTTGGGAAACAAGTTACACCAGGATTAATTATCCCCGGATTAGTTATCCCACCCTCCCATAGGGATAAAAAATAACACTACAATCTCGGGATAACTAAATCTGGTATTAGTTATACCGCAGTTTTATCACTTATCCTTCGTACCAAACGAGCCCTTAGAGAATAACAGATTACAGATGCAGTTACTAATTTAAGTTGTTACCATTTATTGAGTGGTGTTGTGAAGCGTGAACTATTGATTCATGCTGTATGCCAATTTTCAATGAACCAAGTGAATGTAAGATTTTAAGATTCCGAGTGCTAAATCTTGAGCAGTGTGTTCCACACATACAACTTATTTACACGAGCAAGCATGCAAAAGGTTACTGTAATTGCATTGTCAGTGGATGTTTACAGGAGCTAATTTTATTTGTACTCTAATTAACTACTTCTTTCCTTATTATTCTGTTTCTTCTGGATAATAAGTGCTGTGCTTTCTGTGCATTTTCTTTCAGAATATTTCCTGTGAGGTCCTACCGTCATTGTACCATCTACTGTAGTAAGATTCATGAAGGTGTGGCACCAGCACTTGACGTGAAGGTATTTATGCTATTAAAATTGCATGATTGCAGTTGCTTTCCTTTTGAGAACTGGGAATTTGTTGCTTGTTGTACACTCCGATACTTATTCTTCTGGGAATCTTGTTGCTTATTCTACACTCTGGTACTTATTCTTCTGGTATCTCCTAGAAAAAAGGAAATAAAGTGCAAATGTGAACCACACTAGCAAGAACAATTTAATTTTGTATTTCCACCTATACGTTTTATAGAAAATTGCTTCCTCCTTTAAATAATTTGTTCTATCAAAGGAAAAAAGCCCTACTACCCTCACTCAAAGTCTTTTCGTGCTCCGCATAGTTTTGCTATTATACACTTTGCTTTTCTGCCTTTTAATGACTAAAGTGTTTGCAATATTTTAAATAAATATGACTCTGAAGAAAATCTCCTCATGTTGGCGATAATCAGAGTTCAACAGATACCAGACTTGACTTTATCTTGACAGCTTACCTTTGGATTTTCTGGATATTCCTGTCAAATCTGTGTTAGACTTGTTTACCTGCAAAATTTTTGTGGTTATAAAGTGTTAATACTTTTCAATTAGCCTATACCCACTTGATTTGAGTGATCAGAAAACTATGCTTCTCCTGGCATAAATTGACGTTATCCTGCATTTCCTATATAGGCTTACTTTGATGGTCTGCAACTTCTCCATCTTCCCCTTAAGTGACTCCAAAAATGAAAACAAAAACTAATGTGGGGCCAAGGTCCCAGAACTCCAAAGGTGTTCAGAGTGAGGGGCCAAACTGGGTTATAATTGCAGGTAGTGCGTTATTAAGTACATTATCTATCCGCTTAGGCTACAAGCTGAAGCAAGTGCTTGACTCGAGACAACAGAACAAGACTACCAGCAGTTTGAAAGGTCTGATTTTGTGTAAAGCATTTTGGTTTGTCTTGTGAAATTATTTTGCCCTCTTAGATATGAGAAGTGGCTTAAAATGCAGGAAACGAAAAATCTCCTGATGGAAGGAAGTTAGGGAATGGTCATTTGCAGTCAAGTACTTATTATTTTGCCCAAGATGATGGTGGCTGCTACAATTGCAATACAGGTATGTAAATTCTTGCCATCCCTTTGGAGTTTTATCCTAGAACTAGAATACAGGTTGTTTTTTTCGTGGTAAAGAACATGGCTAGTGATTTGATGCTGGCATCATGTTCTTGCTATGCTCCTGTTCAATTCTCTAACTCCCAATTTTGTGAGAGAATAATTTGAACTACTAAAGTTAATTACAGTGGTATGCATTGAAACTTTCATTCATAAACAACTTATGCATGTTAATGTTGATCTTGCGGTTGCTTTCTAACTGGAAAAAACTAGACACGATGTTCTTCACAAATTGGACCTATTTTCAGTTATCTTGCTTGCTTTAAGAGGTTTATGGTGATGTAAAGTGAAAGATTAAAACATAATGAGGGAGGATTCATGTGATCAATATGCTGCTTTTCTTGGTATAAATTTTGAGCTAGCTGCCACGTAGGATCAGTTTTTACCTTCTATGCTGAGTTTTCTTCAAAAAACAGAAGGCTACCAAATTACTAGTTAATGAACATTTGCTATTTTTACAAGACAGGAGCTGGAGGTTTGAGGGTTACAAAGCAGCAGTGTAATGGGTCTGAGCCTGAAATGGTGCTCCCTCTTGTGACTGTTCCTGCCATCGAATTCAATAAAGAGAATGGCGGGCCATGGTCAAGCTCTCCTGACCGTCTTGAACTGCCACAGAAACCATTTCATCACTCGAACAGCTCCGAGTCGCCATGCGTCTCAGAATCTGGTTCCGACATATACAGTAAGCGAGAAGTGATACAAAAGCTGAGACTACAGTTAAAGAGAAGGGATGAAACAATATTAGAGATGCAAGAACAAATTGTAGAGTTGCAGGGTTCTCTCAATGCTCAGCTGTCACATTCTGCTCATCTGCAGTCCTTGCTGGACGCTGCAAACAGGGATCTGTTTGATTCGGAGAGAGAGATACAGAGGCTGAGGAAAGCAATTGCAGATCATTGCGTTGGACAAGTTGGTTCTTGCGATAAGTCCCCAACAGTACCTATATGGCCAGCTGAAGGCAGATGTGGTCATACAAATGGTCACACAAATGGTTACCTGGAAGTTGATAGAAGTTCGGATACCTCAGAGAAGGGAAGAGGAGGAGATGTGGAAAGGTTCGAAATGCTTAAGCGCGAAAAAGATGAGTTAAAAGAAGTGATTGAAGGGAAGGATTATCTGATCAGGAGCTACAAGGAGCAAACTGCTGAGCTATCAATCAAGGTCAAGGAGCTGCAACAGAGATTGGATGCTCAGCTCCCAAATATTTTGTAGGCACACGTTAGAGTTGTGTATTCTTTAGTTTGCTTCCCTCTTATGTTTCTCATTCCCTTGATTGGTTTTAAGCTTCATGATATGGGAATGCTCCTTTCTCGGTTTTCTTCTGTTTTTTTTCTTCCTTCTATGTTTCTATTCCTTGCCTCCATCCAATCCATTCTGTTTTCTGTTCATAATGTTTGACGAAACGATTTGGAGAACGTGCGTAGAAGTAGTAGATTGAGTTTACGGATTGCTTCCTGTATTGTTGAACATGTAAAAATGGTTCATATATGCATGGAGGAGTTTTATCTGAAGTTTTGAAATAGACATTTGCTCAGCAGTTTGATCATATTTCTCACCTCCAAGCCAATCATGGCAAGCGTTACTGCTCTCTGTGATAAAGGGGATTTTTTTCAACGTTGAGGATATCACTTAAACTAGTTTTATGATATTTCCAAAGATGGTTAACTGAATTTAACCCCCCTAAGATTAAAGCAGGTGGAGTTTATACAAGGAGAAGTTTTATTTTGTGTCTCATACAACTGACACTAGTTGTATGAGACTTTTTTTTGTCTCACAAAATTGTGGATCCTAATCTTACACATTTGGGTCCCACAAAATTGTAAGACAGAAAAAGCATATTTGTTTCGTACTACTAATTATGTGGTTTTCTTAGTACTAGATATTAGAGTACTACTATAATAAGAAACAAAAACAAAAAGTAAACAAATGCAATTGTCGCATACAATATTTTCTGAAGTCACACGGGTAATTCTTACACGACATTTTCAAATCTATTCACAAAAACTTGGATTTAAAGTTGTGAGTATGGAGTGAACGAAGTACCGAGTGGTCTTGTACTTGGTCAATAAAGTATAGAGTAAAATTTGAGTATAATAATATATACGTTGACCTTATTTCTATTTTGTGAATAAATTTGTAGATCATGAGTTAAGTACAGAATAGGGGTTTGATTTGACCTTTGTAGATAAACCTGCTCGGATAAACAGATAGAAAAAGAAAAAAAGGAGAGGAGAGAGAAAAGTTATTTAAAAAAATAAAGAAAGAAAAACGGAAATTAAGGCCCTCAATTTCCCGCCAAATCTAAAAGTTTTCCCCACAAAATCACTCACCGTGCAGCTGCTCTTCTAAACCCTACCTCCTCCTTCTGCAACTTCAATTCCAAAAAGAAAAAAACTTCAGATTAAAGAGTGGAAACAAGATCAGGGAAGGAATAAAAAGTATGAAGGGAGGTGCAGTTCAGATCAATTGGCACGACACAAAGCCCGTTTTGTGCCTCGATTTTCACCATCTCTCCGGCATTCTTGCTACTGGTGGCGCCGACTATGATATCAAGGTTAAAATTACTATTTCCCCTTCTTCATTTCCCTCTATTACTTCTAAATTTTTGTCTCTGTATTTGTGTTTCGCAGTTTGATTTCGCTTGCATGGTGAATTTTGGTTTTAATTATTTTAGTTGGCTCCTCGTAAATATCGGAATCCTCGTTTGCATTTTCATTCACTAGTTTACAGTTTCTATCTTTTTTTTGTCGGTCCTGCAAAGTATATTTGGATATTGTAAAAATCGAGCTACAGGAACCTTTAAAGTTCAAAGGAAACGAAAATACAGTAAACATCATCTCCAAGGCGGCAAGGGCATGCATCATTAATCATGATCAGTTACTACTGATGCGTTGCATCTCCAATGTCGTGTAGAATGATCCATGTTAAAAAGACAATATCAAAAAATATATGTGCGAAAATTGGCCCTGAAAGGTCACCAGGGGTTGATACTTCAGCTACAGATTGTAGAATCACCTTCTTTGCAGGATCAGGCGAAAGTTGGGAATAGGCATTTGATAGAATATTCCTAGTGTGATATTCTTACCATTGAGTATCATTTAGGTGAATGCCCACATTACTCGAATTAGAAAACTTGTTCATGAATTCTAGAGTAATATCTAACTGCCCAGATTTACTCATCCAGTTAATCAAGCAACTAGAATGTTTCTCTTCAGGGAGTTAATGATCCCTTACACTGACTCAAATACTCTTTACTTTGTTGAACTAACTCATATAACTCCTATTAAAAGGAACATCACAACTAAAGCAAACGTCCAACCAAATCTGTTTATTGTCCAATGATATTCCAACTAAAAGGATGACACCAACAGCCCTTACTATTTTCACCATGCTTTTCTTAGGTTGGTCCACCTTTATGCCACTAAAAGCTGAAAGACATGATGTAACAGGAGTAACAATTCCATCGGTTATGCTTGTGTGAACTTCCAACAAATATACAACAACAACAACCCAGTATAATCCCACATAGTGGGGTCTAGAGAGGGTAGTATGTACGCAGACCTTACCTCTACCCTGGGTAGAGAGGCTGTTTCCAAATAGACCCCCGGCATCCTTCCCTCCAAGAATTTCCCACCTTACTCTTGAGGAGACTCGAACTCACAACCTCTCGGTTGGAAGTCGGGGTTGCTTACCATCAGAGCAACCCCTCTTGTCCCAACTTCCCACAAATATAAGAATAAAAATTTCACTCTTTCTGAATGAATAGGCCTCCAGCTATTTTCTGTTGTTACAGCAGATGAATGCTCACAAAGGTTGCGACATGTAGCTTCTTCTCTGTCTAGTTTTAGTCGTGAAATATCTTTACCTCCACATGTTGGTGTTCAAGCATTTACCTAGGTTTGGTAGCTTCTTGATAATTATAAGCAGTAGCATTATGTCTGGGCTAACAGATCCTAACTAATAAGCCTTATCACCCACATAAGCTGAAAATTTAGTTTCTCCAATTCAGTGCTAATTCTGTTTGTTGCATTGGCATTTATTCAATTATTTTCACTGGCTCTTGTAGTTTCCCAACTCAGTCAACAAAGTCCGCTAGTGAAGCATAATTTTTGTCTCCTGGTTTCCTAATGTGCTTGTGTTGAGCACAAAAATAAAATCAATAATGCATTCCACATTCCTTAATTCCTAAAGGCACAATTAGCACCTTTAATCATACCACATGGAGTATTAAGGACACATTTCTTGTACCATGTTGATGTATTAACCACTAGTTTCAAATTAGCTGATACATAAAGGACTAACATATTAACTTTATTGATACCATTTTTATGTGGGATGAAATATGGCATCATTGGGTTAATAAAATTTTCAACAGATGTGGGTGATTGATTCTGGGGAAAATGAGAATAAAGCGCCTTCAGTTTCATACCAGACTAGCCTTTCTTACCATAGTTCTGCTGTTAATGCGCTTCGGTTCTCTCCTTCAGGTAATTGGCTCTGTTAAAAGGTTGTGGTAGCTATTTTTGAATTTACATTGATTAAAGTATTATTACGAGGCAAGAATGTGTGCATGGTTATCTTCTGTGGGGTATTGGAGTTTCCTCTGAAGCTGCAGTTTGTTTCATGCAATTTATGTGTATCTTGGTGTTTGAATGACTACCTTTCTTCTCAATGTTTCTCCATACTTTCGTGAAGCAAAATGTAATAATGGTTTTCTAGAGGGTCGACATTTGATATATTTATCTGCTGGCTCTACTAAGCTGCACTGGGCTGTAAACTTGGTTCATTCTTTTTTCTTTTAGCTCCTTTTTCTTTCAAATATTGCTATCATTGAAATAGTCTTGTAGGTTTTCACCTCCTTTAGATCCAGAAAGCTGTTGGCTTGTTAGCCAGTTTCTTGAACTAATAATTTCTGTGAAATGTATTTTTATCCAGGTGACCTCTGTGGTGCTTAGAAGATTAATACTAGAAAGTAAGATTATCAGTAGTTAGATATTCTATTAGATGATTTTTCTGGAATTTTGCTTAGATTCAGAAATTCCTGTAGTCAGAATCTTTTTGCTGGATATGCATTTGAGCACTCATTAATTTTGAGAACCGGAAATACAGCCGAGCATGGAACTTCTTTTGCAGTCAGATCTGTTGGATACTGAGCTGTGATGAAGTTCACGAAATCATCAATTACCTTGGGTTGTATAGAGAAGGTTGCTCTTGCTATGAGTGAAACAACAGAAAGAGATGTTTCTGCAAGTATTTGCAGCATTTGATTCGACATGTAACAGTGTGATGGAGGGTTAGAGTGACAATCTTCTGTAGTTTCATTTGACTTACTTCAAAGTCAATGTCATATTACAAGCCTCTCTTGCCTCTCTGGATGGATGGATCATTATGTTGAAAAAGTTAAATTTCTGCTGACTGTGTGACTGGGTACTTCATTTTTAGCAACTTTTGCAGTTACCAAAAGTTTTACTATAATTGACCTTCTGATGCATGCCTCTGTCTGATTTGTTAAACTGTAGTAGATAATATACTTGTACTATCTAGTTAGCCAGAAAACTGAATACCATTTTCTGTAAAATGCAGGAGAGCATTTGGCCTCTGGTGCAGATGGTATAGACTTGTCCCAATAAATCTCTCCATTTGGTCTTAGTTCAAATGATTTAACTTTTTTCTGCTGCATTTTCTTCTTTTCCACTTTTTATTTATATGCGTCTTTGTATTTTTAAGATACTATTACTGATGTAGGTGGTGAGCTCATCATCTGGAAGCTTCATTCTTCAGATGACAGTAAAACATGGAAAGTCCTGAAGACGTTATCGTAAGCCTTTGATTTGGTCCAATTGTCATTTTGAATTACTAAGCACTCTTAGGGATATCGGGATAGCTCTGGAGTTCTTGCTGCTTTTTAAATGCTGAAAGGAACTGGAAAATAATAAATTTGAGGGTGGCTCGAAAATGGAACATTTTCTACTCTGTTTTTCTGGTTTGAGGTTTGAGGTTTGAGGTTTATGGTTTATCCAAGGAATTATCAGAAAATACTGTTTGATTCTTGTCCTGCATTTTTGTATTCTTATCCTTATCTTTTATGCTTGTCAAATAAATTTTTAGATCTGATGTTCGAAGAAAGAAATAGTTCTATTTGGCATTTGAGTAGCCTTGCTTTGTTTAGTTGATGCAGGTAGGTAGAAGAGGGGTTTACTTTTGGGATTATAGGATATTTTAACCACATGAAACAGTTGCAGGGTGAGATAACAAGTGATGTTTTTTTTTCTTGATAAAATAAAGTAAATCAATATAGATTGTATTCGAAGGGTCAATTCATTTGGATACTATTTTGGTTTAAGCAGAATGAAGGGTAGCCTTGGAAGAACGGTAAAGTTGTTTCCGTGTGACCTATAGGTCACAGGTTCAAGCCGTGGAAACAACCACTAATACTTGCATTAGGGTAGGCTGTCTACAACACATCTATTGGGTGCAGCCCTTCCCCGGACCCTGCATGACTGCAAGATTAATTGTGCACCGGGCTGCCGTTTTGGTTTATGCCGAATGTTGCAATCAACCAGCATATATACTATAATCACTGATTTTACAGGAAAAGCATTTGGATTTATGTGTTAATCAAACTTTAACAAGAATGTTATTGTATATTTATATATATTCAATTTTTTCTTTTGCTACTGTTGTCTCCCTTAGTAATCCCAATATAAATAATCCATAATATTCTGATAGTCCATATTAAACAGACTTCCCGAATGTTGGTAATAACTTTCCAGCTTAGTTTTTCTTCGAGGAAGTGCTTTGAAACTGTCAACTGCGATAGTCATGGATAAGATATTTCATCTATTGTCTTTGAGTTGCTGTAACAAAAGGAGCAAAATCATTGTTTTAATGAAATTGTAATTCGATATAAGTACTCATGACTTAATCTTTCTCAGATTTCATCGTAAGGATGTACTGGACTTGGAGTGGTCTACTGATGGTTCTTTTCTAATTTCTGGTTCTGTTGATAATTCATGCATCATATGGGATGTCAACAAGTGTAAGAAATAAATGAGGTTCTAACTGAAAGATTTTTTAGTAGATATTAATAAACTTTATACTGACAATCTGCCATTTCCTCATCAGGTTCAGTTTATCAGATATTGGATGCTCATTTGCACTACGTGCAAGGTGTGGCATGGGATCCATTGTCCAAGTATGCTGCCTCACTCAGTTCAGATAGATCTTGCCGGATTTACATCAACAGACCATCTAAAACAAAAGGAGTTGAGAAGTTGAATTTTGTGTGTCAACATGTCATTATGAAGGTTGAACCACAACTGCCGGATGAGTCCAAGGTCAAATATATTTCAGTTAGTCATTGCCTTCTTCAGTATAAGTTAATGTTACATACATATTAACTTTTGCTCATGCAAATGCGTGCAGTCTACTAAAAATCATCTCTTTCTTGATGAGACTCTGCCATCTTTCTTCAGAAGATTATCTTGGTCCCCTGATGGTTCCTTTCTGCTTGTGCCTGCAGGTACAACCTTGACACTCAATCCCATTATGCATTTTGATAATTCTTTTGACTTGTTTCCTGAAACCTATCTCATGTCTTTCTACATCTTCCCTGCTCCACCTCCCCCCTCTCCTCACCCTCCAGAAAATAAAAAGAAAAGAAAAAAAAAACCATCCTCAGAGAGAAAAAAAAAGGAATTTTCCATCAAGTCTTCATGCATTTTTTTTTCTTGGAGAAACTTTGTTTAATAAATGACATGGCATTGATGTCAGTTCAGTCACTGTTGTGAAATATTGTATTCTGATTGTATCCAAACAGTTCCTTTTTTTTCCTTTTAAAGAATTTTTCAATATTTCTCCACTTTCAAAGTAAGCCAATAATGCAGCATTAGAACCTCCTTTTGTGTCCCAAATTTGCAGATTAAAATCGTCCCAGCTGCCTCTGTTACTGTCTTGACATTTTTGTAGTCTCAGGTTAATCTCCACACAGCTGATGTAATTCCCATTTAAGCTATATATCTTTGGACTTTTCATTTACATTTCTTGCAATTTACCATCTATGGAAGGTAGAGCTGTACTTGAGATACAGTTTATAGAGAAAAAACTTGGACTTCTTCATGTCTGTTAATGTGATAGTGCTAATGTGGTAGATCAAAGGCATGTGACCTGTATTCCTTTCTTTGTTACTTTATTCTTTATGATTATCTTTTTTCTTTTGGGGTGTTTGGGGGGGGGGGGGGGGCATTACTTTTCACTTTCGCTTCAAGCCATATGGACCTCATCTTGTTTTATGTATTTTGCTGTTAAAAACACTGCGTTGAAGATTGAGGATATAGAGGTGTTCTGCTATTTCAGGTTCTTACAAGTTTACACCAGCTTCAGAACCCTCAAATACTGCTTATGTGTTTTCCAGAAAAGATCTTTCAAGGCAAGGATTCTTCTGTCTCTTTGGTGCCATATTATTGCTATTAGGGTGACTCCATTATAGTCCCTCCAGAATCTGGATCACAACAGTCTGATACTGTCGTCTTAACTTCCTTGGATATTTACAGGCCAGCTTTAATGCTCCCAGGTGCCAGCAAACCTGTTGTTGCTGTACGCTTTTGCCCCATGACTTTTAGTTTGAGAGGATCAAGCAATTGTAGGTTCTTCTATTGGATTCCTTTTTTAGTTGATTGTGCTGTGTTATTCTCTGATACAACCACGATCCTTTTTAATGACTGCAGCCTCATTCTTCAAGCTCCCTTATCGACTTATTTTTGCTGTGGCTACATTGAATTCTTTATACATCTATGACACGGAAAATGTTCAACCAATAGCCATCGTAGCTGGTCTTCATTATGCTGCTGTAACAGACATTGCATGGTATTCTTTGCTTCTCTATTCTTTTTCAAATACAGTCGGCACTCCCATTCTCTTCCGTGCAACATTCTAGAAATCTATTTGATTCCTTTTGACCTAAATCAATATGTATGTATGTTTTTGACTCTGTCAAGGTCGGCTACTGGGAAATATCTGGCTTTATCCTCCCAAGACGGTTACTGCACTCTGCTAGAATTTGAGAATGAGGAACTAGGATCCACTTTAAGTAGTCCAGGTTTGCTATGTTTCTCCAACTCATAGTTAATGTTTTATCCATTTTATCTTCCTCATTCTGATTAACAATTTTGTTCCTGTTGGAAATTGTTTGCTGAGAAAGAAATTGCTGGAGGTGAGAGAAATATTGAGCAGAAACATGCGGAAAATGTTCCGGAAACTATTAGCAGTGATAAGTCCATGGATATAGATAGTGAAAAAGCAGAAGAGAAAACAGAACTGAAACAAGAACCAATAATATCAACTCCACAAATTCCTAATAAACCTACCAGAAAAAGGATCACACCGATGGCCATTGATTGATTTTGGCAGTTCTCTGAAATTCTAGTTCGCTTAGTTTTGTTCCATTTCCTTTTTTAGAGGGTGGGGCTCGGAAGTGTTGGGGGAAATTTGAACAACTTCTCATGTATACCAGTAATATTGTCAGCCAAATCATTTGCCTATTGTTTAGTACCCGTTATATAAATAGTCACTTTGACCTATTTTTTTAATTTAAATTATACAAGTCAGTCTTCTATAAGCTAGAGGATTATATATTTAACAAGTTGAATAATCTCCGAACGTTTCAAATATCACGGATACTGACTAATTTTTGGTGTAACCAATCAGTTAAAATATATTAATGGGAAACTTATAGAAATGTCACATATAAGTATCAACTTACCAACCTTTAACCAATATTCGAAAAATCGAAACAAACAAGTAAATTTTTAATGGGTATAATTGAAATTCATTGAAAATATATAGATAAGTTAATATACAAAATTTGAGGAAAATTGGAGGTGATTTGGGCTTGTTTTGTATCCAAATTCATAATTAAATCGATGTCAAAAAATTCTTTTGTGTTACATATATCAAACATGTTTCACGTATGTATCTCACACACAGATATACATCTTATATACAATCGATACAAATATGATACATATGTGATAAACGTATCAATTTTTTTCATATTCAGTTTTTACTTCGAATTTTTAATTCAAACCACCTCAAAACTTCACCAAATCATCCTAAAACCGAGATTCAAGCTTCATAAGATATATCCAATTTATTCTAATAGCACCCACTCTAAAGAAAGTAAAAATTTGATATTTTTTTTACAATAAATAGCTAATTGACTATTTTAGCTAATATTAGTAATATTTTCTCAATTGACAATTTTTTGTAATGAGCTACTTCTAAACGGACAGCTCTTTGAGCCATAAGCATAATTTAGTTAGAGACTGTTCTATTAGAGAGGAAATTTAATATTACGTACAGCTTTTCCGAAACAAATGGAAAAGCATTCCAAAGCTAAATGTTGATTTTGTGTACCTTTTACCTCTGAATGATTAAGTTTGGGAAATAAAATGAAATTAAAGAATAAAAAAAGTACTATCGTTTTAAGAGTTTACAAAATTCAGACCTTACGATTCAAAAATAACTTTGAACCACATCAAACTGGACAAGATTGGAAGGGGAAGTGTTACATTTTCCTCTTTTCTGCTGCAACTAGAATAGATTGAACAAAATGAAACTCAAGAGATGCCAAACTTAACATGCAACACTTCTCAAGTTCTCATCAGTGTAAAAAATTTTGAACACTGCAGATTAATTTTCAAATATTACACGATAGACGATACAAGACAAACATCCTGCGAATGATATACATTTTTTCTCCTTCCCTCTTACAAGATGAATTTAGTGAACCGAAAAAAAGATGAAAAAGAAATAAATTTCCCGGTACAAGAGTTTCTTCTCACCATGTAACTATACATTTCTGTTCAATTTTTTTTTTTGGCTGGAATTGCAAAATTGATTGACCTTCATAGAAAAACATAAGCTGGTATGAGTTCCTGTTTATCATACATCAGCCCATGCTGTTGAACCTGCATCAAACAAATGACCTGTAAACGAGATTAGGTTGAATGTTGAAGAAATGTGGCTGAAGAACGTAAGCGCCAATCCAGGTATCTAGAAAAGACAGTTTGCTCTCAAGTCTCAACTCGACAAAACTTTACCAAACTCAGCCAGCGTTGAAGAAGCCAACATAATTCGGAGTTGAAACTGAGGTCATTTGGTTGCAAATGCACTAGTCAACTTATGGCGACCTTTGGTTTCACTAAGGAAACAACGTCCACCAAGTTATGAATGAACTTATAGAAAGGTGTATTTGCAAAAATATAAGCAAGGTGTCAAGGAAGATAGAACCCCAAGCATCTATCTTGAAAAATGTCATGTAAAGTGTGGATAATGAATGAGAAATATTGGAGCAAA
Source organism: Nicotiana benthamiana (assembly GCA_034376525.1). Classification (NCBI taxonomy): domain Eukaryota; kingdom Viridiplantae; phylum Streptophyta; class Magnoliopsida; order Solanales; family Solanaceae; genus Nicotiana; species Nicotiana benthamiana. The sequence goes on from CM067334.1 coordinate 132,999,503, forward strand.
ACTGATGCTATACATTACTTTTATGGATTTAGCAAACATGGCTCTATTTAGCTCTATCTTGGTGACGTCGTCTTGACTTCTCAAATGTGGGAAAAGAGAAATACTATTGAATTGACCAATTTTCATATGCAAGTATACAAAACTTACTCTCTTTGTTGATGCAAAGGCGTTTGGCGATAGCTACGATGAAGGTATGAAAAGACCATTTCGTTCCAAAGATCAGGAACTCCAGGTAGACACCAGTGGCTGCAATCAGAGAGAGATGGATTATCACTCCAAATACCGACATGTGCATCTTTCCTGAATGCGGACATGGGAGTTATGTGTAGCACAGTAACTGGAACTTTCATTCCGCGCGCTACCTCTAGTGCTGCGTCTGAAAATGTGTTACTCTCCTGACCCTTAGTCTCTGAAAGAGGTTGATTTGTCACATTGCACAACCGCAGAGTTAGATTGCTGATGCAAAACCAATATGCATTTCATTAGTTGCAAAGACATACTATGTTCGATCTAAAACCAACAAAAATAATGCACTCTGAGAAACTGGACAACAGAAGAAGCAGCAAGCTCTATGACTAATAAAAGATCATTTGTTTGACAGTGAAAGAAAAGACATTTGCTGATTTATTATTAAAGCAGAGCTAAAAGCATCCAGCTGCATGGAATGCATAGCTATCAACAACAAGTACCTCCAGTGAGATGGTTCAAATGTTCTGAAAAAAATGCGTGTCCTGTTAGGGTTAATTTTGGTATCTATCCAGGATGCCCAAGTATCAAGGGCAGTTCTGAATGCTGTGGGAATTGACATTCCAAGCTTGAGTGTATTATTTAGTTGGAAATAGCATCCCCTGTAAAAGAACGATTTAGGAACATCGTGAGAACAACCAACCCACAACAAAAAAACAGCTGCTTCTGGATGAAACTAAGAAGGAATCACAATCACCATATCCAGCTCATGAAAGTTCCAGGATTTTTGCTTTCATTTTTCATATCAACTCTTTAAACAATATCAAATTGAACCACTATCTTTTCATAGAGTTTTGTTGCACATTGGATTAAAAACAATATTTGCATAAGTCAAGGATGAACCGTAAAGGAAATCTTTATTGGTTCTATACTTCTACCTCCTATTTTTTATGAAAATTTTCTACCTCCTAAAGGAAAAGATATTCTCAAAATTCAACTCTTTTTTTTTTCTTTTTTTTTCCTTTTCCTGAGCCGAGGGTCAATTGGAAACAGCCTCTTTGCCCGTTATATAAGGCTTGAGTACGTATTACCCCCAGACCCCATTTTGTGGGATTGGGTAGTTGTTGTTGTAATGGATTTTTTTCTTGAAGGATACCAACCGTCAAAACAAGTTCAACATCATAATGTTCATCTAATATGATGTCGTTATTATGATATGTTCTTTGTTTACTTCTTTACATATCAACACCACTTGCAGAAAACCCTGCCTGCGCCCCTGTGTGCACATACAAAGAAGAGGCTTTCTACTTTTTAGGAAGAAAAAAAGCATATATTTACAAATGTAGGAGTGACAAAACAAAATTGAGACATGCGAGAAGAAAGAGAAAGAACAGGGGGAAAAGAAAAAAGAAAATCAAAGGTGGAATCCATAAATGAAAGGCCCAACCATACGTTAAGTATATTTTAATTCAATGATAATTCGCAATTACATGATATATACTAGTAAAAGGAAAGGAACTTGTGCCAGTAAAAGAACGAAGTGCACTTACACTCCAAAAAGCTTCCCTGGTACCCACCACTGTCCAGAATTGAATATGAGGACATCTGCATTAATCCATTCGTTGCTAATATCATCAAGCTTGTCCAACTTAAGGGTTGATCTAACTCTCTTTATTCCATATTTGGAAGACCAGTTGTGCTGGACAAGGAATACTGATCGATAAAATTCAATGGTGAAATTGAAGGAACTAAACCTCACTCCCAAAAAGCGAATTACTTTTGTGATCTTATTCCCATTTACTTCATATACACTTCCCTTATCTTGCACCCCGGTCATTAGCAAGCATATCAAGGACTCCCATTGAGTCCTACTCATTGAGTCTCCAACAAAAACAATTCTCTTATTTCGGAGAATTTCCAACAGATTATGCACATCAAACCTCGGGATTTCACATTTCCTCGGCTTCCACCTCCACTTAAGATAATCATCATTGGTTCTACCATTAGCCAAACAGTTGAATCCTTTCTCCACGAAGGGGCATTCAGAGGCATTGTACAAGGGATAGCTGTTATCAACTACCCATTTTCCATCAAATATGTCACAAAAACTATCCGAACCATTAAAACTAAGGCTGACATCCTCCTCATGAGATGCTTTTGTAAGATTGGGCAGAACATATAAATATCCTCCACCAATTGCCAGGAAAAAGGAAACAACAGATCCTAATGCTATAAGTACACAAAACAGTCTGGAAACCTCGCTTTTCCTACTAAATCTAGGGCTGCTAACGGACTTATCGAACAATCTAGGGCTGCTAGCTGTCAATGCCCTCTGTTTATGAGAGAGACTTCTACCGAAAGTACTTATTGTCCCAGACATTGGTTCCACTACTCCCAATAACCAATGTAATCACCTTCAAAACACATTCTAGTCAGTACCATCATCCTTCACAGGCCAAGATAATCGAACAGCAGATATCCAAGAAACGATTAGCCCAACTACCATTTTACCAAAACAAGTAGAACCCCTTTGAATCTTGATTCACTTGATAAAAAAAAATACAAACTTTAACGCATAAAACTACTACATAAACCAATATAATCACCTTCAAAAGCCATTTTGATACATCACAGGTCAAGTAATGGATCAGCAAAAATCCAAGAAACCATTAACCCAACTACCATTTCACCAAAACAAGTAGAACCCCTTTGAATCTTGATTCACTTCTTCAATGAAAACTCAAACTTTCACATTTAATACTCCATAAACCAATGTAATCACCTCCAAAACACATTTTACTCAGTACCATTGATCCCTTAAAGCCTAAAATACTGCATCAGCAAATATCCAAGAAACAATTAGCCCAACTACCATTTTACTAAAAACCAGTGGAACCCCTTTTATCTTGATTCACTCCATCAATAAAAACTCAAACTTTTCAATACTACATAAACCATGCTATCAAAAACCATACAAACGACCATCTATTGTGTATCAACAACAACAACAACAACAACCCAGTATATAATCTCACTTAGTGGGGTATGGGGAGGGTAGTATGTAGGCAGACCGTCTATTGTGTGTATCAAAGGGCAAAAAAAAAAACACCCTTTTCAAAATCTTGAATAATCTAATGACAAACAAGCATTTACGAAGAAATACCCTCAAAATATTTTTGCCAAATAAGGAGATTTGGCAAATGATCTAGACAAATTACAGCGGCTTTTATTGATAGCGGGAATGCAAATCTTGAACTGGTATAGATCGAAATTGCAATATTTTTGTGATTTTACGAAGGAAGTACCTGAATGAATAAAGAAAAGAGAGATTAGTTGCAGATTTGGTACGTGGGATGCAGACTATCGAACAGAACACAGAGTAGGTGGCCTTTTCTTTTTTGCTTCTTCTTCCTCCCCCCCCCCCCCCCCCCCCCCCCCAATTGTTCAATTTCCCCCCCTATTTCCTTATTATTTATTTTGTTTTATAATTTGGGAATTTCTTATCTGATTAGGGACGTGTACAAACAGATTTAGATCGTTTATTTTGGTTAAGAAAACAAAATTAAAAAACGTATACACTACCAAATGTATCTGAAGTAAAATCTCAAATAATAATTGTTAATGAATTCTTTGATTAATAATTGAATTGTAATTCTTTTTCTTTACCTTCTACTCTTTTAGCAATTTTGTCCATGGTATAGTTTGTATTATTTAAGCGTGTGATATATACTTTTATATAAAAGACACTTGTTACACACTCTTTTTTGGTAATATTGATTTGATAGAAAAACCAAGAGCGTGCAACGTTTTTTCCTTTTTAGAGCTTTATAGTAATTAAAGATTGAATTTGCTGGTGTGCTTAAAAGCTGAAACTTTGTGGAATTCAATCTTTTTAGAGAAAGTTTCATAAACCACTATTTTTTGATAGTAATTAGTTATTTATAAATATCATTTGCTATATTACAGATTATAGATATTTTTTTTATGGTTATAAGATATATTTGGTGTATTTAAGCTATTATATTCATGAATACAATAGCAAAAATAGACGCGAATTAGGGAAGTCCAGCTAATTAGTTATTGTTTTCGAATGTATTCGACTGTATTCATGGAGTAAAACATGTGATTACAGTTGGACATATTATTGTATTCAACTGTATTCGACTGTATTCATGGCGTGAAATAGGGGATTATATTATTTTTAAAACGGAAGGTGAATCAATTAACATAATAGACTCCTAATATAACTCAACAAACTCAATTATAACACACAAATTTTGTATTTTCAATTATTAAAAAGATTCTCAACCGAAAAATACCCCAAAAATATAGTGATCTTCAGAGAAATTATATAATACATCTGAATACACAAATTATATTAATTAAAAGAGATAATGCATAATACCCCCATTAAAGTTGTCCGAAAAAGTCATTCACACACCTTAACTTTACGGGTGTCCTAACACCCACTATTCTTGTTTGGAGTGAATTTAATACCCCATTGAGTGATGACCTGACATGAAAAGTGTAGCTAATTCCGTAGATGTGCTTGAGGTAAAAAAAGAAGCTTTAAACTAATTTAACTGTCCAAGTGTCACTTTCCTATTGGATAATCTAACTAATTAAACTTAATACTATCTTTTCTCTTTTCTTATTCATTTTCTTTTCTTTTTCATTTCTTTTTCTCTTTCTTCATTTTAGCAGACCAATGTCATCATCTTCCTCCCCATCTCTTGAAACTAAATCATGTTTTATTTTGTTTCTCTTTATTTTTTCTTGTTGAATCTCTATTTCCACTCGTCTGTTTCCTTCGCCATATTCCAGCAATATAATCATACTATAATGAATTAAAAAGAATAAACAAAATATCTCACAACCAATGGCTTATTTTTTGGATTGATATTAAGGTGTTGTGGAGCTGTAAATTGGTAATTTTAAGGACTGATTTCAGCAGGTTTTGGGACTGGAATTTGCTGTAATTTTCACTGAAGTTAAAGGGAAAAAAATTGCTGGAATTTGGGGGTGTCTTGGAGCTGATTTTCACAGCTCTTTTTTGGTTTTCGCAACTGATTTTGCTATGATTTTGGGGTGGTGGATTTTGAGGTATTTTGGGGTGAGTTTTTGGTGCTGAATTTGGGGTTAAGTTGTGGAGGTTTGAGCTCCGTTTTGGTTTGGTTTGCCAATTGATTTTTAGTGGTTAAAAGGAGCAAAAATAACAGTCATTTGGTGGCCAATTTACATGAATTTGAAGGATGAAGACATGGCTACTGTTTTTTGGGTTTTCTTTCTGTGTTTGAAGCTTTTCAAGGTGGTTTAGAGCTGGTTCCATGGCAGTATGGGCGGTGATGAAGATGATCTGAAAAAAGAGTTAAATAAAAACGTAATTAAATAAGTGGGAAAAAATAAAATCAACTTTTGACACGTGGTGCGCGTGTACTACACATTCTATTACAAGACTAACTAAATATTACCAATGGGATATTAAATTCATCCAAACAAGAATAGTGGGGTGTTAGGACACCCGTAAAGTTAAGGTGTGTAAATAACTTTTCCGGACAAGTTTAATGGGATATTTATGCACTATCTTTAATTAAAAAAAATATATGAATACATTCCTGGTATATAGCGAGACAGTGAATAATGAAATACATATAATACATCGGGATATATTGAAATACAATGAAAAAAAGATAGTGAATACAATGAAATACAACGAGATACATTGAATTACAATGGAAAAAATAATGAATACAATGAAATACATGAAAACACATTAAAATATATTAACAGAAAATCAAGTTGTTCAGCACCAAACTCCATCGTCTTCGTTCAAGAACAAACACTAATTTTCGAGGAATCCACCATTCACCGAAAACCGGTAGTAAAAACATGAACCGATGGAGATTGTGGAGAATGAGAGGATCTGTATGGCAAAGGCTCTTGATAAGGCTACTGTTGATGGAATCCACAAGGTTACCTCGTTTTTCAATGAAATCCAGATGGCTACCTCGTTTTCTCGTTTCTTCATTTTGAAGCAAATCCGTTTGGAGAGATCACTGTTGCGAGAGATCAATTTCCAACTTTTTCCATTTCTTGATTTTGAACCAAATTCAATTTCGTTTTCCGTTCTGAATTACTATCAGTTTTTTCCCTTTAATGCATACACATTTGTTGAGAGAGAGGAGATAACCATGGAAAAATACTGGCATTGAGAGAGAGAGGGTGGAGAAAAATCTGAAAGAATGAGAGGGAAATATAATGCAAAGAGTATTTTATGGCTTAAGAGTAGGAGGCAACCACAAATAGATATTTGGCTATAAAAATTAAAAGGTATCTATAAAATATAAATTTTAAAAGGGTATTTATTTAAAATAAATAAAGTATCAACCTTTGTTATAAGAGGTAAAAATTCTATCTTTTTATTACTTTAAAGAACTCATTGGCTCAACACGATTGGGCCTAAAGTCAAACTTCAACTGAAGACCTTAAATTTTTTTTCTAGAAAAGAAAAAGAAAAGAAGATTCCATGTATATTTTTATTTGAAGTCTATTTTTCTTACCTTTTGAGATGCAAAGTTATGGATAACTGCTTATGATCAATTTCTTCTAATAATTCATTTTCAACTGATAATATAGCTAATTAATTCAACCTATGTTGAGACATTATTGATCTTAAATAAGATTTATCAATTTTAATTTTGAAAACTTCTTTCCGCTGAGGCAACTGTTACAAGAAATTTTAACATTATTCTGTAAGTAATATATGCATTTGGAGAACACTCTGGCACCCTGTATGTGGTAAAAAAATCATCAATGTGCGACAACGAGTACTTGTTCTTAATGGTAACTTTGTTTAAATGGCAGTAATTAATGTACATCTGAATACTCCCATCCTTCTTTATTCACAAGCAATATCGGTGCACCTCAAGGAGACACATTCGGCCTAACGAACTCCTTCTCTAGCAACTCCTCAAACTGTTCCTTCAACTCTTTCGGAGCAATGTGGTACGTTGGAATAGAGATAGGTTGGGTACTTGGCGCCCAATCAATATTGAAATCGATATCACGATCTAGTGGCATGCCTGGTAGATCACAAGGAAACACATCAGAGAACACCGCACCACGTGTACTAAATCAATCGTGGGATTCTCTGCAGCAGTATCCTGAACATAAGCCAGATAATCCAAACAACCCTTCCCAACCATATGTTGAGCCTTCAAGAAAGACATAACCCCGCTAGATGTGCTGATAGATGAACCCCTCCACTCTAATATAGGCAACTCCGGCATCGCCAATGTAGTAATCTTTGCATGAAAATCAAGAATGGGATGGTACAGAGACAACCAGTCCATGTCCAAGATGACCTCAAAATCGGTCATGTCGTGGAACAGAAGATCCTTTCTAATCTCATAACTACAAAAGTTCACAATGTAGGACTGGTAAACTCGATCCGCAACAACAGAATCGCCCATTTGTATGGACACTTATATAGGAGCACCCAATGACCACGACAGACCTCCAAATAACGAGCAAATAGTGAAGAAACATATGAATATGTAGACTCTGGATAGAATAGTACCGAAGCATCCTTACTGCAGACAGAAATAATACCCGTAATCACGGCGTCTGAGGCTATTACATCTGGTCTGGCTAGACGAGCATAGGACCTAGTTGTAGTGCTACATGGCTAGCATCCACCTCTAGGGAGACCCTTACCCACCAGCCCTCTGCCTTTGGTCGGCTGGACGGGTGGTATTGTGATCATAGGCTGATAGCCCTAATGTACTCCTTTTCCCCGAAACCTGGGTCAGAATCTCCCCATATGATCAAGCTCCCCGTACTCACAGCAACCTCTCGGTGCCGAAGATGACTACCTTAAGTCTGAGCCTGGAGACCTGAAAACCCACTGGAAGAACCTTGAATGGTTGGTGGACGGTAGGAGCTCTCTGGAATGGCGCTGAAATAAGGCCGCACTAGAGTACCCCGAGAAGGTGCTGGTGCTGAATACATGGGCAAGCTATAATGTCCCCTTACAAACTGCCCTATGCCCCCAGATGGAGCCCTATTTAACCCTTTCGAATATCGAGGTTGTTTGTCCCTCAGTGTATGCTCTCGGTCCTACTAATGGATACCCTCGATCCTCCGAGCTATTGTGATGACCCAAAGAGTCATCTTCTATTTTAGAACTTGTATTCATGTACCGAGGCCTTTAAAACCTCATTCTATCTCTCCTTGATTTGCATGCATAGTCTGGGCATGTATCCGTAAAGCATTTACGTGAAAAATTAATGAAGGGATGATTTTTGGCTTAAAAAGTTGATTTTTGTTGACTTCGATCAATGTTTTGGATAAACGGACCTTGACCAGTGTTCCGACAGTCTCGGAGGGTCCGCAATAAAATATGGGACCTGAGCGTATGCTCAAAATCGAATTTCGAGGTCCCTATCCTAAGAAATGAACATTTGAAAGAAATTAATACGACTAAAAATTTAATAATTTAAAAGACTTGATCTTGTTGGTATCAGGACCGTATTTTGGTTTCCTAGCTCGGGTCCATTATGATATTTAAACCTTATATGTGAAAGATTAAAAACAGAATTGATTTAACGTGATTCATACATTTGGTTGAGAAAATAGAAGTTTCGAAACAATGTTGAAAATTTCATGCAATATGGTGCTAAATTCGTAGTTCTAAGTGTTATTTTGAACAATTTGATCGTATGAGCAAGTTTGTATGATGTTTTAAGGCTTGTGTGCACGTTTCATTTGGAGCCCTGAGGACCCGGGAGAGTTTTAAATAGGCTATGGAGTAGAATTTGAACTTAGAACACAGCTTATGCTGCAATACATGTTGCAGGTTTCTGATCTCGCAATTGCGAGATCAAACATCGAAATTGCGAGCCTCATAGGTGTCACGACCCCAACTCGGTTGTGATGGCGCCCAGTACACTACTAGTGAAGCCCAACCATTTATAACAATAATCCCATTTATTAGACAAATGAAGATAAATGCCACTTAGGTCAAAGATCTAAAATACTGATTACTGTGCGAAAAATCTAACAAAATAACAATACAGCCCAACTATGACCGAGTGTCACGGACACGAGCCTCTAAAATATAGAGTAGCATCCTACTACAAAGTCTGTGTAAAATGATTGGGATAGAGGGGAGAAAATCATTGGCTGCGAGCCCCGTGCAGCTACCTCGATACTCCCGGAAGCTAAATCTGCTGATCAGCTGGATCTACTCAGCCTGAGACTGCCCTGGATCTGCACGCAAGGTGCAGGGAGTAAAGTGAGTACTCCGACCTAGTGAGTAATAAACATAACTACATTCTGAAAGTAAGAAAACACAGAAAATGCACAAAGTACTCTATATCTAGCAGATTAGATCCATAACAGTGAAAACAACAACCAAGAAGTAATACATTCAAGGAATAATGCATGAAAGATGCAACACATATAACGGTACACTCAAGTACCCGCTGCGGCGTGCATCCCGCTCCACTTATTTAACGTCGACGGCGCTCACTGAGGTGTATACAGACTTCGGAGGGGCTCCTACAGCCCAAGCACAATATAAGCCATGTCTTGGCTTCAAACAGGCTCTCGGCCTCAATATTAATATATATAATCACTGCGGCGTGCAGTCCGATCCATATCAAGGAAGCATCCTCACTATCAGATCCCCGACCAATCTTAGTCAAATAAGTTCACAGCCAATTGGGCATGAAACACTATAGGGATCTCAGCCGTCATATCCTGTTTCATTTAATATTCATGTATAAAACACAATTATTATATCGTTTTTATCAGTTGAAAACATGACTGAGAGTATATGTTATGCACACAACTGAGGAAAACACATAAGGCTCCCCTAAGGATTTTACAGGTCGGCATAAGGCCCAAACACGGTAATAAGCCCAATTAACAATGATAAAGTATGCGTCTCAATCGCCAATATTATAGAAATTAACATTCGGGATGGACTAAGTCTCAATCCCCAACAGTAAATGACCCCACACTCATTGTGGAATGTATGTCATACCTCAATATAGCGATATGATGTGAAAGTCGGGGGTTTCAAACCCTCAGAGCAGCATTTACATCTATTACTCACCTCTAGCCGGCCAAAGTCAAGCTCGTAATGCCCTTTCCTCTCGAATCGATCTCTTCACGCGTCGAATCTGGACAAAACCACAACGAATACATTACAATAGGCTAAGGTAATATAACCTAATCGAAAAGAATAGAAAAATATCGAAAACCAAGAGATTTGAAAAACTGAGCCCCGGGCCCACTTCTCGAAAGTCAGAAATTTTTTCACCAAAATAATTCTTATCTCTCCACGAGTCTATACATGTAAAATTTATCAAAATCGGAGTTCAAATTCTCCCTCAAATCCCAATTTCTCATTCAAAAACCCAAGCCCTAGTTCTTCCCTTTTTACTCAAATTCCATGAATTTAGGTGTTGAAATCACAATTAGATGATGTTTCTAGGCTATAGGACTTACCTCCAATCGATTCCCAGTCAAATCCCTCTTAAAATCTCATCAAAAGCTCCCATGGACGCTCAACAATGGTGGAAAATAGACCCGAGTCGCGGATGAAATGTCCTTAAAACATTCTGCCCAGGTGCTAAATAACCTTATGGGATCGCAGCCCTGCTATTGCGATTGCATAACACAAAAATCCACGCCTCCAAAAATCCTCCTATGCAATCGCATGAAAGCCCCTGCGATCGCAGAGCACAACCTCTCACACCTATGCGATCGCACTCCAAGCTCCGCGTTCGCATAGAACAAAATGCTACGAGGGACCCCAAGTCCCATTACACTACGCGATCGCAACACCACGAACGCGAATGCACTGACAAATCTTCCAAACATATGCAATAACACACCCTCTTACGTGATCAAATAATGAAGATCTGAACCCCTTCCAAGACCTCCTATGCGATCGAAATTCTTCCTATGCGATCGTATAGCGAAAAAATCTCTGCAACACTTCAGCTATTTTCTACAACTCTCAAAGGCCAAGATTGGTTCGATTGACCACCCGAAAAACACCCCGAGGCCCCGAGACCTCAACCAAAAGTGCAAACCCATCCAAAAACATCATACGAACATGTTCCAATCATAAAAACATATCCAACAACACAAAAATTATCAAATTCTCAACGGATTCAAGCCTAAGTTCAACCAAAACTTCCGAAACTCACATTCGATCAAAACCCCGACCTAAACACCTCCGATTCAACTAAAATTTTCCACACACATCATAAATCACCTAACGAAGCTACTGAAACTCTTGAAATTCCATTCTGACCCACGGATCAAAATCTTGCCTATCACCAGATATCGCCAAAATGCTAACTTCGCCAATTCAGGCCTAATTCTACACGGAACTTCAGAAATCAATTCCGATTGCGCTCCTAAGCCTCAAATCATCCTTCGAAGCTAACGGAATTGTTGGACACCACCTCTGAGCCCTCGAACTCACAAGTCAACATCTGGTTGACTATTCTAAACCAAACTCTCCTTAAAGAGACTAATTGTCTCATTTCTTACCTAACTCTATCCGAATTACTTCAAACTCACCAAATACATATAATGAAACATGTAGAAGCATTCAACGGGAAAATCGGGATGGAAGCACATGAGACGACGGGTCGGGTCGTCACATCCTCCCCAACTAAAACAAACGCTCATCCTTGAGCGGGTCAAGAAACATACCTGAAGTCTCAAATAGGTGTGGGTATCTGCTCCGCATCTCCTGCTCGGTCTCCCAAGTGGCCTCCTCCACGGGCCGACCTCTCCAATGTACCTTCACCGAAGCTATGTTGTTCGATCTCAATTCCCAAACCTGACGACCCAAAATAGCCACTGGCTCTACATTATAGGTCAAATCCTCATCCAACTGAACTGTGCTAAAGTCCAAGACATGAGACGGGTCCCCAAAATACTTTCGGAGCATGAAAACATAGAATACCGGGTGAACTCCCGACAAGATGGGTGGAAAAGCAAGCATATAGGACACCTCCCCAATCCTCCGAAGCACCTCAAAAGGTTCGATGAACCGCAGACTCAGCTTCCCTTTCTTTCCAAACCTCATCAAACCCTTCATGGGTTAAACCTTCAACAAGACCTTCTTATCCACCGAGTAAGATACATCTCGAACCTTCTGATCCGCATAACCCTTCTGACGCGACTGAGCTATATGAAGTCTCTCCTGAATCACCATCACCTTCTCTAAGGCATCATGGACCAAATCTATCCCCAGCAACATAGCCTGGCCAGACTCAAACCAAGCAACCGGAGATCTACACCGCCTCCCATATAAGGCCTCATACGGCGCCATCTGAATGGTAGACTGATAACTATATTATAGGCAAACTTTGAAAGAGGTAGAATCTTATACCAAGAACTTCCGAAATCAATCGCATAGGCACGCAACATATCCTCTAATATCTGAATGGTATGCTCGGACTGTCCGTCCATCTAAGGATGAAATGCTGAACTCAGCTCCACCTGAGTACCCAACTCATACCGAAAAGTCCTCTAAAACTTAGAAGTGAACTAAGCACCTCTATCCGATATAATAGAAACTGGAACACCATGCAATTGAACAATTTCATGAATAAAGATCCCTGCCAGCCGCTCCGAAGAATATGTAGTACACACTGGAATGAAATGTGCGGACTTGGTCAGCCGATCCACAAGCACCCAAATCGAGTCGACTTCTTCAATGTCCGAGGAAGACCACTCACGAAATCCATATTAAATCTCTCCCATTTCCACTCAGGAATAACCATCAGCTGAAGCAAACTGCCCGGTCTCTGATGCTCATATTTTACCTGCTAACAATTGAGACACCGAGCCACAAATCCCACAATGTCCTTCTTCATTATCCTCCACAAGTAATGCTGTCTCAAGTCCTAGTACATCTTCGATGCACCCAGATGGATGGAGTATCGCGAATTGTGGGCCTCCTCAAGAATTAAATCTCTAATTCCATCTACATTAGGCACACAAATCCGTCCCTGCATCCTCAATACACCATCATCACCTATAGTCACATCTCTAGCATCTCCGTGATGAACTCTATCCTTGAGGATAAGCAAATGTAGATCATCATAATGGTGCTCTCTGATGCGATCATATAAAGAAGACAGAGAAACCACGCTCGCTAGCACTCGGCTATGCTCAGAAATATCTAACCGCACCAACCGATTAGCCAAAGCCTGAACGTCAATTGCAAGGGGTATCTCCCCATTTGGAATGTATGCCAATCTCCCCATACTGACTGACTTTCGGCTCAAAGCACCGGCCACTACATTGACCTTTCCTGGATGATAAAAAATGGTTATATCATAGTCCTTATGTAACTCAAGCCACCTCCGCTGCCTCAAATTAAGATCTTTCTGCTTGAACAAATGCCGAAGACTGCGATGATCGGTGAATACCTTACAAGATACTCCACATAAATAGTGCCTCCAAATCTTCAAAGCATGAACTATAACAGCCAACTTTTATTCATGAACATGGTAGTTCTTCTCATGGGGCTTCAACTGCCGAGAAGCATAAGCAATCACTCTACCCTCCAATATCAATACATGGCCAATCCCGACTCTCGAAGTTATAACCAAAATATAAAGTACTTTAATCCGTTTGCCTATTGCTTTTAACCTGTTGAATATGAACAATCACAAATAACAAGGCGTAGTTTTACTGTTTGTAGATTTTTAGTCGCCCTGCAGGCTTGCTTAGGTATATAATAGTGATGTCCTATGAGCATGGTATCTAATCATTGATTAGGAATGCAGTAATAGTAAACAATTTTAAACAGCGATTTGGGTCTTATAGGCATACTTTCTAGTGATATTAATTAACACAACGTTAAAGAAACGAGTAGGTTATTTGATTAAACTGATTCAGAACCTACAGACATGATTTCCGTAATTAAAACTAATTTTAGATCCTATAGACATAGTTTCTAATTAAAACTGATGTTAGATCCTATAAACATGGTGTCTAATCATGCAAAGTAAAGTAAGAAGAATTTATTTGAACCAAGGCAAAACCCTATTGGCATATTATCTAACAAAACATATTTGAACCAAAATGAACCCTCTAGGCATGCTATCTAACCAAACACATTTGAATCGAATTGTACCCTATAGGCATGTTATTTACCCAACTATCCCTCAGTATACAACTACTCTCCATTTTCACGTGTCACCCCATTATCTTTTTACAATTAATTATTATTGACCAATGATTGAATAAAAATTACATATATAGAATATGAGTTAAGCTATAGGGAGCTTGAAGTATGCCCAAAGCAAATCCCGGTGTACCAAGCCTTCACTAGACTCAAATGCTCAAGATTCCATAGAACAATTCATGTCCAGGTGTGTCAGAGTACCCTAAGGACCCAAGGATCTCGTGTTGTGCTCACACCCAGTTTTTCCTCAAATAAAAATTGATTATGTGCAGTATGGAAGAGCCCCCTATATGTCAGAGTTCATAGAGACCTCACTACCTCAAAGAAAGTTTTTCCATTTTAAGTGACATTATTCAAAATGAGATTATTTATTCAATTCAGAGTAGCCACTCAGGATAATTTATTTGGTGTCCCGAGTCACTAGTTTATTTGAATCCCAAATCGAGGAAAATTTGACTTTCCATTTGAAGTATGCGAACCAGAGATTCTTGAGTAAGGAATTCTGTTAACCCGGGGAAGGTGTTAGGCACCCTCGTATTCCGTGGTTCTAGCACGGTCACTTAAACTATCATAATTAGTCTATTACCTGATTTTAATACATGTTTCAATCTATAGTGTTATTTTAAATTATTTACCATTTTAAATTAATTTTTAAAGGAATTTTTCAACGGTATTAAAACATGTCTCGAACCACATCACATAAATGTACCGTGTTTTTGACATATTTTAACACCATTGAGATTTGGATTTGGGTCACAAAAATGTGCACTCGAGTTTAGGAAAGTAAATTATTAATAAAGCAACTAACGTGTTGATAACTTTGTAGGAGGCCATAAAAATTCATTAAATGGCATGTTCCGATTTCTAATTATTTTCATGGAAGCATTTAAAGAGGGTCGCACAATTCGTAATTTTATTTGTTTGACTTTCTTTCCTTTTCAATGTCTTTGCTTTGAAAGAATCAACAATCATGGCCAGTCGGGATTGGCTTAATGCACCCGCTAAGGCTGGGTACTTTTTTTAGCTTTTGTTAAACAGAGCTCCGCAAAGCCAGTCCTGCCACCTTTTTTTGGTATTAGTTTCGGAAAAAAGAGTTTGACCAAAAGGGATTCAAGGAAAAAGTAAACAAAAGGCAAGAAGATGAACTGAAGGAGAAGTGTCCCTTTCGAGGAGAAAAGAAGGACGTATTTGGGGTGCATGCAGGCTTCAAATAGACATGACATGCTTCTTGGACTTGATGCCCTACCTGCGCAAACTTTCCCAACTTCTCGTAAACTTATCAACCCATATTTCAAAACTAGGGAACCTTGCCAGTACTCTTTCAGTGGTGGGAGATGTCTTCTATTCGACCGACGACACCCTTTACGGGTTTTCACTAGTTGACCTCTCTTATTTCTCTTCTCACCGTCGCTCGTAGTGCTTTTTACGAGTTTTCACTAAGAGGACTCTCTCATTTTCAATTTCTCTAATGAGCGTCGCTTTGTGGTGCCTGTAGGTATTCACCGATAAGACACTCTCATTTTTTTTCTCTCAATTTGATTGCATCAGATTCCAACAATGATATTTCAACTCCCACACCTTTGCCAATTTATCGGAAGGACTTCGACAAGGTTTTTGGGTAAAAAGAAACTTGGATGGAATTACAACTTTGGAACCATTTTGGTGGGCTCATTTACGAGCCATTATATCATCTGCTACAGCTTTGCTTTTTGGGGGAATTGGGAATTTTGTTTTGGTGTGACTGAACCCAAGAGAGAGGGTGCCTACGTATCCTTTCGGAATCAAGTCAGACGTAGTTCAGGGAAGGAATTTTTTTTGGTTGTTTTTTTTGTTTTCTCTTTTTTTTTCTTTCTCTTTTTTTTCATCTTTTTTTCAGTAGTACTTTTGGGTTCCAAAGAGGGTAATCAAGGAAGAGTGACGTTCTCAAAGGGTTTGCGAAAGATTGATAGTGTTTGGATAATAGGAATTAAAGCCTTCGTCATCTCAATTGAACAAAGTCATTACTGCTGAAAACCTAAACATAGTACCTTTTTACTGCATCCGCATTCACAGTTGCTTCGGGATCATTTTGTTCAATGTCACCCAGATACAATGCTCCTCTCGGGAATATGTTTCTGATGATGTATGGACCCTTCCAATTTGGAGCAAACTTTCCTTTTGCTTCATGGTGATGAGGAAGAATGCGCCTTAACACAAGTTGTCCTAATTCAAAATTCCCGGGCCGCACATTTTTATTAAAAGCACGTGCCATTCTTTGTTGGTAAAACTGCCCTTGATTGGCCGCAACCATCCGCTTTTTATCAATTAAGGTCAACTGTTCCACCCGAGTCTTTACCCACTTATTTTCTTCAATCTCTTCTTCAACAATGATCCGAAGAGAAGGGATTTCTATCTCTGCGAGTACAACAACCTCCGTTCTATAGACCAAAAGGTACGGGGTTACTCCTACCGATGTGCGCACCATGGTGCGATATCCCAGTAATGCAAAAGGCAACTTTTCATGCCATTGTCTGGAGCTCTGAATCATCTTTCTCAAAATCTTCTTGATGTTGTTGTTTGCTGCTTCAACATCACCATTGTTTTTTGTCCGATAAGGAGTAGAGTTTCTATGCGTTATTTTGAATTGTACGCATATCTCTCTGATCAAATGACTATTCAGGTTTGCAGCATTATCTGTGATGATATTTGCAGGAATGCCAAAACGGCAAATAGATTAGAGTGCACAAAATCTACCACAACTTTCTTGGTTACTCATTTTATAGTGATGGCTTCAACCCACTTCGTGAAGTAGTCAATGACAACCAGTATGAATCTATGTCCATTTGAGGCTTTTGGCTTGATCGGTCCAATGACGTCCATGTCCCAAGCAACAATAGCTAAGGTGCTGATATAGGATGAAGTTCTGTGGGAGGTGCATGAATCAAATCAGCGTGCACCTAACACTGATGGAACTTTCGGACAAAGCTGAAGCAATCCTTTTCCATAGTTATCTAGTGATACCCTGCTCGGAGGATTTTCTTTGCCAAAACATACCCATTCATGTGGGATCCCACACTCATGCGTGTACTTCATACATGATCCTTCCGGCTTCTTCGGCATCAACGCATCTTAAAAAATTGAGATCCGGGGCCTTCTTGTACAAGACATCACCACTTAAGAAGAAACTACTTGCATGCTGTCTAATGGTTCTCTTTTTGTATCCACTAGCTTGCTCGGGGTATTCTTGCTTTTTCAAAAACCTTTTGATGTCGTTATACCATGGATGGGTGTTTGATTCTACTTCAACCGTATTACAATAACCATGTCTTTCCTTGATTTGGATTTCCAAAGGATCAATGTGCGCATTTCCCGGGCAGGGCAACATCGATGCTACAGTAGCAAGTGCATCAGCTAGTCATTGTGACACCGAGGGATGTACCTGAACTCTAGCGACTAGAACCACTTCCTAAGATCTTCCACATGTTGCCGATAAGGAATAAGCTTAACATCTCGAGTTTCCCATTCTCCCTAGGCTTGAAGGATTATCAGATCTGTGCCTCCTATTATCAACAACTCTTTGACGTCTTGGTCAATCACCATGTTCATACCCATGATGCAGGCTTCATACTTAGTAGTGTTGTTTGTGTAGAAAAACCGAAGCCTAGCTATGGCCGGATAGTGGTGACCAGTGGGTGAGATCAAAATTGCCCCAATTCCAACACCTTTTGCATTTAACGCCCCATCAAAGAATATTTTCCAAGCATGAGTGTCTTTATAGATTGTTTCTATTGAGTTTACCTCTTCTTCTAGAAAGTAAGTGCTGAACGGTTGGTATTCATCATCAACCAGGTTTTCAGCCAAATGATCCGCCAACGCCTGAGCTTTCATTACCGTGTGAATGACATAGACTATGTCAAATTCCATGAGTAAAATTTTCCATTTTTCTAATCTCTGTATAGGCATCGGTTTCTGGAATATGTATTTCAAAGGATCCAACTTGGTGATGAGGTAAGTGGTGTAGGCTTACAGATAATGTCTTATCTTTTGAGCGACCCAAGTTAAAGCACAAAAGGTTCTCTCCAACAGAGCATACTTAGCTTCATAGCTTGTCAACTTCTTGCTCAAATAGTAAATTGCATGTTCTTTCTTCCTGGTTACATCATGTTGCCTGAGCACACAACCGAAAGAATTTTCCAAGACTATCAAATACATGAAAAGAGGCCTCCCTGGCTCTGGTGGGACCAAGACTGGCGGATTTGCCTGTTCTCATTGGCATCCATGCTATATCTTGCACTGTGTACCAGATACCCGGGTGTTATTTGTTAATAGAGTGCTGTGCTCGAGGGGCTAATTTGTGTGTGGACTTGCACTGCCTGATATCGCATTCATATGCTTAACTGTTAAAAAGAAAAGGAAAAGATATATTCGAAAGAGGTTTATAACTGAGCCAGATATTTTCTAAAGGATTTTTCTCGGACTTAGTGTTTTCTAAAAGGATTGTGTTGTCCCACATTGCATGATGGAGTCCTCTTACATGTTTTCTTGCAGCTCAGCTATTATTTCTCTTATTACTCATTGAGTTGGAGTACTCACGTTACTCCGTGCACCTCCCGTGCAGTTGCAGGTAATGTTCACCCGGCAGCGGGTTATTAGCAGATTGAAGGTATACTATTGTAGCTTAAGGTGGCCTCCAGCGTTCACGGAACCGCACTTCATCTTTTGCTTCTAAATATTATTTCGTATATAATATTGGCCCTGTAGTGGTATTCAGTTTTTTTGATGCTCGTGACTTGTGACACCCCAGTCGAGTTGTGTTGAGTGATAAATATCAGTAATTAATGTCATTAAGTCGCAATTATCCTTTCATTTATGTTTACCAATTAAGTAAAGAGGCATTGTTATTCTGTTGGTTGGCCTTGTCTTCACAAGAGCCGCCATCATGACCGGGTTGAGAATCGGGTCGTGACATCAATACTTAGCCCTGGCATGTCATCGTACGACCAAGAAAATACATATTTGAACTCAAACAAGAGTTGGATTATTGCATCCCGGGTTTCCTCGTTCGTGTGAATGCTTATCTTGCTTTCTCGAATTTCTTCAGAAGTTCCCAAGTTAACCGACTCAGTATCATTCAAGTTTATCTTAGGTTTATTCTCAAATTGTTCCACTTCTTGAATTATTTCCCTAAAAGCCTCTTCTCCATCATATTTTGGCTCTTGGTTCATTATTTCACAATTAGACAATGTGTTTGGATTGGGCATGAAGTCCGCAAACATGTCATATTATTTAAAGCCGCATTAGAACTGAAACGAAGAAATGAAAGGCAAAATAGGAAAATCAGAAAGAATAAAGAAAAATGAACGATGCAATATTGATTTCATTTCTTGGAAATTGAAGATAAAGGGTTTACATTGGAAATTTAAAGACAAGAAACTAAAGAAAACATCCGAGTTACACCCTGGAATAACTCGGTATGTAGAAAAAGTGGCAGGATAGGTCTATCGAGACTCCCGCCTGATCGAAAATGGCGTTGCCTTCCCATTCTGTAGCTTGGCATTTGGTCTCATATACAGCACTTCAACGGTGCTTGTGCCCTCTTCCGGTTGAACTATGTAGGTTTCATAGAGTATCTTCCTCATTACCCCACATATTTCTTCAATCTCTTTGGCCGTAACAGCCTTATCATCCCCTTCTTCGCTGTACTTTGGTTTGACAAAACTTTCATACAAATTTGGCAGTGGTTGAGGCAAAACCCATCCCTCATTCTTTCTCTCATTTTCCCACTTTATATCATCTGAGGTAGGCAGGAAATCTATCTCGAAAAACTTCTCAGTTTTATGCAGGGTAACTGGTTCGGCTGTTCCTTGCAGAGATTTTCCAAGTTCCTTCCCTGGTTTGAAACCATGTCTGAGCATTTCTTTGGCCACCATAATCGAGGCATTGGATAGGAAGGGTTAGGAGCAAGGGTTTCCTTCTTCATGCCATCTGCCACCACAACTTCAAAGGCTTGGTAAACTATGTGCTCACTGCCTTCCCTTGCTTCAAGACATGGGACAGACAGGTCTCGATCGATTGATTGCTCATCCTCTCTGTGGACCACGATCTCCTGATCTTTGTGTTCAAATTTCACCATTTGTAGAGATTAGAGGGTACAACTCCTGCTGCGTGGATCCAAGGCCTTCCCAAAAGGAAATTATAGGACGTGTACATGTCTAACACTTAGAAGGTCACCTTAAAGTCTACCAGGCCAATGGTTAGAATCAGATCGATTTCTCCAATTGTGTCTCTTTTGATACCATCGAAAGCTCGCACACAGACATTGTTGGGATGAATCCTTCCAGTCCCAGTTTCCATAAGATGTAATGTAGAGAGTGAGAAAATATCTACCTCAGAACCCCCGTCTGCCATGACCCTCTTCACGTAGTACCCTTCACATTTGACGGTTAAGTGCCAGGCCTTGTTATGTGCGTCCCCTTCTAGGGGCAAGTCATTATGCTGAATAAATCCGATTGACAATGAAAAATCTTTCTGCCATTCTTTCTAACTATTCCACAGAAGTCTCAGCTGGCATGTATGCTTCATTGTTTGATTAAAACCTTCTGGTGCTCAGGGGATTTCATCAACAGTTATAGCAAGAATACTTGTTCAGGAAACTTTTGAAGTTGATCAACTACTTCATAATCCGTCATCTTCATCTTCTGAAAGAAAGCTTCTACCTCTTTGGCACTTATAGGGTTTTTAGATGGGAAACGCTTTTTAGTGGTTCAGTTCCTTGTTCCATGTTGGAGTACTTCACAACTGGGTGATTTTTTTGAAGCTATCCTAAGATCTCTTTGCCCTTATACATAGCCATTATTTTATGGTAATTCCACAACACCGTAGTAGGATCTGTCATAGGCTTCTGTGGTGCACGTACAATAACCACAGGCTCATTCATCCTCGATGGCTTAATTGTCTCCCGCACCGCATAAGCTCCCTTGGATACGTCCATCTGGGCTCCTTTTCTTAGTTCAAATATTTTTGGAGGGCTCAAAGTCAACTGCTTTTCTTTGCTGCCTCATGGGACATAGAGAACACCATCATTGGGAGGCATTGCCCCCGTTCCTGCTTCAACTTTTTTTTTCTGGTTCTGAATGGGTGAGTTTGGTCTTCTTTTCCCCTTTATCTTGATTCGGAGAAATTTTCGGCTTTCTCTCAGCATCAACAATGACAATTATGGCCAATGACGGATCAAATTCTTTATCTTCACAAATTATTCAAATTACTGGCCCATGAAAGTGGTTTATTAGTCACATTGGGGACATCCTCATCCCTTAGAACTATTTTTCCTTGCTCTATCAAGTTCTCCACTGCTCTTTTCAAGGTCCAACAATCATCTGTATCATGCCCCTTTGCTCCTTAATTATAGGCACATATGACACCGACTCTGTAGGCGGGCAATGCTGGGTTTTGCCTTATTTGAGGAACTGGTTGTAGCAAACCCATTTGGATAATCTTTGGAAATAGATTGGAGTAGGATTCACCGATTGGTGTATAAGTTTGCCTCCTGGGTGGCTCCTGAGGGGGAAAGTTATTCTGTGGAGAACGGGGATTGTAGTGGTTTTAGTGAAGAGTCTGATTTCTTGGAAATGGAGCTTGGTTTCTATTGGCATGTTTCTGTGGCCATACAAAAGGTTGAGAATTCATGACCACGTATGGCTGAGGAGCATAGGCCATATCCTGATGGGGGTAATAATGTTGAGGGGTTCTTTCTAGGAAATATTGATCTAGGAGCGCGGTGTCTTCTTGCACCCGATGCCGCCATGGATGTTTCTTTTTCTTCTTTCCTTTTACTACACCTCCAGACCCACCTTGAATGGCTTGAGAGGTTGCTTTAATGGCTGATGGGCTCAGGATTCTGCCTGTTTTCAATTCATTTTCCACAATTTCACCAATTTTTATAGCTTCTGCAATTAGTTTACCCATAGCTGACATCATATTTCTGAAATAATTAGCTTCCTGAGTTTGAAGAAACACCATGACCATTTCAACCTCGTCCATTAGAGGTAATACCCTTGATGCCTGCTCAAGCCATTTGATCACATACTCCCGAGAACTCTCCGAAGATTTCTTTTTCAGATTTGCTGATCAGTTCCTATCTGGAGCAATGTTTATATTGTACTGGAATGTCTAACAAAGTTCTTGCAAGGTTGTCCCAGATGTGCCAACGAGAAATGTCCAGATCCATGTACCACTCGGAGGCGATACCCACCAAACTTTCCCCAATGTAAGTCATGAACAGTTCTTCCTTTCCTCTAGCTCCTCGCAACTGATTGTAGTATTTTTTAGGATGAGCGATGGGATCACCATCCCCATTGTATTTTTCGAACTTCAGAGTTTTGAATCCCATAGGAAAATGCATATGAGGTAAAATTCATAGATCAGTATAGGACACACTCTTCTGCCCACTTTGAGCCTGCATGTTTTCGAGGCTCTGCTCTAGGCTTCTCATCCTCCGAGCCATTTCCTCTTGCTCGGGACTTTTAACAACCTTTTCTTGCTCCATTGGGAGATCGTATTGCTGTGGTTGAGTGAAAGAATATGGGGTCACATATGCTATTTCTCACTGAAGCTGTGGACCTTGAAATGTAAACATTGGAGGCGGTGCCCTTGAAGCCAATGCCTGGGGGAAAACCACAGAAGGCATGCCAGGATCATTGGAGGCCATTGGAGGGTGCCCGCATGGGATGAGCAGGTTGGGCGCAAGGGCGTTTGTAACCTCACTAGACCTGGGGGTCAACTCAGGGAACCCGGGGATTGCACTTGGTGATTCCCTACCATTAGACCAGGCGTCCCTCATTTCCATTATGCGGAGATGCAACATCTTATTCTCTTTAACAACTATTGGTACTAGCTGCAAAATAGCCAATGCTGGGCTATCCTGAGGACCGATGATTGGTAGATTTCTTGCGGATGCCATCTGTGCCTTTGGATCATGTGAAAGAGGGGATGCTAGACTACCAACAAAACCAACCACCAAAACCTGGCTAGTTTGCACATCCAACAACTTGGTTAGTTTTGAAACATTTAACATATAGAAAATCAGACGTTGGGATGCAATGCACCTAATAGTTAAACGTTTCTACCGTGTGTTTGAACGGTTGCATGTTTCATCCCGGCCGTAACTAGCCCATTTCATTCTGTACCTCTTTTCTTCATCTTTAATTCTCTCTGATCACTCTTGATTTTTCATCTCATTTTTTGCCGCTCTTTTATTTTTTGGAATTCTCTTTTCTTTTGTTTTTTTCTTTTTTTGTTTTTGTTTTTGTCACTCTTTTATTTTTTGTCGCTCTCTTTTTTTTTAACTTTTTCTTTCGTTTCCACAAATTTTTCTCTCTCTTGTTTTTTAAGTTTATTCTTCACTCAATTTATTTATGGCTATGATCGAATCCGATGGGGATTTCCTACGTATCATGATCCCGCATGAATCAGATCTTGCGTAGTTCGGGAAGATCGAGAATGGAGTAAATATACTAACTTTTTTTATTGGAATTTTTTATAGCAATGCTTTAAAAGAAAAAAAGAAAAAATACTTTTTGGATTTGATTTTTGTTTTGTTTATAAAAGAAAGACTTACCAAAAACTTTATTTGCTTTTGATTTAAACTTTGAAAAGTTTTGAAGTAAAAGAAAATATTTTCGTTTGAATTTTCATTTGTTGTTTTTAAAGAAAAAAGAAATTTTTTTTTAGATTTTCGAAGTTGTCTCTTAAATTTTGAAAGAGGGACTTTTAAGAAAATACTTTGAATTTATGAATTTTTATTTATTTACCAATGGTACTTCTAAAGAAAAGTGAAAATATATTTTGAACTTCAAATTTTTTTCAAATTCTTATGGATATTTACAAAAGAAAGACTTCTAAAGAAGAAAATAATATTTTTTTGGAATTTTATTTTGAATTTATGAAAGAAATTCTTCTAAAGAAAAAGGAAATATTTTTGAATCTTGAATTTTCTTTTCAAATTTATAAAGAAGAATGAAAATATTTTTGGATTTAAGAAGAAATCAAAAGAAAATATTTTTTGTATTTTTTAAAAAATTGGGGTAAAAAAGAAAAACCTTCTAAAGAAGTAAGCAACGGAAAATATTTTTGAATTTTTTGAAAATGGTGGGCTGGAACCGATGAAGTTTGCCTACGTATCTCACATTTGGGAAAATCAGACCCGTGTAGTTCGTCCCGATTTGACAAAACAAAACCAACTATTTTTTCAAAATAGAATTTTTTTTCTTATTTCAAAATTTTGGCAGAGTTTCGGTATATTTGGACACTAGATTTTTCAAAAAAGGCAATTATCTCTCAGTCCCCATATTGACTTTCCTTTTCCACTTTTCCTCTATAAGCCGGTCAACATGCAAATCTGAAGCAAATGAATGCATGAGTAGCAAGTAAGATGCATCAGGATGGTCTTTTCATTTTAGGTACATCTATCATAGATAGACCCAACCCCTGTGTTGAGTCTCCAAAGTCAAATGCACATGATGCAAACTAACGTTCCTACTAGGGATCCAGCATGAGGCTGAGTTATTCTAAGATCAAAATCTGGGTATATGTTCTAGACTATGTACTTGAGCGAACAACTCGAGCCGAGGAGGGGCAACGTACCGGGAACCAAAAGGCCATCCGACTTATTAACTTGTACGAAATTCTTTCTTATTTCAAGGTATGACATTAAAAGAATAGGGAGTCGCGACCAGTCACGACCCATTTTCATAATTGGTCATGATGGCGCCCAACACTGTTATTAGGCCATCCGACGCGGAAGTATAATTAAGTTCTCATTTTTACCTTTACTAAAAACTAAGTATAACATATTTTTCAAAGTCAAGGCTAAAGCCAAGAGTGATAACACTGTAAAAATATAGTTATACAACCCAAAAATGAATGTCTACTAGCGTGTGTGCCAGAACCTGGTATCACAAGCTACGAGCAACTAATAGAATATATAGAAAAGAATAATATACTATCCTGCAGTCTGAATTAGGATAGACAGAACCAAAAATGCAAAGAAAGACTTCTTCGGTTGCAGATCGACATGAAAGAGAAGCATCTCACCGTAAAAGTCCCAGACGTGCTCACTGATATGCATCAGAGTGATGTCCAGAAACACCTGCCTCAAATCCTATATATTTAAGTACAGAAGTGTAGCATGAGAACATAAACAACATGTATCCCATACGTATCCCCTCTAATCTCGAAGAAGTAGAGACGAGAAGTTGACTCGATAATTACTAAGGTCAAATAATATATATAAGTATAATGTGTTCAAATCATGGAAACCACAAGTATCAATAGTTTATGGCAAGTGACATAAGTGAAGTTCTTCACTACATTGAGTTTATAAATTATCATTTTGAGATATTAGCTAAATAGAGCAAGTATAAGCTTTCCCACAATTAAACATGCGCACATAGTAACGAGACGATGACTCGAACCAACAGAAAGAAACTGTGCACTTGCCGAGGGTTGACTCGCCTATAGATGCATCTATTCAAAACGCGGTGATCAGCCCGATCTACAAATATCAGGCAATATCAAGTATACGCACAAAAGGAACATTTACAGTCAAGTATACCATACAAATGTTTGACAAGTTGTGGAAGTTGCTTTTATTTTCTTTGAAGTCTCTAACACATCCTAAATGATCTTACTAGACAATTAATATGGAGATATTTCAAATATAAGCATGATGTGTGTGGCGACCCAAAGGGGTCATCACCGTAATTTTTCCTTTCTCCGTGCTTTTGAGGCCTTGAAAACCTCTTATTTAGTTTCCTCGATTTACATGCACAGTCTCGACGCGAAGCCGAAATTTGTTTTGTGGGAATATATGAATTTTGTATTAAAAACTATGAATTTTGATAATAATATTGGCATAGTTGAATTTGGTCAACATTTTAGGTAATCGGACCCGGACCCGTAATGTGACGGTCCCGGAGGGTTCGTAGGAAACTATGGGACCCGGGCATATTCTCGGAATCAAAATCCGAGGTCCCAGGCCCGAGTACGGAATGTTTGAAAGAAATTGTTTATCTGAAAAGGATATGAAAAACTGAAATGAAAATGAGCTAGAAAATATAGGTATCAGGCTCGTATTTTGGTTCCAACACCCGGTACAAGTCTTAAATGAGTGTTAAGCTCTTTCTATGAAATTTGGTTAAAATCGGATGTCGTTTGATGTGTTTCGGAAAGAAAAAAATGAAAACATTGGAAGTTATGAGCTTTGAAATGAAAAATTATGAGTTTTGGGGGTTGATTCTTTGATTTTGATGTTCTTTAGCGATGTGATCACTCAACTAAGTTCATGGGATGTTTTTGAGGTTGTGTGTATGCTTGGGTTGGAGCCCCGAGGGCTCGGGTGAGTTTTGGATAGGCATCGGATTGCATTTCTCATGTTTTGAAAAATATCTGGTATGAGGCTTCTGCAATTTTCGCAAATGCGAAGCCAGAGATCGCAAAAGCGAATGCCCAGCTATCGCAAATGCGAAATGAGCATAGGCAGGCCAATGTTCGCAAAAGCGAACTTTTCATCGCAAATGCGAGGAAGGGGAGTTTGACCTAAGATTACAAATGCGATCAAATGTCTGCAAATGCGAACCTTCCCCAAATGGCCCAAGTTTGCAAATGCGAACTAGAATCTCGCAAATCCCAAGACTGTTGGGTTTGCAATTGCGAACCTAGCTTCTCAATTGCGATACCTGCATCTGCATATTTCATACTTAGACGATTTTAAAGCTCATTTTTCATATTTTCAAAAGCCAAACACCCATTGGCGATTGCTCACGAACTCTCTCTTCTCCAAATCATTTGTAAGTCAACTTCTACTCAACTTCTTCAATCTTAAACATCATTTATCATGATTTCATTTTAAAAATTAAGGTTTTCCATGGGTAAAAATGGGGATTTGGGGTAGAACCTAGGTTTTCTTAAAATTGGGGATTTGGACATCAATTTGAGGTTCGATTTCAAAACAAAATATAGATATGAACTCGTGGGGGAATGATTAACCCGGTTTTGGTTTGAACCTCGGGTTTTGACCACGTGGGCTCGGGGGCATTTTGAGAATTTTTGGGTAAAACTTTGGGAAATTCATTATTATTCATTCCAATTGATTTAACTAGCATTTGTTGATACATTTGAGTAAATTGTGACTAGATATTGTTGTTTCGGAGTTGGATTCTAGAGGAAAAGCGGTGTTAGAGGCTTGATTGCTATTTTCGTACCGAGGTAAGTGTTTGTTCTAACTTTGGCTTGAGGGAATATGATTAGCAAATTACTTGCTACATGTTAAGTTTGGAGTCGGGTATAGGCATGGTGACGGTTACCTATGCACCTGAGTCTAGAATGACCGTGGGTCTTAATTGACTTTATTTCGAATAATATGACATGGTTTCTTGATTGAATTGATTTAGTTCACATGATATGCACGGTTGAGGACAAATAGTGATTTTTGTGAAATTTTGGAGCATTGGCTTGACTTAGAACTTGTTGGCAGCTAAGTGTTTAAAAGCGAGAGTACTGTGATCATTCCCTTGCTGGGATTTAGGCATTTGGTGAATTCTCCCTTGCGGGGATATTTGAGCTATTAGTTGTACCCTTGCCTGGATTCATCTATTGTTTGCGTTCCCCTTGCTGGGGTTACTATTATGGTTTTGTTTATACCCTCACCCTATTGTTTGTGATTATTGCCTGGGTGAGGCTGAGTGATAAAGCACAATGGGTGATGTCGTGTAACCATGGATTTACCTTATACCATTGATTGGGTGAGGAAGAGTGATAAAGCACGATGGATGATGCCGTGTAACAACTGATTTACTCTATATTATTGCCTTGGTGAGGATGAGCGATAAAGCATGAGGGGTGATGCCGTGTAATCATGGATTTACTTTATGCCATTGATTGGGTGAGGAAGAGTGATAAAGTATGATGAGTGATGCCATGCACTTCAATTGATTATTTTGGTGAGAACGAGAGTAAAAGCACGATGGGCGGTGCCGTGCAACTGTTGATTATTCTGCTTCTGTGGATTGTTGTTGTTGTTGTACAGTTTCATTTTCTTTTTAACTATTGGTTTTATATATGAACAGCTTCACCCCTATAGCATGGTCCCCTCCCTCTTAATTGTCTAAATTTCAGAATCCTTTCCTAATGCCTATATATGCTGAAATGCACAGGTTTGTGTGGTAGTCCTGTCTAGCTTCGTCACTACTTCGCCGGGGTTAGGCCATGCACTTACCAGCACATGGGGTCAGTTGTGCTGATTTTTCACTCTGCGCTCTTTTGCGCAAATACATGACTCGATCAGCAGTAGCAGCAACAACGCAGGTGTTTGCATTCAGATCTGGGAGATACCGAGGTAGCTTGTAGGCGTCCGCAGGCCTGTCATCCTCTCAATCCTTACTTTATCATGTTGTCCCATGTATTCGGGACGAACATTATATGTATTTTTTCAGACCCTAGTTTCAGTATTCTATAGTAGTCTGTGAGTGGTGACACCAGTTTCTGGGTAGAAGTGTAAGTTGGAGTTACGCATTTGAGTTTCCAGTAATCAAGTATTTTAAAGTCTTCTGCTTTTTTTTTTATAAATATTTCCGGAATTTTTATGGTTTTGAATAAAATCGATGATGTGTCATTAAATGTTCTGCTCGCCTATCTCCGATAGTAGGAACCATCATGACTCCCGATCTTGAAAAATTCGATTTGTGACAATGTGGGTCCTAAACTACCCAGATAATCAACATTGCTATACACGTACTCTCGTCACTTAGTGTGTATGTTGCTCCCGCATTTAGCAATAATTATTTGTTCATTAATCCTATGGGGACAATCCCTTTTTACAAGGAGATAAAGGAGACTCACCTCGCTCCAAAGTGCACTTCCAAGTTCCGAGAATGAGCCCAAGTCTTTAATTCGAAGACGAACAATCTAAAATTAATCAAACGAAGTAAGAACTAGTCAATAAAGGCTCACAAGGTTGAATTCTAACTATTTAAGTGATTTCCCAACCTTTCCCATACGTTTCCTAAACATGTGCCCGGATTCTGAGATTTTTCGAAGGAAGTTGTTCTCTATCACCTAAGGATCACAAATATATGATTTCAAGTTCATTACATGGAAAATTACATGATTAAATCTTAGTTTTTATTAAACCCTAGGTCTAGCTCCAACCCCTTGATTTTGCTTAATTTTTAGTGTTTAATCTACGAAATATTTATGTATTTGAACTAAAAGTGAGTGGGGATTACTTTCCTTGCAATGTTATGTTGAAACCCCCTCCTTAGAATCATCAAAATCGCCTAAGTGTTGAATGAGAAATGTTAGAAATGGCTTTGGGTTCGAATTAAATGAACCCTTCTACCCAGTTGTTTCTGCTTTTGCGGTCCCGCATCGGTGGAATGAGAGGCGCTTCTACGGAACTAGGAAGGCTGGACCGGACCGCTTCTGCGGTCCAGGGGTCGCAGAGGAGAAACCGTTTCTGCGGTCGCTGAGCTATTTCTGCGGTTTCCCAGGCCTGGCCCCTTCTCGCTTTTGCGGTTCGTCGACCGCTCCTGCG
Organism: Nicotiana benthamiana; assembly: GCA_034376525.1. NCBI lineage: Eukaryota > Viridiplantae > Streptophyta > Magnoliopsida > Solanales > Solanaceae > Nicotiana > Nicotiana benthamiana. The sequence goes on from CM067334.1 coordinate 133,029,484, forward strand.
GTCCATGAGCCGCAGAAGCGGTCATGACAGAAGCAACAACCTATGGTTCTTCAAGTTCTAACTTCACTCGAACCTCGACCATTTGACGCTCGGGGCTCCTGAGCCCCGCCTGAACATACCGACAAGTCTTAAATCCCGAGGCAGACCTACTGAAACCCTCGAAACACTAAAAACAACGCTAAATCGAGGAATCAACCCCAAAACTAAATGAATCAAATCATTAAATCTTCAAGTTCTAAATTTCCTTATAACGGGTCAAACGCCCTTAATCTACTTTGATTAACACCAAATTTTTCGGTTAAGTCTTAACTGATATTTTGGACCTTTACCAAGTTTTGGAGCTACAGACCGAGCCCGATACTTAGGAAATCAATGATTACTTAGTTTATTTAGTTCCTTAAAACTTCAAGTTAACAATTTCACAGAAAAATTCATTATTCGGGCTAGGGACCTCAAAATTTGATTCTGGGCATACGCCCACGTCCCATATTTTCCCACGGACCCTCCGGGATCATGAAGTCACGAATCCGGGTCCATTTGTCAAGAAAGTTAACCGAAGTCAAACTTGGCCATTTTAGGAAAACCTAAAGACGCAAATGGACATATTATTTATCAAAGCTCTTCTAACTTCCGAGCCACTTGTCCCCCTAGTTATAAATTAGTTAAAGCATGTGCGGGAAGTTTTATTTAAGGGAACATGGTTCTAAAATGCAAAATGACCAGTCGGGTCGTTACATTCTCCACTTCTTAATCAAATGTTTTCCCTTCAACGGACATAGAAAAGTACCTAGACTGCTGAATAGGTGGGGATATCGGATCCACATGTCCTCCTTGGACTCCCAAGTCGCCTCATTAACTGGTTGGCCCTTACACTGGACTCTTACTACAGAAATCCTCTTGGACCTCAACTAGCGGCCTTATCTGTCAACAATGGCAACTTGCTCCTTCTTGTAGCCCAAACTCTCATGTAACTGAACGGTAATGAAATCCAACACGTGTAAATAGTCGGTATGATACTTCCGAAGCATCGATACATGGAAAACTGGATGAACTCCAGATAAACTGGGGAGGGGGGGGGGGGTAAAGCGAGCTCATAGGCAACCTCTCCAACTCGCCTCAACACTTCAAAGGGGCCAATAAACCTTGGGCTTAGCTTTCCCTTCTTCCCAATCCTCATAATGCCCTTTATTGGTGAGACTTTCAAGAGAACCTTCCCGCCAATCGTGAATGATACAACACATACCTTCTGATCTGCGTAATGGTTCTGCTTGGACTCAATGGTGCGGAGCCTCTCCTGAATCAACTTTACCTTATCCAAGGCATCCTGTACCAAATCTATACCAAGTAACTTAGCCTCACCAGGGCCAAACCACCTGATAGGAGAACGACAATGCCGACCGAACAATTGCTCATACAAGGCCATCTCTATGCTGGACTGGTAGCTATTATTGTATGCAAGCTCCGCCATGGGCAAGAACTGATCCCACTGCCCTCCAAAGTCAACCACACATGCCCTAAGCATATCCTCTAAAATCAGAATTGTCTGCTCTGACTGCCCGCCAATATGAGGATGGAATGCCATTCTAAGCTCTACACGGGTCCCCAACTCACTCTGAATAGCTCTCCAGAAATGGGAAATGAACCGAGGGCCTCTGTTTGACATGATGAAAACCGGTACAGTGTGCAACCTGACTATCTCCCGAATGGAAATCTGAGCATATCTCTCTGCTGTATAAGTTAGTCGCCACTGGAATGAAGTAGTCAGACTTGGTCAACCTATGCATAATAACCCACACGGAATCAACCTTTTGCAAAGTCCACGCCAACCCAACCATAAAATCCATTGTGATGCGCTCACACTTTTGTTCCGTAGTGGGCATCCCTTGAAGTAGGCCACCTGGCCTCTGGTGTTCATACTTGACATGCTAGCAATTCAAACTTTTAGTTATATACTCTATAATGTCCTTCTTCATCCTCCGCCATCAATAATGCTGTGTCTAGTCACGATACATCTTTGTGGCACCCGGATGAATGGAGTACCTCGAACTGTGGGCCTCATCTAGAATCCTCTCTCTCAAGCCATAAAAATTAGGAACAAATACATGGCTCTAAAGCCGTAACACACCATCCTCAGATAACTGCCAATTGTGTATCATCGAACTCTGGGGCCTTAATCTTCCCAATAACGAAGATTGAGAAACCACACATGCTATAACTCGGCTGGGCTCCGAAATGTCCAATCTCACAAGTCTGTTAGCTAAAGATTGGACGTCCAAAGCTAATGGTCTCATCTCAACAGAAATGAATGCCAAGCTGCCCATACTCTCCGCCTTTATGCTCAAGGCACCGTGACCACATTCGACTTACCTGGATGATAAAGAATGGTAATGTCATAATCCTATAGTAACTCAAGCCACCTGCACTGCCTCAAATTAAGGTCCCTTTGCTTTAACAAATTCTGCAAGCTGCGATGGTCTGTATAAACCTCACATGACACTACATATAAATAATTTCTCCCTATCATAAGAGCATGAACAATCGCCGCCAACTCTAGATTGTTCACAGGGTAATTCTTCTCATGAACCTTCAGCTGACGTGAAGCATATGCAATAACTCGCCCCTCCTGCATACATCCCAAGCCGACACGAGAAGCATCACAATATACCGTATACATCCCTAAACTAGAAGGCAATACAAGAACTGGTGCCGTGGTCAAAGCCGTCTTGAGTTTCTTGAAGCTCTCCTCACAATCATCGGACCAACAGAATGGAGCACCCTTTTGGGTCAATCTGGTCAGAGGTGATGCAACAGATGAGAAGCCCTGCACAAATCGCCGGTAGTAACATGCTAACCCCAAGAATCTCCTGATCTCGATCACTAAAGTAGGATGTGGCCAAATCTGAACTGCCTCAATATTCTTGGGATCCACTTTAATACCTTCTGCTGACTCTACATCCCCCAAGAATGCCACTGACTCTAGCCAAAACTCACACTTAGAGAACTTAGTATAAAGCTGTTGCTCTCGCAAGGTTTGAAGCACTACTCGCAAATGCTGCTCATGCTCCCCCATGCTACGTGAGTATATCAAGGTGTCGTCAATGAAGATGATGATAAAAGAACCAATATAAGGCCTGAACACCCTATTCATCAAGTCCATAAATGCCGCTGGGGAATTAGTCAAGCCAAAGGACATCACCAGAAACTCATAGTGGCCATATCTAGTCCTGAATGCATTCTTCAGAACATCTGAACCACGAATCTTCAGATGATGAGACCCTGACCTCAAGTCAATATGAGAGAACACCCTAGCACTCTGAAGCTGTTCAAATAAATCATCAATACACGGTAATATATACTTGATCTTGATGGTGACTTTATTCAGCTGTTGGTAATCGATGCACATCCGTATGGTCCCATCATTCTTCTTCACGAATAATACTAGTGCGCCCCAAGGCGATGCACTAGGCCTAACAAACCCCTTTGCTAACAACTCCTCCAACTGCTCCTTCAGCTCTTTCAACTCCTTAGGATCCATACAGTACGGTGGGATAGATATAGCCTGAGTTCCTTGGGCCAAGTCATTAGAAAAACCAATATCACGATCTGGGGGCATGCCAGGAAGCTCCGAAGGAAAAACATCGGCTAACTCCAAGACTACTAGCACTGAATCAATCGTCGGAGACTCCACGGTGGTGTCTCGCATATAAAATAAATAAGCCAAACACCATTTCTAATCCATGCCCTGAGCCTTTAGGAAAAAAATAACCCTCCTAGGTGTATTAATCGTGGAACCCTTCCACTCCAATCTCGGAAACCCTGGCATTGCTAGTGAAACAGTCTTGGCATGGCAATCTAGAACGACGTGATATGGAGATAACCAATCCATGCCTAGGATAACCTCAAAATCGATCATATCGAGAAACAGAAGATCTGCATTAGTCTCAAAACCAGAGAAAGTAACCACAGACGACTGGTAGATCCGGTCCACAACCACTAAATCAACAACATAAGTGAACACATGAACAAAACATCCAAAGACTCAGGAGAAGTGACCAGGAATCGAGAAATAGAGATGACACATATGAATAAGTAGATCCTTGATCAAATAATACTGAAGCACCCCTACCGCTGACGGGGATAATATATGTGATGACGACATCTGAGGCCAATGCATCTGGCCTGGCTGGAAGAGCATAGGATCTAGCTGGAGCGCCATCTGGCTGGCCTCCACCTGACTGAGCATTAGCAGGCTGACCTCTACCCATCTGACCTCCACCTCTGGGACGGCCTCTACTAGTCTTTCCTCCACCTCTAAGTTGCTGGGCAGCTGGTGCTGGAGTCATGGGCTGCTGCCCCTGCTGCACTGCCTTACCCTAAGCATGGGGCAAGATCTCCTCATGTGACTGGGGTCTCCGCACTCAAATCAACACAGTGCGGTGACTTGCTGCCTTGATGATTGTCCCTGATAACTCATATATCCCAGGGGAGGAGCCTGGATAGCTAGTGGACGATATGAACTCTTTGGCATAGCACTAAAGTAGGAACCACAAGAACCCTGAGGACCTGAATACCCACTGGAGGAACCTTGAATAGCTAGCGGCCGGTAGGAACTCTCTGGCATGGCACTAAAATAAGGGCGTGCTGGAGCACCCCAAGCGGGAGGTGGTGGTGCTGAATATGGGGGCCTACTGGGCTGACCCCTCCCATACTGACCTCTGCCCCTAGCTGGGGAACCTCTGAACTCCCAAAGAATCTGGCTCTCTTTTCCTGCTGTATCTGCTCTCTACCCCTCTGGCGACACCCCTCAATCCGGCGAGCAATATCGACCACAAGCTGACACTCTGTACCCATCTCCACCTCTCGGGCCATACCTGATCGAATACTAGGTTGCAACCCGGCGACAAACTTCCACACTCTCTCTGCATCTGTAGGGAGCATCATACGTGCATGGCGGAATAACTCAAAACATCTCACCTCATAGTCAGTAATAGATATCTGACCATTCTCAAGGCGCTCAAACTGATATCGCAGCTCTTCCCTCTCAGAGGGAGGAATATACCTGCCCAAGAAAAACTATACGAACTGACCCCAGGTGATGAGAGGAGAACCGGCGGGCCTACAAAGAACATAGGACTGCCACTATCAACAGGCTCTACCCTCAAGCTGAAAAGTGGTGAAGTCGACCTTATGCAAATCCAATATCCTCAAAGCATGCAATCTATCCCTTCACATGTCGATGAAGTCTTAAGAATCCTCATGACGCTCACGCCTGAAGACTGGAGGGTAAAGTCTTGTCCATCTCTTTAGTAACTTCTGTGGATCCCAATCCACAGCTAGCCTGGGATAAGGTCCCACAAAAGTAACTGGTTGAACCCCATCTACGGGTAGTACACTCGGAGTCTGATAAACTGTGGCTATATGACATGGAGCACGGGCAGTAGGAGTCTGTGCTCCCCCTCCTACTTGTGAGGTAGTTGGATCCGCTTGAAATAAACTAGCGCGAATTATAGTATCCAGAGAAATACTTCTTCGGTTGCAAATCGGCATGAAAGAGAAGCAGCTCACCGTAGAAGTCCTAGACGTGCTCACTGATATGCACCAGAGTGATGTCAAGATCCACCTGCCTCAAATCCTGTACATTTAAGTACAAAATTGTAGTATGAGTACATAAACAACATGTACCCCGTAAGTATGCTATCTAATCTCGAAGAATTAGAGACGAGAAGTCGACTCGATACTTACTAAGGTCAAATAATATATATAAGTATAATGTGTTCAAATCATGGAAACTACAAGTATAAAAAATTTATTGTAAGTGACATATGTCAAGTTCTTCACTACATTGAGTTTATAATTTATCATTTTGAGATAATAGCAAAATAGAGCAAATATAAGCTTTCCCATAATTAAACATGCGCACATAGTACCGAGGCGACGACCCGAACTAACATAAAGAAACTGTGCACTTGCCGAGGGTCGACTACGTGCCTATAGATGCATCTATTCATATCAAGGAGATCGTCCCGATCCACAAATATCAGGCAATATCAAGAATACGCACAAAAGGCACCTTTACAGTCAAGTATACCATACAATGTTCAACAAGTTGTACAAGTTGCTTTATTTTTATTTCAAGTCTCGAACACATCCTAAATTGATCTCACTAAACAATTATATGGAGAATTTTCATATATAAGCATGATGTGGGTCCTAAACTACCCGGATAATCATTATTGTAGTAGCTACGCACGGACTCTCGTCACTTGGTGTGTACGTTGCTCCCGCATTTAGCAATAATTATTTGTTCATTAATCCTGTGGGGACAATTGCCTCTGACAAGGTTAGAAAGGAGACTCACCTCACTCCAAAGTGCACTTCCATGTTCCAAGAATGAGCCAAAGTATTTATTTTGATGCCGAACAATCTCAAATTAATCAAACAAAATAAGAACTAGTCAATAAAGGCTCACAAGGTTGAATTCTAACTATTTAAGTGATTTCCCAACCTTTCCCATAAGTTTCCTAAATTACGACCCCGAGCCCACGTGCCCGGATTTCGAGATTTTTTGAAGGAAGTTTTTCTCAATCACCTCTGGATAAAAAATATATGATTTCTAGTTCATTACATTGAAAATTACATGATTAAATCTTAGTTTTTATTAAACCCTAGGTCTAGCTCCAACCCCTTGATTTTACTTAATTTTTAGTGTTAAATCTACCTAATGTTTATGTATTTGAACTAAAAAAGAGTGGAGATTACTTACCTTGCATTGTTATGTTGGAACCCCCTCTTTGGAATCACCAAAATTGCTTAAGTGTTGGATGAGAAATGATAGAAATGGCTTTGGGTTCGAATTAAATGAACCCTTCTGCCCAGCTATTTCCGTTTTTGTGGTCAAGGGGACCGCTTATGTGGTCCCGCATTGGTGAAACGGGACCGCTTTTATGGAACTAGGAAGGCTGGGCCGGACCGCTTATGCGGTCCAGGGGTTGCAGAGGCGAAATCACTTCTGCGGTCTCTAGGCCGTTTATGCCGTTTCCTAGGCATGGGCCCTTTTCGCTTCTGCGGTTTGTCGACCGCTCATGCGGTCTCGCTTCTGCAGTCCAAGAGCCGCAAAGGCGGTCATGACAGAAGCAACAACCTATGGTTCTTCTTTAAGTTATAACTTCACTTGAACATCGACCATTTGATGCTCGGGGCTCCTGAGCCCCGCCCGAACATACCGACAAGTATGAAATCACGAGACGGACCTACTCAAACCCTCGAAAAACTAAAAAAAATGCTAAATCGAGGAATCAAACCCAAAGCCAAATGAATCAAATCATTAAATCTTCAAGTTCTAAATTTCCTTCTAACGGGTCAAAACGCCCTTAAACTACTCGGATTGGCACCAAATTTTACAGGCAAGTCTTAACTGATATTTCAGACCTGCACCAAGTTTCAAAACTAAAATCCAAACTCGATACCTAGGAAATAAATGATTACTTAGTTTATTTAATTTCTTAAAACATCATGTTAACAATTTCATAGAAAATTTTATTACTCGGGCTAGGGACCTCAGAATTCGATTCCGTGCATACGCCCAAGTCCATATTTTCCCACGGACCCTCTGGGATCGTCAAATCATGAATCTTGGTCCGTCTTCGAAGAAAGTTGACCGAGTCAAACTTGGACTTTTTAGAAAAACTTAAAAAAGCAAATAGACATATTCTTGCTCAAAACTCTTCTAACTTCCGCGCCACCTGTCCCCGCAAGTCATAAATTAGTTAAAGTAAGCGCGGGAAGTTTTATTTAAGGGAACAGGGTTCTAAAACACAAAATGACCATTCGAGTCGTTGCATTCTCCACTTCTTAAACAAATGTTTGTCCTCGAAGGGATATAGAAAAGCACCTTGACTACTGAATAGGTGGGGATATCGGCTCCGCATGTAATCCTCGGACTCCTAGGTTGCCTCCTTAGCCGGTTGGCCCCTCCACTGGACTATTACTGCAGAAATACTCTTGGACCTCAACTGGCGGTCCTGTATATCAACAATGGCAACTGGCTCTACCTTGTAGCCCAAGCTCTCATCTAACTGAATGGTACTGAAATCCAACATGTGTGAATTGTTGGCTTGATACTTCCGAAGCATTGATACATGGAAACTTGGATGAACTCTTAATAAACTGGGGGGGGGGGGTAAAGGAAGCTCATTGGCAACCTCTCCAACTCATCTCAACACCTCAAAGGGGCCTATAAACCTTGTTCTTAGCTTGCCTTCCTCTCAAACCTCATAATGCCCTTTATTGGCGAGACTTTCAAGGGAACATTCTTGCCAATCGTGAATGAAACATCACGTGCCTTCTGATCTGCGTAACTCTTCTGCCTGGACTGAGATGTGTGGAGCCTCTCCTGAATCAACTTTACCTTATCTAAGGAATCCTATATAAAATCTATACCAAGTAACTTAGCCTCACCAGGCTCAAACCACCCGATAGGAGAATGACAACACCGACCATGCGATGCCTCATATAGGGCCATCTCTATGCTGGACTGAAAGCTATTATTATATGCAAACTCCGCCATGGGCAAAGATTCCAAACCTTTCCCATAAGTTTCCTAAATTCTGAACCCGGGCCCACGTGCCCGAATTCCTAGACTTTTTGAAGGAAGTTGTTCTCTATCACCTAATTATCAGAAATATATGATTTCTAGTTCATTACATGACAAATTATATGATTAAATCATAATTTTTGTTAAATCCTAGGTCTAGCTCCAACCCCTTGATTTTACTTAATTTTTAGTGTTAAATCTATCTAATGTTTATGCATTTGAACTAAAAGTGAGTGCGGATCACTTACCTTGCAATGTTATGTTGAAACCCCTCTTTGGAATTACCAAAATCGCCTATGTGTTGGATGAGAAATGATAGAAATAGCTTTGGTTTTGAATTAAATGAACCCTTCTGCCCAGCTATTTCATCTTCTGCGGTTAAGGAGACAGCTTCTGCAGTCCCGCATCGGCAGAATGGGGGCTGCTTATGCGGAACTAGGAAGGCTGGGCCGGACAGCTTATGCGGTCTAGGGGTCGTTGAGGCAAAACTGCTTTTGTGGTCACTGGGCCGCTTCTGCGATTTCAAAGGCCTGGCCCCTTTTTTCTTCTACGATTTGTAGACCATTCCTGCGGTCTTTGCTTCTGAAGTCCAAGAGCCACATAAGCGGTTATGATAGAAGCAACTACCTATGGTTCTACTTCAAGCTCTAACTTCACTCGAACCTCGACCATTTGACGCTCGAAGCTCCCAAGCCCCGCCCGAACATACCGAAAAGTCTAAAATCACGAGGAAAACCTACTCGAACCCTCGAAACAATCAAAACAACCTAAATCGAGGAATCATACCCAAAACCAAATGAATCAAATCATTGAATCTTGAAGTTCTAAATTTTCTTCTAACGGGTCAAAAATGCCCTTAAACTACTCGGATTGACACCAAATTTTATGGGTAAGTCTTAACTGATATTTTGGACTTGTACCGAGTTTCAGAACTAAAATCCGAGCCCGATACCTATGTAACCAAAGATTACTTAGTTTAATTAATTCCATGAAGCTTCAAGTTAACAATTTCAGAGAAAAATTAATTACTCGGGCTAGAGACCTCAGAATTCGAATCCGGGCGTACGCCCAAGTCCCATATTTTCCCACGGACCCTCAGGGATTGTCAAATCACAAATCCGGATCTGTTTGCAAAGAAAGGTAACTGAAGTCAAACTTGGCCTTTTTAGGAAAACTCAAAGAAGCAAATGGACATATTCTTGCTCAAAACTCCTCTAACTTCGGAGCCACCCGTCCCCGCAAGTCATAAACTAGTTAATGCAAGCAAGAGAAATTTTATTAAAGGGAACGGGTTTCTGAAATGCAGAACGACCAGTTGGGTCGTTACATTCTCCACCTCTTAAACAAATGTTTGTCCTCAAACGAACATAAAAAAGTACCTGGACTGCTGAATAGGTGGGGATATCGGCTCCGCATGTCCTTCTCGGACTCCCAGGTCGCCTCCTTAACCGGTTGGCCCCTCCACTAGACTCTTACCATAGAAATCCTGTTGGACCTCAACTGGCGGTCATGTCTATCAATAATGGCAACTGGCTCCTCCACGTAGACCAAGCTCTCATCTAACTGAATGGTACTGAAATCCAAAACGTGTGAATAGTCGACATGATACTTTCGAAGCATCGATACATTGAAAACTGGATGAACTCCTAATAAGCTAGGGGGAGGGGGTTAAAGCAAACTCATAGGCAACCTCTCCAACTCGCCTCAGCACCTCAAAGACCTTGGGCTTAGCTTGCCCTTCATCCCAAATATCATAATGCCCTTTATTGGCGATACTTTCAAGAAAACCTTCTTGCCAATCGTGAATGATACAACAAGTGCCTTCTGATATGCGTAACTCTTCTGCCTTGACTGAGCTGTGCAGAGCCTCTCGTGAATCTACTTTACCTTATCCAAGGCATCCTGTACAAAATTTGTACCAAGTAACTTAGCCTCACCAGGCTCAAACCACCCGATAGGAGAATGACAACGTCGACCATATAATGTCTCATACAGGGCCATCATCCTCTACCCAAGATTTAGTGTCACAGTACTCACGGACTACTATAAAATACTACAATTAAGAGTCTGAAAGAATATACATAAGGAATATGTTTCGATACAATGAAAACAAACAGAAATGATAAAGAAGAGACTAAGGGCCCGCGCACCCCAGCGCACTACCTAGGAGTCTCTGGACTGAAGGCACGCTCCCAATCTACTGCTGCGGTCCGTAAGCTATCTCTTGACTTGTGCACAAAAGGAACAGAAGTGTAGTATTATCACAACCGGCCCCATGTGCTGGTAAGTGCCTGGCCTAACCCCGGCGAGGTAGTGACAAGGCTAGACCAGGCCCACCACAATTAATCGTACAAATATATGTGCAACAACGGAATGATATACAAAAATTTAAACAGATAATAGGGGGGCACATGTTGTGGGGTGTAAAAATTTATATATGAGACCACTAATAAAGAGATGGAAATTGAATAGTTAACATCAATGAAAAAGAGCAATTAGTCCACCACTGCACGACACCAACCTTCGTGCTTTTACTCTCAATTCTCACCAAACTGTCAAACATAAAAGCACAACATCATCCTTCGTACTTTTACTCTCAATTCTCACCAAACTGTCAAACATAAATGCGCAGCATCACCCTTCGTGCTTTTCCTCACATAACTCTCACATTAAGTCATGGAAAGACCCTTCGTGCTTCAATAATAAAAAATATAGCACGGAAAGACCCTTCGTGCATAATCATCAAAACATGGCACGGAAAGACCCTTCATGCATAATCTCTCTTCCTCACCCAATCAACGGCCACAACCAATCGGGGAAGGGAATATACAACAAGATTAAACCTCCCGGCAAGGGAGAACAAATCAACAGTAAGTCCCACCAAGGGAAAACGAATCAACAATAAGTCCTGGAAAGGGAAACATACCACACTTCCTTCTTTAACTCATTTGCTTCTCAACTATCACTTCATAATTCATTTAACAAGTAATTAACTAAATTGTTTCACCTCTTTCGAATTTAAAAGTAACTACGACTCACGTTCATGCTAGACTCGGGCGCATAGGTAACCGTTACCATACCTATACACCGACTCCACATAGCACATAGAAAATATTGTCCTAATCCTATTCCCTCAAGCCAAAGTTAGAACAAACACTTACCTCGAAAGCTCCAAACTCAATTCACGCCTCTAGGATAGCATTACCCCTCGAATTCGCCATAAAACAGTCGAATCTAATCACAATTTACTCGAATGTATCAACAAATGCTAGTTAAATCAATTTTAATGCATAAGAATGAATTTCCCAAAGTTTTACCCAAAAATTCCCAAAATACCCCTGGGCCCACATGGTCAAAACCCGAGGTTTGAACCAAAACCGGGTTACCCATTTCCTCACGAGTTCATATATATGATTTATTTTAAAATCGGACCTCGAATTGAGGTCCAAATCCCCAAATCTTAAGAAAACCCAGGTCTACCCCAAATCCCCATTTTTACCCATTGAAAGCTTTGATTTTAAGATGACATCATGATAAAAGATGTTAAAGATTGAAGAAATTAGTTATTCGTTGAGTTACCAATGATTTGAAGAAGAGGGAGTTCGTGGAAAAATCGCCAGAGGTGTTTGGGTTTTGAAAAATGTGCAAATGAGCTTAAAAAAATCGTTTAAGCCTGAATATACAGGTGTAGGCATCACAATTGCGCAGATTTGTTCGCAATTGCAAACTCAGCAGGCTTGGGAAATGCCAGATTTTAGTTCTTAATTGCGAACTATGAAGGGTTCTACAAAGTTCGCATTTGCAAACAAATATTCGCATTTGCGAACTCTAGGCTACAAAGGGGAGTTTCGCAAATGCGAACATTTGTTCGCAAATGCGAACTCCGGGCTACAAAGAGGGGTTTCACAAATGCGAACATTTGTTCGAAAATGCAAACTCTGGTCTACAAAGGGGAGTTTCGCAAATGCGAACTCTGGGCTACAAAGGGGGACTTCGCATTTGCGAACACTGCAGGTCAGACATACTAGCAGATTTCAAATATGCCAAAATGAACTCGCAGCCTATCCAAAACTCACTCGAGCCCTCGGGGCTCCAACCGAAACATGCACACAATCCCAAAAATATCCTACGGACTTACTCGTGCGATAAAATTGCCAAAATAACATCATTTACGTAGAATATAACTCAAAACACATGATTTCTACCAACGTTCCATAAAACTCTTATATCTCATTTTCAAGTTCGAGACACGTCAAAAGACGTCTGTTTTCAGCCAAACTTTACAGAAAGCGCTTAACGTTCATTTAAGACCCGTAACGGGTTTCAGAAAAAAAATACGATCCTCATACCATCACTTTCTCACTCATTTTCATTTCAATTTCTCATATCAATTTCAAATAAACAATTTCTTTCAAAAATTCTGTACTCAGGTCTGGGACCTCATGTTTTGACTCCGGGAATACGCCCGCATCCCTTATTTACCTACAGACCCTCTAGGACCGTCACATCACGGGTTCGGGTCCGTTTACATGTTGAACAAAGTCAATTATATCAATATTATTATTAAAATTCATAGTTTTTAACACAAAGTTCATATATTTCCACATAAAAACTTTCCGGCTTCGCGCTCGGACTGCACATGCAAATTGAGGCGACCAAATAAGAGATTTTCAAGGCCTCGAAAGCACGGTGAAAGGGATAATTACAGTGATGACCCATTGGGTCATCACACTTATAAATCGTTTGCCTAATGATAGATAGATATGCAGAATTCAGCAAGTCCTATAGACATGTTATCTATATGATATGCAGCGTTATGAAATGCAGAACCTATAGACATGTTCTATAGTTAATATGAAATACATAACTTATAAACATGATTTCTATATGAAAATGCAGAACCTATAAACATGATTTCTATATGTAAATACAGAACTTATAAACATGATTGCAGAAGTATAATAAATACCTATGAACATGATATCTACCCCTTTGCATGCATGATTTGCCCTCTTATTTTCACTAAAACACCATAAATTATTACAAATTATTACAGCCCGGAATGAATAAGACAAAGAAAATTAAAATTACATCAGAAATCTAATAATCCCAACTAAGGAGAGCCCGATTAGAACTTATGCCGTAAGCATGAAGTAAACAGACTTCAAATATCAAATTTCCAAAGAATTTCTCTTATTTGGGATATTTCAGAGTTCCCTAAGAGTTTTAAATGGACCCCAGATAGTGCTTACACCCAAATACATTGCAGAATTGAGTTATAGTGCAGTGTGGAATGGCCAACCCTCAAATGACTAAGTTCAGAGGGAATTCAAGGTCCCAAAGCAAGGCTCATAGGAGGGGGAAGAACTTAGAATCTAAGAGAGAGCGCAAATGTATAAAGGAGATTTTGGGGAAAGCCAAGACAGGCTGGTGGTCATACCCAGCAATTAGAAGTGATGGCACACCCCAACCAGCCTGTTAACCACATTGTTTGGGAGTTAGGATCCCTTAAAGGATCAAGTCCAGACATGAGAAACAATTTAGATGTTGCCATGCTCTGAATTTTAACTCAAGCACATAGAAGGGAATAGGGGTACATGGATTCAAAACATAAATAGATGCAAAAGAATAGCATACATATTTAACAATGAGCATAGACAACAAAGTAGACATGATTGTTGAAGCTGTAAAATGGACACATTGGGATGAGGCTGAAAATTAAATTAGAACATACCAGTTTTAAGGAAACAAGAAAGAAAGCAGTAGTCTTGTAAAGCCAAATTGCGAGCAAATAGTCAGAAGATCTTAGAAGAGAGCTATGAGATTATGTGTGTAAAAGTGTTGAATTGAGAGCGCGTTTTAAGTGTAGAAAGGTCGTGCCCTTTATAGTGCAGAAAGCAAGTAGAAATAGGTAAGAAAATAGTTTGGAAATCAATTACATAAGGTCTCGCTTTGATTAAGGGATTCTTATTTCAAACGGGCAAAATAATTAAGGAAATGGGTCAATCAAACACTTATCCAAAGCAGTACAAGAGTGATAAATACATAAAGGTCTATTTAAGGACAAGGTTTGACATCACACGGTTTGTGCAAGTAAGGAAAGGGAATCAGTTAACAACCAAGAAATCAAAATTGCAGGCTTTGTACGAATGAACCGTTCAGAAAAAGTGAGGAAAGGTTTTACTTAAGGAAAATCAGTAACAATCAATCAAACCTAAAAAAATGATTTCGAACCAATCATAGTTGGAAAGCCTTTTGAAGAAAGGTTCAACACACATATTAAAGCATATAGAGATGCTTAATCAAGAAAGAACTGTCAATAATCAGAAGACCGTAGCATAGAAGAGTTCAGAGTCATAAACAAAGAGCTTCAAATTCAGTACATAGATTAGAATTAGTTTGAGAGAGTCCAGGGTTCAAAAATATATCCATTGTCTAAACACAAGGTCAACCTCATCAAAACCACCAAATTCTAATGTTTCTAAGTCGAATAAGATATAGAGATGAAGTGCCACGTAATTGAAATAGGCTCAGATATCTCTTTTAGAGACTCATGAAAAGCAAACATATAAAATAGCAGGTTCAAAGCAAATAGAATGTAGAAACTGATTTGAATCATAGTGAGGGCAGAAGGAACGCATTTTAAGAAAAACTTGGAGATTAAACAAGTTCAGAAGAGAAAAAGAGGTTGCATGAAACTTAAGAAAATAGTAGAGGAAACACGTTTAAAGGGAACCTAAACAAAGTCTAGTAGAAGGCAAACAAAGAACTAAAACTTAGCAGAAAATACAGTAGAAGAACATAAGGGTATCAGAAAAGCCTAGTAAAAGGAAATATAAGGAAACATAGGAAGATAAATATTTGAGAGCATGATATGGAAATCTAGTAGAAGAAAGAACATATCACAGTAGAAGAACATGCATGATGAAGGCAAACATAAGAACACAAATAGAAGAACATGCGAGGTAGAAACAGAAAACACATAGACAAATACACACAAAGAAAAGAAGAAGAAGAAGAGTCAAGAAACATTTTGAAACTTTTTAAAAACCCTATGTCGGAAAGAAGTAATTTTTGAAAGAAACAATTGGGGAAAACATTTCAAAACTCAAGTAGAACACAAATATAGGACATATTTAAGAAAATTTAGAGAATCCCTCGAGTAGTTAGGGATCCGGAGGAACCCTAGATGTAGAAAGGCTTGGAAAGGTCCGATATTGAGTCGGATGAGTCAGAACCAGGCTCGAAATGCTTTGGATATGCCGGAGTAAGGCCAGAGGGGCTGTCGATGCCCCCTTTTTTGACTACTAAAAAGAAGCGAAATCGGGTTTAAGATATTATGGACAAAACAACTCTTACCCTCGTTTGGGAGTTGGGTATTGGAAGTTGAAGAGTCGCCACCTAATGATATTAGGACACTTTTAAGAAGAAGAGAGTATTTTTGAAGTAAAACCAGAGTCCGGGTAAGGGCTTGAAATTATCTTGAGGGGAAGGTGTTGGGCACTCCTCAAAATCCACTAGTGTGGTTCCCGACCGTGCTAATTGTGACTTTAATAAGGAAAATAGACAGATAAGGCTCACATATAAAGAATTCAAGCAACTTGAGAAACTTTTGAAAAGGGAAGGGTATAAGTTAAGTAAAAGTAGAAGAGCAAATTAATTTGAAAAGCATTACTTTAAGAAAAAATGTTCAAATAAAGCAAGTAAAGAGAAAGAGGTCCTCTGTATGACTATAATATGGATCATTCGATACAATATCCCGCACATGTTCCCAAAGAGGGATCGCTTTATGATATCATCGCATCATCATCATCTCCATATTCTACCCTTCGCACCCCGTAGAGGTTATTTAAGTGTGTGGATTGGTCATGAATACTTATTGCGTGCTATTACCCGTCCCATTCTATAGATCCTAGAGGGCATTTAGGATCACTATCCCTATGAGGCAGGAACTCGGCTAAACCTCTAGGGTTAAAGGTTAAAATTCTAGACGTCATACAAGAACAAATATGATTTGCACATAAGGGGAATCATATAAGCATGTAAACAGCCCAATTATCCCTCTATAGACGAACAAATAATTAGCACGACTCAAACACATTTAAGGTCCAAGGAAGGAAGAATCTTTCGAAAAACTGGAGTTTAAACTAAAACAGAAGTTTGGAGGTTTTGCAGAAAAGTAACAGAAGGGAAAACATTCAGAACTTTCAAAGAGGCAGTAGTAGTTTAGAAAAATCTACAGATGTATTAAAAATATTTGTGAAACACAGTTTTTGGACAAGCAGAATAGAAGAACAAATATGGAAGTATTTTGAGATTGCAGAAATATAAAGAAAAACATGTCAGGTTTTGAACCTTTGAAAATTACATTATTCAGATAGCTTGAAAAAAAGTAGCCCAGTGCTGGACGAGAATACACAGTAGAAACATTTGCACATATGGTTTGAAAATAGTAGTCCAGTTCTGGATAAAGTAGGAATAACTTGCATAAGTACTAAAATAGGGTAGAAGTTTTTAAAAAATTAGACAACTTCAGAAACAGACGAGTTCAGGCAGAGGCGGATTAGTTCGAACATGAATTAGAGGTTATTAACCCATTTTATCCTGCGTATGGCTTGCCGAGGCGTTATTAAAGGATGGTGAGCATGCACATATGCTTCCAGTTTTAAAGAGAGAGTCGTTAACCAATTTTAACCCAGATTAATGAAGTACTAATACAACTGCAGATAACATTCCTAAAGGCATGTAATCTAATGCACAAAAGGTCCAATGAACATGATATCTAAATGTGAGGTTAATGACTAGTTGATTATTAATTAGTCATGGTTATAAGAATATTCAGAATAACAAACTGAAGTGAAAAGCCTAAGAACATGATTTCCATATGTGAAGATGCATGTCCTAAAACATAGTATCTATTGCACAAATAGGTAAATAAAGGCCTATAGACATGTTTTCTACCCATTCCCTTAATTAAACATGCATAACCCTCCCAATTCACTATAATCCCCATTGTTCTTTACAAAATATTACAACCCAAATAATTAAATTACAAAGTGATAAAATGAAAATAAGAAGTTACTCTATAGAGAGCCTTTAGCATGGCCAAGCATCTCAAACCTCACTTCTTTCGAGTTTCATAGCCATTACCAAGGCTTGGGTGAGGCAAAGTTCCCTAAGAGTTTGTTTGAAGCCCTGGCCAATACCAGGCACCCAAAGTGTCATTATTAGACAAGTGCAAGTGTGGAAGTGCCAGCCTTGTGCATCAAAGTTCAATGGGCGCTCAAGGGCTCCCAAGGCGATGCTTACACTAAGGGGGCAGAACCTAGTGTTCTAAGAGTAGTGAAGTTGTGATAGGATTCAGAGAGTTTAAAACAATTGAGAGTCAATTTAAGAAAACAGCAGAAAGATTTGAGAGATAGCTTGAGAAAAATAGTTTAAGAGAGTTTGAAAGAGTTGAAAGGAGTTCTTTTGAAATCATTTGTACTAACCAGTTTAGAACAGAACATTATACAAACAGGGACAAAAGGAAAGGGATTAGATACGTACATGGACCTAATCAAACACAGGCAAACATAGTGAAGACAGGTTATCAGACATTGTTGTAGAACAAGCAGGGGTTCAGTTCTTATTGCACCGAACCCCAATACACTTAACCTCAGGAAGAGGTTTTAGGCTAATCAAGTAGCCAAGAAGCCCTAGACACATGGTAGTAATACACAAGGAAAAGTAAACATTCATTGAGATAGGGAAGGGGTAAGGGAGCATGCTAACCTAAGCTAAATAGGCTAGTAAGTGCATACTAGTGACAATAAGAACAGCAAAACCACAGATAAAAGCACACAAGGAACAAAATGAAGTGCAGGATTAACAGAAGCATATTGTGTTGGCGGCTTTACACTAAATAGATAACATACCTGTTGCAGATAAACAGAACACAAAAAGTAATGAGCAAGAGTGCACAGAGAGATGTAGGAAATCATTCTATCCATGATATGTGTGCTTTGGTTGTACTAGCATGATTTCCAGGTATAGGTTTTGATGAATGACAAATAATGAAGTCAAGTGTCAAACAACGTTATTATATGACAAACAATCAAGATTGAATGCGGAGAAGCATATTGATGAAGGGATTGCATGGAAAAGCCAAGACGAGCTCAAAAGTTCAAGACCGAAGACCCAAGGCATAGGTCGTTAGGTAGAACCAATGTAAGGACAACGTTTAAGTTATCTCGTCTTTTGGCTCAACAAAGGTCATCATAAATATGCATAAAATCATTCTATCAAATCATAAATATCATAAACATTTTCATATACTTCAAACAAAATGATTTTTAACGTTTTCATTTTAACCAAAATGAGTTTTGAAGTAAGTTTTCGATTCTGGACAGAACAGCCAGATAATCGATTATCCTTATGAAGATAATCGATTATGTTGGATTTCCAGCCAAAACTGGAAATTCCAGCATGGCTGCATAATCGATTATCACAAAGTAGATAATCGATTATCTGCCTTTTCCAGCTTAAACTGGAAATTCCAGAGAAGGTAAATAATCGATTATCCTCTATAGAATAATCGATTATTCACTGACCGTTGCCTTCCAACATTCAATTTTATGAACCGTTGAGAAGATAATCGATTATGTAAAGTAGATAATCGATTATCCTTGCATAAAATCAGCATTATTGATTGTCAATTAAGCAACGGACATACAACCTCTACCACATATAAATAGAGGTCTTTTTGACTCATTTCATATGAACAATATCTCTCATTATTCTTGAACATATTGATAACATTTCGACATCATATTTAGAGCTTTTGTTGAGCCATTTGAGAGACAACTTTGTGTTGTTCATAGAGCTAATATTGTATCTCTTTATCTACTCTTCTTAGAGAATTCTTGTTGTAAAAGAGAAAGGTTCTTGAGAAGACCATACCTTCTCATTGAGCGTTGGGTTTGCTAAGTACCTTCAATCTTAGTGTGTCAAGTCTTGTGGTGCAGTATCCACGAGCAAGGTAAAGTCTTGAGGTGAGGTATCCTCGAGCAAGTTGAAGTCTTGTAGAGTGTACATCTACGAGCAAGTGTAACGGTTTGTTAGGCACCCGTAAGCTTAACGGAGTTAGTGTAAGCTCGAGAGAGTCTCTCGAGAGACTGGACTAACCACACGTTGTGGTGAACCAGTATAAATTCGGTGTGTCCTCTCCTTACTCTTTTAATTACTGCACTTACTTTACTCCTGGAATTTTAATTCCGCAAAATTTACCGACATTCTCGTGCCTCACTATTCACCCCCCCTCTAGTGAAGGGCATAAATCCTAACAGTTGGTATAAGAGCCTAATTCTCTGAAAGCCTTAATCGGTTGAGAGAACGATATATATTTTTTTGTTGAGAATGTTGAACGCAGGTATGATGAGCGAAGGACACTCTACCATTAGGCCTCCATTATTTGATGGAACCAATTATACATATTGGAAAGAGAGGATGAGAATATTCATCCAATCAAATAACTTTTTATTATGGCACATCATCAAGAACGGTGAACAAATGCCGACAAAGAAAGTTGGGGAAATCATGGTTCCAAAGGAGGAGGATGAATATAATGCCGAGGACATCAAGAAGGTTGAAAATAACGCAAAGGCCATCAATATGTTGTATTGTGCGGTGAATCCGGATGACTATCGGAAGATTTCTTGCTACACAACCGCCAAAGAGATGTGGGATAAGCTTGAAATCACTTATGAAGGTACGCCTCAAGTCCGAGAAGCTAGAGTTGATTTTCTAACACATGAATATGATCTTTTTAGAATGAAGGAGCCTGAAAGCATCGATGATATGTTTGATCATTCTCAATGATCATCAATGATCTCCATGCTCTTGGGAAAGTATATTCGAACAAAGTTCTTGTTCGAAAAATCCTACGGAGTCTCACTCCCGAATGGCATTCCAAAGCCAATGCCATCCAAGAGTCGATAGGAATCACGGACGTCATAATTGATGGACTAAGAGGTAATCTCAAAACTTATGAAAGCACTATTCTTAATCCTTCTTTTGGGAACAAGAAAAATTCGAATATTGCCTTCAAAGCCTCATCTTCTAAAAGAGAAGAGGTAAGTGATTCGGATAGCGATGATGATAATATTTCCAATGCCTTGATCGAAAAGTTTTATAAGTTTATGAAAAAGGAAATTAAGAAGGAAGAACCAAGTCCTTCATGCCATAATTGTGGAAAACTTGGGCACACCAAATCTCATTGCCCAAAATCCAAGGACAAGAAGAAGAACAAACACCAAAGGCGTGTGACATGGGATTCGGAAAGCTCGGGTGATGAAACGGCCGCCTTATGCCTCATGGCTAACGAGGAAGAAGAGGTAAGTAATTCTAACTCTTACTCTTTTGAAGAATTACAAGAAGCTTTTCATGAATTATATGGTGAATTGAAAAAGACTTCAAAAATTTCCAAAGAGGCCAAGGCTAAAATTAACGTTTTAGAAGAGGAAAATAAATTTTTAGAAAATGATATTATTGATCTTAAAAATAAAATTAAGGAGATGCATGAAGATTCTTCAATTGATCAAAATTCTAATTGTTCATCTTGTGATTCTTTGAAATTAGAAAACATAGAACTTAGGAACACACTAGAAAAACGTAGTGTAGACAATCCTAAAATAGTTGAAGAAATTAAAAAGAAAAGGCCCAGGAAAAATAAAAGGCGTAAAAAGAATAAGAATCATGTTAGAAATTGAGATGCACAACCTAGAAATAATTCTAGGATTTTTGTAAATGAGTCTAGAATTAATCATTTTAGACCACCTAGAAATGATTCTAGGAATTTCATTAATGAGTCTAAAATTAATCATTTTAGACCGCCTAGAAATGACTCTAGGAATTTCAACGCTTCTAGGAATAACGACTTTAGATTACCTAGAACGTTTTTGGCTCAACCAAGACATATGCACAACCCGAATGTTATATGTCATTATTGCAACCGAGTAGGACACGTAGCACCCGTATGTTTTGCAAAACATAGGGATTTATCTTTTAGCTATGATTATTATTTGCCTAACCCTCAAGGACCCAAAAGTGTTTGGGTACCTAAAACCTATTTTTAGGTACGTTTGCAGGTATGCTTGAAGACTACAATATCGTAGTAGATGCACCAAGCACGAAACCTTATTGCATCGAGGGGGAATTTCGGTTAGTTATCATATTTTTGATAAAAACGTAATAGTTGATATGTGTTAACGATTGATATGTCTTTGTTATCTTTCATATAAATATATATATATATATTAATTATTTTTGTTGATTCATGTTTTGATAACTTTTATTTTGAATAACAATTGGTATCAATTATTTTTGTTAAAAATAATGATTGATTCATGTTTTGATGAATATTATTTTTGGTTTGAATAACAGTCGGTATATTCTTGAAAAATAAATGATTCATGTTTTTAATACAACTATTGGTTTGTCAAAAATTAACAGTTGATATGTTGTTAAGTAATATGATTTGCTAAAAATAACCGTTATTATGGTTGTTATGTTTTTGCTAACATTTGGTATCATTTTATGTTGGTATGATTTTTTTGAAAATCGTCATCATGTATATTCCTCATTGTATTTCCTATCTTATGTTTGACACTAACAGTTGGTATTCCCAGAAGGGGGAAGTGTCAAAAGGGGAAAGTAGCCAGTGTATACTCTCTTTTTGCTAATGCCAAAAGGGGGAAGAAATTAGGCGGTATGCATCTAATAAGGGGGAATGTCTCTACCTTCTAGTATGCTTTAGTTGAGGGGGAATACTCAATTAAGGGGGAATGTTTTGCATAGCTTGTATGTTGAGATATAGCATGAACTTAGGGGGAATCCGATATGCATATCTCTTATTGATTGTCATTATCAAAAAGGGGGAAATTGTAGGAAATCATTCTATCCATGATATATGTGCTTTGGTTGTACTAGCATGATTTCCAGGTATAGGTTTTGATGAATGACAAACAATGAAGTCAAGTGTCAAACAACGTTATTATATGACAAACAATCAAGATTGAATGCCGAGAAGCATATTGATGAAGGGATTGCATGGAAAAGCCAAGACGAGCTCAAAAGTTCAAGACCGAAGACCCTAGGCATAGGTCGTTAGGTAGAACCAATGTAAGGACAACGTTTAAGTTATCTCGTCTTTTGGCTCAACATAGGTCATCATAAATATGCACAAAATCAATATATCAAATCATAAATATCATAAACATTTTCATGTACTTCAAACAAAATGATTTTTAACGTTTTCATTTTAACCAAAATGATTTTTGAAGTAAGTTTTCGATTCTGGACAGAACAGCCAGATAATCGATTATCCTTATGAAGATAATCGATTATGTTGGATTTCCAGCCAAAACTGGAAATTCCAGCATGGCTGCATAATCGATTATCACAAAGTAGATAATCGATTATCTGCCTTTTCCAGCTTAAACTAGAAATTTCAGAGAAGGTAAATAGTCGATTATCCTCTATAGAATAATCGATTATTCACTGACCGTTGCCTTCCAACATTCAGTTTTATGAACGTTGAGAAGATAATCGATTATGTAAAGTAGATAATCGATTATCCTTGCATAAAATCAGCATTATTGATTGTCAATTAAGCAACGGACATATAACCTCTACCACATATAAATAGAGGTCTTTTTGACTCATTTCATATGAACAATATCTCTCATTATTCTTGAACATATTGATAACATTTCTACATCATATTTAGAGCTTTTGTTGAGCCATTTGAGAGACAACTTTGTGTTGTTCATAGAGCTAATATTGTATCTCTTTATCTACTCTTCTTAGAGAATTCTAGTTGTAAAAGAAAAAGGTTCTTGAGAAGACCATACCTTCTCATTGAGCGTTGGGTTTGCTAAGTACCTTCAATCTTAGTGTGTGAAGTCTTGTGGTGCGGTATCCACGAGCAAGGTGAAGTCTTGAGGTGAGGTATCCTCGAGCAGGTTGAAGTCTTGTAGAGCGTACATCTACGAGCAAGTGTAACGGTTTGTTAGGCACCCGTAATCTTAACAGAGTTAGTGTAAACTCGAGAGAGTCTCTCGGGAGACTGGACTAACCACACGTTCTGGTGAACCAGTATAAATTCGGTGTGTCCTCTCCTTACTCTTTTAATTGCTGCACTTACTTTACTCCTGCAATTTTAATTCCGCAAAATTTACCGACATTCTCGTGCCTCACTATTCACCCCCCTCTAGTGAAGGGCATAAATCCTAACAAGAGAGAAAAGTGAGCAGAGAGTGTGAGCAGCAGAGAGAATAGCAGTATGAAGCACAGTGTGAGAATGGCAATGTGCAGCAAAAAGAGTAGCAGGCAAACCCAAGTAAGCAATGTTGTAGAATCCAGTAGTGTAGAAGTAAACAACCCAAGTTTACTCAATCTTGGCTTTTCAGCCTAATGAGTGTTCAAACAAGAGAATGAGAGAGTATAGAAATAGTAGAGAAGGAGAGAATTCACAGAGTTTTTATATTTTTAGAGATTTGCAGTGTGTCTTTTTTTTTTTTCAAAGAGAACGAGTGGGGTACTTATAGTACTAGAAACGAGTACACAAACAAGGCATCAATCATTAACTAAGGAACTAGTGTCAATCAGACCCAACTAGGATTAGGACTCCCCTTTAACCAAGGAGTCAAGGAAAACGATAACAAACATTGATTTTTAAGAAAAAGGAAAAGAATGAATTAACTACTGTGCTTACTTTAGTGCAAGCAGCAAGCATATAATACACAATAGGGGTTAGATACATAATAATTTAAGCAAGGAAAATATATGCTGAATATTTGAAAGCTTGTTCATGCACGAATATGGTAAGAAAATACCAATTAACTGTGAAAGTTAGTCAAAGAATCACGGACACAACCAAGTATAGAGAGTTTCTCCCAAATAAGGAAATAATTCAAAATCGGTGTAAGAACCTTTAAGGGAAACTCATACAAATTAGGGATTCAAAGAGATGCATAGAATCAGTAGAATATTGCATGAACAATGAACAATCAGACCTATAAAGCATAATAGACATGAAAATCAGAGAGCCCTAGGCAAGAAAGCAACAAAGGGTTGGAATCCTAGCAAGGAATTAAAGCATGGAACTCGGATTAACAAGGAAACAAACAAACTCATAACACAAATAAGCACATACAACCACATAATACTCAAGAAAAGCAGAAGATATAGCGACTTTGAAAAGGGTCAGAAACCCAAGTTTTGGAAAAGAGAAGAAAAATCGTCGGAAAACTTTGAATAATCAGAAATACTGAGTGAGAAATAGAGTAGAAAACAAAGATTAAACTAAAAAGTCATTTTAAAAGCACAAAAGTTAAGGAGATTTGAGTGAAAAATTAGGGTTAGCAGATGAGTTAAAGAAAAGAGGAACCTGGCCGTGAAACTTATTAATAACGCAATAGAGAGCATGAACGTGTGAAAACCACCAGGGAGAGGCCGCCAAAGACTCAGACGAGCTTCAATAGACTGTCTTCCATAGAGGAACCTTCTCGGCTTCGAGTTCGAGAGAGAAATAACACGATACAATACCATGGTGAACGATGGTCAAGAGGAATAAGGGTGGAGGTGGCCGGAATGATGATGAATGCCATCAGAGAAGAGAGAGAGTCGGAAGTTTCAAGAGAGAACTTGGAGACGAAGGGTTAGAGAGAGGGAGACTAGTCCGAGAGAATGAGGGGTTGGGAAGGAGGTTATTAGGTTTTAATTATGGTAACTAAATTTGGGCCGTTGATCTTATTTAAAACTGGCTGAAATAGGGGTGGAATTTAAGCTATATTTTAAACGAAATCTGGCCAACTTTTAAATAGCTAATTCTTCAAAATTTATTTTATACAATAGCTAAAATAATATAAAAATTAAAATTGAAAACACAGAAATAATTAATAACATATAAATGTCAACCTAAAAATATTAAAAGTAATTTTACAGCTATAAAACATAGTTAGTTTTCAAAATAGGCCATAATTGCAATTTCATGTAATTGTCTTTAAAAATTCCAAATGATTTTTTAAAAAATGTGCAAAAATTACATAAATTATATCTTGTTGTAAATATGAGAATGAAATACATTGTGAACTAAAAATATTAATTTGGAAATAATTTTGGTCTTTATATTGTAAAAAATAGTCATTAAAATGATTTTAAAAATCTTTAAGAATTAAGGAAAAACCCAAAAATTCCTAGGCATGCTTATATATGCATACATATACTATTTTGAAAGAAAATTTGGGTGCAAGAAATATATAGGAAAAAATTGGGTATCAACAGGTGCCCCTCTTTACTCGAGAAGGATAAAAGAGTTGTCGGGTAAAGATAAGATGTCCAATTTTGACCGGAATTTGCGATGGTAAGACAGTTTTGACCGTGCTCCAATTTCTGAGCTGCCTACATATCCCTGGTTTTACAGGAATCGGGCCATATGTAGTTCAGGAACCATCGGCGGAATATGCCGATGGAAGTTCGAAAAAGACAGATGCAACGGGGGTTTGAGATTTGACAATGGTTCGGAGGTCGGATGGTTGCGAAAAGTTGGAGTGGGATCGCTCCTACTGATATGGCCGTAACCAGCTGGTGTTCCTGTAAATGAACAATGTGCTTACATATTGCATAACTTAAACGTGATGCAGGTTCCCATTAGACCATGAATGTTGTCTTCGGACGATCAGGATGGAGTCCTCAGACTATGACATCCTGGGTTATGAAGAGCATAAAAGTAAAGATTCGCAGGCTATGAAATGGTGTTCTCAGGATATGCAGTTGGTGCCTCCGAACTATGACGCCTTTGAATAAGTTGACAATATTTCAGCCCATGAGAAGGTGGTAATATTTCAGTCGAATGAATGCAAGGGTGGCGATGTTTCAGCCGAGCAAGAATTTAAAATGCAGGGTGGCGATATTTCAGCCAAAATGAAATAGGATGGCGATTTTTCAGCCAAATACAAAAAGTAAAGGAGTTAGCGCTTAACCTCGGAAGGCAGAGAATAGCTTTATGCAACGCAAAGTGGAGACATAGCTTAGTCTCGAAGGCAGAGAATAGCCATATGCGGGATGGAGTCAGAGCTTAGTCTCGAAAGGCAGAAGATAGCCTTATGCAGGATGGAGGTAGAGTTTAACCTCAGAAGGCAGAGAATAGCCATATGCAAAATGCAAGATAGAAACAGAGCTTAGTCTCAAATGGCAGAGAATAGCCTTATGGCAAAATGCAGATGGAGACAGAGCCTAGTCTCGAAAAGCAGAAGATAGACTTATCCAGGATGGGTTAGTGGTTAACCTCAGAAGGCAGAGAATAGCCTCATGCAAAATGCAAAAATGGAGACAGAGCTTAGTCTCGAACGGCAGAGAATATCCTTATGCAAAAAAAGAAAAATACAAAGGAGAAGATAGTAGCGATTTTCTTAGCTGGTAGATGATTGCGATATCATGACTGCTGGGAGAATATTGGATGTAGATAATAAACTTTTGTGAAATGAGTAGTTGCTTCGAGAGTTTCGGCTCTGTAAACCACATGCATTGCCAATTTTTTCCTGAATTCTTGCATCCAAAGAAAAATTATGAGTTCTGTAAAGGCTTGTGATGCCTGTGCCATTTGGGGTAGCGTTGCTGAACGATATTGATTCGAATGATTTTACGCAAAAACATTTGGAAAATATGATGCAAATGTATATATATGTAAAGAAAAGAATAATTTTGTTTTATGATGAACCAACGACTGCAACGTGGTTCAAGACACGACACGTTGCTTTCTCCGAAATTTTGAGGGTCCTCCTCAAAATTCTGCCCTAGTTTACTGGGCTAGCACTGTGACGGCGGTGCTGAATGGCTGAAAACGGATCCCTTAGAATTTTGAGGGTCTTCCTCAAAATTTTGTCCCAGTTCACTGTGTCGATGCTGATTCGAATGTTTGGTAAATTGTCTTCGGAATTTTGAGGGTCCTCATCAAAATTCTGCCCCAATTCCAAATGCAGGGTAAAATGGGATTTTATTAAAAATGTGACCGAACCCATAGGGCTGCCCACGTATCCCCTCTTAAACGGGAATCAGGTCTGGCTTAGTTCAAATTACATAAGGAAAAGCGTAATGATCAAATGTAGTATCTTTTTAGGGCATCTGAGTTGATTGGTTTTGGCCAAACTTCTCCGTCCATTTCTGCAAGGATGAGGGCTCCTCCAGTCAGAACCTAGTGAACTATGTACGGACCCTGCCATTTGGGAGAGAATTTCCCTTTGGATTCATCTTGATGTGGAAATATCTTCTTCAACACCAGCTCCCCTAGTGTGTGAACTTCCTTGTTCGAACTACCCTGGCTAGCACAATACCTGGCACTCCCAGGTACCACACCCGATTGGTTGACTGTAGGAGTCAAGATCTTGAGACAGAGTTTGAATTTTGAGGCACGGGGGCGGGAGTCCTTTGTAAGTAGCTGGTCGGACCCCACGACACATGATAACTCTTTTTCTCTCCACCGAACTGTGTTAGTGGCTTCTATCATGGTGGGGCACCCCATCAACATGGGGAATATGATGTTGCAGATTATTACAGTAGTAGGTGCTGAGCATAATAGAAACTATCCATTCCCCAATTTCTTCACGATGAACTTCCGGGACTTGAAGGTGTGAAAGAGGCCATTTGACATCAGAGTCAAGGCGAAGGCCCTTTTTCCCTGGTACAACATGTAGGGGGATGACAACCCTATGAGTAAGAACTTCAAAGGTACAACTACTGCTCCAAATGGCCAGTCTAAAGATCCAGCTGTGGTAGTTGCTCCTGCTGAGCCTATCTCCACTACCACAGATATCCCTCCCGGTCCTTCCATATCCACATCCATTCCTACTGGGCCATCCACATCAGGGGGCCTAGATATTCCATCTTCCGGAGCCCATCCTATTACTGCGCACCGACTGAGCCAGACACTCCTTAGTATCAACAACTGGATGCAGACTGCCTCATTCGAGCTGTCCACCCTCACTATCGTGGTTGAGGCTCAGTTGGCTCCTCCATCCCTATAGGTTCCCCACTCGATCAAGGATGCTCTTAAAGAGATATTAGACAACCAAAAGAATATCCTCGACACTCAGGCAGTGCTATCAAAGGTAGTGGATTCACATTACAAGGTTGTCAATGAACTTGATCTGAAGCACAAAAAGCTGAGGAAGACACCGGCCTCCAAGGAGTCCGTGATGGAGCTGCGAGCAGATGTTGACAGACTAAAGGTAGATCACGTTATTTAGATTTACTGCTTCAAGACCCAACACTAGTAGTCCATCCAGAGCCGGAACAGTGACGGAGGCCTCCCAAGAGGAAGATGATGATTCCTAGAGCTGACAATGTATTCATGCAGCTGGCAAACCCATAAGAGACCTCCTCCAATCAGCCACAGGGTGCCCAACTCCAAAGCCTGTCCATGTCCAAGCCTAGGTCCCAGTAGAGCAGGAGCCTACAGGGAACCACTCCGAGGTTCCTAAGCATAGAGAGGTCCCAGGGAACACACATGAGCCTATGCCAACAGACGGGACATAGGGAGTTTTCTATATCTTTTTTTCCCTTTCTCCTTTTGGTGCTCTATTTAGGCTAGTTGTCATTGGGGACAATGCCACCTTTCATTTGAGGGGTAGGCCCTATATTTTGGATGATTGTATATATTTAACATTTTTTATGCTTTCTTTATTTTTCATCTTTGGTCTGTATATAATTCTGATATTTCGTTACATTTATGGCATTTTTATTTCATTTTGGGTCTGTATATAAAGTTATATCACATTGTATATATTCATTCTATCCATTAAATATTCAAATCCCCTCTTGTATATATTCATTCTACTTTTCGCTAATTTTTTCGTTCTTAGCTTCTTATTTGTTATTCGCAGCTTCTTGTTTTTAAAGATTGCAATAAGACTTTGATTTTCTTAATGCCACAGTTCTTTCCGAAGGTGAGTGTTGTGTAAACTGGGTGGCTATTCCCAATGATTGATGGCGTGACAACCTTCTTAAGGACTTGAGTTTGTTTTTCTTTTTGTTTTTAGTAGTTAGTAGTTAAGGGTAGCTCAAGCAAAGCTTCACTTGAGCCTAGCACATTTGCCTTTGATCTTAGGGTCAAAAAACAATTTGTTGTGTTTAGGATGGTGAAAGTCGTGACCTTGTGACTCTTGTATTGACCGATAATCATCAAATGGTTTTTTGGGACCATTGTGTGCTCAAATCTTATCTAAGTTCATTTTGGGCCCCCCGACTCTATGTCTTTAGCAGTCCGTTAGCTTGTGTGGTGTGTAGTTGCAATTGCAAGTCCAAGTCCAAGTCCAGCGCCATTGGTCTAGAAATTGCCCTGAATGTTTGTTCAGGCTAAATCCTAAGTGAATTTTGAATTTAGACATGAATATGGGCTCTCCTTGATCCAAATGATTGTTTGAATAATTGCATAGCATACCAATGATAAGATCCCTAGTCAACCCTTTTGAGCCTCAGACCTTTTTCTGTCAAGAACCATGATACAAGACTATATTCGTTCTAAAAGATACCCTCTCTTGGCACCCAACCTTCTCTTTATATTGCAAAGTATAAGTTAAAGGGAGAGACGAGGAGTGCAACAAAGTGTTAGAAGGGTGCAAAATGAAGAAAAGGAAGGGCAATGAAAAAGAAAGAAAAGCAAAAAGACAAAAAGAATGTTCAATGTGAAAAAATAAGCGAACAAGGAACAAGCCTTCCTAAACACCTCCAGGGCCAGAGGTAAGGGACAGATAGTGCACGTACAAGGTACGTACTGGATGTTATTATCACGCTTAGGTAATAACTGAAAAGGTAAGTGTAATTGGGTAGTAAATGAGATGATGATCTGTTCGCTAATGCTACGCGTAACACCTCAAATTGGGGAAGGTTAATGAGTATTAAATGGAAGTAATCCTATTGGCTAATAAACTTATGACCCCTTTAATTTCCAATTTAAAATAATCTCTATTTGTTAAAATGCTTTATTTCCTTAAAGGCTAATTTCACTTAAATTGAGTTTGACGAGGACTCACCTTTGTGGACCTCGAGGGGTGTCTAACACCTTCCCCTCAAGGTAATTTCGAGCCCTTACCCAATCTCTGATAATGTAAAATGGTTTAACGAGTTAATTATTGTAGGTCCCCTAACGCACCTTGATCTGTTAGGTGGTGACTCTTCTATTCTCATACCCTATTCACTAAAGAAAGGAGTTGTCCCAAAATTTGGAAAACCAGATTCCGCGAGGAAAAAGGGGGTACGACACAAGTAAGAAATAATGGGAATGTTTAAGTTTAATGTGAATAATGCATTTTCCATGGTGATTTATACGAGAAGGTTTACATGAAATTTTCCCGAAGTTGGTCCTCCCTCACCTACATAGGTTTGTCTATTGAAAAAGTACCTTCATGGACTTCGTCAAGCATCTCGGTAGTAGTATGCTAAGCTCAATACGGCTCTCAACAGCAAGGGTTTCTCTCACTCTTTAATTGATTACTCTCTCTTTTTCAATAAATTAGATTCCTCTATCTCTATTGTGGCAGTCTATGTGGACGACATAATATTAACAAGAAATGATGCCGACTAGTTGAATGCATTAAAAGACTTTCTGAATCAAAAGTTTTGAATGAAACATCTTGGAAATTTACATTTTTTCTTAAGGATGGAGGTTGTTCGTGAACCATAGGGGCTGATTCTTTCTCAACGGAAGTTCACCATGGATAAATTGAGTGAATTTGACTCCATGCATCTTTCTCATGTTGCTTCACCTCCGGATCCATTTATCAAATTGCATGCAAAGACGAGAGCTCCACTTTCTGATCCAACCCTACACACACCTTCTTAGCAAGATAAATTATCTAACTAATAACCAACCAGACCTTTCCCTCACTATGCAGCATCTGAACAAGTATATGCAGGATTCTAGAAAACCCCATCTTGATGGTGATCATTGTGTTCTTCGTTATTTGTTGAAAGATCTTGGGCTAGGGTTATTCATGAGTGCTTCTTACACTTTTGAGCTATTGGCATTCTGTGACTCCGACCGGGGTTCATGCAAAAATTCACACTGTTCAGTTAGTGGGTACTATATTTCACTTGGTTCTTCTCCAATATCTTTGAAATCGAAGAAACGAACTTTGATTTCTCTTAGTTCTGCCGAGGCAAAATATCAGTCAATGAGATGGGTCATTTCCGAGCTTACCTGGTTAGTTCGTTTATTTGAAGATTTATCTATTCGAATCTCATTCTAGTACCTCTTAATTCTGACAATCAAGCAGTAATTCACATCTCCAAAATTCCCATGTTTCATGAATGAACGAAACACGTGGAGTTTGACTGCCATTTTGTGCAGCAACAATTCCTCGTCGGCTTGATTTCACGTTCCTTTCTTCGATCTTCCTCTCAACCAGCAGACCTCACCAGAAAATCTCTCAATGGGCCCTACCATAGAAATATTTAGGGCAAGTTGGGTGTTTTTTCATCCTTCTCGAACTTGAGGAGGAGTTGAACTGAAAAATAATATTTCTTGTGAAGATCGACGTTCACAAAGGAACTCTAAAGATGGATAAGTTTTGGTTTCCTAAGTTTGAGTTTTGTCTGAAGAACCGAACTCTTTTAAATTATTGTTGGATAAAGAAATCTGGTCCAATTGATTAATTCACTATGGTGTCTATAATTGGGCTTTCTTATCTTTATACAAATTGGGCCTACTCGACACTAAGGAGTGAAACTTCTAGAAAGCCATATTGTACATCTGTTATATTTATTCCTTATTCTTTGTAATTATACATCTATGTTACTTACAGATATACAAATATAATAGTGACAAATATATAGGTGGTTATTTCTTATATTCCTTTTTTCTTGTATATAAACACATGCATTGTACACAATAAATACATCATCAATACAAAAAATTGTCTCAAGTCCTTTCTTTTATTTCTGCATGCTTGGAAAGTTTCTCAATTAGATGCATGTTTGAATGACCAAGTTTGTTATGCCAGAACTATAGATCATCAGATATAGATGCTAAAAAGATTTGACTATACAGATTTTCAGAACAATCAAGGATATAAATGTTTCTATAACTTTTTCCTTAGAGGATTATTTTACCTGTCTTATCTTCAATGGCACAACCTGTTTTCTTGAATTTAACTTCATACCCTGTCATGACAGTAGTTCGCCCTCTATGAACTGTCATGACGGCGCCTAGTCTCTACGACTAAGCAAGCCTAACAAATGCAGAAAATAAATGAAACTTGCAGAAGAAATAATCAAAAGCCAAAAATAACCGAATGAAAACAATATATAAAATGTCGCTCATCATATACAACAAAACTTATCAGAATCTAATATACTATCCCAAAACCTGAAAACTCATGGCCTTTGAATATCTAACAATCTAACCCCAGAATATCAAACATGGAAAGAAATAAAGAAGGGCAACGTTTAAAAACGATAATAGAAAGGGACTCCTCGGTCTGCGGACGCAACAGATGTACCTCAAAGTCTCTAGAGCATTCGCCTCGCCTCACAGGTTGTAGGACTAAGTCGATATACCTAGATCTGCACATGAAAATATGTGCAGGAAAGGGCATGAGTATACCAAAATGGTACTCAATAAGTGCCAAGGCTAACCTCGATCGGGTAGTGACGAGGAAGGTCCGTGCCCTACTGAGATTAAATAAAATATAAAGTTCAATAATATAGAACAAACTAGTATAAATAAGTGTCACGACGCCAAACCCGATCGTGATCGCGCCCAACCCAACGGCTAGGCAAGCCCAACCAAATGTGCTCTCAACCCGAGATTAGAGCTCATAAACCATTTATTTTAATCCATTAATAGTGAAGGAAACCAAAATAAACTGGTAGTTATAAAAGTATCCCGAAAATCTCATAGAACAACATAACTTCCCCAAAGAACTGGGGTCACGAGTTTTAGAGCCTCTAAAAATACTGAATACATGTCAGAATGAGGGAAATACAAGGGTCAGAATAACAAGAAATTAACTAGAAGATCAGAGACATGGGTCATGCGGACGCTGGCAGCTACCTCAACACTCTGTCAAACTAATAATCAGCAACCGCACACGCTAAATCCTCTGGAGTACCTGAATCTACACACAAGGTGCAGGGAGTAAGGGTGAGTCTACCAACTCAGCGAGTAATAACAGTAAATAAAGCTTCGAAAGCAAGAAAACCTAATAATTACACAAATTAAGCTAAAACAGTGTATAACAGTATCTGCAATTGAACAACTAAACAACAATATATATATGTGATGCAAATGCAGGGATGCGATGCAGTGCATATGATGGTACAATCCAGTACCCACTGCCCAAGCCACCCATATCATTTATCGTCGATGGCGCTCACTGGGTGTGTATAGACGAATAATCAGCAACCGCACGCGCAAATCCTCTAGAGTACCTGAATCTGCACACAAAGTACATGGAGTAGGGGGTGAGTTTACCAAGTCAGTGAGTAATAAAAGTAAATAAAGCTCCGAAAGCAAGAAAACCCAATAATTACACAAAGTAAGCTAAAATAGTGTATAACAGTATCTGCAACTGAACAACTGAATAACAATATATATGTGACACAAATGCAGGGATTTGATGCAATACATATGATGGTACAATCCAGTACCCACTGCGGCGTGCAACCTGAGCCACCCATATAATTTATCGTCGATGCTGCTCACTGGGGGTGTGTACAGACTCCAGAGGGGCTCCTACAGCCCAAGCGCAATAACTAGCCTTCTCGTGGTGAATAATCGAACCAGCAATCTCGTGGCGATTAATCAAATCAGCCATCTCGTGGCTAATAATCAAACCAGCCATCTCCTGGCGAATAATCAAACGAGCCATCTAGTGGTGGAAATCAATAACCAGGCCAGTCCATGTTACCTGTCCGCTCATATCACCCAGTGTCCATGTTACCATTGTTTCTAATCACCGTTGTGGCATGCAGCCCAAGCCACCCAAAATCAGTCCAAAAAATATATCATAAGCCCCTTGGGCAGTTATAAATAATGATCCTCAGCCGAAATACATTTAAGAGATAGCATATGAATTCTGAACATTTGAAATATGGCTGGGTTTTGAAAACAATGTTTTAATACCATGTACTGATAGTAAATGACATGCAATCATGCTAAAACAGTAATACCAACTCCCGAAGGATATCACAGGTCTCACTAGGCCCCAAACACGGCATAAAGCCCAATAATAGTCACGATATGTGCATATCTGTATCATACGCCAATATAGTATAATTCTCACCCGGGATGGACCACGTCAGAATCCCTCAACAGTATCCGACCCCGCACTTATCATAGAGTGCGTGTCACGCCTCAACATAGTGTTACGATGTGAAAGTCAGGGGTTTCAAACCCTCAGAACAACATTTACTAGCATTACTCACCTCTAACCGATGAAATCTGAAGCTCGCGACGCCTTTGCCTCTCAATTCGGCCTCCTCGCGCATCGAAGCTAAACAATAACAGAGCGAATACATCACAAAAATTCCCATGGGACGATACCCAATCGAAAACAACCGAGAAATAGCCAAAATCTCGAAACCAGCAAAACCCGAGCCCTGGGACCGCTTCTCGAAAAATTACAAAACTAACATTTTTTGAATCCTCGTCTTCCCACGAGTCCGCACATATAAAGTTCATCAAAATCGGAGTCCAATTGCTCCTCCAAATCCCCAAATTTCATTTAAAATTTCAAGCCCTAGTTCATCACCTTTTACACCCAATTTCAGAGAATTAATGGTTGATTCTTCAATAAAATGACGTAATAAGACCACGAGACTTACCTCCAATCACTTACCGGTGAAATCCCCTTAAAAATCCATCAATGATCTCTCAAGGATTTGAAAAAAATGGAGGAAAAGTGACCCTTACTCGCGGATAAAATGTTAAATAAAACTTCTCCACCCAGATTCCTTCTTCTATGCGTTCGCACTCCTTCAGTGCGTTTGCATAGTGCAAAATTCCCCAGCCTCCTTGTTATTCTACGCGTTCGCTCAGACCCAGTGCGTTCGCATAGCCTTAATTCATGTCCTCCAAATTCCTTCAATGCGAGTGCAATACCTTTCCGCGTTTGCATACCACATCTCCAGTGCCCCCAGGTTTCCTTCAATGCGAATGCATTTCCTCACCGTGTTTGCATAGCTTCACCGACTACCCCATCAATTCCCTATATGCGATTGCATAGAGTAAAACTCTCTGCAACAATTGAATGCAAATCTGCAGCATTCCAAGTCCAAAAATCATCCCGACAACCATCCGAAATCGCCCCAAGGCCCTCGAAAGCACAAACATGTTCTAATACTTCATTCAAACTTGCTCGGGCAATAAAAACGCTTCTTTAACATAAAAAATCACCAAAATCACTGAATTTCATTCTAAGATAAACTATAACTTTCCAAATTTGCACTCGATCCAAAACCCAACCAAACGACGTCTGAATGACCTGAAAATTTACAAACATATCCAAAATCACCTAATAAAGCTACTGCAACTCTCGGAATTCCATTCCAACCCTCTGATCAAAATCTCACCTATAAACCGGAATTCGCCAAAATTCAACTTTAGCCAATTCGAGCCTAGTTCTTCACCGGACTTCCAAATTACATTCCGCCTTCTCTCCCAAGTAACAAATCACTATCCGAAACTAGTCGAACCATCGGAAATCTGTTCTGAGCCCTCTAACTCATAAGTCAATGTCTGGTTGACTTTTCCTATTTAAGCTTTCCTTAAAGAGACTATTTGTCTCATTTATATCCAATTTCAATTCAAACCACTTCAAACTTACCAGACACATATAATAACGCACGTGGAAACATATAACGGGAATAACAGGGATGAAATACAAGAGACGACGGGCCGGGTCGTCACATCCTCCCCAACTTAAACAAACACTCGTCCTCGAGCGTATCCAGAGCTGTACTAGAAGAAACCCAATAACCAAATGACATTACTAGGCACATGCCCGGGGTGATCCCACGTCACCCTAACTCACACATGTATCGAAAATACAACCTAGTTGAAATTTCACAATCCATCTGGCCCATAAACTGTAGAACCACACTGGCTCACACGAAATCATACACAAGATCAGAACCTCACATCTATACTCAGAATCAATCCGAACCAGCTGTAACAACCCACACCTGCAACCTCAGGTGCGTTCATGCAATATACCACACACTACAACACTCGGAACGATAGTCTTTATTCATGGCAGCTGCCTATAGTACTCAATATCAATAGATATCCTGTTATTTAGCTAGAGTATTATTTCAACACTTCCGCATATTGCCAACGATAAATAAAACTCAACGAATAGTAGTAGTCCTTCAAATCAATCATTCATGAAGTCACTTCCAAGTTGACTATTACCACAAAAGATTTTTGAGTCAAACCTCAATAATATCTTTCTAACCCGCTAAAATCAAATCGGCCCATGCTTATGAATAACCCAATGATAACCTCAGGTCTAACACACCACTTTTGGTGATCAGATAACTCAATACCGGCCTAAGCCACAATTGCATAACACACGCGCCAATAAGAATCAGTCTAAACATTCCCCAAATCAGAGCCAATGACCTAACCGGAAGAGTTACACCTCAAACCCGTCAATACCTTTTCATAACAAAGCTGAGACCCCGTCTCATATAATAGAAATAAAGTACCTGAATCCTGCTTGAGAGACCATAACTTCACGTAGCCTTGGCACAACGCGCGATCCTATCCCAACACTGTTACACATGAAGCACCTCATGTTACCATGCTCAAAGTAGACAACCATGCATAGATCTATGCCTAAAACCAAATCACCCATCACACCCACGCTGAAACAAATAATGTACACCATTAAATCCTGAAAGGACACAACCGATATTCTATTCGCCAAGCAATTCTCAATACGGACTTACCTTAGAAGCCAGGAAGCAAGGAATACAAATCATCACATGGAAAGTATTCCCAGCATCACACTCTTGCGGTGCGCAACCCGATCCAGATAACATACTTGTGGCGGCATGCCACCCGATCCACACAACATGCCTCATATAGGGAGGTACACATCGAGCCAATCACTCATAGCATAATCCTTTAGAATAACCCGACACTGCGACAATCACTCTACATCCTCATAACATGTCCAGAAGTAATATACTAAGCAAGAAAAGATCCACCCGGCTTCCGCATTCCCAATTGCCGTTGACAGTACCAATGCAACACACACGATCCTCAATCACCGCATAGACTGCACCAGAAAACTCCCAGTCTCCGACTACTCACAGCGCATGAATCACCGTACCTGATACAAATTTCCACAATGCGAAATATAGATTACACCTCAAGTACCCAACTATCCAAAGAGAGATATTTTAAAACTCCCATGTGCCCTCAAACAACTCATATATCCGCAGTCGATCCCATAAGGAAATGCCGTAACACTACTAATCTATCATATGCGGGATTAACCCCTTTTCCGAGACATATGCTATTGCCAAATCACTTCCAATTAACATTACCGTTTCCTTGATTACCTGAAAGTACTCGCTATTTAGAACATAGCTAAATCTACCATACCTTTCAGAACTGAACCGAAAGCTCGCACATGCCCATCTCGGTCCTTTACAACATACGCATATACTATATCCTCCAAGGATAACACGAGAACCTTCATCTCCTCTTTTCCGCTGCAGACATCGACGCACTCAACTATTTCAGAACTTTCATTGATCCCATTTAGAAGAATATTATCACCACTCCATCCTCCGCACGACCATAGATACTACACATCTCCAAACCATGATGAACTCAACAAGAATTCTGTCCCAATTTTATAGCACAAGTTAAATTGCGAAGGACGCAATCCCTCAACCAAGCAAAGCAAACTTCCAGTACCGGGAGCTTCGCTGCCCGACGCTTGCAAGATACCTCGAACACATACAGACGATTGATCATATCTTTACCGTACCGATTTGGTCCCCTAACAAGTTACTTTATTTTCCTAGATTCCCACATGATTCAATTTCAACTTGATATACTCTCTTGCTGTAGCACCATAATGCCTCAACCCAGACTCACTAGACGAGACCCATCCATCAGACCACACTGTCTAAGACCCATAAACCACTGAATACTTTCTCAAACGCTCTCACAAATACCACATTTCCAAAATATTTTACCCGAAGAACTTCCCGCGACACTGAATTTGTTACCATTACTTTCCAAACACTGATACATAGAATCCCATAATAAACATGAAAATACCACGAGTCTTGACCCGTTCCAAAGAAAACACTGCCTTAGTCACATACTCAACCTTAAAACACCCGAGTGATACATATCGAACCTCGAACACCCCAAAAGCCATTCTCAAAAGCCATCCACTCTTATGCACACTGTAAATCACTTTACTTAATGAATCGAACCACACGGGACATATCAACACCCTGACATTACAAGACGAGAGCTCATTTCGATACAACCAAACAGCTTCCTTCCCGTTACTCTAAGCACTCCTTATCAATAACTCAAGACTTTCTCTTATTTTCTCGCATCTACGATGCACCATATAACCTTTGGCAAAATTTTTTTTTTGCTTAACTTGTGCCACCCTCGGCTCACTCTCTGCAACCAGAACTGATTCTCTCACATGCATCAAATCGGAACTAACACAGTACATAACCGTACCACCAGCTCATCAACAACAACCTCCCCAACATGGCTTGAAGCAATATACATCAAAACACCCATACTCTATAGCCATCGTCATATCATGGCGACATTAAACTCGCTCTTTCGTAAGCGTGTGGAAACACGAATCAACAGAAATTCTAACTTTTCTCCAATTCTTGCATTCATTCACACAACCGACATGGCCACTCGTTAGGCGAAAAAATTTCTACTAAGTCTCAAATTTTTCCAGAAATTTTGGCAGAGTTTCCTTTATAATTGAGCATATCCACCTGTCAGAGAATTGCCAAATACATCCAAACAACACGTCCACAACTCGACATAGCATCACAAAGTATAGCAACAACCTTAATCTCGATACTACATGTATTATACTATCAATATTGATACCTGAACATGCGCTGCACCTGTTCAAATCATAACATATAGAAAATACATCTTAATTACACATACGATCTTCTAACATACACATAATGATCATACCACTTCGGAATAATCTGCGCGAGATAACCACCTGCTTGCTTCAATATAATATTTCGGTACATCATCCACCGTCATACTCTTCACGCAATCAATTAGTCTTCCCGAGTCTGGACTCATTCAACAACACACACACTCCCAGCTAGGAGACTAGAAAAGATTCTTCACGCCTCCAAAACTCGGGCCACATCTCCATTTCACAATGATAATCAAACATTTCATGGTTCGTCTACCACCTAGTAGACCTTCTTCAACACTTCCAAGTCATATGGACACATTACACGGCACCAATACACACACCACGTATCTATCCAGCTGCCATCACCACAATTAGGGACAATACCAAACTTATAAGCTCATAACACTAGCTCGCTCAATCAGCACCTTGGTGCTCAAGCCATAGACAGAGATCTGGTCTCAAGTCCTTTAGACTGGCCCAACATCAACTCATAGGAAATCATAATTCGCCCCTCCATAGGGGAATCATCAGCCTTCAAGGCACATATAATACTGGACGCTTACGGATGCACACAACGTGAGGAAGGAATTTCAAGGGTTTCTCTTTCAAACTGAATTAAGGACGCACGATAAGATTTCAAGAAAGTGGAGTGTTTCCTAAAGGTGTTGTAGCCTCCTGCTTATAAGTTCGGTACACGACACACCCATAAACAAGACTCTACTAAACTTGCTCATGACTCGTGAGGCTTAGTAACCTAGGCTCTGATACTAACTTGTCACGAACCCAAACCCAGTCGTGGTGGCACCCAACCCAATGGCTAGGAAATCCCGACCAAATGTGCTCTCATCCCGAGCTTAGAGCTCATAAACCATTTATTTTAAGCCATTAATAGTGAAGGAAACCAAAATAAACTATTAGTTATAAAAGTATTCCACATATCTCACAGAAAAACATAACTTCCCCAAAGACCTGGGGTCACAAGTTTTAGAGCCTCTAAAAATACTGAATACATGTCACAATGAGGGAAATACAAGTGTCAGAATAACTAGAAATAACTAGAAGATCAGAGACATGGGTCCGCGGACGCTGGCAGCTACCTCAATTCTCTGTCAAACTAATAATCAGCAACTGCACGCGCAAAATCCTCTAGAGTACCTGAATCAGCACACAAGGTGCAAAGAGTAGGGGGTGAGTCTACTAACTCAGCGAGTAATAACAGTAAATAAAGCTCCGAAAGAAAGAAACCCTTATACAAAGTAACCTAAAACAGTGTGTAATAGTATCTGCAACTGAACAATTGAACAACAATATATATATATATATATATATATATATATATATATATATATATATATATATATATATATATATATATATATATATATATATATATATATATATATATATGACGCAAATGCAGGGATGCAATGCAATGCATATGATGGTAAAATCCAGTACCCACTGCGGTGTGCAGCCCGAGCCACCCATATCATTTATCATCAACGGCAGTCACTGGTGGTGTGTTTAGACTCCCGAGGGGCTCCTTCAGCCCAATCACAATAATGAGCCATCTCGTGGAAAATAATCAAACCAGCCATCTCGTGGCGAATAATCAAACCAGCCATCTCGTGGCGAATAATCAAATCAGCCATCTCGTGGCGAATAATCAAACCAGCCATCTCGTGGCAAATAATCAAACCATCCATCTAGTGGCAAAAATCAATAACCAGGCCAGATCATGTTACCTGACCGCTCATATCACACAATGTCCGTGTTACCATTGTTTATAATCACCGCTGCGGCGCGCAACCAGATTCACCTAAAATCAGTCCAGAAAATATATCATATGCCCGTTGGACAGTTATAAATAATGATCCTCAACCGAAATACATTTAAAAGATAGCATATGAGTTCTGAACATTTGAATTATGGCTGGGTTTTGAAAATAATGTTTTCATGGACTGATAGTAAATGACATACAATCATGCTAAAATAATAATACCAACTCCCGAAGGATATCACATGTCGCACTAGTCCCCAAACATGGCATAAAGCCCAATAATAGTCATCACAGTGTGCGTATCTGTATCATACGCCAATATAGTATAGTTCTCACTCGGGATGGCCCACGTCACAATCCCTCAACAGTATCCGACCTCGCACTTATCATGGAGTGTGTGTCACGCTTCAACATAGCGTTACGATGTGAATGTCCGAGGTTTCAAACCCTCAAAACATCATTTACTAGCAATACTCACATCGAACCGATGAAATATAAAGCTCGTGACGCCTTTGACTCTCAATTAGGCCTCCTCCCGCGTCGAATCTAAACAAAAATAGAGAAAATACATCACAAAAATGACTATTGGACGATACCCAATCGAAAACAACCGAGAAATAGGCCAAAATCTCGAAACTAGCAAAACCCGAGCCCCAGGCCTGCTTCTCGAAAAATTATGAAACTTACATTTTTGGAATCCTCGTCTCGCCACGAGTCCGAACATATACAGTTCATCAAAATCGGAGTCCAATTGCTCCTCCAAATCCTCAAATTTCATTTGAAATTTCAAGCCCTAGTTCATCACCTTTTACACCCAATTTCACTGAATTAATGGTTGATTCTCCAATAAAATGATGTAATAAGACCACGAGACTTACCTCCAATCACTTCCCGGTTAAAATCCCCTTCGAAATCCGTCAATGAGGTCTCAAAGTTTTGAAAAAAATGGAGGAAAAGTGACCCTTACTCGCGGATAAAATGTTAAATAAAACTTCTCTGCCCAGACGCCTTCTTCTATGCGTTTGCACTCCTTCAGTGCGTTCACATAGTGAAAAATTGCCCAGCCTCCTCGTCCTTCTATGCGTTCACACAGACCTAGTGCGTTCGCATAGCCTTAATTCTTGCCCTCCAAATTCCTTCAATGCGAATGCAATACCTTTCCACGTTCGCATAGCACATCATCAGTGCCCCCAGGTTTCCTTCAATGCGACGCATTTCCTCACCACGTCGCATAGCTTCACTGACTACCCCATCAATTCCCTCTATGCGATTGCATAAGACCCCTGCATACGTATAGAGTCAAATCTCTACAACAGCTGAATGCAAATCTGCAGCATTCCAAGTCCAAAAATCATCCCGACAACTATCGGAAATCACCCCGAGGCCCTCGGACCTCAACTAAAAGAACAAACATGTTATAATTCTTCATTCAAAATTTCTTGGGCAATAAAAACGCTATCTTTAACATAAAAAATCACAAAAATCATTGAATTTTATTCTAAGATAAACAATGACTTCCCAAATTCGCATTCGATCCTAAACCCAACAAGCGATGCTCGAATGACTTGAAATATTACAGACATATCCAAAATCACCTAACGAAGCTACTGAATCTCCCGAAATTCCATTCTGACCCTCGGATCAAAATCTCACCTATCAACCGGAATTCACCGAAATTCAACTTTAGCCAATTCAAGCCTAATTCTTCACCGGACCTCCAAATTCAATTACGCCTTCTCTCCCAAGTCACTAATTACTATCCGAATCTAGTCGGACCATCAAAAATCCATTCCGAGCCCTCTAACTCATAAGTCAATGTGCGGTTGACTTTTCCATCTTAAGCTTTCCTTAAAGAGACTATTTGTCTCATTTATATCCAATATCAATCCAAACCACTTCAAACTTACCAGACACATATAGCAACACACGGGGAAACATATATCGGGAATAATGGGGCTTTAATACAAGAGATGACGGGTCGGGTAGTCACAATAAGTGCAACCAAAAAAGTAACACGAGATATAAAACGACAACAACAACTATTACAGACAAGGTAAACACAGAAGGAAATAAGGTCCAACACCAAAATAACAATCGGGGATCTTCCAGGATATCGTCTTGTAGTCCCAAATATACATATCTGATGGATCTCCTATGATCCCATCCCATAGTCCAACTCATAATGCGTGGGGATCTACCGGAATCCCGTTCCAAAGTCCCAAATACAAATACCAATACTGGGGAAATCTACTAGGTGCATTCCCATAGTTCCATAAAATGTGCAGGGGGATCTACTGGAATCCCACATCCGTACTCCTGAAATAAACATACAAGGGGAGCTACTGGAATCCCACATCCGTAGCCCTAATGTAAATACACACCAGAAGTAGGAAATATTCAGAAATAGCAATTTCATATTAAGGCCAAAAGTAGTTCCAGCCTAGCATGTTGCATAGAATCCAAATAAAGCAGGCTCAACAAATAAAGCAAATTATTCACTTAGACATGCCTTCCTAATCTAACACATTCTTAATAGTACAAGTAATAAAATAGAAACAGAACATACTAGTAATTAATAAAAACATGATTTCCAACAATTAACACAAGTACGAACTCATCACCCGTACAAGGCATTTCAATTATCAATAATATCAAATCCTATGGGGAAGGTGCCCACACAAGGTTGGACGAGCCACTTACCTCGAAGCAGCTCAATTATATCCAAAACCACGCTGTTGCCACGAGTACTTGACTCCAAATGGACCAAATCTATTCAATTCAATTTCATTATGTAAATAACACTTCAAGTAAATGACTCTACAAGAAAAATC
The DNA here is from genome assembly GCA_034376525.1 of Nicotiana benthamiana. Taxonomy (NCBI): domain Eukaryota; kingdom Viridiplantae; phylum Streptophyta; class Magnoliopsida; order Solanales; family Solanaceae; genus Nicotiana; species Nicotiana benthamiana. Next base: position 133,073,890 of record CM067334.1, read on the forward strand.
TAAGCTAATACGCAAATTAGGTAAAATAACCAAAACGCCCCTCCAACACATGTTTCAAAATCGGGTAAAGTTTATATTTTCAGAATCCTCATACTCTCATGAGTTCATGCATACAAAAGTTATCCAAATATAAGGTTAAATTCTCATCAAAAGTCAAATTTTTATGTATAAGAACTTTCTTCCAACTTTTTCCAAAATTTTCATCTCCAATCCGAAATGATGATACAAACTATAAGTTGATGGAATATAACAATAAAGGTTAAAGAATTGTTAACCAATGATCTCCTCTTCAATTTCCTCCCAATATTGCCCTCTATCAAGCTCCGAATTGATTATTCAAGATTTTGAAACTAAACCAACAAAATATCATATTTCTGCCCATCTGTTTGCACTGCGTTCCCGCTTCTGCGGAACAAAGGTCGCATCTGCGACTACTCACACAAAGCCAAGTTTTTGTATCTGCAACTCCCAATCCGCATATGTGGTACCGCTAATGCAGAATTGCAACCGCTTCTGCGGTTCCTGAAGAAACTCCCAATTCCATTTTTGTGGCCACTAAGCTGCTTCTACGGTGCCGCACTTGCGTAACCCGAACTGCAAGTGCGGTTATGACGGAACCAGCAGCTAAAGCTGCAACTCTAACTCTAAATCTTTTTGTTAACCATCCGAATTCATCCGGAGGCCTCCGAGACCTCAACCAAATGCACGTTCAAGTCACAAACTACTATTCAAACTTGTACTAATCCTTAAAACTCCTAAAACAACATCGAAACCTTGAATTAACCATGTATGTAAGCATAAGAACTCCAAAATTCTCAAAATAATCTTTCGATAACAAAGTCAATCAAACATTGTCCGAATGACCTAAAACTTTTCACAAACGTCACATTCAATACTATAAAGATGATCCAACTTCCGAAATCACATTCCGACTTAATGTGTTTCTAGGACATCTCTATTTGCAACCTTGCTGGCGCTAAATTTGTTCTGTGATCAGAACTTCTTTAGCATTTGAACATACCTAAAATTTCCAGTTCTAAGACATGTTTGTTGGCGCAAGTTCAGTTGAAATTTTTATGATTGACAAATGAACTCAGGGAAGGACCTGTCCATCTAGTGTTACGCAATCTCAATCAACCATTGCACATGAGAGGCACATGAGGAAGATATGGATTAAAGATCACGCATCAATATCTTGTGAACTGATAAAAAAGGTTGCATTTGGGATAAGGAGGAAAGTCTACTTATGAGAAGATAACACAATACTAATCTAGGATAAGGGTTGGAGTTTGAATTGGTTAACGACTCAAATCGACTAAGGATAAGACTGGAGTCTCGATCAAACTCTAACTATTAATCTATTAAATAACCAAGCTATTCTCTTTTACAGGTAATGTACATACGCAGAAGTTAAGAATATTTGAGTGCAAAAAGAGCAAGTCTTATTTGCAAGCAATATATATGAGGTACAAGTGTGCATGCCTGAAGCTACATGAACTAAGATAAAAGAACCACTTCCGTCATTGTGTTTATTCTAAGTCTAGTTCATTTGTATTAGGTTTTCATATTGTACCTTCTAGATTTCATGGAAGCAATTGTACTAGGTACTGTGAGTATTCAAGTTATTGTTAACTTAATAGTGTCGCAACAGTTGAGGCTGTGCGTCACACTGGGATTAGAGTTTAGTCCTTAGGTTTAAGAAGAGTTTTGGTAAATACTGTTTTGGATCATTGATTTTAGTGGATGTTTGGGAATATCCTACTGAGTAGTAGGTCGTGCTTTTTTCACCTTTTGAGCCAGGTGTTTTCAACATAAAAATATCTGTGTTCTTTATTTCTATTTATTCAATTCCCCCCTCTTGTGTGGTATTGATGTATAGAACAACAATTTGTATCAGAGCAGGTTATCCTTGAAGAGGTTAACACCTTAGGAAAATATCAACATGAGTGCACCATCTGGGAATTGGGAAGGGCAATCCATTGCCACGCCTCCTCTTTTCAATGGCCTGTACCACTCCTGGTGGAAAAATATAATGACAGACCATATAATGGGTGAAAACTATGATGAATGGGATATAATCACTGATGGTTCTTTAGCCACAACCAAGAAGACTGCTGAAGGATTGGATATTCCAAAGACTAGAGCAGATTGTACTGCGGAAGACCTAAAGAAGTGGGAGAAAAATGCGTAGGCCAAGAAATGGCTAGTGTGTGGACTTGGTCTTGATGAGTACAATTGGATTCAAGGCAGCAGTACTGTCAAGGAGATTCGAGACACTTTACAAGTGGCTCATGAAGGAGCACCTCAAGTGAAGAGGTCAAGAGGAAAACTGCTGTCTTCTCAATATGAGAATTTAACTATGAAAGATAGAGAAACTATTCAAGAGATGTATACTAAGTTATCTACGCTTACAAATGAACTGGAGTCTCCTGGGAGGATTATGATGGAATAAGACAAGGTGGAGAAGATCCTAACTAGAGTTCTACCAATCTCCTGGGAAAGCAAAATCACAGCCATTCGGGAATCCAAAAACATTGCTACATTAAAATTGGATGAAATGATTGGAAATCTTACTGCCTAAGAATTAAGAAGGCAGACAATGAAGATGGACGCTCCAAAGAAAGAAAGAAGTCTGTCTCTCAGAATCTCAGAAGGATCAGATCTTGCAGACGAGGAAATTGCTATGATAACCAGGGATTTCAAGAAGTATCTTATGAGAGGAAAAAATCCTTTAAAAGGAACAACATTTAACAAATCTATGGATCATGAGATGCAGACAATGGTGGTTGCTTTAAGTGTGTAAAGACATATCACATGATCAAATACTGCCCTAAATGGGCGATTGAGTGGAAGAAAGAAAGGGCAGATAGAAGGAACAGGTTCAACAAAGAAGGAACAAAGGATCAACCAAAGCTATGGTTGTTTCCTTGTGCGAAACATCAGATGAGCACTCAGGCAATGAAGGTGAGGATGAGCAAGCTCTTGTGGCCATCGGAGAATCAGAAGATGAACAAGAGGTCCAAGTGAAGCGGAGTAGCCAAATATGGTACATGGATAGTGGCTGCTCAAAACATATGAATGGTAACAATGACCAATTCCTTTCACTTGAGAACCTAAAACGAGGTAATGTCTCCTTTGGAAATGGAAAGAAAGGTGAGACCATTCGAGTTCGAAAAGTAGGAAAGACAGATTCTCATTCCATTGAGAATGTCTATTTGATAGATGTCTTGAAATATAGCCTGATAAGTGTGTCACAACTGTGTGACAGAGGTAATCTTGTGGCTTTCACTTCCAAAATATGTTTTGTGATTAGCCTTACTATTGACAAGATTTCTTTTGCAGGGAAGAAGAGTTAACAATATTTATATCGTAGATTTGTCAACTCCCTCTGAAAATGAACTCACTTGCTTAAGTGTGTTAATTAATGATCCCCTCATTTGGCACAAAAGACTTGGCCATGCCAGTCTAAATCAATTAAACAAATTAGTCTCCAAGGACTTGGTGATAGGGTTACCTAATATCAAGTTCAAGGAAGACAAAGTTTGTGAAGCATGTACAAGGGGGAAGTAGGTAAGGTCATGCTTCAAATCCAATAAAATGGTAAGTACGTCCAAGACATTGGAACTGGTTCATATGGATCTCTGTGGTCCAATGAGAGCCAAGCAGAGGTGGTAAATGATATGTAATGGTGCTTATTGATGATTATTCAAGATTTACCTGGGTGTTATTTCTAACCTCTAAAGATGAAGCATTTGAAATGTTCAATGCTTTTGTTAGAAAAACCCAGAAATAATTAGGAAATCAACTTGCATCCATTAGGTCTGATCATGGAACAGAATTTGAAAATGAAAAGTTTGTTGAATTTTTTGATGAAAATGGAATAGATCATAATTTCTCTGCCCCTAGGACCCCTCAGTAAAATTGGGTAGTTGAGAGGAAGAACAGGACCCTTGAGGACATGGCAAAGACCATGCTCTTTTCCAGTAAACTACTTCATAGCTTCGGGGCAGAGGCTATAAACACTACTTGTTATACAATGAATAGATGCATGACTACACCTCTTGTAGAGAAAACTACCTATGAGTTACTTAAAGGGAGAAAACCAAACATATCCCATATTAGGGCTTTTTGTTGCAAGTGCTTTGTACACAATAATGGCAAAGACTCCATAGGTATGTTTGATCTAAGAAGTGATGAGGGAGTATTCTTGGGATATTCTTCACATGGCAGAGAATATAAAGTGTTTAATAAAAGAACTCTATGTATAGAAGAAAGTGTACATGTTGTATGTGATGAATCTAACATTCTTTCTAGGAGATAGGAACATGAAGATGAAGCCACCGAACTGGTGAGACAATTGACTGAAGCCACATCACAAGTCAATGTGGCATAAAAGGAAAGAACAAGTGATGGATCAAGTCCTTTCACCTAGGAAAACCTGACAGGGGAACCAATCTGAGAGAAACTGAACAAAATTCTCTAAAGGAACCTGTACCTGAACCTGTTCCTCTTAAGTATAACAATGAAGAAACATCTAGCAGGAACCAGCTGGTGGGGAAATCTTACAAGTACCTGAGTTCTCATCCCATTGAGAACATCATCAATGATCCAACATCTGGAGTCAAACTAGATCTCAACTGAAGAACCAGTGTGAATTTGATGCCTTTCTGTCACTCATTGAACCTAAAAATGTGAGTGAAGCTCTACAAGATGTAGATTGGGTCAATGCTATACAAGATGAGCTCAATCAATTCAAAAGAGGCCAAGTCTAGCATTTGGTTCCAAGACCCAAAGGCAGAACGATCATTAGGACAAAATGGGTCTTTAGTAATAAACTAGATGAAGATGGAACAGTTATATGAAACAAGGCAAGTGGTTCAAGGTAATAGTCAAGAGGAAGGCATTGACTATGATGAAACCTTTGCTCCAGTTGCTAGACCTGAAGCAATTAGACTCATCATAGCCTTTGCAACACATATGAAATTCACCATTCATCAAATGGATGTCAAAAGTGCCTTCCTAAATGGCTATCTCAAAGAAGAAGTGTTTGTGAAACAACCGCCAGGATTCGAAAGCAAAGAATGCCCTAATAATGTAAACACGCTAGATAAAGCTCTCAATGGTATCAAGCAGAAGCCAAGAGCTTGGTATGAAATATTGTCAAAATTCGTTTTGCAACATGGGTACAAAAGAGGTAAAATTGACAGCACTTTGTTCCTAATGGAAAAAAGGTAAAGATGTTCTTGTTGTACATATATATGTTGATGACATAATATTTGGAGCCACTATATATAGTTTAAGTAAGGACTTTGCTATACTAATAAGAAGTGAGTTTGAAATGAGCATGATAGGTGAACTAAATTTTTTCTCGGGGCTATAGATCAAACAAAGTCCAGATGGAACTATGATCCATCAGTAGAAGTACACAAAGGAACTAATAAAGAAGTTTAAAATGAAAGAATTCAAAGAAATTTATACACCTACAACAACTGCCACAAAACGATATGTTGATGAACTTGGTTCATCAGTTGATCAAAAGTTGAATAGGGGCATAATTGGTTCACTTTTGTATCTTACTGATAGGAGACTTAACATTGTTTTCTATGTAGGACTTTGTGCTTGTTTCCAGGAAAATCTAAAGGATTCATATTTGATAGCTGTCAAAAGAATATTGAGATACTTGAAAGGCACAACTGACCCGTGTCTGTCGTATCCCAAAGGTAGTAATTTTAACTTAATGGGACATGCTGATGCTGACTATTCATGTTTCCTAGTGGATATGAAGAGAACCTTAGGTATGGCACACTTCCTAGGGTTTTGTCTTGTATCATGGGCTACCAAAAAGACAAATTCAGTGGCTCTCTCTACTGCTGAAGCTGAATATGTTGATGCTGCTTCATGTTGTGCTCAATTACTATGGATAAAGCAACAACTGGTAGACTTTGTAATTGAAGGGGGGTGCATACCAATATTTTGTGATAACACTAGTGCAATTAGTCTGGCAAAGAAACCTGTTCATCATAAAAAGACTAGGCACATCGTTGTTAGACAACACCTTTTGAGAGACAACTATGAGAAAGGGCTAATATGCATAGAATTCTGTGCTACTGATAAACAAATAGTTGACATCTTCACTAAGGCACTGAGAAGAGAAAACTTTGCAAGGAACGGGTTGGAATTAGAGATGATTAAGATCACCTAAAAGGTCCAGTTCAAAATACATATTGAAAAAAAATGAAAAAAATAAAAATAAAATTATTTTTTGGTTAGGAGTTCTTAATTCATGTGAATATTAGACTAATTCCTACTCAGATTCATACTGTAAATAATACACTCTTGTTACATATGTTTATATGATTCACTAATCTCTTACAAATTTTCAATTATGACATGTGAGGCATAATCAATAGAAGTTTCACCTGAAGAACCTGGTATGTTTCTGTACTTTCAACAATTAGAAAAATTTAATTATCAATCGTGAGCAAGAGTCCTAGATATACCAAACATGCTAACAATTCTATCCGTTGGGCAAATTGAACCAGTTTCATTGAAACTAGAAGTCTACATATTACGGAACCCTCTCCTAAATATTAACGATCCTAATTAATCACAAAGGAGACCGGAACTTTAAATTGATTAGACTTCTACATGACATCTGAAAAAGCTGCCATTTCTGAGTTATCATCAGCCGTCTTTAAAAGCTCCCAAATCACTCATAACCGTAAATTCTTCACAAAAACCCCTGGTCATCCCCTCTCGTCTCCAAAAATTCTCCAAAATTCTCTTAAGGTTTCTAGAAATTCTTCACCATGACAAATCCCTAAGATAATCCTGGAACTCCACCACCCGTTTCACCCAGCACCACCTCATCTTCCACACCACCTGTTGGAACCCCAAAACCAAGATTCCGTCACAAGAAAATGCTAGCAAGAAAAACAATAGCTATTGGTTCCCTGAGGAATGTCACGCCCCAAATCCGTGGGCATGACCGATACTCAATCGGGTATCCCCAGTCGAGTGGCCTTGGGTGCCTTTCCTATTCCCCACACTTTATCCCACATTATTCAATGGTAATTAACCAAAAGATACCAAATTTGCAATAGAAACAACACATGATTTCTCTTTTATAAACACACATTATGATTAACAGGGAACATGGTATACAGGTTTACAGTGCCCAATAACGTACCCCTTTATACATTCATTTTAACCCACATACCAATGTCTACAGAGCCTTTAAAAGAAAGATAATACAACACTTGCCGGCGAAAAGGCCCAGGATATACCTTTACAAAAGGACACAAGACTAAAAAATACAACAACATGGGCGGCATGAGCAACACAAGGCCTCGGAAGGAAAAAGGGGCTTACCAAACACGAATACCGCCGATAGCGAGGAGGAGGAGCTATGAACGGTGGACTGGAGTCCCTGCCACGGATCCACCTAAAATTATAACACGAATGTAACGCCCCCAGAAAAAGGGATGTCAGTACATTTGAACTGTACTGGCAAGTAGAACAAACTCTCTCCCAAGTAAACTCAACCCAAAATGCATATACAAGTATAGAACTGAACAACAATAATACAATACAACCATGGAGAAACAATTGAACATTTCACAACAAATGACTCACGTAGTCATACAAAGGGGAAATCAGTGCCCCACAGGTTACAAACTCTCCTGCTGTCTCCTTTCACATTTTACATTTATCATTTCATGATTCATATTCATATCAATAGTGATTTTGGATCACATTTTCCACCCTTATTGCCTTGTCCACCCTTACTACCTCGGCCACCCTTATCACCCAAACCCACACCTTATTTCACCATGTTGCGGCGCGCAACCTGACCCTGCCTAACAGTTTTCAATTCACAACAACAAACAGGACAACATTAGATACAAGAAATCAGTTATGGCACATTGTTAAAATAGAGCCACAACAAGGATAATGAAATCCCACAACTAGCAGCAACCATGTCCTCATGTTCATCAAGTGGTACACAATTGGATTATCACAACAATTATGCACAACTAATCAGACACGTTGTTCCATAATATTTCAATTTTCACTGTTCCACATTATTTCCATTTCCATTAATCCATATTATTTCCATTTCCATTGTTCCACATTATTTCCAGTTTCACTTTTCCACATTATTTCCATTTCCGTTGTTCCAATTACAAGTTCCACAACATTCACTACGAGTATTACCACACAATACAACACAAAATCCTCACAATGATTCTCACATGAACATCAACTATCAACAATGTCACAACTACCATTGAGCGATTTCACAGGGATCACAGTTAGCCATGCAAACCTGGAGTTGAGTTTTCCCCATTAAACCTTTAGTCCGATTTGCCAAGCAATACAGAAGTCAATCTAGTTCATGAACAACATTTAGGTTTTGGAAATTTAAAGTCATAGTTACTACCCAATTCCCTTTTTACAAGATTTTTGAGGTTTGAAGACATGCATGAAGATTTTATGAAGAAAATTCAAAGAAAGTGTATGGGGTTCCCTTCCCAAACTTAATTTTGAAATTTGGGGGTAATGGGTTAGGGATTTACCTGAGAAATCAATAGAGAAGACAATGCACCATGAATTTTCCAAGCTCCAATGATTTTGAAAGACCAATTCATGAAGAATTTGCTTCCTATCTCTAGGAACCTCTCTTCCCCTCTGTTATTTTGTTCAAAAAATGGGTTAAAAATGAGGGATGGGGTGTTTTTATTAAAGAGGGGTCGGGCTTAGATTTTCAGAAAAATAACTGGGCGAGCTTAACCTGTGACGCAACTTCGCGATAACATAATGGACATACGGTCCGCAAAATGGACCGCAAAAATGGCTCAGACTTCAAACCTCTCGGGTTGGGAATGCGGTGAACATGCGGTCCGCATTTGCATTCTGCGGTCGCAGAATGCACTGCAGAACTGACCTTTGAATTTCCTCAGGGACAACATGCGATCACTCTGCGGTCCACATATTTATTATGCGATCACAGAGTTGATCGCATTTTCAACATAAAATATTGGTTGCTCTCTGATTCACTCTGCGGTAGGAATGCGGTCCGCATAGCTGATCTGCGAAAGCATTGTGGATGACATTTTGACCATTTTCTGGAAATTTTTTTAATTTCACGTTTTGTAAGTTCAAAATAGTAAAAAGAATCCGACCCACCCAAGTAGATTCAACTCTATGAGCTACTAACATCTATGCACTCATTTCACGGGGCCTTACATCCTCCCCCGTTTAAGATTATTCTTCCTCGAATGAGAACTTAGGAACCAAATGGGGTTGAAAACATGATATGCAAGTTCCTACACTTTTATTAACTTTCAAGTTTGTTTTAGAAAAATTTTGCCAGAGTTGCCTTTGTAATATGGACATAACCACCTGTCAAAGAACTTCCAAAATATATTCCCAAGCCTTACTACATAAACTTGCTACCTCTACAACAGTTGTAAAAGGCATAGTCCTCACACTTGCACATACTTAACCTCTTGATATACTTGTAACCATCTTGGCACACTACTTGAAATAATATTAAGCATTAATCATCTGTACTTATTAAAGCCATTTACCTATCACAAGGGTATGACACAGTTATTCATTTCGCTGCAATTCCTCCATGCAAAAACTAATCATTACAAAATTAGAACACTTTGATACACAGTCTCCATGCAAAATTAATTATTACTTCCATACATCACCTTACCATGGGAGCACAAAACTTTCATTACCAAAGGACGACACATTGATCAAATAACCACAACACATAATTTTGTTGACATAACTTGGAGAAATTACAACAATAAGGCACTCGGAAAGAGAAGGGATGATTCTCACACCTAATGGAACACAACACTAGCTCTCCTAGGGACAAGATTCACACGATCATCTCTAAGCTTATTCAAATAGATGGGGATATTTTATCTTTATCTCATCTTCCGCTTCCCACGTGGCCTCCTCGACTTGCTGATTCTGCCACAACACCTTAACTGAAGCAATCTCCTTGTTTCGCAACTTTCGGACTTGTCAATCCAGAATAGCAACCGGAATCTCTTCATATGATAACTCTTATGTAACCTTGATGTCTTCAACTTGCACAATTTTAGACGGATCACCCACAATTTTCCTCAACATAGATACATGAAACACTGGTGCACCAATGACATTTCAGGGGGCAATTCCAACCTATACGAAACTTGACCGATCCTTTGAGTGACTTGATAAGGCCCTACATACCTAGGACTTAGTTTTCCCTTCTCCCCAAAGCGCATGACTCCTTTCATAGGGGACACCCTGAAGAATAAGTAATCTCCTTCTTGAAGCATCAATGCTCTTCGACGCACGTCCGCATAGGATTTCTGGCGACTTTGAGCAGTCTTCATTCTCTCCTGAATGACCCTTACCTTCTCCATGGCCTGGTGCATGAGATCTGGCCCTATTAATTCCGCTTCACCTACCTCGAACCACCCGATCAGGAACCTACACCTTCTTCCGTACAATGCTTCGAATGGGGCCATCTGGATGCTAGCGTGGAAGCTGTTATTATAAGAAAACTCTATAAGGGGCAAGTGATCATCCCAATTACCTTTGAAATCCAAGACACATGCCTGCAACATATCCTCAAGTGTCTGGATGGTCCGCTTTGCTTGGCCATCGGTCTACGGATGAAAAACTATGCTAAGATTCACTTGAGTGCCAAAACCTGGCTGAAATTTCCTCCAGAAGATAGCTGTAAACTGAGCTCCTCTATCCGAAATGATAGAAAGTGGAATACCATGGAGCCTCACTATCTCCTTGATATACAAACGAGCATATTGTTCCGCAGTATCGGTGGAGTTGACTGGCAAAAAGGTGAGCTGATTTGGTGAGCCTATCCAGAATTACCCAAATTGACTCGAACTTGTGCTGAGTATGAGGTAGTCCTGTCACGAAGTCCATATTGATCATTTCCCATTTCCAAATCGGTATTTCTATAAGCTGCGTCAACCCTCTAGGCCGCTGATGCTCATCCTTCACTTGCTGGCAATTCGAGCACTTCGAGACGAAGTCCGCTACACTCTTCTTCATACCACTCCACCAATAGATATCCTTGAGACCGTGATACATCTTTGTAGACCCTGGATGCACTGAATACCTGGAATTATGAGCTTCGCCATTACCCTCTTCGAAAGATTATCCACATCTGGGACACATAACCTGTCGTGGCACCATAGCACGCCATCATTGCTACTGAGTGAAAATGTTGAAATTTGTTACTTAGAGCTGCCTCCTTCAATTGTGACAATGTCGGACCAACAAACTGCTTTTCTTTAACCGTTGCCACGAGTGACGATTCTGCTGTATTATGTACCATAAGTTCCTCCTCATTCGGGGCCAACTGATGTACCTCCCGAGCTAGGAACCTCTGATCCGCTCTCCAGTGAGCCAAACTACCTCTGGATTTCCGACTAAGGGCATCAGCCACCACGTTCGCCTTCCCTTAATGGTACAAGATGTCCATATCATAATCCTTAAGCAATTCTAACCACCGCTGCTGCCTGAAATTATGTCCTTTTCATTGAATATATATTGGAGACACTTGTGATCTGAAAACATATCTACATGAACCCCACAAAGTTAATGCCGCCATATTTTCAAGGCGAACACAACTGCCGCAAGCTTCAAATCATGCATAAGATAATTCTTCTCGTGATTCTTGAGTTCCCTGGAAGCATATGCTATAACCTTCCTGCTCTGCATCAGAACATACCCTAGACCAATCCTGGAGGCATCACAATAAACCACAAACCCCTCTGTTCCTTCTGGCAAGGACAATACTAGTGCCAAAGTCAACCTTGTCTTCAATTCCTGGAAACTTTTCTCACACGACAATTTTGACAAAGGAGAGGCGAGGGTGGAGAATCCCTCTACAAACCTCCGATAATACCCTGCTAACCCAAAAAAGCTATGGATCTCCGTAGGGGTCGTGGTCCTAGGCGAATCCTTTACCGCTGCAATCTTTTGGGGGTCCATCTGAATCCCCTTACTGGAAACAACATGACCGAGAAAAGCGACAGACTACAACCAAGATTCACATTTGGAAAAATTGGCATACAATTGGTGTATATGTAGAGTTTGCAAAACCGCTCTGAGGTGACTGGCATGATCCTCCCTCCTCCGCGAATATACGAGGATGTCGTCAATGAAAGTAATAACGAAGAAGTTTAAGAATGACTTAAAGACCCTATTCATAAGATCCTTTATAGCTGACGGGGCATTGGTTTTCCCAAAAGACATGACCAAGAACTTAATGTGGCTATAACGCGTTCTGAAAGCGGTCTTAGGAATATCCTGCTCCATGATCTTCAATTGGTGGTACTCAGACCGCAAATCAATCTTGGAGAAGAACCACTGTACTTATTCTTGATGGTGACTTTATTAAGCTGCCGATAATCGATACACATCCGAAGCGGCCCATCCTTCTTTCTGACAAATCGAATCGGAGCGCCTTATGGCGACACACTTGGCCGAATAAACCCCTTCTCCAATAGATCCTTCAACTGCTCTTTTAACTCTCGCAACTCTGCTGGCGCCATTGTGTACAGTGGTATATATATTGGCTAGGTATCTGGAAATACATCAATCCCGAAATCAATCTCCCTATCTGGCAGGATTCCTGGAAGCTCATATGGAAATACCTCAAGGAACTCATTCGCAATTGGCACAGACTCAGGGGTAGGAACCTTTGGAGTAGTGTCCGCCACCCGGACTAAATGATAGATGTACCCCTTCCAGATCATTTTCAAAGCCTTGAGGTAGGAAATAAACCCGCTTTTCGTCACAATACCATTTCCTTTCCATTCAACAACCGGCTCATTAGGGAACTCGAGTCTCATAACTCTCGTCCGGCAATCAAATTTAGTAATGCACGAATAGAGCCAATCCATCCCCATGATTACATCAAAATCTACCATCCCGAGCTCGATATGGTCTGCCGTGGTAACACGACCACCTACCATAACAACACAATTCCTATAGACCTGCGTGGGTGTAATAGAATCAGCAACCGGAGTCGATACAGAGAACGACGCAAGAAGCTGCTCGGGTTCAATCCCAAAACTCGAAGCAACAAATGGGGTGACATAGGACAAAGAAGACCCCGGATCAATAAGAGCATAGAAATCAATGGTCTGAACAGATAGGACACTTGTGACAACATCTGGGGAAGCCTCAACACTCTGACGGCCACTCAATTCATAAAACCTGATGGGTCCTCCCCTACAATCGAGGTCCACCTCTGGCTACACCACGCCCTGCTGGGGTTCAAGGGTGCACTAATGACGTAGCAACTGATGAACTAGATGGCTGAGCATGTACCCTACCCGTGCCCTGTCTGGGCGCACGTCAGACCTGCTGTAGTGACCCATCACCCCACAATTGTAACACACTAGAGCATCCAAGTAACATGGGTCTGCATAAAATCTCCCACACTTTGGACATATACCTCCTTGCTGTCGAGGTCTCATCCCTGAATGACTGAACTAGCAAGTCCTTCTGCTGTTTGAACCTGGCCTCGAAGGGCTACTCTACTGGAAACTGTGCACACATAGCGGTGCACTGGCTGAGGACTGAGCATAAGACTGAGGTGGTCCTGATGACCCTATCCTTGGAACTGACCTCCCTGAATGACCCATAGACCGTGCCCTGCTGCAACTCTCTTTTTCTTCCTGAATCTTTAACTTCCTTGCATCTATGGCCTGAGCAAAGCCCACGATCATTCCATAGTTCATGTCTTAATGCAAACCTGCTGTAGCAGCCTCATTTACACCAGCGGACTGAGACCCTGAACGAATTGCCGAACTCTAACCTCTATAGTAGACACCAACTGAGGAGCATAATTGGACAACCTCACGACATATGATAATCCACTACACTCATCTTCCTTGCTTAAGAACCTAAAACTCTATGGCACGGGCTGCCATGGTTTCGGCAGGCAAGAAGTGGTCCATGAAGGCATCTACAATGCCATTCCATCTAGCTGGAGGGCTCCCCTCCTCACGGGAATCCTCCCACATATCAAACCACAAACGCGCAGCCCCTTTCAACCTGCATGAAGCCAGTTCTACCCCTTCTATTTCTATAGCCTTCATTGCTCGAAGGGTCTTGTACATCTCATCAAGGAATTCTTATGGATCGGCCTCTAGGTCTATGCCTGAGAACTCTGGAGGGGAGAATCGCAAAAACTGATGAACACTGGAGTTGGAGGAATCTCCCTGTCTGCTGGAGGACACATGGGCATCATGAGATCTCTGGGCCTGGGCGGCCAGTAACTGAGTCATCATACGGATAGCTCCGCTAAGGTCACCATCAGAAATCCCGGGGTTGGAAGCTGGAGCAACATCAGGATGGGGAGCATTGGCAGGAGGGATAGTATCACCCTCAGCCTCTGCTGGATCATGATTGCTTGGATCAGGACCAGATGGAGCAGGCAAATTTTGAACGGTAATCACTCTCACCCGTTGCAGTCGGCACATGATCCCCAAGCGCACTAGTAGCAGCATTTACCCCTAGGCTAAGTCTAGCTTTCTTCTTAGGTGCCATCACTGAAAATTCAAAATAGAGCACAAATTAGACACAATCATCACTTCACCACACGAACTTGGAATAACAAAGAAGGGGATAATTTTTCCTAAATTCCCGTGTAGCCCACAACTTATAGATGTGGTCGACAACACACCGATAAGAAGGGATCTACTAGGCACATATCCGAGACATCCTAGGACTCCATTAAAACTATCGGCACCGATACAAAGTTTGTCACGCCCCAAAGCTGTGGGCATGACCGCACTCAACCGGGTATCCCCAGTCGAGTGGACCTAGGTGCCTTTCCTATTACCCACGCGTTACCCCACATTATTCAATGATAATCAACCAAAAGATACCAAATTTGAAATTGAAACAACACATGATTTCTCTTTTACAAAAGTACATTATGATTAACAGGGAGTCTTTTGCAAAACATACATTATGATAAACAGGGAACGTGGTATACAAGTTTACAGTGCCCAAAAACATACCCCTTTATACATACGTTATAACCCATATACCACTGTCTACGAAGCCTCTAAAAGAAAGATAATACAACATTTGCCGGCGACAAGGCCCCGGCTATACCTTTACAAATGGACGCAAGACTCCAAAATACAACAACATGGGCGGCATGCGCCACACAAGGCCCCGAAAGGAAAAGGGGGCTCACCAAACACGAATACCACCGATAGCGAGGAGGAGGAGCTACGAACGGAGGACTGGAGTACCTGCCACAGATCCACCTAATATCATAATACGAATGTAGCGCCCTCGGAAAAAAGGGACGTCAGTACATTTGAATTGTACTGGCATGTATGAACAAACTCTGTCCCAAGTAAACTCAAACCAAAAATTCATATACAAGTATAGAACTGAAAAACAATAGTACAACTACAACCATGAAGCAACAACCGAACATTTCACAACAAATGATTCACGTAGTTATACAAAGGGGAAATTAGTGCCCCAGAGGTTACCAACTCTCCTACTATCTCCTTTCATATTGTCACATTTATCATTTCATGATTCATATTCATATCAATAGTGGATTTGGATCACATTTTCCACCCTTATTGCCTCGTCCACCCTTATTACCTCGGCCACCCTTATCACCCCAACCCACACCTTATTTCACCGTGTTGTGGCACGCAACCCGACCTTGCCTGATAGTTTTCAATCCACAACAACAAACAGCACAACAACAAATACAAGAAATCAGTAATGGCACATTGTTAAAACCGATCCACAACAAGGATAATGAAATCCCACAACTAGCAACAACCATATCCTCATGTTGATGAAGTGGTACAAAATTTGGATTATCAAAACAATTATTCACAACTAATCACACACGTTGTTCCATAATATTTCCATTTCCACTGTCCCACATGATTTCCATTTCCATTGTTCCACATTATATCCATTTCCATTGTTCCACATTGTTTCTATTTATACTTTTCCACATCATTTCCATTTCCGTTGTTCCAATTACAAGTTCAAAAATATTCATCACAACTATTACAACACAATTATACAACACAAAAGCTTCACAATGATTCTCACGTGAACATCAACTATCAACAATGTCACAACTAGCATAGGGCGATTTCATAAGGATCACAGTTAGCCATACATACCTGGAGTTGAGTTTTCCCCTTTAAACCTTTAGCCCGATTTTCCAAGCAATCAAGAAGTCAATCTAGTTCATGAACAACACTTAGGTTTTAGAAATTTAAACTCATAGTTACTACCCAATTCCCATTTTACAAGATTTTTGAGTTTTGAAGCCACGCACGAAGATTTTATGAAGAAAATTCAAAGCAAGTGTATGAGGTTCCCTTTCCAAACTTAATTTCAAAATTTGGGGGAAATAGGTTAGGGATTTTACCTAAGAAATCAATAGAGAAGACAATGCACGAAGAATTTTCAAAGCTCCAATGATTTTGAAAGACCAATTGATGAAGAATTTGCTTCCTCTCTCTAGCTTAATCTACGACCCAACTCTACAATCGTAGAATGGACCGCAGAAATGGATCTGACTTCAAAACTCTCGGGTTTGGAATGCGGTGAACATGCAGTCCGCATTTGAGTTCTGCGCTCGCAGAATGCACCGCATAACATACCTTCGAATTTCCTTAGGGACAATATGCGATCACTCTCCGGTCCGCATATTGATTATGCGATAGCCGATTTGACCGTATTTTAAACATCAAAAAACTTGTTGCTCTTTGATTCACTCTTCAGTAGGAATGCGGTCCGCACAGCTGATCTGCAACCGCATTTTGGACCGCATTTTGACCATTTTCTGAAAAAAATTTAATTTCACATTTTTTAAATTCAAAACAGTAAAGAGAATCCGACCCACCAAGGTAGATTCGATTCTATGAGCTTCTAACATCTGAGCACTCATTTCGCGAGGCCTTACAAGGAAGACTTTGAATGAAAATTACAGTCTAGTCAAAAGAAAGAAGTCTCAGCAAAGGAGACCAACTCTAGCTCTGAATCTGATGACTACATTTCTGCCAGTGAAACAGATGAACCTATGTCTTCTGATAATACCAAATATTGAGAAACCCAAGGAGAGGTTAACTCATGCTTCGTTTTTCTGATATAGTTCAGAGGGAGGAAAATATATTTGTTCTAATAGGGGCTGCTACAGATGTAGATGAGGCTGATTCTGGAAAAATGAGGAAGAAAAAGAATAAGAAGGTTTTAGCTATATGTGGGAGTGGGGAAGATGGAGTCTCGAAGTCAGGGGGAAGTGGATCAGGAGAAGCTGCTGACGGTTTGGTTAATCTGAGCAAACAACAAGATGAACCTGGTTCATCAAGGGAGGAGAGCTTGGCTGATTTACTGAAGAATGTGGGGTCCAGTTATGACCCAAAGAAATTTAAGGCTTAATCACAAAGTACCCCTGCTGCGTCCAAACCAACCAAGAAAAGCAAACCTTCATCACCCAAGTCTGCTCCTAGGATTAGAGCCACTTGAAGTAGGATTAGGGAGAGTGAAGGAGAGTTAAAGACAGCTTTAGAAAAGAGTAAGAAAAGGAGGAAGGAAAAGGGGAAAGATAAATTAGGTGAAAGTTCTGAGGCTGTAGTTGAAGAGGAGGAAGAAGTGATGGAATAGGTACATCCAGAAAAGGGTACTTCTGTGGATGTTCCCACTGCCAAATCAAAGGGAAGCATGACTTCTGCCAAGAAGCCCTCCAAGCTAGTACCTGCTAAACCTTCTCTTGCCAAGAGAGCTAGGTCAGCTGCGAAAGAAAAACAAGTAAAAATAGATGAAGAAGAGAAAGAAGATTGGAGTGAAGAAGAAGAAGAAGAGGATGAGTCAGAAAAGGAACATGATAGGTATGCCACGTTTGGCAGAAGGAAGATCTTGAAAGGAAGACTGCTCAAAGACTTGGAAGAGCCAGACAAGATAAGACTTGTGACTGCACTTGAAGTAGAGGGGTGGAAGGACATGGTCCTTCACATGGATGGTAAATTGGCCCGGAAAGAACTTGCTGAGTTCATGGCAAATGGGACAGTGAATAATGGACTGGTGACTAGCACAGTGAAAGGAGTAAAAGTGAAGTTCAATGCTGCCAAGCTGGGCAAGATTCTGGACATCCCTAGTGAGTCATATGATGACTATACAAGGCAGAGATGGCCATGTCTGGATGGACTGCCTACTGATGTTCAGATCACTAGGAATTTCTACGACACAAAATCAGATGAGGAGGTGCTTGAGGCTAGGGCAGTTCAGAAAGATGAAAGAGGCCAGAGCATAAAATGCTCTTCGAGTTTGTAAACAAATGCCTTCTGCCCAGACAGGACAGAAGACATAAAAAGATTACATGGATCTGGTTCTTATGAAATGCCTAAATGAAGGGAAGCAGATCAACTGGCTTGCCTTATTGTAAAGCTGCTTGAATGGGTGATCAATGGCTCAAAGGCTCATTCCATTCCCTATGGATTTATTTTAACAATTGTGCTCGAAAGACTGAATGTTCCCTTGAAGAAGTGGGAAATGGCTACCAGCAAAGAGAACTTTGGCATAAAAACCCTTTAAGCTTGTCATTATCTTCTTAGTACAGGCCCAGTTGAACCTGGTTCATTTGTGAAGACTCTTATGAACAGCAAAGTCAGAGCCTTGGTTCAGGAGGTTGGGACAAGGGATGCTGAGATAGAAAGGCTTCATACCAGAATTGCTGAATTGGAGGGAGAAAGGAATGTGTTGAGAGCTGAACTTATGAAGGAGAAGGGGAAAAATGAAGAAATGCTCCATCAACTGCTCAATCTGATACAAACCCAACCCTCCACCTCTTCTAATCCTTAGGTGTCTTATCCTAGTGTGAACCAGTCTACTACCCCCCTCAGTGACCTAGTTTATGAACTTTATCTAGTTTATTGTGCTCATGGTTGGTAATTCTGCTTTTCGAATTTATGGACTGCAATGTAGAAACACCGCTTATCAATAAATGCAGCTTCCTTGATTTTTATTAAATCTGTTCTTAATAGCTATTTTGATGAGTTGGTTTTTGATTAACCAAATCACGTGTTCACTTGCAATTGTCCTAGTGGCCATGAGTACTAATTAACTTTATGGGATTCACATTATTTATAAAAAATTTTGATGATGCCTAAAGGGGGGAAAATATTGTGCTTAAATCTATTATCTGAACAAGTGATGTTTATGACCTATTTTAAATTTGGCCCTTGGTGATAAGTTAAATTTTTTTAAGTATTGATATTTTAGCTAAGTTCCACAGGTTCTCTGATATCTAAAATCACAAAGTTTGTCATCATAAAAAAGGGGGAACTTGTTGGCCCAAGTTCAGTTAATGTTTTTAAGATTGACAAATAAACTCAGGGAAGGACCTGGTCCATCTAGTGTTACATAGTCTAAATCAACCATAGCATATGAGAGGTACGTGAGGAAGATATACATTGAATATCACGCATCAATATCTTCTGAACTGATCGAAAATGTTGTATTTGGGATAAGGAGTACAGTCTCCTTATGGAAGAGAGCACAATACAAAGCTAGGATAAGGGTTGGAGTTTTTATTATTTAAGGACTCAAATCGACTCAGGATAAGCATTGGAGTCTCAATCAAACTCTAACTGTTAATCTATTAAATAACCAAGCTGTTCTCTTTTACATGTAATGCACATACTCAGAAGTTAAGCATATTTTACAGCAATAAGAGCAAGTATGATTAGAAAACAATATATGTGAGATACAAGTGTGCATGCCTGAAGCTACATAAAATAACATAGAAAAACCAGTTCCATCATTATGTTTATTCTAAGTCTAGTCAATTGTAGTAGGTTTTCATATTGTACCTTTCAGCTTTCATAGAAGCAATTGTATTAGGTACTGTGAGTATTCAAGTTATAGTTAACTTGATTGTTTCTTAGCAAATGAGGTTGTGTGCCGCACTGGGATTAGAGTTTAATCATTAGGTTTACAAAGAGTTTTTGTAAATGCTATTTTAGCTCATTGATTTTAGTGGAAGTTTGGGAAATCCTACTGAGTAGTAGGTCGTGAATTTTTCAGCTTTTGAGCCAGATATTTTTCACGTAAAAATCTCTGTGTTCTTTATTTCTGTTTATTTAATTCAGCGAACAGTAGCTTGTAAGAACACCTAGAAGAACCAGGTTCTTCTAGATCAAAAAATTAGGTACCACACAAATCACCCCCTTGTGTGGTATTGATATATAAAACAGCAATGTTTATCTCACATGCTTAACTTGAACAATTTATGACTCCCTTAAGCTTGTTTAGCCTAGTGTATTGGTACCTGAATGTTTACATTTGCTGCTTGGCAAACTTTGCTTCCCTGCTTCGTTATGAATCCTTGTAATGACTAACGCATACTTATAATGTGCTCTAATCTCTATTAAGGCATTCATACTAGCTATGATTTGGCCTTATGCTATTTTTATCACTTTATTTTGTCTTTGGTTTGATTATTCTTGTATCCCTCAATGATTATTTGAGACCTTTAGAGTAGCTATCCTAACTTGTACTCTTTCCTATAAGATTAGCTATTGGTTTGTCTTATTGAAATAATTTGGAGTATCTGTTTTTGGTATTGTGGTGGATACTCAACGCGACTTGGATCCCTAGGCTTTAAATCCTTTAAGTTAATGCCCTTCTTTAACTTGTTTGACATTATACGCTCTGATATGTTTATCCTATAACCTTGGAGAACTAGATTCCCCTAACTCTCTCAATATGCTATCTCTTGCTAAGTCTTTGAACGTGTAGTATCAAATTCCCTCGAATATCAACTTGCTAAATCTAGGCATACTTAGGCTCTTACAATAATGAACTTGATCTATGTGGATTACTCTCTTTCTTCACATTTGTTTATTTAAATATGCTATTAAATGCACATCTCTTTCCCTATTCACCTTTGTTTTTTTAAATATGCTATTACATGCACATCCCCTTCCATATTCACCTTTGGTTGTTTAATTATGCTATTACACGCACATCCCTTTTCTATTAACCTCTGTTTGTTTAAATCTGTTATGACGCACACATCCCTTCCCCACCTCTATTTTCTATACTACACTTCATTGCTCTTAATTTCTTTTCATCTTGGCTAAGACTGCCATATCATGCCTCTCCCGACCCTATTTCCTTACCTGCTTTATTACATTCTTACATATATTCCACAAACTAAACTGACTTCTTCCTTTTGTCTTTCTTTTTCATGTTTTACATCACTACTGTATTTACTGCTTTTACATATTTATCATACAAATACTTGGCAGTGTGTTATTATCTCTACATAAATCAAGCTCAACATGATATTCCACTATTGCCAATTATCAACATAGTGGTACTTGATGAGTGTCTGCGCTTTTCTAAAATTACCCCTTTTAAATTAAAAGGGCTCATTTGCAATAGACTAGTCGATCAGTAATGCAATCGACGGTCCCATGCCTTTTCCTCTCAAGTTTTCCACTCGGGAGTACCATTCTAGGCAATTCTAGAACCATACTCCAATGTCAAAGGTACATGCATCATGTTAAACCTAGTACTGGTTAGAACATTTTTACTATAATAGCCCGCTAAGATAAGCCTTGTCCAAAGTCCGATGGGATTTTAACAATCCAAATAAACACTACTATGTTATGTGAATTACTTGGAGAAAATGTACCAATATGTCAATCATTATTGTGTAAGTGGTCGATTCTGGAGGGGAAAGGGCTAACTTTCTTGGTTTGCACAAAATGAAGCACGAAGTCCCTAGGTTCATCCCATCTCTGCTACTTGATGGGTGAAAAACCTTGTGCCTTGCGACAAGAATCATGTGAGAAGGGGCCTTGGTGACTTGTTATCTTTGCTTGACATCTAACCAAATAGGGCATTCATTGAGGCCGCAACTATGTTTTAGGACGAGAAAAGGGTTGTCTTCCTCTTTGGTGAGATATAAATGACTCATCTCCTAGAAGAAATATTAGGCTTCACTATGTTGCCGTGGGATAGTCCAGGATTACTAGTGCCAGAGAATTGCACCCCTTTCAAAAAATGCTAGGTTTTTAAAAAAATTATTAGTCGTTTTTTTTAAAGAAATCATACATCCCATTTGAAATCCTTCATGTTCGTTATGGGCACAGTAAGTCATATCGCCTTCATCATGATGAACTCACCATTACTTATTTGGGTTGTTGTTAATATTTCCAATGAAAGGGGGAAGGATTTATACCATTTAGCGATGGTCGTCAGGACTTTGATAGCGGGCTTCTAGGGACAAATTTATACCATCATCCCAATGATCTTAGATAAAATGTATTGCGCTCTAGATCAGTGCAAGCAGGGATTCAGACACTTCGAATATTGTAATCTATTACTGCAAGTCTGGGTGTTAAAACACTTCCAGAGGGAAGAATATCATCAAGATCTTCTGTGACGGTCGTTGAATGACTACATATCTTACAATCACCCAAAGAAAATAACATTTATCCTAGATAGGTTTGCACAACCTTGAAATGATGTATGTTGGGTGCTTTTCCTTAGTAATCTTATAGACGAGCCTATACATTGGATGTTCGAATGGTTTCCTAACGGTGTGTTCATTATTAGGTCAAGAGAGACTACTCATCTGGTACTGATCGGGTTGAGGGGAATCTAATCTTATTCTCCTATAAGGTAAGGAGAAAATCGGGAAGAAAACAGGTTATACCTCGGGTATCCAACATGGTCCAGTAAAAGCAGATTTCTAAGGGGACGTCATTCTATTCAAGTTCGAAGCACAAAATATGTGGAACCAGAAGATCATTGTGGAGAAAAAAACAATTGAGCTAGACAGGTATCATGCTGGTCCTGTGCACTTGTGTTTCATGGCTGGTAAATGATATAGTAGGAGACGTCAAGCCGGGAGTCAATATGAAAAATAGGATCATAGATGATGCTGTTGAGGCACAAGTCAAGTGTTGAGGCTACATAAAAGGTTTTCGAGCCTGAAGCCAGGAATCTAGAACACAAAGTGGACGAGGAAGCAATCAACTAATGAAAGGAAATTGCCACTAAGTGAATAAGGAGATTGAAATATTTGGAACAAGGATGATGGAGCTTGAGGGGAAGATGAGAGAAAGGATCTCAAATTCTCAAAACACGAATGGCTGTGAAGGAGGGCATCCATCAAAGGCTTACTTCTTATTGGATATGCGCAATCTTGGGAACCTGATTGATGGAGTAAGGTGAGCCAAGCACGGAGAGGGTCTTTTCTAGGACCGAATAGATCAGGAAATGATGTTTTTACTACTTTCTAGATTAGTTTTAGATTTAGATTCTAATAAGTCCAAGTTCCATTGGTAAATTTATTATTCTTTTCGATTTAGTGAAAGTATGACTTGTTATCACATTAATAAAATGAAGCAATTATTGGCATCAATTTTTCTCCATGTGTATGTATCTTTTAAGCCTACCTCAGGCACAACGAAATCCCCAAATTAGGATGCAAATTATTGCATGATTTTGCAAAACATGCTTAAATATTGCAAGTATTCTTTCAGTACTCCTTACAAACTTGGTCTTAGGCTAAGCATTGCCTCGTTAATTGCATAAGTTTTAAGCACTGCATTTTCTTTGCTAAGACTAAATAATATCTCCAGAATGCCTACCTAAGACCAAGCACTATCCCTTTATTCACATAGGGCTAAGCACTACCCTCATCTCATAAAAGACTAAGCCTTGTCTTGACATCGCGCACGACTAAGAATCCTATCTTTGCATTCATGGGTGAAATATCACCATTTTGCCCGAAATAATCTGAACGCATCATCCTCAAAGCCTGGAGACACCATTCCATGGCCTGAACATCTCTCGAAGTTGTACATTATTATTCAAAGGTATTATAGTCAAGAGGTACCATCCTCATGGACCGAGGACACCATTTCATAGCCTTCCAATCCCTTATCATATGCTTCATGGCCCAGGTCGTCATCTTCTAAGGATATCATCCTCATCATCCAAAGAAAGCCTTTAAGGTTCAAAAGGAATTTGCATCAAGTTTTAAATTTTACAATAACCCATATATATTCATTTGCACCATGCTTTATATTTTACAGGTAACCGTGGAGGTACTTATTCTACAAACAAGAGCAATCTTCGCTCCGGTTTTCGTTCGCAACGTTCACATGCATCATATTCATTAATCCTAAAGGATAACCAGTAATTCCCTATCTTTTACTCAATGACCATTCAGATATCTTCCTTGTGATACATTCGTAACATTTAATATTCACAATCGTGACTCCGAATAAATTCAGCCCATACTATCCTACCCAAAAGAACCCTTTCCAAAACATGCGACCATTCCTATAACTTCATCGGTTTCGTTCACCGTTGGATCCATAACTACACAGACCTAATTTTTATAATACCAGAGATAAGTAGGAAACTAAAAAATCAGAGTTCGACCCCCATTGTTTTCAAATCGCATCACTACCCTCTCAATTTGCCAAAATCGGTCATCATTTTCTTTACCCGACAACTCATTTTTCATTCTCGGGTAAAGAGCTGCAGTTGTTGATACCCATATTTTCCCTCATATTTTTACCAATAATTTTTTTTTTCAACATCATTTTGCATCATTATTTAGATTATAAGAATTATACAAGTATTTTTTAAAAATATTTTTTGGGCTTTAAAGCTAGTTTTCTCGTATTTAAATTACTCGAATATTTACTAATTATTTCTTTAAATTACTTTTGTAATGACCTAATGATCTATAATTATTATTTGCATTATACATGTTGCAAATATTTTTACTTTATTGTATATGATTATATTAGTACTTTAGGCTATTGTACAATCTTGCAATAACAGCCAATATTTTCCAATTTATTGCATTTGTCATTTTTATTCAAGGTCAGATAATATTTTATATTTTGTAAAATCCTCCACTTTTGTTTTAATTTTTGATTACCCAAAGGGTCATCTTATATTTTAGAACTCGATTATGTAGTTAGAACCCTATAAATTCTCATTTTACCCTCTTCGATTTACGTGCCCAGTTCAGGTGCATTTTTAAAAAGCTTTTATCTTTAAAATTGATGAAACTAATAATTTTTGCCTTTAGAAGTTGATTTAGTTTACTCCGGTCAATCAATTGTATAAATGGACCTGGAATAGTGTCAAAAGTTGGTCCGTATCGAAATATGAAACTTGGGAATTTGCCCAAAATAGTGTTTGGAGGCCCTAGCTCAATATATGAGTTTTTGATTGAAATTAAAAATCTTAATATTTAATGGTTTTAATAATTTGGTTAATGTTAGATCTGGTTGGTATCAGGTTCGTAGTTTGATTTTGGAGCCCAATGCAGATTCAATATAAAATTTAAGTCATGTCTCTGAAATTTGGTGAGAAATAGAGTTGGTTTGACGTGATTCGGATGCCTAGTTGAGAAAATAAGAATTTCAAAGTGTTCTTGATTATTTCATTTAATTTGGTGCTAAATTTATAGTTCTATGTATTATTTTATAATTTGATCGCGAGAGCAAGTTTGTTTGATATTTAAGACTTGTGTGCATATTTATTTGGAGCCCCGAGGGCGCAAGTGAGTTTCATATAGGCTAATACAGTGAAGGAATTTGAACACTGATAGTTTTTGTTGTACTGCTCAGACCTCGCAGATGCAAGGTCAATCATCACATTGGTGATCTCTAAAGGATACTCATTTGTGATATCCTCATTGCAAATGCGAAGAGAAGCTAGACCAACTTATGTTCGAAAATGCGACCATTTCTTCGTATTTGAAACGGGGACAAGGGGGAGGCAACCTTCGGAGTTGCGATAATCTGATTGTATTTGCGACCAACTTAGTTCACATTTGCGGACTTCTCTCTGCATTTGCAAAGAAGGCAGGACTGTGGTAATCTTTGCAAATAATATTGATTTCTAGCATTGGCAGATTTCGCATTTGTGAGGCCCGAGTCCCATTTGTGACATCTGTAGGTACTAAAACTTGAGTTAGATGGGATTTTAGTTTTTTTTTTCAAAACTTTCAAACCAAATAACCCTTCTAGATGATACTCCAAAGACCATTTCTTCCCTAAATCATAGGTAAGTGATTTTTAACTCATTTCTTTAAATCTTTCACTTCATTTTACATGATTTTAACCTAGAATCTAACATTTTCATGATGGAATTGAGGATTTTAGGGTAGAAACGAGGGATTCAGACCTCAAAGTAAGGTCGGATTCGAAAATAATGTATATATTCAGTCTCGGGAGTGAATGGGCAATCCGGTTTTAATCCGAAATTTTAATTTGGACCAAGCGTGACCAGGTGTTCACTTTTGTTGACTTTTTCAAAGATTGTCTAAATTGAATTCCTTGCAATCATAAATAGTTCCTAACGATTAAATTGAATTATTTGGTTGGTAAATTGCTTGATTCTATTGGTTCGGAGGCTTGTGTGAAGGGAAAAGCGAAGAATAAGCTTTGAGTTTGGTTGTTGCAGTGAGGTAAGTTACTTGCAGCGACTTTTGGAAATTCGTAAATTGTGACACCATATTTTGGCTAATTTTGTATAATTACATGTGTTATTATAAAATCATGCACTCCCTTAAATCTGTTATGGTTTAATTGTTGTTATTTACCGAATTATTTAAGAGTTAGCGTAGCAACTGAAAGGTTAGGCGCCATCACGGTTCCAACGGTGGCAAATTCGGATCGTGGCAATGTTATGCCCCGCGATATTACGTCGATGTTATGCTCTGCGATAATGTATTATAGTGATTTTGCGACCAACAATATTACATTACGATGATGTTACACTTCACAACATTAAGTTACGACAGAATTGCACCCAACAATATATAATACGATGATGCCGCGCTTCACAGAATTACGTTACGACGATGTTCCACCCTCAAGTATTGTACGTTAAATTTGTCGTAAGGTAATTGACATCAGTCCAAGTAAAAGATTAATTGGAGATTATAAGGACTATGATGTTTAGAGAAAGAGATAAGTAAATGCCATGAAGGGTAAAGGATACACGAATGGGTTTGATTAGAGGTTGTCGATTTTGAATAATATACGGGTCGAACGATAATACTCGATAATTATGAACTAGTGCCATGAAAAGTACCATATGACCATGGTAGTTTAATATATAAAATATATATGCAATATTTTGAAAATAAATATCATTTTAAGTAGTTTTTGGTAATTTTAAATTATATGGGTAATTGATTTTTACCGGGTAACAGAACATTTTTTTGGTTAATTAATAAGTGGATAAACAAATTTATTATTAGCCCCCCCTCCCCCACGTGGAATGGAGCCACAAAACCTATAAAATGACTAAGTAGTCATTATGCTAGGTGGCTACATGTAAATCATTTGACAAAAACATTAGGTTAAAGTCATAGAAAGACAGAGAAAAGTCTTATCCAAGAATCTGAACTTAGCTTCATTTAGAAGCCTTTTGCTTCATTTCATTACCATAGTCGGAAATCAAACACTAGGAAACAGAAGCATCAAAACCAGGGAACAAGCTTAAAATTTTTAATCCATTCTTTGGTTCAAAATCGTTCTAGGCAGAACAAGTTCGTCAAGGAATTCAGGTGTAATTTCGTTCACATTTAGCAGAAGCAGATTCTTTCAAATAATTTAAGGGACAAATGTGTTAAAGATAAGCTCTTCCTTTATTTTGTATGTTCTTGTAATTACACAAGTTTAATATCCTGAAATTTAGTATAGTTTTCTAGTGTCATAAGTTATAGTATTCTTCGTATCAAGACTTCATATTCAATTAAGTATTTCCTTCTTCCAGTCAAGAGAGGAGAGAGTTTATGTATATAGTAGTAAATATATTTTTATTCCCATCGAGCTATAATCGATGTGTAGGCCCCTGTTGGACAACCTCTAATCTGATGGTAAGTTAGATACCGAGCCTGCTGTAGCCGAGCGCCTAAGAGCGAGCCTAATTGTTCGAGATATAAAGCCTAGTATGTGCGAGCGCCTATGAGCGAGTTTACTATGGCAGAACTGTTATATATATACCAAGCCATATAGGGTCAGAAATCTATTTTACATACTATATTGAGAGAGTTGAGTTAGTATCATCACATAAGCATATCTTCAGATTATCTTTGACTTCCAGCTACTTGCAGTTATTACATTATCAGTTCAATTTCAGCTATCGTTATATTTCCTTATATATTCTGTATATTATTTCGTACTGACGTCCTTTTTCTGGGAGCATTGCATTTCATGCGTGCAGGTCAGATAGACAGATTAGTAGGCATCCTCAATAAGTGTTGCCCGAGTTCAACTTGATCGGTAAGCTCCATGCTTTTCAGAGTTTCTAGGTCTAGAACCTTATGTACATCTTGTAGATATATGTTTATATGTTATGAGTAGGTCGGGGAACTGTTCCGTTCACAATATATCCTTCAATAGAGGCTTGTAGACATATCATGTAACTTAGTGCAACATGCTGAGCTTGCAGGCCTTGTATATATATTTGGTTGGTTTGTCAGTTGTAATGATTATGAAGACTTTGTTGGCCCAGTTATATATTGACATTTAGTCATCATTCGCAGTTATCTTGCAATGTGCCCCAAGGATAAGGTATGGCATCATATGTTCAGAGTTCCTTAGTTGTAAGTTGGTACGCAAGGATAGGTGAGGCACTGGGTGCCCGGTTCGGGGTCTGACAAAAGTGATATCAGAGTTGTTCAGTCCTACGGAGTCTACAAGCCTTATCTAGTAGAGTCTTGTTTATAGGTGTGTCGTACACCACACTTATAAGCGCGAGGCTATAGGGCATTCAGGATTGTCACTATTTCTTCTTACATTAGATCGTGCGGTAGATCTTGCTTATAAGAATTTAATTTCCGAGATTCTTTTTTTATTATCCGTAATAAGGCGATACCTATATCCGAAGAGAAGGTTAGAAAGAGAGATACTAATGGAAGAGCCAAGTGAGAGGAATTGGATTTTTGTATGATGCTTACTATAAGTAAATGTGAGGTCTTTAGCAGATCATGGGCATACTGAAAGGTGTAAGGTTCCTGATAAGAAGCCTTAAGGCAAGAATATCTATCCTCATTTATGGTGAAAGGCAATAAGAGATTAAGAAGATAAATATAAGTTATAACAAGCAAATGAAGCAAGATAAAGAAGGGTACGAGGTGCCCAGTTAACAAAGGTTAACAATGTTTATGATTCAGGCAGAGGAACGTAAGTTTTTTGAGTTATATTCAACAGTAACAAAGGCATCTACAATTGATCACACCCATTTCAGTTATGCCATGTGGGGACTAACATGTATTGCTAAGAAAAGGACAAAATATCAAGATCCACCTGGGCTTAGGGTAACCCGATTTGATAAATGGATTTCTTGCATTAGTTAATATTGCCGAATGATATTACAAATGTACTAATAGATCTCCCTGTGAGACATCTAGATGATACACTATAAAATAGTACAACCAGATATGAGTAATGCAAAAATAGACACTAAAATCCTGCAGTGGGATGGATATTACCTTAGTGTGACTCTCATACCTAGTAGAGCGAGTATATTGAGAAACCTAAAAGGCCGATGAATGAAGCAAGGGGAGCTAAAAATAAAAGAATATCTTGTTAAAGTTTTCACAAGAAAAAGGATAGGTAGAAATAATAGCAGAGTAATGAGAAGAGAGATAAGGATGAATTATGAGTAAGATGTAAAATATGGATGACAATGAGGGAAAAATAAAATAAAATGACAGTATTACATAGTCGATAGCCAAGCGAAGGAAAGGACAAAAAATGAGCAGACTTGAGACAACAAAAGAGTATAGGCCATAATGTCATATCCTCATTTAAAGAAATAAGTTTGCGACTATAACGTGATTATCAGAAGGAAAAATTAGACCCCAAAATAATAAGAAATCAGTGTGGGCTAGTGAACAAGGTATACTAAACATTAATTGGGGATTGAGTGATTTGATAATAGTCGGCATCATGAGAATTTCAGATTGCGTTTCGGCAATAAAAGAATAGACAACAGAATAATAACCCTTAAAGTTCATTCAGGAAGACGCTTTCCTAAAGCGACAATAGTAGAAGGATTACCACAAGGCGAATATGAGGCATCGATGATGTGAAAAGATGCCAAATAGATAAAATATCTATACGTAGATCATCATAGAGATAAATCTTAGTACTCCCCTAAATGGGGGAATATGGGGTAATGTGGCATTAAATCGGAATTAAGTGGATTTTGTGACTATGGAATGGGAAAGGTAGAATGCGATAAAAATGAGAATAAGAATGAGATTGCACTTATTCAAAGCCTACAGATATGCTATAATTCCAGAACATCATACGAACATGATATCAAAGAAAGTAAGTAAGGTGCCCTGCCCAAGATGTTATAGATAGGTAGGGAGCAGTATGTGAGGTAAGTTCAGACAAGGAAATAACCCAAGAAAGATCACGTGAAATATGGATTTTAGAATGGGTCAACGAATAGTCAGTAGTTGATTCAGTAAGAGCCTAATCATGACTAGACTAGAGGTTATAGACAAATCAACAGATCATGCAAGATAAATATAGTGAATTCAACCCCGAAGTTATCGCATTGTAATACTTTCAAATAGGAGTTGGGGTAGTTAAATGTACCGTATGATTGTTACAGAAATAAAAGATAGTTTAAATGGGAAGACAATCAATACTTCGTTTCAGAAGAAGTTGTACGAGCATATGAGTGTGGAGGTATGTAAATAAGGATAATTACAAGTGATCACGAACATAAAAAATTCTATCGGGAATACGATATAATAAGCTCGCATCTCTACAAGATTCTAAGGATTCTTCCCAAGTACTACGGTGAATGACACGCTGAGGAAATGAGAAAGAAGGATTCTACCTAAGCACAATGACCTAAAGAGGAAATGGTCTTGTAACAACAGTTTCACAACAACATTTTAAGCATTTAAAAGGAAAGTAGAACCTACCGTCGCTAATGAACGGGAAGTAAGAAATAAAAGCCATATTCGAGATCATATGAATTGCATCAAAACTCTGGCAAGTGTAAGCACTAAGATAAGTTATGTATGTACGTAACAAGGGGAAGAAAGGCAAGAAAAATTAATTGCACACATTTAATGAAAGATGAGATGGAACGAAAGGAATTATAAAAGCAATGATCCAGAGTTAGTACGTTACAGATACACTTGATAATTATACAGCCATAGAGGACTCTAATATAAGTTAAAAGAAAGAATTGAGCTTAGGGCATAGACAAAGAATTGAATAGTTCGAAGATTGCATCATGGATATTCCATAACTCCCATGAAGGATAAGGTACTAAGTGACACCATGAGCCAGAAATTAGAAGATAGCTTAAGCCTACGTAAAGGTTGATCAGAAGGAAGAAAAAACTAATGAATTACATCATCCAAGTAAATCAGGAGTCTAATTATTTGACCAAGAAAAATTATAGATGTTATGCTTGAGAACACGACAAAATCACTCTTTATATGAGATGTTCAAAAGAAATAAAACAACAACCATAATCTATAATGGCTCTACAAGGTAGCCAGTTAGAAGATGTACCAACCTCATAAGAAGCCAGTACAAATCTCCTACCGGATTGTGTATGTACCAGAGGTGCAAGTATTATAATAGAGCTTCAAGTTATGGACGTGAATTACACCTAAGTGGAAGGGAGGTCATGAAAAGAGATAGAAGATACAATGCGAGATTTTAAGGTAAGTAAGATAAAGATGAACAACATACGAGATGCTCAAAGGCAAAAGATTGTGAATAGTCCATACTTCTGATAGAAGGCTATAAAACAGCAATCCCATAATCGGGAATGATTTCGGCATCGCCCTTCCAGCCTATAGTTTCTAAGTACTGCGAGATCTGGTTAAGAGAATAGAGAAAAGTTGGAGACGATGTGATGTCTTGCTTGATGTTCCAGAATAACATATGAAAATCTATGGTGCAAGCAAGTTGAAGAAAAATTTATAAATGGATATGTATAATACACAAGCTAAAGTATGGTAGAGCGATAATGTTTTGAGGAAGCGTGAGTAAGGATGAGGAAAGACAAGTGAAAAGGTGACGAGAAAAGATAAGTCTTTAGGATTAAGCCCATGAAAATACGAAGAGCATACAATTTCTCTATGTTATACAAAGCTCACAATAGCTTTAATGAACTCAAATGAGTCCAACATTAATAGCATTTAGAAGGAATGAAATGCTGACCTAGTATAAAAAATGAGGGTATATGACAGATATGGATGACGTTTGAGCCTTCATTTGAATAATAATTTGAAAAAAAATAAAAGAAGAGAAGGAGAAAACATTTTGTTGGCAGCACGAAATTAGAATACCCTTGTATGGTGAATCATATTGAGACACTATGAAAGACGATTATAGGAATCACTTCGAATATTCCTTGGGGTAACGTCAACCCAAAGGGCAAAGTATTACGTAAGAAATTTCAAGTTATCAGTGGTATATTGTAGATCAATATTGAGGTGAATCAATAATAGATGGACAAAAGTCACAAAGAATGAGATGAGATTAGGCAGTCATTCTAAAGATGAGCAATAATGAGGAAGCATTAAATGATTAAATTTATACATATGGAATAAGCAACGAAAGTAAGCTGAGATTTGGTAGCAGACCTCAAAGATAAATTAAAGTAATAGTTATGGCAGTAAATTCATAAGGATGGTTAAACGGACCTATGCGATGAGATATATCAATATTCGTGAATTCAACAAAGTACCAAGCAAAGAACTTCAGTATACTCATAGATGACCAAAGGAAATCTTATCAAGCTCTAGATATGAAGCCTTGAGATTGGGCACAGATAAAAGGTTAAAATCTTGCATGCTGCATGATGAAAAGTAGCAACACTTATGAGATTGTAAGGATTTCGACTACAAGGTATGGTGAGAAAGGAGGCCTAGGGGCGAATGCCCTAGTCTTTGGACTTATTCACAGAACAGTCGCCTAGATGGAAAGGGAGGTTCTAATGTATTCGGAAGATATAAGTTATGATCAGCTAACATTAGAGGATGAATGTTCCAAATAAGGGAATAATATTACGCCTCGCAATAATACTTCGATATTGTGATCCGCAGTAATATATTACGACGATGTTACAATGAGCGGTATTACATTACAGTGATGTTACACTTCACAGTATTAACTTACGATTGTATTGCAACCAATAATATTACATTACAGTGATGTTGCGCTTCGCAGTTTTAAGTTACGACGATGTTGCACCCAGAATTATTGTACGTTAAATTTGTCGTAAGGTAATTGAAATCAATCAAGTAAAGGATTATTAGGAGATTATAAGGACTATGCTATTTATAGCAAGCGATAAGTAAGTGCTATAAAGGGTAAGGGATTCACAAATTAAAGATAATGGGTTTTATTGAAGGTTGTCTATTTGGAATAAAATACGGGTCGAGCAATAATACTCGATAATTATGAACTAGTACCATGT
Source organism: Nicotiana benthamiana (assembly GCA_034376525.1). Taxonomy (NCBI): domain Eukaryota; kingdom Viridiplantae; phylum Streptophyta; class Magnoliopsida; order Solanales; family Solanaceae; genus Nicotiana; species Nicotiana benthamiana. The sequence goes on from CM067334.1 coordinate 133,107,460, forward strand.
AAGGTACCACATGACTATGGTAGTATAATATATAAAATATATATGAAGTATTTAAAAATAAATAGAATTTTATATAATTTTTTGTAATTTTTAAATTATGCGAGTAATTGATTAATTATCATGTAGCACAACATTACCCGATTAACTAATAAGTGAATAAATAATTAATAATTAACCCCTCCCCGTCCGCCCACATGGCAAGGAGCAACAAACCCTAGACAATGACTAAGTAGTGATTATTCTAGGTGGCTACATGTAAATCATTTGACAAAAAATTAAGGTTAATGTGTTAGAAAAGTCTTATCCAAGAATCTGAACTTAGCTTCATTTAGAAGACTTAGGTTCATTTCATTACTTTAGTTGGGAATCAAACACCAGGAAATAGAAGCTTCAAAATGATGGAACAAACTTAAAAATTTAAATCAATTTTTGGTTCAAAATCGTTACATGGCAGAACAGAAACGTCAAGGAATTCAGGTGTAATTTCGTTCACATTTCGCAGAAGCAGATACGTTCAAATAATTTCAGGGACAGGTATGTTTAGTCTAAGCTCTTCCTTCACTTTGCATGATCTCGTAATTACACAAGTTTAATAATGGGGCATACTAAGAAATTCATATACCAGAAGTTAGTATATTTTCCTAGTGTCGTAAATTACAGTATTCTCCTTATCAGAACTTCATATTTAATTGAGTATTTTCTTCTTCCAGTCAAGAGAAGAAAGAGTTTGTAAACACAGTATTAAAAGTCTTTACATTACCATCGAGCTATAATCGATGGGCAAGCCCCTATTGAGTAATCTCTAATATGATGGTAAGTTATATACCAAGCCAAATGTGATCGAGCGCCTATAAGTGAGCCCAATTGGTCGAGATATAGAGCCTAGTATGGCCGAGCTCCTATGAGCGAGCCAACTACGGCAGGGCAACTGCATGTATACAGAGCCTTATAGGGTCGGACAACTATTTTACTTACTATATTGAGAAAGTTGATTGAGTATCAGTAGGTAAGCATATCTACATATTATCTTTCACTTCCAGCTACTTGAAGTTATTATATTATCAGTCCAGTTTTAGCTTTCAATATATTGCCTTACATAATCAGTACATTATTTCGTACTCACGTCCCTTTTCGGGGGGCACCGCATTTCATGCGTGCAGGTCAGATAACCACACAGGTAGGACTACTCAATAAGTGTTGCCCGAGTTCAGCTTGATCAGTATGCTCCATGCCTTTCCAATTTTTTGAGTCTAGAACCTTATGTACATCATGTTTATATATGTATATATATTCTGAGTAGGTCGGTGAGCTGTTCCGATTACAATATATCCTTCAGTAGAGGCTTGTAGACATATCGTATTAGTTAGTGCCATATGTTGGGCTTGCAGGTCTTATATATATATTTGGTTGGTTTATTAGCTGTAATAGTTATGAAGGCCTTGTTGGCCCAGTTATATATTGAAATTAATTCAGCATTCGCAGTAATCTTGAATTGTCGCCCATGACCAAAATATGACATCATATGTTCAGAGTTCCTTAGTTACAAGTTGGTACACAAGGATAGGTGAGGCACTCGTGCCAGTCTCTCCCCCCCCAGGTTCAGGGTCTGACAGACAAGTTGGTATTAGATCAGTAGGTTACCTTAGTCTCATAATTCACAAACATGCTTAGCATAGTGTAGGAGTTGATACAGAGATGTTTGTACTTATCTCCAAGAGGCTATGAAGTTTAGGAAAAATACCACACTTATTATTCTTTGTCGTATTGTCTTATTCTATTAATGCTAATTAAACTCTTTTACTATGTTATCATGCAGATGGACGTAACACACACAACATCTCCAGCTGAGCAGCAGCCAGAGCCCCTAGTGGCTGCTCCTACGAGGGGCAGAGGATGAGGTCGCCATGCCGGAGGCCGAGGCAGAGGTAGGGCACAAGCTAGAGCTCGAGCCGCAGCCCCAGCAACAGAGCCTTAGGTGGAATTCAATGATTAGGTTCAATCCCAGACTGTTCCCTATCAGACCAACCCAGGTTCCAAAGAGGCTCTCTTTGGTCCGTCTAGTGGGCCTTATAGAGAGTGTTGCTCAGGCAGGCATATTTCCAGTAGCACCAGCCATCTCTTGGGATGGAGGAGGAGTCTAGACTCCCGCTTATCACACTCCAGAGTAGATGCCTCTCAAGTTTTAGACTCCAATAGCTCAGCTAGTTAGGCAATTCAGTCTGGTGTTGCAGCACATACTGGTGATGGATCAACTATGTCTTATGAGGCTTTGTGGTGATTGGATAGGTTATCAAGATTTTCGTAGTTCTTTATGGCAGTACATCTTCATAGGAATCCCAGGACTATATAGACAGTTGTCATGAGGTTTAATAGAACATGGGGATAGTGGAGACTAATTGGGTCGACTTTGCTGTATTTCATCTATTGGGTGCCGCAAAGAGATGGTGGAGGGATTATATGTTGGTCAGTATAGCTATTTCTTGATAAGCATCTTACTTGGGACTAGTTCTCTTAGCTATTTCTTGATAAGCATCTTCCTATCACTCAGAGAGAGAACTACCGAAGGTAGTTCGAGCGTCTGCCGCATGGCTCTATAACTTTCACTTAGTATGAGCCTCAATTTGTGGATCTGGCCCATCATGCTATTATTCCACTTCTTACCGTGAGAGATAGGGTGAGGAGGTTTATTGAGAGACTTTCTCAGCCTATCAGATTGCATATGGCTAAAACGACTAGGAGTGAGATTCCTTTTCAGGCGGCAGTCAATATTGCTGGGTAAGTTGAGATGGTTCTAGCTCAAGAGAGTGGTTAAGGAAAAGACAAGAGACATCATCATTCTGGTGGATTCAGCGTTCCTCGTCTAGAGTTAGGGGTACTTTTGGTAGAGGCCATCCTCCCATGTCATTTCATTAAGCACTCCAGGCCTTTAAAGGTGCTTCAGGTGGTCATGGCCCTCATATGTAGTATTTCGATCAGCTAACATATAGTGAACCACCAGCTCCTATAAGTGCACCTCCACTCTAGAGTTTTTAGGAGGGTTACTCGGGACTCTAAAGTTAGTTACAGGGTCATCAGGCACAATAGCCGAAATCTTGTTATACTTGTGGCGATTTGAGGCATATTCCTAGGTTTAGCCCTCGAGCACTGAGTAGTTCTCTGCATTAGGGTTCTTGTGCCATGGTTCCAACACGAGGTGTTACACTGCCCACTCATGTAACTAGAGGTAGGGATCAAACAGCTAGAGGTAGAGGTCGGGGCATTAGAGGTGGAGGTTAGGCCGCTAGAGGTGGAAGCCAGCCAGACAGGGCCTGACCTCGAGATGCAGTTTAGAGTGGTAGGGCCTAACCCCAATTCTATTCTTTTTTATCTAGGCCAGAGGCTGAGTCATCTAACGCAATTTTCATAAGTATGATTTTAGTTTGCAGTAGGGATGCCTCTATATTATTTGATATGGCTTGTACTTATTTGTATGTGTCATCCTATTTTTCTTCATATTTGGTTGTGCCTCGTGATTCTTTGAGTTCTCCCATGTATGTGTCCACACCCGAGGGTGATTCTATTATTGTATATCGTGTCCATAATTCATTTGTGGTTACTATTAGTGGTTTTGAGACTCGTGTAGATCTCTTACTTCTTGATATGGTTGATTTTGATGTCATTTTGAGAGTGGATTGGTTGTAACCTTATCATGCTATATTGGACTGTCATGCAAAGACGGAGACCATAATTTTGCCGAGGATTCCTCAATTAGAGTGGAGAGGGACTCCTGTTCATTCTACTAGGAGGGTTATTTTTTATATGAAGGCTCGGTGTACGATCGAGAACGATTGTCTAGCTTATTTGGCTTATGTTTGTAATTCTAGTGTGGAGTTTCCTTCCATGGATTCTATATCAGTGGTTTGACTAGGTTCTAGGCACTTAGCCCATTTCTATTTTGCCATACCGCATGGCCCCACCAGAGTTGAAAGAGTTTAAGGAGCAGTTGCAAGATTTTCTTGATAAGGACTTTATTATACCTAGTGTCTCGTCTTGGGATACGCCCATATTGTTTTCAAAGAAGAAAGATGGATCAATGAGGATGTGCATAGAATATCGGCAGTTGAACAAAGTCGCTATCAAGAACAAGTGTGCATTGCCTTGGATTGATAACTTATTTGATTAGTTTCAGGGTACCAAAGTGTTTTCAAAGGTCAATCTGAGGTCTGGCTACCATCAATTAAGGATTAGGGCATTTGATGTCCCTAAGACAGCTCTTCGGACTCGATATAGGAATTATTAGTTCCTGGTGATGTCATTTAGACTGACAAATGTCCCAGCAATATTTATGGATTTGCTGAACCGGGTGTTCAAGCCTTACCTGCATTCCTTTGTGATTGCATTTATTGATGATAACTTGATATACTTCTGCAGTAAAGAGGATCATGAGCGACAGCTCTGGATCATACATCAAATGTTGAGAGACGGCTAGTTGTATGCCAAGTTTGCACAGTGCATATTTTGGTTGGACTCAGTCATCTTCTTAGGGCATGTTGTATTAGTAGAGGGTACTCTGGTAGATCCTATGAATATTGAAGCCGATCAGAATTGGCCTGGTCCTATTTCAGCCATAGAGATTTGTAGTTTCTTGAGATTGGCAGGTTATTACCGTCGGTTTGTGGAGGGGTTTTCATCTGTAACATCCCTATCGATAGGTTGGCCCAGAAGGGTGCTTGGTTCACATTATCAGACGACTGTGCGGTGAGCTTCTAGAAGCTCAAGACAGCTTTGACTACGATGTTAGTGTTGGTATGGCCCAAAGGTTTAGGGCCTTATAGAGTATATTGTGACATATCTGGTAATTGTTCTTCGTGCGGTATTGATGCAGAGTGGTAAGGTTATTCCATATGCTACACGAAAGCTAAAGGTTCACGAGAAGAATTATCCAGTTTATGACTTGGAGCTGGCAGCCATTATTCACACACTAAAGATTTGGAGGCACAATCTATATGGCGTATGGTGTGAGGTGTTCACGGATCATAAGAGTGTGCAATATTTTTGTTATAAAAAAAGGAGCTCGATTTGAGGTAGAGTAGGTGGTTGGAACTATTGAAAGACTACGATATCACCATCTCGTATCATTCAAGGAAGGACAATATGGTTTCCGATGCTTTGAGTAGGAATTCAACTAGTATGGGTGGCCTTGCGTAGATTCTGGTCGGTGAGAAAGCACTTGCATTTGATGTTCAAGCCTTTGCCAATCCATCCGTGAGGTTTGATGTTTTTGAGCTCAGTTGTTTTAGCTTGCACAGTCGCTCGATCGTCTTTGTTTGAGCGCATCAGGGAGCAGAGTATGATGACCCTTATTTGCTTGTACTTAGTGATGTGGTACAACATGGTGATGCCTAGCAGGTTACGGTTGGATGTTATGGTGTTTTTGGGATACAAAGTTGTGTTTGTGTGCCTAATAAGGATGGACTTCGTGAGTTGATTCGAGAATAGGCCCACCATTTTCGGTAGTCCATTCATTCAAGCACGACCAAGATGTATCAGTACTTGCGGAAGTATTATTGGTGGAGGAGGATGAAGAAGGACATAGTTGCATATGTAGATCAGTGTCTAAATTATCAACAAGTAAGGTATGAAGATCAATGACCTGGTGGTTTGCTTTAGACGATAGAGAACCTGATATCCCTGGTTTTCTTCGGAAGTAGGAGCATATCAACATGGATTTTGTTGTTCGACTCTCACGGACTCGGAGGAAGTTTGATGCAATTTGGGGCATTATGGATAGGCTGACCAAGTTAGCATTTCATTCGTGTGGTTGTCAACTATTCTTCAGACCTATTGGCTGAGATTTATATTTGTGAGATCGTTCATCTGCACGATGTGCCCCTGTCTATCATTTCTGATCTAGGTACGAAGTTTAGCTCACACTTCTGGAGGGCAGTACAACATGAGTTGGGCACGCGAGTTGATCTGAGCATAGTATTTCATCCTCAGATGGATAGACATTCCGAGCGTACAACTCAGTCTTGGAGGATACTCTCTGCACAAATGTTTTAGACTTTGGAGGATCATAGGATCAGTTCTTGCCTCTAGCAGAGTTTGCCTACAACAAAACTATCAATCGAGCATCCAGATGGCTCCGTGTGAGATATTCTAGACAGTATCAATTGCCAGTTGGTTGGTCTGAGCCATGGGAGGCTCGGTTATTGGGTACAGATTTAGTACAGGATTCCATAGATAAGGTCAAGATCATTAAAGATAGACTTCTCCCAGCTCAGTCCAGGCTGAAGAGTTATGCCGATCGTAGGGTTTGTGATGTGGAATTCATGGTCAGAGAGAGAGAGTGTTGCCTTAGGTATCATCCATAAAGGGTGTAATGAGGTTTTAAAAGAAGGGCAAGATAAGCCCTAGGTACATTGGGCCTTTTGAGATCCTTGAGCAAGTACGAGAGGTGTCCTATAGATTTGCGTTGCCACCAGGCTTATTAGTGGTACATCCAATGTTGCATGTGTCCTTGCTTTGGAAGTATCACAGTGATCCATCCCACGTGTTAGATTTCAGCAGTGTCCAATTGGAAAAGAGAGGGAGTCGTTAGCTATTCTACACCGACAGGTTCATCACTTGAGTTCGAAGAGTAATTATTTAGTTTTAGTGCAGTGGAAAGGTCAGCGAGTTGAGGCTGCTACCTGGGAGTTTGAGTCCGATATGCATAGCAGATATCCCTACCTTTTTACCAGCTCGGGTACTTTTCTATATCCGCTCGAGGACGGACTGTTATTTTAGAGGTGGAGAATATGATGACCCAATGGGTCATGCTATGTTTCAGCACTGGATTCTTTTTTTGAGGCCTTTAAAATCTCATTGTTTCCCTTCTTCATTGTGCGTGCATAGTCTATGCGTGATTCCAAAAAGCTTTTATGTTGAAAGTTATTGAAAATAATAATATTTGCCTTTAACAGGTTATTTAGTTGACTTTGGTAAGCGTTTTGAGTAAACGAACCCGGGCTCATAGTTTGACAGTCCCAATGGGTCTATATCTAAATATGGGACCTAAGCGTATTCCTAAAACAGAATTCGGAGGTCCCTAACTCGAGATATGAAGTTTTGATCAAAATGTTAAATCTAAAACTTTAATGGTTTTAAGAAATTAGTTATTGTTTGATCTTGATGGTATCGGGTTTTTATATTGGTTTTAGGATCCCCGTACTTGTTTATATAATATATAAGTCATGTATGTGAAATTTTGGGAGAAGCGGAGTTGGTTTGACGTTATTCAGAAGTCTGGTTAGGAAATTAGGATTTTCAAAGTGTTCTTGAGAATTTCATTCGATTTGGTGCTAAATGTTTAGTTCTATGTGTTATTTTGGTGATTTTATCATCCGAACAAGTTTGTATGACGTTTGAAGACTTGTGTGCATGTTTGGTTTGGAGCTCAGAGGGCTCGGATGAGTTTTGAATAGGCTACGTAGTGAAAATAGGAAAATTTGAACACTGTTGGTATTTGTTGCGGTCCTTTGACGTCGCAAATGCAACGTCGATCATCACAAACGTGATCTCTGAAGGATACTAATTTGCGAGCTTGTCATTTCAAATGAAAAGAGAAGATAGGACAGCTTATGTTCCCAAATGCAACCATTGATTCGCATTTGTGATGGGGACAAGGGGGAGGCAACCTTTGCAATTGGGATCATCTTATTGCATTTGCAATCAACTTAGTTCGCATTTGCGGACTTTTCTTTGCATTTGCGAAGAAGGAAGGACTGTGGGAATCTTCGCAAATGGGATGTATTTCTAGCATTTACGGGTTTCGCATTTGCGAAACCCGGGTCGCATTTGTGACATATGTAGCTGGTAGAACATGACTTAGACGGAATTTTTTCTTTTTAAAAAAACTTTCAGAAGAAGAAACCATCTAGGCGATTTTTCAAAGACCATTTCTTCCCCAAATCATAAGTAAGTGATTCTTAACTTATTTATTTTAATATTTAACTTCATTTTATATGATTTTAACATAGAATCTAAGATTTTCATGGCAGGATTAAGGATTTTTGGGTAGAAACTAGGGATTTAGACCTCAAATTGTGATCGGATTCCAAAACTAATTATATATTCGGGCTTGGGAGTGAGTGAGTAATTTGGGGTTTAATTCGAATTACTAATTTGGACCAAGAAGGCTTGGGTGTTCACTTTTATTGACTTTTTAAAAATGGTCTAAATTGTCGTAAGTAGTTCATAAGGCCTAAATTGAATTGTTTGGTTGGTATATTGCTAGATTATATTGGTTCGGAGGCTTGTGTGAAGGGAAAAGCGGAGATTGAGCTTTGAGTTTGGTCGGGTGAGCAAGGTAAGTTTCGTGGTTAACCTTGGCTTAATGGATTAGGTACAATTTGCCTACTTGCTACGTGTTTGGATATTGCATGTAATGTATAGGTGAGGTGACGAGTATCTAGGTGTTGTTGTCGAGTCATAGCATGTGAGTGAGTCTTATTCTTGTAAATAGTGTATTCTTTGATATGTGCTTTATGTTTATGTTAGCTATTTGATACGTTGAGCAATTTCTTATCATGTTTTATTGAATTTCGTATGGGTTGAGTATAGACTTAAAGTTGAGGTCGGTATTGTGGAACTGGATGTTGAGTTATGATTTATTCTTCGTACTCCTATATCCTCATTATCGTTGTTCATTATATTGGAAAGGAAGAGTATTAAAGCACGAAGAATGATATCTTGCAATGTTTTGTGAGTGAGTGATAAAATACGTAGGATGATGTCGTGCACGTTCCTATTATTTGTTATGATGAGGTTGAGTGTAAAAGCACAAATGTTGATACCGTGCATGTCTCTATTAATTTATATGGTGAAGTTGTGTGTAAAAGCATGAAGGGTGATGTCGTTCATGTTTATATTATTTTATCTTATACGGTTGAGAGTAAAAGCACGAAGGGTGGTGCCGTGCACTTTCCTTTACTGTGTTATCCGTTTCTATCTGGTTAAGGTGTATTGACTTTTCTTGTTCTCGGTTCCTTATTAGTTCTTCGTCTTGAAACCCCCTAAGCATCCCCCATTCCCACTACTCCTCGTCGTGATTCTTTAATTGCTGGTATAAGTGCATATGTATTGATAAACTGCACAGGTTTTGTTAGGAAGTGTCATGTCCTAGCCTCGTCACTACTTTGTCAAGGTTAGACTCGACACTTACTAGTATACAGGGGTTTTTGCACTGATATTGCACTCTACACTTTCTATCTAGATTTTGGTATTGGACCGTGTTGACCCGACTTGAGTTGCTAACTTCAATCCCACAGGAGACCCAATATAGATCTGTCAGCGTTCGCAGAACTTGTAGTCCCCTTCCAATTATTTTAGTTTACCGTTTCTTTTAACTTGAAAACAATTGCACTTTCCTTCAGCCAGTTATTTGTAGTGACTCTTAGAAGTTCTTAAATTGTGTCACTAAATTCTGAGTAGTTATATATAATTACCCAGGTTATTAAAAAATTCTGCACTCCTTTAAATCCGTTATGGTTTTTTTTTATTTACCGAATTGTTTAAGAGTTAGCTTATTAATCTCTAATTGTTGTCTTTCCTAGAAACTGAAAGGTTAGGTGTCATCACGATCCCTATGGTGGGAAATCCAGACCGTGACATAATTTATTATGTTGCATACGTAGTATTTTTATATTTTTCTTAAACTATTTTATTTAATTATTTCCCTTTAATCTTTTATTTTAAAAGCTTGCCTAATTTTTGAGCTAATTATTTTACCAAACAAACCCAAATCCCTGGCCCAAGCCAAACTACTCCTAATTCCCTATCCTGGACAGATACTCTACTTTCCTTTTTGATCTAGTCTGTTGATCTCAAATGATCAACAACCTATAATAAACCCACTTATTTCCTTATATCGCCCATAACATGACCCTAAAGACCCATTACACTTGTCCGCCACCCGTGTACACTCTTAATCTCCTCCCACATTCAGAAAACCCTAGACGTCCTTCTCAATATTCTCCGAATCTTGTTCGATCATGGATTCCATTTGTAATTTTCTTATCTTTTACGTGTTACCTCAGTATTAGTTACAATATTGTGGTGTTACTTAGGATTTGCTTTATATTTGGGAAATACAAATCTCCGAATGAAGGGACTTCAGATTTCGTTATTTTGATGATATTTTGTCCTTATGCATCATGGCAAGGACATACGAGTTCGATTAAGTGAGATTTTTGACTATTTTTGGTTCTCTATCATAAACTAGGGTTTACATAATTTTACCCTAATCCGATTTTTAATTAATTTTGCATTTTATTATTTGCTTATTTATGTTTGATTTTATAGCGTTTCCTTATTTTTTTGCTTGATTTCTACTTCTATATAAATCCGTCCCTTATTTCCCTTTTGGACGAACGTTTATCACCGGATTAACTAAAAACTCAAAACTATCACTTTATTATTTTCCCATTATTTTTTTCTATACTTTGGCTCTTAGCTGTCTCAATTCCACGTCCACCAGAATTTGATCGTTCAACCTTTCTCAGTGTGAGCACTGCCCGAGATTCATTTGAAATCCTTGGGAACTCTGACACACTAAAAATATGGTTTCTACTACTTTTTGTTGACATTTATTTGTTGATATTTAAAGTACGAAGAAGTTTGTTCTTTCTTGCACGTCTATTTATCTACTGATAACTAGTAAGTTCCTTGGCCTTTGCAATGTCATTCTCTTATTCCTATCTATCACGTTTGTACCTCTAAAATTTATGAGACCATATGTTTCTTTGCCATCTCTATTTGTAGCGTTGCTGGTACTGAATTTATTTTGTGATCTAAACTTCTTTAGCATTTGAACTTATCTAAATTTCCAGTTCTGGGACATGTTTATTGGACATGCTTAACTTGAAATTTTTTTGCCTCCCTGAAGCTCATTTATCCTAGTGTGTTGGTACCTGAATGTTTACATTTGTTGTTAGGCATGACTTTGCTTCCTTGCTTTCTTCCGAATCTTTGTCTTCGCTAACTCATACTTAAAATGTGCATTAATCTCTGTTAAGGCATTCATACTAGCTGTGATCTGCCCCATGCTATTTTTGTCACTTTATTATGTCTTTAGTATGCATAATCATGTATCCCTCGGTGATTTCTTGAGACCTTTACAGTAGCTATCCTAACTTGTACTTTTCCCTTATAAGGTTTGATACTGGTTTGTCTTATTGATGTAAGTTGGCATATATTTTTTTTCTGGTATTGTGATTGATTTGATAACTCAATACCACACAAGAAGGGGGTGATTTTTGTGGTACCCAATATTCGCTTAACTTAATTATAGAAGGACCTGGTTCTATGTGTTCCAGCAGCTACTGTTGCAGAATAATACGTATAGAAAATATAGAACACAGAGATTTTACGTGGAAATCACCTGTCTCAAAAGGTTAAAAATCCATAACCTACCTTCCAGTAGGATTTTCCTGAACTCTCCAATAAAATCATTGAGCCAAAAAATGCATTTACAAAAACTCCTTTGTAAATCTAGGATTAACTCTAGTCCCGTTGTGGCACACAACCTCAACTGTTCTGACAACTTCTAGTTAACTATAACTTGAAAACTCTAAGTACCTAATACAATTTCTTCTATATAAGCTGAAAGGTATGATGTAAAATCGCCTACTACAGTTGAACTAGAATAAAAGATAGACTCTATGAAACTGGATCTTCTATCTGGTTCAGGTTTGATCGCTTGTCTGACACATAAATTGCTTGCAAAATTTCCTTGCAATTTTTCTCTCAATTCACGTTTAACTTCTGCTTATGTGCATTACCTGTAAAAGAGAACAACATTGATATTTAAGGAGATATCAATTAGTGATTGACTAACATATAGATGCTACTCTTCCATGGAGGATATCTCATACTCTAACTCTCTCCTTTTCCTAAGTCGCGTCCCCTTTATGTAAGGACTATTTATCCTTATCCCATATGCAATCTTTACGATCATGATCAGGAGATATCACTTGTGACAACTTAGGTTTATCTACTTTACGTGTATCTCACATGTTTGGTTTATCATAATTCTGCTTCACAGGATGGACCTGGTCCATGTCTGAGTTCCTTTGTTGGTCTTCAAAACTTCACCCTGGGCAAACAAATTACCCATTTTTCATGATGACAAACTCTATGGTTTTCGCTCACTTAGGTCCTGTCAGAACTCAGCTTATTCATCAATACAAAGTTAGATAAATTTACTTATCATCAAGGACCATGTTCATTAGGTTATAAACATCACTTATTCAAAACATGTAAAGCACAATATCTCTTTCCCCTTTTGGCATCTTCGAAAAGTTGCATAAACAAAGTGTGAGTCCCAGAATTTTAACAATTACTCATGGCCACTTGGGCAATTACAAGTGCAATCATGGACCAATCATCAATAATCATGCAAACATAGCTAAACTATTAAGGAAATATTAACAATCAACAGGAGCAAAAATAGTAGATATCATTGATAGTTGATATGTTGCTATCACAATACACAAACAAAAAGAAAAAATATCAAAAATGAGAAAAAAGAAAGAGAAATCTCTAATCTGGGTCACTGATGGTACTAGACAATTTCAGAAGAAGGCTAGAATTCCTATGGCTTGGGGGAGCTAGAGGTTTGGTTTTCGGCTTAGAGATGATTGAGCATATTGTAAAGAATCCCATAAATCTTCTCCTTTTCCTTGTTAAGCTCAGCTCTAGGACAATCTCTCTCAAATTTAACCTCTTCTAAGCTAGCCTTCAGCCTAGCTATCTGTGTATCCTTTGCCGCACTTTCTTGAACTAGATACCAGACTTTACTATTGATTGGTGTATTCTTGGATGAACCAAGTTCATTGGGAATGACATTGGCTAAATAGTCACAAGAAATCATAGTATTAATGCCAAAATGGTCCTTGCTTGTGTCTATTTCTCTCTTCTTCAGAGGAACCTTGCACAGATCCAGAACAGTAGTTAGAATAAATCTATAAGGGGTGGCATGAACCTTCGATCCATTGCAAATCCTGTCTAGTAACTTGATGATGAAAGCATGCCAGTTGATTTGCCTTCCATTTTCAAGGCAATCCATCAGAACTAAATCCATATAGTTAGCAATGTGCTTGCTTTCCTGCCTGGGCAGTAGGAACTTGTTGAAAAATACAAAGAGGACTTTGTGTTGTGGCTTCATTTAAATCTAATGCATAAACTTTGCCTCATTCACTTCTTCAACATCACAGAATTTCCCAGTGATTTCAAGGGCAGGAGGAAGGAATTGAGACTTGGCCATCTTTGCCTATTGTAGTAATCATATCTCTTAGCAGGGATGTCAAGAATCTCTCCTAACTTCTCTGCATCGAAGGTCTATTGAAATCCTTTCACTTGGATGGTGACTATGCCATCCTTGACCTTTGCATTGGCCATGAATTCAATGATTTCATTCCTAGATAACCTTATATCCATCTAAAGGACCATGTCTTTCCAGCCCTGAATAGCTAGTGCATCAACCAAACGAACCATTCCTGGTAGGGCCAAGTCTTTCATCAAAATTCCCTTCAAAAAATTTCTTTTTCCAAACTAGGTAAACTTGTCTTGTTCACCATCAGACCCTCTCTTCTTCACGACTCCATTCATCCTCCTCAGTAATTCTAACTTGTTTGTTTTTAACTGCAGACCTTGTCCTCTTGGCCAATGAAGGTTCAACAGCCTTAGACATAGAGGAAGACTTCTTAGAGGAAGTCTTGGTATTTTTGGGCATGAGTGTTTGAACCTCCATTGCTATATGTTCTTACTAACGGATGTCTCCATCTCCTCAGCATCAATAGCTTCAAGGGACTCTGCGACCTTACCTTTTCCTTTATACATCCTCTTTTTATTGCTTTCAGTCAAAGACTTTTGTAATTCACTCTCACTCTATTTCACCCTACTTCTTGTGGCTCTTCCCTTTGGCAAGGGTATTCAGTAGTTGTTAGGGAAGAAGCCTTTCTTTTTTTGAAGGTTTTGTAGTGATATGAGTTTTGGTGTTTGATTTCTCCTTTTCTTTGGATCATAACTAGGACCTACTTCTTCAGAAGTTGTGCTAGGGTCTCCTCAATAGATGAACCAAGTTCATCTGCCTATGAACTTAGATTAACCAACCCTTCAACAGCTACCCCTGAACCACTTTCACCTCGACTTCTTGCCAATTTCTTCAAAGATTGCATGTTCAACCCCACTAATAGCTAGTACCATAAAATTCAAAAGTGGGTAAAGACATAGCCACTCCTTTACATTTTCCCCTCACATCAATACATACACTCTCACTATCAGTTTTTGTTTCTCCTTTATTTTTACCACCTCTCCTTCTTAACTCAGGCAATTCAACATTCCTAACAGAGATAACCAAAATAAACCTATTTTCTAAATTTTTAGCCAAAGCAGAACGTACCTCAGAAGGGGAGTTTTGAGCCTTATCAGAGTCAGAAGACCCACTTCTTCCCCCTCTCTCGTAGATTTGAACAAATTATCTTAATTCACAAAATCTAGGGCTTGGCTTGTCTTAAATGTTTCGTTCAATTTCTTTGAAAGAGCACTAGTTGCTACCGTTTTCCAAGAAAGAAGTTTTACTTTCCTTCTCCTAGGTTGAGGGGTTGTGCTAGGTGAAGGAGGTGTGGAGGAACGAGAAGGGGAGGGTGGTGGAGGAGTGCCTGGATTATCATGAGTGTTCAACAATATGTTAGATTACTTGAGAGAGTTGTGAGTTAGTCTTTTGGAAGAGAGAACAATTTTGAGAGTGAAATAGATTTTTGATGACTTGGAATAATGAGGGTAGCAGAGGGTTATTCTAGGTATTTAAAGAAAAAAACCTATTTAATGACTAACGGTAACTTTTAGCAGTCAATTAGAGGTTTAATCAACCTGAAATTTCAGGTTTAATGAATGGTTAAGCTTCCCTATATTTTAGGCATTTTATGTGGTAAGAGTTCTAGTGGGATGGACTGGTTCAAAAATAAACGGATATGATTTTCTGATATGTTTGAACATCAATATGACTCTACTCATGATTTAATATTTAAATTTCTAATTGTGTGCAGCATAGAAAACATACCTCATTATTTAGATGAAACAATATTGATGAACCAGGTTCTTCATTAAGAATTCTCTTGATCATCCCTCAATTTACCAAATAGAGACAATTTTGTTAGAGATCAACGAGTCATATCAACACATGTCAAAAAAGTATACTATTTATAGTAAGAAACTGAAAAAAAATTAATCTAGATATTTACACAAGTTTCGGATTTCCTTGCAAAAAAGAATATTCATTTTTTCTTTTTTTTTCAGTTGTGCATCCTGAGCTGGTCCTATTAGGTTATTTTAATCATCATAATTCTAACTTGTTCCTTTCAAAGCTTTCTCTAATAAGTTTAGTAAATATTTCATCAATTTGTTTATCATTAGCATAGAATTCAATAGTAATCAATCCTTTCTCATAGTTGTCCCTTAAAATGTGATGCCTAGTATCTATGTGCTTAGTTCTCCTATGATGAACTAGGTTCTTGGTCATACTAATAGCACTAGTGTTATCACAAAAGATGAGAAGCAACTAACTTCAATGCCAAAATCTATTAGGTGTTGTTTGATCCACGAGCTGAGTATAACAAGATGCAACAACAACATACTCAGCCTCATTGGTGGATAAGGCCACTGAATTCTTCTTTTTAGTGGCCCATGATACCAGACATGACCCAAGTAAGTGTTCCATACCTGAGTTGTTTTTCCTATCCACTAGGAAACCTGCATAGTCAGCAACAACATATCCCAATAGTTTAAAGTTACTACCTTTTGGATACCAAAGAAAAAGATCAGTAGTGCCTTTCAAGTATCTCAATAATTCCTTGTAAACCTGGGTTTCATACTGTAATTTCAAGGGTTTCTTAACCCCTTTTGAAAACACTTTACTTTTCTTATTTTTGAGTACTAATCAGTGGCACTCAGTACTACTCCTAAAGTCTTTTGTTAAAATCAGATGAAAACCCTAACCCTACATGTTTGTATATGTATTTGCCTCTTTGCATTTTCTTCTGGTTCTTCTTTGAGTTTCATGTTCTCTACTTTTATCTTGTTGCTAGTGTTTCATTCCCTACCATATTGTGTTCTTCTCTTAAGGTTTATGGTTGTTTATACGGTGATTTTATACTGACTCTTACAATCTCTTTAAGGCTGTGATTACTGGCTTTAAAATTGTGATTTTGCATTCTCTTTACAGTTTGGTATTGATTTCGAATTTTCTTCGTCAATCAGTGGGATACATTCCTCAATTAATAATTGATATCGTAATTTTTCAATCTCGAAAACTACTTTCTAAAATTAATATGATATTTTTCCTTATATGTGTACATAAATATGCTGATTTACTTACTTGATATATTTCCCTAGTTAAGTATCATGCACTTAGTCTGCAAGGTATACCTTATACTATTTTTATTTCCTTATATGGCCAGGCCATACTTTGTGATTCCTTTCCTTTTAAAAATGACTACTTATTACTGTTTGACTATGATTCCTTAATTAATAGGGAGTCCCTATAGCTATTTAATTATGGTTGATATCAGTTCCTTAAATACGGATGGACACATTATTTGTTTACTCGTTTCAGTGTTGTAAATACTCCTCACCTTTTACCTCTGAAGACAACAAACACACACCCACAATCTAAAACTCTCTAACTTCTCTCTTTCTCTGCTATTACTATACTCTGTCCTTCCCTTCTTTGAACACTTATTTGGCTAACAGCCAAGATTGAGTAACTTGGGTTGATTACCTTACACTATAGGGTTCTATTTGTTTGGATCCATTGGGTCTGATGCTGCTGTTACTCCACATTGTTGCTGCTATTCGCATGTTGCTGCTGCTATTTTCATACTGCTTTTATTCTCTCTGCTGCTTACACTCTCTACTCACCTTGTTCCTCTATGCATTATTTCTAATTTATCCAATTACTTGCAACTGGTATGTCACCCCTTCAAGATAAAATTTCCACGACAACATGTTTCTATTGGTTTTGCGTTTCATAATGTTTCTTGCATGCTTTCACCTATGGTTCTGTTGCTAGTTTGTCACTAGCATGTTACTTACTAGTCTACCTAGTCTAACTTAATATGTTTTTCCCTATACCCCCCCTATCCTTGTATGTTTTCCTTTTCCATGTGCACTACTAGCATGTATTTAAGCCTGTTTGGCTGCTTAACAGCCCTGGAACCTCTTCCTGAGGTTGATTATATTTGGGGTGTATAGTCAGAACCAAACACTTGTCTTAACAATGATGTCTGATTATTTTGCCTCTAATGTGTTTGTTTGTATGTCGTAGTTCACTTTGTTTATTTGTCCCCCTCTCCCTCCCATCAGTTTGTGTGATGCCCCTGCTGTTCTAAAACTAGTCAGTGTAGATAATTTCAAAAGTACTTTTTTAACTCTTTCAACTATTTTCTTAAACTGTCTCAACTTTTCCAACTCTCTTCTTAACTTTTTCAACTCTTTCAAGTATTTTCTTAAACTGTCTCAACTTTTCCAACTCTCTTCTTAACTTTTTCAAATCTTTCAACTATTTTCTTAAACTGTCTCAACTTTTCTAACTCTCTTCTTAACTATCTCAATTCTTTCAATTACAATCTCATTCTTAGAGCTTTAGGGTCTGCCCCCTTAGTGCAAGCACTGACTTGGGTGCCTTGAGCACAAGGCTGGCACTTCCAATGCCTGCACTAGTCTAATTGGGATATTTTTGGGTGCTTGGTATTGGCCAAGGGTTCAAAAGAACCCTTAGGGAGCTTTGCCGCACCCAAGACTTGGTAATGTCTGTGAAACTCGAAAGGAGTGAGGTTGGAGATGCTTGGGCCTGGCTGAAGGCTCTCTATAGAATAACTTCTTATTTTGTTTTTTATCATTGTTGGATTTTTGATACTTGTCTATAATAATTTGTAAAGAATAATGGGGATTATAGTGAAATTGGGGAGGGTTATGCATGATTATTAAAGGTTTGGGTAGAAAGCATGCAATAGGGTTTTACATATCTATTTGCGTAATAAAAACCATGTATAGGACATGCATATCACATATAGAAATCTTGTTCTTAGAAACCATGTATAGGGTTTTAGTTTCAGCTTGTTATTTTTATAATTACAATCATCTAATGACCAAATTACTGCCTTGCATTTAGATATCATGTTTTTGGGCCTTTATATACATTAGAAATCATGTATTTAGGGTCTCTCTTTTGCAGGTGTTGAATGCCTTACTAATCTTGCTAAACATAATGTAAAACTGATTAACATTTTCCTCTTAAAACCTACATGTATGTCCACCTTTCTCTTATGGTTAGATAACGCCTAGGAAAACCTTAGGTTAAATGAAACTAATTAATCGCTTTAAATCATGCTTAAGATATTCACCCTCTTTAAACTGTCTGAATTTTGTTTTCCTCCCTAAAGTCTGTTGATTTTTACACTAAACTTCTGCATTATTTTCAATCACTTCTGTGCAAATGTTTTAATGTGTTACTCTCCTTCCCAGTCCAAGACTGGACTACTATTTTATAAAGATGTCAGAATAAGGAGTCTTTTGAAATTTTAAAACTATGGTTCAAATCTAATACATCCTCTTTAACATTTCAGAATAGCTTTTACACCTTTTTTTCCCTCTCCTATCCGAAAACTGGTTTATCATATGTGTTATGTATTTCCAAGTGTATTTTAATGGTTTTACCTCAGATTTTCTAAATTTTCACCTCCATTTTCCTTTCTAAATTCCTAAATGTTTTTATCCAACCTTTTTATGCGAATTCTGTTTTTAACACTTTTCTTCAGCTACCATATTAAAATATATTTTTCAACACTCCATTTTTTAAAACTCTCTTTTCCTTAGACCTTACATGTGTTTGAGACGTGCAACTTACGTGTTCTCTTAGAGGTTATTTGAGTCTATTACATATTTTGCATGACTCCTTTATATGCAAGTCCTATTTGTTTTTGAATGTTGCCTAGTATTTTAACCATTAAACTTATTGGTTCAACCTAGTTCCTACCTTATAGGAATAGTGATCCTAAGTGCCCTCTAGGATCTATAGGACGGGACGGGTAATAGCATACAATAAGCATTCGTGACCAATTCACACGCTTAAATAACCTCTAATGGTTAGGAAGGGTAGAATTTGGAGATAATGACGACGTGATAATATCATAAACCGATCCCTCTTTGGGAATACGTGCGGTATATTGCATCGAATTATCCATATTGTAGTCAAACTTAGGATCCTCCTTTCTCATATTTGCTTTATTTAAATTCTTTCATATAGTAATGCTTTTTTTTTTTCCAAATAACCTCTCTTTTATTTATGTGTCCTTCTTTCTTATTTAAAGTTTTTCAAGTTGTATGAATGTCATATGCGTGAACTTTACTTGGTTTAATCGCTTCAGCTTTCATAAAGTCACGATTAACACGGTCGGGATAATCTCAAGCCCTTACCCGAACTATGATTTTCTTTTCAAAATAATCTCTCTTAAGTGTCTTAATGCACAATAATCATCAGGTGGTGACTCTTCCAATTCCATAACCCAATTATCAAACGGAAAATCGAGTTGGTATGCCCATATTGTCGTAAAACCCGATTTTTCTTTCTTTTAATCAGGGAAAAAGGGGGCGTCGACAGCATGACAACTCTGCTGGGGATTTTCTTTTAGGCGTTTAACATTACGTGTTTTGTGACTTTATGGCTTTAATTACTTTTTCACAATTACAAACTTGTTTCTTCGTGTCTTTCTTTTTCTAACTGTTTTACGCTTTATTACATCATTTTGCTTCAATTTCGTCTTAAATTTTGAGTATTTACTGTAATCATTACTGTATGAATGTGAAAATACTTGTATTTATTCCATTGTTGTAATTGCATCCTTCAACATCATTTGCACTCGTGCCAAACAAATGCCATAGCAACACTTATAATGAGTTGTTGCGCTCTTCCATTATTACAAACCCTCTAAATTTGACAAAGGAATATTTGCGGTAAAAGCAGTCGAGCAACGGTGTAGTCGACGGTTCCGTGCCTTCCCCTCTTGAGTTGTCCGCTCAAGGGTACCTCATCTAGCACTTCAAATAGAAGCCTTGCTCTGTTTCAATGTTCATGCATGATGGTCGAACATAGACGAGTCAGTTATGTTGTCCGCATAATGACTCATTAAGATAGCCTAAACGAAAGTCCATCGGGTTTCCTCGAAACCAAAACGGACAATCACATTATGTGTATTGATTTGGAGAATTAAATACATTTTTCTAATTATTGATTTAAATAGTCAAGTCCGGTGGGGTTAAGGGCCTAACTCTCTATTTTGCAGGAAAATGAGGCACGAGGTCCCCAGATTCGGTATGGTACCAAACATTCATCCAAAGTTGCTAAGATGGTGGGAAGATTTGCATGGTAGTGATCGGGTTCTTGTCCGCAAGCACTTAGGAAATATTCCTTCACTTCTGGAAGTTAGGCCAGATAACAAGATTGTGGAAGATGCTACTATGTTTTGTGATAGTGAACGGTCCTTTTTCTGCTTTCAGGGTATTGAAATGACGCCGTTGTTGGAAGAAATTAGGGGTCTAGCCAGAATTCATTTGGATAGCCCGGGGTTGCTTATGCCGGAAAACCACAAAGGTAGAGGGTTCTTGAAAATGATGGGGCTCAAGAAGAATCCTACTCTAACCAGTCTGAAGGACTCCTACATATCCTTCGACTTCATATATGAAAGGTTCGGACATAGAAAATCATATTGCAATCACATGGACGAGTTCGCCCTCACCTCTTTGGGGCACATACATAGGAGGGCCTTAGTATTCATGTTCTATTTTCTGGGAATGATAGTTTTTCCAATGAAGAAGTCTAGAATCCATACAAGACTAGCCATGGTAGCCAATGCTGTAATGGAGGGTATCGACAGGCAGACATTCAACATGGTACCCATGATCCTCGCCGAACTGTACCTAGCCTTAGAAAAATGCCAACGAGTGGCACCATACTTTGAAGGGTGCAATTTGCTACTACAACTCTGGCTCATTGAGCATCTTCAGAAAGGAGCGTATAGACATGAGATCATACGACGAGATTGGGATGACCATATTGCTTTCCATTGTCCAAAGCGAATGCACTTAATACAGGATATGTTTGCTCACCCGGAAGACGCCAGTGTGTGGTGGGAACTATTGAGGAATCTGAGAGAAGAGCAGGTACAATGGATGTACGAGTGGTTTCCAACTGGAGAGTTTATCATTCGGTCTAGGGATGCACCATTCCTTGTAATCCTCGGCTTAAGAATAACTTACCCTTATGTCACTCTCCGAGCCATGAGGCAGGCGGGAAGGAAGCAGATTATACCGAGGGTGGAAAAGATGAGTCACCACAGGGCTTATTTCCAAGATGACGATAGCCCACACAGATGTCGGACTCAGCATATGTGTCACTCCAAAATCATTTTGGAAAAGGAATCTATGGAGCCAGACAGGTATCAGGCAGGGCATGCGCCGCTTTATCTGGGGTGGTTAGAAGATGGTCATACTGGCTTGGGAAAAACAGGTTTCATCCATGGTCACAGGTTCATTGATGAGGAGGCTGCAGCAAAGGTCAAGTATAATCAGCTACGCAAGCGGATGCGAGAGTGTGAAAGTGAGCATCGAGAAATGCTAGAGGCTCAAGAGAAAGTAATCCATGAATGAAAGGACATGGGTGTCTGTGCAAGCAATCGTTTGGGGTACTTGGAACGGGGTCTAGTGGAGCTGAAAGGGATGTTTCTGAAAAGGATCAACGACTGTCAGGAAGCTGAAGGGAACGAAGGTGGGCACTTGGCTCAGGCTTACTTGTTGCTGGGATTGCACGATTTGATGAAGCTGTACGAGGGAGGCCAAGATAGTGAATCTGGGGAAGGTCTTTCTGGGACCAAGTAGTTAGGATTTTACTGCTTTCTCGACAATTTCTCTTTATTTCAGTTTGTTTTGACTCGTTCTATTTCTATCGATAAAATGAGGCATCTGGTTACAAGTTCTCCAAATCATATTTGTCGCTAGGCCTACCTCGGGCACAAAGAGGAACCTAAATAGGAAGCAACTTATGTTCCTGCAACAATGTGTTTAAATACCGCAATGTTTTCTTCCTTAGAATTAGCACTAACTTTTTACCTTTTTTTTTCTTTTATTTTTTATTCTCCTCCCCAAAGGTTAGTTCGTGCATTCTGACACCATCAGCATACTCAACAAGATCAAAGGGTCCTCATCCTCCTCCTCCTCTGTGTCCTCCCAGAAAAAGGAACAAAGAAAAAATGGGAGATAATGAAGAAAGGAAGGAAATTGAAGGAACTTCTCAAGGTACCCCGATCACCAAAGAAACTGTTGCTCACTTGGAGCAAACTTTGCTAAGGTTTCAAGAGGAACTTGACCAGGTCTGGAGTTTGGCAAGCTTGTCCATCTCCCTTGTTGCTGCAGATGTCAACAACCATGTCCCTGCACCTCGACAGAAGATTCCAACCTAGGTTTGCGACAATGCTCCACCGCTCATCCCTGAGCCTCAAAATGGTCCAAACAACTAGCATACCCCTATCTTTGTGGATACTATGCCATACTATACACAACCCATATCAGATGTGTCAGAATCAGAATAACTCATTCAATACTTGGCTGCTGAACTTAAGAAACTCACTAGCAAGATTCAAGGCGTTGAAGGTAATAACGGTGTAGAGGGTCTAAATTATGAAACCTTTGTGTTCAGCCTGATGTTGAACTTCTAGAGGGGTACAAACCTCCTATGTTCGAAATGGTTGATGGTACGGGTGATCCTAGGGTTCACCTCAGGATATGTTGTGACAAGTTAGTGGGAGTCGGTAGACATGAAAATATCCGCATGAAGTTGTTCGTGAGGAGCTTGAAAGGTGATGCATTATCTTAGTATATCAGCCAGGATGCGAAGAAGTGGACTAGTTGGGTAAACATGGCATCCAATTTCGTGGACTGTTTCAAGTTCAACACTGAAAACGCGCTAGACGTGTTCTATATTCAGAATTTTAAGAAGAAGCCCACTGAAACCTTTCACGAGTATGCTACTCGTTGGAGGTCGGAAGCTGCCAAAGTCAGGCCGGCTTTCGAAGAAGAACAAATGAATAGATTTTGGTTCGTGCTCAGGACAAATAGACTTACGAGAGATTGATGCAGATAGAGGGGCAGAAGTTCACTGATATCATCAAACTGGGAGAAAGAATTGAAGAGGGGATGAAAAATGGTATGGTTACTAACCTAGAGGCACTGCAACCCACCAACAAAGCCTTGCAATCTGGTGGTACGTCGAAGAAAAAGGATGTAAACTCTGTAATGGCATCGCAAAGAAACCACTCTCCCATGAAATACCAACCCTACCCTCCAACTCCACTCATATACCCACCCTCTCTAAATTACCAAGCACCTTCACCTACCTATCAAAACCCACATCCCGTCTACCAAACATCTCCATCACCAATATATCAGCCCACCTCGCCAGTCTATTCCCAACTTGCACCCGTATACCAAGCTTACAACTCCTAATATCATCATTATGCATCACCACCTACCCACCAAAACTTCCCATGACCAATACCCAACTTCGACTGCAAACCGCCCAGACAGTACACTGCTATTGCTGAACCCATTGACCAACTGTATGAGAAGCTCAAAGCCGCTGGATATCTTACACCCATCCTGTCCATAACCCCAGAAAAATGAAGGGCCATACCATTGACGAGTGCCGCTTGTTGAATGACAAAATCGAGACCTTAATTGACAAGAAGGTCATCATAGCTAAAGAGCCTATTCCTAATGTTCGTAACAACCCTTTGCCAGACCATAAAGTTTGAGGCATCCAAATGATTGAGGTAGAAGACGACTAGGACCCCGAAGTGTCGATTGGTTTGATATCTGAGGGAGATGAGCCCAAGAACCGACGGTCAATCTTAATTCTATTATTGTGAAAATCCAGCCATCTGAGGACAATGTGGTGAATATACCTGTACCATTTGACTTTAAGGAACCTCTTGCAAAAGTAGCAAAACCAATTGAGGTGGCGTTCGGGATTCCAAAGGCGCCCGCACCAATTGAAGTTGCTATGTTGCCTCCAAGGGTGCCCATTCCGGTCCCCATGTCGGATATAACCCCATTTCAGTCAAATGCAATACCCTGGGACTACACAGCCGAGGCGAGAACGAAAGGAAAAGCACGCACTGGTGAAGCAGTTGCCGCGCAAGGTATGACTAGAACAGGCAGGGTATACACACCTGAACACCTAGTTGAGTCCAGCAAGCAAGCCTCCGGATGTACCATTGAAAGTAGACTTGATGATCTCTGGAGAAAGGTACAGGCTAAGGAATATTCAGTGGTTGAACAACTAAACAAGACTCCGGTGCTGATTTCCATCTTAGCATTCCTGTAGAGTTCCGAGGCGCATAAGAACGCCTTGATGAAGATATTGAGCGAGGCTTATATCCCAAGCAAAGTAACAGCAGGAGAAATGGCAAACATGATAGGGCAGGCATTGGAAAGTCATATAATTATTTTCCACGAGGATGAATTGCCACATGAAGGGCTCAGTCATAAAGAAGCACTGCACATCACTGTGCAATGCGAGTATCATTTCATCACCAGAATATTAGTCAATGGAGGCTCTAGTCTCAACATTTGTCCACCGATTACCCTCAAGAAGTTAGGAAAAGGATTTCATGAGATAAAATATGGGGCTATTAACGTTAAGGATTTTGACGGTTCTTAGAGGTCCACTCTCGAGGTGATTAGCCTGTGTTTGCAAATAGGAACCACTTGGTTTGATGTCAATTTCTAAGTCATCGAAGTACTAGAATGTTACAACTTACTGCTGGGGAAACTCTGGATCCACGCCTCTGGGGTTGTAGCATCCACCATGCATCAGGCTATGAAGTTTGAATGGAACCATCAGGAAGTAATCATCCATGGTAACGGTGGAAACCCTATTTATTATCGCCGGACCATTCCAATGATGTTAAGCAGAAGAAGAATAGGCGGAGAAAGATATCATCATATTGAGCGGGTCAACGCAGTGGACAAGGACAAATGGTGGAGAAATAAGGTTGAGAGCATTCTTAATTGGAGCAGGTATGAACCAGGGAAAGTACTTGGTAAGAATCTTCAAGGTATCACCAAACATATCCAGCTGAAGAAACATGGTACTACCTTCGGACTGGGATACGAGTACAATTGGCAAGAATTCAAGAACTGGTCACCACCATGGCGCTGCCCATATTACTCATGAGAACACCCCATACCTCACTTGGAGCAGACATTTCAGCCAGCCGACACTCTCTACGGGTCAGAAGAAGACGAGGCTCTTGTGGCAATGAAAAACTTGTTTCAGGAGGACATGGATTGTTGTGTGATTTTTTAAGAGGAAGGGGAGGAAGGCCCTTCCATTCAGGCTGTGAACCGAGGGGAGTGCTTTACCAACTGGTCAATCAGGAGCACTATCGCCCGAAAACCTTTGGGGTAGCAAGGCTGAACAAGAATCATGCATCTTTGTTTTAGTTGTTTTCTGTATTTTTCGCATTTGTCATTACTTTCCAAAAGAGCTCCGATGTTTTGAACATATATGAATTTAATCAAAAGCGTTTTCAGTTTATCAAATATCTCGCTATTCATTACTTTCTCTGTTATTTACTTTGTTTTCATACATCATTACTATTACGTATCTTGATGATGAACCAACAACTGTAACTTGCAACGAGGCTATGCAACAAATGGACATAGACTCAGAGGAGCATGATATACCATAAGAGTTTTTCTGAGAGGCCGAGAATTTTGAGAATAAACCTAAATCTAACTTGGATGAAACCGAAGTCGTCAATTTGGGAGATATAGAGAATGTAAAAGAAACGTGCATCAATGTACACTTATCACAGATAGAAAAAGAGGAATACACAGAGTTCTTGAGGGAATATGAGGATATCTTTGCATGGACTTACGACGATATGACTGGCCTCAGCACGTCCATCGTCTCTCACAAGTTGCCGAAAGATCCTGCATGTCCGCCGGTAAAACAGAAGCTCAAATAATTCAAGCCAGATATGAGTTTAAAAGTCAAAGAAGAGGTCACCAAGCAGGTCAAAGCCAGAGTTCTACAAGTGGTAGAGTATCCAACTTGGTTAGCTAACATTGTGCCAGTACCAAAGAAGGATGGGAAATTTAGAGTCTGTGTCGACTACCGGGATCTCAATCGGGCCAGTCCCAAAGACGATTTCCCCTTGCCAAACATACACATTCTGATGGACAACTGTGCCAATCATGAGTTGCAGTCATTCGTCGATTGCTTTGCGGGGTACCATCAGATATGGATGGACAAGGAAGATGCAGAGTAAACAGAGTTTATCACGCCTTAGGGAATGTATTGCTACAGAATGATGCCGTTAGGATTGAAGAATGCCGGAGCTACTTACATGAGGATGACTACCCTCTTTCGTGAAATGATACATAAGTAGATTGAGGTATATATGGACGACGTCATCATTAAGTCCAGGAAGGCTGCAGATCACATGGAGGACCTCTGAAAGTTTCTCAATAGACTAAGAAGGTATAACTTGAAACAAAGTAAGCAGAGTCGCCATGCTGTCGACGCCTCATTTTTCCCTCCTAAAAAGAATGCAAAATCGAGTTTTACAACATTATAGCAAAACAACTCTATTTCCCGTTTGGGAATTGGGTTATGGAATTGGAAGAGTCGCCACTTAATGATTATAGTGCATTAGGACACATAAGAGAGATTATTTTTAAAAGAAAACCAGAGTTCGGGTAAGGGCTTGAGATTATCCCTAGGGGAAGGTGTTAGGCACCCCTCGAGATCCACTAGTTTGGTTCCGGGTCGTGTTAATCGTGAATTTATGAAAGATGAAGCGAATAAAACAAGTAAATTTCACTCTTATAACATTCATAAAACTTGAAAAGCTTCAAAGAAGAAAGAAGGACGCAAAAATAAAAGAGAGTTGATTTGAAAAAAAAAGCATTACTATATGAAAGCATTTAAATAAAGCAAAAATGAAAAAAGGGGATCCTAAGTTTGACTACAATATGGATCATTTGATGCAATATCCCGCACATATTCCCAAAGAGGAGTCTCTTTATGATATTATCGCATCGTCATCGTCTCCAAATTCTACTCTTCCCACCCCTTAGAGGTTATTTAAGCGTGTGAATTGCTCACAAATGCTTATTGCGTACTATTACCCATCCCGTCCTATATATCCTGGAGGGCACTTAGGATCGCTATTCCTATGAGGTAGGAACTAGGTAGAACCCTTAAGTTTAAAGGT
Organism: Nicotiana benthamiana; assembly: GCA_034376525.1. NCBI lineage: Eukaryota > Viridiplantae > Streptophyta > Magnoliopsida > Solanales > Solanaceae > Nicotiana > Nicotiana benthamiana. The sequence goes on from CM067334.1 coordinate 133,134,813, forward strand.
TAAAATACTAGGTGACATTAAAAAAAAAAAAATAGGACTTGTATATAAAGGAGTCATACAAAACATGTAAAAGGCTTAAATAACCCTCTATAAGAGAGCACGTAAGTAGCACATCTCAAACACATGTAAGGTCTAAGGAAGAGGGAGTTTTAAAAGATGGAGTATTGACAAATATATTTTAAGATTCCAGCTGAAGAAAAGTTTTAAAAACAGAATTCGCATAAAAGGGTTGAATGAAAACTTTTGGGAATTGAGAAAGGAAATCGAGGTGACAGCTTAGACATCAGAGGAAAAACCTTTAATATACACTTGGAAATACATAACGCACATGATAAACCAGTTTTCGTACAAGAGAGGTAAAAAAAGATGTAAAAGATACTCAAAAATGTTAAAGAGCATGTATTAGTTTTGAACCATAGTTTTAAAATTTTAGAAGCTACCATTTTTAGACAAGTTTATAAAATAGTAGTCCAGTTCTGGACTGGGAAGGAGAGTAACTCAATAAAACATTTGCATAGAGGTGATTGAAAATAAGGCAGAAGATTAGTGTAAAAATCAACGAATTTTAGGGAGGCAAACAATATTCAGACGGTTTAAAGAGGGTGAATAGCTTAAGCATGATTTAAAGAGATTAATTAGTTTCATTTTACCTAAGGTTTGCCTAGGAGTTGATTAACCATAAGAGTGTGGACATACACGTCGGTTTTAAAAGGAAAATGTTTACCAGTTTTACATTCTGTTTAGCAAGATTAGTGAGGCATTCAACAACTACAAAAGAGGGACCCTAAATACATGATTTCTAATGCATATAAAGTCCTTGAAACATGATATCTAAATGCAAGGCAGTTGTTTGGTTATTAACTGATTGTAATTATAAAAATAACAAGCTGAAAGTAAAAGCCCTAAGAACAAGATTTCTATATATGAGATGCATGTCTTATACAGGGTTTCTATTACACAAATAAATAAGTAAAACCCTATAATATGCTTTCTACCTATACCTTTAATAATCATGCATAACCCACCCCAATTTCACTATAATCCCCATTGTTCTTTAGAAATTATTACAGCCAAGTAATTGAAAATACAACAGTGATTAAACAGAAAATAAGAAGTTATTCTATAGAATGCCTTCATCCAGGCCCAAGCATCTCCAACATCACTCCTTTTGAGTTTCACAGCCATTACCATGCCTTGGGTGCGGCAATGTTCCCTAAGGGTTTATTTGAACCCCTAGCCATTACCAAGCACCCAAAAATGTCCCAATTAGCAAGTGCAAGCATTGGAAGTGCCAGCTTTGTGCATTAGAGTTCCATGGGTGACTAAGGCACCCAAGGCAGTGCCTGCACTATAGGGGGCAGACCCTAAAGTTCTAAGAATGAGATAGTAATTGAAAGAATTGGGAGAGTTAAGAAGAGAGTTGGAAAAGTTGAGACAATATAAGAAAATAGTTGAAAAAGTTAAGAAGAGAGTTGGAAAAGTTGAGGCAGTTTAAGAAAATAGTTAAAAGAGTTGAAAAAGTTAAGAAGAGAGTTGGAAAAGTTGAGACAGTTTAAGAAAATAGTTGAAAGAGTTAAAAAAGTTCTTTTGAAATTATTTTAGACTAGCCAGTTTTAGAACAGCAGGGGCATCACTCAAATAGATGGGAGGGAAAGGGGGACAAATAAGCAAAGTGAACTACAGACATACAGACAAACACATTGGAGGCAAAATAATTAGACAAGTGTTTGGTTTTGACTGTACACCCCAAATATAATCAACCCCAGGAAGAGGTTTCAAGGCTGTTAAGCAGCCAAACAGGCTTAAATACATGCTACTAGTGCACATGGAAGAGGAAAACATACAAGGATAAGGGGGGGTGGGTATAGGGAAAAACATTTTAAGTTAGACTAGGTAGACTAGTAAGTAACATGCTAGTGATAAACATAGCAACAGAACCATAGGTGAAAGCATACAAGAAACATTATGAAATGCAAAACCAATAAAAACATGTTGTCGTGGAAATTGTATCTTGAAAGGGTGACATACCAGTTTCATGTAATAGGATACAATAGAAATAATGCACAGAGGAACAAGGTGAGTAGAGAGTGTAAGCAGCAGAGAGAATAACAGCAGTATGAAAATAGCAGCAACAATATGAGAATAGCAACAACAATGTGGAAGTAACACCGGCAATAAACCCAATGTAGCCAAACAAATAGAATCCAATAGTGTAAAGTAATCAACCAAAGTTACTCAATCCTGGCTGTCAGCCGATTGAGTGTTCAATGAAGAGAAGGAGAGAGTATAGTAATAGCAGGGAAAGAGAGAATTCTGAGAGTTTTAGATTGTGAGAGCAGTGTGTGTTTGTTGTCCTAAGAGAGAAAAGGTGAGGAGTATTTACAGCACTGAAACGAGTAAACAAATAAGGTGTACATCCATGTTTAAGGAACTGATATCAACCATAATTAAATAAGAATAGGGACTTCCCTTTAATTAAGGAATCATAGTCAAACGGTAATAAGTAGTCATTTTTAAAAGGAAAGGAATCACAAAGTATGGCCTGGCCATATAAGGAAACAAAAATAGTATAAGGAATACATTGCAGACTAGGTGCATGATACTTAACTAGGGAAATATGTCAAGCAAGTAAATAAGCATATTTATGTACACATATAAGGAAAACTATCACTTCTTTTTTAGAAAGTAGTTTTCGAGATTGAAAAATTAGGAGATCAGTTATTAATTGAGGAATGTACCCCACTGATTGAGGAAGAAAATTCGAAATCAATACCAAACTGTAAAGAGACAAAATCACAGTTTTAAAGCCAGTAATCACAGCCTTAAAAAGATTGTATGAGTCAGTATAAAATCACCGTATAAACAACGAAAACCTTAAGAGAAGAACACAGCATGGTAGGGAATGAAACACTAGCAACAAGATTAAAGTAGAGAACACGAAACTCAAAAAAGAACCAGAAGAACATGCAAACAGGCAAATATAGATACAAACATGTAGAGTTTGGGTTTTTCATCTGATTTTAACAAAATACTTTAGGAGTAGTACTGAGAGCCACTGATTAGTACTCAAAAATCGGAGAAGTAAAGTGTTTTCAAAAGGGGTTAAGAAACCCTTGAAATTATAGTATGAAACCCAAGTTAACAAGGAAAACAAACAAAAGAAGTGCAAGAAACAAACACAAACGAATACATAGCACTCAGAAAGAGTAGATGAAACGATTTTGAATAAGGGGTCAGAAACCATTATCTAAAAGAGTGGTAATCATCCGAAAAAATTTGAAATAACCGGAAACATTAAATAAAAATATAGTAGAAAACAAAATCAGACTAAGAGTCGTTTTAAAAAAGTAGAGATTAAAGAGGAAAAATTAGGTTTTCAAACAAATTAGGGAAAACGAAGAACCTTTATTTGAAGCTCGTATACAATGCCATAAAAGGCATCAACATACAAAGACCACCGGAGAAAAGCCGAAAAGAGACCCAAATAGAGCAGTGATCGTCTTTCATGGTGGAAGCTGCTAGGCTTCAAGCACGAGAGAGGAAACCACGATATAAGGACTCCATGGCTGCTGGAAGTCGAGGGAAGTGAGGGAGGAGTGAGCCGGAGAGGCGATGATCTTCATCGGAGATGAATGAGAGAACCAGAAGGTTCTAGAAAGATGCATGGTTGGAGAGCGTTTAGGAGTGAAAGGGGATACAAGGGCGGCAGTTTCTGAAAAGTGAATTAGGGTAAAGGGGTAAGAGGTTTAATTATGGCAAGGTTAATTGTAGACCTTGATCAACGGCCACGATTTAAAACAGGGATCCGGGTGGGCTGGTCCAAATAGGTTTGGGTCGGGTTATTTTGTAATTGCGTCGTGATTGGGGGAGGGGGGTGGTGAATTAGGGTTATAAATGTGGACAAAATTGAAAGGCTAAAGTGCTATAATTTAAATGCCCAAATCTCCCATAATTTAATTTTGTAAAATAGCAGATGATTTTATAAAAATCCAATAAAAATACTGTGATAATAAAAATACGTTTAGGAATTAATTAAAAATATTAGAAACAATTTTATACTTAAAATACTTATTAAATTGAGAAATAGGCTAAAATTTCCATTTAATGCTATTTTAGTTTAAAAAAACCAAATAGCTTTGTCAAAATTCTATAAAAATTACATAAATTATATTGTTGTGTAGATGAGAGAATAAAGTAAATTATTTATTAAAATAACAAGATTTGATACTAAATATTTGATTTTCTCGTACAAATAAGTTGTAAATTGGTTTTAAAATACTTGAAAAATATTGAAAAGATACAAAACATTTTGTGGATCCTTTTATTGCATTCACAAACTATTTTGAAAATATTTTGGGAAAAAAATACATAGGGAATAATTGGATATCATTAGCTGCCCCTCTTAACCCGAGGGTGATGAAAAAGTTGTCAGGTAAAGATATGATGGCCAATTTTGACTGGAAATGACGATTGTAAGAGAAGTTCGACCGCGCTCTGGTTTCTGGGCTGCCTATGTATCCATGGTTTTACAGGTAACAGGCCATATGTAGTTCAGGAGCCATCGATGGAATATGCCAATGAAAAGTTTGGAAGAGGCGGAGGCAACGGGGTTTGAAATATTTCAAGGCTTCAGAGATTGGATGGGTACAAAAAACTTGAGCAGGATCGCTCCCGCTAAGACAACTATGCCGGACAGTGTACCTGCAAATGAATGGTCTGCGGATATTTTGCATATTTTTAAACGTGATGCAAGTTCCCTTTGGACCATGAATGCTGTCTTCAGACGACTAAGATGGCGTCCTCAGACTATGACGTCCTGTGCTATGAAGAGCATAAAAGTAAAGATTCGCAGGCCATGAAGTGGTGTTCTCGGGCTATGCGAATGGTTCCTCTGAACTATGACACCTTTTTGAATAAGTTGGTGATATTTCAACCGATGAAAGGTGGCAATCTTTCAACCATATGAATGCAAGGGTGGTATGTTTAAGCCAAACCTAGAATTTAAAATGCAGGGTGGCAGTATTTCAGACAGATGAAACCGGGTAGCGATTTTTCAGCCAAAATGCAAAATAAAGGAGGTAGAGCTTAACCTTGAAAGGCACAGAATAGCCTTATGCAATGCGGGATGGAGACAAATCTTAGTCTCGAAAGGTAGAAAATAGCCTTATACAAGATGGTACCCTCGGAAGGCAGAGAATAGCCTTATGCAATGCGAGATGGAGACAGAGCTTAGTCTTGAAAGACAGGAAATAGCCTAATGCAAGATGGAGGTAGAGCTTAACCTTGGAAGGCAGAGAATAGCCTTATGCAATGCGGGATGGAGACAGAGCTTAGTCTCGAACGGCAAAAAATACCCTTATGCAGGATGGAGGCAAAGCTTAGCCTCGAAAGTCAGAGAATAGCCTTATGCAATGCGGGGTAGAGACAGACCTTGGTCTCGAAAGGCAGAAAATAGCCTTATGCAGGATGGAGGTAGAGCTTAACCTCAGAAGGCATAGAATAGCCTTATGCAATACAAAAATGCAGATAAAGGTAGAGCTTAGCCTCGAAAGGCAGAAAATAGCCGTATGCAATGCAAAAATGCAGATGGAGACAGATCTTAGCCTCGGAAGGCAGAAAATAGCCTTATGCAATGCAAAAATCGTAGATGGAGACATAACTTAGTTTTGAAAAGCAGAAGATAGCCTTATGCAGGATGGAGGTAGAGCTTAACCTCGGAAAGCAAAGAATAGCCTTATAAAATGCAAAAAATGCAGATGAAGGCAGAGCTTAGCCTCTGAAGGCAAAAAATATCCTTACGCAATGCAAAAAATTCACATGGAGATAGAGTGTAGTCTCAAAAAATGTTGAAATATAAGGGAGAGGATGGTGGTGATATTCTTAGCTGGTAGATGATTGCACTGTCAATAACTGCTGGGTGAACCATTGAATGTAGTGAGCCTTTGCGAGGTAAGTAGTGGTTTCGGGAACTTCGGTTTTGTAAAGCCCCATGCATCGCCTAATGTACCCTGGATTCCTGCATCCAAAGAAAGATCGTGAGTTCTGTAAAGGGGAGGTTAGTTCGCATCCCTCGACCAGTGGCGTCTTGTACCATTTTGGGTAGCGTTGCTGAACGATAGTGTTCGAAATGAATTTATGAAAATTTTAGCAATCGTGATGCAAATGTATAAGTAATGAAAAGATAATTTTTATTTTATGATGAACCAGAACTGCAACGTGGTTCAAGGCACAACAACCTTGCTGGCTCCGGAATTTTGAGGGTCCTCCTTAAAATTCTGCCCCAGTTTACTAGCTGGCGCTGTGTACGGCGGGGCTGAATGACTGAAAAATGTATCGACCTTGGAATTCTGAGGGTCCTCATCAAAATTCTTTCCCTATGGGTCGATGCTGATGCGTAAATTGGCAAGCTGACTTCGGAATTTTGAGGATCCTTCTCAATATTCTTCCCCAGTTCCAAATGCGGGGAAAATGGATTTTTATTAAAGATGTCACCGAACCCATAGGGCTGCCTACGTATCCCGTCTGAAAAGGGAATCAGGCCAGCTGTTGATACCTAATTTTTTCCTATGTATTTTTGTACCTTAAATATTTTTAAAAAAGCTTGTGAATGCATATATAAGCATCCACAAAAAGTTTGGTATCTTTCCTATTTTTTCATGTATTTTAAAACCAATTTACAACTTATTTTGTACAAGAAAATTAAATATTTAGTATTAATTCTTGTTATTTCAATAAATTATTTTGTTTTATTCTCTCATATATATAAAAATATCATTTATGTAATTTTTATAGAATTTTTACAAAGCCATTAGGTATTTTTAAATGTAAATTGCATTAAATTAAAATTTTAGCCTATTTCTCAATTTAATAAGTATTTCAAGTACAAAATCGTTCCTAAAATTTTTAATTAATTACTAAAAATATTTTATTATCTCTGTTTTTATTGAAATTTTCTTCCTCAATCAGTGGGATACATTCTTCAATTAATAACCGATCTCCTAATTTTTCAATCTCGAAAACTACTTTCCAATATTAAAGTGATACTTTTCCTTATAAGTGTACACAAATGTGCTGATTTACTTGATTGACATATTTCCCTAGTTAAATATCATGCACGTAGTATGCAATGTATACCTTATACTATTTTTGATTCCTTATATGGCCAGACCATACTTTGTGATTTCCTTTTAAAAATGACAGTTTATTACCGTTTGACGATGATTCCTTAATTAAAGGGAGTCCCTACAGATATTTAATTATGATTGATGTCAGTACCTTATATAGGGATGGACACCGTATTATTTTACTCGTTTCAGTGCAATAAATACTCCTCACAATCTAAAACTCTCTGAATTCTCTCTTTCTCTACTATTACTATAATCTCTCCTTTTCTTCTTTGATCACTCAATTGACTAACAGCCAAGATTGAGTAACTTAGGTTGAATACTTTACACTATTGGGTTCTATTTTTTTGGTTACATTGGGTCCGTTGCTGCTGTTACTTCCACATTCCTGCTGCTATTCTCATATTTCTGCTGCTATTTCCATACTGCTGTTATTCTCTCTGCTGCTTACACTCTCTACTCACCTTGTTCCTCTGTGCATTATTGTATTGTATCCTATTACCTGCAACTGGTATATCACCTCTTTAAGATACAATTTTTACGACAACATGTTTCTATTGGTTTTGCATTTCATAATGTTTCTTGTATGCTTTCACCTATGGTTCTGTTGCTATCTTTGTCTCCAGCATATTACTTACCAGTCTACCTAGTCCAACTTAGCATGTTTTTGCCTATCCCCCTCATATCCTTCTATGTTTTCCTCTTCCACGTGCACTACTAGCATGTATTCAGGCCTGCTTGGCTGCTTAAAAGCCCTGAAACCTCTCCCAGAGGTTGATTATATTTGGGGTTTGGTACAGTCATAACAAAACCCTTGTCTTAACAATCATGTCTGATTATTTTTCCTCCAATGCGTTTGTCTGTATCTATGTAGTTCACTTTGCTTATTTGTCCCCCTTTCCCTTCCCCCTGTTTGTGTGATGCCCCTGCTGTTCTAAAATTGGTAAGTCTAAGATAATTCGAAAGAACTTTTTTAACTCTTTCAACTATTTACTTAAACTGTCTCAATTTTTCCAACTCTCTTCTGAACTTTTTCAACTCTTTCAACTATTTTCTTAAACTATCTCAACTTTTCCAACTCTCTTCTTAACTTTTTCAACTCTTTCAACTATTTTCTTAAACTGTGTCACCTTTTCCAACTCTTTTCTTAACTCTCTCAATTCTTTCAATTACAATCTCATTCTTAAAGCTTTAGGGTCTGCCCCCTTTGTGCAAGCACTGCCTTGGGTGCCTTGAGCACCCATGGAACTCTGATGCACAAGGCTGGCACTTCCAATGCTTGCAGTTGTCTAATTGGGACATTTTTGGGTGCTTGGTATTGGCCAGGGGTTAGAACGAACCCTTAGGGAACTTTGCCGCACCCAAGCCTTGGTAATAGCTGTGTAACTCGCATGGAGTGAGGTTTTAGATGCTTGGGCCTGGCTGAAGGCTCTATATATAATAACTTCTTATTTTTTTTATCACTGTTGTATTTTTAATTACTTGGCTGTAATATTTTGTAAAGAACAATGGGGATTATAGTGAAATTGGCGCGAGGGTTATGCATGATTATTAAAGGTATGGGTAGAAATCATGTAATATGGTTTTACTTATCTATTTGCATAATAGAAACCATGTATAGGACATGCATCTCATATATAGAAATATTGTTCTTAGGGCTTTTACTTTCAGCTTGTTATTTTCATAATTAAAATCAATTAATGACCAAATTACTGCCTTGCATTTGGATATCATGTTTTAGGGCCTTTATATGTATTACAAATAATGTATTTAGGGTCCCTATTTTGCATTTGTTGAATGCCTCACTAATCCTGCTAAACAGAATGTAAAACTGGTTAACATTTTCCTTTAAAAATCGACGTGTATGTCCACCTTTCTCTTATGGTTAAACAACACCTAGGCAAACCTTAGGTTAAATGAAACTTATTAATAGCTTTAAATCATGCTTAAGCTACTCATCCTCTTTAAACTGTCTGAATTTTGTTTGCCTCCCTAAAGTCCACTAATTTTTACAGTAAACTTCTGCCTTATTTTCAATCACTTATGTGCAAATATTTTATTGAATTACTCTCCTTCCTAGTCCAAAACTGTACTGCTAGTTTATAAACTTGTCTGCATACGGTATCTTTTGAATTATGATATGCAAAAGATAAAGGGATCCTCATAGGAATAGCGATCCTAAGTGCCCTCTAGGATCTATAAGACGGGACGGGTAATAACACGCAATAAGCATTCGTGACAAATTCACATGCTTAAATAACCTCTATGGGGTGGGAAGGGCAGAATATGGAGATGATGACGATGTGATAATGTCATAAAGCGACCCCTCGTTGGGAGTATGTGCGGAATATTGCATCTAATGATCCATATTGTAGTCAAACTTAGGATCTTCCTTTCTCTTATTTGCTTTATTTAAATGCTTTCAAATAGTAATGTTTTTTTTTTCAAATCAACTCTCTTTTCTTTTTGTGTCCTTCTTTCTTCTTTAATGCTTTCCAAGTTGTATGAATGTTATATGCGTGAACTTTACTTGTTTTAATTGCTTCATCTTTCATAAAATAACGATTAACACAGTCGGGAACTACAATAGTGGATCTCGAGCGGTGCCTAACACCTTCCCCTAGAGATAATCTCAAGCCCTTACCCGAACTCTGGTTCTCTTTTAAAAATAATCTCTCATAAGTGTCCTAATGCACTATAATCATTAGGTGGTAACTCTTCCATTTCCATAACCCGATTGCCAAACGGGAAATAGAGTTGTTTTGCCCGTAGTGTCGTAAAACTCGATTTCTCTTTCTTTTAAGGAGGTTAAAAGGGGGCGTCAACAACATACCTATATATGCATATATATCTGTTATTTTAAAAGTATTTTCATGTAAAAAGTACATAGTAAAAATTTGGTATTAACAACTGTCCCTCTTTACCCGGGAAGGATGAAAGAGTTGCCGGGTAAAAATATGATGGCCAATTTAAACGAAAAGGATTGAAGAATTTGACCATGTTATGGTTCTTGAGCTGCCTACATATCCTTGGTCTTACATGAATCAAGCCATATTTAATTTAGGATCCATCGACAGAATATGCTGATGGAGATTTCTTCAAGGACGGACGTGATATTTAGATTGGTATGGATGGTTAAAGTCTAATCGGGCTGCGGTAACTGAAATTGAATCCCTCCTGCTAAGACGGACATTATTTGTCGGTTCACCTACAGATAATAAGTACAAGTGTATACTGTGCGAAAATTTAAACATGATGCAAGTTCCCGTCTTACCATGAATGTTGTCTTGGACGGTTAGGATGACGTTCTCAGACCATGACGTCCTGGGCCATGAAGCGTATAATAAAGGATTTGCAGGATATGAAATAATGCTCTCGCGCTATGAGAATGATGCCTCCGAACTATGATGCCTTTGAATTATGATATGCAAAAGATAAAGGGATCCTCAAGCCATGGCATGGAGTTCTCGGGCTATGAAAATAGTGCCTGTGAACAATGACGCCTTCTGACAGTTTGACGATATTCCAACCAATGAGATGCAGAAGGTTGCAATCTTTCAGCCCATGTAATGCAATCAAAGACGATCTTTCAGCCAATGCAAGACGTAAAATAAAAGATGGTGATATTTCAGCCATGCAAGAATGTAAATAAAGGTGGCGACATTTCCGCCAGGCAGGAATGTAAATGATGTGGCGATCGTTCAGCCATGCAGGAAATAAATGAAGTGGCAATCCTTTAGCCAATGCACGTTGGAGGTAGAGCTTAACATGGGAAGGCAGAATGGTAGCCTTATACAATACAGATAAATGAAGATGGAGGTAGAGCTTAACCTTGGGAAGGCAAAATGGTGGCCTTATGCAATTCAAATAAATGCAGATGGAGACAGAGCTTAGTCTCGGAAGGTAGAATGGCATCCTTATGCAATGCAGAGAAATGCAGATGAAGTTAGAGCTTAACCTTGGAAGGCAAAATGGTTGCCTTATGCAATGCACATAAATGTAGATTGAGGTAGAGCTTAACCTCGGAAGGTACAATGGTAGCCTTATGCAATGCAAATAAATACGGATGGAGATAGAGCTTAGTCTAGGAAGGCAGTATGGTAGCCTTATGCAATATAGAGAAATGCACATGGAGACAGAGCTTAGTCTCGGAAGGCAAAATAGTAGCCTTATGCAATGTAGATAAATGCGGATGGAGGTAGAGCTTAACCTACGAAGGCAAAATGGTAACCTTATTCAATGCAGAGAAATGAAGATGGAGTCAGAGCTTAGTCTCGTAAGGCAGAATCCAAGCCTTATGAAATATTGAGAAATACTAATAGATGTAGATCTTAGTCTCGAAAGGCAGAATGATAGCCTTATGCAATATAGAGTAATATAGACGGAGATAGAGCTTAGTCTCAGAAGGCGGAATGGTAGCCTTATATAATGCAAACAAATGCAGATGGAGACAGAGCTTACTCTCAAAAGGTAGAATGGTAGCCTTATACAATGAAGAGAAATGCAGATGGAAGTAGAGCTTAGTCTCGGTAGACAGAATGGTAGCCTAATGCAATGCAAAGAAATACCAATGGAGATAGAGCTTAGTCTCATATGGCAGAATGGTAGTTTTATGCAATGTAGAGAAATACAGATGGGGGTAGAGCTTTTCCTCAAAAGGTAGAATGGTAGCCTTATGCAATGAAGAGAAATGCAGATGGAGACTGAGCTTAACCTCGGAAAGAAGAAGTGTAGCCTTATGCAATACAAAGAAATGCAAATGGAGGTGAAGCTTAACCTCGAAAAGAAAAATTGTAGCCTTTAGCTGTAAAAGAGATAAAAGGTGAGTAATAATAAAATTTCATAACTAATATCTAATTGCGATATTGTGGCTGCTGGGAACATTGTGTAAGGATTACAATTGTATATAGGTGATGGTTGTGAGAGTTGTATTCCTAAAAAGTATGAGTGTATAAATGTATTTGTTGATTTTATGACCTAGGTGCCTGCATCCATAGAAAAATCATGATTTTTGTATGGGGGAAGGTTAGTTCATATCCCCGCTGACTTTGCTCCGCTCGAGGTGATGATATTGTGCGTATTGTTGGGGTAGCATAACTAAACAAAACAATTTTAGTAGCTGACATGCATGATTTAGTAAAAATATAGTTTAAATATGTAACAAAGGATAGTTTTCATTAGATGAATCGACGACTGTGACGTGGTCCAAAACATAGCAACCTCTCTCGTTACGAAATTTTCAGGGTCTTTCTCGAAATTCTGCCCCAGTTTACTAGCATGATGCTTCTGATGGTTGCTAATAATAAATGGCTGAAATCAACTTCAGAGTTTTAAGAGTCTTGCCTAAAATTCTACCCTAGTTTCCAATTGCGGGGGAAATGAAAATTATATTGAATTGTGACCGAACCCATAGTGCTTCCTACATATCCCCTTTTAAACGGGAATCATGCTAGGCATAATTCAAATTACATTACAAAGGGAAGCATAAAGGTTACACATAGTATCGTTTGATAGTATCGTGTTATTCCATCAATCTGGGTGCCCTGAAGATGTATCAGGATCTGAGATAGCACTCACAAAGATATTGTGGGTTATGTAGCTTGGTGTCTTAGTTGTCAGCAGGTTAAATATAAGCATTAGAGTCTGGCCAGTCTACTTCAGAGGATAGATATCCCCGAGGAACTGGGAGAGAGTCACAATTGACTTTGTGAGTGGCCTTCCTCGGACTTCGAAGAAGTTTGATTCGATTTAGATGAATGTGGATCGGCTGACCAATTTCGCACACTTCATTTCGGTATGTACTACTTATTCTTCGGAGCGGTTGGAAGGGATATTATTCTGGAGATTGTTCGGTTGCATGGGGTTCTAGTTTCTATTATCTCGGATAGAGGCATTCAGTTTACTTCTCATTTCTAGAGGACTTTTCAGCGGGAGTAGGGTACATAGGTCGAGCTGAGCACAACATTTCATCCTCAAATAGAGAGACTGTCTGAGAGTACCATTCAGATATTAAAGGACATGTTGCGTGCCTGTGTGATTGATTTCGGAGGTACTTGGGATGAGTTTCTACGTCTTGCAGAGTTTCCCTATAACAACAATTATCAGACTAGCATTCAGATGGCAACGTATGAGGCCTTATATGGGTGAAGGTGTAAATCTCCGGTCGGTTGGTTTGAGCCAAGCGAGGCTGGGTTGCTGGGGATAGAGTTGGTCGAGGATGCCTCAGAGAAAATCAAGGTGATTCATGAGATACTTCACATAGCTCAGTCGCGTTAGAAGTATTATGCCGATCGAGAGGTCCGAGATGTGTGTTATATGGAGGGTGAGAAGGTTTTCCTGAAGGTTTCGCCAATGAATGGTGTTATGAGGTTTGGGAAGAAAGGGAAGCTGGGTCTGGGGTTCATTGGACCTTTTGAGGTGCTTAAGAGGATTGGAGAGGTGGCTCACAAGCTTGCTTTGCCACCCAACTTATCGAGTGTGCATCCAGTGTTTCATGTGTTTGTGCTCCGGAAGTATGTTGGAGACTCGTGTCATGTCTTGAACTTTAGCACAATTCAGTCGGATAATGATTTGACATATGATGTAGAGCCAATGGCTATTTTGGGTTGTCAGGTTAAAAAATTGACATCAAAAGATATAGCTTCGGTGAAGGTACATTGGGAGACCAAGCAGGAGATGCAGAGCAGATACCCTCACCTATTTGAGATTTCAGGTATGTATTTTGACCCGCTCGAGGACGAGCATTTGTTTTAGTTAGGGAGGATGTGACAACCCGGCCCGTTCTCTCATGTGTTTCTGTCCCGTTTTCCCCATTTATTGCTTATTCATGTTTCATTATATGTGTTGGGTGAGTTTGAGTTTACTCGGATTTGATTTGGTAGGAAATGGGGTAACTAGTCTCTTTAAGGAAATGTTAGTTTGGAAAAGTCAACCGGAAGTTGACTTGTGAGTTAGACGGCTCGGATGTGAATTCCAACGATTCGGTTAGTTTCAGTGGTTGATTTATGGCTTAAGAGCGCAATCAGAAGTAACTTTGGAGGTTCGGTCTAGAATTAGGCTTGAATTGGCGAAGTTAGCATTTTGGCGATATCCTGTTGATAAGTGAGATTTTGATCCGAGGGACGGAATGTACTTCCAAAAGTTGCAGTAGCTTCGTTAGGTGATTTGTGATGTATGTGCAAAATTTTAGTTGAATCGGAGGTGTTTAGGTTGGGTTTTTGATCGAAGGTCAGTTTCAAACGAATTTAATAAACATAGGCTTGGATTTCATTAACTTCGATGATTTTGATGTTAACGATAGTGATTTGAAGACTCGAGCAAGTTTGAATAAGGTAATAGAACATCTCTGTGCTTTTGGTTGAGGTACCGGGGGTCTCGGGATGAGTTCGGGTGGTTAAACAGATAGTTTTGGAGTTTGTTGCATGTGTAAGTGTTCTGGTTCTGGTATTTCCACATCTACGGAAAAAGGACCACAGATGCGGTGGGATGGTCACATGTGTGATTTTAACAGGGCTTGGCATTTTCGCAGACACGAACGGGGTTCCACAAAAGCGATTACAGATCACAGAAGCAGTCCCTGGTGAGTTTAAGTTAGACCACAGAAGCGGTCATTTGGACGCAAAAGCAGGAGCCGCATGTGTGGTATTTCAGCCGCAGAAGCCGAAATCTGACTAGATTTAATAGATAAGTGTTTTCACGATTTTGAAAGAAAAGAAACATTTTGGACTTCGGACGAAGGAGATTTTGGGCGATTTTTGAAGAGGTTTTCGAGGGCTTGCATCACGTATGGATTCTTGGACTTAGATTGTGATATTATGGTTTATAAACATGGATTAACTCTGAAAACCCAAGGAATTAAAGATTTAAAATTGAGGCTAGGTCTTGAAACTTAAGAGAGTTTAAACTAGTGATTTGAGGGGTCAAATGGACTCCGATTCTTGTGAACCTGATATGTATTGACTTGTGGCACGACAAAGATCGTATTGATGTGAAATTTTATTGGTTTTGAGAAGTGGGTTGAGGCTTGGGTTTTGCCAATTCTGTAATTTTCAATATTTTTCGAGTTTTTTGGATTGGGGTATATTCCCTTAGCCTATTGTAATGTATTTGTTGTGGTTTTGGAAAGATTCGACGTGCGAGGAGGTGGATTTGAGAGGAAAGGGCATTGCAAGCTAGTCTTTGGCCGGCTAGAGGTGAGTAATAGATGTAAATGCTTTTCTAAGGGTTGAATCCTTGGACTTCCACATAGTAACGCAATATTGATCCGTGACACACATTCCACGATGAGTGCAGGGTCGTTTACTGTTGGAGATTGAGACTTGGTCCATTCCGAGTGTTAATTTCTACTATATTGGCGATTGAGACGCATACTTTATCACTGTGAATTGGGTTTATTGTCGTGATTGGGGTTTGTGCTGACCAATAGAATCCTTAGGGGATCCTTATGTGTTTTTCATCACTTATGTGCATGACATATACCCTCAATCATGTATTAAAATTTTAAAAATAATACAATAACTATGTTTATACATGAATATTAAATGGAAAAGGACATGGGGGCTGAGATCCAAATAGTATGTCATGCCCGATTGGCTGTGAACCTATTTGACTGAGATGGGTCGAGGACTCGATAGTGGGGATGTTTCCTTTGATATGGATCCTGCTGCACGCTGCAACAATGATATATTGATTCTGAGTTCGAGAGCCTGTTTGATGCAACGATATGGCTATTATTGCGCTTGGGCTGTAGGAGGCCATCCGAAGTCTGTATACACCCCCATGAGCGTCGTTGACGTTAAATAAGTTGAGAGGGCTTTACTCCGCAGCAGGTATTAGAGTGTATCGTTATATGTGTTGCATCTTTTTACACATTATTCCTTGACTGTACTCATTGTTTATTTCTGCATCACTGATATATATAAACTGCTAGATACATATTACTTTGTTCATTTTCTGCATTTTCTTAATTTAAGACTGTAGTTATGTTTTTTACTCACTGGGTCATAGTACTCACTTTACTCCTTGCACCATACGTGCAAATCCAGGTTTTTCCCAGGCTTAGTAGATTCAGTTGATCACCAGAGTTAGCTTGCGGGAGTGTCAAGGTAGCTACAAGGCGTTCGCAACCGTTGATTTCTCCCTCTATCCCTATCTTTTATTTCCGCATTATTGGATTTTAGACAGACTTTGTAGTAGGATGACAATCTGTATTTAGAGGCTCATGTTCGTGACACCGGTTCCATTGTTGGGCTTTATTCTGTATTTTGTTAAACTTTAGTATTTTTTATATGTAATTCTGGATCTTTCGCCTAAACGGTTTAGGGATTCAGTGTTTTAGTTATCTATCTTCTGTTTATAAAATGGGGTTAAATATGGGAAATAATCAGGCTTACCTAGTGGTGTGATGGGTGGCATCATGACAAGGTTGGGGTCGTGACATTCTTCTAGCAGGGGTGTCATCTCAATCTCCCCGAAGCAGAACGCAGACCTATCACATTCCTAGAACAGAGCAGCAGCTTCTACAAATTTGTTGTTGGGTTGGATTTCCAGAAGCAAGGGTAAAATTCCCAAGTGTTTTCAGACAAGGTTCTGGCCACTGAAATGAAGATCTTCCCACCAGTTTGGTCTACAAACTAGAGATTGGGTAAAGGTTAGAAATTATCTCAGGGGGAGGTGTTAGGCACCCCTCTAGATCCACTAGTGTGGTTTCTGGCCATACTACACATAAGGATTTTCTATACAACAGGGTTTTCACATAAAGGTTGCAAGCAATTGAAGTAAAAGGAAATAAAGAAAAGCTGTATTTAAGTAGTTTTAAAAAATCTGAAAAAAAAACAAACAAGTAAAGGAAAGAGGGTCCTAGGTTAATAAATAATATGGATCACATCAATGAAATATTCGTAATCACTCCTCAAAAGAGGGGTTACACATGGTATTAGCCCACCAACCATCATATCCATATCTACCATTTCCCACCCTATTAATGTATTAAAGCGCAGAATGGTCTCGTTACTTATTGCAAGATATTACCCTCCCCAATCATATCAGTCCCGGAGGCCTTTGAGAGTACTACTTCTAGAAGGAAGGGAGGTTGGCGTTTTATTTTTTAAAACGACAAATCTAAGGCGACCATCAAAAACATGTTTAGCAAATCTGCGGAAAGCACATACCAATTAATGGCTCAAGCAGGCCTCCTCAACGTAAAGAGCGATAGTTTAGCATGTCTTGCACGTACTAGTTATGGTCTGATTAAGCTTAAAAGGGTGGGGTAGACTGATTTATTACCTGTTTCATATAAGAAATGTGAATCAGGCCTGACTGCTGGTTGTAATTTAATGAAATCTTATTCCGGTAACTTGTTTACCTTATGGCTTGCCAAAGAGTTAAACAAAACCTGTAGACATGATATTTATTAGCTTAGAAAGAAGTATACTGATTTTAAAGAAGAGGATTTATCAATTATATGGACATAATTTCTGCAGATGGTAAGCATTGCTACTACTTATTTTAGACTTATAAGCGAATGAACGATTTAGATTTAGTTGATAGCTCCTTTAGGAATTCTTTCTTAGTGTAATTAATTTAAATACATTTTTTACAGTCCAAAAAAGAGTGCATAAGTCCTATAGGCATGGTATCAAAAATGTTGTTAGTTATTTTAGCCGATAAACATATTTTGCATGTGCAACATTCGGGAAGTCCTATAGAAATGTTATCTACATGACATGCAACATTTTGAAATGACTTATAGACATGGTCTCTGTATAATACACAAGTGCAGAAACCTATAGACACGGTCTCTATATAAAATGCAAAACCTATAGACATAGTATCTTTATGAAATACAGAAGTGCAGAAATCTATAGCATGATCTTCATAAAAATGCAGATGTGCGAAACTGTAGGCCGAATACATGAGTGTAGTAATACCTACAAGCATAATATCTACCTCTGGCATGCATGACTGACCCTCCCCTTTTCACTAACAGCCATAATAGTTTATACAAGTTATTATAGTGAATAAGAAAAAGCGAGATTACATAAAGAAAAAACTAAAATTCACAACTAAGGAGAGCCTGATTAAGACTTCCTGTCTGTATACACCCCAATGAGCGTCATCGACGTTAAATAAGTCGAGAGGGCTGTACTCCGCAGCAGGTATTAGAGTGTATCGTTATATGTGTTGCATCTTTTCATGCATTATTCCTTGACTGTATTTCTTGTTTATTACTGCATCACTGATATTGATATAAACTTCTAGATACATATTACTCGTGCATTTTCTGCATTTTCTTAATTTAAGACTGTAGTTATGTTTTTTACTCCTGGGTCAGAGTACTCACTTTACTCCCTGCACCTTACGTGCAGATCCAGGTTTTTCCCAGGCTTAGTAGATTCAGTTGATCAGCAGAGTTAGCTTTCGGGAGTGTCGAGGTAGCTGCAAGGCGTTCACAGCCGTTGATTTCTCCCTCTATCCCTATCTTTTAGTTTTTGCATTATTAGATTTTAGACTGACTTTGTAGTAGGATGACACTCTGTATTTAGAGGCTCATGTTCGTGACACCGGGTCCATGGTTGGGCTTTATTCTGTATTTTGTTAAACTTTAGTATTTTTCATATGTAATTATGGATCTTTCGCCTAAACGGTTTAGGGATTCACTGTTTTACTTATCTATCTCTGTTTATTAAATGGGGTTAAATATTGCAAATTGTCAGGCTTACCTAGTGGTGTGCTGGGTGGCATCATGACAAGGTTGGGATCGTGACATTATTCTAGCAGGGGTGTCATCTCAATCTCCCCGAAGCAACAACTTTTACAAATTTGTTATTGGGTTGGATTTCAAGAAGCGAGGGTAAAATTCCCAACTGTTTTCGGACAAAGTTCTGGTCATTGAAATGAAGATCTTCCCACCAGTTTGGTTTACAAACTCGAGATTGGGTAAAGGTTAGAAATTATCTCAGGGGGGAAGGTGTTAGGCACCCTCTAGATCCACTAGTGTGGTTTCCGGCCATACTACACATAAAGATTTTCTATACAACAGGGTTTTCACATAAAGATTGCAAGTAATTGAAGTAAAAGGAAATAAAGAAAAGCTGAAATTTAAGTAGTTTTAAAAAATCTGAACAAAAAAACAAACAAGTAAAGGAAAAAGGGTCCTAGGTTTATGAAAAATATGGATCACATCAATGCAATATTCGTAATCACTCCTCAGAAGAGGGGTTACACATGGTATTAGTGCACCAGCCATCATATCTATTTCTACCATTTCCCATCATGTTAAGGTATTAAAGCGCAGAATGGTCTCGTTACTTATTGCAAGATATTACCCGCCCCAATCATATCAGTCCCGGAGGCATTTGAGACTACTAGTTCTAGAAGGAAGGGAGGTTGGCGTTTTATTGTTTAATACGACAAAATCTAAGGTGACCATCAAAAACATGTTTAGCAAATCTGCGGAAAGCACATAACAATTAATGGCTCAAGCAGGCCTCCTCAACGTAAAGAGCGATAGTTTAGCATGTCTTGAACGTACTAGTTATGGTCTGATTAAGCTTAAAAGGGTTGGGCAGACTGATTTATTACCTATATCATATAAGAAATGTGAATCAGGCCTCACTGCTGGTTGTAATTTAACGAAATCTTATTCCGGTAACTAGTTTACCTTATGGCTTGCCTAAGAGTTAAACAAAACTTGTAGGCATGATATTTATTAGTTTAGAAAGAAGTATACTGATTTTAAGGAAGAGGATTTATCAATTATATGGACATAATTTCTGCAAATGGTAAGCATTGCTACTAGTGATTTTAGACTTATAAGCGAATGAACGATTTAGATTTAGTTAATATCTCCTTTAGGAATTCTTTCTTAGCGTATTTAATTTAAACACATTTTTTACAGTCCAAAAAAGAGTGCATAAGTCCTATTGGCATGGTATCAAAAATGTTGTTAGTTATTTAAGCCGATAACATATTTTCCTAGTGACAGATGCATATGCAACATTCAGGAAGTCCTATAGAAATGTTATCTACATGACATGCAACATTTTGAAATGACTTATAGGCATGGTCTCTATATAATACACAAGTGCAAAAACCTATAGACACGGTCTCTATATAAAATGCAAAACCTATAGACATAGTATCTTTATGAAATACAGAAGTGCAGAAATCTATAGACATGATCTCTATAAAAATGCAGAAGTGCAAAACTGTAGGCCGAATACGTGAGTGTAGTAATACCTATAAGCATAATGTCTACCTCTGGCATGCATGACTGACCCTCCCCTTTTCACTAACAGCCCCTAATAGTTTATACAAGTTATTATAGCCAAGAGTGAATAAGAAAAAGTGAAATTACATAAAAAAAAAAACTAAAAATCACAACTAAGGAGAGCCTGATTAAGACTTCCTGTCTGAAGCATAAAGTAAACAAATCCAAAGATCAAATTTCCAAAGCCTTTCTCTTGCTTGGGATGTGACAGAGTTCCCTAAGAGTCTCAAATGGATTTCGAACAGTGCTCACGACCAAATATATTGCAGAATTGAGTCATAGTGCAATGTTGAAGGGCCAGCTCTCACACATCCAAGTTCAAAGTGAACTCAAGGTCCCAAAGCAGGGCTCACAGGGGTGGGGGCAGAACTAAGAATCTAGGAAAAGTGTAAGTGCGGATAAGGGATTCTGGGAAGAGGCAAGGACATGTTAGTGGTCATGTCTAGCAATTGGATGTGCTGGCACACCCCACCAGCCTGTTAGGCCATA
The DNA here is from genome assembly GCA_034376525.1 of Nicotiana benthamiana. NCBI lineage: Eukaryota > Viridiplantae > Streptophyta > Magnoliopsida > Solanales > Solanaceae > Nicotiana > Nicotiana benthamiana. The sequence continues at coordinate 133,155,696 of CM067334.1, forward strand.
TTGTTTTTGGAGTTAGGATCCCCTAAAGAATTAAGTCAAAACATGAGCAACAACTTGCATGTTTCCATGTTCTGAACTTCAACTCAAAGCACATAGAGGGGAACAGGGGTAAATGGATTCACAGCAGAAACAGATGCAAAGAAATTAACATGCTTATTAACAGTGAATGTAGGAGTAAAACAAACATGTGTGTAAAGGCTCTAAATAAACACATTGGCATGAGGCTAAAACAAAAACTAGAACCTACAAGTTTCGAGGAAGCAATAAAGAAGAAAGTTGTAGTCTTGTAAAGCCAAAAAGAAAACATGTAGTCAAGATGCTATGAGTTTAGAAGAGAAATGTGAGATTCTAAGTGTCTGGAATGTGTAATGTGTGTGATGTCTGTGTTCTGAAAGTGCTGGAGGGTCATGCTCTTTTATAGTATAGAGAGCAAGCAGAAATACGGCACAATATTTTATCATAGCATTATGCTCACGTAGGTCTCATAAGTTAAAGGCAAACCTAATAAATCTTTTAGATTGGTACGGAGACGTATGTATTATCTTCGAGAGCCTATAGGGTATTAGAAAAGACTACTCTTTTTTCACTTCCTACCGTGCAATGGTTGATGTGCTAAATTTCCATTTCTATTCTCTACAAAATGGCGAGAACTCATACTGCTAACGTTCCACACCCGGGAGGAGCTGCGCCCCCCATTTCTAGAGGCCGAGGTCAAGGCCGGGGTAGGGCACCGGCCCGTGGTAAGGGACGAGGGCGCCCTACAGCCATTCCACTCATACCACCAGCAAACCTTGTGGGGGATCCCATTATTGAGGAGCAGGGTGAGGTACCTGCAGCCGAGCCTACCCTGGTAGATTTCTTGACATCACCGAGATTTCAGGAGGTCAAGGGCCACATGCTTTGGTTCATGGATACTATGACTTAGGCTGTCTTATTCCCAGTGGATGTAGCTACTTCACAGGAAGGACGGGGAGCATAGACCCCTATTGCTCAGGCCCCAAGTCATACCGCCAAAGTTTATCAGACTCTGGGTGCACTACCCGCAGATGGGGTTCAGCTAGTTGTTGTAGTGGCACCCCAACCCAGGCCGGTGGTGGACGACGATATGCATAAGCTATTGGACAGATGGACCAGGTTGTGCCCTCCAATATTCTGGGGTGAGCGTCATGAGGATCCCAGGATTTCATTGAGAGGTGTAGGTATAAACTACACAACATGAGGATACTTGAGTTACACGGAGTTGACTTCATCACTTTTCACTTAGAGTGCACGGCCCATAGATGGTGGAAGTCTTATGCTCTAGTAGGACACCAAGTTCTCCTCCCCTCATTTGGGGTCAGTTCACCCAGTTGTTTCTTGATCGGTACATTCCACCCTCTGAGAGAGAAGGGCTGCGTTATCAGTTTGAGCATTTACAGTAGGGTCAAATTTCAATGACCGGTTATGAGGCGTGATTCTCTAAGTTGTCTTATCATGCACTTATGATACTTCACACAGAAGCTGAGAGGTTACCGCGATTGGTTACAGGATTAAATCCCACTATTCGAAAAAATATGGCTCGAGAGGTAGAGATAGGCACAGATTATCAGCTTACACTTGAGATTGCTTATAGGATTGAGGGCTACCGTCAGAGGGGTTTTGAGCAGATGCAGCAGGAGAAGAGGTCCAGATTCTCTGGAGAGTTTAGAGGTGCCCCAGCTAGGAGTAGAGGTCACTCCGGGAGGGGTCAGCTTAGTAGGCCCCCAGTTTCAGCACCACCACTTGCTCGGGATGCTCCAGCGCACTCTTATTCTAGGGCCATGCCAGAGAGTTCTTAGCGCCCACCTGCCGTTCAGGTTCTTCTAGTGGGTATTCAGGTCATCCAGATTCCTCTGGTTCTTATCTCAGTGCTCTGCTGGAGAGTTCATACCACCCGCCGGCCATTCAGGCTTCTTCTAGTGGATCTTCTAGGTTTTAGAGTCAGCCATCTGGGCAGCAGGTGGCTGCACCATGTTGTTTTGAGTGCGGAGACCCATGTCACATGACACTACTAGAAAATAGACCTATGGCAACAATATTTTTGCAACGGTAACTCAAACGTTGCAATAAAATACATACTGCAACGGTTACAATCGTCGCATAATCTTGTAAGACCTAGTAAGATAGGTAGTAAAACAAACCGTTGCAATAGGACAAAAACCGTGGCTATAGATTGACGTATTGTGACGGTTTCTTAATCTGTTGCATCAGACTCGTCTCCTGAAAGAAAACTGCTACTGGGTCGATTTTACTTTCCCTCCCTGTTTTCTCCCTTCTAAATTTTTCGCGCCCTGTTTTCACAAAAGAGAGACTAAACGTCTCAAAGAAAAACAAAAATTAAAAGTAAAAGTCCTAATACAGATACAAAAAACAAAAACCCAAAAATTGATACAAGCCCTAAAAGATTGACTTGTTGTCCACACTCAAGATAACGCGGAGAAAAGCTTATGGAGAAAAAATTTGTTCAGCCCTAAAAGACCTCACATTCCTAAAGGTTCTGATATCTATCCAACTCTGTTTTTTCTTAAAACAGATTTGTTTTCTTATATTTTTTCTCTCATTCATCAATAGAGAGCTTGTTGATGCAACGCCAGTTTGAAGGTAACTTAAGTCTCGTCTCCTTTACAAATTTTCGGATTTGATTATCTGTTCTTTAGGCTCGCATATTTTGTCATGTATATAATTACTTCAATTGTTTTCATCATTCTTTGGAGTATATATGCATAGTGGGTAAGATAAAACAAGCTAACAATCGATATCCTCATGAATCCATCTTAGTTTTAAAGTGGGAAATGTTATCTTTATGTTTATCCTGGACCTTATGGTGATCCATAAAAGGTATTTCTTTTTCAAAAATCAAGTTTCAAATCTTGAATTCTATCTGATGAAAATTGTGCATTTCTATGATACAGTTCTTTCAAAGGGATGACTGCTTCCAGAGAGATTTCTACCAAATTGCATTGTTCCTGGCAGTTATATATTTTGTCGTACAGTTCTTGAAAAAAACTTTATGATACTTTTGCCAAAATGCTATAATATTGTATAATTAAAATTATTAACTGATGTTTGTATCTAAATATATACCTGAGGAAGATTTCATATCAAAATATATACTGTTTGTTAAATACTTTCTTTTCCATTAATAACAAAAGAATTATATATTTCATTCTATTTTTACGATTAATTTCAAGGAAGAGATGCACGCCTTTAGTTGCATTTGTGTTTCTTAGGTTAGACTCTGGTTCTTTATTAAGGCAATTACCATAGTATCATACAACTAGCAAGATAATGCTTGTGGCTTTCATATTTTTCATTACTCCCTCTGTTTCACGTTATGTGACAAAAATATAAATGTACACAAAGTTTTAACAAAGAAATGAAATTTTTTGATAACCTTAAAAAGTGGATCAGTTCGAAGGATAATATTAAAAAGCCACCGGTTTGAATGATAATCTTAAAAAGTGGATTGGTCATCCCAGATTTGAGCTTAAGCGCCATGGTGTAAATTTCATCTTTTCTTCATTGATATACTAGTTAACTAATGTCCTTACTAGTAGCAGAATTATTCAACATTGGTATGAGGTTACAGGTTTACCGTGGTAATAGTAATTTAATAATTTAATGATATTTTCCTTTTATCATTTGCAAATTTGACAGAGTTGTTGTTAGTCGAAGGTTATCAGATTTATCATTTTGCATGCCCTGCTTCTCCAATAATCTACAAGTACAATCCTATTAAGGTATGTCTGATTTCTATACTTGCTTAGTAACTTCTTAAACATGTCATCTTCAATTGACATGCATCCCCTTTTTGCCGCCCCTCCTAAACATGTTTTTAATTTCAATTAGGATAATTCTCTCTAACTAGGAAAGAAATATTTACTTAAATGCAAAAGAGTCGATACCTCTCTTTTCAACAGATGCTCAGTTACAATGTAAATGGAAATATCAACATGATTCTCTTTTTTATGATGATTTTTATCACCGTAGATTATAAGTCAGCTGCTTACTATATCATATTTAGGCAATGTCAAGATAATTGAATAAGCATGATATGGGAAGTTCTTCTGTTATAATGTATTTAACTTTTCAGTATTATCACATATATGTCACTTTAGCACATTAGTTGGTCTCTCCATTAATATCATAGTCATAGCGTGCATCTCTTTGTTTTTCTGCAGTAAAGAAAGGTTAAGATTGAGTGATATAATTATGTATCTCCAGTAATTCCTGGAATTTATTATTTGGATCTTAATTTTTTTGATTTGCATTTGTGACCCATAGGGAATTTAATATTCAATGGATAATGGAGATAAAAGTTGGATGGGTCTCCGAAGATCCACAGATGAGTATATTCGCGGTGTGAATGATTTTCTTGATAAAGCATTTGAACGGGCTTCCCAAGGCAATGAAATATTATGTACTTGCAAAAACTGTGCTAATTGTTATTGGCGTAGTAGAAATGTAGTAGAGGATCACATGGATGGTTATGGATTTATTCAAGGATACACCAAATGGATTTTCCACAGGGAAAAGATTTTCTTGAGAAATAATCCACATCCAAGCAATTGTGATGAAAGTTCCAACATGCATGATGATATTGATGGACTACTACATTACACTTTTAGAAATATTGAGGGTGACATGAGGCATGAACTATAATTTATCGCCATGGATTTGCAGGAAGCCGGAGTATATAATGTTGTTAATGATAATTCGAGGTCCTTCTTCACCAAGAAATGATATAGATGTGTGCTTACAACCACGTATTGCTGAATTGAAGGAACTTTGGGAAACAACAGTATAAACATATGATGCTAAATCTGACCAAACATTTCGAATGCGTGCGGCCTTGTTGTGGATAGTTAGTGATTTTCCAGCACTAGTAATGCTTTTCGGATGGAGCACCAAGGGGAGACTAGCATGCCCGACTTGTAATTATGGCACATGCTCTCAGTATCTCAAACATAGTCGTATGATGTATTACTTGGGTCATCGGGCATTTTTGCCTCCTAATCATCCATTTAAAACAGATAAGAAATCATTTGATGGTAAAGAGGATCATAGAACAGCAACTACTCCCTTGATAGGTGTAGATATGTCAGAAGAAATGCGTGAATTTAATCATGTCTTTGTAAAGGGTCAAAAGAAATGGCGTCGGGGTAATGAGGATCCATGGAAGAAAAAATCAATCTTTTTGAATTGCCGTATTCGGAGCATAACAAATTGACACACAATCTTGATTTAATGCACATCTAGAAGAACATATGTGATAGTTTACATTGTACCTTATTGGATATGCCTGGAAAGGCAAAAGATCATGTAAACTTTCGCTATGAGTTGGAAGAGATGGGGATATGAAAAGAGCTTCAACCATTAAAAGATAAGGATAATAAAAAAGTTTATTTGGCTAATGCTTGTCTCTCCATGCAGCCAGAAGAGAAAAAGTTGTTTTGCACTTTTTAAAAAATGTAAGATTACCAAAAGGGTGTGGGTAAAATATATCACGATGTGTGGAAGTGGAGAAAATGAAAGTATTAGGGTACAAGAGTCATGATGCTCATTTTATGATGCATTACTTGCTCCAGGTTGCAGTTAGAAAAGAATTGCCCAAGAATATTTATTTTGTCTCATTAGGTTGGGGAATTTACTTAGAGCCATATGTAGCAAAGTTATAAGGCGAAGAGATCTTGATAAAATGCAATCTGAAATAAATGAAATTGAGTATGACCTTGAAAGGATCTTTCCTCCATCTTTTTTTGGCATAATGGAACATTTGCCTATCCATTTAGTAGATGAAATTAAGCTTGGGGGTCCGACTAATTTACATTTGATGTATCCTATTGAGAGAAATCTGTGTATGTATATGGAATTTGTTCGTAGCCGATATCATCCGGAAGCGTCAATAGCGGAGGGATTTTTTGCCGAAGAGTGCTTGACCTTTTGTCCAAGATACCTACATGATGAAGTGAAAACAAGATTTAGCATGTATTAAACAAAAGTTGATGAATGGGTTGAAATAGAGGGAGATGATATGTCACCTATATTCCCTAAGATATGCCATCCAATTGGACGTCAGAAGGAAACCAAAGGCAATGCATTTGCCATGGATTTACAACTATATTTTGAAGCACATTGATATGTTCTGTTCAATACTGGAGATGAACAAACGGAGATGTTTATCCATTAAGATAATTATCATTTTTATTATAAATGTTAGTAATTTACTTATATGATATGCTAATTTATACTTTATTCAAAAAGGCCTAATATATGAATCAATTTCAAGTTTGCATGGAACGTAAGTGTTTAATTGATAATAATACAAGATCAAATGCATGGATTAGAGCACAACATCATAGTCAGGAATTCGGCAACTGGTTCAAAGAATCACCCAAATTCTGCCTTTTCCATCAGCTTGGTAGTTGCAACTACTTCCCCAACCAACAACAATCTTATTCATAATTTGTGGAACTAATGATTCATTAACTCTGTGTTCAAAAATAGCTAGCAAATATACTTTATTCTCTATGATAAACCTCCTTACCGCTTTCTTCTAATTCACCTTATTGACCAACAAGTTGATTTCTTCTAATGTCCAACAACATTCTGCCTAAAGTTTTGGTTAGTACCAGCATCTAGTGGACCAAACACACTGGTGGTGATAACTCTGTTATGCATAACAGTCTTGTTGCTTCTTGATGGTCACTTTCCTTTAACTGCAATCCATGTTTAGATTGCTTTCATATATAATTTGGCTTTAATTGTTTTATGTTTTATAAGTTTGACAGAGTTTGATAGTCATGAGATTGGACGAAGGTCTGAAAAAAAAAGAAAAAAATCTCGACATTTATTAATTCTAGAACACTTGCCTCTTCGGCATACCAAAAAAAGTTATCGCTGACCAGAAAAACAAAGGTTCCAGCTAGCTATATACGATCAAGTGAAGAGCGTGAGCATCTTAAAAATTTAGTTGAAGACCATCAGATACTAACTGAAATAGCCACCCATGCAGCAGAAATATTAGAGGAGCAAATGCAATTTAATTCAACTGTTGATGAACAAGAACAATCTGAACAACAAGCAAGAACATTCATACAAATACTAGCATTGTTTCTCAACTATAAAATTAAATTATATATAATTTTTTGATTATCTATGGTTGTATTATTGTAGGTATTCTTCTCAAAAGAGGAAACGAGGTAAAGAAGTTGTTAAGTGTACATGGAAGGCATGACCGAATATAGATTGTAATAAATGAGCAAAATCAACTTGTTGGTCCTAGTATAGATGTTGTGATAGAATTGGGCAAATTATTTGGCACATTGGAAAGGAATGCGAATTTTTGCCCTCTTGATATATATGATTGGATGAAAATATACACAAAAGATGATTTATTGGCATATACCAAGGTTTGAAGTTTTTAATTTAATGTTTGTTTGAATATATTCAATACATTTTTACTAACCCATTAAAATAATTTATAGGAGAAATATGATATCCATTACACTGCTAAAAAATTGGGTTTTAGAGGGAATTCAAGCTTCTTGGAGAAGACACGAGTGATTTGAAAAGGAAGCACTTTGAAGCCTACGGGAATGATGAAATTCAAATGCAAAATAAACATGTATATATTCCAACATCTCAATTTAAGGATCTCCTCAAATATTAGAATTCCGAAGAAGTCCATGTAAGATTTATTTCTCAATTGGTAAATCATACTTCTAAGAATTTGAGAAGAAAGGTATACTTTATTAGTACTAATTATTTATCTATTAATAAACTCTTTTCTGGTAGAAACCTTCATATTGTTTTAAACCTTCATGAATGGAAAGCATCCCTTTCAGTATAGGATATTGTTTTGCCATCTCGATTGTGAAGACCCGACCCATCGTCACGTGAGTTACCACACCGCTTTTCCATTTTATCCTTCTATATGTTTCATTATATGTGTTTGTAGAGTTTGAAGTAATTCGGAAAGAGTTTGGTAGGAAATGAGGTAATTAGTCTCTTTAACAGAAGGTTAGTTTGGAAAAGTCAACCGGACATTGACTTATGAGTAATAGGGCTCGGAATGGATTTCTGACAATTCGAATAGATTCGGGTGGTGATTTATGACTTGGGAGTTAAATCGAAACTACATTTGGAGGTCCGGTGAAGAATTAGGCTTGAATTAGCTAAGTTTGCTTTTCGGCGAATTCCGGTTGTTAGGTGAGATTTTTATCTGGGGGTCGAAATGAGATTCCGAGAGTTGCAATAGCTTCTTTAAGTAAATTTGGATATGTGTGCAAAATATTCAGGTCATTTGGATCGTTTGGTTGGGTTTTTGATCGAGTGCAAGTTTCGGAAGTTTTAGTTTAACTTAGGCTTGAATCCGTCATGAATTGATGATTTTTGTGTTGTTAGGTTTGTTTTTATAATTGTATCAAGTTCATATGATATTTTGGGGGTATGTTAGTGCTTTTGGTCGAGGTCCCGAGCGCCTCGAGGTGATTTTGAGTGGTTAATCGAAGAGTGTTTGGCTTTTGGAAGTTGCATAATTTCAGCAGAAATATTGCAGAGGATTTTCCTCTATGCGATGGCATAGGAGGTATTGCGATCACATAGGAGGCTATGAGAGGGGCCTATTTTTTGCAATGCGTTTGCACTATGGGACATGCGATCGCGTAGGTCGGGGAGTTTGAGCTGTGCGTTCGCACAAGGTGGATGCGATCACATAGGGTAGTCGGGCCTAGGTCCCTGGAAAAAGTTTGTTCTATAAGAACGCAGGGCTCCAATGCGATCGCATACGGTTATTTTGGGGAGATGGAAATTTATCAGCAAAAAAGTAGTTAGTTTGTCGGAATCAAAAAATAAGAAAATATTGGTGCTTTCTTTGGTGATAGAAGATCTATTTATAGAAAGAATCAAAACTAAAGTTGAGGATAATGTTTTGACCTATATTCCTGATTACGAATGAAGAAGCCTTTATCAACAAGAGTGAGTTTTTCCTTTCGTGAAATTCGGAAAATAAAACATATTTCTTCTTCTTGTCATAGGTATATAATTTGAAATTCAAATATAGATAATAGAGTTTTGTATCTTTCGCTATCTCCCAAAAAACCTTTTTAGCGAAAATTTCATGTTGGGTCGGATTCGAACGAATCTTTCAATAATCTGTAAGAAACTCTTTATCTATTTTTAGAAAATTAGAAACACGGAAGAATTGAAATCTTAGATCAAAACACTATGTATGGATGGTATGAACTGCCTAAACAAGAATTCTTGAACAGCAAACTGCCCCCTGGAATAAGATAAATATAGAGACTGCATTTGATATGAATCTTTTGATATGGATCTATAGATCAATCTACATCTAAAACTATCAAAATTAGATATTTGTACCCTGTCAAAGTAAGGAACCATCACATATATGTTTGGAATAGATTCCATTTTGAGAGAGTTGAAAACGCACTATCTCGTTGAAAGGTTCGATACATATGCCCTTTATCAACGCATTTCTTTAGACAAAGACTCCATTTTTTCCTCTTTTCGGATGATAAATCTTTCTCAGAACATGGTGAGGAATGGAAGTGATAGACACATGAGTTCCTATAAGTGTTCCTATCAGGGGAGCGACTCCGGGAAGAATTATTAACATGCTCGGAGAACCTGTTGATAATTTAGGGCCTGTATATACTAGTACAACGTCTCCTATTGATAGATCTGCACCCGCATTTATACAATTGGATACAAAATTGTCTATCTAGCTTTTATGGAAGTTTATGGACTGGTTGTAGCATTAGTACTTTTATTTGCGAATCCTTTTGTTCAATCATAGCTTATTAATATGAAAAATATATACATTTTTCATATTTTATTGCCTTCGACTTGTCGTTTGCTTTTTCAAATTCTATCCAGATTTCTCTCATCCAATTCTTTATTCTTTGAGAAAAGAACCTACAGGAAGGGCTGATTTGCGGTTGAGGAATTAACATACTGACTCGCTTTCATCCTTCTCGTTCATAGACCAAGGGAAACTCTTTTTAGTAAGTGTTAGTTTTCCACTTTCAATCAAAGAGCTATTTCAACTATTCCCATGTTTGTAGTTCGAAAGGAAGAGGATCCCAGGAAATTTATTCGAACCTAATTCTTCCGATCTTTTCTATTTCAATCAACGGCCTCTTACCAGGTCATAATGAGGAGGGACGGACCCTCTTTTTATTTGTTTCTTCTTTACTGTTCAACGAAGAGGTGGTTTTGTTAAGTGTATACGCACTTTGTAAGAGAAAGAAAGGGGAACAGTACCTAATCCCGAAGATGCTCCAGAGTTTTTTCGATTTCTCGTTCGAGAACTACGATCTTTAGCTGTGGAACTTAATCATTTCAATGTATCTGAGAAGAAAAAATTTGACTGAATTTTTTTTTACGGAGTTGCAACTATCCATTACAAAAAAAGAATTTCGTTCTTACAAGTAAATACTCAAGACCCAAGTGGGCTTACAAATCAGATCATGATATGATCAAGTTCTTTCTGGGTCGTCTCTGACCTTCTAATTGGCATTTATCTCCAAAATAGTTGGAGATACACATACAAGGTCTTTTGTTACTAATATATTCTAGCATCTCTTCTTCTTTAAATCCCTTGTTTCACTCCGGTAGTAGTATTGATTGTGGTAAAGGTCGTAATGCCAGAGGAATTATTACCGCAAGGCATAGAGGGGGAGGTCATAAGCGTCTATATTGTAAAATCGATTTTCGACGGAATGAAAAAGACATATATGGTAGAATCGTAACCATAGAATACGACCCTAATCGAAATGCATACATTTGTCTCATACACTATGGGGATGGCAAGAAGAGAGAAATTCTGTATATTTTCATATCTAGGATTTACATATACAACATATACCATTTTCAAGGGGGAAGTTATTATTATTTAGGTTAGTTAGGTATTTCCATTTCAAAAAAAAAGTAAAAAAGAAAAATTGGGTTGCACTATATATACGAAAGAGTATACAATAATGATATATTTGGCAAATAAAATACCATGGTCTTATAATAAAAAATTCTGATTGGTTTTTATGCGATCGCAATGGTTGTGATGCAATCGCATAGAGTAATAACTGGGAAGACAAAATGGTTTTTAAGTGTTATTTCATCTGCGACCTATCTCACTTTTCCTCCTTTTTTGCACTACCTTGAGAGCTTGTTGGTATATTTTGAAGGGGATTTTGACGGAAAGTGATTGGAGGTAAGTCTCGTGGCCTGGAAACGCCATTTAATTGAAGATTCATCCTTTGATACTGCGAAATTTGGATAAAAATTGAAGAAACTAGGGATTGGTTTTTGAAATGTAAATTTGGGATTAGATGGCCCATTTGAACTCCGATTTTGATGAACTATATATGTACGAACTCGTGGCGAGACGAGGAATCTGTTGATGTGAATTTCGTAATTTTTTGAGAAGTGGGCCCGGAGCTCGGGTTTAGCCAACTTCGTGTTTTTGGGTGTTTTTCAAGCTCTTTCATTGGGTTATGTCCCATTAGCGTATAACCTATTCCTTGGGATTTTGTTCAGATTTAACATTCGAGGAGGTCGATTTGCGAGGAAAGTGCAAGGCGAGCTAGGATTTTGGACGGTTTGAGGTGAGTAATGGTTATGAATGATATATTGAGGGTTTGAAACCCTGCATTTGCACTATGCTGTGCTATGCTGAGATGAAACACGAATCGTGTGATGAGCATGGTGATGTTTCTGCTGGGGGATCGTACTTGGTCTATCCCGATTGATGACTTACTACCCTTTTCGGCTGAGACTGAGCTTATATCCGTATATTTGGGCTAGCTGCCATGTTTGGGGCCTTGTGCCGATCTGTAGAACTCTTAGGGAGAATGTTGAGATGAATGACCTTACTTTACCAATTGAACACACACTATCTGTCCAATCTTAAAATGTGAATCATGAAATAAACCGAACTTAGTAACTTGCACCCTAAATGAGCAGCACCTAGGGTTGAATACTCTGACTTAGATGAGTGGGATCGAGAAGCCAAGTCTATATTGACTGAGAGGAGTCAAGGACTCCGTAGTGAGGGTATTTGAAATATACCGGATCGGGTTATACGCCGCAGAAGTATATACACACACATGTATCGGATCAGACTGCACGCCGCAGTAGTATATTATATGGATCGGCCTGCACGCCGTAGTGATATATTATATGGATCGGACTGCAGGCCGCAGTATAATAGCTTTTGGTCATATGGAGCCCCTGCAGGCCGTAGAATAATATATATATATTATATTGGAAGGGTTGCGCGTCGCAGCAGTGCTCGTAACTTGTCGGATGGAACAGAGAGGTTTTCATCTGTTTCTTTCCAGTTTAGCACTTATTTACTGCTGATTTTAGAACTGTAGTTTTCTTACCAGATTTCTTACATTCAATTGTTATGTATTGCTATTACTCATTGAGTTGGAGTACTCACTTTACTCCCTGCACCATGTGTGGAGATACAGGGATCCTGGAGGCTTAGTTGCGACATTTTGCTATTTCTCACTTCGGTATCGGAGTATTCAAGGTAGCTGCTGGAGTCCACAGGACGTGATTACTCCTCTTATCTATCTTTTATTTCTGCATCTAGATTTCCTTTGCATAAGATATTGTTCAGTTGTATTTGGAGGCTCTGACTTGTGACGCCAGATCCTTTGGGCTGTTATTATTTTTGGTTACAGATTTCACAGTGTTTTTATTAATAATATACTGGCAATTTTATGCTAAATTTGGTATTTAAGTTAGTGATTTGGATAGGAATGTTTAAAAGGTCGCGCTTGCCTAACAAGGTGTTTTGTGCCATCACGATCACGGTTTGGGTCGTGACAAGTTGGTATCAGAGCCTAGTTTTCCAGACCTTGTGAGTTATAAGCCAGCTTAGTAGAGTCTCGCAGATCGGTATGGAGACGTCTGTACTTATCCTCAAGAGGCTGCAGAACCATTAGGAAAAACTTCATATTCTTGAAATTCCTGTCGTGTGACTTTGTTGATTAGAGAACAAAACATATGTATTCTATTCTCTCGTCGATGGCGAGAACGCATGCTATCGGGCGTGGTAGACAACAACCATTGCTACCCACTAGAGACCAAGGATGCGGCAGTGGTCGTGGTCGAGGTAGAGCAGCAGGGGCATCACCAGTTGACCCACCAGTTGCCCCCATTCAGGATCAGACTCTAGCTGTAGAGGTTCCAGCAGCACACGCTTAGGCACCAGCGATGCATATTGTGATTCCGGGTCTTCAGGAGGCCTTGGCTCAGATCTTATTAGTTTGCACTGGCCTGGCTCAGGTAGTCTCGGCCACTAATTCCGTAGCTACATCTCAGACTGGGGTGGTCATCAGACCCCCATGTCGTTCATAAAGTTCATCTCAGTAGAGGGGCAAGCCCTCATCTTCTGGCCCAGTGTCTTCAGCACATGCCCAGTCAACCAAGGGTGAGGGCTAGGCAGTTAAGGGTCGCCCCAGAGGGGAAGGCCGATCTAGTAGTGGCCATGCCCGTTTCTTTGCTCTTCAGGGCAGGTCAGATGTTGTTGCTTCAGAGGCAATTATTATAGGTATTATTTCAGTCTTCCAAAGGGATGCCTGAGCCTTATATGATCCCGGATCCACGTATCTACTCCGGCAGGAGATACTATTATTGTGGATCACATGTATCGATCCTGTATTGTTACTATTAGGGGTCTGGGGACCCGAGTTGACTTGATCTTATTGAGCATGGTAGATTTCGATGTTATTCTGGGCATGGATTGGCTATCACCATGCCATGATATCCTGGACTGTCACGCCAAGACAGTCAAATTGGCTTTGCCAGGTATTCCGAGGATCGAGTGGCGTGGCACGACTGATTATGTACCCAGCAATGTAATCTCTTTCTTAAAGGCCAAGCGGATTGTTAGGAAGGAATGTTTATCCTATCTAACATTTGTGAGGGATGTTGGAGCTGAGGCTTTTGGTCTTGATTCGGTTCCCGCTGTGAGGCAATTTTCAGTTGTATTTCCAGCAGACCTGTCAGGCAAGCCGCCAGAGAGGGATATTGACTTCGGTATTGATTTGGTGTCAGGCACTCAGCCCATCTCTATTCCTCCCAATCGTATGGCACATGTCGTGTTCAAGGAGTTGAAGGAGAAGATGTAGGAACTCCTAGATAAGGGGTTCATTCGCCCGAGTGTGTTGCCGTGGGACGCACCGGTGTTATTTGTAAAGAATAGGGATGACACAATGAGAATGTGCATTGATTATATACAGTTGAACAAAGTGACAGTGAAGAACAAGTGTCCACTACCCCGTATTGAGGATTTGTTTGACCAGCTTCGGAGGGCAAATGTATTCTCTAATATCAATCTTCATTCAGATTATCACCGGCTAAAGATTAGGGATTCTGATATCATGAAGATAGCTTTCAGGATGCGATATGGGCATTATGAGTTTCTGGCTATGTCATTTGGGCTGACTAACGCCCCAGCCGCATTCATGCACTTGATGAATAGTGTATTTCGGCCGTATCTAGATTCTTTTGCGGTTGTGTGTATTGATTATATTCTGGTGTACTCACTTAGCCAGGAGAAGTACGCACATCACTTGAGGGTGGTATTGCAGAGATTGAGAGAGGAGAAGCTTTATGCAGAGTTCTTCAAGTGTGAGTTCTGGCTCAGTTCCGTTGTTTTTCTAAGACACATGGTGTCCAGTAATAGTATTCAGGTTGACCCAATGAAAATCGAGCGCAGCAGAGTTGGCCCAGTCTATCCTCAACTACCGAGATTCGGAGTTTTCTCTATTAGGTGGGTTATTATCGCATGTTCGTTCAATTGTTTAATCTATTGCTTCGTCTTTGACGAAGTTGATGCAGAAGAATGCTCCGTTTGTATGGTCGAATGACTGCGAGGAGAGCTTCCAAAGGCTCAAGTGAGTTTTGACTACAGCTCTGGTACTAGTATGACCATCAGCTTCAGGATCTTACTCGATATATTGTGTTTCTTCGAGATTTAGGATCGGATGTGTATTGATGTAGGAGGGTAGAGTTATTACGTATGCTTCGCGTCTGCTAAAGCCTCATGAGACGAAATACCATGTTCGTTACTTGGAGTTGGCTGGTATAGTTCATTCTATGAATATTTGGAGGCACTATCCATATGGTATATCCTGTGAGGTGTTCACGGACCATCGTAGCCTTCAACACTTGTTTATACAGAAGGATCTCAATTTGAGGCAGCGCAGATGGCTTGAGTTACTCAAGGATTATGACATCACCATTTTGTATCATTCAGGGAAGGCCAATGTAGTGGCCGATGCTTTGAGTCGGAAGGCGGTGAGTATGGGTAGCTTGGTATACATACCAGTTAAGGAGAGACCTCTTGCAGTCGATGTTCAGGTTTTGGCTAATCGGATGTTGACGTTAGATATTTCAGAGCCCAGTTGGGTGTTGGCTTGTGTGGTTTCCCGGTCTTCTTTGTTTGATCGCATTGGGGAGATTCAGTATGATGACCTGTATTTTCTTGTCCTGAAGGACAAGGTCCAGCATGATGATACCAGAGATGTGACTATTGGCGATGATGGTGTGTTGCGAATGCAGAGCCGGATTCGCATGCCCAATTTCGACGGGCTCCGAGAGTTGATATTTGGGGAGGCCCACAGCTCGCGGTATTCTATTCATCGTGGTGCCAAGAAGATGTACCAGGACATGAGGTAGAATTATTGGTGGAGGAGAATGAAAAAGGATATTGTGAGTTATGTGGCTCGGTGTCTCAATTGTCAGCAGGTCAGATATGAACAATCAGAGACTCGGTGGTTTACTTCTGCTGATAGATATTCTGGAGTGGAAATGGGAGAGTATTATTATGGATTTTGTGAGTGGTCTCCCTCATGCCTCGAGGAACTTTGATTCTATCTGGGTGACTGTGGATAGGCTAACCAAGTCTGCTCACTATATTACGGTATGTACCACTTATTCTTTGGATCGGTTAGCAGAGATTTTCATCCGGGAGATTGTACGGTTGCATGGGGTTCCAATTTCTATTATCTCAGATAGGGTACTCCGTTTTCTTCCTAGTTTTGAGGACTTTTCATCGAGAGTTGTGCACTCAGATACAGATGAGCACGGCATTACACCCTCAGACATACGGGTAATCCGAGTGCACTATCCAGATATTGGAGGACATGTTCCATGCCTGTGTTATTGATTTAGGAGGTTCTTGGGATGAGTTCTTGCCACTTGTAGAGTTTTCTTATAACAACAGCTATAAGTCCAGCATTCAGATGGCGCCGTGTGAGGCTTTATATGGGAGACGATGTAGGTCTACGGTTGGCTGGTTAGATCTCGATAAGGCCAGACTATTCGGGGCAGAGTTAGTCTAGGATGCCTTGGAGAAGGTGAAAGTGATTCAGGAGAGACTATGTATGGCTTTTTCGCGACAGAAGAGTTATGCAGATCGGAAGGTTTGGGATGTATCTTATATTGTGAGCGAGAAGGTCTTATTGAAGGTTTCTCCTATGAAAGGCGTTATGAGGTTTGGAAAGAAGGGGAAGCTGAGTCATTGGTTCATTGAACCTTTTGAGATACTTAGGAAGATTGGGGAGGTGGCCTACATGCTTGCTTTGACACCAATCTTTTCTGGAGTTCACCCGGTGACCATGATTATATGCTCAGGAAGTATATTGGGGACCCGTCTCATGTATCAGCACGATCCAGTTGGATGAGGACTTGACCTATGACGTGGAGCCAGTGGCTATTTTGAGTCATCAGGTTCGGAAGTTAAGATCAAAGGACATAGCTTCAGTGAAGGTGCATTAGAGAGGTTGGCCAGTGGAGAAGGCCACTTGGGAGACGAGCAAGAGATGCGAAGCAGATATCCTCATTTATTTGAGGCTCCAAGTAAGTTTCTTGACCTGCTCGAGGACGAGCATTTGTATTAGTTGGGGAGGATGTGACGACCCGGACCATCGTCACGTGAGTTACCATACCATTTTCCCGTTTTATGCTTCTATATGTTTCATTATATGTGTTATTAGATTTTGAAGTAATTCGGACAGAGCTTGGTTAGAAATGAGGCATTTAGTCTCTTTAAGAGAAGTTTAGTTTGGAAAAGTAGACCGGATTTTGACTTATGAGTTATAGGGCTCGAAATGGATTTCCGACGATTCGACTAGTTTCGGGTGGTGATTTATGACTTGGGAGTGAAATTGGAACTGAATTTGGTGGTCCCTTCTAGAATTAAGCTTGAATTGGCTAAGTTTTCTTTTCGGCGAATTCCGATTGTTAGGTGAGATTTTGATCCGGGGTCGAAATGGGATTCCGAGAGTTGCAGTAGCTTCAGTAGGTAATTTTGGATATGTGTGAAAAATTTCAGGTCATTTGGTCACTGTTTGATCGGGTTTTGGATCGTGTGCGAGTTTCGGAAGTTTTAGTTTAACATAGGCTTGAATCCATCGTGAATTGATAATTTATGTGTTGTTGGGTGTGTTTTAATGATTGGAACAAGTTCTTATGATGTTTTTGGGTATGTTTATGCTTTTGGTCGAGGTCTCAAGGGCCTCGAGGTGATTTTGAGTGGTCAATCAAAGAGTGTCTGGCTTTTGGAAGTTGCAGAATTTCAGCAGAAATATTGCAGAGGATTTTCCTCTATGCGATCGCATAGGTGGTATTGCGATCACATATGAGGCTGGGAGAGGGGCCTGTTTTTGTGCTATGCGTTCTTACTAAGGGTCATACGATTGCACAGATCGGGTAGTTTGAGTTGTGCGTTCTCACAAGGTGGATACGATCGCATAGGGTAGTTAGGCCTGGGGTCCCTGGAAAAAGTTTTTTCCATGCAAACGCAAGGGTGCAATGCAATCACATAGGCTTATTTTGGGGAGGTGGTAGCGATCGCATAGAGTAATAACTTGGCAGACAGAATTGTTTTTAAGTGTTATTTCATCCGCGACCTATCTCACTTTTCTTCCATTTTTGTCCTACCAAGAGAGCTTGTTGGTAGATTTTGAAAGGGATTTTTATAGGAAGAGATTGAAGGTAAGTCTTGAGGCCTAGAAACACCATTTAATTGAAGATTTATCCTTTGATTCTCTGAAATTTGGGTAAAAATTGAAGAAACTAGAGCTTGGTTTTTGAAATGTAAATTTGGGATTTGATTGCCCATTTGAACTCCGATTTTGATGAACATTATATGTACGGACTCGTGGTGAGACGATGAATCTGGTGATGTTAATTTTGTAATATTTTTAGAGGTGGGTCCGGGGCTCAGGTTTTGCCAACTTTGTATTTTGGGTGTTTTTCGAGTTCTTTCTATTGGGTTATGTCTCATTAGCCTATTATAACCTATTCCTTGTGGTTTTGGTCAGATTCTTCACTCGAGAAGGTCGATTTGCGAGAAAGGCATATGGCGAGCTAGGATTTTCAGCGGTTTGATGTGAGTAATGGTTATGAATGATATACTGAGGGTTTGAAACCCTATGGTTGCACTATGCGGTGCTATGCTGAGATGAAATACGCGTCATGTGATGAGTGTGGTGATGTTTCATCTGGGGGCTCAGACTTGGTCCATCCCGATTAATGACTTACTGCACTTTCGACTGGAACTGAGCTTATATTCGTATATTTTTGGCTACTTGCCATGCTTTGGGCCGTGTGCCGATCTGTAGAACTCCTCGGGAGCATGTTTAGCAGAATGACCTCACATTACCTATTGAACACACACTACCTGTCCTATGTTTAACTGTGAATAATGAAATATATCGGACTTAATAACTTCCACACTAAGTTAGCATCACCTAGGGTTGAATACCCTGTCTTAGCTGAGTGGGCCCGAGAGGCCAAGTCTATATTGACTGAGAGGGGTCAAGGACCCCGTAGTGAGGGTATTTGATATATACCGCATCGGGTTGCACGCTGCAGCAGTATATACACATACATGTATCGGATCAGACTACACGTTGCAATAGTATATTAATTGGATCGGACTGCACGCTGCAGTGATATATTATATGGATCGGACTATACGCCGCAGTATTATAGCGTTTGGGCTAAAGGAGCCCCTCCAGATTCTGCACCCACCCATAGTGAGCGTAGTCGACAATATTTATTAGATCGAGTTGCGCGCCGCAATATTATATATATATATATATATATATATATATATATATATATATATATATATATATTATTGGATCGGGCTGTGCGTCGCAACAATATTAGTAACTTGCCGTACGGAACAGAGAGGTTTTATTTTGTTTCTTTGGCTGTTTAGCACTTATTTACTGCCTTTACTGCTGATTTAGAACTGTATAGTGTTCTTACCGAATTTCTTACATTTACTTGTTATTTATTGCTATTACTCATTGATTTGGAGTACTCACTCTACTCCATGCACCTTTTGTGATGATACAGGGATTCCGGAGGCTTAGCTGCGACATTTTATTGTTTCTCAGTTCGGTACCGAAGTTTTCAATGTAGCTGTTGGCGTCCACATGACATGATTACTCCTCTTAGCTATCTTTTATTTCCTTTGCATAGGATTTTTGTTCAGTTGTATTTAAGAAAATATCATAGATCAATACCGAGAATCGACAAACACTGAAGAATCGACATACTGTTGGAAAAGCAAGCATTGCTGTAGTCCGCAATGATTTGGTGTGTGCTCTTATTTATCAGTAAATATGATCATTTTTTCATTTTTAATAATATTTTGATGCCCACTCTTAATGTTCTACGAAAAAGAGATGAACACTTCCGAACCTTTATCTCTTTAGGAATTGTTTGTCGCTACAAGAGCAAGAAAACCTGGAAGGTCATACAAGGAATCTGATAAAGATACAACTATTAAAATTGTGCGAATTTTATCTTATTGCTTTTTTTATTCAAATGAATTATTTGTTCTTACTGGCTTTTATTTAGTAGAATTTTCATCTTATAAATTAGTATTATAGGATGAAATGGAAAAAGTTGAAACACAACAAAGTAAAGATGGTAGCAGTTCTGTTAATGCATTTGTAGTCATTATGGGGCCTGAACATCTGGGAAGTCTTAGATTGTATGGACAAGGTGTTACAAGAACTTCTTTTAAACGAAAAATGAGACATTTTGAATCCTCTTCAAATGCTACACATGATCTGGTACAACAAATGGAAGAAAGATGACAAGAATGTTCCAGGAACAGAAGGAACAATATGAGAAACAGAAGGAACAATATGAGGAACAAAAGAGAATGATGCGACAAGAAAATCTAGGAGATATCTTTGTACATCTTCAGCGTTCAGGATTGCAAATTGATTATAACTTTTTAACAAAATTGTGTGCTCGTTCACAGGAGAAGCTTCGTCCACACAACAAGTAGCTATTCAATAAATCAACAATCCATCTTTTGGAAGCAACATTCAAGGTTAGATTTCTTTTCGATATTAGTTACAGAAAATACGTGTTACTGTAGTAGAATAACCAAAATGTACTGTCATGACATAGATGAAATTTTAAAAAATGGGAGAACTAATGTAGTAACTGAGGTAGACATGCAGCTTGCTTTCAAGAATTGATTCTGTCTTTTTGAAAAGACTCCAGTTGTATCTGTCTGCTTTAGTACTTGCCCAGCTCCACACATCTGTGTTTATCATGCCTTGGCTCCTGCTATATTTGACTACGATCCTTACGTGAAAATAATTTTCGCCTCTCCTCCTGTGTGCCTGATAAATGTTGTTAGCTGCGTGTGAAAATTTCCTTAGGTTTAACTTTAGCACATCTTCACTATGTCCACCCAAAAGATGTTTTATTATCCAAAAGTTTCCGTATGTGTACTCCTGCTGATTGCATTTCCTAGCTAATTTCATGCTTTCCTTTTTATTCCATGGACTCCATTGTGATATTCATAATGCCTGACTCCCTGTATGTGTAGATGAATTCCAAGAGTAGAATACGCGCCTACAAGTCTGTTCTACAGCATTATGGTCATGTGTTATCCAACTGATTTTGGTCTCATTGTCATGTGTTGTTCCTTTGTGTGTTGTTAAGATCCTTCCACTATTTGGTATCTCATGTGTTAAACTATGCTGCAGCAATGAGGAGTTGTTCATATTTGCTTTAATATGAAAATCAGCTTAATATAAAGTGTATTATTTCTTTAGCTTCATTTACAGTTATTACAGTAGAGTTTAAAAAAGAGTGGAGATTTAAGAGAGTTCTTGACATTGTTAATTCCCAATTAGCTAATATAATTTACCTATAAATTGTACTTGATTTTCTCCTCCTTCCATATTTAAGCATTGTGTCTGCATAATTAATCTTTAATTTTCGAACAGCCCCGCATGTATTAACAATGCTTCAAACTTTTCGCCCTCACAAATAATTCCTTTATTTTATCGTACCTTCATAAAACTAATGGTTATATAGTGATTTTAGGAAAAGAAAAACAAAACGATCTATACAAATGGACGATTAGTTATATATAATTTGCAATATGTATATACAATCAATGCTTGTTCCACTTGTAATTGAGTTGTTATGTAGAACAATTATAGTTTTATGTGGAGGAGATGACCTGAATAGTTTCTTACGGACAATGCCAAACCAATTCTTCTTGGCCATCCTCATGTTTGATAATGTTTGCTTCTTCTAGTTTCGGTTAGTTTCAATTTTGGATGGATAGATTTTTATGTGTGTTATTCATTCTGGAATATAAGGAAGCATACGTGGGTAACATATTTGTTAGGAAATAAATGAGGAATTGGGTCTGGTAAGATGAAATTGATTTTGTGTAACTCTAAAGTATTTCAAATGACCATTCCAGCACCAGGGACCAATGATGTTAGGACATGGCTGGCCTAGGGACCTTTGGAGTACTAAAATACCAACCAATATTTGATCAAAGTCGAAGAAAGAAAATTTGAAAGCAAGCTGATTTTATGTTTTTAAGCAAACTGATTCTGGAATACCAATATATACTGGACTTCTGCTTCTTTTTTGTAGCTTGAAGTGGTAATGCCAATTTATTTTTTTGTTTTGTCTTCTAAGTACTTATATAATTTTCTGTGTAATATAATGCAATAGTAATAATATTGAGAAGGCAATATTTTATTTTCGTACTCTAACTATTTTTGTTCTTTTTGAAATTATAGGTGAACCTAATTACGAAGAGGGAGAGGAAAGCAGTAAAGACCTTACCCAAAAGTATTGGTTGAAGAATCTTCGGACAATATAGGAATGTTTTATTTTTACTATATTTTGCAAACTTATGTATTCCGACTCTTGGATTATTAATCACTTTAATCGAATATCTTACTTTTATAAATGAATAATTGTAGTTGTATATTATGAATTATGATTCTGTTGATGGCTATATTTCATTAGTTATATATTATTTTCAGTATATTATACATTTATCTTGTTGCGATACCGTTAATAGCTACTATTCGATACAGTAGCTCAGCATAACTGTTGCAATAGATCAGCATAACCGTTTGCAGTAGCTAGTAATAACCGTTCCAACAGGTAAAACAAATCAATATATAAAACGTTGTAATGTCTATAGCAACAATTATCAGGCGTCGCAATACACAAACAGCAGCGGTTCAAAACCGTCGCCATAACTCAATATTAATCGTTGGATTTGCTCATGATAAAACCGTCGCAATAGATATTCCTATGGCAACAGTTATGAAACTGTTGCTTAAAACTGTTTTTTGAAAACGTTGCAATAAACCAATTTCGACGCATGTTCCCGCAACAGACGCTAAACCGTGGCAATAACAGTATCGCAAGGAATTGTTTTACTATAGCAATGAAAAATTTGGCATTGATTTAGGCTTATTTTCTAGTTGTGTGAGGAGGTACTGCCCCAGGCTTCAGGGCAAGGCTATACAGCAGGGACAACAGCCCATGGTTCCAGAACCAGCGACCCAGCCACCTAGAGGTGCTGGACAGATTGGTAAAGGTTGTCCCGGAGGTGGAGGCGAGACAGGGAGAGGTCAGCCAGATGCTTCTCAGTTGGGCGGAGGCCAGACAGCCGACGTTCCAGCCAGATTCTATGCTCTCCCAGCCAGGCCGAATGCATTAGCCTCAGATACCGTTATCACAGGTATTACTTCAATTAGCGGTAGGGGTGCTTCGGCATTATTTGATCCAGGATCTAATTAGTCATATGTATCCTCCCTGTTTGCTCGTTTTATGGTTTCTACTCTTGAGCTCTTGGGTGTTCATGTTCAAGTGTCCACTCCTATGGGTGATTGTGTGGTTGTGGATCGAGTCTACCGGTCCTGCGTGATTACTTTATGCGGTTATGAGACTAGAGTATACCTTCTATTTCTTGATACGCTTGATTTTAAGGTCATTTTACCATGGACTGGTTATCCGCGTATCACTCCATCCTTGGTTGTCATGACAAGACTATTTCACTAGCTATGCCAGGATTGCCGAGATTAGAGTGGAACGGTTCCAAAGCGAATACACCTAGTAGAGTTATTTCATTCTTGAAGGCTTAGCGCATGGTTGAGAAATGGTGTTTGGCTTTTTTAGCTTGTGTTCGAGACACCACCGCAAAGTCTCTGATGATTGATTCTGTGCAAGTGGTTTCAGAGTTCGCTAATGTTTTCCCTTCTAATCTTCCGAGCATGCCTACGGATCACGATATTGATTTCTATATTGACCTCTAGGCACTCAGCATATATCTATCCCACCGTATCGTCTAGCTCCTAAGGAGCTGAAGGAGTAGTTGGAGGAGTTGCTAGAAAAGGGGTTTGTTAGTCCTAGTCTTTCGCCTTGGGGTGCACCAGTATTATTCGTGAAGAAGAAGGATGGGACTATGCAAATGTGCATTGATTACCACCAGTTGACCAAAGTCAACATCAAGAACAACTATCCATTACCTGTATTGATGAATTGTTACCAGCTACAAGGTCAGGGTGCTCTCTAGGATTGACTTAAGGTCACGGTATCATCAGCGAAAGATTCGGGATTCAGATGTTTCGAAGACTGCATTCAGGACTAGATATGGCCAGTACCAGTTCCTAGTGATGTCAATAGGCTTGACTAATGCCCCAGCGACATTAATGGATTTGATGAACATGGTGTTCAGGCCTTATATTGATTCCTTTGCTATCGTCTTCATCGACGACATCTTGATATACTCGCATAGCATGGGGGAGCATGAGCAGCATTTGAGAGTAGTGCTTCAGACCTTGCAAGAGCAGAAGCTATAAGCTTAGTTCTCCAAGTGTGAGTTTTGGCTAGAGTCAGTGGCATTCTTGGTGCATATAGTGTTAGGAGAGGGTACTAAGGTGGATCCTACGAAGATTGAGGCAGCTGTGAGTTGGCCTTGACCTACTTCCATGACGGAGATCAAGAGTTACCTGGGGTTAGCAGGTTACTACCGATGATTTGTGCAATGCTTTTCATCTATTGCATCACCTTTGACCAGACTGACCCAGAAGGGTGCCCCATTTTGGTTGTTCCATAAGTGCAAGGAGAGCTTTCAGAAGCTCAAGATTGCTTTGACTATAGCACTGGTTCTTGTATTGCCTTCCGCTTCAGGGATGTATACTGCATATTGCGACACTTCTCATGTTTGCTTGGGATGTATATTGATGCAGGAATGGCGAGTTATTGCATATGCTTCACGTCACCTATAGGTTCACAAGAAGAATTACCCTATGTACGATCTAGAGTTGGCGGACATTGTTCATGCTCTTAAGATATGGAGACATTATTTGTATGGTGTGTCATATGAGGTTTATATGGACCATTGTAGCTTGCAGCACTTATTCAAGCAGAGGAATCTTAAATTGAGGCAAAATAGGTGGCTTGAAATACTAAAGGATTATGACATTACCATTCTTTATCATTCAGGTAAGGCGAATGTGGTCGTTGATTGCTTGAGCAGAAAGGCAGAGAGTATGGGTAGCTTGGCATTCATTCCTGCTGTGATGAGACCATTAGCTTTGTACATTCTGTCCTTAGCTAACAGGCTTGTTAGAATTGATATTCGGAGCCCGACAAAGTTCTAGCATGTGTGGTTGCTCAGTCTTTGTTATTAGGGAAAACTAAGACCCGACGGTTTGATGATCTATATTTGGAGGTCCTCAGAGAGACGGTACATCAGGGAGGTTCCAAGAAAATTTCTATTGGCGAGGATGGTGTGTTACGGCTTCAAGGCCGTGTATGTATTCCTATTGTTGATATATTGAGGGAGAGCAATCTTGAGGAGGACCATAGTTCGAGCTACCCCATTCATACGGGGTCCACGACGATGTATCGTTACTTGAGACAGCATTACTAGTGGCGGAGGATGAAGAAGGATATTGTTGAGCATGTAGGTAAATGTTTGAGTTGCCTGCAGGTCAAGTATGAGCACCAGAGGCCAGGTGGCCTACTTCAGTGGATGGGTAAGCGGAAGTCGCGTAGGCGGTAAGAGGACCGCTGAAGCGGAAAGCTGTCTGGGCAGAAAGGTTTAATTGGAACATGTCATCCGCGAGGGTTATGCATTTTCCTCCATTTCTAAGCGAGATTTTAGAGCTTTGGTGCGGATTTGAAGAGGTATTCAAGGAGGAATGAATAGAGGTAAGCTTTTTCGCTTGAATACACGAGGTTATGATAGAATTAGCATGGAAATTGATTGAAATTCATAAAAAAGGGGCTAAAGCTAGGGCTTGAGTTTTGATATTTCAAATTCGAATTTCATAGGTCATTTGAAGTTGGATTTGGGAGTTCTTAGTATGTGTGGACTCGTGGTGAGACGAGGAATCCGGTAATGTACGTTTCATAATTTTTTGAGAAGCGGGCCAGGGGCTCGAGTTTTGCTAGTTTCGAGGTTCTTGCTATAATTCGATTATTTTCGTTTGGGTATTGTCCCATTTGAATATTGTGATGAATTCACTCTGTTCTTTACTAGATTCGACCTGCGTGGAGGCCGATTTGAAGGGCAAAGGCTTCCCGAGCTTGAGATTTCGCCGGTTCGAGTTGAGTAATACTTGGGAATAATATCCTGAGGGTTTGAAACCCCGAATTTGCACATTTTTGTGCTGTATTATGGTGACTTGCACGCTGGACCTGAGCGTGGGGTAGAGCACCGATTGTGACTTGGTTTGTTTAGGTTTTTGGTTTTTACCGCGAAATTGTAAAAGATTTGTTGTTATCACTATGACTTGGGCTCATTGCCATACTTGGGGCTTATTGTTTATTATTTGAACTCTTATTGAACTTTCATCACTGTTTTACTTACTATTTGAAATATCATTGAACTCAGTCCATGAGATTTACATTGCTTTATGAACACAGTTACATTTTTCACAAACTTTTAGTTAAAACCGCAATTTGAACTATCATTTGAGCTGAGTATATTTGTTTACGGATGCCTAGGGGCTTTTGACTATTTTGGACTGATTGAGGCTGAGGGCCATTTGTGAGGATATGAAAATGATGTAAGGAGGCTTGCAGGCCTCGAGTGCTGTGTGAGAATGTGCAAATACATGCATAGAATAGACTGCACGCCGCAATAGCATATTGCATGGATCGGACTGTACGCCGCAGTAGCATAATGCATGGATCGGACTGCATGCCGCAGTAGCATATTGCATGGATCAGACTGCACGACGCAGTAGCATATTGCATGGATCGGGCTGCACGTCGCAGCATTATCTAAATATATTTGATCGGGCTGCACGTCACAGCATTACACATATTGGATCGGGTTGCACACCGTAATATTTTTTCGCTTGGGCTGAAGTAGCCCCTACGGAGTCTGTACACACCCCTAGTGAGCGTAGGGTACCCATGGATCGGACTACGAGCGGTCATGTGCATTGCATTCACGCATTCACTCTTATTTGTACTACGTGGCACGACATTTAGCCCTAATATATCATTGGCATACATACTGTTATTTGCCTTATTGACCAGATACCCTGGTGTTATGTGTTGAGAAGTGCTGAGCCCGAGAGGCTGATGTTGTATGTTGTGAGTCGGGAGTGAGCCCGCAAGGCTGATAATGTACTGAGAGGTTGATATTGAGCCCGAGGGAAAAGTTTCTTCCTACTTGTTGAAATCACATTTGCAACTGTAGAAAATGCATATTTTCAAAGAGACTTTTTACAGTATTTCAGTTTTTCTCCAGAAAGGTTATTTTGTCTTTTATAGCAGTTTGGTGTGCTCATACGTGTTTTCTTATCGCTCATATATTATCCTCTTTTATTACCACTGAGAAGTACTCACTTTACTCCCTGCACTTTGCGTGTAGTTGCAGGTATTGTTCACCCGGTAGCGGGTTATTAGCAGGATCAAAGGCCATATTTTGGTGATTGAGCAAGGTGACCGCCAGCGTTCGCGGCACCACATTCCGACTTTGAGTTCCGGATTTTTACCTTGTGTATATATTTTGTTAGCCCAATAGTAGTGTCCCTATTCATTAGATGCTCGTGACTTTTGACACCCTGGTCGGGTTGTATTGGAATGAATTTTCATAGTTAAATGCCATTAAGTAATATTCCTGTTCATTTATGTTTAATATCTGCCTAAAGTGTATTTCGGGTTGTTGGCTGACCTTGTCATCACGAGAGGCGCCTTCATGACCGGGTATGGTATTTGGGTCATGACAGTGTTGTAGTAACAAAATTTAGATGGTGATAATATCGGTTTATTTGTAAACGTACTTTTATTGTGTTCTTTATGTGTATATCCTAATATATTTTATAGTTAGTAATAGTTTCCATCTCAATGTTTTTATCTTTTTACTCTTCCTTTACTTTACTCTTTCTGTTATTTTTAAATTTTTATTCAAGATGATGACATTTTAAACTCTGCAAATTAATGAACTCAAGGTGTTTAACGATATGCCTGAAACAACGCAAATCTATTTGGTAAGAATTTCTTTTGATCTCATTTATATTATCGAATAAATTAGGACTAACTTCAACTATGCAAAGTTTTATATTCCCGTGAATTGGGGAAATTTTTCAATAAAGTTATACAAAGGTAGAAATACTTATAGAAGGATAAAAAACAATAGCAGCTGTTTGCATTTCACTTGTTATTTCAGTTAGATGTGTCACTATTTTGTAATTGGCCATGGTAGTAAAGTTAAGATGATCAAAAAGCTATTACTGATGATTTTTTTTTGTCAACCTAATTTTTTCTTAGCCAGGTATAAGTGTACAAGTAATAATGTGAAAACAAATTCTATTCAATGGACTTCTCCATGCAAGTAAAAGGTTCTACTTTCAGGCGACGATGAATATTTTGAAGCTCGGGCAATGATGTTGATGTTGGTGACGAACCGAATGGAAAAAATGAGTGTTGACCTATCAGCGTGTTGTCATTAAACCTTTGAATTGTGAGATCATGTATGCATGTCTACTTCTGAATATTTTGTATCAATTTGGTAGCAAGAACTGGCACTAAAAGGAACTCAATGATTATAAGAAAAGGCTATATGAATGAAATCCCCAAAGGTCAGTAATGCATGCATTTATGTTCTGTCAATAATTTTTGTTGCCTTTATATTGCTTATATTTTCAACATTGGCAGTAAAATAGCTCGAAAAATGCGATGTACAAGAGTGTTGTTCAATAAAAAAGGCCTTAGTATTAACCTGAAATCTGGGGAATAATCAATCTTATTTTACCGCAATGAAACATCGTTGGTTCTTTCAAGGCATAACCCCACGTTGTGTTCTTATTTTCTTAGAAAGATTCAGTTGGCGTTGTCTGCAATGTTGTTGGCGTGGACTTTGATCAGTAGACCGTGTTTAAAAATGAATATGTAGAAGTTGTTATTTAGACTGATTTTTGGCTTTGCAGGGTTGAAGCTTATGGAAAGAGAGCTCGAAACCTCAGTAGCTTTTGGTTGATTTTGATGCGATTCACCAAGATAAAAAAACGTTCAACGATCACGTGTTTGAAGAATTCCTAAAATTAACTGGGTAAGTTTGCTAAATGTTTTATGAGGTTAGACTTTTTTGCCACACATTTTGATTGGTTAAGGTGTATTATTAGATTGAATTTAGTTACTTCCTCCTTAAACTTATTGTAGGATATGCTGTATAAAATGATGTGGAGAGAGTAGTTCTCAGTTTTATATATATTTTCCTTTCTTTAAATTTGATGACCCGACCCATTGTCTCCTATATCTCTGCTCCGTTTCCCCTTATTATGTTGCTTCATGTTTCAATATCAGTATGAGAGTCGGTCGGGTGGAATTGAATTGGTTTTGGTTGATAATAAGGCATTTGGCCTCTTAAAAGGAAGCTTGTTTTGAAAAAGTCAACCCGAAGTTGACTTGTGAGTTAGAAGGCTCGGATGTGATTTCCGATGATTCACTTAGCTTCGGGAGATAATTTGTGTCTTAGGAGAGCAATCAGAATTGAATATGGATGTCCGGTGTAGAATTAGGCTTGAATTGACGAAGTTTGAATTTTGTCAAATTCCGGCTGATCGGTGAGATTTTGATCCGAGGGTCGGAATGGAATTTCGAGAGTTGCAGTAACTTCGTTAGGTGATTTTGGATATGTCTACAAATTTTCAGGTCATGCGGATGTCGTTGGTCGGGTTTTTGATCGAATATGAGTTTCTGAAGTTTTAAGAAAAATTTAAGCTTGAATCCGTCGTGAATTTGATGGTTTTTGTGTTAAATGACGTGTTTTTATGATTGGAACAAGTTCGTATGATGTTACAGGATATGTTGGTGTCTTTGTTTGAGGTCCCGGGGGCCTTGGGGTGATTTTGAGTGTTCAAACGGACTAGTTTTGGCCTTCGGAGAGATCAGATTTTTGCCGTCATATGTTGCAGACCATAAAGCAACGCGATCGCATGAGGAGTAACGCGATCGCGTAGAGTAATTTGAGGGCCTGGAATTCTTGTGCATCGCTTTCGTGTGAAGGTTACCCTGTTCGCGTAGAGAAGGGATGCAGTGCATCGCGTTCGCAGGAGAAATGTCGCGTCCACGTAGAGCCTTTGGACTGTTAAAATACTTTTGTCTTCGTGTTCGCATGGGAGAAGTTGCGAACGCAATGAAGGATTTTGGACCTGGAGTTGAATGTTTATAAACACTTCCTCTGCGAGATTAAGTCATTTTTCTCCATTGTTGAGCGATTTTGGAGCTATTGGACGAGGGAATATGAGGACTTCACTAGGTTTCGAATTGGGGTAAGTTTTATGAGCTTAATATATGAGATTGTTGAAGACTCATCCATTAATTCTCTGAATTTGGGTATGAAATTGAAGAAACTAGGCCTTGAGTTTTTGATATTTCAGTTCGGGATTTGATAGGTCATTTGAGCTCGGATATGGGAGTTCTTGGTATGTATGAACTCGTGGCGAGATGAGGATTCCGCAAAAATATAAGTTTCGTTGTTTTTCGAGAAGCGTGCCCAAGGCTCAGGTTTAGCTAGTTTCGAGATTTTTGTTATATTTCGATTGGATGTTGTCCCATTAGCATATTATGATATATTTGTACTGAGTTTTGTTAGATTTGTCGCGCGTTGAGGCCGATTTGAGGGGAAAAGGCATCGCGAACTTGCGATTTCACTAGTTGAAGGTGAGTAATACTTGGGAATGATATCGTGAGGGTTTCAAACTCCATATTTGCACATCCTAGTGATGTATTGTGGTTACTTGCATGCTGGACCTGAGCTGGGGTAGAGCACCGTTGGGGATTGTGACATGGTCCGTCGCAATTGTTGGTTTTTACCGCTAAATTGTAAATGTTTTGTTGTCATCATATGACTTGGCCTCATTGCTATACTTGGGTATTATTTCCGGTTATTTGAAACCCCTGTATATCACATTGCGACTCTATACGAGGCAAGACATGCACTCCATGGCTGGTGCAGGGTCATATATGCGGGAAATTGTGACTCAGTTCAATCCGATGGTTTAAATTATACTATATTGGCGATTCCCTCGCACCCTATATTGATGTTATCTAGCCTTGATGCTATGTTTGGGGTCTCGTGCCGACTTGTAGAATCCTTTTGGGATTGAAATTTCAGAGTTAGTGTGATTTGCATATTATTTGAACTGAATCCAGGGTTTTTTACACTAATATTGCAAACTCGGCCATAATTCTATGTTTTGAAATTAGAAAAGATTCTTAAATGATATTTCGCGCTAACGATCATTATCTCACTATTTTATCAACTGTACATTATTTCTTGGAATGTTGGTAACTATTGGCACCATGTATTGAAATGGAAGCGGTGGTAACTATTGGCATCGTGTATTGAAATGGAAACGGTGGTAACTATTGGCACCGTGTATTGAATGGAAATGGTTGTAACTATTGGCGCCGTGTATTCCAATAGAAACAGTGGTAACTATTGGAACTGTATGATATTGCCCTTGGGCTGAAGGAGCCCCTCCGGTGTCTGAACCCCCACAGTGAGCACCGTCGACGTTATATCATATGCATGGTTGGCTCGAGCTGCACGCCGCAGCGTATTCATGTGCATTGTATTGCATTCATGCATTTACTCCTGTTTGAACTACGGTGCATGACATTTAGCACTCATATATCATTAGCATACATTCGGTTACTTGCCTTGTTGACCAGATACCTTGGTGTTATATGTTAAGGATTGCTGAGCCCGAGAGGCTGATGTTGGACATCATGAGTTGATATTGAGCACAAGGGGCAAGTTTCTGAATATTTTCTACTTGTTGAAATTACCATTGCAATTGTTGAAAAAACATATTTTCAAAAGAGATTTTAGAACTGAACTTGGGATTTTGTGAAGGGATTTTCGCCGTACTTCATTTTTCTCAAAAAGGGGTTGTTCTATATTTTATACCAGTTTTGCGTGCTTATCCATGTTTTGTATCACTCAGATATTATTCTCTCTTATTACCACTGAATTGGAAGTACTCACTTTACTCCTTGCACCTTGGGTGCAGTTGCAGATATTGTTCACCCGATAGCAGGTCATTAGCAGGATCGAAGACCATATTCTTGTAGTTGAGCAAGACGACCGCCATCGTTCGCGACGCCGCATTCCATCCTTGTATTCCGCTTCTGCCTTGTATATTTATCCATAATTGGTCTAGTAGTAGTGTCCCAACTCTTTAGATGCTCGTGACTTGTGACACCCCGGTCCGGCGGTATTGGTATTCATATTAATTAATGTTATAAATTTAGATTTGATCTTTTATAACTGATTAATTGGTTTAAGTAGTGTAATTGAAATGGTCTGGCTGGCCTTATCTTCATGAGAGGCGTGATAACAACCGGTTTTGGTAATTTAGTCGTGACAATTTTGTATCAGGTCTTAGGTTACTAGGTCTCACGAGTCATGAGCACGGTTAGTAGAGTCTCGCAGATCGGTACTGGGACGTCTGTATTTATCCTCAAGAGGCTGCAGAACCTTTAGGAAAACTTTCCATTCTTGGAATTATTATCGTGCGTACTTGATCCAGCTTGAGATATAAATTTTGAAATTCCTTCCTCACGTCTGTATGCGCACGTGAGCGCTCAATAGTATATGTGACTGAATGGCTTGTGATTCCCGATCGAGGGGCGAGAGGTAATCTCGTGAGTTCATGTTGATCCAGTCCGGAATACTTGAGGCCGGATATTTTCGTATAGCTTGTTCACCGAGGTGGTGATTGAGTGAGCATGTATTTCGAACTTATATATTCAGTGTTGTTCTATTTAGCCCGAAATGGCGACTAGACATCCATGTGATGAGTATGTTAGTACCGTGGGGTGTATCGATGTGATCTTGGTAGTGAAGAAAGAGTCTGCTGAATATTTTATGTCTCCTAGTTGGCAGATAAAGTACAATCCCTGTGGCAGTATGAGTATAGACTTAGAAAGACTAAATGGCTATGTATTACGTATATGATGGTGGAAGGTATGTGTTGTATTTTGAAGTATTGGGATGCTTAGGAAAGTGGACTCAGCTGATGTGGAAATGAATGCGAGGTTTGCAAAGAATGTCAGTGCTAGATGATCAATGTATTCATAAAACTTGTAAGTGACTTGAGTTTATTTCTCACTATAATATTGTGATTTCATTAGAGTAAAAGTATTAGGATTATTGAGCATGTCCTGGTATATGGCTTCGAGCTAACTTGGGGAGGTTGCTCTGAATTAGCTGATTGCATTCTGTTTCAAGGTATGTTGGCGGGTCGGGTCTGGTCGTAGGAATTGAGCCGAAAATGGCTCATCTGAAGGAAAATTTTGATAAAGGATATATGGTGCTTCGTAGAAGCGAAAAAATACTAGGATGCTTTGAATTGTTGTTGATAAAGAATGCTCAGTGTATAAGGAAGAAAGATGGTTGTTTGTATATGTATGAGACCATGTTCTGCGGCGTCAGAGTACTAATAAGGCACGAGTGGTTCTGTCCATTAAGGCAGGTGAATTTTAGTTGTTTAAGACTGAATGACTCTCGAGATTGGTTTTATTGTATTCTAGTTTTTTGCATGTAACAATTAGATGTCTTAAGGTTGTGTATGTGGGTAAGGATTGTGTTTTCTTTAGAAGAGATCAAGACTTGTGGTATGTTATGTTAATTATGGGATTCTGTGTATCAATATCTGGGAAGTTTTGGTAATGAATTCAGATTCGCAGGAAGCTCTTAAGAGTAAAGGATTCTTGAAGATTGTATTTCTGGGAAGCATTCGAGAGGGTATTCAGTGGCCTAGGGGTCTTATCTGCGAGTCTCGCATGGTAATATGAGTTGAGGTATTGTGGTGCTACATCAAGGGAGAATACCAAATTATTGATGAATCATGAAGGAAATGAGATAAATGGAATAGCTTGATAATAAACCAAGTCGGTATGATAAGAATGTGATTAATCCTTTGTGTGTGTTCAAGGTAATGAGTCTTACAGGTGTTGTGCAGCAAAGCTTTTAAGTGTTGGCAGTTTGCTTAACTTGATGTGGATAGAAGGACATAGTCCTGGCAGTTTAGCTTGTGCAATGGAATTGGGAGCAAGAGTTCTTGATGTGTTTCACCATGGTTTGAAAATGGGCATGTTATCCTAGTGTGGTATGGTCTGTGTGTTATGATATGGAGAATTGAGAATTGCGGGTTCAAGGCTTTTGTTCAGTTCATAATGGGAAATCATTAAATTCTATAGTAGAACGGATAGCTTAAGGTGAGTAAAGAATCGATCTTCAGATGAATAGGGTGATGTAAATTGATGATACGTCAGTAGTATTGTGACATTTTCTTGTTGGGTCGACTGCACATATTTGAGTTTGTTGACGGCACAAGAAGTTTTGAATATATTTCGTGGTATGAATGGATACTTGATGTGTGTTACATGTGTTAGAGACTAGAAGTTCTCGTGTTCCGACCATTCGGTGGTTGTTGGTTGTGTGTATCGACATCGTCTAGCAGTTGTTGGAACTGGAGGTCCGAGTCGATTTTTCTTTGCTTGGTATGTTAAATTTGGGTTATGATATTAGATTGTAGAGTGGTTGTTCCAATGTCAAGTTGTCTAGACTAATGTGTTACGGGCTATGTCGGAAAAGGGGCACAGGTTGCGTGGTAAGGTGCATCGGATTATTGTTCTAGCAGAGTAGTTTATATTCCAACGACTATCGGACGGTTATATGTATTGCTTTGTTAATTGGGCCTTCGTGGTGGATGTCAGTGCAGAGGTTTCTACCATTGATTCAGCTCCGGTATTGAGGGACTTTTCGGATGCATTTCTTGTGGCCGGGCATGAGGCTATATGTGTTTATTGTAATTAGCAAATTTGACTCGATGCGCATCTCCTTTTGTGAAATATATGTGAGGATCGGGTGGCACGCCCCCACAGGTATGTTACTTGGATCGGGTGGCACGCCGCCACGGGTATATTATATGGACCAGGTTACGCGCCGCAACAGTGTGATGTAGAGAATAGTTCCCTATAGATTACTTTATATGCCTTGTTTCCTAGTTTTTGTTGAAAATCCTTACAGGGTGTTGCTCGGCGTATAGCGCATCGGTTGTGTCCTTTATGGATTGAATAGTGTCTTAAAACTTGCTTTGTCGTGGGTGTGATGGATTACTTGGTTTCAGACCTCAATCTGTGCGTGAGTGTCTGTTTTGAGCCTTAAGGCTTGACGTGCTTCATGGGTAATAATATTTGGATAGAATGGCGCGATGTGGCAAGGCCACATGATGGTATGACCTTTCGAGGAGCATTCAGGTACTCTATTTCTATGATGTGAGATGGGATTTAAGTTCTGTGTTGTGATCGTACGGAGGAATTTGAATTTCAGCTCTTTCATTTGAGTCTGTTGACTTGGTTCGAGTGTGTTCAGATCATTTCTTATTGGTGCCTGTGTTGAGCACGTTGAGGCTTAGGCCAGTGTTGAGATGTCATATCACAAGAGTGGCGTGATGTAGTTTAGATATCGTCGGGGTCATTAATGAGAATGAGCATGTTTGATTTAAGCTTGTTAGAAAGGTAATTTTGAGGTTTGGATCCGAAATCTATTGTAGTATCAATCAGAAAGAGAATGGACTCATGAATGTGTGATCTTAGATATGGGTTCGGTTTATCGTGTGTTTTAGTTGTCATTTGCAGTATACGAAATGTTGGAATAAGACTTTAGCTAAATAAGAGGTTCTCTATTGGTATTGAGTATTATGGGTGACTGTTGTTGATAGATTTTATCGTTCTGAGTGTTGGAATGTGTGGTATAATGTATGAATTCACATGAGGTTGCAGGTGGGGGTTATTACTTCTGGTTCAGGTTAATTCTAAGCATAGACGTGGGGTTCTGATCTACTGCACGATTTCGGGAAGTGCAATATGGTTTATGCTTTAGATGGACTGTGAAATTCCGGCTCTGTTGTGTTATCGATACCAATTTGAGTTAGGGTGACGTGGGATCACCCCGGGTATGCGCCTGGTAAGGCAATTTGGCTATTGGGTTTCTTCTAGTTCAACTCTAGGTACGCTCGAAGATGAGTGTTTCTGTAAGTTTGGAAGGATATAACGACCCGACTCGCCGTCTCCAATATATCTGCTCCGTTTCCCCGTTATTGTATTGCTTCATGTGTCAATATCAGCATGAGAGACGATTGGGTGTAATTGAATTGGTTTTGGTTGAAAATAAGGCATTTGGCCTCTTAGAAGGAAGCTTGTTTTGGAAAAGTCAACCGGAAGTTGACTTGTGAGTTAGAAGGCTCGGGTATGATATTCGATGATTCGATTAGCTTCGGGAGATGATTTGTGACTCAGGAGAGTGATCGTAATTGAATTTGGAGGCGTGTAGAATTAGGCTTGAATTAGCAATGTTTGAATTTTTGCGGATTCCAGTTGATAGGTGAGATATTGATTCGAGGGTTGGAATGGAATTTCGAGAGTTGAAGTAGCTTTGTTAGGTGATTTTTGATATGTCTGCAAATTTTTAGGTTATTCGAATGCCGTTTGGTTGGGTTTTTGATCAAATATGAGTTTCGGATGTTTTAAGAAAAATTTATTCTTGAATCCGTCGTGATTTCACGATTTTTTTGTTAGAAGACGTGTTTTTATGATTGGAAAAAGTTCGTATGATGTTTCAGGGTATGTTGATGGCTTTGATTGAGGTCCCCGGGTCCTCGGGGGTGATTTCGAGTGTTCAAACAGACTAGTTTTGGCCTTGGGAGAGATCAGATTTTTATTGTCATATGCTGTAGACCATAAAGCATCGGGATCGCGTGAGGAGTAACGCGATCGCGTAGAGTATTTTTAGGGCCAGTAATACTTGTGCATCGCGTTCGCGTGAAGGCTACCGAGTTTGCGTAGAGAAGGGATGCGGTGCATCGCGTTCACAGGAGATATGTCGCATCCGCGTAGATCATTTGAACTATAAAAATATTTTTGTCTTCGCGTTTGCGTAGGAAAAGTCGCGAACGCGATGAAGGATTTTGGACCTGGAGCTGAATGTTTAAAAACACTTCCTTCGCGAGTTTAAGTCATTTTTTCTCCATTGTTGAGTGATTTTGGAGCAATTGGAGGAGGGAATAAGAGGACTTCACTTAGGTTTCGACTTGGGGTAAGTTTTATGAGATTAATATATGAGATTATTGAATAATCATCCATTAATTCTCTGAGCTTGGGTATCAAATTGAAGAAACTAGGGCTTGAATTTTTGATATTTCAAATTGGGATTTGATAGGTCATTTGAGCTCGGATTTGGGAGTTCTTGGTATGTATGAACTTGTGTAGAGACGAGGATTCCGAAAATGTAAGGTCATAATTTTTTTGAGAAGCGGGTCTAGGGATCGGGTTTTGCTAGTTTCGAGATCTTATTTATATTTCGATTGTTTTTGATTGGGTGTTGTCCCATTATCATATTATGATATATTTTTACTGATTTTGGCTAGATTTGACGCGCGTGGAGGCGGATTTGAAAAGAAAAGGAGTCGCGAGCATGAGATTTCGTCGATTCGAGGTGAGTAATACTTGGGAATGATATCCTGGGGGTTTAAAACCCTGGATTTGCGTATCCTAGTGCTGTTTTGTGGTGACTTGCACGCTGGACCTAAGTGTGGGGTATAGCACCGTTGGGGATTGTGACTTGGTCCGTCCCAGTTGTTGGTTTTTACCGCTAAATTGTAAATGTTTTGTTGTCATCATTGTGACTTGGGCTCATGTGGCGGCCCGACGTGTCGTCTCGTAATTTACCGCCTTGTTTCCCCCTTATTGTATTGCTTTAAGTTTCATTATCGGTATTGGGTGCGTTAGAATTGATTTGGTGTGATTTTATTACGAAATGAGATACTTAGTCTTTTTTAAAAAGACTTAAATTGGAAAAGTCAACCAGATATTGACTTGTGAGTTAGACAGCTCGGAACTGAATTTCGATGATTCGGTTAGTTCCGAGTGATGATATAAGGCTTAGGAGCGCAATCGGAAGTTATTTTGGAGGTCCGGTGAAGAAGTTAGCTATTTTGGCGAAGTTAGTATTCTAGCGAATTCCGGTTAATAGGTGAGATTTTTATTCGAGCATCGGAATAGAATTCTGAGAGTTTGTGTAACTTCGTTGGGTGATTTTTGATATGTGTACAAATTTTTTGGTTATTCGGACATCATTTGGTCGGTTTTTCATCGAATGTGCATTTTGAAAGTTTAAGTTTAACTTAGGCCTTGATTTGATGAGAATTTATGATTTTGATGTTAACGTTAGTGCGACCGCTGGTTCGGAGGTACGCCCCAAATATTGTTGCAGTAGAATGTGGGAGTGTGTCCCACTAGAAGAGTATATAAGCGTGGAATTTTGTCACTTGACTGATTAAAGATGTAAGCCAAGTATGAAGGCTGTGATGGTGTCATTAAATTGAGGAATTCATGCCTGGAGGGCACTTGGCCTATTGGGTTGTGAACTAGGGAGGATTACTCTGATTATAATGGTTGTTCTTGTGTGGTATGAGAAACAAATGGAGTTAATATGGACCCTTGAAAGGTTGTCAAACTAGTTCATTGTGATCAGTATCATGGAAGAGTATTTAGGTTGATGTCTCATTGTTAGATATTTTGCGTAGTGATGCATTGCGCCGTGGAAGTTGTGAGACGATTTGAGATATTTCGATGAGTTGAGAATCCTTGTAGGAATGACGTTATATGATTAAATAGACTCTTGAAATTTAGATTGTATATCGCACCTCAGTTGTGCTTGGTTTTTGTAGCAGTAACGCTATATTCCCTTAGAGATATTATGATTCACTTAGCCTGCTTATGACCGATATTCGGTATTATGTTGTAATGAGCATATTTGGCTCGATGTGCATCTCCTTATGTGAGATCTATATGCGGATCGGGTGGCACACCGCCATGGGTATATTATCTGGATCGGGTTGCACGCCGCAATAGTGTGACGTTGATCATAGTTTTCTATATACTATATTTTATGCCTTGCTTCATGTTTTCTAAAGAAAGTCCGTAATAATGCGTGGGTTTGGTAATTGCTTGCAGAGTTCGTTTTTCTTTTGTATTGCGTTTGAATTGGTATTAGCACATTGGGGCATCATATGGGACTTATAATTATGTCTGGAGTGGCATATTGCCCGAACAGTTCATACTAGGTAAGATGAGATCATTGAATTTGAGATCAGTGCAACCTGAGTATATGAAGTAAAATTAAAGAGCTAAGACCATTGTTTGGCTCAGAATGAGGGGATAGTTTTTTCCAAGAGTATATAACTAATTAATTGTTGTTTCGTTTGTAGTTATGAATGTGTAGAGGTCTCATCTGTCTAGTCAGTATTGTATGAATTTGAACAAGACCTGTGTATGTCATGCAGAGCATGTGATGTGTAGTGATTCCTCCTAAATGATTAGATAAATGATCTTCAGATGATAAGGGAGAATGATATTGCTAAGTGGAAGTGATTTCATGAGAGTATATGTCTCGTTAAAATATGTGATTAAACTTATTATATTTCAGTAGTATTGCGGCATGTTTTTGTTGGGTCCACTAGTGGTATTTGTTTTTTCTTGGTAGCACGGGTAAATATTTAGTATCTATTGTGGAATGATTGAGTATCAAATGTTTGCATGTACTCGTACGGTGGAAACTGGGATCAGGTATCATGATTTGTGTGTTATATGGAGTTCTGATGTACAAGCTTCTTGGTATTGAGTTCGTACGCAGGCCGCTGTGGCTATGTATCTAGCTCGAGTTAGCTTGGTTAGTCCCGAGTTGTATTGTTAAGGGGCAGGTTGATTCGATTGTTCTTGAACTGGTTGGTGGTTTGGGGAGATCTATGAATTGATTTTCTGTGTTGCGAGATGTCATGGTTTATTGGATATAGGTATATGTGGTACGGTTCTGTTGAGGATTCGTAGAGAAAGTCGAGCAAGAAGTGTAATTGAGTGTCGCTCGGTAAATGGAGAATTCATTATGACCTTTCGGGGTGGATTCAGATGTTCTATTTTTTTATGTAAAACGTGGTCTCATCCTTGGGTTGTAGTGGTTTTGATGCGCTTGAGGTATAGCTCTTTCGTTTGAGTCGTTTGTCCTAATTTGAGTATGTTCATACCGTTTCTTATGGGTGCGTATATTATGCGAGATGTGGCTTAGCCCCGTATTGAAGCGTTATGTCACCAGCATGGTGTGTTTGGTCAAAAGAGATCATAGGGATCATTAATGAATATAAACGGATTCGATTTCAGCATGTTTGATGGGTAACTATCAAGGTTCAGCCATGGTAATTGCCAAAGAATATCCTCATTAATGGTTGATTCGATATAATTGTTGGAGTCATTAATAAACGCGAACACATGTGAGTTTGGCTGACTAGAGAGCTCATATTGAGGTTTGGCTCAAAAATCTATTATGGTATTATTTAAGAAGAAATGGCTTCGCGTATGGGTGACTTGAGGAACGGATGTGGTTATCGCGTGTTTTATATACCGTCGGTAGTTTATGAAGGAATTGAAAGAAGATTTTATCAAACGAGAGATTTTCTATCGATATTTTTGTTGTCGTGGGCAGCTGTTGTGAATGGAAGTTATCGATGTATGTATTTGAGTTATGTGGTATATCACATGATTGCAGCCAAGGTTGCAGATATGTATTACTAGAGCTGGTTCAGGTTTATTCTTGATATAGAGATGTGAGGTTCTGATCTAGTGTAAGATTTCATAAGGTGAAATGTAGTTCTACGGGTTATGGACTAGATGGATTGTTAAATTTCTGCACTATTGTGTTGTCGGGCCTATATGAGATAGGGTGACGTGGGATCACCCCAGGTTATATGCACGGTAAAGTTATTCAGATATTGGTGAACTTCTAGAACAACTCTGGGTCGGCTCGAGGACGAGCGTTAGTTTAAGTAGGGGAGAATGTGACGACCCGACCCGTCGTGTCGTGATTTACCGCCTTTTCCCCCTTATTGTATTGGTTTATGTTTCATTATCGGTATTGGGTGCGTTAGAATTTATTTGGAATGATTTTATTTTGAAATGAGATACTTAGTCATTTTTAAGAAGACTTAAATTGGAAAAGTCAACCGGATGTTGACTTGTGAGTTAAAGAGCTCGGAATTGAATTTTGATGGCTCTGTTAGCTCCGGGTTACGATTTAAGGCTTAGGAGCGCAATCAGAATTAATTTTGGAGGTCCGGTGAAGAAGTTAGCCTATTTTGGCGAAGTTAGTATTTTGGCGAATTCTTGTTTATAGGTGAGATTTAAATGTGAGGGCCAGAATGGAATTCCGAGAGTTTCTGTAACTTTGTTGGGTGAATTTAGATATATGCACAAATTTTCAGGTCATTTGGACATCGTTTGGTCGGGTTTTTGATCGAATGTGCATTTTGAAAGTTTTAGTTTAACTTAGGCCTTGATTTGATGAAAATCGATGATTTTGATGTTAATGATATTTTTTTATGGTTTGAGCAGGTTTGATTGAGGTATTTGTCACGACCCTAGTTCATCAATCGTGAACCTTTCATGACGTTACCCAGTCTTCGCGACTAGGTAAGCCTGACACACTGCGGAAATTCAACTATCTTTGTGGAGACAATAAATAAAACATGAATAGCATAAGATAATATAGAGAGTGCTTCCAGGCACATACATGTCAAGTCAATATAATGTAAAAACCTCCAAGACCCGGAAACCCACGGGCCACACAAGCTAAGAGTAAAGTATAACATACGGCTCTAACATCCAAGAGTATCTACAACAAGCGAGTACATGAATGAAACCACTAGCTAAAGGGAGAATAGAAGGAGACTCTTCGGCTCTGTGGACGCGACTGATGCATACCTCAGATTTCCGAGTATAGCTCCTAATCACTGATAGCGCGCCCGATCAAGAGTACCTGGATCTGCACAATAAAAGTGTGCAGAAGAGTAGCATGACTACACCACAACAGTACTCAGTAAGT
The DNA here is from genome assembly GCA_034376525.1 of Nicotiana benthamiana. Taxonomy (NCBI): domain Eukaryota; kingdom Viridiplantae; phylum Streptophyta; class Magnoliopsida; order Solanales; family Solanaceae; genus Nicotiana; species Nicotiana benthamiana. The sequence continues at coordinate 133,197,526 of CM067334.1, forward strand.
GCCAAGCCTAACCTTGATGGAGCACTGACGAGGAAAGGTCTAGGCCCTATTGAGAAGATAATAAGAATTAATGTAAAAATAAATAAACAGTAGATAATATAATAAATTCTGAATATGTTACAAGACAGTAATTAAAACAGAACGACTACGAGTATAGACTACGAACACAAAGCAAATCACTCAAAAGTCAGGGTCTTTACGTGGAGCTCCGGGAATTGAACCCGCAGTCCATTTATGTAAATATCGGAGGATCTCCCGGAAATCGAACCCGTAGTCCATCACATCTCTATCAGAGGATCTCCGGGAATTGAACCCGCAATTCTTCATATCAATATCAGGGGATCTCTGGGAATTGAACTCGCAGTCCTTTATACCAATAACATAGGATCTCATTGAACCCGCAGTCCATCATATCAATATCAGAGGATCTCCCAGGAATTGAACCTGTAGTCCATCGTATCAACAGGAGGGGGTCTACCGGGAATCGAACCCGTAACCTATCATACTAATAACAGGGGTAACTCCCGCGAATCGAACCCGTAGTCCCTAACGTAAACACTTCACAACAAGTCAATATTTAACAGAAGGAAACCAAATATAGCAACAATGTAAAGGTCTAGGCGTAGCATGCTCACAAAGAGGGCAGGTATTTGCAATTTAGTTAGATAGATAAGATAATTACTAACATGCTTTTCCTAAGCTAAGCAAGTGGAATCACGTTTCTAACAGTTAAATACACGAAGAAACACAGTCTAAATAAGTCAAGTAAATTGAATTCTCAAAAATTAGCACAAGTATACGCCGGTCACCTCGCGCACAATGCCTTTAAAAAACAATTAAGATATCCTAAGGGGAGAGGTCCCCCAAGTAAGGTTAGACAAGCCACTTACCTCGAATTGGTACAAAACCGCTAAAAAACAATGCCCTTGCCACGAGTATCCGACTTCGAGTGGCCCAAATCTATTCAACCCAATTACATATTGTAAATAACATTGCAAGTAACTAATTACACTATTAAAATAAAAGCTAAGGCGCAAAAATAGGTGAAATGACCAAAATGCCCCTCAAGCCAATGTCTCAGAATCGAACAATTTTTACATTTTCAGAAATCTCGTACTCTCACGAATCAAACCATATAAAAATCTCCCAAATCGGAGGTCAGATGCATCTTTAAATCATCAAAGTTTGGTCTAAGCACTTTACCCCAATTTTTTATTCAAAATCTGAAATTAAGGCTTGAATTCAAGATTAGATTAGCGGGTAATAATCATAAAGGAGCAAGGAATCGTTACCCAATGTTTGCCTCTGAAAACTCGTTGAAAAATCTCCAACAACAGAGCTTTCTAGCTTGAGTTTTTGTAAAAATTGAAGAAGGGTTCGTTTTTGAAATATATGAACTGGTCAGAACATTTGTACATCGCGATCGCGTGGATGGGAACGCGTTAGTGGAGAGTAAAATTTAGGTGGCTGAAAAATGGCATTTGCGTTCGCGAAGGCGGGGATGCGAACGCGATGATCTGGGACTGGACCCTATACGAACGTGAAGGGTATCACGGGATCTCGTTGAAGGAACTGAAGGGGGTCCAGGGCTTGGTCTTCGCGATCGCGGGGAATGGAATGCGAACGCTATTAAGGGAATGCCCGGGCTATGCTAATGCGGCGAAGGGTACGCGATCGCGATGACGGGGGTAAGGCATGGCTACGAGAATGCGATGACCACTTCGCGATCGCGTAGAAGGATCACTGTCTGGAATTTTTCTGCTGCAAACTTCAAACTCCTATTGCTCTGTTGAGCATCCGAAACACACCCGAGGCTCCCAGAACCTCGACCAAACCTACAGAGATATCCCATAACATCATTCAAACTTGCAAAAATCCTTAAACTACCTAAAACTACGCCTGAATCTCCAATTAATCAATGATTTGAACTTAAAATATCAAAACTTAGCCAAAGTCTCTTTCAATTCAAAACCTAACCAAAACATGTCCGATTGACCTGAAATTTTGCACGCACATCCGAAATGACATGACGGCGCTACAAAAACTTCCTAAATCCCGTTCCGACCCTCAGATCATAAATTCACTATCGGACCGGAAACATCAAAATTCAAACTTTCGGCATTTATAGACTAAAATAGCTATGGACATCCAAATTACACTCCAAACATGCTCCCGACCCTGAAATCACTAACGGAGCTAACGGAAGCATCGGTTTTCCGTTCCGAGTTCGGCTTGACACTTTTCTGATTACGGACTATTATCCAACACATAGGCTCTCATTTAGGCACTAAGTGTCCCAAAACACTTCGAATTCTATTACCGAACATCCCGGCAAAACAAAATAGCAGAAATAAACTTAGGGGATGCAATTAATTGGGAAACAGGGTATAAATTCCAAAGGAGACCAATGGGGTCGTCACAACCTCCAACACTTAAACATTCGTTCATCCTCGAACGAGCATAGGGAACATACTTGAAGTAGCAAAAAGATGAGGGTATCAGCTCACATATCCCGCTCGGTCTCCTAAGTCACCTCCTTGGTCAGCTAACCCCACCACGACACCTTTACTGAAGCTATATCTTTTGTCTTGGGCTTTCAAACCTTTGTATCCAATCTTGCCACTGGATCCTCGACATAGGACAAGTAATTGTCCAACTAGACTGAAGTGAACTCCAACACGTGAGACGGGTTACCATGATACCTCCGAAGCATCGAAACATTAAATACTGGATGAACCGCGGCCAAACTCGAAGGTAAAACAAGCTCATAAGCAACCTTCCCAACCTGCTTCAAAATCTCAAATGGACCAATGTACCTCGAGCTCGACTTCCCTTTCTTTCCAAACCTCATGACGCTTTTCCTAGGGGAAACGCGAAGCAAAACCCGCTCACCAACCATAAATGAAACATCACAAACCTTCCGGTCCACATAGCTCTTCTGTCTGGACTTGGCCGTGCGGAGGCTATCCTGAATCACCTTAGCCTTCTCAACCGGATCCAGAACCAAATCAGTTCCCAATAACCTGGCGTCTCCCAATTCGAACCAACCCACCAGGGATCATCATCTCCTACCATATAAGGCCTCATAAGGCACCATCTGAATACTGGAATGATAACTGTTGTTGTACGCGAACTCAACCAATGGCAAGAACTGATCCCAAGATCATCTAAACTCAATCGCGCACGCACGAAGCATATCCTCGAGAATCTTAATAGTGCGCTCGGACTGTTCGTCCGTCTGAGGGTGAAAAGCTGCACTCATGGTCACCCCGGTACCCATCTCATGCTGGACGACTCTCGAAAACCGTGATGTAAACACTGAACCCCTTTCTAAGATAATAGAAACTGGAATGCCATGCATACGGACAATCTCCCTGATATAAATCCCTGCTAACCGCTCCGCTGAGTAAGAAGTTTATATTGGAATGAAATGACCGGACTTGGTCAACCAATCCACGACAACCCAAATAGAATCAAACTTCCTCGCCGTCAGAGGGAGACCAGTCACAAAATCATTTGTAATATTCTCCCATTTCCACTCCGGAATCTCCATCTGCTGGAGTAACCCTTCCAGTCTATGATGCTCCGCCTTCACCTGCTGACAGTTGAGACATCTAGCTACAAACTTTACTATGTCCTTCTTCATCCGCCTCCACCAATAATGTTGCCTCAGATCCTGATACATCTTCGTGGCACCCGGATGGATGGAATACCGCGAGCTATGGACCTCGGTCAATATCAACGCCCGAATATCATCAACATCAGGTACACAAATACGACCCTACATACTCAATACCCCGTAATCTCCAATAGTCACATCCTTAGCATCGCCATACTGAACTGTGTCCCTGAGGACAAGAAAATGAGGGTCATCATACTGTCGCTCCCTGATACAATCAAACAATGAAGACTAAGAAACCACACAGGCTAGACCCCGACTGGGCTCCGAAAGGTCCAACCTCACGAACTGGCTAGCTAAGGCTGGACATCCATCGCCATAGGCCTCTCTGAAGCTGGTAAATATGCCAAACTCCCCAAACTCTCTGCCCGACGACTCAGGCATCAGCTACTACATTGGCCTTGCCCGGATGATAAAAAATAGTAATATCATAATCCTTCAGTAAATCCAACTATCTCCTCTGGCGCAAGTTCAGATCCTTTTGCTTGAACAAATTCTGCAAACTCCGATGAACTCTATAAATCTCACAAGGTACACCATACAAATAATGACGCCAGATCTTTAAGGCATGAACAATAGCAGCAAACTCAAGGCCATGGACATGATAGTTCTTTTCATGGACTTCAATTGTCTTGATGCGTAGGCAATCACCCTACTGTCCTGCATCAGTACCGCTCTATGTAAAACTCGTGAGGCATCAACATATACCGTATAGGACCCTGAACCTATAGGAAAAATCATAATAGGGGCAGAAGTCAAAGGCGTCTTGAATTTTTGGAAGCTTGCCTCACACTTGTTCGACCATTGAAAAGGAGTACCCTTTTGGGTTAATCTAGTCATAGGGGCTGCAATCGACAAGAACCCCTCCAAAAACAATGGTAATAACCTGCCAAACCAAGGAAACTATTGGTCTCGGTAGCTGAGGAGGGCCTGGGCCAACTCTGCACTTCTCCACCTTCTTAGGATCTACCTGGATGCCCTCACTCGATACCACGTGGCCTAAAAATGCCACGTAACTCAACCAGAACTCACATTTTGAAAACTTTGCATATAATTTCTTCTCTCTCAGGGTCTGTAGCACTGTCCTCAGGTGCTGCTCATGATCTCCCGGCTCCGGAAGTGTACAAGAATATCATCTATAAAAACAATGACAAATGAGTTGAGAAAGGGCCTGAATACACTGTGCATCAAATGCATAGAAGCTTCTGGGGCGTTGGCTATCCCAAATGACATTACAAGGAACTCGTAATGACCATACTGAGTCCTGAAGCAGGCTTCGGGATATCTGGCTACCGACTCTTTAGCTGGTGATAACCTAAGCGCAAATCAATCTTAGAAAACACTTGTGCGCCCTGAAGCTGGTCAAATTGAACATCAATACGAGGAAAAGGATACTGGTTTTTTACTGTAACTTTGTTTCGCTTATGATAATCGACAAACATGCGCATAGAACCATCTTTTTTCTTCACAAACAATGTAGGAGCACCCCATGGTGAATCACTAGGTTGAATAAAACCCTTTTCAAGCAAAAACTCCTTCAACTCAGGAGGAGCCATACAGTAATGGGGAATAGATATGGGCTGAGTTCCCGGCAACAAATCGATACCAAAATCAATGTCGCGAGTGGCATGCCCGGAAGATCAGCTGGGAACACATCGGGGAAATCCCATACTACTAGGACAGAGTCAATAGAAGGGGTATCAACACTGACATCTCTCACATAGGCTAAATACGCAGCGCACCCCTTCTCAACCATACGCTGAGCTTTAAGAAAGGATATAAATCTACTGGGAGTGTGATCAAAAGTACCACTCCACTCAATACAAGGAATACATAGCATAGCCAGCATCAAGGTCTCAGCGTGACAATCAAGAATAGCATAATGGGGCGAAACAAGTCCATGACCAAGATAATATCAAAATCAACCTTATCAAGTAACAAGAGATTTGCCATGGTCTCAAAACCACGAATAGTGACCAAACACGACCGATACACACGGTCCACAATAAAAGAATCTCCCACGGGAGTAAAAACATAAACAGAAGAGCGTAATGCCTCTCGGACTGTACCCAAATATGGAGCAAAATAAGATGACGCATAAGAATAAGAAGAGCCTGGATCGAATAGAACTGATGCCTCTATGTGACTAACGAAAATAATACCTCTGATAACAGAATCAGAGGCAACAGCCTCAGCACGATCATGAATGGCATAAAATCTGGCTCGGCCCCTACCTCGAGGGCGATCAATATCTCCCTGATCTCTGACTCTGCTTGGCTGGGCAGGTGGGGTGGTAGGTGGAGCTGGAATAATGGCTTGCTGAACCTATGGAGCATGCTGGGGCTATGGAGTGTGAGAAAGCACACCCCTACCGCGTCTGGGGAACTCCCAAACAAAGTGGTGGGTATCCCCGCACTCATAACAAGGTCTGGAAGGGTACGGCGGCTGTGACAGACTTGACCCACCCTTGCTAGATTGACTTTTGAAGGTGCCATGTGCAGAAGGCACACTAGAAACCGGGGGTGCAGAATAAGGCTCTTAAGATCAGGGAGGAGCTGGAGTACTACTTGATGCAGGAAGGGCTGAGTAAACTGGGCGACCTGTATAGCCCCTACCATGACGTCATGCTCCTGAAGTACGGGTAACAGAGAAATGACCAGACTCTCGAGACCTCTTGGCCTCTCTGTCCTCTCGCACTCTGGCATGCATACCCTCTATCCTCCTGGCTATGCTCACCACCTGCTGATAGGGTATATCCATCTCCAACTCTTGCACCATGCCAGCCCTGATGGAAGGAATAACGCCCTTAGTAAACCTTCAAACCCTCTCACGAACAGTAGCCACCAAAGTAGGCGCATACCTGGTCAACCTAGTATAACAGATGGCATACTCAGAAACAGTCATAGGGCCTTGGAGCAAGTGCTCAAACTCTGCGCGCCATGCATCTCGGAGGCTCTGGGGAACAAACTCCCTATGAAACATATCTGAAAATTGGGTCCAAGTTAGGGTGGCAGCCTCGTCCGGAGTGTCTACATCAAATGTGCGCCACCAGTCATAAGCGGCTCCCCGAAGATGAAAAGCTGCAAAGGAAACCCTACTCGAAGAAGTAATACCCATGGTACAAATAATTCGGTGACAATCCTCCAAAAACCCCAAGGCATCGTCTGTAGCTAGTCCACTGAAAATAGGAGGGTAACACTTCTTGAACCGCTCAAATCTACGCTGATCATCCTCCGAACCGGGTGCCCCATCCTCGGACTGAACTGGTACTGCAGGCTGGGCAGGAATAACATCTGGAATCAGTACCATATGCACCCTCTGCTCTGGGTTGCGGGCTACGGGTGTCTGGGCTCATCCCCCGGCCTAGGACATAGCTGCAGGAAGTGGAAATAACCTTACCTACGACATCATGGGATACATACTCATAAACTGCGCAAATGCCTCATGAACAGCTGGAGTAGTAGTGGTTGTGGGCGTCTATGGTGCCTGAGTCGAGACTGGGTCAGTTGGTGGCACCTCTACGGCTGCTCGTGCAGGTCCTCTGGATGCGCCCCCCACACGTCCACGACCCCTGCCCCGGCCTCTGCCCCTAGTTGCTGCAGGAGGGGGTGCGGGTGCCTGATCGTCCCGGGTCGTGCGTGTCCTCAAAATATTTGAGAGAATAGGAACAGTAGTCAAGACTCGAGGTCAAAAACATAGCACGACTAGAATTCAAACGAAGTGAAGATTTTCCTAAACAGTTACAAAGCCTCTCGTAGATAATTACATACGTCTCTGTACCGATCAGCGAGACTCTAAATTATCGGCCTGTGTCCCGTGACTCCTATGAAACTAGAGCTCTGATACCAACTTGTCACGACCCTGCTTCACCACTAGTGAAGCTGTCATGACCGCACCCAGTCTTCGCGACTAGGTAAACCCGACACACTGCGGAAGTTTAACAATCTTTGCAGAAAGGACAAATAAAACATGAATAGCGTAAGATAATGTATAGAATGTTGCCCGGAACTTACATGTCAACTCAATATAACATAAAAACATTCATGACCTGAAAACTCACAGGCCATAAATGCAAAGAGTAAAGTATAACATATGGCTCTAACATCCAGGAGTATCTACAACAAGCGAGTACATGAATGAAACCACTAGCTAAAGGGAGAATAGAAGGAGACTCCTCGACTCTGCGGACGCGACACATGCATACCTCAGATCTCCGAGTATAGCTCCTAATCATTGATAGTGCGCCCGATCAAGAGTACATGGATCTGCACAACAAAAGTGTGCAGAAGAGTAGCATGAGTACACCACAGCGGTACTCAGTAAGTGTCAAGCCTAACCCCGATGCAGTAGTAACGAGGAAGGTCGAGGCCCAACTGATAAGAACACAAGAATTAATGTAAAAATAAAGAAATAGTAGATAATGAAATAAATACCGAATATCTAACAAGACAATAATTAAAACAGAACGGCTACAAGTACAGACTGCGAACATTAAGCAAATCACTCAAAAGTCAGGGTCTCTACATGGAGCTCCGGGAATTGAACTCGCAGTCCATTTATGAGGATCTCCCGGGAATCGAACCCGTAGTCCATCACATCTCTATTAGAGGATCCCCGGGAATTGAACCCGCAGTCCTTCATACCAATATCAACGGATCTCCGAGAATTGAACATGCAGTTCTTTTATACCAATAACAGAGGATCTTCGTGAATTGAACCCGCAATCCATCATATCAATATTAGAGTATCTCGCGGGAATTGAACCCGTAGTCCATATTATCAACAGCAGAGGGTCTAGCAGGAATCGACCCCGTAGCCCATCATACTATTAACAGGGGGAAGTCCCGGGAATTGAACCTATAGTCCCCAACGTAAACACTTCACAACAAGTAAATATTTTACAGAAGTAAACCAAATATAGCAACAATGTAAAGGTCTAGACCTAGCATCCTCACCAAAGAGGGCAGGTATTAGCAATTTAGTCAGATAGAGCGCATAATTACTAACATGCTTTTCCTAAGCTAAGCAAGTGGAATCACATTTTTAACAGTTAAATGCAAGAAGAAACACAGTCTAAATAAGTCATGTAAGGTGAATTCTCAACAATTAGCACAAGTACACGCCCGTCACCTCGCGCACAAGGCCTTTAAACATCAATTAAAATATGCTAAGGGGAGAGGTCCCCCACAAAAGGTTAGACAAGACACTTACCTCGAATTGGTACAAAAGCGCTAAGAAACAATGCCCTTGCCAGGAGTATCCGACTCCCAGTGGCCCAAATTTATTCAAACCAATTACATATTGTAAACAACATCGCAAGTAACTAATTACACTATTATAATTATTGCTAAGATGCAAAAATAGGTGAAATGACCAAAATTCCCCTAAGGCCAATGTCTCGGAATCAAATAATATTTACATTTACAAAAACCTTGTACTCTCACGAGTCTAACCATATAAAGATCTCCCAAATTGGAGGTAAAATGCCCCTACAAATCAACAAAGTTTGGTCAAAGAACTTTACCACAATTTTCATTCAGAATTCGAAATTAAGGCTTGAATTCGATATTAGATTAGTGGGTATAATCATAGAGGAGTAAGGAATCGTTACCCAATTTTTGCCTTTGAAAACTCCTCCAAAAATCTCAAAAAATCGAGCTCTCTAGCTTGAGTTTTTGTAAAAATGGGAGAAGGGTTCATTTTTGAAATATATGAACTGGTACGAACATTTGTACATTGCGATCACGAGGATGGGCACGCGTTCGCGGAGAATAAAATTTAAGTGGTTGAAAAAATGGCCTTCGTGATCGCCAAGGCAGGGATGCGAACGCGATGATCTTGGACTGTACCTTACGCGAACGCGAAGGGTATCATGCGATCGCGTTGAAAGAACTGATGGGGGGGGGTCCAGGGCTTGGTCTTCGCTATCGCCGGGAATGGAACGCGAACGCAATTAAGGGAATGGTTGGGCTATACGAAAGCGGGGAAGGGTACGCGATCCCGATGAAGGGGGTAAGGCACAACCACGCGACGCGATGACCACTTCGCAATTGCGTAGAAGGATCACTAACTGCAATTTTTCTGCTGCAAACTTCAAACTCCAGTTGCTCCGTTGAGCATCCGAAAAACACCCGAGGCCCCCTGGACCTTGACCAAACCTACGGACATTTCCCATAACATCATTAAAACTTGTAAAAATCCTTAAACCACCTAAAACAAAGCTGGAAACTCGAATTAATCAATGATTTGAACTTAAACTTTCAAATCTTAGCCAAAATCGCTTTCGATTCAAAATCTAACCAAAACACGTCCGATTGACCTGAAATCTTGCACGCACGTTCCAAATGACATGAAAGTTCTACAGAAACTTCTAGAATCCCATTCCGACCCTCCGATCAAAAATACACTACCGGACCGGAAACTTCAAAATTCAAACTTTCGGTATTTAAAGCCTAAATGAGCTACGGACATCCAAATTACACCCCGAACACACTCCCAACACCAAAATCACCTAACGGAGCTAACGATCCATTGGTTTTCCATTCCGAGTTCATCTTTACACTCTTCTGATTATGGACCATTATTCAACTCTTAATCTCTCAATTAGGGACTAAGTGTCCCAAAACACTTCGAATTCTATTACCGAACATCTTGACAAACCAAAATTGCTAAAATGAACTTAGAGGAAGCAGTTAATGGGGAAACGGGGTATGAATTCCAAAGATGACCAACCGGGTCATCATATTATTAAAACATGTCTGTACTTTTGGTTGAGGTCGGGGGGGATCTCGGGTGTGTTTCGGATGCGATTTTTGTTGTTTTAAGCATAAACCTGTAATGATCCAAAGGTCCATTTTTAGTTCTAGAGATCAAATTTTGATTTCGAGACTTCCAGAATTTAAATCATGAATTATAGGACTGATCTGAAAATTTTGGTTTAATTTCATCAAGTCCCGATTGCGTTTTTGACGCGAAATGTGAGTTAATTGTTAAACGAGTTAAATGGGAATCGAACTGGGAAAATAAGCTCTGAATTCAGTTTTGATTGAAGGGTTGCGTTCGTATTATAATTTGTGACTCTTAGGAATAAGAATCGTCAAATTCCGAGTTTGTATGATTGATTTATAGCACTTTTAGTGAAAATAAAGCAGTTGCATTTTTTTACAGCACTGTATACAATAGATATGAATAGTGTTCATGAATAGTACCCCATAACAGTATCGTGAACAGTCTTTAACAGTATTCGTGAAGAGTACCCATAACAGTATCCGTGAACAGTAAATACGGGTGAACAGTAACCGGTTGAACTGTATTTAAAAAACAAATATGGGCAGAATGTTTTTTCATCACTGGGTTTGAAGTACTCACTTTACTCTCTGCACCTCGCATGCAGTTGCAAGTATGGTTTGCCTGGTAGCGGGTTATTAATGGATTGAAGAATTGTAATCGTAGCTGAGCCAGGTGACTGCTAGCGTCCGCGGCACCGGATGTTCTCCCTTAATTTATTTTGTCCATATTAGTTTCAGACTTGGTTTCCCACATCCGGACTTGTAGTTCATTAGCAAATTCTGTAGTAGCTCATGACTTGTGACACCCTGATTTCGGGCTAAGATGGGGATGGTTTCTCTGTTCTATCACATTTATCTCGCATTTAAAACTACATTGCCTATGATTTAGACTTATTCTCGCTTACTAAATACAAGAGATGAATTATTTTGTTGAATGGATGGCCTTGTCCTTACGAGAGACGCCATCATGACCGGGTTGGGATTTTTGACCGTGACAGCTCATTGCCGTACTTGGGGCTTATTGCTGATTATTTAAAACCCCGATATCACATTTCGACGCTATATGATACTAGACACGCACTCCATGGCTGGTGTAGGGTAATATATGTGGGAAATTGTGACTCGGTTCAATCCGAGAGATGAAATTATACTATATTGGTTATTGCTTCGCACTCTATATTGATGTTACCTGGGCTTGATGCCATGTTTGGGGTCTTGTGCCGACTTGTAGAATCCTTTAGGTATTGATATTTCAAAGTTAGCGTGATTTGCATATTATTTGAATTCAGTCCAGGTTTTTTATCAATAATTTTGCAAACTCAGCCATAATTCTATGTTTTGAAAACACAAAAGATTCTTAAATGATATTTCGGGCTGACGATCATTATCTCACTATTTTCTGGACTATACATTATTTCTTTGGATGGTGTTACCTATTGGCACCGTGTATTGAAATGGAAACGGTGGTAACTATTGGCACTGTGTATTGAAATGGAAACGGTAGTAAGTATTGGCACCGTGTATTGAAATTGAAACGGTGGTAACTATTGGCACCATGTACTCTAATGGAAATAGTTGTAACTATTGTCACTGTATGATATTGCACTTGGGTTGAAGGAGCCCCTCCGGAGTCTGAACCCCCACAGCGAGCGCCATCGACCTTAAATCATATGCATGGTGGCTCGAGCTGCACGTCGCAGTGTATTCATGTGCATTGCATTTCATTCATGCATTTACTCATATATCATTGGCATACATATTGTTACTTGCCTTGTTGACCAGATACCATGGTGTTATATGTTAAGGAGTGCTGAGCCCGAGAGGCTGATGTTGGATATCATAAGTTGACATTGAGCCCGAGGGGCATGATTCTGATTTTTTCCTGCTTGTTGAAATTCCCTTTGCATTTGTTGAAAAAGCATATTTTCAAAAGAGATTTTTGAACTGAACTTAGGATTTTCACCGTACTTCATTTTTCTTAAAAAGGGGTTGTTCTTTCTTTTATAGTAGTTTGGTGTGCTCATACATGTTTTCTTACCGCTCAGATATTATTCTCCCTTATTACCACTAAGTTAGAAGTATTCACTTTACTCATTGCACCTTGCGTGCAGTTGCAGGTATTGTTCACCTGATAGCGGGTCATTAGCAGGATCGAAGCCCATATTCTAGTAGTTGAGCAAGGTGACCTCTAGCGTTCGCGGCGCCGCACCCCATCCTTGTATTCCGATTCTGCCTTGTATATTTATACATTGTTGGTCTACTAGTAGTGTTCGTACTCTTTAGATGCCCGTGACTTGTGACACCCCGGTCGGGCTGTATTGGTATTCATATTAATATATGTCATAAATTTAGATTCTATTTGTTATAATTGATTAATTACATTAAGTGGTGTAATTGAAATGGTCTGGCTGGCCTTGTCTTCACGAGAGGCGCCATCACGACCGGATTTGGGAATTGGGTCGTGACATTAAAGGTTCTATCAATTTAATTTTGATGTCTGTGAAGAAATATTCATTGTTAGACCAAATTAATTTGAATTTTCTTGTGTCACTTGTAATACGAAAGGGTATTTAACTACCCAAGACAAACAATATATAACAAAGAAAACGAAAAAAAAATTCTTGATTAATGAAAGTCAATGTGACATCAACATGAGTAGATACTTTAATGTAATTGATGTACAAATTGAATAATTTTAATAATAATTTGATCTCATTTAACCTTTTTCTTTAGTGCAACTTATGGGAATATAACGTCGCAGGGGAATGAAAAAGGCGAGATAAAATCATATTAACGTATTGATATTGTCACGACCCAACTCGGTCGTGATGGCACCAAGCCCCGAAAGCTAGGTAAACCTAACCAACGTTTCTCTTTGGTTTAACATTTAAGTATCAAAATGAGAATAACGAAATAGTAGTAATCCAAGAAGGTTAATAATATAATATAGATAAGTACGGAAATCGAAACCACGCCCCTATGATCTGGGGGGTGACAAGTCTAGAGCCTCTAAACAAAACCGAACAATAATAATAGTGTCTGAATACCAAAATCAAAATGCGAGATAGTATATAATAATAATGAAATTAAGAAATAATAATGAGCAACCACGTCCTGCGAACGTCATGTAGCTACCTCAACGACTTTAGAAATATCTCTGGAGACTATGAGAATCAGTTAAGCCTCCAGTGTACCTGAATCTGCACACAAGGTGCAGGGAGCAGGGGTGAGTACTACCGACTCAGTGAATAATAAATATAGAAAATGATTAAATTTAAGAAATCATGGAAAGACCACAACGCAAAGCTATAACAAACAATTCGATGACTTAGCTACAGGCTAACAACATAACAGTATCACAAAAACAACCAAGTAACAGAAAAAAAATGCAATGCAATGCATATGAATTTGCTGTGGAACATGCAACCCAATCTACTTAACGTCGACGGCGCTTATTGGGGGTGTGTACAGACTCTGGAGGGGCTCCTTCAGCCTAAGCGCAATATCAATATATATCCGTTGGGGATCGTGCAGCCCGACCCATCCTTAGTCTATAATATGCATACGATTCACATAAACAGATACAATCTAATTTTTCATTTTTCATATTATTAAGGTAAATATAATTTAATTATTTAATTTCAGAAAAAGTGACTTAGAATTTTAATTTCGATGATTAATCACATGACCGAGATCAATGATTATTCAATCATATTATCACACAGATATTCACCCTAGAAGGGTACTACAGATTGGCACAAGGCCCCAAACATGGCATTAAGCCTAATTATCAACAACACAATGTGCGCATCAGACGCCAATAATTTACTCAGTTCACGATATGGACCATGTCACAATCCCGAATAATTTACATTACCACACCTGCCATGGGTGCGAGTCACGCCGTAACATAGCGTCACGATGTGATAATCGAGGGTTTCAAACCCTGAGGCCATCATCTATACAAATTGCTCACCTCTAACCGGTCGTAGCCTGTTCTGCAATGCCTTTTCCTCTTGTATCGACCTCCTCGTGCATTGAATCTAGTAAAAATCACACCGATTATATAAATATGGGCTAAAGAAACGTCACCTAATCAAAATACTCGAAAAGTACTGAAATTCACGAAGTTGGTAAAACACGAGCCCCGATCCCACTTCTAAAAAAATTCAGAAAGTTACATACTTGAAGTCCTTGTCCCGTCACGAGTCCGTACATATAAGGTTTAAAAAAACCGCAGTTCATTTACACTCTCAAATCACCATTCTCTATTAGGCTTCAAGCCCTAACCACCATTTTTTACCTTAAAAACCTTGAATTTCATTTTTTAATCTACCATTATACACCATATAGACATAATCGGAGGCCAAGAATCATTACCTGAAAGAAACCCTCAAAACCCTCTTCAAACTCGCGTATAATCGTCTCTTCCGGATGTCAAAAAGTTTTCTCTTAACTTATGAAATTTGTAAACACTATTTTATTAATCCACCTCCGATTTCCGCTTCCGCGATACATTGAACTCTTCCGCGGCTTTAGCTTCCGTGGTCAATGGACCGCTTTTCCGGTCTACCTTGAGTCGGCTGGAACCGCTTATGTGGTCTTTATCCGCTTTCACGGTCTCCGCCTACGCGGTCGACTTGGCCGCTTCTGCGGTCGCCCAGCTGGACCAAGACCGCTTCTGCGGTAGCTGTTTTTGTGGTAGTTCTTCCGCTTCTGCGGAAATACCAGAAGCCTGTGCAACATCCGATTTCACCCCGAGGCCCTCGGGACCACAACAAAATGCATAAATATGTCCCATTACTTCATTCAAACTTTTTCGCAACATAAAAATGCTATCACAAACATCAAAATCACTCAATTTTCACGGATTCAAGCCTAAGTTAAACTAAAACTTTTAAAACTTGCATTTGCTCCAAAACGTGACCTAAACACCTCCGAATGATCTGAAAATTTGCACGCATACCAAAAATTATCTAACAGAGCTATTGCAACTGTCGAAACTTCATTCCGACTCCCATATCAAAATATCACCTATCAACCGGACTTCGCCAAATTTCTAACGTAGCTAATTCAAGCCTAATTCTACACCGGACCTCCAAATTCATATCTGATTTTTAAGTCATATATCATCATCTGAAACTAGTCGAATCATCGAAAATCCATTCCGATCCCTCTAACTCATAAGTCAATATTCGGTTGACGTTTCCAAACTAACCTTCTAATAAAGAGACTAATTGTTTCATTTCTAACCGAACTCTATCCGAATTACTTCAAATTCTCCAAACACATATAATGAAACATATAGAAGCATAAAATGGGGAAAACGAGGCGGAGATACATGAGATGACGGGTCGGGTCGTTACATCCTCCCCAACTTAAACAAACGCTCGTCCTCGAGCATGCCTAAAGTTGTATTAGGAGCCAACCAATAGCTGAATGACCCTATCAAGCACATACTTGGGGTGATCCCTCGTCACCCTACCTTGCATAGGTCCGATAACACAATTTAGCTGAAACTTCACAGTCCATCCAAACCTTGACCATAGGACCATATTGCACTTCCGAAACCACGCACAAGTTCAGAACCTCACCTATATACTCAGAATAAGCCTGAACCGGCTGTCATAACCCATACCTACAACCTCAGGTGAACCCATACAACAAACCACATAATTTGACACTCGACATTATGTTCTCTATTCACAACAGTTGCCCAAAACACTCAATTGTCGATGGGAACATCTTATTAGCTAAGGTATTATCCCAACATTGATATACTCTATCAATGATAACAAACACGTAGTAGACCGTAGCCATTTCTCAGTTCAACCATTCACGAAGACATTGCTTCCCCTTTGACTATTAACACAATAGATCTCCGAGCCGAAACTCGATATTAACATTCCAACAAGCTGAAACCAAATCCGTTCGCACCCATTAATGACACCAAAGGTCTCTTCTGACCAAACACACCATCCCTGTGGGATAATACTTCAATACGGCCTAAGCCACAACTTACATAGCACACACCAAAAAAGACGTATGAACATACTCAAGTCATGAAAATGACTCAAACGAAAGTGTTGTACCTTAAGCTCGTCAATACCATTACAACACAAGGTTGAGACCTCGTCTCACATCATAGGAATAGAATACCTGATACTTTCCCGAAGGGTATAATCTCCACATAGCCTCGCTATAATGCACGATCTCATCCAATACCATTCTACATGAAACACCTCTAGTCGCTATACTCGAACTTGACAACCACGCATAGAATGATTTCTGAACCCAAGCAATCCATCACACCCACGGTGAAGCGAGTAAGATACACCATTAAATCCTGAAAGAATCATGTCAATGCGCTATTTTCCGAGCAACTCCCAATACGGACTTTCCTCAGAGACCAGGAAACAAGGCACCCAAAGTAACACACGAAAACTATCCTCAACGTCACACTGTTGCGAAGCGCAACCCGATCCAGATAATATACCCTGTGGCGGCGTGACACCCGATCCACTCAAATATCTCACATAGTGAGATGTACCTCGAGCCGAATACCGAGTATCAGTCGTAAGCACACTGAATGCATAATAATATCTACTTATGGCGGTGTAAGTTACAAAACTCAACTTCCACTATGAATCTCGATAGCACAGAACCATATGTGCCCATAGTCCATAAATTATAACGTCTCGCAACGTAGAAAATAACTCATAGATCACTCCAGATCGTTGATAAGTTCAGCAATGGTCGAATCAACTTATCCTTCGATAATACAATTCGGAGCCAACCGAGTCGACTCAGACTAGAACACGCATCCGAAAAGTCCCTTAATACTGGAACTAGGTACAACTCTTGGTAAATTAAGGAAAGCAACTCCTAGCAGCCGTATGTTGGTCCTTGAAACACACTCATTTTGCTAGAACATAGTTCGATTCACTTCGCCACGCAACCAGTGGCATTCTCCAGCATAGCCCATAACACAATAGTCTAGATTAACCTATCACTGAGGCAACCAGTCTACCCCCAATCTCATGCCCAAAATCTATCATATCAACAAATATAGATCCACTCGGGCTTCCCAATCCCAATTGCCGGTTGCGGTGCCAATGCACACGATCCACAACCAATACATCGACTGCACCGGAGAACTCCCAGTCTCCAACTCCACATAACATACAAATAACTATACCTCGTCCCACATTCCGCCGTAGGAATACATATTACACATCAAGTACCATTCATTCAATGAAAGATATTCTAAAAATTCCATATGCGATCAATAGACTCATATGCCAACTGTCAGTCCAATAGGAAACTACCGCTATCTTACCGAATTATTATCAGTTTACATCACCTTCCCCTCTTACTGAACGTATATTCCTGTCAAATTGCAAAAAAAGTAATACCGTTTCCTTAATCATCTGAGGATCGCTTCTTAAATCACATGCAGCTGCCTGAGCTGCTTAAGAATTTAATGACTTTCCATTCGGAGCTGAACCGTACCTCACACACTCAAATCCAAATCCTCCACAACAGACCGCATATACCATTCCATACTAGGGTAACCGGAGAACTCCATATCCTTCTTTCTAACCACAAGCTATACTGCTAGGACTAAAACCTTCTATCCATACCAGCCTAGGCAAGCTGTCCGAGCTCAAAAGCTCTGCCGCCCAATCCCCTATAAGGGCTCATTACCTCAAACATAAATAAGTAGTTGATCATATCTTTACCATACCAATTCATTCTACTAACAAGCTACTTCATTTGTCTAGATATCCCTCTGATTCATTTTCAACTTGATATACTCTCTTGCTGTAGCACCAAAATGCCTCAACCTAGGCATACCACATGAGACTCGAACGTAAGACCACATTGTCTAAGACCAATAGGCCACTACACACTCACTCAAACGTTCCCCAAAATACCACTTCTAAAATACCCTACTTTGAAGAACTTCCTGCAAATCTAAGTCCACTACCTTTACTTCCCATATATTGATACATAGAATCCCGTAATTAACGTACAAATACCACAAGTCCTGACCTATTCTAATGAAAACACTGAATTGGTCATCTACTCAACCTTAGAACATCTGAGTGCTACATATAGAATCTTCAACACATCAAAATCATTCTCAAGAGTCATGCACTCTTATACCCACTGCAAATTACTTGTCTTAACGAATCGAGCCACTCGTGCCTTATCAACACTCTAACACCTCAGGACAAGACCTCATTCCGATACAACCAAAAACTTCCTTTTCTTTACACTAAGCATTATCTATCAAAACCTCAAGACATCCTATTATTTTCTCACTTCTACGAAGCGCCGTATATTCTTTGTTAATTATTATTTTTTTCACTCGTGCTATCCGCGGCTCAATTTCTGCAACCAGGATTGATCCGTCAACATACCTCGAAATGGAACAACATAGCACATAATCGTGCTATCAGCTAATCAACAACAACCTCCCCAACTTGGCTCGAAGCCATATATACCACAACACATATAATTATTTGATGTCGTAACATCATGGTGAGAGTAAACTCACTCTTTGATAAGCTTGTGGAAGCAGGAGTCATTCAAAATTTTAACACTTCTGCAATTCTTGCATTCATTCACATATTAGTTGAGCCCACTCGTCCGGCGACAAAGTTCTTTACAAAGTCCCAGACTTCTCAAAAGTTTTGGCAGGCTTTCCGTTGTAACTGAGCCTATCTACGTGCCATAGAATCACCAAAACCATCCTAACAACCTGTCCACAACTTGACAAAGCATCACAATGTATATCAACAACATTAATCTCAACACTATATGTATTCAACTATCAAAATTAATACATGGACATGCATTGCGCCCATTGAAATCATAACGCTTAGAAAATACATTTCAATTATACATATACGAATTACATCACTTCTGATCACCCCGCAAGAGATAACCCACCTGCTCCACCTCAATATAATATTTCTGTATACCTTCCACGGTCATACACATTACATAGATACTTAGTCTTCCTAAGACTGAACTCATATCGCCTAATGCCATTTACTTCATTCCCACTAGGAGACTCAAACAGATTCCTCACGCGCCCATATTTGGGCTACACATCAAACCACGATAGGAACCAAATCAATTACAGTTCATCTATTACCCACCAGACTTCTTCGTCACCACCAAGTCATATAATTGCATCTTGTAGTACTAGCATACTCATCACACAAATTCCAAACTGCCATTCCGGCTAACAGTGACAATACCGAACATCTAAGTTTAAAAGACTTGCTCACACGATCAACACCTCTGCTCATGCCCTAGGCAATATCCGGCCTCAAATCCTCAAGATTGGCCCAATATCATCCTCACGAAGATTACATCTCTCCCCTCTATCGGGGAATCGCAAGCAATCGAAGCACATATAATACAGAGTGCTCATGCGTGCATACAGACGTGGGAAAAGAATTTCAAGAGTTACTCTTTCAGGCTGAATCAAGGACGCACAATAAGATTTCAAGAAAGTGGAGTGTTTCCTAAAGGTTTTGTAGCCTCCTGCTTATAAGTGTGGTGCACGACACACCCATAAATAAGACTCAACTAAACTGGCTCATGACTCATGATGCCTAGTAACCTAGGCTTCAATACCAACTTGTCACGACCCAACCCGGTCTTGATTGCACCCAGCCCTAAAGCTATGTGAGTCTGACCAATGTTTCGCTTTGGTTTAACATTTAAGTCTCAAAATGAGAATAACAAAATAGTAATAATCCAAGAAGGTTAATAATGTTATATAGATAAGTACGGAAACCGAAACCACGCCCCTATTATCTGGGAGTCACAAGTCTAGAGTCTCTAAACAAAACCGAACAATAATAATAGTGTTTGAATACCAAAATCAAAATCTTAGATAGTATATAATAATAATGAAATGAAGAAATAATGAAGAGTAGCCAGGTCCTGCGAACGTCATGCAGCTACCTCAATGACTCGGGAAATATCTCTAGAGACTACTAGAAACAGCTAAGCCTCTGGTGTACCTAAATCTGCACACAAGGTGCAAGGAGTAGGGGTGAGTACTATCGACTTGGTGAATAATAAATATGGAACATGGCTGAAAGTAAGAAATCCACAAAAGACCACAACGCAAAGCTATAACTAACAACCCTATAACTTATCTATAGGCTAACATCATAACAAAATCACAACAACAACCAAGTATCAGATAAAAATGCAATGCAATGCACATGAATTCACTACGGAACGTGCAGCCCGCTCCATTTAACATCGACGGCGCTCACTGGGGGTGTGTACAGACTCTGGAGGGGCTCCTTCAGCCCAAGCGTAATATCAATATATATCCGCTGCGGATCGTGCAGCCTGACCCACGCTCAGTCCAAAATATGCATCTGAGTCACATTAACAGATTCAATCTAGTTTCCCATTTTTTCCTATTATTACAGTAAATATAATTTAATTATTTAATTTCAGGAAAAGTGACTTTGCATTTCAATTTTTTTGATTAATCACATGACTGAGATCAATGATTATGCAATCATGTTATCACAAAGATATTCACCCTAGACGGGTACAACAGATCGGCACAAGGCCCCAAACATGGCATTAAGCCCAATTATCAACAACATAATATGCGTATCAGATGCCAATAATTTACTTAACTCACGGGATGGACCATATCACAATCCCCAATCATTTACAACCCCGCACCTTCCATAGGATGCGATTCAGGCCCTAACATAGCGTCACGATGTGATAAGCCGGGGTTTCAAACCCTCAGGCCATCATCTATACAAACTACTCACCTCTAACAGGTCGTAGCCTGGTCTGCAATGCCATTTCCTCTTGTATCAACCTCCTCACGCGTCGAATCAAGTAAAAATCACAACGATTACATAAATATGGGCTAAAGAAACATCACCTAATAAAAAATACTCTAAAAGTACTGAAATTCACGAAGTTTGTAAAACCCGAGCCCCGGGTCCACATCTCGAAAAATTTAGAAAGTTACATCCTTGAATTCCTTGTCTCGTCACTAGCCCGTACACATAAGGTTTATCAAAAATGGAATTCCTTTACCCTCTCAAATCACCATTTTTCGCTCTTTTAGGCTTTAATCCCTAACCACCATTTTTGACCCTAATAGCCTTGTTTAATCTACCATTTTACACCATATAGACATAATCCGAGGCCAAGAATCATTACCTGAAAGAAACTCTCGAAACCCTCTTCAAACTCGCCTACAATCGTCTCTTCCTGAAGTCCAAAATTATTTTCTTAACTTATGAAATTTATAAACACTGTTTTACTCATTCCCCAGCGATTTCCGCTTCCGCGATACAATGACTGCTTCTTTGGTCTCCCTTTAGTCGATTGGGACCGCTTCTGCGGTCCTTAACTGCTTTCACGATCTCCGCCTACGCGGTCGACTTGGCCGCTTCTACGGTCGCCCAGCTAGACCAAGACTGCTTCTACGTTCGATTACCGCTTCCGCGGTAGCCTCTTTTGCGGTAATTCTTCAAAATAGACCTGTTGCATTTTAAAAATTCTTCGTTTTCATCATCCGATTTCACCCCGAGACCCTCGGGACCCAAACCAATTGCACAAATATGTCCCATTACTTCATTGAAACTTGTTCGCAACATAAACATGCTATCACAAACATCAAAATCACCCAATTTCCATGGATTCAAGCCTAAGTTGAACTAAAACTTCTGAAACTTGCATTTTCTCCAAAACCCGACCTAAACACCTCCAAATGATCTGAAAATTTGCACGTATATCCAAAAATCACCTAACGGAGCTACTGCAACTGTCAAAACTTCATTTTGACTCCCGGATCAAATATCACCTATGAACCGGACTTCGCCAAATTTCTAACTTAGCCAATTCAAGCCAAATTCTACACTGGACCTCCAAATTTGGTTCTGATTTCGCTCCTAAGTCACAAATCATCATCCAAAACTAGTCGAATCATTGGAAATCCATTTCGAGCCCTCTAACTCATAAGTCAATGTTTGGTTGACTTTTCCAAACTAACCTTCTCATAAAGAGACTAATTGTCTCATTTCTAACCGAACTCTATTCGAATTACTTCAAATTCTCGAAATACATATAATGAAACATATAGAAGTATAAAATGGAAAATCGAGGCGGAGATACCTGAGACGACGGATCGTGTCGTTATGGATATTGATATTTACTCAATTCTAATAATTTGAATAGTGAGCAGTAAAGTGCTTTGCTCCTGTTTATGTTGTGGTTAGGGGAGTAAGGGCTTGAGTTTTTAGCTAAATAAGTATATATATCCTTCTGAAGCTTGAAATTGAGGTTTTTAGAGGTGCCTATTCTACTTTAACTGGATACTGATAAGGGTGGACATTTCTTTTTGGACGAATAGTTATGCTTTATATTATGTGAACTTATAGAGATGCCAAATTATAGAGATACCAAAGCGCGAATGTTTGCTGTGAAACCACTTGCATCAATGTGTGAAATTTTATTCGTGCCAGAAAATCATTAAAAATACATATCTATATTTCTTTTCATTAACAATGAGGTTATGGAGACAAGAGGGGTTGCTCTGATGGTAAGCAATCCCCACTTCCAACTGAGAGGTTGTGAGTTTGAGTCTCCCCAAATTCAAGGTGAGAAGTTCTTGGAGGGAAGGATACCGGGGATGTATTTGGAAACAGCCTCTCTACCCAAGGGTAGGGGTAAGGTCTGCGTACATACTATCCTCCCCAGACCCCACTAAATGAAATTATACTGGATTGTTGTTGTTGTAACAATGAGGTTATGCAAGTAACTTTTTAAGCTTAGGACTGTTATTTGAAAAAGAATTGAGATTCTGTTGGTTCTTGGGTTCGTGAAATTGTCATCTATGGTGTGAGAGTTGCACCTATATTCTATGCAAGAGAGGACATGAGATTTTCAAGGAAGTTGGAACAAATGGAACTTGCATCTATTTGAGAGTTTTCACTATTATTATTAAATAAGAAACAAGATAGTAATGAAGGGAATCATCAGGCTACAAATAGCTACACATTTTTTTATCTAGAGTCATATCAATTTTACCTAGAAGCAAAGATTTTCTTATCAATTATCTAGAAGCAAATATTTCTGTCTTACATATCTTTTTTTTTTTGTTTTCTAAGAGTCCATTTCTACATCAGTCATAGTTCACAATTATTTTGTGCAAACTATAATTGCAGAATAGATATCCGAGTTTGAGAAGAAGTCAACCACGATGTCAATTAATAAGCACTTGTAACCTTGATGCTAAACTGCAAAGCTTAACTTGCTTGCATAATAGTCATGCCTTACGTATGCGTTCAAACTATTTAGTCAATGCTATTTTTAAGCCATGTTAAATTTTCTCACTGTTATGAAAAGTGAACAAAAATCTGTTAGCTATATAGTTTAGTGAACTAGGGTTGAAATTATTTTATTGTTGCAGCTAAACCCCACTATTAGCGAAGGAGGAGTGACTTGAAGATGCTAAATGATTCTCCCAGACAAGTGTCTGCAAAACTCACGCCTCTTCGAGAGACTAAATCTCGATTTATCTTACTGATGATATTTTCTTCTAGATTCAAAAATTATATTGCATTTGGTTTAGTTACTACTTGAATCCATTAATCTTCTTTATTCATACATGTTTTAGAATGATGTTACTACAGTTAGATATCTATTAAAATTAATGAAAAATTTGCTAGTTAAATGTCAATACAAAGAGCTATTTAGATGATAAATACGCACAAACATGAATATATATTAGTTTGAGCAGATGATGAACTTTATTCTCTGTTATGGCTCAGCTACCTAATCAAATGCACTTTTTACATTTCATTGGTTGGCTAGATATTTTTGTAAAAGATATATTAAATGTTCAAGGGGAAAACATAAGAACTTTTGTTGCCATATGCTTGTGGAGTGGAAGCCCGACATCATCTTTTTCTCTAGTTTGATTCCATTTATAACTGTTATGTTGCATATGCAAGCCTGAGCAATAAATGTTTTTTGATAATTGTATTAACAGTAAAGCCTTTTTGATAGGTGCTTTAGCAGTAAAGACATGATAAGGAAATTTAGTAAAACCTAAATTTATTTTTCGATCACTTATTTGTATCTGTGGAACCGATTTGATATGGAGCAAATTTCGATTTACAAAAACACATGTTGATTCGAATTGGTCGGGTACGATGTACTATGAAACTAAATCTTCATTTGAATAGTACATATATCTTTTGGTTCACTCTAATGATGAATAAAGCTGGGCTAAATTGACTTGACATGGTTGAAGTTGATAAACTTGCTATAAGTTATGCCTTCAACTTGTGTCGTACAATTTAGATTGAAAATGCAAATATGTTGCAGCTTTTTATGTGTTAATACGTTTCATTAGACAAAATACATTCAGAGCATGAAGATAAGCATTCGAGTCAAATCTCAACTATGGCGGGATGGTGTAACCTATTTCATTGAAACTTGTACCAGTGGCTTGAATAGGTGGCTAATGATGCATTTAATATTGGTGTGCAGATTAAATTGGATGGAGTAGGACGTGAGCTTTGTCTTTTATTAGCTCTATGAGTGTTGTCTCTATATTAGCGCACATTTACACAAGCAAATATCTTATTTATTAAAGTTCAACTCCTGGAAAAAAAAATTGTATCTCTTGTAAGTCTCCCAAAGTAAAGATATATATTTGTTTGCTCGTGTGTGATGATCAACCGTTTCATGAATTTTGTGACATGATCTTTTGTTCACCTTAATCTTATTCATGATAGAGAATTGTTCTGACAATCCAATGACACTTGTGTACTGTACTGTTTTATCATATCTAGATTTACACGGCTACGTGCTAGCTTTATCAAGAATATATCAATATATCAAAAATCGAATATGTTTGGGCCCGTACTAAACACGGACAATACTCATCTAGTATTCTTTATATTTACATATAACAATACAATTTAATCATATGAGTTACTACTATAAGTTAAAAGTAGCACTTAACAATAATTGATATACAAGAAACATGCCTTATATTAAATTTTCTCGATAAAAAACACCGAGTGCACATATATGTGTAACTTAATTGATAATCACATGCGGGGCGGATCTAGTAGCTGACGTACCAGTTCGGCTGGCGTTTTGTGTTCATACTATACAACAACAATAATGTTGACGACGATCCAGTATATTTCTATAAGTGGGATCAAGAGAGGGTAATATATACACAGACCTTTATCATGATCCCAGTTCACCCTCCATAAAAATGTCGTGACGGCACCTACTCCCTACGACTAGGTAAGCCTAACAACGCGGAATATAAACAAAAATGCGAAAGAAATAATTAAAACGGAACTAGTAAAATAGAACAATATTTAAGGTGCCGCCTGGCACATATAGTAACAACTCTCGCAACTAACAAAAAATTTCAAAACCCGGAATCTCACAGATTACAAGCTAAGGGGTACATAAGAGGCTCTGACTCAAGAATGTCTATACAAGGAGAAATACTGAAAGAAACTATACTTATTATAGAAAGCTGGAAAATGGACTCCTCTATATGCGGCATAGCATATGCACCTCGAAGTCTCTATCGATACTCCTCCTTCAAGGCTGACAGAACTGAATTTTGTACCTGTATCTGCCCAACAAAAATGCACAGAAGAGTAGCATAACCACACCACGGCAGTGCCCAGTAAGTACCAAGACTAACCTTGGTAGAGTAGTGACGAGGAACAGTCGAGATACTTACCTGTAAATAAGCAGTATAATCATAGAAATAACGGAAATGATATAATAATATGTATTGACTGCACGAAATAACGAATAATACTACAATTCACTGTAAGGGAAAGGAACAACAAGTAACAACTAGAAAATAATAAATGACGATGCGTAATGATGACAATCACAATCCAAATTCTAAGGTATAACACCTCAAGGGAAAAATAGAAGTCCATAGCTCTTTCACGATCCTAGTTCACCAATTGTGAACCTGTCATAACGACACCCAGTCTTTGCGACTAGGTAAGCCTAACACATTGTGGAATTTAATAGTTAGGAATAAGAACAATAAGAAACACTAAATAGAATAAGAAATGTATAACGGTGCCGATTGGCACATAGACTGAATACACAACTTTTGATGTAAACATCCCAAAACCCGAAATAACATGGCAACACAGGCTGCAAGAAAGTCTAACACTTCTCTAGTCACCAGAATTTGTCTAATACAAAGAGAGGAATCGAAATAACAACTAATAACTAGGGATGGAATAAGAAGGAGACTTTGCGAATCTGCGGATGTAGCAAATGTATACCTCAAGTCTCCGATAATGCTCCCTGACAGCTACTGGTGGTATGCCTGCTCAGATGCACCTGGATCTTCACTACAAAAGTGTGCAGAAGAGTAGAATGAGTACACCACAGCGGTACTCAGTAAGTGCCAAGCCTAACCTCGGTGGAGTAGTGACGAGGAAGGTTGAGGCCCTACCAAGGTAAACAAAAGAATAAATGTAAAATGAATGGACAGATGGAAATACAATAAAACTGGAGTATCTAAAAAAAACAATAAGTAAAACTGAACATGCTACAAATGTAAATCTACAATACAAGAACAATCTCTACAGGCTATTTTTCGTTGGGGATCTCTTGGTATTCCGAGGATCTCCTGGTATCTTCATTATATACACGAGGGATCTCCAAGTATCCCAAGGATCTCCTAGTATTCTCATCATATACACAAGGGATATCAAAGTATCCCGAGGATATCTTAGTCTCCTCTAGTTAATCAGTTTTGCGTTAGGGATGTCTTAGTATCCGCCAGTTAATAAATCTTGGGCCGGGGATCTCTTGGTATCCCGCACTTCCAAATCTTGGAACAAAGTACGAACACAGGGAACTCCCGGAATGCCGTCCCGTAGTCCCAATAATAAACACACCACAACAAACCAATATTTAACAAAAAGAAGCTATGTGCGGCCAACAAGAAAAATCTAAAGTTTAACATGCTTCACAAGAAAGACAGATATTGCAATTTATTCAAGTAGAGCAAATAAGTTACTAACATGCTTTCTCTAAGCTAAAACAAGTGGAATTGCATTTTTTAGCAGTTAAATCTGTGAAGAAAACACAGTCTAAATAAGCCAAGTAGGGTGAATTTTTAACAATTAGCACAAGTACACGCCTGTCACCTCGCGCACAAGGCATTTAAACAACATCAAAGATATCCTGAGGGGAAAAGGTCCCCCACACAAAGTTAGGCAAGCCACTTACCTCGACCCGATACAAAAACGCTAAGAAACAATGCCCTTGCCAGGAGTATCCGACTCTCAGTGGTCCAAATCTATTCAAACAAATTACATATTGTAAATAACATCGCAAGTAACTAATTACACTGTTAAAATTAAATCTAAGCCGCAAAATAGGTAAAATAACAAAAATTGCCCTCAAGCCAACGTCTCGGAATCAAACAGTTTTTATATTTTCAGAAACCTCGTAGTCTCACGAGTCTAACCATATAAAAATCTCCCAAATCGGAGATCAAATGCCCTTTCGAAACTCAATAGTTTAGCCAAAGAAGTTTTACCCAAATTATCCAACTTTTGATCCTATATTTTAATTTAAATGATGGATTTAACCACAAAATGATGAAATATAACCAAAAAGGATCATAGAAATGTTACCCAATAATCTACTCTTCAAAACATACTAAAAATCACTTTCTTCTGAGCTCTCAATTGATTTTCCAACTTTTGAAACTTAACCCTCGATTTTACTATTTCATAACACGTTTCCGCTTTTGCGGCCATGGGACCGCTTTTGCAGAAAAATAATCGCTTCTGCGGTTTCACTTAAAGGTCTTGAGTCTACTCCTGCGGACAATTAACTGCTTTTTCGATTCCGCTTTTGCGGCGATAGGACCGCTTCTGTGACTCACATTAATCCCTTTAGCTTGAGCTTCTGCGGTCCCCCACTCGAACGAAGCGAGTCCCCTTCTGCGGAAATACAACCGCTTCTGCGGTTCCATGCCTAGAGACCCAAAATCGCAATGCCGCTTCTGCGGCTCTGCTTCTACGGTTGCCAATCCGCAGAAGCGGAAATACCAGAAGGCTAAAGAACTGTAGCTAACACTTTAGAAATTTCATACGCCGACCATTCAAAATCATCCTGAGGCCCCTGGGACCCCAACCAAACCTACGGAATTATCCCATAACATCATTCAAACTTATACCAATCCATATTCCATCTAAATAGTCTGATAATCAAATTTATCAATGATTTGAACTTAAAAACTTCAAAACGTAACCAAACTAGTTCGATTCAAAACCTAACCAAAACGCATCCGATTGATCTGAAAATTTGCACACACGTCGCAAATGACATAACAGTGCTACAACAACTTCCAGAATTTCATTCCGACCCTCGGATCCAAAATTCACTATCGGACCGGAAACTTCAAAATTCTGACTTTCGACATTTCTAGCCTTATAGAGCTAAGGACATCGAAATTACATTCCGAACATGCTCCCAACCCCGTAATCACCTAACAGAGCTAACAAAACCATCGGACATCCATTTCGAGGTTGTCTTAACATGTTCTGATTACGGTACTTTTTCCAACACTTAAGCTCTCTTTTAGGGACTAAGTGTCCCAAAACACTCCGAATTCTATTGCCGAACGTCCCGGCAAACCAAAATAGCATAAATAAACTTACGGTAAGTAGTTAATAGGGGAACATGGCATAAATTCCAAAGACGACCGGCCAGGTCGTCACAAACTCATACCCTGCAATGATGTTCACATAAGGTCTTATTCACTCTTTCCACAATTTCACCAAGTCTTGGCAAACCACCACTCATAAAACCTAATATCCAAAATCTAACACTTGGTATTGTATGCCCTATCAGTCTCTCCGTCATGCTGACCACTCACCGGCTAACTATGGCCACTCTCTAGTATATAATGGATAAATGAGGGCGTACCTTATTCCTTAGCAAAAACAGGAGCAATTTACCTCTAACAGGAGTATTGACCTACGTGTATGCTTGTGCAAGTGTTCTAACAAGAATTCTAACAACTGCTAAACATGAATAAGGGACGGACAACACGTACAATGTTTTCTCACATCTTCCGAGCGATAAAGCTCATACAGGTAAGCAACCCACAATCACAATAATAACAAAAATAGTCATGCCTCAACAGGTTGTCACAATTCATTACAATCAACCCCTGACATAGCCAAACTTATTTTGCCACGTGTGGAATGATAATATTATATGTACCTCCTTATTTCACACACGTGCATCATAATGTTCCCACCTTATTCCGCCACATGCGCAACCCACACACATAAGAATATAACATATCTCGCCTTATTACTCCGCATGTGCGAAACATCAATAACAACAATAGTAAGGCAAAAGTCTCGTGCAACCTCTCAACAACAACCGCAGGACAAAGACCTCATGCATCACACTGCCAATAACTACACGGCAGAAACCTCGTGTCTCACGGTATTAACAATCGCATGGCAGAAACCTCGTGCATCGCAGTCTCAAGTATAGCACAATAAATGACAATATATACAGGAGCAAAGCATGGGAATCAAATCGGGTATTTTCGTTCACCAATAGATGGTACAACTAACTTACAAGGGATAACCGTAACAGAGAAATACTAAGTGCAATAACAACAACTCAACAAGGAAGAAATAATATGAAACAACAATTCCATTATACTAAGTCCAACATCAAGGAAATTAACATGAAAGGAATAATTACAATTAAGGAAAATGTTACCCAAACAGAGGATATCTAACTTCTTTCTACTTAAAACCAATTAATTGCACGAGAGGGAAATATTATTTTCCAAATAAATACAAGCAGTTAGGAATGATAATGTGACTAAGGGTAAAAGTCCCTAGTTAAACAGATAAGAATCAATTTGGCAACAAGAATACACCAAAAGGGCAAATAAATTACAAGTAAGACATGCAGATGTGAAACTTACATTAAGGATCTCAATCGTATTAAGAACAACTTCATATTCGGTCATTTCAAGGGTCTAAGAACGTAGAAGGGACAATTTTCAACAAATAAATTCGAGCACGCACTCGTCACCTCGCGTACAAGGAATACAATCAACAAGGAAGATTCAAATCCTAAGGGGAAGTCCCCCACATAAGATTAGGCAAGATACTTACCTCGGACAGGCTAAAATAAACTAGTAACCGCGTTCTTGCCAAGAGTGCTCAACTTCAAATGACCCAAATCTATTCAACTCAATCACACATCATAAATAACATCTCAAGCAACTGATCCTACTATATAATTCAAAGCTAAAGCATGAAATTAGGTAAAATAACTAAAATGCCCCTCTGGCCAATGTCTCGGAACTAGATGAATCAAATATTTTCAGAACCCTCATACTCCCACGAGTGTACCAAAATAAAAACGTCAAACACCCCCTAAAAACTCAATAACTCGGTCTATGAAGTTTTACCCATTTATCATTTAAAATCTGAAATTAAAGGATGAAATTAAGAGGAGATTCATGGAAATTGCTATAAATCGAGTGAGAATTACTTACTCAAGATACCTAGCTGAAAATCCCTTCAAAAATAGCCAAATACCGAGCTCTGGAAGTCAAAATATGATAAAATGATGAAACCCTCGAATTTTGGATTTAATTATGTCTACCAGTTAATGGTTTATCACAATTGCGAAGCAAGGGTCGCGATTGTGTAGGGGAAAAATGGGTTGGCCCAGAAATGTGCATCGCGAACGCGATGAAGTGAATGCGAACGCGGAGAAGGGACTAGTAGTGTTCCGCGATCACGGAAGCACGAGTGCGAATAAGTTGAAGGAAAATATGAGGATCCAAAAGTTACTCCATACAAGTGCGGGGTTGCCTATGCGAACGCGAACTAGAAGTGCACTAGGCATCGCGATCAGGCCTTTGTAATCGCAAAGAAGAAAATTTCCAGTGGCCAAGATAAGCCTTCGTGACCGCGAAGGCTTGATCGCAAACGCATAGAAGGAGTAGCAGATGCAGCAGCTGCCATTCAAAAGTGGAAGAAAAAGATCGGTGGCCCTCAAACATACCCGAGGCCCCTGATACCCCGTCTAATCCTACACATAATTCATATAGCCTAATACACACTTGCTCGAAATTCCAAATCACATAACACAACATCGAAATGATGAATCAAACAAAAAATAAAGCTTATGAACTTCCAATTCTTCAAATGACGTATCTCATGCCAAAACCTATCAAATAAATTTGAAATGATGCCAAATTTTGCAGATAAGTCAAAAATGACATAACGGAGCTGCTCCAACTCTCGGAATTGTATTCTGACCCCAATATACTGAAAGTCAACTGTGGGTCAAACTTCCTTATTTTCCAACTTCAACTTTCGTCGAAAGCCTCAATTTACTCTACGGACCTCCAAATCTGAATCCAGACGTGCACCTAAGTCCAAAATAACCATACGAAGCTCTTGAGGTCATCCATGACCCATTCAGGGGTCGTTTACCCAAAAGTCCAATTCCGGTAAACTTTTCACCGTTCTAACTTTTAAAACAAGCATTCTTGTCTAAATTTGACTCTAATCCATTCGAAAACCGAGTTCCACCATCTATGCAATTTGATACTCCTATTCTGAAGCTGTTCTAGACCTTATGCCATTGAACGAAGCGTAATTTCTCAAAACGACTGGTCGGGTCATTACATCCTCCCCCTCTTAAAACCAACGTTCATCCTCGAACGTATTAAGATTCACCTCGAAATCCTCATGTCATTGAGTGCGCACTTCAAACATACACCGGTGGGTGATCTCACGTCACCCCATTCCACATAGGCATGACGACACTATCTCACCTGAAATTTAGCCTTTCTAGTAATACCAATAAGCCTTTAAACAAGAATTTCACCTTCCATCCATTTCTATAAGACCCTATTCTAAACCCATATTCGGTATCAGTCTCAACCAGCTGCTTCAGTACAAGCCAACACACACAGATACAGCCACACAACATGACACATCACACAAAGGTCCACAATAATATTTCTGATAGCAATACTTGCCTAAGATCAAATCCATGCCGGCCATAAGACTTATATTCAACGGGAACTCCTTTTCAAACCTCACCGATACAGGCAACACCAACGGGTACACAATCTCAGCCAACACCAACGGGTACACACCCCACAAGCTAAAACTCAATAAGCATGCAATGAAAATGAATGATTATGGGAAAGGAAAACATAGAAGGGAACTAACAAACAAATCAAACTAGCACAATTCTTCTACAACACAAATCTACAAGGACATCTAACAAGAAAGAATGAAAGGACATAAATGACTAACACGGATCTTATACTAATATAACTCTCACCACAGTACTTAGCCCAGTCTCAATATATCTAAATACCATAAATCACGAGGGTCTCGCCCTCAACACTTTATCACAAGTAGGGTACACATCAACCTATCTAGATACTCTCACTAGATCAACTCCGCCTACAATTTTACAATACAGCCTGGCTCCTACACCGGTGGAGCATAGAAATCATAGCTCGTAACCAAAAATACTAATAGATCACATCACGCCTACCGAAACAGACAACATGTATTTGCTACTAGCCTCAGTACTCTCGACAACAGCTAGAAATGGATGATAGACACGACTATCACTCTTAGAGCCTCCCAACAGGATGACCAAATAAGCAAAGTGCAAGCATGAAATGCACCCATAAATGGAACACGGATAAGGGAACTCACCCCGACAAGCAGAACTTTGATGAACTACAGATAGTGCCCTCTATAAGTAACTGAACTTGTACCTGAATGACATTAGCTGGCACACCAGCCTCATACCTACTATTAGAAACACATCAACGAGTCGGACCTCCCCCTCTTAAGTGGCCTCCACCTGCCTAAATACCTCGTTGTGACACATCGATCCAAAGTCTGGGACAATCTCTCACCATGTTGCTAGTATCTCCACACTCAAAGCATCCTCTCTGCTAACGAGGCGGTGGAACCTGTACGATACGAGTACTCCGACACTCATGAACACCTGAATCACAGTGCATAGCCTGAAGCGAAAATTGAACTAGCTAACCCGCAAAACCTCAACCTTGACACACCCTACCTCCAAAATAAGGACCAGTATACCTCACCGGTCTACGAAGCCTCCTCTCCTCCTTACACTCTCTCTCCCGATCTCGTCTGCTCTATCTCTCCCTCTCTCTCTCGCTCATGACTGTGTCTATATCTCCCTCTCTAGCATGCATACCCTATTTCATCCTAGCGATGTTCACCACTTGCTGATACAAGATATCCATCTCTAACGTGCAAGCCATATTGGACCTAATTCTCGAAATAAGTCCCTCAATGAACCGGCGAACCTTCTCGCGAATAGTAGAAACCAAGGCTGAAGCATGTCTAGCAAAATTGGTGTAACAAACAGTATTCTCCGAGACGGTCATAGCTACCTAACGCAAAATGCTTAAACTCCACGTGCCATGCATCTATGAGGCTCTGAGGAACAAACTCTCGTAACAACATATCTGAAAACTAGGTCCAAGTTAGAGAAGCTACCTCACCTGGGCTGTCTAACTCATAGGTAAGCCACTAATCATAGGTGGCTCCTCGAAGCTGGAAAGTATTAAAGGAAACCCTGCACGATCCAAAGATACCCGTAGTACGGAGAATGCGATAACACTCATCAAGAAACCCAGGGCATCCTCCAATGCTAAACAACTGAACTCGGCAGGCTTATACCTCTTAAATCTCTCAAGTCTCACCTGCTCCTCCTCGGAAGTTGCTGCCACGCTCTTGGGCTGAGCTGGTGCTACAGGCGGTGCAGGAATAACCTTAGGGACCTGCTCAACATGCGCTCGCTATTCAAGGGTGCGGGCGGCGGGAGCCTGTACTCCTCCCCAGGTCTGGGATGTGGCTGCAACAATGGGAAACAATCCTGCCTAAGCCAAAGTGGTTTACATACTCATGAACTGCACCAATGTCTCCTGAAACGCTAGAGTAGTAGTTGCTGTAGGCATGTCAGATGCTTGGTCTTCGGCTGGATCTGCTGGTGGTACCTCGATGGTCGTTCGCATAGGTGCTCTTGCTGCACCACGTGCGCGTCCTCGAACTCCACCACGCCCCTGACCTCCGACAACTGTATCAAGGGGAACGGGTACCTGATCACCTCAAGTAGCACGTGTCCTCACCATTTATAAGAGAGTAGAAGACAGAGGTTTAGGATTGTGGATGTCAAAATCTCGCACGACAAGGAAATCAAATGAAGTAAAATTTTCCTAATGGTTACATAGCCTCTCCCAAATAAGTACAAACGTATACGTACCGATCCACTAGACTCTAAGAAACCGACTTGTGATATGTGACTCCTATGAATCTAGAGCTCTGATACCAACTTGTCATGACCCTAATTCGCCCTCCGTGAACATGTCGTGACAGCACCTAGTCCCATGTATGTAAGCCTAACAGCGCGAAATATAAATCAAAATGCATAAGAAATAATTAAAACGAAACTAGTAAAATTGAATAGTATTTAAGGTCGCCTGGCTAATACAATAACAACTATCGCAACTAACGAAAATTCCCAAATCCCGGAATCTCACAAATCACAAGCTAAGGGGTACATAAGAGGCTATGACTCAAAAATGTCTATACAAGGAGAAATACTGAAAGAAACTATACATATTACATAAAGCTAGACAACGGACTCCTCGATCTGCGGATGTAGCAGATATGCCTCGAAGTCTCTACCGATACGCCTCCTTCCAAGACTCAAAGAAGTGAATGGGGTACATGTATCTGCACAACAAAAATGCGCATAATAGTAGCATGAGCACACCACAACAGTGCCCAGTAAGCATCAAGACTAACCTCGGTGGAGAAGTGACGAGGAATAGTCGAGAAACCAACCAGTCAATAAGCAGTATAATCATAGGAATTGCGGAAATGATATAAAAATATGTAATGACTGCATGAAATAACCAATAATTCTACAATTCACAGTAAGGGAAAGGAAAAACAAGTAACAATGAGAAAATAATAAATGATGATGGCAATCCCAATGCAAATCTTAAGGTTACAACGCCGCAAGGGAAGAAAAAACAAGTCCATAAATCATATCCTACAATGATGTACACATAAGGTCTTATTCACTCTTTCCACAACTTCACCAAGTCTTGGCAAACCACAACTCACAAAACCCAGCATTCGAAATCTAACACTAGCATCATATGCCCTATCAGTCTCTCCGTCATGCTGACCACTAACCGGCTAACAATGGCCACTCTCTCCTATATAATGGATAAACGAGTGTGTACGCCCCTCTTTAGCAATAGCATGAGAAATTAACCTCTAACGGGAGAATACAAGTACGTGTATGCTTGTGCAAGTGTTCTAACAAGAATTCTAACAACTGGTTAACATGAATAGCGGAATGGACCGCATGTACAATTTTTCCTCACAACTTCCGAGCGATAAATATCATATAGGCAAGAAACCCACAATAACAATAATTAACAAAATAGGAATGCCTCCACAAGTCATCACAATTCATTACAATCAACCCCTGACATAGCCCATCTTATTTCTCCACGTGTGCAATGCTAAAAAAATAAGTACCGCCTTATTTTGATACACGTGTATCACAATGTTCCCGCCTTATTCCGCCACATGGGCAACCCACACATTTACATATAACATGTCCCTTCTTATTACGCTGCATGTGCGAAGCATCAATAACAATAATAGGACGGAATAAACCTCGTGCAACCTCCCAACAACAACCGCATAGAGACCTCGTGCATCACAGTACCAATAACCGCATGGCAGAAACCTCGTGCATCGCAATATCAAGTGCATCACAATAAATGACAACATATAAAGGAACAAAGCAAGGGAATCAACTCAGGTATTTGCGCTCACCAATAGACGTTACACCTAACTTACAAGGGATAACTGTAACATAGAAATACTAACCGCAATAAGAACAACTCAACAAGGAAGAAATAATACAAAACAACAATTCCATAATACTCAGTCTGACATCAAGGAAATTAACATGAAACGAATAATTATAATTAAGGAAAATGTTACCAAAACACAGGATATCTAAATTTTTTCCAATTAAGACCAATTAATTGCACGAGAGATAGAAATAATAGTTTCCAAATAAATACAAGCAGTTAGCAATGATAATGTAACTATATAAAGCTAAACGTCCCTAGTTAAACAGATAAGAATCAATTTGGCAACAAGAATACACCAAAAGGGCAAATAAATTACGAGTAAAACATGCAGATGTGAAACTAACCTGAAGGATCTCAATCGTATTAAGAACAACTTCATATTCGGTCATTTCAAGGGTCTAACAACGTAGAAGGGATAATTTTCAACAAATAAATTCGAGCACCCACTCGTCACCTCACGTACAAGGAATACAATCAACAAGGAAGATTCAAATCCTAAGGGAAAGTCCCCCACATAAGGCTAGGCAAGATATTTACCTCGTACAGGCTAAAATAAACTAGTAACCGCGTTCTTGCCACGAGTGCTCAACTTCAAATGACCCAAATCTATTCAACTCAATCACACATCATAAATAACATCTCAAGCAACTGATCTTACTATATAATTCAAAGCTAAAGCATGAAATTAGGTAAAATAACTAAAATGCCCCTCTGGCCAATGTCTCGGAACTAGATGAATCCAATATTTTCAGAACCCTCATACTCTCACGAGTGTACCCAAATAAAAATCTCGCAAATCGAATGTCAAACATCCCCTAAAAACTCAATAACTCGGTCTATGAAGTTCTACCCATTTATCACTCAAAATCTGAAATTAAAGGATGAAATTAAGAGGAGATTCATGGAAATCGGTATAAATAGAGTGAGAATTACTTACTCAAGATGCCTAGCTGAAAATCCCTTCAAAAATTGCCAAATACCAAGCTCTGGAAGTCAAAATATGATAAAATGATGAAACCCTCGAATTTGGGATTAAATTATGTCTACCTAGTTAATGGTTTATCACGATTGCAGAGCAAGGGTCGCGATTGTGTAGAGGAAAAATGGGTTGGCCCTGAAATGTGCATCGCGAACGTGATGAAGGGAATGCGAACGCGGAGAAGGGACTCGTTGTGTTGCGCGATCACGGAAGCACGAATGCGAATAAGTTGAAGGAAAATGTGAGGATCCAAAAGTTACTCTATACGAATGCGGGGTTGCCTATGCGAACGCGAAGTAGAAGTGCAATAGGCATCACGATCAGGCCTTTGTAATCGCAAAGAAGAAAATTTCTGGTGGCCAAGATAAGCCTTCGTGACCGCGAAGGCTTGATCAAAAACGCATAGAAGGAGTAGCAGAAGTAGCAACAGAAGTTCAAGAGTGGAAGAAAAAGACCTGTGGCCCATCCGAAACACACCCGAGGCCCCGGGGACCCCGTCTAATCACACATAAGTTATATAACCTAATACGGACTTGCTTGAAATTCAAAATCACATATCACAACATCAAAACAACAAATCAAACCAAAAATAAAGCCTAAGAACTTCCAATCTTAATTGACGCATCTCATACAAAATCTATCAATTCAACTCGGAATGACGCCAAATTTTGCAGACAAGTCCAAAATGATATAATGGAGCTGCGCCAACTCACTGAATTACATTCCGACTGGGGCAAACTTCTTGATTTTCCAACTTCAACTTGTATACTGTGGGGCAAACTTCTTCATTTTCCAACTTCAACTTTTGCCGAAATGCCTCAATTTACTCTGCGGACCTCCAAATCTGAATTCGTGCGCGCGCCTAAGTCAAAAATTACCATACAAAGTTGTTGAGATCATCCACGGCCCTTTCCAGGGTCATTTACCTAAATGTCCAATTCCGGTCAACATTTCACCGTTCTAACTTTCAAAATAAGGTTTCTTCTCTATATTTGACTCTAAGCCATCCGGAAGTCGAATTCCCCCTTGCACGCAAGTCGATACTCCTATTTTGAAGTTGTTGCAGACCTTATGCCGCTTGACGAAGCCTAATTTATCAAAATGACCGGTCGGGTCGTTACAACCTTACCCCTACCCTGAGGGGTAGAGAGGTTGTTTCCAGGAGACCCTCGGCTCAAGAAAGCAACAAAATACGATATATTAGTATCATCAATAGACTCATAATAAAATAACAGCAATATAAGAAATACGAAATATGAAGTACGAAAATCCAAAAACTCACGGGAACGCAAGTTGAAGGAAATACAGCAGAATGCTCTACCTCAAGAATGTCTACAACAACAGTACGATAGAAGGATAAATAGTAAAAGATAGAATCTCCTCGGTCGGCGGACACGGAAAATATACCTCGAAGTCCCCGATAGATTTCTCTGCCTCAAAAGTGATAAGCCTGGGTTGAGGTACCTAGATCCGCACATAAAAAATACACATAGAAAGGGCATGAGTACACTACAACGGTACTCAATAAGGTCCAAGCCTAACCTCGATCGGATGGTGACGAGGAAGGTCATGTCCCTACTAAGATAAATCGTAATACTAGAATGATAGGATAAGATAAACAATATAATTAAGAATCTACTGTAAGAGCTTGTACGGGATGACAAAAATATATTAATGGAAATGGAAATAAAGGCAAAATACAAGTAAAATAGTGCTTAAAACATGGATGAAATCCGGGGATCTCTTGGTATCCCGAGGATCTCTTAGTATCCTCATCATATATACTAGGGATCTCTTGGTATCCTCAACAAATATGCCAGGGATCTCTTGGTATCACGAGGATCTCTTAGTATCCTCAATAAATATGCCAGGGATATCTTGGTATCCCGAGGTACTCTTGGTATCCTAAATATATATGCCAGGGATCTCTTGGTATCCCGCACCTCAGTCCAGATCATAAACACGTGCAGGGGATCTCCCGGAATGTCGGCCCACAGACCCAATTTAAAACACACAGTAGCAGCTCAAGAACATCAAAACAAATACTAAGTCTGTAACAAGAAACACTAATTTCTAGATTAATGTGCTTCACATAATGCAATTAATGCACTTTAATCAAATAGATAATTAAGTCAACTAAGCATGTTTTTCTAAACTACATAGTTTATGTTTGCAAGTATAATAAAACAGGTAAGAAAGGAACTCGTTTTAGAAACTTAAAGTAAAACCACATTTTCAACAATTATCTCAAGTACATGCTCGTCAGCTCACGTATGAGGCATTAAATTATCAAATATCATATCCTGAGGGGAAAAATCCCCCACACAAGGTTAGACAAGCCACTTACCTCGGACCGGCTAAAATCAACTCAAAATCACACTTTTGCCACGAGTATCCAACTCCAAATGGCCCAAATCTATGCAATTCAATTGCATATTATAAATAATACATCGAGTAACTGATTCTACGATTTTAATTCGAGGCTAATACACGAAATTTGGAAAAATAACCTCAAGCCCACGTCTCAAAATCGGGTGAAATTAACAATTTCAGAAACATCATACTCTCACGAGTCTATGCATAACAAGAACACTGAAATCAGAGTCTAATTGACCCCTTAATCCCTCAATTAAAAGTCTCTTAAACTCAAGCCCTAATTACTCATTATTCCAAAATTTCTCACCATAAATTAGGTCTTTAAAAAAATAGAAACGAGTTATGAAATCAAGAACGTTACCTCAAAGTGATTCTCTTTATTTTCCTGAAAAAAACCCTATCAAAATCTTCAAACCCAGATGAAAATGAGAAAAAATAGCGAATTTTTGCAAAGGCAACTATTTATATGTTCTGCCCAGCGACACCGCATTTGTGGTCATGGAACCGGTCTCTGTGATCCCGCTTCTACAGAAGCTACATCGCATGTGCGACTTTCCCTTTAAGCGTCAAATTTCGCATCTGCGGAACTTCAACCTTAGGAGAGATTCTGCTTCAACAAAGATATCACCGCATTTGCGGTTCCTGATGTTTTTCACAAATTCCGATTTTGCGGCCCCCATGCTGCTTCTGCGGCTCTGCACCTCCCAAAACCAAACTGCAGGTGCAGTTATGACACGTACCAGCGGCATCAGCAATATCATAACTTCAAAAATCCGTCCGTCAATCATCTGAAATCATCCCGAGGCCCCTAGGATCTCAACTAAAAGGACCCACCTCACCTAATAACCTTTTCAAACATTTACCAATCAATAATACAACTAAAACAACATCAAAACCACAGATTAATCAAGGATTTAAGCCTAAGAACTCTAAATTTCCTCAAAATACGAATTCGATAAAAAACCCAACCATACCATCTCCGAATAACCTGAAATTCTAGACACACATATCAAATGACATTAAGGATCTACTACAACTCTCGGTATTCCATTCCGACCCTCGGATCAAAATCTCACTATCGGACCAGAAACTTCCAAAATTTCAACTTTTGGCGTTTCAAGCCTAAACTAGCTACTGACGTCTAAAACACCATTCGAACATTCTCCTAACCCTAATATCTCCCAACAGAGCTAACAAAGCCATCTGATTTCCATTCCGAGGACATCTTCACACTGCTCTGACTCCGTCCAACTTTCTAATACTTAAGCTCTCATTTAGGGACTAAATGTCCCAAAACTCTCCAAAACACAAAACTGGATGTCTCCGCATACCAAAATAGTAGAAATAAGCACAGGGGAAATAGTTAAAAAGGGATCGGGATTTTAATTATTAAGACGACCAGCTGGGCCGTCACAAATAAAGTTTGAGTTGAGTGACTGTTGGGATCGAAATAACATGGTGCATACGGAAGCTAATTATGCAAAACTTGGTGAACGATAAATCATATGACAAAAGAAAAATACATTAACTAAGCATAGTAGTTTATAATGGCTTGATCAATTGATCCACATATGATATGACTAATATAAAAGAAGAAAAACTATCGAGAGAAAAATCTGCCCCTAAATAATATTCTTTAATGAATACATTGTGGATATTTTTTGTTCTATTGTGAGAAACAGAGATCCTTAATTTATAGATGTGCAAAACATGTCTTTCATGAAAAGGATAAGACATATTAGGGATATTTAATCCTTTTTTATGAGTCTTTTTGCATTCCTTCAAGAAAGAGAGTCCTAATAAATTAGAAATTTAGGGTAAATCCTAACAATCTCCCCTTGGCCTGAATTTTCTGGACAAAGTTGATTCACTTTCTTTACATAATCTTTATCACTGCTTCTTGCCATGATTAAAAATTGGTAGAATCTTAAAGTCATGGTATTGGTTAAAATAAGAACAATCATGGGTTAAAAGGAGCCCACGAGTTAAGA
Organism: Nicotiana benthamiana; assembly: GCA_034376525.1. NCBI lineage: Eukaryota > Viridiplantae > Streptophyta > Magnoliopsida > Solanales > Solanaceae > Nicotiana > Nicotiana benthamiana. The sequence goes on from CM067334.1 coordinate 133,239,395, forward strand.
ATACACATGGGGTATAAGAAACTCGTGCATTTGAAAGAAGTGTGTGTTAAAATTGGCACTGGAACTCATGCATTTCAAGTAGGCATGACTTAAAACTAGCATTGGTTAAAAGTGGCAAAATATGAGTTATATAGAGTTTTTATTCCAATAAAGATGCAGCAGCAGGCGGTTTGAATATAATTGTGATTGTAAATTTATCTCCACATGTATCATGTTGAATAAATCTTCATTATCGTCTTGATCTAAATACGCATTGAAAATGTCTTAAACCTCGTTTAACTGTTGACTCTGAACCATTGGTTCTAATACCACTTGATAGGATTGAAATAATATGGTGCATATGGAAGCTAATAATACAAAGCTTGGTGGACAATAAATCAGACAACAAAAGAAAAATATACCAAAACTAAGAATAAGAGTTTATAATGGTTTGATCAATTGATCTAAATATGATAAAACTAATATAAAAGAAGAAAAACTATTGAAAGAAAAATATCCCCCTAAACAAAACTCTTTAAAAACAATATTGTGGATATTTTTTTGTGCTATTATGAGAAGCATAGATCCTTAATTGGTGGATATGCGAAACTTGTCATCCTAGAATAGAATACGACATACTAAGGAGATTTAATCCTTTTTGGAGTATTTTTCTATTCCATCAAGAAAGAGAGTCCTAATATATTAGTAATTCAAGGCAAATCCTAACAGTAACGAGCATTTAAAATCATATGCTTACTTTATCAAGAATCTCAACAGAAATATCAAAGTCAAAATCTGCAGTTAAATAACCAAATGTCAAGTAAAAACTCCATTTTCAATGAAAATCTTTTAAAGCATTTATTCAACATTTTTCAATAGAGGCTCAATATAGAAGAAGATAAAAAACAGGAAATCTCATAAACAAGCCCCTTGGGAAAAGTAACACTCATAAGTATAGCCCCTCGGGCAAGCCTCTCAGCCACTCGTGACTCAATTCTCGTAAATCAGTATTCACACTCAACACTCTACTCAATGCATATCTCATAATAATAATAACTGTTGCGGCGTGCAGCGCGATCCATAATATATAGTCGACTACACTCACTGGGGGTGTACACACTCAGGAGGAGCTTCTATAGCCCAAGCGTTGTATCACTGAAGGCACGCAACCTAATCTAATATATCATTGAGGCATGCGACCTGATCCATAATATATAGTCTACTACACTCACTAGGGGTGTGCAGACTCCGAAGGAGCTCCTATAACCCAAGCACTATGTCGCTGAGGCGCACAGCCCGATCTCCATATATATATATATATATATATATATATATATATTTGCAATGTAGCCGCGCATAGATATATATAATCCTCACCATTAGGTCCCCGACCTCTCTCTCAGTCATTAACCTCACAGCCACTCGGGCGTTCAAGCAAAAATCAGGGAACTCGGCCAAAACAATTTTCTTATATTTGAAAGTACATTCATGAAACCGAATCTATAATAAACAGGAATAATCATGACTGAGTATAAGCTCTCAAATCAAACGGTATGAAGAACGTAATAAAATACAACTAAGGGTCCAAATAGTTCGGCACGAGGCCCCAAACATGACATTCACCCCCAAGTTAATAGATTCATTTCTAAACACATGTATATCATATAATGTTTATCAAAATATGCAAGTCCAAAGTCGCCACGGGATGGACAAAGTAACAATCCCTACAAGTGCATGCCCACACGCCCGTAACCTAGCACGTGCGTCACCTTATTTATCCAAATTGTATGAAACTTCGAGGTTTCATACCCTCAGCTCTAGATTAACAATCGTTTCTTACCTCAAACGAAATGAAATAATACTCCACATTCCTTGCCTCTTGTCTCATCAACAACTCGCCTCGAATCTATCCAAAATCAAAATAGTAAAATCAATATACGCTAAGGGAACAAAGCCCATGCAAAAATAATCAAATTACCTCAAAATCCCTAAATTGGTCAAATTTGACCCCCTCCCCCGGCCCATGGATCAAGATTCGGTATTATTTCAATATAATACTTATCCTTCCACGAGTCCATACATACCAAGAACATCAAAATGGTACCTCAAATAGTTCCTCAAATCCCCAATTTTACCTCTCTTATTTCAAGCCCTAACTTCCTAATATTTCACCCTTAATCTCATAAATTTCCCTGTCTACTCCATTGAAATTCACCATAGAATCGAGTTTTTGGTTCAAGAAACTTACCTCAATGAAGACCCCCTTGATTCCCCTTTCAAAACCTTCCAAAAAGCTTCAACTCATCATAAAAATGGTGGAAAAGAACTCAAATTTCGCGAAGGCAAGAATTTTTATGTTTTAACACCCCGTAAATGTGTATTAGTTGTGATTGTGTTAGATGAGTATCACTGTGATCTTTTAGACATGTCCCCTACCAGGATGAGTCAGGGTAATGTAACACTCCGTAAATATGAATCATCTGTGTGCAGACGAGGACTATTTATATGATGGCTATCAATTGTACATTATAATAAGTGTATGCGGTATATGATATGTTATTTCGGGTGCTAGGAGAGACCTATGTCTAAGCCAAGTTTGAAAATTACATGACAGACTAAACTTCCATATGGGTAAGCACAAGACCACACTTTGGGTGAGCATAAATACATATAAATAAGGTGTTAAGTGATGCAAAACCTATTAAATTAAAGATCATTGAATATACTTTCTAAGTCTTCAATCCGTTTTTCATTTGGACTTTCCTACAAGAAGTAATGAACAAATTAACCAAAAGGCAGCGGAGGACTGCGCGGATGCGAAGCATCCGAGGCTGCATCCGAAAAGAGGGCTGGCAGTGAAGTGGGGATGCAAAGCATCCGAGGCCATATCCAAAATTTGGGCTTATAAACACAATTTCGGGATTCATTTTCTCCCATTTCTTTTAGACAACTTTTAGGGTATTCCTCCACTATCTCAAGACCTCCAACCCCTCCCATCTTCAAGGTATGCAATACCCTTTATCCTAGTGTGAAGTTCCATAATTTTTATACTAATATTGATGAAATTTACACATAAAATATTTAGGTCTCGAAGAACTCAAAAGAGAATTTTACATTATTTCTTCCAAAAAGGTAACCATACACCCTTAGACTTAGTTATATGGATTTATTAAGGGAATATGAGTATGAACAAGTAATAGAACTCTTGATATGATGATTGGAAGCCACACGTTTCCCAGTTAATAACATAATTATAGTAGAGATTGAAAGATGAATATTTGTTGGAATTGTATTGGTTGGGTATGGATGGATGGTCATATATGTGATTTTGGATATTATAAATTTATTAATCATGATGATGGGATACATTATTGATTAAGGATGGTAATTACATGAGCTAACTATATGGTGATGCGATGTAGAGATTTATGCCTACAAGCTGCTTGATAGTATGCCTAAATGGCTTAAATTATGGAATTTATTACTAATATTATTCCATTGTGTGTTATGTTGTATATTGAAGGTTCTTAGTGGTGTGGATCATTGCAGTATCACTAAGGGATGAAATTAAGGTATGTGAGGCTAACTCTCTATGTTAGGGAATGTTAGTAATTCTCTCTACACTATGCTTATTTTCCCACGTCACTAATTGCCTCAGAAATATAATTTAGCCTAATCTCTTGAATAGTTGTAGAACTTCTATTCTCTAGCTTCATAACTCGTTCATGACTTTTATTCCGAACACTGTGAGCTCATTCCATATCCAATATAGACTTGGTCTTGATGTCCCGGAGTCGCAATATAGATTATTCAGCATGCCACAAAAAGTTAAAGTTTCAGTGTTCATAATCAGTTAAAGAATACATGTCCTCATCTAGTCCTATTCAGTATTCTAGTATTATTTAACCCTGTATGATTCACTATTCCAGTATTATGTAACTCTGTATGATCTTGTATTCCATTATCATATAACTTAGTGTGATCTTATATTCGAGTATTACATAACTCAGTGTGATTCAATATTTCACTATCATATATTGCAGTATGATTCTTAGTTCTCAATTTTAAATCTCTAAATATTGAACACCTATATTTGGGCATGACGCCACAGTTTATGCTTTAAGCATCTTTGGGCCTGCGGTCGTAGTTATGTAAATGTATACTTGGGCCCGAGGCCGCAGTTGTACACACACACACAGATATATATACATATACATATACATATACATATACATATACATATACACACACACACACAGAGATATATATATATATATATATATATATATATATATATATATATATATATATATATATATATATATATATATATATATATATATGTTGGAAAACGTTCTCAAAGCATTATACTAAAACGTGTGTTCATATGTGTAGGTTTTGATGAATGACAAACAAGCGCAAATTGACATATGACGAAGCTCAAGTACAAGCGCACAATTAATATATATAACGAGATTCAAGCACAAGACCAAGTTATATAGTTTTACATGAGTCGTTCTTAATTGTGATCTTGATCCGACAACTTGACTCATGACATGGCTTCTCTCGTAAAATTATTTTTACAAAATCATACATATTTAATTTAATGCTAAATGATTTTAAATCATGCATGTTTACTTTAGTCAAAATGATTTTTAAACATGCCTCTAAAATCTGGACTAAGATAATCGATTATGTACTTATGATAATCGATTATGTTAAGCCAAGACTGCATGACAATCGATTGTGAACTAATGACAATCGATTGTGTTAAGGCAGTGAGCATCAGATTTTTCAAAACCTGCATGTCAAACGATTGTGAACCTTATGTCAATCGATTGTGATGAGGCAGTGTCCATCAAAGTTTTTCAACGCTCAAAATAATCGATTGTGAAGTTAATGACAATCGATTGTGAAGAGACAGTGTCCATCAGATTTTTCAAAAGTCACAAAATAATCGATTGTGAACATATGACAATCGATTGTGTTGAGACAGTGTCTTCCAGACTTTTCAAAGTTATTAAATAATCGATTGTTATCTTTGTGCATTCGATTGTCAAGAGGCAGTGTCTAAAATGTTTTTCAAAAACTAATAAATAATCGATTGTTAACTTTGTACAATCGATTGTGAAGCTGACCGTTGTCGTAAAGTTTTCAAATACCGTCAGGTAATCGATTATTGATTTTGTATAATCGATTGTTTTAATTAAAATCTTGAAAAGATTTTTTTAACGTTGCTGAGTAATCGATTGTTGATTCTGGACAATCGGTTGTTTTTGGTAAAATCTGGAAAGGATTTTTTGAACGTTGCCAGTAATCTATTATGGATTCTAAATAATCGATTGTCAAGTGTAAAATCATGGATTGAATTTTGGAAAGACTGGCAGACAATCGATTGTGGCTCTTTGACAATCGATTGTCATTCAGTAAAATTAGCAACTCTTAATTGGCAATTAGGCAACGGTAATGCCAAGTTTTTCAACTATAAATGCAGCTTCATTTTAGTGTTTTAAACACAACAACTGATCATACTATTGCTATAAGCTTGCATACTATTGTTTATCATTTTATATTCATTTCATAAAGCTTTTGAGAGCCAAAGTCTTGTCCATAGTTGTTGTGATCTTGAGCTTACTTCTTTTACTCATATCTACTCATTAAGGAGTGTTTTGTTTGAGTGTTTAGTGTTTTGTACACTTGAAGAGAATTGTGATTCTCTTGTAGTAAGGAACTTGTGTTTCCTTGGTCGAAGTCTTGGAGTGTTGTATCTCCGAGCAAGATTGTTGAGGCTTGTGTCCTCAGATTGTAAAGGTTGGTTAGGCACCCGTAAGCTTAACAGTGAAGTCTTGGAGTGTTGTATCTCCGAGCAAAGGTGTTAAGGCTTGTGTCCTTAAGTTGTAAAGGTTGGTTAGGAACCCGTAAGCTTAACAGTGAAGTCTTGGAGTGTTGTATCTCCGAGCAAAGGTGTTAAGGCTTGTGTCCTTAAGTTGTAAAGGTTTGTTGAGCACCCGTAAGCTTGACAAGTTAGTGGAAAATCTCGAGAGAGTCTCTCGGGGACTGGACTAGCCACTTGTTGTGGTGAACCAGAATACATCGGTGCGTTTGTTCTTTATTGCATTTAATTTCCGCACTTATTTTTCCTGCAAGTTTTTAAATTCCGTAAGTTTACGCTAATTTTTATTATAACGCTATTCACCCCCCTCTAGCGTTAAGCGTATTATCTAACAATTGGTATCAGAGCCCAACTCTCTGAAGACTTAACAGTTTAAGAGAACCATCCATGGCTTCTACTCGTGACTCTTTTGCAGGAATAGGTGAAGATGATTTTAACATGTTGCCCCCAATATTTGATGGAAATAATTACTTATATTGGAAAGATCGGATGAGAATTTTCATCACAGCCAACAACTTTTATCTATGGCAAATCATCAAGCATGGTGATCAAATGACAACAAAAGTTGGGAAAGCCAAGGTAAGTGAATACAACACTAATGCAATAAATATGTTGTATAGCGCCTTGAATCGGGAAGACTATCAGAAAATTTCCCACAACAAAACCGCCAAAGAGATGTGGGATAAGCTGGAGGAAATGTATGAAAGCATGCCTCAAAAAGTGGACAGCTCATATGATGAATCAACTGGCCAATGTCTCATGGCAAATGAAGAAGAAGAGGTAAGTACGTCCAACTCTCACTCGCTTGAAGAAATGCAAAATGCTTATAATAAATTACATAGTGAGTTTGTTGATGCTTCCAAGACTATTAAAGATTTGGAGAAAACTCTATCGTTGCAAGAAAAAGATTTTCAAAAACAACTCTCTCTAAAAGAAAAAGATTTTGAAAAACTGGTTTTAGAAAATGAGAAGTTGAAAGAGGAAAACAAGTCTTTCGGAAAAAGAAGCGCCGATAAGCCCGAAAGCTCTATAAGAAAGTGTACTTCTTGCTTGCATCTCAAAAATAAAGTAGAAAGGCTTAAAGGCACATTAGATAAGGTTAATTCTTCGCACAAAAATTTGAATGATGTTCTTGATAATTTGAAGTCAACCACGCATGGCATAGGGTTTACGAATGAGCATAAAGAAAAGGTTGAAGCTAAACCTCAACAACCTAAGGCTCAACCTAGGACTAATAATAAAAATGCTTATCCTAGAAATAACAACCCTAGAACCAATATGCATGCTAGACTAAATGTTGAACATTTTAGAAGACCTAGCAATGACTTACCACCTAGAAATAACTACCCTAGAAATGATGCATATTATAGGCCAAATACTAGAAGGAATTTTGAACCCATTAGAGCACCTAGAAATGATTTCCAACGTAGAAATAATTATTCTAGAAATGCTGCTCATAGTAGGAGAAATGATGTTCATAAAGCGCGCAATAGTCATAATGCTGAAAATAGAGTAAACCATTTTCGTCCGTCAAGTTACTATGAACCTAGAAGGATGCATAACCCCAACGTGACTTGTCATTATTGTAGGCGTATTGGTCATATTTCTCCTGCATGTTTTACACGACATAGAGATATCACTCAATCGCATCATTATGATATGCCTAACCCCCAAGAACCCAAAATGGCATGGGTACCAAAAGATCATTAATCTGTTTTGCAGGTGTGCTTGAAAGGCTACAGTATTGTAGTAGATGCAACGAGCACGACACCTCATTGCATTAAGAGGAAATTTCGGTTAGTTATCCTTTTTGACAAAAATCGAATTGTTGATATGTGCTAGCAACCAATATTAACTTATTTGTTGTTAATTTGGTTCCCCTAATGTTGAATCTTTGATAAGCTTAGTCGTAATAGTTGATGTGGGTTAACAATTGAGATATCCTTGTCAACAATCAATATCAATTAGACTTGTTGATTCATATGTTGAAAACGTGTTGTTAAATGACATTTGGTGTCAATTAGTTTACTTGTTAGTTATCTGATTTTAAAAGATCAAAACTGTTGATATGTATTAACAGTTAGCTTAATAAAATCATTTCATTCATGATTTGATAATTGCTATCTGTGGTTTAAATAATTGTTAGTATACTGTGTGGTGTGTATTATCTATTAGCATATTCTTCAAAAAGTTTTCACTCACGTTTTTGATGAATGCTATCCTCAGTTTTGAAAAATAATTGAGATGTCTCATGTTTCTAACAATTGACAAAAATCCTTCTGTTTAAAATCGTCTCTTGATGAACACACCCTTTGGTCTGGATAATGGTTGGTATGTTCTTCAAAATTCGATGTATGGTTGATCTGTTAACAGTCAACACTCGTTTGTAATATGCTTTACTAAAAATAACAATTTGTATCACTGTTAATAAAATAACTTTTGGTACACTTGTTATGTAATCCAACAAATGGGTTTATCATTGTTTTATAACAATTGGTATATCTATGTCTTGTTGGTATGTCTTGATAAATTTCTGATTAAGGGGAAATAAATTGCATGAAGTTTACTATCTTTTTGATGATAGAATTTCAAAACAACTCTCTATATTGGCGATGTTATTTTCTTTAAACTCTCATGCCACTAATATCTTGCATTCTAAATCTTGTGGAAAATGATATCTTAGAAAATATTTGTATTACTTTGGAGCAACTAATAAGTGTCATGCAAGGAATCTGTAAATCCCATTTGAGATATCATTGATAGACAAGCTTAATTTCTTCTTGGAGCTGCAAATTAAGCAAATGAAAGAGGGAACTTTCATTTGTCCATCTAAATGTCGCAAGGAGTTGGCAAATCAATTCGAACAGAGCAACACCAAACCAATGGTCACTTCAATGAATTTAGATGACCATCTTTACAGAAATGTGAAAGGTAAGACGAGCAATACCAAGAACTACACAGGTATGATCGTTCCTCACATTACCTTATTGCTAGTAGACTTGATAAAATATTTAGCGTTTAATGTTGTGCTAACTATAAATCATGTCCAAATGAAGTATTGAATGCGGGTAAATGTTGATCTAAATGCATACATTTTAGGTTGCATTTATATTTTAATTACTGACTTGAGCGTCAGAGACGTTTAATTCTATTTTGCAGGTATCACCCTAAAGGTAGGGGGAATTATTACGTTTTGGCACAGAACAATCGATTGTTCCAAGCAAATAATCGATTATCTTACTGTGCAGAAAATCGATTAGCAGTATCACTAATCGATTGTTTATGGTTTATGTTTATTATGCAGTTTTGTTAAATAATTGATTCTTTAACTGCAAAATTGATTTCCGTCTCAGCCATTCGGCAATGCTTTTCCAAAACAATCGATTGTTTCAAAATATAATCGATTATTCTCAAAATCAGAAAATTTCTGTGCTCACTGTAACATAACAATCGATTACCATATTTTGACAATCGATTACCATATTTTGACAATCGATTATTTCATGTCAGTAATTCAAAATTTTTTTTACCGTTTGGTTCTGCAATCGATTTGTGTCAGTTCCGAGATTCAGTCAAATCTTAATGACAATCGATTATCTCATTACAACAATCGATTGTCAAACGGTTAGTGCAATTTATTCTTTACCGTTTCTGACCGTTCTAGCTTTCAATTTTCAGCAGAGTTCTTCCATTAATGAAATGCCTTTCTCCCCTCTATAAATAGGCTTCATATATGTTCATTTTTATTCACTCAAGCATCAATTTTAGCTCTCAAACTATCAAAACTCTTTCAAGTCTCTTGCAAATTGCAGCAATACTTAGTAAAAATGTCGGGCCGTCACTCCAAACATTCCCGTTCTGCTAGGCATGGTGCATCCTCCTCTACTGCTCCAAACTATCCTTATCAAGATGGTTCCGTTCTATATTTTAATTCTGACATCGAGCTTACTCGATTTTTAACAAAATTTGAAAAGCGCGACATTCTTCCTCCCCGCTTTTCAACCAACAAGTATCTTGAATCTTATGGCCCTGCTGCAAATATGCTAAAAAATTGTCAACTTCTTGACTTCTTACTTCTTACCCATCCTTACATCAATACTACATTGATTCAAGCATTTTACTCCAACCGTCGTGAGGATGATGACGGTGAGCTTGTGACAAATATAAATGGTGTTCAAATTCTTCTTTCCGATGAAAACCTTCATACCATTGCCCGTCTTCCTCATAATGGTGAAGACATTTTTCGGTACATCAGAGAGGTCGGAGCCCTTTTTGATGAAACAGTCCTCCTACATCAAACCGGACTTACTTCTTATGATACAAATCTTTCTTCCCGTCGTCCTACCATTACGGGAATGGATCCCAATTATCGGTTGATTTTCTATTTCATCACCCGAGTCCTCAAGCCTCGTAAGCATAACCATACCACCATTTCCCAAGAGGACACCAATCTCATGCATGCCATAATAACCGGAGCTAACATCAATTGGTGCCGGTTCGTCAAGATTCACATGCGTGACGCTATCGGAGATGATAGGCCTCTTCCTTATGCTCTCCTCATCATGAATTTTCTTGAAGCCTCCGGATTCATCACTTCCAACGGTCCTCTCAAAAAGAGTACCAAGAAGTGGGAAATTTCAGAATCCTCTTTTCATCATGACGGTGATCATGCAGCGCCTGCTCCTCCTCCAATCCGTCGAACTCGTCCGCCTCAAGAGCCCACTCTCCAATCCATTTCCGACCAAATTGCTTCCTTGACCACCTCTGTTGGTCAAATGACTCATGAGATCCATGGATATTTTGACCATGTTCATTATCCATATGCGGGTCTTGTTCCCTTCGAAGCAGTGCCGGATTATGAGGCGGGAAATGATGATGAATGATTTCTTTGTTTGTTTTGGTTCTATTGTGATATGTTTTATTGTCCCCTCCTTATGTATTTGTTTTCTATTTCCAATAAATAAACAAGCTTTATTTACATCTTTGGCATCTTATTACATTTTTTTTTGCTAATGGCAAAAGGGGGAAGATAACGGGTATGCACTCTCAATTCTTATTAACGGGTATGCACTCTCAATTCTTATTAATTGAGGGGGAATTCATATATTGAGGGGGAACTAATTTTGCATACTTGTTGCATATATTTACTTGTCTTAAATCGTCATTATGAATTGTCTAATTTGCATATCCCGCTTAAAGTTTGCCATTATCAAAAAGGGGGAAATTGTTGGAACACGTTCTCAAAGCATTATACTAAAACGTGTGTTCATATGTGTAGGTTTTGATGAATGACAAACAAGTGCAAATTGACATATGACGAAGCTCAAGTACAAGCGCACAATTGATATATATAACGAGATACAAGCACAAGACCAAGTTTTATAGTTTTACATGAGTCGTTCTTAATTGTGATCTTGATCCGACAACTTGACTCATGACATGGCTTCTCTCTTAAAATTAGTTTTACAAAATCATGCATATTTAATTTAATGCTAAATGATTTTAAATCATGCATATTTACTTTAGTCAAAATGATTTTTAAACATGCCTCTAAAATCTGGACTAAGATAATCGATTATGTACTTATGATAATCGATTATGTTAAGCCAAGACTGCATGACAATCGATTGTGAACTAATGACAATCGATTGTGTTAAGGCAGTGAGCATCAGGTTTTTCAAAACCTGCATGACAATCGATTGTGAACCTTATGACAATCGATTGTGATGAGGCAGTGTCCATCAAAGTTTTTCAACGCTCAAAATAATCGATTGTGAAGTTAATGACAATCGATTGTGAAGAGACAGTGTCCATCATATTTTTCAAAGTCAAAAAATAATCGATTGTGAACATATGACAATCAATTGTGTTGAGACAGTGTCTTCCAGACTTTTCAAAGTTATTAAATAATCGATTGTTATCTTTGTGCAATCGATTGTCAAGAGGCAGTGTCTAAAATGTTTTTCAAAAACTAATAAATAATCGATTGTTAACTTTGTACAATCGATTGTGAAGCTGACCGTTGTCGTAAAGTTTTCAAATACCGTCAGGTAATCGATTATTGATTTTGTATCGATTGTTTAATTAAAATCTTGAAAAGATTTTTTGAACGTTGCTGAGTAATCGATTGTTGATTCTGGACAATCGATTGTTTTTGGTAAAATCTGGAAAGGATTTTTTCAACGTTGCCAGTAATCGATTATGGATTCTAAATAATCGATCGTCAAGTGTAAAATCATGGATTGAATTTTGGAATGACTGGCAGACAATCGATTGTGGCTCTTTGACAATCGATTGTCATTCAGTAAAATTAGCAACTCTTAATTGGCAATTAGGCAACGGTAATGCTAAGTTTTTCAACTATAAATACAGCTTCATTTCAGTGTTTTAAACACAACAAGTGATCATACTACTGCTAAGCTTGCATACTATTGCTTATCATTTTATATTCATTTCATAAAGCTTTTGAGAGCCAAAGTCTTGTCCATAGTTGTTGTGATCTTGAGCTTACTTCTTTTACTCATATCTACTCATTAAGGAGTGTTTTGTTTTAGTGTTTAATGTTTTGTACACTTGAAGAGAATTGTGATTCTCTTGTTGTAAGGAACTTGTGTTTCCTTGGTCGAAGTCTTGGAGTGTTGTATCTCCGAGCAAGATTGTTGAGGCTTGTGTCCTCAGATTGTAAAGGTTGGTTAGGCACCCGTAAGCTTAACAGTGAAGTCTTGGAGTGTTGTATCTCCAAGCAAAGGTGTTAAGGCTTGTGTCCTTAAGTTGTAAAGGTTGGTTAGGCACCCGTAAGCTTAGCAGTGAAGTCTTGGAGTGTTGTATCTCCGAGCAAAGTTGTTAAGGCTTGTGTCCTTAAGTTGTAAAGGTTTGTTGAGCACCCGTAAGCTTGACAAGTTAGTGGAAAATCTCGAGAGAGTCTCTCGGGGACTGGACTAGCCACTTGTTATGGTGAACCACAATACATCGGTGCGTTTGTTCTTTATTGCATTTAATTTCCGCACTTATTTTTCCTGCAAGTTTTTAAATTCCGCAAGTTTACACTAATTTTTATTATAACGCTATTCACCCCCCCTCTAGCGTTAAGCGTATTATCTAACAATATATTGGGCCTAAGGCTGCAGTTTACTATTCAGATAAACAGGTTTTTGATCGTTCATAAGGGAGAGTATTCATATACTTTCTCCCTTTGTTCAGTTCAGTTTTTATCATCTCAGTTATTAGTTATCATTTTAGTTACCAGTTATCAGTTCAGTTATCAGTTATCAGTTATCATTTGAGTTTCAGTCTCAATTATCATCATTTCAATTAATCAATAAATTCTCAGTTATCAGCTTAGTTTCAGTAAAAGCATTTATAATTCTTTCTTTTAGTTTCTTTACATACAAATGCAACTCAAATGTACTAACATCCGTTTTGCCTGGGGCCTGCATCTCACGATGCAGGTACTGATTTACAGGTTGACGATTCAGAGCGCTAGGATTCTCGTATCAGTCTTTTTGTGATCCCCGGTTCTGTTCGGAAATTATAATTATCTTATAGTCTCTAGTATTTTCATACAGTCATTGATATCAGTACTTCATTTGAGGATTCATAGACTAGAGTATCAATTAGACAGATTCATAAGCTCTCTATGTTAAGCAATGTTGGCTACTTAAATATTTCTGTCTTGTATTAGTATTTCCACACTTTGACTTTTATTATTCAGACATTTAGTATATTAGCATGTGTTAGTTTATCTTCAGCATTTAGTATGTTATGATATCACATGTTGATTCAACCAGCCAGTTAGTTTGCTCGGTCACATGTAGTCAGGCACCGATCGTCGTGTTACGTCCAGGGCTAGGTTCGACGTGTGACATATGTTCTGCCTAGGGGTTCTGCATCTGCAGTCCAATGCCACACCTACGACCCCCGCAGGTGCGATAAGAAGTCCGCATCAATGGAATTTCACTTAAAGTCCCCACCCACACCTGCAATCAAGTCACTGCATCTACAAGCTTGCAAGTGAGACTAACCTTTGCTTCTGTGTTGTATCCCCTACCAACTAGCCTTTGCTCTTCTGATTAAAATGACGCTTATGCTATCGCGCTTGCGGTCCCCAGATCGTCTGTGTGGTTGTAGCGCCCCCGTTTTCACTCCTCGCGGGGAGAGAGATCAGATATTTCGACATTCGTGGTGCGATGACTCATTTCCTTTTGAGAATTACATATTTCAAAGAGTCACCACCAAACGAGTTATGGTGTGTTAGGGCACCTAGAGTAATTAACTCATGTAACTAGTTTTCATTACCAAAGATTAGGGCAAGGGCTTCAAGAAACCTCGAGCGGAAGGTGTTATGCACCCCTCTTCGTCAAAAACTATGGATCCCGATCGAACGTATTCACAAATTAGTCCATGAACATTCGGGTAAAATAAATAGCAAGTAAAGCATGTTGGATAACTCAAGTAAAAAGATAAAGATTTGGACAAGTTGTAAAATGAAAGTTTAAATAAAAAGGTAATTTTTGTAAAAGAGGGGTCCTAGGTTGGTTAGCCAATAGGATCACCCTACACAATGTCCAGTAAACACTTCTCGATAAGGGGCTACACGTGACATTAGCACGTAATCAATATATCCCATATCTACCCTTCATATCCCTTTGGTGTTCATGCAAAGTGAGTGTTTGGTTAGCGATATCCATTGTGTGTTGCTACCCGTCCATTCTTAATGGCCCTAAAGGACTTAGAACCTATATATATACGTGGTTCTAGATGGACCCCTAAGGTGAAGGTGAAAGTTCTAAGGTGACAAGGAAAACACTTAGGACTTTAGCACATAAAAGGGAGAAATTAGAGGCTCAACGTTTCCTTCTCAAACAAGTACATAAACAGCACCACTTAAGCACAATTAAGGGCTTTTATTAGACAGTATCCTAAAGTAGGATATCTAGGAGAATATCCAGAAACAAGCAACTTAGTTTTTAGAAACTCAGGAGTAGTGACCATAGCAGTTGCCTATTGAATTTTCAAATCCTGTTAGGATCATAAAACATTAAGAAATAAAATAGTTTTCAAAAATGCAATTTTGAAAAAGCCCTAGAAACTTCCCTATACGAGGAGTACTGATGACTACATTAATATAGAAACGAAGCAGGTTTTTAAATTGGACTCCTTTAATACCTATAAAGATGATGTCTAATTGTACATTGACGCAGCATTAAAAACATTGTTCCAGGAAATATATGCTTATTAGTTAAACCAATTCATATGTGAACTAAGTGTGGACTAAGTTGAATTATTCAAACTAGTTTAGATTAACAGACAGAAAATCGCGTATGATTTCCTATAGACATGATATCTAAGTTTGATACTGATTTTAAAGACTTACATGCATAGAAAATTCATAATACTTGTTATAACAGAATCAGAATTAAGTCCTAGGGGCATGGCATCTATTAGTTAATCTGATTTAGAGATAATGAAAAGATACATGAACACTCATAATAACAGAATCTAGACTAAGTCCTATAGTCATGGCATATATTAGTTAGTCTGATTTTAAGAAAATGAAAACATGATTATTTGGAATCTATAGGCATGGTTTCTAGCTTGGTGAGATGAAAAAATGTAAAGTCTTATTAGCATGATTTCTACTTGATAAAGTAATCAAATTAAATGTAACGTCCTATGAACATGATTTCTACCCGTATTACCCCATAAAACATGTACCTACCCATCCCTTTCACTAAATACGCAATGGTTGTTTACAAGTTATTATAGACCACGGAATGAGTTACATAAGTAAATAATAAAATAAGAAGCTATTCGATATGGAGCCTTCGATTAGGCCCGGATTTCCCAAAGAATCCAATGGCCTCAAATGCCTCAATTTCATAGACTATGTCATAGTCTAGGTGCATTAATGTTCCCTAAAGATCACAGGATCCCAGGCAGTGCTTACACCTAGACCAAGTAACTCAAATTGAATAGGTTTAGTATGGAAGGGCCAGCTTCAGTATGCGAGAGTTTAACGGGTTCTCAAGAGGATCCCAAGGTAGTAAACATACTAGAGGGGACATAACTTATTCACTTAGGAGTATAGTGAAAGTGGTTGACACAAATTTAAAGGTTTTAGTGAAACAGTATAAAAGGATGTCTGTGAAAATAATTTAGTGAAATGCGGAGACTGTTTGAAAAGAGATTAAAGTAGTCAACAAAGTTCAAACACAGCCAGTAGTCACATCACCAAGGTAGGTTTAGTAGTCACAAACAGGGGTCAAGGGACTGTCGATACATTGGACATATAATTAAGCAAGGATCTAGGAATTGGCATAGAGATTCTCAAAAACAGCTGACCAGGAACAGTCACAAAACCAGACAAAAGAACAAACTCATATACGTGGGTGATAGGAATTTAGTGATTCATGGAACATATGATGGCAGACACATACGAAGTAAGTGATAATTAGCATAGACATGCTCAGAAACAAACACATGGTAAGTTGCTGATCTTAAGGAAGGGAAGTATAAAACATACTAATAATATAAACATCAACTACAAGTTTCACAAAAAACCCAGAAATAGAAGTAAACAAGAAATAGGATGAACTGAAACAATAAGAGAATCATATTGTTGTCGGACTTTTGAACTGAAACTATAACATGCCAGTAAAGAGGACAATAAGCAAAGTGAAAGAGTAGGAGAATACAATGGTTAGCCTTGTCTTGATGCTGGGTAACTTAGAATAGTAGCAAATAGCACAAAAGAGAGTAGAAAAAGTTTAAGTGTGAGAGATAGTTTTTGAACCAAGAGAGTTCGTGTATTGTGCTAATGAAAGACTATGGTATATATAGTTTGAAAGAATGTAGTAAATAAGGTAAAAATCAAATACATTTGGTAATTAAGGAACTAAGAATCAATCAATGAGGAAATCAAGGTAAGTAATCTCTTTAATTGAGGAGTTAGCTTCAAAAGTTAATAGACATATAACAAAAAAGGAATGAAATCGTATAAGGCTGAAAATGCCTATTAAGGAAATACTTTCTTTGTAGTATAGGTACACAATATGTAATAGAGGCCAGGTTCGGCACATTGAAATCAAAGAAATACTTGAGCAATCAATTAATATCATAATTGACCATAGAATATGATCCGAAACATATTTCAAGGTAAAAAATCAGCAGATATAACCCGCGGAATATGTGAAAGATCATTCATAAAGATTCAAGGATGCAAGAATAGGAGATAGCACTGATTTAGAACCACTCTATACGAACAAGCACATGGTAAGAAGAAATCATAATCCTAAGAGGTCGAGTAGGACAAGAATCACATATAAAATTAGAAATTTATGTAGAGCATAGTTGAATTAGTAGGCTAAGCATGATACAGGCAGGAGAAGTGAAGAATCAGAAACATTAGTGAACAAAATAAGGTAAAATCACATAATAGGAAAGAATAACCATAATTAGGAACCTAACGAGCAAACATAGGACAAAAATCACATAGTCATAGAAATATAGAGATGAACTGAACATATTATCAAAACGACACTCAAAAATCCTAGATTGGGACTAAGAAATTAGGGTTTTCAACATCGGCGAGTTGAAAAAGGAGCAAAATCATAAAATCAGTTGAATATGCAAGAGATAGAAGTCTTAAACATGAAGAATCGGTTTAACGAAGTGTAGAAGAAGTTCAAAAAAACCCATACTTTAAAAGAAAGTAAAAATACCTTGAAATTGATGATTTTTGCAAAAGAGGTTGGAGAACATATAAAAAATAAAAGAAACGGACTAAAATCTTTTAAGAATAGCGCAATTCTAAGATATGCAATCAAAAAATAGGGTTTCAAAAGAAACCCAAATAGAGATGGAAGAACCTGTTTTGAACTTCAAAGATGGTAACAAATACCGTGTGATTTTTCTCGAATCACATCGGAGTAGTCATGAATAGTGTCACGACCCAAACCCCGCTTCGGCCGTCATGGCGCCTCTCGTGAAGATAAGGCCAGCTAGACCATTACCAAGCACCTCTGTTAAGCAGTTAAATAATTCATAAGCAGCTCAAATAGGATTTAATGATATTAATTAGCGAAAGTGTAACCCAACATAGTCCAAACAGGAATGTCACAAGTAACGAGCATCTATATGAGTGTAATTAAATTTACTAAGTCTAGAAATACAATGAACAAGGAAGAATGAATAAAATAGAAAGAAACGGTGCTGCGAACGCTGACAGTCACCTAGCTAAACTCCTACAACTCTGCCTCCTAACAGCCAATACCTGCTACCGGATGAATAAATACTTGCATCTGCACCCGAGGTGCAGGGAATAAAGTGAATACTCCAACTCAGTGAGTAATAAAGGTAAATAACAGCTAGCGGTAAGAAATCACGTGAGGCAGCCAACATGATGTATAGAAGCAGTGCACAATTCTTTGAGAGAATAGTGAAATTGCGAAATCTTTAGAAAATATCTTGGCTCAGTTTAAACCTCTTTTGAAAATGTTCTTTTCAACAGTTTTGAAATAGTTTCAAAACAATTAGTGACGATACGTAGAGAAATATGACTCTTGGGCACAAATATGCACAAAAACTCACTCCTCGGGCAATGTCTCAGGGCGGTACCAGACCCTCGGGCTACTTTACAATCATTCATATCAGCCCCTCCGGTTAACTCTTAGAAACACATATATCAGCCCCTCTAGCTCAGCATCAATCACTCAGTATAATGGGCACGCGCTCAATGTGGGTGTACAGACTCCGGAGGGGCCCCTTAAGACCGAAGAGTTATATAAGCATAAGGCCAGAAAGCCTTCTCACATTAACATAAGGCTTGAAAGCCTCCTCACATCGCTCTCAAGGCCTAATAGACTCCTCACATCACTCACAAGGCATGAAAACGTCCTCACACATCTCATAAGGCCTTAAAGCCTCCTCACATCATTCAGAAGGCCTGAAAGCGTCCTCACGTCACTCAAGCTACCTCATGTCATATAAATGTATCTCAGGACCTCGACCTCATATCACTCAGCATATCCTCACCTATATGGCTCTCGGCCTTACTCAGTCCGAAAATAATAACAAGCCCCTTGGGCATTTGTAAAACATAAGTTCTCAACCCAAAATATTATTTAGAAATATCATTTGAGTTTCAAATATGTATTAAAATTTTTGAGTTTGTAAAAAATAATAATTATCAACTGAACTGAGTTTAAATATAAGTCAAAATAGTGAGGAAATAGTTGCAAAAATCCCCAAAGGGTCCAAATAGTTGGCATGAAGCTTAAACATGGCAGTAAGCCCAAGTCATGATGATAAAAATTAAGTCTCAGTCAAATACTCGGTAAAACATCAATCGGGATGGACCAAGTCATAACCCATAGTATAAAACGACCCCATGTTCATCATCAAACGCGTGTTTATCCTCAATATTGCACTACGATGTGCAATCCAATGTTTCAAACCCTCAGGATATCATTTACATTCATCAGTCACCTCGAACCGGCAAATTCTCTAGCACACGACGTCTTTGCCCTTCAAATTCGCCTCCAAGCACGTCGAATCTACCCAAAATCAGAATGAATACATCACAATATGCTAAGGCAACAAAACCTAAGGACAAAACAAGCGAAAAATATCAAACTTCCTGAAATTTGCAAAACCTGAGCCCCAGGCCCACTTCACGAAACTCAAAAATTTTTACATCAATGAACTCCTTATCTCGTCACGAGTCTATACATATCAAAAACTCCCAAATCCAAGCTCAAATGTCCCATCAAACCCCAATGTGAATTATCAAAACTCAAGCCCTAGTTCTTCGATTTTAAGATTAATTTTTCATAAATTTTAAGGTTAATCTCACAGAATAATCGTTTTTTAAGATCATACGACTCACCTCAAATCAAACCCACTCAAATTCCTCTTCAATTCTTGTCTAAAAGCTCTGAAGGATGTCCAAAAATGGTGCACAAAGAGCTTAGATAGCGAAAGAAAGTGAAATTTTAAAACTCTGTTGCCCATACATTACTCGCATCAGCGATCCAAGCACCGCATATGCGGTTTCTGCTTATGCAAAATGCTTTCGCTTCTGCGCCCATTCACTTAAGCAAAGACAACTTCTGCGGTCGCAAATACGCATCTGCGACTACCATCTGCTTCTACAAAAAACTAGTACTCCCAAGCCAATCTCGCACCTATGATCTATTGTCTGCATCTGCTGGACCGCACCTATGATCCCTTTTCCGCAGGTGCAGAATACCAGAACCAACAACTTCAGAAATTCTACAAGTCCAACCCTCATCCCGATAGCCATATGAAATCACCCCGAGGCCCCCGGGACCTCAACCAAAAGAACAAATACATCCTAAACGGTTATTCAAATTTGCTCAAAAACATTCGAAACAATATTTCAATAAATAACCCGACCAAACAATGCCTAAATGACTTGAAAATTTGCACAAACATCACAAACGACATAACAAATCTGCATCAACTCTCCTATAACATTGCGATCCACGGATAAAAATCTCACCTATCAACAGAAATTCGCCAAAATACTAACTTTGCCAATTCAAGCCAAATCCTCCCACAGACTTCAAAAATGCATTCAGATCTTTCTCCTAAGTCATAAATCACCCAACGAAGCTAACCACATCACAAAAGTTCTGATCAAGCTCATATACAAATAAGTCAACTCCTGGTCAATGCTTTCAAATTCAAAGCCTTTCCTTGAGAACGTAATTTCGAATTCGTACCGATTTCCATGAAAACCAAAACCTATGATCAACATCAGTCATAATGCATTACACGGGGCAAGTCATGCCCAAGAACCGGCGATCAAAGTGGAAAAGCTCAAAAAGACCGATTGGGTCGTTACATCCTCCCCCACTTAAACACATGTTCGTCCTCGAACATTCCCAGAGTTGTTCTAGAAGCCAACCAATAGTTGAATAACCTTACCAAGCATATACCCGGGGGTGATCCCACGTCACCCTAGCTCATATCGGTCCATTAACACAACATAAATGGATTTTCACAATCCATAAACAATAGGACCACATTTCCCCTACCGAAATGATCCACAAGAACAAAATCCCACATCTATCTTTTGAATAAGCCCGAATCAGCTGTAATAATTCATACCTGCAACCTCGGTACATGATAAACCACATAACTCAACTGCTCACAACCATAAATTCTATTTACAACAGCTGCCCACAAGAAGTCTCATTCCATAAGAAGTCTCATTCCAACACTTTCATATACTACCGATGATAAATGAAACACGTAATAAACCATAATTGTTTCTAAGATCAACCATTCATGAAGTCGTTTCTCCTCTAACAATTACCCTAGAAAGTTTCGAGACGAACCTTGATATTAACCGTCCAACATGCTAAAATCAATCCCGTTCATATTCGTTAATGATGCAAAGAATCTCCTCTAATCCAACACACCACTCTAGTGACATGACACATCAATATAGGTCTAAGAAACAACTTGCATAACTATGCGCACGGATAAGCAACCGCCCGAACATACTCAAGTCATGAAATGACTCATTTGAAAGAGTTTTACCTTAAGCTCGTTGGTACCATCAAGACACAAGACTGAGAACCTGTCTCAATCATAGAATAGAAAACAAAAATTTAACCTGCAAGGTCATATCTCCGCAAAGCCTTCCTACAATGCACGATTATATCCAAACACCACTCTACATGATCGAGTCACTATGCTAAAAATTGACGACCACACACAATTATTTGTCTGGAACCAAAGAAAATCATTACACCTGCGGTGAATAAAGTCGAATATACCACACATTACAGAAAAGGAACTCAGAGATATCTCTATAACAGTGATAAGCTTAATAACATTCGAATAAACCTATCCCTCAGCAATACGATTCAGAGCCAACCGAGCCAACTCGACCTAGAACACGTATTCACATTGGCCAGCCAATGAACCCTTTACCGAGGAAGCCTGAAGTTGTTTCTTCCACTACTATAACTCCTGCCAGTGCCATACGATACGGTGCCCGACATCAAATCAATACCGAAATACATAAACTCTCCTAGTAACATGCCCTGCCAAAAAAATGTATCCGAAAAGTCCCTCAATATCGAAACTAGATCAATGGTAGAAACCTCTACACTGACATCCATCACGAAGGCCCAATTAAGAAAAGTAATCCTTCCCAGCCGTCTGCTGGTTCTTTGAAACATGAACCACTCTGACGCACCTCGCCACCCAATCCATGGCATTCTGGCATAGCTCATAGTGCAATGGTCAACAATAAACCAAAACTGAGACAACCAGTCTAAGCTCCAATATCATTTCAAAAATCAAACATACCATGCAAAGAAAGGTCCACTTGGCCCCCAAATCCTGGTAGTCACTAAATAGTGCTAATACACACGATTTACAATCCCAACATAGCCTGAACATGAGAACTCCCAGTCTCCACTCCATATATCACACAAATCATCATACTTAATCCCAATTTTTCCGTATGAAAGCATGACACACCTTAAATACCCCATAATCCCATGATAGATAACCGAAAATTTCCTTATGCCACCAAGAAAGCCCGAATATATCCAATAGATCTAACTAGGAAGTGTCGCAATACTAACCGAAGTGCCATAAACATAATCACATTACCCTTTTTCTGAACATATACTATCGTCAAATAACTTCCAAATAGAAATATCATTCCCTTACTAACTGAGGCTACCCGTTTCCTAAAAGTTTTAGGAACCCCCTTTAAGAATTGAACTGTAACCTAACACACATAAGTCTCGGTCCTTCACAACAAACCGCATATACAATACCACCCGAGGATATCATGAAAACCTTATCTCCCTTCCGAGCCATAGATATCTATGCACTTAACTAGTCAAGAACATCACATTAGCCCGATCTAGAACAAAAATCACTATACATCCCATGCTCCACATGCCCATAGAAAATATATATTTCCAAACCACGGTAAAACCCATCGAGAACTCTCCGAGTTCCCTTTGCGCAAATCCGACATGCTAGGACTGAATCCTTTTAACTCGGCCAAGCTAAGCAAGCCATCAAAACCTAAGAGCATTGCTGCAAAATACCTGAAAGAACTCATTACCTCAAATACGCACAGTGAGTTAATCATATCCTTACCGTACCAATATGGTCTATTATCAAGCTACTTCATCCATCTACATTTCCTTCTATTTCATCCTCAACTTGATATTCCTTCTTGTTGTAGCACCACAATTCCTCAACCTAGGCTTACCACAAGAGACCCAAGCATAAACTACACTGATTGAAAACCCATAAGTTGCTGAATACTTTCACACTTACTCTCAAGAGCACCACGATCGAAATACATTAATATGAAGGGATTTCTTGTGAATCTGAATCCATTAGCTTTATGTTCTTAATAGTAATACATAAAAACATAATTTATATAGGAAATACCACAATTCTTTACATCTTCCAATGAATACTCAGTTTCTAATCACATATACAACCTTAAAATACTCAATTTTTATATGCAGAATATTGAACACATTGGAACCATTCTTGAGAGTCATCCACTTTATTGAAACTGCAATTAGCCTAATCAAACGAACAAAACAACTCATGCCTTATATCACTCCGACACCGCAGAATGTAACCTCATATTAGAACAACCAAGCCAGTTCTTGCTCTATGCACCAAACATCTATTACCAATATCAACTCAAAATGTTCCGTGATTCTCTTACCTTATAAAGCATAATATAACCTTTGTCAAATATTCCTTTACTCTAGCCGTAGCTAATTCACTCGGATGCCCCAAACTGGAACCAACACAGCAACTAACTTTGCATTCAACTGCTCACAACAGAATTCCCCGTAAAAGTGATCATCTAGCACTGTAAAACTTTAGCAAATCTCGCATTCATCCCCGTAACAGTGAATCCCACTCTCTAAAGTTACGCAAAATTTCAAATTTCAACACGTACTTTCCAATTGCACATGAGATCTGATACCGTACACATAGGGATCACACTACTTATGAACCCTTCGCAGGAGGTATCCCACCTTCTTCTCCTCAATATAACATTTCTGCATACCTTCTACCATTATAAACTGTCCGTCGTCACTTAGCCTTCTTGAGTCTGAACTCATACCGCAACATGAAATTTACTTCACTCCCGACTAGGAGACATGAAAAGATTCTTCACGTGCCTATAACACGGAGCTACACATCTAATCACAATGGAGATCATACACTAAATAGTCCTCTATCATCCAATACGCCTTCCTCGTCACTTCCAAGTTACATAGATGAACTTTGTAGTACTAACATACTCATTTCATTGCTATCACTCCCACTGATAGGGACATTACCAAACACATAAGTTTCAAACACTTGTTCACACAATCAGCACCTCGATGCTCAAACCATAGGCAAGGATCCGACCTCTAGTCCTCAAGACTAGGCCAACATCTAACTCACAAAGATGACATCTCGACCCTCGATTAGGGAATCACAGGCCATAAAGGCACATCTGATACGGGGCGCTCATTCACGCATACGAATGTGTCGAAGGAATTCCAAGAGTTACTTTTCAAGCTGAATCAAGGGCACACGATAAGATTTCAAGAATGCGAAGTTCTTCTAAATGTTCTGCAGCCTCTCGAGGATAAATACTTACGTCTCCATACCGATCCACGGGACTATGCTAAACCTGCTCATGACTTGTGAATCCAACATAACAGAGGCTCTAATACAAACTTGTCACGACCCAAACCCCGCTCCGGTCGTAATGGCACCTCTCATGAAGACAAGGTCAACTAGACCATTACCAAACACCTCTTTTATGCAGTTAATTAGTTCATAAGTAGTTCAACTAGGATTTAATGATATTAATAAGCAGAAGTACAACCCAACACAGTTCAAACTGGAGTGTCACAAGTCATGATCATCTATAAGAGTGTAATTAGGGGTATGAATTCGATTTGTCTATTCGATTTTGATCGTTATCGATAATTACTTATCGATTACCAATTTGAACAAATGATTATCATTACCATTTCAATAAGGTTTCGAGTTTTTTGATTTCTATATATCGATTTTGGGGGCTTATCGATTCGGTTATCGGTTACGCCAATAAGAAAATTTGCGGGATTCCACGGAAATTATATCGCTACAAACATGCCTAACTAATATGGTAAAAAAGAAGCCAAAATAACAAGAGCACCATTTTTAACATAAAATTGCGACAACAAGCCCTTGAAACGAAACTAAACTAAGAGATCAAATGTATGCTACCAACAATACAATAGTATAAACAAAATAAAATACATGATCACAGCTAATTTTGTTTTCCATTAATTTGAACTTCATTTTCTTGAGCTTTGAATATGATCATCCTTAAATATGGTAGAGAAAATAATAGGGTTAGGGACCTAGGGTAAAGGAAAGGGTATTACAGAACAATGGTAAAAAAATTAAAATTTTTAAATATAAATAAATTAGCGTATCTTATCGGTTAACCGAAATGGAAAAAATCGAATTCCAAATGGATAACTCGATAAGGAAAATTTTGAAATCAAAATCGAAATCAAAATCGATAAATGGATGAACCGATATCGATAAATCGATAACAAATAATCGATTCTATTTATCGATAAACCGATTCGAATGCATACCCCCAAGTGTATTTACGTTTACTAAGTCAAGAAATACACTGAACATGAATAATGAATAGCATAGAAAGAAACGGTGCCACGAACGCTGGCAGTCACCTCGCTGAACTCCTACTTCTCTACCTCAAAACAACCAATACCCGCTACCGGATGAATAAATACCTGCATCTGCACATTAGGTGCAGGGAGTAAAGTGAGTACTCCAACTCAGCGAGTAATAAAGGTAATTAGCTACATAGCACTAAGAAATCATGTAAAGATACCAACATGTTGCATCGAAGCAGTGTACAATCATTTCAGAAAACGGTGAAATTATAAAATCTTTACAAAATCTCTTGACTTTCTTTAAACCTCTTTTGAAAAAGGTCTTTTCAACAGTTTCGAAATAATTTCAAAACAATTAGTGTCGATATGCATAGAAATGTCATGACCCTAGTTCACCGATTGTGAAACTGTCATGACGGCACCTAGCCTTCTTTACTAGGTGAGCCTAACACATTGTAGAAGTAACAACATTTACGAAATTTAATGATCTAAATGCGAAATAACATGAATAATATATATAGTTTCCACCTGGCACGTACACTTTAACACTTAACATTATGAAACTATCTCAAAGACCCGGAAACCTACGGGCAACACAGGCTGAACAAGTATCATAATAAGCTCTACACCAGAGTATCTAAGACAAAGATAGATAGAAGGAGAAAGGATATCGGCTAAAGCTAGAATGGAATAGAGGCTCCGGATCTGCGGACGTAGCAGATATACCTCAATTCTTCGTAAGCTCCCTGAAGCTACTAATAGTGGGCCTGCATAGATGTACCCGGATCTGCACATGAAAAACATGCGCAGAAGAGGAGTGAGTACACCATAGCGGTACTCAGTAAGTGCCGAGCCTAACCTCGGTCGGGTAGTGACGAGGAAAGGGTGAGGCCCTACTAAGATAAAACATAATAAGGCTGACAACAATATGAGATAACAACAAATAAGGATATACAACTAGGAAATAGATCGTAGTACAGAACAACAATTAACCCGCACAAAAATAAGATAACACGGAGTAACCAGGTCAATACCAGCACAAATAATGAGGATCTTCCAGGATATCGTCCTGTAGTCCATTTTGTCAATCTGCACGAGGATCTCCCGGGCAACCGTCTTATAGTCCACCGTATGAGCATATCTGAAGGATCTCCTCGAAATCTTACCAATAGTCCATCACATATGAATACCCAGTACTGGGGGGCATCTACCGGCTGCATTGCCGTAGTTCCATATAACTGTGCTGGGGATCTATCGGGAATCGAACCAGCAGTCCCAAAGTAAACAAACAAGGGGGAGCTAGTGAATCCCTCATATGTAGTCCAAATGTAAATGAGCAACAAAAATCATAGGAATATTCAGAAATTGAATTACAACAATACAGGTAACAAATAATTCTGGCCTAACATGCTTCACGCAATTTCAATTAAGGAAAATTAAGCAAATAGGCAAATTTTGAATCATGTAATATGCTTTTCTATACTAGCAAAGGTTATAGTAGCAAGTAGATTAAAGCAAATACGAAAGGAAACTTATTTCAAGTATTTTAAGTAAAAATTCAGGTTTTCAACAATTTGCTCAAGTACGCAAAATTCGTGTTTTCAACCATTAGCTCAAGTAAGCACTTGTCACCTCACGTACTAGGCATTCAAATACCAAATATCATAGCCTAAGGGACAAAGTCACCCACACAAGTTTAGCCCAGCCGCTTACCTCGAACCAGTGCAAAAATCAATAAGGAACGATGTCTTTGCCACTACTATCTGACTCCGAGTTGCCCAAATCTATTCAAACCATTTACATAGTGTAAATAACATTGCAAGTAATTAATTCCACTATTAACATTTAAGCTAAGGCGCGAAAATACATAAAATGACCAAAATTCCCCTCAGGCCAACGTCTCGGAACCAAATAATTTTCACATTTTCAGAAACCTCGTACTCTCACGAGTCTAACCATATAAAATCTGAGAAATCGGAGGTCGAGTGCCCCATCAAACCCCAATAGTTTAGTCAATGAACTTTCACAAAAATTCTTCCATTTTTTATCCTTAATTTGAATTTAAAAGATGGATTAAACTGCTAAATGATGGGATACAACTAGAAAGGATCGTAGAAACATTACCCAGTAATCTCTTCTTTGAAATTCTCTCAAAAATGCCTTTACCCGAGCTCCAAATTGAATTTTCCAACTTTTAAAATTAAGTCTCGGATAAACCCTTACCGGAACAGTGATTTTTGCTTTTGCGGTCCTGCTTATGCGGATAAACCACTGCTTTTGCGATTTTCACTTAAAGGGTCGGAGTCTGCTTCTGCAGACTTATAACCGCTTATGCGGCTCCGCCTTTGCGGATACCTGACCTCTTCTGCAGTCTCTGAGGAAAAAGGAAAAACTCGCTTCTGCGGTGCAAACGCTGCTTGTGCGGTTCCCAAGCCGTAGAAGTGAAAACAACAGAAAGCCTGCTGCAATTTCCTTCCAACTCCCAAAACTAACCTGTCGAGCACCCGAAACACACCCGAGGCCTCCGGGACCTCAACCAAAAACACCAATACCACCTAATACCTTATTCACACATATACCAATACTTAAAACACTTAAAACAACACCGAAACCTCGATTAATCAAAGATTCAAGCCTAAGAACTTCAAGTTAATCTAAAACACGCTATCGATAAAAAACCCAATCAACACTCGTCTGATTGACCTAATACTTTGTACGGACGCGCAAATGACATAACAGTGCTATAGAAACTACTTTATTACCGTTCAGACCCTTGGATTAAAAATTCACTATCGGACCGGAAACCTCCAAATTCTAACTTTTTGGCATTTCAAGCCTAAATGAGCTACGAACATCCAAAATACATTCTTAACATGCTCCCAACATCAAAATCACCTAGCGGAGTTAACGGAAACATCTAATTTCCATTCCATCAACTTCACACTGTTGCGATTACGGACCATTTTCGAACACTTAAGCCTTCATTTAGGGACTAAGTGTAGCAAAACACTTCGAATTCTATCACCGAACGTCCCGGCAAACCAAAATAGCGTAAATGAACTTAGGGGAAACAGCTAATGGGGAACTTGGCGGAAATTCCAAAGATGATTGGCCGGGTCGTCACAAGAATTCTACCTCTCGGAAACTAATACCACAGTATAACAAGTATGCAAAATAAGCACATACAAATACACCACTCGGGCAATATCTCAAGGAGGTACTAGCCCCTCGGGCTACATCAGAATCACTCATATCAACCCCTAGGGCTCACTCTTAGAAACACACATATCAACCCCTCGAGCTCAGCATAATGGGTGCCCCCGCTCACTGTTGGTGTGCAGACTCCGGAAGGGCCCCTTATAGTCCAAGCGCTATATCATCATAACACCTGAAAGCCTACACATATCAACATAAGGCTTGAAAGCCTCCTCACATCACCCAGAAGGCCTGAAAGTCTCCTCAAAACACTCAGAAGGCCCGAAAGCCTCCTCACATCACTCACAAGGCCTGAAAGCCTCCTCACATCATTCACAAGGATTGAAAGCCTCCTCATGCCACTCAAGCCATCTTGTGGCATATATATGTATCTCAGGCCCTCGGCCTTATATCACGTATCATATCCTCACATATATGGCCCTCAACCTCACTCAATAAGAAAATCATCAGAAGCCCCGTTGGTTTTTGTAAACCAGAAGTTATCAGTCCAAAGTATCATTTAGAAATATCATTTGAGTATCAAATTTGTATAAAAATGGCTGAATTTGTAAAAAAATAATTATCAACAAAACTGAGTTTAAGTATGAGTCAAAATAGTGAGGAAATAGTAACAAAAACCCTCGAACGGTCCAAATAATTAGCGCGAAGCACAAATATGGCAATAAGACCAAGTTATGATGATAACAATTAAGTCTCAGTCAAATACACGGTAAAACATCTATCGGGATGGACCAAGTGACAATCCCCAGTAGAAAATGACCCCACGCTCATAATTAATCGCGTTTATCACCTCAATATAGCACTACGATGTGCAATCTGGGGCTTTAAGCCCGCAGGATATCATTCACAATCATTACTCACCTCAACCTGTCGAAATCTCTAGCCCGCGACGCCTTTTCCCTTCAATTTGGCCTCCACGCACGTCAAATCTATCCAAAATATGAACGAATACATCACAATATGCTAAGGGAACAAAGCACAATCGAAAACAATCAAAAAATATCAAACTTCCCGAAATTGGCAAAGTCCGAGCCC
Source organism: Nicotiana benthamiana (assembly GCA_034376525.1). Lineage (NCBI taxonomy): Eukaryota > Viridiplantae > Streptophyta > Magnoliopsida > Solanales > Solanaceae > Nicotiana > Nicotiana benthamiana. The sequence goes on from CM067334.1 coordinate 133,269,236, forward strand.
CGGGCCCACTTCTTAAAACTCAGAAATTTTCACATTAACGGTCTCCTTATTCCGCCACGAATCTATACATATCAAAAACCTCAAAATACAAGCTCAAATGTCACATAAAAACCCAATTTGAATAATCAAAACTCAAGCCTTAGTTCTTAAATATTTTAGGCTTAATTTTCCATAAATTTCAATGTTAATCTCACATAATAATCATGTTCTAAGATCATATAACTTACCTCCAATCAAACCCAGTCGAATTCCTCTTCAATTCCCTTCCAAAAGCTCTCAAGGATGTCCAAACATGGTGGAAATATATATTAGCTCGCGGAACAAAATGAAACTTTAAAAACCTGCTGCCAAGACATATCTATCATCAGCGATCCAAGCATCGCTTCTGTGGAATTCTTTCACTTCTGTTGCCATTCACTTAAGCGAAGACCACTTTTGCGGTCACCTCCGCATCTGCGGCTACCATCTGCTTCTGCGGAAACTTGCACTCCCAAGCCAAGCTCACACCTGCGATCTATTGTAGGCATCTACGGGACCACACGTGCAATCCCTTTTCCGCAGGGGCGGAAATACCAGAACTAGAAACTTTAGAAATGCTACAAGTTAAAACGCATCCCGATAGCCATCCAAAATCACCCCGAGGCCATAGGGACCACAACCAAAAGTACCAATACATCATAAAATGTTATTCAAACTTGTCCCAATCATTATAACATCTCAACAAAATCAAATTACTGAAAATTCATCGAATTCAAGCCGAAGTTTCAAAAAACTTCTTAAATACTCTTTCAATCAAAATGCAACCAAACATCGTCCAAATAACCTGCAATTTTTCACACAAGTCAAAAAGGACATAACGAAGTTATTCAAATCTCGGAGTTCCATTCCGACCATAGGATCAAAATCTCACCTACCAATCGAAATTCGCCAAAATACTAACTTTGCCAATTCAATCTAAATTTTCTCAGGGACTTCAGAAAGGCATTCTGATCGCACTCCGTAGTCATAAATCACCCAAAAATGCTAACAACATCATAAAAATTATGATCGGATCTCATATACAAATAAGTCAACTCTTGGTCAAACCTTTCAAATTCAAAGCCTTCAACTGATATTGTTCTTTCGCTTTCATACAAATTTCTGTGGAGACCAAAACCTACTATCTACATCAGTCATAATGCATTATTCGGGACAAGTCATGCATAAGAACAGTCGATCAAAGTGCAAAATCTCAAAATGATCAGTTGGCCGTTACAAACAGCCAAAAGCGCAAATCCTAGATACAAGTCGGCGTGGCTTAGGGCCTATGAAGGCATCAGAGAAGATGAGCAAGGAAATGGAGGAGGTATTCGAGGTTTGGGGTTGAAGGGTGGTCAACGGTAAAGATCGGAGAAGGGAGGTAGTTGAAATAGGGATTAGGGTTATGTTGAGAGAAAAGAAAAGTCAAGAGGATATGGCAATGGTGTGTAGAGAATCATTAGGATTAGGGGTCGTTTAGTATTAAAAATAGAAAGAAACAACATAGGTCGTTGATCTTTCATATCAACGGCCATGATCTGACGGGTTCTCGGTTAGGCAAGTGTATATAGGGCATGGGTTGGGCAATTTATCCAAAACAAATAGGTTGGGTATTGGGTTTAATTTAGGCTATAATTGAAAACCAAGTTAGCTATATTTTAAATAGCCTCTTTTTCCCTATTTAATTTATAATAAATAATTAATTGTTTTCTAACAAATAAATGTATGTACAAAAATGATTTTAAATATATATTTATTATTTTTAAAATATAGGAATCAATTTTACACATATGAAATATAATTATATATTAAATTGGCTAATATTACAATTATATCCAATTTATCTTAAAAATACCAAATGCAATTATATAAAATATGTAAAAAATATATTTAACTATTTTTTTAGTGTAAATATAGAAATTAAATAACTAAATCATTGTAACAATAAATTGGGAAATAATTATTGGGTATTTATGAATATAAGGGGAGGAAATAAATTAATTTAAATTCCTAAAATTATGGGAAAATTTTTAAAACCCTTGTGCATGCTTATATGCATCTATATGCTAATTTTAAAGTTTTTATGCATATTTTTAATATATTTCAAAAAATTAGGTATTAACAACTGCCCCTTTTTACTCGGGAAGGATGCACGAGTTGCGGGTAAAGAATGATGGTCAATTTTGACCAGACGAGATATCCTGAAAGACGGAGGTCGGACTAAGGTTTTCAAGTTGCCTACATATTCTTGGTTTTATAGGAATCCGGCCATGTGTAGTTCTAGATTCACTCGCGGAGTATGTCGATGAGATTAGTGCTAGAACGGACATGCGGTGCAGAAACGACTACAGTGAGTTGCTAAAGATCAGGATAGTTGAGGGAATCAGAGAGAGATTGCTCCTGCTAGGATATCAGTTTCTTACTAGTTACCTGCAGATAAAAGATGCCACAATCGTATTTGCAAAAACTTAAACATGATGCAGATTCCCTTTGGACAATGAAGGTAGTCTTTGGAGGGTTAAAGATGTCGCCCTTAGACCCTGATGTCTTGGGCAACGAATTATTTAATGAGGGACTCGCAAGCCATGAAATGTTGCTCTCAAGCCATGAAAATGGTGCCTCCGATCCATGACACCATTGAATAATGATATGCAAGTTTGAGGGATCCTCAGGGCATGACAAGGTGTCATACGGCTATGAGGATAATGCCTTTTAGACTATGATGCCTTTGGATAGGTTGGCGATAAAAGGCTTAATCTTGTGAAATGAAGGGGTGAGCCTAGTCTGATTGAGAAGCAAATAGACAGTGCTAGAATAGAGAAATATTTATGTAAGGAGGGACAATTCTTAGTCCCATGCAAATATGGAGGTAGGGATTAGCCTCATGAAAGTTTGGAGGCAGGTATTAGCCTCATGCAAGTATCAAGGCATAGATTAGCCTCATGCAAGTATGGAGGCAGGGATTAGCCACATGTAGATACAAAAGCAATGATTAGCCTCATATTAGCCTCATACAGATAGGGAGGAAAGGATTAGCCTCATGCAAATATCGAGGCAAGGATTATGCCTTATCCAATTATAGAGGCAAGGATTAGCCTCATGTAGATAGAGAGGCAAGGATTAGTCTCATGCAAATATGGAGGCATGGATTAGCCTCATATCGGTATGGAGGCAAGGATTAGCCTCATACAGATGTGGAGGCAAGGATTAGCGTCATGCAAATACGTAGGTAGGGATTAACCTCATGCAAATATGGCGGCAGAGATTAGCTTTATGAAAATACGGAGTCAATGATTAGCCTCCTGCAGATATGGAGGCAGGGATTAGCCTCATACAGATATGGAGGAAAGGATTAGCCTAATGCAAATGTGGAGGAAAGGATTAGCCTCATGCAAGTATGGAGGCAATGATTAACCTCATACAAATATGGAGGTAGGGATTAGCTTCATGCATAGAGAAAGTAGTGCTTAGCCTTATATGGATAGGAAGGTAGACCTTAACCACATGCAAGGATGAATGCATTGTTTTTCCTTATACAAGTAGAGGAAGATAGCTATGCAAATGAGAGAAAGCAATTCATAGGCTTATGAAGATGAAGACTTTGTGCTTTGTTGTGTATATCCTTATCCAGGTGGCGGTCTTCGTGCTTTGCAGCGTATACTTAGTGATAATATTGTTGATGTTGTTGTACCTATCATTCCTTTTCGAAGACTTTGATTATACAATCCAAAATTTTGAGGAAACTCCAAATTTTAAGGAAACTCCAAATTTTGCCTGAGTCACATCTTTGGAGGGAATAGAGTTTTTATAATAATGAGACTGAACCAAATAATGGGTCACATACGTATCCCTTTTAAAAAAAAATTAGATAAAAACATAGATCTTATTTAAAGCTTATAGAATCTCTAGAGAGTGCAAGATTTATGTAATCGCGTAGTCCCATTTTGAAAATTCAAGTGGATGCTCCAAAAGAATATAGTGTGACTAGAAGATTGAGCTTAGAAGTAAATTTTTTAGAAGAGTATCATGGGTGGTTGTGTGGAGATTGGTAGAGTGACATGTGTCGCTTCAATCGTATTTACCATTGAGACTGCAGTTCTCGAGAAGGTCTCTACGATTCAATAGGTACGTGGAGATTATTACTAACACTTGTGAGAGTATTTTAAAATTGAGCAAATAAAGTACCAGAAGCAGACACAAGGGTCTAACATACTTGGATTTGAAGTATTATGGTTTGGATGTAAAAGGCGCAAGATGAGCAATGCACAAGACAATAATGTCTGAACAAGATTAGGTCATATTTAGCTGTTAAGACAGAATTGAATTAATAGGATAGAGGGAAGATAGATTGTATGAACGTGGAAAATGTCCTATCTTTTGAAAATAGAATATTATGCCAATCTGGCAAAAGTAACAAGAAGACTCGAGAGTACTGCATAAGTTCGGATACAAAATCAAAACCCAAAAGTAATATTAGTCAAACAATAGCCCTAAGCATGATCTGGACTAAGTTGAATAGAGGATATCAGCAATTGAAGGGCAAAACATCTCATTTTTAAACAGTTATACCCAAGTGAGCAAAGTTGAGACTTTAACATCATTTGAAGAAGAAATTACGTCATTAACTACAACTGATGAAAATGATAGGTTAGTCTTGTTGTTGTAATCAATGGATGAAATATTCCCGTTAGGCGAAATAGGAGATTATGCCCTTGGGATAGGAAGATAGTTTGTTCACGACCAAGATTAGCGTGATTTGAGCCGAAGTATAGAAGTCTAATAAATGCCGTAAAATTAATTGTATTAGGCGTGGAGTGCTTTTGAAAGAATATTTCATGAGTAAAACAAATAGATAGAGATATGTAAAAGAGAATATAAATACACATAATAAAGTGTAAATAAGCCTTGTTGGGGATGACAAAAGAGATAATGTTGTTTTAGCCCTACCACTCCTAAATTTGAAAATTTAAGACAGTAGTCAACATATTAACAAATCGTTTTCCAAATAATGCCCATTGATTGTGTTAATTGGAATTATAGAAATTCCGGCGGACTTTGGACAAGACATGTCTTAAAGGATTATTATGTGGACAACATACAAACTCAACTAGGTTTGACCATGGTGAATGAACAATATTAATAAGAGTAAGGTTACAATAGAGGTCTAGACTGGTGCCCTCAAGCGGACAACTTGAGGGGAAAAAGGCACACAACCGCGACTGTACCACAGATCGACTAGTTTTATCGCAAATAAACCTTTTCGAAGGTGATATGTAGGAAGAGCGCGGACACTCATATAGTGCCTCAATGTTGATATTTGGAAAGAGTGTAACATGAGTTGAAAATATGCTTATGCAAATGTGATAACATATGGTCAAATAGTTTACATGGTGAAAGCATATAAAGGCAATATTAGATAATGAGGTAAATAAGCAAATGGAAAACAAATAAAATACAATGGAAATAGGTAAGCATAGTTCACAAAAAAATCAGAACATAATTACATAAAGCAAGTAAAGGAGAGTAAAGGAGGTTAAGGATTTAGCAATTTGAGAAAGTAAAGTAACCGGAAAGGGAGGTACATGAAAGAAGTTATACAAGCAATCTAATACTCCACACAAGCAAAATTTGTTATGCTAAGAGCCTAAAAATATCAAGTGCAGAGTCGCCATGTTGCCGCGCCCCCTTAATTCCCTGCTCGCGGAAAAGAGGTCTGAGCTTTCGACATTCATGGGGTGTGATGATTCAATTCCTTTTGGGAGTGGATATTTTAAAGAGTTACCAGCTAATGAGTTATGATGCGTTAGGGAACTTAGAGTAATTAACACATGTAACTAGTTTGCACTACAAGAGATTAGGGTAAGGGTTCGAAGTAACCTCAAGGAGAAGGCGTTAGACACCCCTCTTGGTCAACAACTGTGGGTCCCAGCTGAACTGATATTTACAAATTACTCCATAAATAGTTGGGTCAAATAAGTTGCAAGTTACGTTGGATAACTCAAGTAATAAGATAAAGATTTGGAAAAATTGTTAAACAAGGTTTTAAATAAAAATGGAATTTTCGTAAAGGAGGCGTCCTAGGTTGGTTAGCATATATGATCCTACCTATTATCCAGTAAACACTCCTTGATGAGGGGCTACGCATGACGTTAGCGCGTAGTTATCACATCCCATATCTACCCATCTCATCCCCTTAGTGGCCATGCAAAGCGAGTGTTTGGTCAGCGATTTCTATTGCGAGCTGCTACCCGTCCCTTCTTAACAGTCCTGGATGGAGTTAGGAAATCTACATATAGGTGGTTTTTGATGAACCCCTAAGGTTTTAAAGGTGAAAATTCAAAGGCGATAAGCAAAATATTTAGGACATTCAGCACATAAAAGGGAGCAATTAAAGGCTCAAAGTTTCCTACTCAAACAAGAAAATAAACAGCACGACACAAGCACATATAAGGGCTTTTATTAGATAGTATCCTAAGGCATGATATCTAGATAAATATGCAGAAAAAATAATCTTATTTTTTAGAAACGCAAGAGTAGTGACCCTAGTCTGCCTATTGATTTTTAAAAACCTATTAGGATAAAAAAAAACATTAAGCAATAGAAACAATTTTCAGAAATACACTTTGGAAAATGTCCTTAAGGCTTGCCTCTACGCGAAGTAGTGATGACTAGATTTATATAGAAACAAAGATGGTTTCAAAACGAACTTATTTAATATCTATAAGCATGTTGTCTAATGGTATATTGAGACAGTTCTAAAGAACTTGTTCCACAAAATATAAGCTACTTAGTTAAACCAATTCAAAAGTGAACTAAGTGTTGACTAAGTTGAATTAATCAAACTAATTTAGATTGATAAGTAGAATATCGAGTATGATTTTCTACAGGTATGATATCTAAGTTTGATACTGATTGTAAACACTTGCAAGCATGGAAACATACATATCACTTTTTATGACAGAATCAGGATTAAGTCCTATAGTCATGACATTCATTTGTAAATCTTACTTTAAGACAATGAAAGCATGCATAAACACTTATCATAACAGAAGCTGGATTATGTCCTATAGGCACGCCATCTATTAGTTAGTCTGATTTTAAGGCAATAAAAAATTTTATTATTTGGAACCTATAGGCATGGTTTCAAGCATGGTGAGATGACAAAATGTAAAGTCCTATGAGCATCATTTCTACTTGATAAAGCAATAATATTGAATGTAACGTCCTATGAACATTATTTCTACCCGTATTAGCCCATAAAATATGTATCTACCCATCCCTTTCACTAAATACCCCAATATTTGTTTACAAGCTATTACAAATCAGTGAATGAATTATATAAGTAAATAAAAATATAAGAAGCTATTCTATAAGGAGCCTTCGATTAGGCTCGGATTTCCCAAAGCTTTTAACGACTTCAAATGCCTTAATTCCATAAACAATATCATAGTCTAGGTGCATCAAAGTTTTCTAAGGATCTCAAGGATCCCCGACTGTGCTTACACTTAGACATGGTAACCAAAATTGAATAAGTGTATTATGGAAGGGCCAGCCTCAGTATGCTAGAGTTCAGAGGGTTCTCAAGAGGATCCCAAGGCAGTAAGCATACTGGAGGAGCAGAACTTATTGACTTAGTAGTAGAGTGAAACTGACTGACAAAAGTTGAAAGGTTTTAGTGAAATTGTATAAAAGGTAGTCTGATGGAAAGTAATTTAGTAAAACACAGAGACTGTTTGAAAAGAGATTGGAGGAGTCAACAAAGTTGAAACACAACACCTTAAGACAGGTTCATACACAGCCAGTAGTCACATTACCAAGACGGGTTCAGTAATCACAAACATGGGTCAACGGGTCTGGGGATACATAGGAAACGTAATTAAGCAAGGATCTAGGAATTGGTATAGATATTCTCAGAAGCAGTTGTCCAGACATAGTCATAAAACTAGACAAAAGAACAAACTCATATACATGAGTGATAGGGATTTTGGGATTTATGGAACATACGGTGTCAGGCGCATAACAAATAATTGATAATTAGCATAGACATGCTCAGAAACACACAGAGAAGTAATATGTTGATCTTAAGGAAGGGAAGTATATAACATTCTAATAATGTAAATATTAACTACATGTTTCACAACAAAACCACAAATAGAAGCAAACTAGAAACATGTTGAACTGAAATAATAAGAGAATCATATTGTTGTGGGAACTTTGAATTAAATTAGAACATACCAGTAAACAGGAGAATAAGCAAAGTGAAATAGCAGGAGAACATATTGGTATCCTTGGTTTATAGCCGACTATCTTAGAATAGTAGCAAGTAGCACTAAAGAGAGTAGAAAGTTTTTAACTGTGAGAGATAGTTTTTGAAACAAGAGTGTTTGTGTGTTGTACTAATGAAAGACTAGGGTATTTAAAGTTTGAAAGCAAGTAGTAAATAAGGTAAAAGTCAATGTCCATTAGTAATTAGGCAACTTAGAAACAATCAGTCAGGAAATCAACGTAAGTGCTCCATTAATTGAGGAGTTAGCTTCAAACGGTAATAGACATATAACAAATAAGGAAGGAAATCCTATAAGGCTGAACATGCCAACTAAGAAAATACTTTCTGCATAGTATAAGTACACAATATGTAATAGAGGCCATGTTCAGCACACTTCAATCAAGGAAAGACTTGAGCAATCAATTAATAGCATATTATACCATAGGATACAGTCAGAAAATATTCTTCAATGTAAAAAAATTAGCACAAATAATGTGCGATCAGTGAGAGATATATCACAAAGATTCAAGGATGCAATAATAGGAGATAACATTAATTTAGCACGACTGTATAAGAACAAGCACACGGTAAGGAAAAACAGAACCTAAGAGGTTGAGTAGGACAAGAATCACATATAAAATTAGGGATTCATGAAGAGCATAGTCTGAATTAGTAGGGGTAAGCATGATATTTTGTAGGAGAAGTGAAACATCTGAAACGTTGGTGAACAAAATAGGGAAAAATCACACAATAGTCAATGATAACCATTATTTGGAACCCTAACGAGAAAACATATGAAAAAAATCACAGAACCATAGAAACATGAAGATTAACTGAACAAATTATCAAAATGACACTCAGAAACTCAAGGCTGGGATTAAGAAATTAGGGTTTTCAACATAGGCAAGTTGAAAAAGGAATAAAATCATAGAATCAGTTAAAATATGCAAGACATAGAACTTTTAAACATGAAGAATCGGTTTAATGAAGTGCAGAAGAATTTTCAAAAAATCATAACTTTTAAAAGAAAGTAAAAATAACTTGAAATTGATAGTTTTTGCAAAAGAGCTTCGAGAACAGTGTAAATCATAAAAGGAACACGCACGAATCATTTTAAAATAGCACATATATAAGAGATGCAAACAAAAATTAGGGTTATAAAAATAGAGATGGAAGAACCTGTTTAGAACATCAAGATCGTAACAAATATAGTGTGGTTTTGATCAAAATCACACCGGAGTAGCTATGAACAACCAAAACAGCAAAACCTAGATACAAGTCAGCGTGCTCCAAGGCCCTTGAAGGACTCAAAGTATATGAGTAAGGAAATGGAGGATCCATTAGTGGCTTGGAGTTTGAGGGTGGCAGCCGGAGAAGACCAGAAAAGATGGGCTATTGAAAAGAGGATTAGGGTTATGATGATAGAAGAGAGGAGACGAGAGGATACAAGGTGGCGATGTTTAGAGAATGATTAGGGTTAGGGGCCGTTTAGGATCTGCCACGACCCTAGTTTACCAATCATGAACCTGACATGACGGCACCCGGTCTTCGCGACTAGGTAAACCTGACACATTGCGGAAACGATAATTAAAACATAAATAGCATAAGATAATGTATAGATTGCCGCCTGTAACATACATGTCGACTCAAAATAACACAAGGAACCTCCAAGAACCGAAAACCTACGGGCAACAAGGCGAAGAGTAAACATATTACAATGCTCTAACATCCCGAAGTATCAATAACAACTGAATATATGAAAGAAACTATTAACTACGGGTATAATAGAAGAAGGCTCTTCGGCTCTGCGGATGCGGCAGATGCATACCTCAAGACTTTAAAGTAGCTTTGAATTCCTAATAGCGCGTCGGACAAGTAGTACCTGGATCTGCAAAACAAAAGTGTGCAGAAGAGTGGCATGAGTACACCACGGCGGTACTCAGTAAGTGCCAAGCCTAACATAGATGGAGTAGTGATGAGGAAGGTCAAGGAAACATAAAATAAATATGAAATGAAATAACGTAGGAAATACATAAATCTCGAATATCTAACAATAATAAGAAGAACATAATAGACTATATTGCAATTCTACAAACCAAGAACAACCGTTACTGGCTAATTATTATCGGAGATCTCCAAGTATCCCAAGGATCTCCCAGTATCCTCATCGTATAAGCAAGGGATCTCCAAGTATTTCTAGGGTCTCCCAGTATCTTCATCACATAAGCAAGGGATCTCCAAGTATCCCGAGGATCTCCTAGTATCCTCCAGTAAATCAGTCCATCCCTGGGGATCTCTTAGTATACGCCAGAAAGTAAATTCTGCGCTGGGGATCTCTTAGTATCCGCCAAAAAATAATCCAGTGCCGGGGATCTCTTGGTATCCTGCACTTCCAAAACTCGAAACCACAATACGAACAAGGGGAGCTTCCGGGATGCCGTCCCGTAGTCCCAATAGTAAATACACCACAACAAACCAATATTTAACGGCAATGAAGGGAAATGCGAACAACAAATAAAATCGAGAATGTAACATGTTTCACAAGAAGGACAAATATTGCAATTTATCCAGTTAAGGCAATTAAGTTGCTAACATGCTTTACAAGAGAAAACAAATATTACCATTTAGTCTAATTGATCAAATAAGTTACTATCATGATTTTCCTAATCAAAACAAGTGAATTTTCCATTTTAACAATTAAATATGTGAAGACACAATCAAAATAAGCAGAGTAAGGTGAATTTTCAACAACTAGCACAAGTACACGCCCGTCACCTCACGCACAAGGAATTTAAGCAATGATAAGGATATCGTAAGGGAAAAGGTCCCCCACACAAGGTTAGGCAAGACACTTACCTCAAATTGGCACAAAACCGCTAATAAATAACACCCTTGCAACGAGTATCCGACACCGAGTGGCCCGAACCTATTCAAACCAATTGCATATTATAAATAACATCGCAAGCAACTAATTACACTATTAAAATTAAACATAAGGCGCGAAAATAGGTAAAATGACTAAAATTCCCCTCAAGCCAACGTCTCAGAATCGAATAATTTTCACATTTTAAGAAACCTCGTACTCACACGAGTCTAACCAAATAAATCTCCCAAATCAGAGGTCAAATGCTCCCTCAAATCCCAATTGTTTAGCCAAAGAACTTTCTACTCAAATTCCTCCATTTTTGGAACTCAATTCGAATTTAAAAGATGAATTCAACAATTAAAGAATGGGTTAAAGCTAAAAAGGATCATAGAAACGTTACCCAATAACCTCTTCTTCGAAACTCACTCGAAATCGCCTTGGTCCGATCTCTCAAATGAATTTTAAACTTGTAAAATCAAAACCTCTGATAAAACTCATAACACTTAGTGATTTCCGCTTTCACGGACCAGGGACCGCTTCTGCAGTCCCACTTTTGCAGTCAAAAGAGCCGCTTCAGCGGTCTTACTAAAAATCCCATATTTCGCTTCAACGGTCAACCACTCGCTAAATCGAGTCTACCTATGCGGAACAATGACCGCTTCTGCGGTCCACGACCAATTTCCCCATACCGCGTCCGTGATCCTAAATCTGCTTTTACGAAAGTCGCTAACGCGACTTCTCATCCGCAATCGCAGAAACAACAAATGACAACAGAGAATTTCATTGAAGTCCCGAAAATCAACCCGTCGAGCATCCGAACAAAACCCGAGGCCCCGGGACCTCAAACAATCCCACAAAACTATCCCTTAACATCATTTGGACTTGCATAAATCCTTAAAAAACCTAAAACAACGTTGGAAACACCATTTAATCAATGATTTGAACTTAAAATTTCCAAAACTTAACCAAACTCACTTTCGATTAATAATCCAACCCAAACACGTTAGATTGACTTGAATTTTGCATGCACATCCCAAATGACATGACAGTGCTACAGCAACTTTTGGAAATCCGTTCCAACCCTCGGATAAAAAATTCACTACCGGACTGGAAACTTCAAAATCTAACTTTCGGCATTTCTAGCCTAAATGAGCTACGGACATCCAAAAAACATTCCGAACACGCTCCCGACCCCGAAATCACCTAACGAAACTAACAGAACCGTCGGATTTCCATTCTGAGGTCGTCTTGGCACTGGTCTCATTACAGAACTTTTTTTCCACATTTAAGCTCTTATTTAGTGAGTAAGTGTCCCAAAACACTCCGAATTCTATTACCGAACATCCCGGCAAAACAAAATTGCAGAAATGAGCTTAGAGGAAGCAGTTAATGGGGGAACGGGGAGCATAAATTCCAAGTACGACCGGCCGGGTCGTCACATCCTCCCACACTTAAACATTCGTTTGTCCTGGAACGAGCATATAGTACATACCTGAAGAAGAAAAAAGATGAGGGTATCGGCTGCACATATCCCGCTCGGTCTCCCATGTCGCCTCCTAGGCCGGCTGACACCGCCAGCAAGCCTTTGCTGATGCTATATCCTTTGATCTAAGCTTTTGGTCCTGTCTATCCAATATTGCCACTGGCTCCTCAACATAGGACAAGTCATTGTCCAACTGGACTGAAGTGAACTCCAACACCTGAGACGGGTCACCATGATACCTCTAAAGCATCGAAACATGAAATACGGGATAAACCCCGGCCAAACTGGGAGGTAAAGCAAGCTCATAAGAAACCTTCCCAACCTGATTCAAAATCTCAAATGGATCAATGTATCTCGGGGTCAACTTTTCCTTCTTTCCAAACCTCGTGACGCCTTTCATATGCAAGACCCGGAGTAAAAATTGCTGACCAACCATAAATGAAACATCTAAACCTTCCGATCCGCTTAACTCTTCTGTCTGGACTGGGCCGCACGGAGTCTATCCAGATTCACCTTAACCTTCTCAACCGCATCCTTAACCAAATTAGTGCCCAATAACATGGCCTCGCCCGGCTAGAACCAACCCACCGGGGATCTGCATCTCCTACCATATAAGCCTTCATAAGGCGCCATTTGAATACTGGACTGATAAGTGTCGTTGCATGCAAACTCAGCCAATGGCAAGAAATGATCTCAAGACCCTCTAAACTCAATCGCGCACGCAAGCAGCAGATCCTCAAGAATCTGAATAGTGCACTCGGATTGTCCATCCGTCTGAGGGTGAAAAGTTGTGCTCATCGTCAGTCTAGTACCCAACTCGTGCTGGACGGCTCTCCAGAACCGTGATGTAAACACTGAACCCCTGTCTGAGATGATAGAAATAGGAATGACATGTAGACGGAAAATCTCCCTGATATAAATCCTTGCTAACCTCTTTGTTTAGTAAGAAGTGCACACTGGAATGAAATGAGCAGACTTGGTCAGTGGATCCACAACAACCCAAATAGAATCAAACTTCCTCGCCGTCAGAGGGAGACCAGTCACAAAATCCAAGGTGATATTCTCCCATTTCCACTCCAGAATCTCCATCTAATGGAGTAACCCTCTCGGTATCTGATACTCAGCCTTCACCTGCTGATAGTTGAGGCATCTAGCTACAAACTCTACTATGTTCTTCTTCATCCGCATCCACCGGTAATGCTGCCTGAGATCCTGATACATATTCGCGGCACCCGGATGGATGTAATACTGCGAGCTATGGGCCTCAGTCAATATCAACTCTCGAATATCATCAACATCGGGCACACAAATACGACCCTGCATCATCAATACCTTGTCATCTCCAATAGTCACATTCTTAGCATCGCCCTGCTGAACTATGTCCCTGAGGGCAAGCAAATGAGGATCATCATACTGTCGCTCCCTGTTACGATCAAACAATGAAGATTAGCTAAAGCCTAGAACCCGACTAGGCTACGAAAGGTCCAATCTCACGAACTGACTAGCTAAAGCTTGGACATCCATCGCCATATGTCTCTCTGAAGCTAGTAAATATGTCAAACTACCCAAACTCTCCGTCTGACGACTCAAGGCATCGGCTACCACATTTGCCTTTCCCGGGTGATAAAAATAGTAATATCATAATCCATTAGTAGCTCCAACCATCTCCTCTAGCGTAGTTCAGATCCTTTTGCTTGAACAAATGCTGCAAACTTTGATGATCTGTATAAATCTCACAAGGCACACCATACAAATAATGACACCAGATCTTTAAGTCATGAACAATAGCAGCTAACTCAAGGTCATGGACAGGATAGTTCTTTTCATGTACCTTCAACTGTCTGGATTCATAGGCAATCACCCTACCACCCTGCATCAATACTGCTCCAAGTACAACTCGTGAGGCATCACAATAAACCGTATAGGAACCCGAACCAATAGGAAAAATAAGAATAAGGGCTGAAGTCAAGGCCGTCTTGAGCTTTTGGAAACTCGCCTCACACTCGTCTGACCACTAAAAAGGAGCACCCTTCTGGGTAAATCTAGTCATAAAGGCTGAAATCGACGAGAACCCCTTCACAAAATGACGGTAATAGCACGCCAGGCCAAGGAAACTGCATATCTCTGTAGCTGAGGAGGTCTTGGGCCAACTCTGCACGACGTCCACCTTTTTCGGATGTACTCGAATGCCCTCACTCAATACCACGTAGCCTAGAAATGGCACGGAACTCAACCAAAACTCACATTTTGAAAACATTACATACAATTTCTTTTCCCTCAGAGTCTGAAGCATTATCCTCAGGTGCTGCTCATGATATTTCCGACTCCGGGAGAATACAAGAATATCATCTTTGAAAACAATGACAAATGAGTCCAGATAGGGCCTGAACACACTGTGCATCAAATGCATAAAATCTGTTGTGGCGTTTGTCAACCCAAATGTCATGACAAAGAACTCGTAATGACCATACCGAGTCCTGAAAGAAGTCTTCAGGATATCCGGCTCCCGATTCTTTAGCTGGTGATAACCTGAGCATAAATCAATCTTAGAAAACACATGTGCGCCCTGAAGATGGTCAAATAGATCATGAATACGAGGCAAAGGATATCGATTCTTCTTTGTAAGTTTGTTCAACTGACGATAATCGATACACATGTGCATAGAACCATCATTTTTCTTCAAAATTAATACAGGAGCACCCCATGGTGAAACACTGGGTCGATTAAAACTCTTATCAAGTAATTCCTGTAACTGATCCTTCAACTCAGGAGCAACCATGCGGTAGGGAGGAATAGATATGGGCTGAGTGCCCGACGAATAATCAATACCAAAATCAATGTCCTGATCAGGCGGCATGCCCGGAAGATCAGCTAGGAACACATCAGGGAAATCCCGTACTACTGGGACAAAGTCAACAGAAAGGGTATCAGCACAGACATCTCTCACATAGGCTAAATACGTGACAGACCCCTTGTCAACCATACACTGAGCTTCAAGAAAAGATATAAGTCTGCTGGGAGTGTGATCAAAAGTACCACTCCACTCAATACGAGGAATACCTGGCATGGCCAGCGTCACGGTCTTAGCTTGAGAATCAAGAATAACATAATGGGGTGGCAACCAGTCCATGCCCAAAATAATATCAAAATCGACCATATCAAGTAATAAAGATCTGCCCTGGTCTAAATATCATGAATAGTAACCAAACACGATCTATACACACAGTCCACAACAAGAGAATCTCCCACGGGAGTACAAACATAGACAGGAGAGCTCAAGGTATCTCGGGCTATACCCAAATGCGGAGCAAAATAATATGACACATAAGAATAAGTAGAACCTGGATCGAATAGAACCGATGCCTCTCTGTGATTAACAAGAATATTACATGTGATAACAGAATTAGAGACGAAAGTCTCAGCACGATCAGGAATAACATAAATCTAGCCCGGCCCTTACCTCGAGGGCGACCTCTATCTCTGCGATCCCCGCCCTTGGCTGGCTGGGCAGGTGGGGTGGCAACTCGAGCCGGAACAATGGCCTGAGAATCCCGCTGGGTGCGCTGCTATTGAGGCTGTTGTGGAGGTGCACTCCTCCCGAGCCTAGGATAATCCCTCACGAAATGGAGAGTATCCTCGTAATCATAACAAGCTCTGGGAGGGCGTGGTGGCTTTGACTGTCTCGAACCACCCATGCTAGACTGTTCTCACGAAGTACCCTGCGCAGGAGGCACTAGAAACCAGGGGTGCATAATAAGGCTCCTGAGATCTGGGAGGAGCTAGAGTGCTGCTAGGTGAAGGAAGAGATGAGTGAAAAGGGCGACCTATATAGCCCCTACCATGACTTCGTGGTCCTGATATGCAGGTACCAGAAAAACGATCAGACTCTCGAGACCTCTTGGCCTTACTCTCCTCTCGCTTCCTGTCATGCATAACCTCTATCCTCCTGGCTGTGCTTCCCACATGTTGATTGGGTATATCTATCTCCAACTCTCGCGCCATGCCTGACCTGATGGAAGGAATGAGACCGTCGATAAACCTGCGAACCCTCTCATGAATAGTAGCCACTAAAGCAGGTGCATGCCTGGCCAATCTAGAATAGCGGATGGCATACTCAGAGACAGTCATAGAGCCATGGCCCAAGTGCTCAAACTCCGTGCGCCATGCATCTCGGAGACTCTGCCAAAAAAAACTCCCTCTGAAACATATCTGAAAACTACGTCCAAGTCAGGGAGGTAGCCTCATCTGGACTGTTTAGCTCAAAAGTGTGCCACTAGTCATAGGAGGCTCCCTGAAGCTAGAAAGCTGCAAAAGAAACCCCACTCGAAGCATTGATACCCATGGTGCAAAACATGCGATGATAGTCCTCCAAAAACCCCAAGGCATTATCAGTAGCTAGCCCGCTTAAAATAGGAGGGTCATACTTGAACCGCTCCATTCTACGCCGCTCATCCTCTGAAGCAGGTGCCCCATCCTCAAGCTTAACTAGTACTATAGGCTGGGCAGGAATAACATATGGAATCGGTCCCATATGCACCCTCTGCTATGGGGTGCGGGCTGCAGGAAGTGGAAGCAACCCAGCCTGCGGCAGAGTGGTATACATACTCATAAACTGCGCCAATGCCTACCGAAAAGCTGGAGTAGTAGTGGATGTGGGCGTCTCTCGTGCCTGAGTCCTGACTGGGTCTTCTGGTGGCACCTCGGCGGCTGTCGTGCAGGTGCTCTGGCTGCACCCCGCACACGTCCATGACCCCTGCTCTGGCCCCTGCCTCTAGCGGCTGCAGGAGGGGTTGCGGGTGCCTGATCGTCCCGGGTCGCGCGTGTCCTCACCATCTGCGAGAGAATAGAAGACAGTAGTTTAGAATCGAGCTAAAAAACATTACACGACAAGAATTCAAATGAAGTGAAGATTTTCCTAAACAGTTACATAGCCTCCCGTAGATAAGTACAGACTTCTCCGTACCGAACTGCAAGACTCTAAATAACTGTCCCATGTCCCGTGACTCCTATGAACCTAGTGCTCTTATACCAACTTGTCACGACCCAAGTTCACCAATCATGAACATGTCATGACGACACCAAGTCTTCGTGACTAGGTAAGCCTGACACATTGTGGAAACGATAATTAAAACATAAATAGCATAAGATAATGTATAGAGTGACACCTAGCACATACATGTCGACTCAAAAAAACGTAAGGAACCTCGAAGATCCGGAAACCCACGGGCAACACAGGCGATGAGTAAACATATTACAATGCTCTAACATCCCGAAGTATCTATAACAACTGAATATATGAAAGAAACTATTAACTAAGGGTAGAATAGAAAAGGCTCTTTGGCTCTGCGGACGCGGCAGATGCATACCTTAAGCCTCCAAAGCAGCTCCAAATCCCTAATAGACCGCCAGACTAGTAGTACCTGGATTTGCACAATAAAAGTGTGAAGAAAAGTAGCATCAGTACACCACGGCGGTACTCAGTAAGTGCCAACCTATATGGAGTACTGACGAAGGTCAAAGACCCTAATGAGATAAACATAAAATAAATATGAAATAAAATAACAGTAAGAAATACATAAATCTTGAATATCTATGAACAATAAGAAGAACGAAATAGACAATATTACAATTCTACAAACCAAGAACAACCGTTACAGGATAATTATCATCGGGGATTTCCAAGTATCTAGAGGATCTCCCAGTATCCTCATCGTATAAGCAAGGGATCTCCAAGTATTCCGAGGATCTCCCAATATCCTCATCACATAAGCAATGGATCTCTAAGTATCCAGAGGATCTCTTAGTATCCTCCAGTAATTCAGCCCTACCCTGGGGATCTCTTAGAATCCACGAGAAAATAAATTGTGCGATGGGATTTCTTAGTATCCACCAGAAAATAATGTAGTGTCGGGGATCTCTTGGTATCCCGCACTTCCAAAACTCAAACCAAAATACAAACAAGGGGAGCTCCCGGGATTCCGTCCCGTAGTCCCAATAGTATATACACCACAACAAACCAATATTTAATGGCAATGAAGCGAAATGCGAACAACAAATAAAATCGAGAATCTAACATGTTTCACAAGAAGGACAAATATTGCAATTTAACCAATTAAGGCAATTAAGTTGCTAACATGCTTTACAAGAGAAAACAGATATTACCATTTAGTCAAATTGATCAAATAGGCTACTAACATGCTTTTTCTAAGTCAAAACAAGTGAAGTTTCCTTTCTAACAATTAAATATGTGAAGAAACACAGTCTAAATAAGCCAAGTAAGGTGAATTTTCAACATCTAGCACAAGTACACCCCTGTCACCTCGCGCACAAGGCATTTAAGCAATGACAAGGATATCCAAAGGGGAAAGGTCCCCCACACAACGTTAGGAAAGCCACTTACCTCAAATTGGTACAAAACTGCTAAGAAAAAACGCCCTTGCCACGAGTATCTGACTCCGAGTGGCCCAAATCTATTCAAACCAATTACATATTGTGAATAACATCGCAAGAAACTGATTACACTACTAAAATAAAAGCTAACGCGAAAAAATAGTTAAAATGATCAAAATGCCCCTCAACACAACGTCTCGGAATTGAATAATTTTCACATTTTGAGAAACCTCGTACTCTCACGAGCCTAACCATATACAAATCTCCCAAACTGGAGGACAAATGCTCCCTCAAATCCCAATTGTTTCGCCAAAGAAATTTCTACTCAAATTCCTCCAATTTTGGACCTCAATTTGAATTAAAAAGATGAATTTAACAATTAAATGATGGGTTAAAGCTAGAAAGGATCACAGAAACGTTACCCAATAATATCTTCTTCGAAACTCACTCGAACTCGCCTTGGTCCGAGCTCTCAATTGTTTTTTGAGCTTATGAAATTAAACCCTTAGATAAAATTCATAACACTCAGTGATTTCCGCTTTCGCGGACCAGGGACCAATTTTTCGGTCCCGCTTTCGTGGTCAAAAAAGCCGCTTCAGCGGTCTTATAAAAATCCCATTTTCTTCTTCTGCGGTCAACCACTCACTTATGGCACTCCGCCTCTGCGCAACAATGACCGCTACTGCGGTCAACGACCAATTTCTCCATACGGCGTGCGCGACCCCAAATTCACTTGTGCGGAAGTCGCATACGCGTCTCCACATCCACAATCACGGAAACAACAGATGACAGTAGAAAAATTCATTGAAGTCCCAAAAATCAACCCGTCGAGCATCCGAAACAATCCCGAGGCCCCTGGTACCTCAACCAATCCCAGAAAATATCCCTTAACATCATTCGGACTTGCATAAATCCTTAATACACCTAAAAAAAACGCCGGAAAAACAATTTAATCAATGATTTGAACTTAAAATTTCCAAAACTTAACAAAACTCACTTTCGATTCTAAACCCAACACAAACACGTCCGATTGACCTGAAATTTTGCACGCACGTCCGAAATGACATGACGGTGCTACATTAACTTCCAAAAATCCGTTACAACCCTCGGATCAAAAACTCACTATCGCACCGAAAACTTCAAAATTATAACTTTCGACGTTTCTAGTCTAAATGAGCTACAGAAATCAAACATACATTCCGAACACGCTCCCAACCCCGAAATCACCTAACGGAGCAAACGAGACCATCAGCTTCCCATTCCGAGATCGTCTTGACACTTTTCCGATTGCGGAACTCTTTTCCAACACTTAAACTCTCATTTAGGGACTAAGTGTCACAAAACACTCCAAATTCTGTTACCGAACACCCGACAAAAAGAAATAGGAGAAATAAACTTAGGGGAAGCAGTTAATGGGGGAACGGGGCATAAATTTCAAAGACGACCGACCGGGTCGTCACAGCATTAAAAAGGAAATAAACAATATGGGCCGTTGATCTTTCAGATCAACAACCATTATCTAAAGAGTCCTGGGTCGGGTAAGTGTATATAGGGTCTGGGTCGGATAATTTAGGCTGAAATTTAACTTGGTGTTGGGTTCAATTTAGCCTACAATTTAAAGTTCATCTGGCTATATTTTAAATAGCTATTGTTTCTCAATATAATTTATAATAAATAATAAATAGATTTCTGAAAAAACAAATTTGTGTACAAAAATAAATTAAAATATATATTTATCATTTTAATAATATAGGGACCAAATTTATGCATATATAATATAATTATATATTAAATGGGCTAATAATGTATGTATATGCATTTTTTAAAACTACCAAATGAAATCATAAAAAATGCATAAAAAATATTAACAAATTTTTTTGCCATAAATCTAGAAATTAAATTACTAAATCATCATAAAAATAATATTAAAAATATTTATTGGGGAGTTTATGAATGAAATGGGAGGAAATAAATAAATTTAAATACCTAAAATTATGGAGAAAAAACGTAAATCTCGTGTAAAGCTTATATATGCATCTATATGCTATTTTGAAAGTATTTATGCATATTTAAAAAACATATGGAAAACAGCGGTTATGACAGAAACACAGTAACTTCGGCTGCAAACTCTATATTGCAACTCCCCGATAACCGTCCGAAATCATCTCGAGGCCCCCGGAACTTCATCAGAAAATACGAACAAGTTACATATCACTACTAAAACTTATTCCAACCTACGAAAAACTAAAAATGACATCGAACATGAAATTAGCCTCGGATTCAAGCCTAAGGATTTTAAAACATCTGAATTCCGCAACCGATCCAAAAACCTATCCCATCGGAATGACCTGAAATTTTGCACACACGTCAACATGACATAACAGAGCTACTCCAATTTCCAAAACTTCATTCCGACACTGTATCAAAATTTTCACTACCAACTGAAAACTCCAAAATTTAAATTTCGCCAATTCAGGCCTAAATCTACCACTGACATTCAAAATACGTTCTGATCATGCTCCTAAGTCCTGAACCACCTCAAGAAACTATTCGGACAACGAAAACCAAGCTCCGAGATCATTTACTCACAAGTCTTACGATTGACTTTTCTAACTAAAACTTCCCGAAAAGAGTCTAAGTGCCTCATTCTCTAAATAATCAATCAAAACCCGAATCAACTAACACGATACCAAAAAATGTAATTGAAAAATACATGAAAAAGCAGAAATAGGGAGAACGAGACTATAACCATGAAACGACAGGCCGAATCCACTCTAGTATAGTGTGTATCCTCGTAATAGCTAGCCTATTTGCTTGTGTATTATCTTGCTAAATAAAGATATAGGTAATCTCGTATTCACAAAAACCCAATTATATATTATTGGGGAAAGTGATATATAAAGACTTCTGAGTTCTGAACCAAAAGGTTAGGTAACAGCAAAACGATGTCTACTTAGCACCCCTATTGAAATGAATTCAAGTTGCTATATATTTGACTAAATACGTTTAGCCCAAAAACACTCGTACGTTGATGATGTGCGATATTATATGTTATGACCTAAAGATGTGCGATATTATTCGTTTTGACCTAAATCAGTACAATTTTCTCCAAAATACATCACATTATTTAGAATATTATTACATGTTTCTAAAGTGTGCTACATGTTTATTGAAAAGAATTGTTTAATTAATGGGACATGTAACATGTGGGATCATGAAAATGAAATGCTTTGTGGACATGCAAACATGCATAACAAGGTCTTGAGAATGCAGTCCGTACTTCCATGTAAAAATGTAGATATCTAAATTCAAGTTAAGAACTTTGTATAATTTGCCACCACTTGAGCAAGAAAAATATAAAGATTCGTTTAGGACAATAAAGTCTTCCAGTACGTTTAAGCATTTAAATTATGGCTCATTGTACTATCAAGCTTAACAAATATTTAACGTGAAGTGTTGTACGAAATGAACCAATTTTATTCCTTTTAATAGATTTCAATTATATTAAATAACGATAAATTAAGGAAGAGATAAGAGTAATGTAGATATATTTCCCTTAGGGGTCGCTTGGTTTGAATACAGGTGGTGCTGGATAAATGCTAGGATTAATTATATTGAAATAAGTTGGTATTGTTTTTTATCCACGATTTGGTATGTTATATTAAAAATGTCAAGCATTGCATAATTTATAAGAATAAGTTATTTATTTACAAAAATATTATCCATCTTCTTGCTCCTTTATCTAATTTACACGTCTATTTCCAATTTTTACTTCAACAAGTATTAAATAATTTCTTGAAACTCTAGTTTTCAATTCTCTGAAATATATTTGTTGATTTTTTCTTATAAATCTTTTTGCTGGTGTCGGACAATAGTTGATGATCCATAAAAAAACATAATTTTGTCATAATAAAAATTAAAAAGAATTAAAATACAATAAAATTCAATTAGAAAAATGAGTCTATGAGCAAAAGTTTATAATTTTCAAGCACATAAAGGAAACAAATGAACCCAAAGAATATTTTGAAAGAGGACTTTACGACAATTTTGTGGATTTCACTATTTTGTCAGAGGATAACAATTGCAGCAGTAACTATCTCATCCCCTACGAGGTACAAGTTATGGCGATATTAATTATAGTTCCGAAATAATTTATCCCAGGTTTGATAACTAAACAAGGTATAAGATGGTATTAAATTTTTAGCACAACACTATTTAAAACTATCCCTCATACCAAACGACCCCTAAGTATGTAACAACGCACACATAGTGGTTTCAGAATTCACTATTTTGTTCGAGGATAACAATCCCAGTACTAATTAACCCATCTCCTACAAGGTATAAGTTATGACGATACAAATTTTAATTGCGGGATAACTTATCTCAGGTTTGGTGACCTAACAAGGTATAATGTGGCATAAATTTTTTATCGCAACACAATTTTTACCTATCCCTCATACCAAAATGACCCCTAAGTCTGTAAATAAACGTACACATAGTGGTTTCAGCAATCCCACTATATCACTACTGATATAGTGAATTGTTGAAATTCCTTTACCATTGACCAGAGATCTTGAGTTTAAGTTTTGAAAATGGAATAACTTTTTTAGAGGGAGCACTTCCCCTTGAAGTAAATCATATGCAAAGTAACTTTGGATTAATCGGATCGTGATTCTGGATATTAGATGATCAATAATCAGTGGCGGAGTCACTCTTTAGCAAGAGGAGTTAATTGACACCTCTTTGTCGAAAAATTATATTGCATATATACGTTATATATTTAATTTTTATGTATATATATTATGTATTAACTCCCCTTAATTTCTTCCTATGCTTGTTTATATTTTGACCTTTCTCAATAAAAAATTTTATTTCACCACTGTCAGTACCTAAGCTCAGCCTTCTAAATGCAGTACAGTATAGGAGAGCTCACAAAACTTCTAAACACAGTGCATTATAGGCATGTGGTACGTACAGCTCATTTACTCCAAGCATTAATTGAAGGGCATTGTGTACAACTCACTGATTGGATTTGCATATGATTAGTAGTTTGAATTTATTGAGCTTTTTACCCTAAAAAGTCCAAATAAAATATACGTTAAAATAAAGTGGCTCTCTTTGTGGGTGCATCTTCCCAATGACATGAAAACTCTTTAAGTCTTTTGTTGGTCTTGCATGACCTAATGCTAGTGGATCAATTATCAAATCACCATTTCAAGACCAAACAAGTGAGACTTCCACTTTTCACCTTCTTTTCCTATATATGGTGAGTTGAAATTTCTTCAAAAACTAGTCATTCTTAGTGCAGACTCTGAGGAGCAATTGTGTGTTGAATTTTAAGAGCCCCCTTACCCCCCCACCTACCTACCCAACTCTACAGAAATTTTGCTGCTGCATTTATCCAACATTACATCATTAATTCAAATTTGTAATTGTATTATGCTTCATCAAATTTAATAGATTCAAAATTTATTATTTGTACAAATTTAATAACTTTTGGTCAAGAAAATACAAGTGTGAGCGAAAGCTATGAATTTAAATAAACCCATGGTCTCTACACTGGATAAGCTTGCGCCCCTAGGTACATCCACATTTGATTGAAGAGTGATTATGTAAACTCTTAACAAATACTCTCTCCGTTTCATAGTAGATTAGGTTCTTTTTTTTAGTCTGTTCCAAAACAAATAATATATTTTTAAATTTGAAAATAATTTAACATTACTCTTCATTTTACCCATTTACCCTTAATGAGAATATTTCATAGCTACATAACTATCATGGCCATACAAATCGATTTTTACCTTAAAGTTTGTGCCTAATCAAATTATCTCATGTAATATGAAATGGATAGAGTATAGGATAGAGAGTGAGTAGGTTGAAAATGAATATATGCGATATATAACACACGTTTAGAATTTTTTTTTAAAAATTTCTTGCATGTATACATATTATATATTCTAGCTCTTTTTGAAAGCCCTAACATCTCTTTTGCATGGTCGGAAATTAAATGGAGGAGGGAGAAGTGCAGATCCTACTAAATCCTTCTCGTTACATAGATTTCCCTTTTAGCCAATTTTTCAATAAAGTTGGCATCTTATGATGAGGGCATAACTCTACCCCTTTTTTTGCAAATGTGGACCATCGTTTATGCTTGTCTTGTTCTCTGAATCTGGGACCATAGTCTGTGGAGCTCATCCAATTAATTTTTTATTACTATACAAACACTTGGATGACGGTTTGAAAGCTAGGGTATCGTATAATAAAGCTGGCAAATGGTTTTTCGAAAATCAAAATAATCAACAAGATTCGTAAGAGGGTGTTTGACTAAGCTTATAAGTTGGTTAAATTGACATATAAGTACTTTTTGGCTTATTTACGTATTTGGTAAAATTAAAAGTGATTATAAGAAAAAAATAAGTCAAAAATCATAAGTTGGTCTAGCACAATGTGACGGCCCGACCGATCGTCTTTGGAACTTATATCCCGTTCCCCCATTAACTGCTTTCCCTAGGTTCATTTCTGCTATTTTGGTTTGCTGGGACATTCGGTGATAGAATTCGGAGTGTTTTGGGACACTTAGTCCCTGAATGAGAGTTTATGTTTTGGAAAATGGTCCGTAATCAGAACAGTATAAACACGACATCAGAATGGAAATCTGATGGTTCCTTTAGCTCCGTTAGGCATTTCGGGGTTAGAAGCGTTTTCAGAATATATTTTGGATGTCTGTAGCTCATTTGGGCGGGAAATGCCAAAAATTGGAATTTTGAAGTTTTGGGTGTGATAGTGAATTTTCAATCCGAGGATCGGAGCTGGATCCAAAAGTTTTTGTAGCATCGTCATGTCGTTTCGGACGTGCGTGCAAAATTTCAGGTCAATCGGACTTAGTTTGGTTAGGTTTTTGATCGAAAGCGAGTTTTGTTGAGTTTTGGGGTTCTTAGGTGAAGATCGTTGATTAATTCGAGTTTCAAGCGTTTTTTTAGGTGGTTTAAGTATTGGTACTAGTTTGAATGATGTTACGGGATATGTCAGTAGGTTTGGTGAGGTCCCGGGGGCCTCGGATGTGTTTCGAATGCTCAACGGAGCAATTTCAGTACTTAATGAGTTGCAGATTTTTCTGTTGTGCTTTGTAGACCTTTCCTTCTCTACGATCGCATAAACTTTCATACGATTGCATAGAGCCTTTTTTTGCTCGGCCTCATTTTCCTTCTATGCGATCGCAACACCCCTTCTGCGATCGCATAGCTCTGCCTCCACATTCTCTGCGTTCGCAACCCTCTCCCTGCGTTCGCACTGAGTAACCTAGGCTAGTGGCTCAGGGCTCAATTCCTTTTATGTGATCACATAGACTCTTTTGCGATCGCATAGGTCCAACCCATTCTCTTCCGCGATTGCAGTCCCATCCATGCGCTCACATAGGCCATTTTTTTAGCCGTTCACATTTTGTTCTACGCGATCGCATCTTATTTCATGCGATCATAATAAAGAAAGACCTATGTAGATATTAATATTTCCAAAGCAAGGTTTCTTCAATTTATACAAAAACTCAACCTAGAGAGCTCGATTTTGGGAGATTTTTCGAGGGATCTTCAGAGGCAACGATTGGGAAATGATTCCTTACTCCTCTATGACAAAAACCCACTAATCTTATTGTGAATTCAACCTTTAATTTCAGATTTTGAATTAAAATTGGGGTAAAGTTGTTAGACCTAATTGTGAGGATTTGAAAGGGCATTTCACCTCCGATTTGGGAGACGTTTATATCGTTAGACTCGTGAGAGTGCGAGGTTTCTGAAAATATAAAAATTACTCGATTCCGAGACGGTTGGCTTGAGGGGTGTTTTGGTTATTTTAACTATTTTCGTGCCCTAGCATTAAGTATAATAACAGAATTAGTTGCTTGTGATGTTATTTATAATATGTAATTGATTTGAATATACTTCGGCCACTGGTATTCGGATATTCATGGCAAGGGCATCGTTTCTTAGCGATTTATGTACCGGTTCGAGGTAAGTGGCTTGTCTAACTTTGTGTGGGGGGACCTATCTCTTAGGATATCTTATCTGTTGTTTAAAATGCCTTGTGCGCAAGGTGACAAGCGTGTACTTATTCTAATTGTTGAAAATTCACCTTACTTGATTTATTTAGATTGTGTTCTTCACGTATTTAACTGTTATGAATCCAAATTTCACCTTTTTTAGCTTAGGGAAATAATGTTAGTTAACTTACTTGTTCTACCTGGCTAAATTGCAACATCTACTCTTTGTGAAACATTCTAGACATTATATTCTACATGTTGTCTTTACTTAGCATTTGTATATTATTGAAGTGTTGTGATGTGTTTACGATTGGGACTACGAGTTCGATTCGCGGGATATTCTCAATTATTGGTACGACGGATTACGGGTTCGATTCTCGGGAGATTCTGAGATATTGCTATGATGGACTACGGGTTCAATTCCCCAGTGATCCTTAGATATTGATGTGATGAACTACATGTTCAATTCCCGGGAGATCCTCAGATATTGGTATGATAGACTACGGGTTCAATTCCTTGGAGATCCTTAGATATTGGTATGATGGACTACGTGTTCGATTCCGGGGAGAATTCTCCTACATTGGTAAGATGGGCTACAGGTTCAATTCCCAGATATCCATATGGCACCCTGATATTAAGTGATACCTAGCTGTGTTATTTAATTACTTAGCGTAATTGTTGTTGACTTGCAACTTCTATCCTATTTTATTGTTGTTTTCCTCCTTATTTTGTGCCGTACATTGTTCATTATTGTTGTTATGTGTATTCTCAGTAGAACCCTGACCTTGCTCGTCACTACTCAACCGAGGTTAGGCTTGTCACTTACTGAGTAACGCTGTGGTGTACTCATGCCTCTTCTGTGCATGTTTTTCATGTGCACATCCAGGTACTTCTGGTCGAGCGCATTATTAGTGATCCAGGAGCTATACTCGGAGACTTGAGGTATGCATCTGCCGCATCCACAGATTCGGAGAGTCTCCCTCTCGTTCTACCTACAGTTAGCTAGTTGCTATTTTGTAATGTTGCATTAGACTACTCTGGTGTTTAGAGCATTGTACGTTTTCTTTAGCCTTTGTTGGCCATGGGTTTTCTGGTCTTGGAGATTGTTTCAGTATTTTTTGTTGAACTGTATATTCCAGGCGGGAAATCTATAAATTTTCTTTATGCTATTCAGTTTTTTGTTATTCTTTTCGTAAAGATTTTTAAAGTCCGCAGTGTGTTAGGCTTTCCTAGTCACGAGGACTGGGTGCCGTCATGACAGGTTCACCACGGTGAACTAGGATCCTGACAAGTTGGAATTAGAGCTCTAGGTTCATAGGAGTCATGGGACACACCTCGGTTTATTAGAGTCTCGCTGATCGGTACAGAGACGTCTATGCCTATCTAGGAGAGGCTATGTAACTGTTTTGGAAAAATAATCACTTCATTGAATTCCTTGTCGTGCTATATTTTTGACATCGACCTTAAACTTATATTTTTTATTATCTCACAGATGGTGAGGACATGCATGACCCAGGATTATCAGGCACCCGCACCCCCTCTTGCAACCGCTAAAGGCAGGGGCCGGGGAAGATGCGTGGACGCGCATGGGGTGCAGCCAGAGCACCTGCGCAAACGGCCGCTGAGGTACGGCCAGCGGATCCAGGCAGAACTCATGCACCTGACACGCCCATAGCGACTACTACTCCAGCTGTTCAGGAGGCATTGGCACAATGTCTGAGCATGTATGCTACGCTGGCACAGGTAGGGTTGCTTCCCCCTCCTGCAGCCACGTCCCAGGCCGCAGAAGGAGCCTAGACTCTTGCAGCCCGCACTTCGGAGCAGAGGGTGCAAATGGGATAGATTTCAGATATTATCCCCATCCAGCCTGCAGTACCAATTCAGCCCGGGGATGGGGCACCTGCTTTCGAGGATGATCAGCACAGACTGGAGAGGATAAAGAAGTACGACCCTTACTTTGTGATTTTGTTTGATAATTGATATTAATGTGGGGATCATTGTGAAACTCTTGTGATGTATACTTGTGTGGTAACACCTTGTGGTGGAAGTTAGGGAACTTGTAATTTAAAGAGTTTGGAAATGGTGGAAATGGAAATATTGTGGAACAACGTATATGACTGGTTGTGAACCACTGTTGTATTAACCCAAATTGTGTACAAATTGATGAACATGAGGAAATTGTTGTTGCTAGTTGTGGAAATACATTACCCTTGTTGTGGTTCTATCGTAACAATGTGCTATATTTGGTTTCTTGTATTTGTTGTTGTGCTGTATATTCTTTGTGAACTGAAACTGCCAGGCAGGATCGGGTTGCGCGCCGGAACATGGTGAAATAAGGTGTGGGTTGAGGTGATAAGGGTGGCCGAGGTAATAAGGGTGGACGAGGTAATAAGGGTTGAAAATGTGATCCAATATCACTATTTAAATGAATATAAATCATGAGATGATCAATGTTGAATTGTGAAAGGAGACATCAGGAGAGTTTGTAACCTGCGGGGCGCTGATTGCCCCTTTGTTTGAGTAATTCTATCATTTTTTGTGAAATGCTTGGCTGTTTCTCCATTGTTGTGCTATTGTTTTCTGCTTTCCATTTTTATATGTATTTTCGGCTTGAGTTTACTTGGGACAGAATTTGTTCATACATGCCAGTACAATTCAAATGTACTGATGTCCCATTTGCCGGGGCCGCTATATTCGTGTTATTATTGTAGGTGGATCCACAGCAGGCACTCCCGCCCACCATCCGTAGCTCTTCCTCCTTTCTATGATCTATGTACGTGTTAGTGAGCCCCTCTCGTTCAGGGGCCTTGCTTGGTTCAGGCAACCTCTGTTGTTCTTATAATAGTTTTACGATGTCATTGCAAAGGTATAGTCGAGGTCTTATCGCCGGCAAGTGTTGTATTATCTTTCTCTTAGAGGCTTCTAGACAGTGTTATGTGGGTTAGAACTTATGTATATAGGAGTATGTTTTGGGCACTGTAAGTTTTTACACCACGTTCCTGTTAATCATAATGTGTGTTTTGTAAAAGATGTTTCCTGTAAATGATAATGTGTGTTTTGTAAAAGATGTTCCCTGTTTGTAATAATGTAAGTTTTGTAAAAGATGTTCCCTGTTAATCATAATGTGTGCTTATAAAAGAGAATTCATATTTCGTTTCAATTGCTTTTGGTATCTTTTGGCTAAATAATAAGGAATAATGTGGGGTAACACGTGGGGAATAGGAAAGGCACCCAGGTCCTCTTGACAGGGGCTATCCGGTCGGGTGCCGATCATGTCCCTCGGTTTGGGGCGTCACAAATTTGGTATCAGAGCCTAAGGTTTATAGAGTCTTAGGATGTCTCAGAGCCGTGCCTAGTAGAGCCCTTCTTATCGGTGTGTTGTCGACCACATCTATAAGGTTGGGCCTACACGGGCATTTAGGAAACAATTCACTTCTTTGATTATTCTAGTTCGTGCGGTGAAGTAATGGTGTGTCTAATTCGTGCTTTATATCGAATTTTCAGATATAACACCTAAGAAGAAAGCTAGACTTAGCATAGGGGCCAATGCCACTTCCAGTGCAGCTGTGGATTATGTACCGATTTCTGTGGGTGGGAGTGATTCCCCAGTTCTGAATTTGCCCATTCCATCTGTTCCTGATCCAAGCAATCATGTTCCAGCGGCAGCAGAGGGTGATACTATCCCTCCTGCGAATGCTCCTAATCCTGATGTTGCCCCAGCTTCTGATCCCGGGATTTCTGATGGAGACCTTAGGGGGGCTATCCGTATGTTGACCAAGTTAGTGGCCACCAAGGCCCAGAGATCTCATGATTCCCCTGTGTCCTCAAACGGACCGGGAGATTCCTCTAGCTCCAAAGTTCATCAGTTTCTGCGATTGTCCCCTCCAAAGTTTTCAGGAACAGACCTAGAGGCCGATGCGCAAGAATTTCCTCGATGAGATGTACAAGACACTTTGACTGATGAAGGCTACAGAGATAGAAGGGGTAGAATTGGCTTAATACAGGTTTAAGGAGCGGCACGTTCGTGGTTTGAGATGTGGGACGATTCCCGTGAAGGAGGGGAGACCTCCAGCAAGAAGGGATGAAATCGTGGATGCCTTCATGGACCACTTCTTCGCTGTCGAGACCATTGCACCCCATGCCACCGAGTTTGAGGTCCTTAAGCAGGGTAGTATGAGTGTTTGGGAGTATCACATGGAGTTTGTGAGGTTGTCCAAGTATGCTTCTCAGTTGGTGTCGAATGTGGAGGCCAGAGTTTGGCGATTAGTTTCACGGTCCAGACCTTTGGTGGTAAATGAAGCTCCGACAATGGCTTTGCATTCAGACATGAACTATGGAAAGATTGTGGGTTTTTCTCACGCCATAGAGGCTAGCAAGTTGAAAATTTGGGGAGACGGGGAGAGTAGCAGCATGGCCCGGTCAATGGGTCATTCAGGGAGGTGAGCTCTAGGGATAGGGTCATCAGGACTATCTCAATCTTATTCTCAGTCATCAGCTAGTGCACCGCACATCCGTGCACTGTTAGCGGGAGAGTAGCCCATCGGGGCCAGGTTCCGACAACAGGATGTCCCGCCAGTTCACTCATTCGGGGGAGAGAACTCGACAGCAGGGCGGTTTATGTCCTAAGTGTTGGATATTTCATACAGAGGCCTGTTACTTGGATGCTCCAGTGCGCTACAATTGTGGGGTAAGGAGTCACATACAGCGGGACTACCGTCTGCCCTAATAGGGCGCGGGTAGGGGACTTGCTCAGCCATCCAGTTCATCAACTGCTACGTCATCAGTGCACTCTCTAGCCCCAGCAAGGCGTGGTGCAACTAGAGGTAGAGCTCGTGGTACGGGAAAACCCAACAGGCTTTATGCATTGAGTGGCCGCAAGAGTGCTGAGGCGTTCCCAGATGTTGTCACAGGTATCCTATCTGTCCAGACCATTGATTTCTATGCTCCTATTGATCCGGGGTCTTCTTTGTCCTATGCCACTTCATTTGGTGTTTCGAGTTTTGGGATTGAACCCGAACAACTTCTTGAGCCATTCTCTGTATCGACTCCGGTTGGTGATTCTATTATAGTCGCGCGGGTCTATAAGAATTGTGTTGTTATTGTAGGTGGTCGTGTTACCCTGGCCGACTTATCGAGCTTGGGATGTTGGATTTTGATGTAATCATGAGGATGGGTTTGCTCTACTCGTGCTTTGCGACACTTGATTGCCGGATGAGAGTCATGAGACTCGAGTTCCCTAATGAGCCGGTTATTGAATGGAAGGGACATGGCATTGTATCGAGGGGTAGGCTTATTTCCTACCTCAAGGCTTCGAAGATGATCAGAAAGTGGTGCATCTATCATTTAGTCCGAGTGGCGGACACTGCTCCAAAAGTACCTGCCCCCGAGTCCGTGCCAGTTGTGAATTATTTTCTTAAGGTATTTGTAGATGATCTTCCGGGAATTCAGCTAGATAGAGAGATTGATTTCGCGATTGATGTGTTGCCAGATACCCAGCCAATATATATTCGACCGTACAGAATGGCAGGAGAGTTGCGGGAGTTAAAGGAGCAATTGAAGGATCTATTGTAGAAAGGGTTTATCCGGCCAAGTGTGTCGCCGTGGAGTGCTCTAGTTCTTTTTGTCAGAAAGAAGGATGGGTCACTTCAGATGTGCATCAACTATTGGCAGCTTCATAAAGTCACCATCAAGAATAAGTATTCTTTACCTCAAATAGATGATTTTTTGACCAATTGCAGGGTGCAAGGTTCTTCACCAAAATCTATTTGCGGTCCAGGTACCACCAATTGAAGATCAGGGAGCAGGATATTCCTAAGACCGCTTTCAGAACTCGGCATGGCCACTTTGGATTCTTGGTCATGTCCTTTGGGCTAACCAACGGCCGACAACTTTTATGGATCTTATGAATCCGATCTTTATGTTATTCTTAGACTCTTTCGTGATTGTTTTCATTGACGACATCCTCGTATATTAGCGGAGCAGACAGGATCATGCTAGAAACCTCAGTGCAGTTTTGTAGACTCTTCATTACCGCCAAATCTATGCCATGTTTTCCAAATGTGAATTTTTCTTGAAATCCATCGCTTTACTTGGTCATGTTGTTTCCAGTAAGGGGTATCAGGTGGACCCACAAAAGATTGCAGCGGTGAAGGATTGGCCTAGGCCCACGACCCCGACGGAGATCCATAGCGTTTTGGGGTTAGAAGGGTATTATCGGAGGTTTGTAGAGGGATTCTCCACCGTCGCCTCTCCATTGACTAGATTGACGCAGAAATCAACCAAGTTCAAGTGGTTAGATGCTTGTGAGAAATGTTTCCAGGAATTGAAGATGAGGTTGACTTCGCCACCAGTACTGGCCTTGCCAGAAAGAATAGAGGGGTTTGTTGTTTATTGTGATGCCTCCAGGGTTGGATTAGAGTGTGTTCTGATATAACATGGGAAGGTCATAGCATATTCTTCAAGGCAACTCAAGAATCATGAGAATAATTATCCGACGCACGAATTAGAGCTCGCAACAGTTGTGTTCGCCTTGAAATTATGTCAAACATTATCTTTTTGGGGTTCATATAGATGTATTTTAGACCACAAGAGTCTCTAGTATTTGTTCAAGCAGAATGAGCTGAATTTTAGGCAGAGGCGGCGGCTAGAATTGCATAAGTATTATGATATGGACATCTCGTACCATCCAGGGAAGGCGAACGTGGTGGCTGACGCCCTTAGTCGGAAATCCATGGGTAGCTTGGCTCACCTCAGAGCAGATCAGAGGCTCCTAGCTCGAGAGGTACACCAGTTGCCTAGCCTTGGGGTTTGTATCTCGGCCCCGAATGAGGAGGAACTCATGGTGCATAATACAGCAGAATCGTCGCTCGTGGCAGAGGTTAAAGAAAAGCAGTTTATTGATCCAGCATTGGCACAGTTAAAGGAGGCAGCTTTAAGCAAACAAAATTTCTGCATTTTCACTGGGTAGCAATGATGCTGTGATATGGTGCCATGAAAGGTTGTGTGTCCCGGATGTGGATAATCTTCGGGAGAGGGTAATGGCGGAGGCTCATCATTCTAGGTATTCATTGCACCCAGGTTCTACAAAGATGTACCACGATATCAAGGATATCTATTGGTGGAGCAATATGAAGAAAAGTGTGGCGGACTTTGTCTCTAAGTGTCCAAATTGCCAGCAAGTGAAAGCCGAACATCAGCAGCCGAGATGGTTGACTCAGCTTATAGAAACACTAATGTGGAAGTGGGAAATGATCAATATGGACTTCGTGACAGGACTACCTTGTACTCAACACAAGTTTGACTCAATTTGGGTATTATGGATAGACTCACCAAATAAACTCACTTTTTCTAGTCAAGTCCACCAATATTGAAGAACAATATGCTAGGTTGTATATTAAGGAGATAGCAAGGATTCATACGCCGCAGTCTATTATTTCTGATCGATGAGCGCATTTTACAGCAAACTTCTGGAAGAAATTTCAGCAACGTTTGGGTACCCAAGTGAATCTTAGCACAACTTTTCATCCGCAGACCGATGGCCAAGCAGAGCGGACTATTCAGTCGCTTGAGGATATGTTGCGGGCATGTGTCCTGGATTTCAAAAGTAATTGTGATGATCACCTGCCCCTTATAAAGTTTGCTTATAACAACAGCTTCCATGCTAGCATCCATATGGCCCTATTCAAAGCATTGTACGGAAGAATGTGTAGGTCCCCGATCGGGTGGTTCGAGGTTGGTGAAGCGGAATTAATAGGGCCGGATCAGGTGCATCAGGCCATGGAGAAGGTAAGAGTCATTTACGAGAGGATGAAGACTGCTTACATTTTCCATAAATCCTGTGCGGACGTGCATCAAAGAGAATAGACGTTTCAAGAAGAAGATTGGGTGTTCTTGAGAGTGTGTCCTATGAAAAGAGTCATATGTTTTTGGAAGAAGGGAAAGCTAAGCCCTAGGTACATCAGGCCTAATCAGGTCACTCAAAGGATCAGTGAAGTTGCATATAGGTTTGAATTTCCCCCTGAAATGTCCTTGGTTCACCCGGTGTTTCATGTATCCATGATGAGGAAAGTTGTGGGTGATCCGTCTAAAATCGTGCCAGTAGAAGACATCAAGGTTACAGAGGAGTTACCATATGAGGAGATATCGGTTGCTATTCTTGATAGACAAGTCCGAAAGTTGTGGAACAAGGAGATTGCTTCAGATAAGGTGTTGTGGCGAAACCAACAAGTCGAGGAAGCCACGTGTGAAGTGGAAGATGAGAAGAAGATAAAATGCCCCCATCTATTTGAGCAAGTCTAGAGATGATCGTGCGAATCTTGTCCCTAGGAGCACTAGTGTTGTGTCCCATTAGGTGTAAGAAACCTTACTACTCTTCCCAAGTGCCTTATTATTATAAAGTCTCCAAGTTATGCCAACAAAATTTATGTGTTGTGGTTTTTTAAGCAATGTGCAGTCCTTTTTTGTAATGAAAGTTTTATGCTCCCATGGTAAGGAGATGTATGGAAGTAATAATAAATTTTGCATGGAGACAGAGTATCAAAGTGTTCTAATTGTGTAATGATTAGTTTTGCATGGAGGATTTGTATTGGAATGAATAATTGTGTCGTACCCTTGTGATAGGTAAATGACTTTGTTAGTACAGATAATTAATGCTTAATTTGTTTACATGTAGTATGCCAAAATGGTTAAAAATGTATTGAGAGGTTGCGTATGTGAAAGTATGAAGATCATGAATTTTTATAACAGTTATAAAGGTAGCATGTTTGTGTAATAGTGCTTGGAAATATGTTTTGGGGGCTCTCTGACAGGTGGTTATATCCATATTACAAAGGAGACTATAGAAAATTATTTCTAAAAACAAACTTGAAAGCTAATAAAAGTGTAGGAACTTGCATATCATGTTTTCAAACTCGTTTGGTTCCCAAGTCCTCATTCGATGATGAATGATCTTAAGCAGGGGAGGATGTAAGGACCCGTGAAAACGAGTGCATATATGTTAGTAGCTCATAGAGTCGAGTGTACCTATGTGGATCAGGTCCTTTTTATTGTTTTGCACTGAATAATATGAAATAAAAATTTTTCCAGAAACGACCCCTCCCTCGAGGGCGACCACATTTCTGCTGCAGAAAGTTCCAGAGAGCAACCAATTTTTGATTTTATAAATGCGGGTAGATCTACGGTCGAATATTCAATATCCGGACCGCATAGTGATTGTATATGGTCCCTGAAGAACTTCAAAGGTCAGTTCTATGGTACATTCTGCGACCACAGAACATGAATGCGGACAACATATCAACCGAATTCCCAACTCGAGAGGTTCAAAACATGAGCCATTTCTAGGGTCCATTCTGTGGACCGCATGTCAGTTATGCGATCGCAGATTGCATCGCTGATCGTGCTTGCCTGGTATTTTTCTAAAATTTAGACCCGACCCACCTTTAATTTAAAACATATTTTCCCTCATTTTTAGCATATCTCTGATCAATATAAGAGAGAGGGAGAGAGAGTTCTTTAGAGAGAAAGCTAAACCTTCATTTATCTAGTCTTTCAAAACCATTGGAGCTCGGAAAATATTTGGTGCATTGTCTTTTATAGTGATTTCTCAGGTAAAATCTCTAACCCATTTCCCCTAAATTTTGAAATTTGAGGTTGGGATGGAAACCCCATACACTTGTTTTGAAAATCTTAATAACACCTTCATGCATGTCTTCAAAACCCTAGAATCTTGTAAAAAGGGAATTGGGTAGTAAATTGTTACTTCCTATTCTAAAGGTCTATGTATTAATCATGAACTAGATTGACCTCTTGATTGCTTGGTCAATTGGAGTGGAAGTTAGAAAGAGATATTCAATTCAAGGTATGTTTCGCTAACTTTGATTCTTGTGAAATCGCCTTGTGTTAGTTTGTGAAATTGTTTGATAATTGATATTCATGTGGGGATCCTTGTGAAACTCTTGTGATGTATACTTGCATGGTAACACCTTATGGTGGAAGTTGGGTGACTTGTAATTGAAAGAGTTTGGAAATAGTGGAAATGGAAATACTATGGGACAACGTATATGATTGGTTGTAAACCACTATTGTCGTAACCCAAATTGTGTAAAAATTGAAGAACATGAGGAAATTGTTGTTGCTAGTTGTGGAAATACATTACCCTTGTTGTGGTTCTACCTTAACAATGTGTTATAACTGGTTTCTTCTATTTGGTTTTGTGTTGTATGTGGTTTGTGAACTGAAACTGTCAGGCGGGTCGGGTTGCGCGTCGCAACATGGTGAAATAAGGTGTGGGTTGGGGTGATAAGGGTGGCCGAGGTAATAAGGGTAGACGAGGTAAAAGGGTGGAAATGTGATCAAATATCACTATTGAAATGAATATATACCATGAAATGATCAATGTGGAATTGTGAAGGAGACATCAGGAGAGTTTGTAACCTGCGGGGCGCTGAATTCCCCTTTGTTTGAGTAATTGTATCATTTACTGTGAAATGCTTGGTTGTTTCTCCATTGTTGTGCTATTGTTGTTCGGCTTTCCATTTGTATATGTATTTTCTGCTTGAGTTTACTTGGGACAGAGTTTGTTCATACATGCCAGTACAATTTAAATGTACTGACGTCCCTTTTGCCGAGGCCGCTACATTCGTGTTATGATTGTAGGTGGATCCGCAGCAGGCATGCCCACCCACCATCCGTAGCTCTTCCTCCTTTCTATCATTTGTGTACATGCTAGTGAGCCCCTCTCGTTCTGGGGCCCTGCTTGGTTCAGGCAACCTTTGTTGTTGTAATAATAGTTTTGCGATGTCATTGCAAAGGTATAGCCGGGGCCTTGTCGCCAGCAAGTGTTATATTATCTTTCTCTTAGAGACTCCGTAGAAAATGTTATGTGGGTTAGAACTTATGTATATAGGTGTATGTTTTGGGTGTTTTAAGTTTGTACACCACGTTCCCTGTTAATCATAATGTGTGTTTTGTAAAAGATGTTCCCTTTTAATCATAATGTGTGCTTTGTAAAAGATGTTCCCTGTTAGTCAAAATGTGTGTTTTGTAAAACATGTTTCTTGTTAATCATAATGTGTGCTTATAAAATAGAATTCACATTTTCTTTTAATTGCTTTTGGTATCTTTTGGCTAAATAACAAGGAATAATGTGGGGTAATGCTTGGGGAATAGGAAAGGCACCAAAATTCACTTGACTGGGGCTACCTGGTCAGGCGTCGGTCATGTCCCTCGGTTTGGGGTGTGACAGTATGCATGCCAGAGAGCAAGAGGAGAGAGAGGCCAAGAGGTCTCGAGAGTCGGGTCATTACTCTTGTACCCACACATCAGCAGCAGGACGTCATTGTATGAGCTATACGAGTCGTCTAGTTCACTCAGCTCTTCCTTCATCCAGCAGTACTCTAGCTCCTCCCAGATCTCTAATGAATTATTATGCACCTCTAATTTCTAGTATGCCTCCTGTGCGGGGTACTTCCAGAGGTCAGTCTAGCGGTGATGGGACCAGTCAGTCACAGCCACCGCCCCCTCAGAGCTTGTTATGAGTGCGGGGATACCCGCCACCTGGTTAGAGCGTACCCCAGATGTAGGATCGGTATGCCTTCTCAGACTCCACACCCTTAGCATGCTTCATAGGGTCAGCAGACCATCGTTCCAGCTCTAGATGCTACTCCACATGCCCAGCTAGCCAGGGGCGGAGATCGGGGAGATAGAGGTCGCCCTCGAGGGAGGGGCCGAGCCATATTTTTATGCTTTTCCTGATCGTGGTGCGGCTGTCGCCTCCGATTCCATTGTCATAGGTTTTATATTTGTTAGTCACAGAGAGGCATCGTTTCTATTCAATCCAGGATCTACCTACTTTTATGTGTCATTTTAATTTGCTCCGCATTTGGGTACATCGTGAGATACATTGGGCTCTCATGTTTATGTTTCTACTCTCGTGGGAGATTCCCTTGTTTTGGACCGCATATATCGGTTACGTTTGGTTACTATTCGTGGTTTTGAGACCAGGGCAGATCTTTTATTACTTGATATGGTTGATTTCGATATTATCTTGGGCATGGACTGGTTGTTGCCCTATTATGATATTCTTGATAGTCACGCTAAGACCGTGGCGCTGGCTATACTAGGTATTCCAGATATTGAATGGAGTGGTACTTTTGATCACGCTCCCAATAAAGTTATATCTTTTCTTAAAGCTGAGCGTATGGTTGAGAAGGGTTGCACTGTGTATTTAGCTTATCTGAGAGATGTCAATGCTGATACCCCTTCTGTTGACTTTGTCCCACTAGTACGGGGTTTCTTCGATGTGTTTCCAGTTGATCTTCCGGGCATGCCGCCCGAGCGGGACATTGATTTTTGTATTTATTTGCTGCCGAGCACTCAACCCATATCTATTCGTCCTTACCGTGTTGCTCCCACTGAGTTGAAGGAGTTGAAGGATCAGTTACAGGAATTGCTTAATAAGGGTTTTATTCGACCTAGTGATTTAATGCAGGGTGCTCATGTCTTGTTCGTAAAGAAAAGGGATGGTTCTATGTGCATGTGTATCCGTTATCGTTAATTGAACAAGGTTAAAGTGTTGAACTGATATCCTTTGCCTATTATCGATGATCTATTTGACCAGCTTCTAGGCACACGGGTGTTTTCCAATATTGGTTTGCGCAATCACCAGCTAATAATTTGGGAACCAGATATCCCAAAGACTGTTTTCAAGACTCGGTATGGTCATTACGACTTCTTTGTTATGTCATTTGGTTTGACCAACGCCCCAAAAACTTTTATGCATTTGATGCACAATGTATTCAGGCTTTATCTCGAATCGTTTGTTATTGTTTTCATAGATGATATTCTTGTATACTCTCGGAGGCACGAAGATCATGAGTATAACTTGAGGACAGTGCTTTACACCCTGAGAGAAAAGAAATTATATGAATAGTTCTCAAAATGTGTGTTTTGATTGAGTCGTGTGGCATTCCTAGTCCACGTGGTATCGAGTGAGGGCATTTGGGTAGATCCGAACAAGGTGGAGGCTGTGCCGAGTTGGCCCAGGCCCTCCTCACCTATAGAGATCCATAGTTTTCTTGTTCTGATGATGTATTAGCGTCGTTTTGTAGAGGGGTTCTCATCGATTGCGGCCCCTATGAGTAGATTGACCTAGAAGGATGCTCCCTTTCAGTTGACATACGAGTCTGAGGCAAGCTTTCAGAAGCTCAGGACATCTTTGACATTAGCCCCTATTATTATTTTGCCTACGCATATAAACAGTTGAAGGTACATGAAAAGAACAATCTTGTCTATGACCTTGAGTTAGCTGCTATTGTTCATGCCTTGAAGATCTAGCGTCACTATTTGTATGGCGTGCCTTGTGAGATTTATACGGATCATCGGAGTTTACAGCACTTGTTCAAGTAGAACGATCTGAACTTGCGCAAGAGGAGATGGTTGGAGCTACTGAAGGAATATGATATTACTATTATTTATCACCCAGGCAAGGCCAATGTGGCAACCGATGCCTTGAGTCGCTTGGCGCAGAGTTTGGGAGTAAAGCATAATTACCAGCTTTGGAGAGACCTATGGCGATGCATGTTCAGGCTTTAGCTATTCAACTCGTGAGATTTGACCTTTCGGAGCCCGGTCAGGTTCTAGCCTGTATGGTTTCTCGGTCTTCATTATTTGATCATATCAGGGAGCGGCAGTATGATGACCCTCATTTTCTTGTCCTTAGGGACACAGTTCAGTATGGTGATGCTAGGGATATGAGTATTGGAGATGATTGTGTATTGAGGATGCAGGATCAAACTGTGTACCCGATGTTGATGATATTCGGGAGTCGATATTGGCAGAGGCCCATAGCTCGCGGTACTCCATCCATCCGGGTACCGCAAAGATCTATCAGGATCTGAGACAGCATTACTGGTGGAGGCGGATGAACAAAGAAATAGCACAGTTAATGGCTAGATGCCTCAACTTTCAGCAGGTAAAGGCCGAGCACCGGAGACCTAGAGGGTTACTCCAGCAGATGGAGATTCCTGAGTTGAAATGGAAGAAGATCACTATGGAATTTGTGACTAGTCTCCATCTGACGGCGAAGAAAGTTGATTCTTTTTGGGTTGTTGTGGATCGACTGACCAAGTCCGCTCATTTCATTCCAATGTGCACTTCTTACTCAGCGGAGCGGTTAGCAAAGATTTATATCAGGGAGATTGTCCGTCTGCATGGCATTCAATATTCTACCATCTCAGACCGGGGTTTAGTGATTATATCACGGTTCTAGAGAGCCGTCCAGCACGAGATGGGTACCTGGGTGACTATGAGAACAACTTTTCACCCTCAGACGGACAGGGAGTCCAAGCGGACTTTTCATATTCTTGAGGATATGCTCCATGCGTGCGTGATTGAGTTTAGAAGGTCTTGGGATTAGTTCTTGCCATTGGCTGAGTTTGCGTACTACAAAAGTTATCAATCCAAAAATGATATCAAAGGAAAATAACAAAAATAACTAAGAAAATAATTGTTGCAAAGCGAAGGTAGAGAATTTTGATTCAATATTATCTCAGATGTCCCCTTAGAAATAATATTATTTGTCTACAATAATAATGGTTTTCCCCCATAATTTGAGTTACTTATGGGCATTAATTACATTCATTGCAATTTAGGATTCTTATAACTGATGCATTTATGATATAAATGCCATACATCTTTATGATTCCTCTTTCTTATTTCTTTCCGGTCCATGTATCTTTCTTTCTTTGTACTATTTATTCATTCTTTGCCAGCTGTTAGGCATGTTGCATCTTCCTGGGTGTTTCTTCCCGTGCCTTTTCTTACTCTATTAAATAAGGCTGCCACGTGTCGCTATATTATTATGATATACGTTATCCCATGTCAACAGTCTAAAATTTCACGTGTAGCTCTTTTTCACCACCAATACAAGTACAATTTCAAGTATTTCTATGTATATAAATGTTTGGCTGCTCTACTTAAACTGAAATACATAAGCCTCTTAGCAATGTTTGAATACTGAACTCAAATAAGGAACGTAAAAAAAAAGAAAGTATCATAATTGAGGAATATTTTGGGATCATCAAGTACTCAAATGTCACGATTCTAATCGCGAATCTGGTCATACTGGTGCCTTTCGTGAAGACAAGGCTAGCTAGACCAACATAACATATTTCTTTAAGCAATTAATTACCGTAAAATAGTTTTAAAGCATGATTTAATAGAAATAAATTCGCGGAAATATAGATAACAATAATGGGGAAACCATCTCGATTAAGCCCAAATCGGGGTGTCACAAGACATGAGCAACTAATGAATCCTGGTAAGTCTATTAAATACAAAATCTGATACAAGTCTACTATGTCCGTTCGAGGACGAACGTTTGTCTTAGAGGTGGAGAATGCAACAGCTAGAGTCGTCTTTTTTCCATTTCAATCCCGTTCCCTTAAACAAAATTTTCCCTGCTTGCATTAGCTAATTTACGACTTGCAGGGACGGTTGATTCAGAATTTTGAAGAGTTTGGAGTGAAATATTCCCATTTGTTTCCTTAAGGATTTTCATACAAAGCTAAGTTTGACGTTGGTCAACATTTCGAGCAAGCAGACCGTGATTCATGATTTTACTATTTTGGAGGGTCCGTAGTAAAAAATGGGACCTGGGCATATGCCCAAAATCGAATTCCGACGTTCCTAGCCCGAGTAATGCATTTTTATTAAAAAATATTAATCTGTCATTTTAAGGATTTAAAGAAACTGATTAATTATTGATTTTATGAGTATCGGGCTCGTATGTTAGTTTCGAAGTCCGCTACGTGTCAGATATATCATATAAGACTTGCTCGTAAAATTTTGTGTCAATCCGAGTAGATTAATGGAGTTTTGGCCCATTAGAGGAAAATTATGAACTTGAAGTTCAAATGTTTAATTCATTTGGTTTTACAGGGTGATTCTTAGATTTACCATTGTTTCAGGCCTTCTAAGGCTTCGAGTAGGTCCGTCTTGTGATTTTAGTCTTGTAGATATATTCGGGCAGGGTAAGGGAGCCCCGAGCATCATTAAAATGAGGCTCGAGTGAAGGTTAAATTGTTGAAAGGTGTTGAAGCTACAGATTCTTCCATAACGCACATGCGATTGGTGGACCGTAGGTTGGAGACCGCAGATGTGGTCCATCTATCGCAGATATGACCCAAGGAAGGCCAGGTAAGGACAAACTACAGAAGTGGCTCTTGAACCACAAAAGCGGCTCTTGAACCGCATAAGAGGTTCCGCAGAAACGGCCCTCGAACCGCATAATCGATTTCGTAGAAGCGGTCCCAGCCATTTTAGCTAGGGGTGTCAATGGATATTTAAAAAACCGACTAAACAGACCGAACCATACCGAATCGAACCATTATTAGGGTTCTTTTAGTAAAACCGTAGGTTTTTATATAAATCTATATCTGCACAGATAATTAGGGTTGTTTTTTATTTTATGAAACTAAACCGAATAAATACCGAACCATACCGAATAAATTTACTATGTGAAAACTATATTTACATTATATGTCTAAAAATAATAAAACATTATTTTTTTTGGGTCTTGGAATTATGAAATAGTTGCAAGCCAACAAGTAATTAAACTCAGAATTCTAATTCCCAAATCTATTAAGCTACTTCTATTTAAACTAAACTATTTCCACCATATTCACTAACAAGACACAAGGTATTGTAGCGATTAGCAGTAGCAACCTACAATTTGAAAATATTTCCTCTCGCATGAACTGGATTTATCTTTTTTCAATGTTCAATCTTCTATAGACTTTATTTTGGAATCTCAACTTGGTTAATCTCTTTCCACTCGTGTGATTTATATTTTCT
Organism: Nicotiana benthamiana; assembly: GCA_034376525.1. Classification (NCBI taxonomy): domain Eukaryota; kingdom Viridiplantae; phylum Streptophyta; class Magnoliopsida; order Solanales; family Solanaceae; genus Nicotiana; species Nicotiana benthamiana. Next base: position 133,313,145 of record CM067334.1, read on the forward strand.
CTGTATTTACTTAATTTCGTTTATGTTGGTGTAGAATAATTGATGAATCTATACTTTAGCCATGTTTCATGTTTTCTTGATTTATTACATTTTAAATTGTAAAAATATCTATAGTGTTTGGCTTGTCACGACCCATATTCTATTATCGGTCATGATGGCGGCCGACACCATTGTCACGCCAACCAATGCGGAAGTATAATCAAGTTCTTGTTATTACCTTTACGAAAAACTAAGTATAAATATATATATCAAAGTCATGGATAAAGCCAAGAGTGATAACACTGGAAAAATATAGTTATACAACCCAAAAATGAATATCTACTAATGTGTGCGTCAGAACCTGGTGTCACAAGCTACGGACAACTAGTAGAATATACAAAAAAAAAATATATATATACTATCCTTCTAACTGAATCAGGATAGACAGAGACAAAAATACAGAGAAAGGCTTCTTCGGTTGCGGGTTGGCATGAAAGAAAAGCAGCTCACCGTAGAAGTCCCAGAAGTGCTTACTGATACACACCAGAATGATGTCCAGATCCACCTCCCTCAAATCCTGCACATTTAAGTACAAAAGTATAGTATGAGTACATAAACATCATTTACCCCGTAAGTACCCCGCCTAATATCGAAGAAATAGAAACGAGAAGTTGACTCGATACTTACTAAGTTGAAATAATATATATAATTATAATGTGGTAAAATAATGGAAATTACAAGTATCAAAGATTTATGGCAAGTGACATAAGCCATGTTCTTCACTACCTTGCGTTTATAATTTATTATTTTTGAGATGATAGCAAAATAAGACAAGTATAAACATTCTCACAATTAAACATGCACACATAGTACCGAGGTGATGGCCGGAACCAACAGAAAGAACAGTGCACTTCCCGAGGCTCGACGGTGCGCCTATAGATGCATCTATTCATACCGAGGCGAGCGGCTCGATCAACAAATATCAGGCAAAATCAAGAATACGCAAAAAAGGCACATTTAAAGTCAATTATACCATAGTATGTTCAACAAGTTGTGCAAGTTACTTTTCAAGTCTCTAACACACCCTAAGTGATCTCATTAGACAATTGATATGGAGATTTGTTTTCACAAATAAGCATGAGGTGGGTCCTAAACTACCGGACAATCAACAAAGTATGTAGCCCCTGAATTTACGACAAATATCTGATTATTAATCTTATGGGCAAAATTCCCCCTCACAAGATTAGAAAGGAGACTCAACTCGCTCCAAAGTGCACTTCCAAGTTCCAAGAACGAGCCCAAGTCTTAATTTGAACCAGAACAATCTCAAACTAATCAAACAAAATAAGAACTAGTGAATAAAGGCTCACAAGGCTGAATTCTAACTATTTAATTGGTTTACAACCTTTCCCATGAGTTTCCTAAATTCTGACCTCGGGCCCACATGCCTGGATTCCGAAATTTTTCCGAGGAAGTTGTTCTCCATCGCCTAAGGATCACAAATATATGATTTCTACTTCATTACACTGCATATTACTTGATTAAATCTTAGTTTTTTGTTAAACCCTAGGTCTAGCTCTAACCCCTTGATTTTACTTCATGTTTAGTGTTAAATCTACCTATTGTTTATGTATTTGAACTAAAAGTGAGTAGGGATTACTTACCTTGCAATGTTATGTTGAAACCCCCTTTTTAGAATCACCAAAATCGCCTTAGTATTAAATGAGAAATGTTTGAAATGACTTTGGGTTCGAATTAAATGAACCCTTCTGCCCAGCTGTTTCTGCTTCTACGGTCAAGGGGACAACTTTTGCGGTCAAGGGAACAACTTCTGCGGTTTCCCACTTCGCTTCTGCGATCTGCCGATCGCGTCTGCGGTCTCGCTTCTGCGGTCTAAGAGCCGCACAAGAGGTTATGACAGAAAAGTAAACGTTTGTCCTCAACAGACGTAGAAAAGTACCCGGACTACTGAATAGGTGACGATATCGGCTCTGCATGCCCTATTCAGACTCCCTGGTCGCCTCCTAAACCGGTTGGCCCATCCATTGGAACCTTACCATGGAAATCCTCTTGGACCTCAATTGGCGATCATGTCTATCAACGATAGAAACTGGCTCCTCCTCGTAGCCCAAGCTCTCATCGAATTGAATGATACTGAAATCCAACACATATGAATAGTCGGCATGATACTTACGAAGCATCGATACATGGAAAAGTTAGTGAACTCCTGATAAACTGGTAGGTAAAGCAAGCTTATAGGCAACCTCTCCAACTCGCCTCAACACATCAAAGGGGCCAATAAACCTTGGGCTTAACTTGCCTTTCTTTCCAAACCTCATAATGCCCTTCATTGACGAGACTTTCAAAATAATCTTCTCGCTAATTGTGAATGATACATCACGTGCCATATGATATGTGTAACTCTTCTGCCTGCACTGAGCTGTGTGGAGCCTCTCTTGAATCAACTTTACCTTATCCAAGGCATCCTATACCAAATTTGTTGGTCCTACAGCCCAATAAAGTCAATCACACATTCTCTAAGCATATCATCTAAAATCTGAAATGTTCGCTCCGACTGCCTGTCAATCTGAGGATGGAATGTCATGCTAATCTCTACGAGGGTCCCCAACTCATTTTGAACAGATCTCTAGTAATGGGAAGTAAACTGAGGGCCTCTGTTTGATATGATAGAAATAGGCACACGATGCAACCTGACGATCTCCCGAATGTGAGTCTGAGCATATCTCTCCATTGTATAAGTAGTCGCCACTAGAATAAAATGGGAAGAACTTGTCAACCTTTCCACGATAACCCATACTGAATCAACCTTCCACAATGCCTGTGGCGACCATACTACAAAGTCCACGGTGATGCGCTCCCACTTCCATTCCGGAAAGGGCATCCGCTGAAGTAGGCCACCTAGCTTCTGGTGATCATACTTGACCTGATGGCAATTCAAACATTTAGTTACATACTCAACAATGTCTTTCAACATCCTCCGCCACCAGTAATGCTGTCTCAAGTCACGATACATCTTCGTGGAACTCAGATGAATGGAGTAACTCGAATTGTGGGCCTTCTCTAGAATCCTCTTCCTCAAGCCATAAATATTAGGAACTCATACACACCCCCGAAGCTATAAAACACCATCCAAGCCAATAGAAATCTCCTTGGCACCTCCCTGAAGTACAGTCTCTCTAAGAACCTCCAAATCTGGATCATCGAAATGTCGGGCCTTAATCTTCCCAAATAACAATGAATGAGCAACCACACATGCTAGAACTTGGTCGGGCTCAGATATATCAACTCTCACAAGTCTGTTAGCTAAAGAGTGAATGTCCAAAGCTTATGGTCTCACCGCGGTAGAAATGAATGCCATGCTACCCATACTCTCCGCCTTCCTGCGCTAGGCATCCGCGACCATATTCCCCTTACCCATATGATAAAGAATGGTAATGACATAATCCTTTTGCAACTCAAGCCACATGCACTGCCTCTAATTATGATCCTTCTGATTGAACAAGTGCTGTAAGATGCGGTGGGTTCTATAAACCTCACATGACACCCCATACAAATAATGCCTCCATATCTAAAATCATGCACGAGGTAGTTCTTCTCATGAACCTTAAGCTGACATGAAGCATATGTAATAACTCGCCCATCCTGCATCAATAAACATCCCAAGCCAACGCGAGAAACATTGCAATGTACCGTATAAATCCTTGAACTAGAAGGAAATACAAGAACTGGCGCCGTGGTCAAAACAGTCTTGAGCTTCTGGAAGCTCTCCTCACAACCATTGGACCAACACAATGGGGCACCCTTTCAAGTAAATCTGGTTAAAGGTGATGCAATAGATTAAAAGCCATGCACAAATCATCGGTAGTAACATGCTAACCCAATGAAACTCTTGATCTCGGTCACGGAAGTAGGGCGTGCCCAACTCTAAACTGCCTCAATCTTCTTGGGGTCCACTTTAATAACCTTTCCTGAAAATACATACCTCATGAATGCCATTGACTTTGGCGAAAACTCACACTTGGAGGACTTATCATATAGCTGTTGCTCTCGCAAGTTTTGAAGCACTACTCACAAATGCTGCTCGTACTCCCCCAAGCAACGTGAGTATATCAAGATTTCGTCAATGAAATCGATGACAAAAGAATCAATATAAGGCCTGAACACCCTATACATCAAGTCCATAAATGCCGCATAGGCATTAGTCAAGAGAAAGAACATCATTAGAAACTCATAGTGGTCATATCTAGTCCTGAATAAAGACTTCAGAACATCTGAATCCCGAATCATCAGCTACCCTAACCTCAAGTCAATCTTAGAGAACACCCTAGCATCCTGCAACTGGTCAAACAAATCATCAATACGGGACAATGGATACTTTTTCTTGATGGTAACTTTGTTCAACTGGCGGTAAACAATTTGTATCCTTATAGTCCCATCCTTATTCTTCATGAATAGCACTGGTGCACCCCAAGGCGATACACCAGGCCAAACAAACCCCTTTGCTAATAATTCCTCCAACTGCTCCTTCAGCCCTTTAGGATCCATACGGTACAGTGGAATAGATATAGGCTGAGTGCCTGGAGCCAAATCAATATCACGATCCGGAGGTATACTAGGAAGTTCAGAACGAAAAACATCGGCGAACTCTTAGACTATTAGCACTGAATAATTGTTGGAGACTCTACAGTGGTGTCTCGCACATAAGCTAAATAATACAAACACCCTTTTTCAACCATGTGCTTAGCCTTCATGAAATAAATAACCCTGCTAGGCGTATCAATTGTAGAACGCTTCCACTCCAATAATGACAACCCTGGCATGGCTGGTGAAATAGTCTTGGCATGGCAATCTAGAACAACTTGATATGGAGATAGCCAATCCATGCCCAGAATAACCTCAAAAAATCGATTTGTCGAGAAACAGAAAATATACTCTAGTCTCAAAACTATCGAATGTAACAACACATGACAGGTAGATCTAGCCCATAACCACAAAATAACCCGCAAGAGTGGAAACATGAACAGCAACATCCAAAGGCTCAGGAGAAGTGACCATGAATCAAGCTAACAGAGATGACACATTTGAATAATTAGACCTGGATCAAATAATGCAGAAGCACCCCTGCCGCTAACGGATATAATACCTGTGATGGCAGCATCTGAGGCCAATGCATCTGGTCTGGGTGGTAGAGCATATAATCTAGGAGCACCAGCTGGCTGGCCTCTACCTGTCTGAGCAATAGCAGGCTGGCCTCTACGCGATTAACCACCACCTCTGTGACCAGGGTCTCCGTACTAAAAATAACACGGTGCGGAAAATTGCTTCCCTAATAACTGTCCCTAATAACTCGCAGATCCCGTGGGAGGATTCTGGATAGCCGATGGACGATACAAACTCTCCTACTAAGCACTGATGTAGGAACCACAAGAACCCTGAGGACCTGAATACCTATCGGAGGAACCTTGCATAGCTCGCGGGCGGTAGGAACACGCTGGCATGGCACTAAATTTGGGCGTGCTGGAGCACCCCGCGCAGGGGGTGGTGGTGCTCAAGATGGGGGCCTACTGGGCCGACCCTCCCCATACTGACCTCTGCCCCTAGCTTGGGCACCTATGCACTGTACAAAGAATCTAGATCTATTGTCATGCTGTAACTCCTCTCTACCCTTCTGGAAATACCCCTCAATCCAGCGAGCAATCTCGATCACAAGCTGATACTTTTTGCCCATCTCTACCTCTCGAGCCATACCCTATCGAATACTGGACTGCAACCCGCTGACAAACCTCTGCACTCTATCTACATCTGTTTGGAGTATCATTATTGCATGGTGGGATAACTCAGAAAATCTCGCCTCATAGTTGGTCACTGACATATGACCGTGCTCAAATTGCTCCAACAGATACCGCAGCTCTTCCTTCTCAGAGGGAGAAATATACCTGTCCAAGAATAATTGTACAAACTAACCCCAGGTGATGGGAGGAGATCCGGCAGGTATGCCAAGGACATAGGACTACCACCATCTACGGGCCCTACCCTAAAGCTGAAAAGTAATAAAGTCAAGTCCATGCGACTCCAATATTCTTATAGCGGTTAGTATGTCCCTACACTTGTCGATGAAGTCTTGGGCATCCTCATGACGTTCACCCATGAACACTGGAGGGTAAGGTCTAGTCCATCTGTCTAGTAACTTCTGCGGATTACCGTCCATAGCTGGCCTGGGCTGAGGTGCCACTGCAGCAACTGGCTGAACACCATCTGCGGCTAGTGCACTCAGAGTCTAAAAAACTGTGGCTATATAACCTGGAGCATGGGCAGTAGGAGTCTATGCTCTTTTTCCTTCGTGTGATGTAGATGGATCTACTAGAAATAAAGCAGTCTGAGTGATAGTATCCATGAGTCGAAGCATGCAGCCCATGACCTCATGAAACCTCAATGCAATCATGAAATAAACTAGGGTAGGCTCACTTGCGGTACCTCGCACTACTCCTCAATAATAGGATCCCTTGTAGGATCTGCTGGTAGTGCCTCCGGAATAGCTCTAGGATGCCCACGTTCCCTGCCATGGGCCGGTGCCCTCCCCGCCTCAACCGCAGCCTATAGCGACACCGGGAGCAGCTCCTCCCGGATCCACAACATCGGCAGTACAAGTCCTCACCATCTATGAGAGAATAGAAGAGGGAAATTTTTTACTCTAACTACTACACAACAGAAATGAATAAACAATAGTTTTTCCTAATACCCTATTGCATTTTGCAGATAAACACAAATGTATCCGTACCGATCTACAAGGCTCTATCAGATTTTACCGTAGCTTTGTGAGACCTACGTGAAGCTAGTGCTCTGATACCATGCTGTCATGATCCATTTTCCATAACTGGGAAGGCCAGCCAACGCGAAAGAATAATTAAGTACTCATTCTTACCTTTACCATAAAACTAAGTATAAAAGATTTTTCTAAGTCAAGGATAAACCAAGAGTGATAACAATATAAAAAATAGTTATACAACCCAAAAATATGCACAAAAAAATAATATACTATCCTATTGTCTGAATGAGGATAGACATAAACAAAAATACGGAGAAACACTTCTTCGGCTGCAGGTAGGCATCAAAGAAAAGCAGCTTACCATAGAAGTCCCAATGTGCTCACTGAGAAGGACCATAATTATGTCCAGATCCACCTGCCTCAAATCCTGTACAATTAAATATAGAAGTGTAGCATTAGTACATAAATAACATGTACCCCGTAAGTATCCCGCTAATCTTGAAGAAGCAGAGACATGAAGACGACTCGATACTTACTAAGGTCAAATAATATAAAAAAGTACAATGTGCTCAAATCATGGAAATTACAAGTATAAAAAATTTATGGCAAATGACATAAGTCAAGTTATTCTCTACCTTGATTTTATAATTTTTTCATTTCTTAGATGACAGCAAAATAAGGCAAGTATAAACTTTCTAAGAATTAAACATATGCACATAGTATCGAGGCGACACCTCGAACTAACAGAAAGAACTGTGTACTTCCCGAGGGTTGACGGCGCACCAATAGATCCATCTATTTATACCGAGGCGATCGAACCCATCTACAAATAATAGTAAAATCAACAATATGCACAAAAGGCACATATAAAGTCAGGTATACAACACCATATTCAAAAAGTTGTGCAAGTTGCTTTTATTTTCTTTCAAGTCTCTAAGACATCCTAAGAAATCTCATAAGACAATTGATACGAGATTGTTTTTTACAAATGAACGTGAGGTCGTCAATAAACTACCCGGACAATCGACATAGTAGTAGCTACGCACTGACTCTATCACTAGTAGTATTATAAATGGCAATACCACACAAGAGGGGGGGGGGGTGATTTGTGTGGTACCCAATTTTTGCTTTAGAAGAACCAGGTTCTTCTAAGTATTCTAACTACTGCATTTTACAGAATAGTAAATAATTAAAGTAAAGAGCACAGAGATTTTTACGCGGAAAACACTTCGCTCAAAAGGTGAAAAAAACCACGACCTACTACTCCGAAGAATTTTCCCAAACTTCCACTAAAATCACTAGTCCAAAGATAGACTTTACAAAAACTCTTTGTAAACCAATGGATCAACTCTAATCTCAATGTGGCACACAACCTCAACTGTTGCGACACATTCAAGTTAACACTAACTTGAATACTCAAAGTACCTAATATAATTGCTTCTAAATAAGCTGAAAGGTACAATATGAAATACCTACTAGAATTGAACTAGAATAAGGATAAACACATTGGAATTGGTTCTTCTATCTTGTTCAAGTAGCTTCAGGTGTTCACAGTTATATCTCACACATAATGCTTGCAAAATAGACTTGCTCTTTTGGTCTCAATTATGTTTTACCTCTGTGTATGTGCATTACGGGTAAAAGAGAACAGCCCCGTTATTTAATAGATTAGCAACTAGAGTTGGATTGTAACTCAATTTCTAATTATCCGTTGAGTTTGAGTGCCACACAAATCCAAAATCCAACCTTTATCCGGATGTGTTCTCCTCTAATAAAGAGACATCTTCTCCTTATCCCATATGCAATCTTTTCGATAAGTTAAGAAGATATTAAGAAGATATTGCTGCTTGATCCTTACGAATTTATCTACTTCACGTGAGCCTCATGTGTATGGGCCATAACAACAGTATCTCCTAAAATAGACCAGGTCCCTCACCGAGTTCATTTGTCAATCGTCATAACTTCAATTGAAATTGGGCAACCATATTCTCCCTTTTGACGATGACAATCTCTATGCTTTTACTGATCAGATAACCTGTGGAACTCAGCTGAAGCACTTAAAATTTTATCTTATCATTAAGGACAGATTTAATTAGGTCATAAACATCACTGTTCAGGTAATGGAATCCAAGAACAATATCTTCCCCATTTTGTCACCATTTAAAAGTTGCATAAATAATGTGAATCCCAAAAATCAATTATTACTTATAGCCACTAGGGCAACTGCAACTGAAAACATGCTTTAGTTAGTAAAAAAATAAACTTGACTAAAAGAACTATTAAGATCAGAATTAACATAAAGCAAGAGAAATTCATATTTTAATTGATTAGTGATGCTTCTACATAGCAGTTCATAAAAAAAAGACAAACACTACTAACCATGAGCAAAGATAAAATGAAACAGAACAGATAAAAGACCCTAATCTGGGACACTGGGGTGCTTTCAAGACTGGTTCAAAATTGGACAAGGAAACCTAAGACTTTGAGGAGTTGGAGGGTTGGGTTTGTAGTATATTAAGAATTTTTTGGAGAATCTCTTCATTCTTCTCCTTTTCTTTGGCAATTGCAGCTTTCAACCCATTCCTTTCTTCCTATAATTGAACAACTTGAGTTTGAAGCCTTGCTATATCAACATCCTTTGTCCCAACCTCCTGAACCAAGGCGTTGACCTTGCTATTCACATGAGTCTTTTCTTATAAACTAGGTTCAAGGGAACTTTCAGCTTTTTAAGAACAACAATTAGAATAAATCCATAAGGAATGGCATGAGCCTTTGAACCACTGTCTAGTAGCTTCAAAATAAAAGTAGGCCAGTTAATCTGCTTTCCTTCCACCAAGCACTGCATAAGGACAAGGTCCATGTAGTTTGTTGTATTCCTCCTCTGTTGTCTTGGAAGTAGGCATTTGTTCACAAATTCAAAGAGCACATTATTCTTTAACCTCATCTCACTCTTTTGTACAACCATTTCTTTAGGCACCTCTTCATCAGCTTAGGTGTCACAGAAGTTCCTAGCGATTCGAAGATTAGTAGGCAGTCCATCCAGTCAAAGCCATATTTACATTGTATAATAATCATATCTCTCACTAGGAATATCCAGAATTTTGCCCATCTTGGGTGCATGAAACATCACATTCACCCTCTTTACATACCAGTCCATTTTTCGCAGTCCCATTGTCCATGAATTCAACAAGCTTATTTCTGGCCAATCTACCATCAATCTGAATGACCATGTCCTTCAATACTTATGCCTCTAGTTCAGTTAGCAATCTCATCATGCCTGGCTCCTCTAGGTCTTTGAGCAGCCTTCCCTTCAGAATTTTTCTTTTGCCAAACATGGCATACCTATCTTGTTCCTATTATGACTCATCTTCTCCTTCTTTTTCACTCCAATATTAATCCTCTTCTTTAGTTATTTTCATTTGTTTACCCTTTACAGTTGACCTATTTCTCTTGGCTAGAGAGGCTTCAATAGGTACTGACTTGGAGGGATTCTTTGCAGAGGACCTGGTTCCCTTTGATTTGGCAGTGGGAACATCCACAATATTACTCCGCTTTTGATTAACCAGTTCCATCTCTTCCTCCTCTTTTGCATAGAAGCCTCAGAACTTTCAACAATTTTAGCTTTCCCTTTTTGTTTCTTCTTTTTCTTGCTCAACTCTAGAGCCTTTTGCAGTTCAGCTTCACTCTCTCTAACTCTACTTCTTGTGGTTCTAACCCTAAGAGCAAACTTAGGTGATGACACTTTGCTCTTCTTAGTTGGTTTGGACGCAACACGATTCCCTTATGAGGAAGCATTGCGTTTCTTAGGATCATAGCTAGCGCCAACTTTCTTCAGCATATCTGCCAAAGTCTCCTTCGTAGATGAAGTAGGTTCATCTAGCTGTTCACTCAAGTTCACCAGTCCCTCAGCAGGTTCACCTGACCCACGTCCCAAGTCCCCTTCTTCTCTGCTACTATAGATAGCTAAAGCCTTCCCCTTCTTTTTCTTTATCCTTTTACTAGATTCATCCCCTTTATCATTTTTAGCAACCCCTATCACAAAAAACCTATTTTCCCCCTTTTCAACTACATCAGAAGACAAATAATATGTGTTTAGCTCTCTTGGGTTTTCTTGACTATTGTCTTTTTCAGAAGACCCAGGTTCATCTCCATCACTTGCAGAGATGAAATTTTTTGACTCAGAACTTGAGTCTGTATGTTTGGCTTGGAATTCCTTTCTCTGACTAGCTTGTAGTCTTTCGTTCAAAACCCTCCTCAAAGCACCAGATGCAACTGTTTTTCTGGCTAACATTTTCTGACGACGGAATCTAGGTTTTGGGGGTTCACTAAGAGGTGTGGAAGCCGAGGTGTACGTACAAAGTGGTGGTGGGGCTCTAGGTTTATTTTTGGGATTAGTCATGGCGGAGAATTTTCTTGCAATTTTGGGGATTTTTGGAGAAGAAAGTAGATGATCAGAGGTTTTGAGAATAAAGTGACAGTTATGAGTGATTTAGTATTTTTAATTGGGGGTCATGACTAGATCAGTGATGGCAGGATTTTCAGAGGTCATTTGTAGTCTAATAAGTTTAAAATTACGGTCTCCATAGTAATTAATGAGAATTGCTGATATTTAGGAAAGAGACCCGTTATACTTAGACTACTAATTTTAATGAAACTGGTTCAATTTTCTCAACGGATAAAATTAGACGTTTGGTGATTCTAGGACTTCTGCTCATAATTAAAAATTTTATATTAATAGTTGTGCAATGCATAGAAACATACATGAACTTTGAGCATATATTGATGAACCGGGTTCTTCAAGTAAAACCTCTCTTTATTATGCCTCAAATGTTCAAATAGAAAACTTTGTAAGAGATCAATGAGTCATATAAACACATGTCAGACAATACTAGTTAAAGTATGAGACTGAGTAAGAATTAGCCTAGACATTTACATGAATTAAGAATTCCTGACCAAATTCTTTTTTCATATTTTTTTTGTTGTGCAATATGAACTGGACCTTTTAGGTGATACTAATCATCCCTAATTCCAACATGTTTCACATTTTCTTTTCTTAGTTCCTTAGTGAAGATATCATCTATTTTCTTGTCAGTAGCACAAAGTTCTATAGATATTAACCCTTTCTTATAGTTATCTCTTAAGAAGTAGTGTCTTACATATATGTGCTTAGTCCTTCTATGATGAAATGGTTCTTTGTCATACTTCTAGCACTAGTGTTATCACAGAATATTGGTATGCATCCCACTTCAATTCAAAAATCTACCCGTTTTTGCTTAATCCACAACAATTGATGACAATATTAAGCCGCAGTAACAAATTCAGCTTCTGCAGTAGAGATAGCTACTGAATTCTGCTTTTTGGTAGCCCATGATACAAGACAAGAACAACAAGAAGTGTGCCATACCTGAGGTACTGTTCCTACCCACTAGGAAACGCGCATAATCAATAATAGCGTATCAAATTAAATCAAAATTAATACCTTTGATATACCAAAGACACAAAGCACTAGTTCCTTTCAAATATCTTAATATCATTTTAACAGCTTTCAAGTGTGAGTCCTTTGGATTCGCCTTGAAACGAGCACAAAGCCCTATACTGAAAATAAGGCCAGGTCTGCTCGCAATAAGATACAAAAGAGAACCAATCATACCGCTATATAACTTCTAATCAACTGATGAACCGGGTTCATCAATATCTAATTTAGTGGCTTTGGCAATAGGAGTATCTATTTCTTTGGATACTTCCATTTTAAACTTTTTGATTAGTCCCTATGCGTACTTCTGCTGATGGATCATTGTTCCATTTGTATTTTGTTTGATTTACAATCCTAGAAAAAATTGAGTTCACCCATCATACAAATTTGAAACTCACTTCCCATTAGTTTTGCAAAGTCCTCGCTCAACCTATCTGTAGTGACCCTAAATATTATGTCATCAACATATATTTGTACAACAAGAGGATCTTTACCTTTTTTCTTTAGGAACAAAGTGCTGTCAATTTTACCTCTTTTGTACCCATGCTCAAGTAGGAAATTTGAAAATCTTTCATACCAAGATCTTGGGGACTACTTCAGGCCATATAGAGCTTTATCTAGCTTGTACACATGTTCGGGAAACTCCTTGCTATCAAATCGTGGAGGTTGTTTAACAAACACTTCTTCCTTGAGGTAGCCATTTAGGAAGACACTTTTAACATCCATATGATGAAGAGTGAATTCCATACGTGCTGCAATGGATATGAGGAGTCTAATTACTTCAAGTCTAGCAACTGGAGCAAAAGTTTCATCATAGTCAATACCTTCCTCTTGACTACAACCTAGAACCACTAGCCTTGCCTTGTTTCTTGTAACTGTTCCATCTTTATCTAGTATGTTCTTGAAGACCCATTGACCTAATCTACATCTTGCAAAGCCTCAACATCATTCTTGGGTTCAATGATGGATAGAAATGGATCAAATTCACACAGATTCTTCAGATGAGATCTAGTTTTGACTCCAGATGTTGGATCATTGATGATGTTCTCAATACGATGAGAAATAAGGTACTTGTATGATTTCCCCATCAGTTGGTCCCTACTAGATGCTTTTTCATTGTTAGGGTGCAAAGGAACAGGTTCGACTACAGGTTCCTTTAGAGAGTTTTGTTCAATTTCTCTCAGATTGGTTCCCCCTGTCAGGTTGCCCTAAGTGAAAGACCTGTTCCATCACCTATTCCTTCCTTTGATGCCACCTTGACTTGTGTTGTGGCTTCAGTCAACTGTCTCACCAGTCCAATGGCTTCATCTTCATGTTCTTGTCTCTGAGAAGGAATGTTATATTCATCCAAAAAAACATGTACACTTTCTTCTAACACAAAGTTCTTTTATTAAAAACTTATATGCTTTTCTATGTGAAAAATATCCCAAGAACACTCCCTCATCACTTCTGGGATCAAACTTACTAAGGGGGTCTTTGCCATTATTGTGCACATAACACTTGCAACCAAAAGCCTTAAGATGGGATACATTTCGTTTTCTCTCTTTATGTAACTCATAGAGAGTTTTTTCTACGAAGGTTCTAGTCATGCATCTATTAATTATGTAACATGCAATGTTTATAGCCTCTGCCCAGAAGCTGTGAGGTAGTTTACTTGAAAGAAGCATGGTCCTTTCTATATCCTCTATGGTCATATTCTTCCTTTAAACTACCCCATTTTGCTGAGGGGTCCTAGGAGCAGAAAAATTATGATATATTATATTTTCGTCACACAATTCACCAAACATTACATTTTCAAATTCATTTCCATGATCAGACCTAATGGATGCAAGTTGATTTCCTATCGATTTCTGGGTTTTTCTAACCGAAGCAGTGACCATTTCAAGTGCTTTATCTTTAGAGCTTAGAAACAACACCCAGGTAAATCTAGAATAATCATCAACAAGAACCATTACATATCTTTTACCACCTCTGCTCATTGTTCTCATTGGACCACAGAGATCCATATGATCCAGTTCCAACGTTTTTGATGTACTTACCTTTTTCTTGGGTTTGAAGGATGACCTTACCTGCTTCCCCCTTGCACGTGCCTCGTAAAATTTGTCTTCCTTAAAGTTGATACTAGGCAGCCATATCACCAAGTCTTTGAAGACTACATTTTTCAATTGATTTACACTGGCATAACCAAGTCTTTTGTGCCAAAGGATGAGATCATTAATGAACACACTTAAACAAGTGAGTTAATTTTCAGTGATAGGTGACATATCTACAATATAAATATTGTTAACTCTCTTTCCCTACAAAATAATCTTGTCAATAGTAAGGATAATCACAAAGCATTTGGTATATGTGAAAGCCACAAGATTACCTCTGTCACACTGTTGTGACACACTTATCCGGCTATATTTCAAGCCATCTATCAAATAGATATTCTCAATAGAATGAGAGTCTATGTTTCCTACCTTTCCAACCGCAATAATCTCACCTATCTTTCCATTTCCAAATGAGACATTACCTATTTTTCAGTTATCAAGAGAAAGGAACTGGTCCGTGTTCCCAGTCATATGTTTTGAGTAGCCACTATCCATGTACCATATTTGGTTACTCCCCTTCACTTGGACCTGCAAAATGATATCATGGCTTAGTCTTAGGAACCCAAAATAGTTTGGGTCCCTTTCTATGGGCAAAAGGATGAATTAAATTTTTCTTTGCCCAAGCAGGAAGTTTGTGTTTTTCTTGGACAAAGACTTTGTTCTTTTGACTGGCCTTTTCTTTTGCATTGCATTTATTTTTTAATGGCTAGTCTTACCACATTTTGTGCAGATCTTATATTAAGGAAGTTTGAGGTACTTGCTTTTGGGATCCCATTTTGGAGCTTGTGTCTCAAATCCAAGTCCTCTCTTGCTGCTGCTGTGACGTTCTCGCAGCCAGCAGAGTGCATCAGAAAGCTTGTTCCATTTGCATGTTCTGTCTTGTTCATACTTTACCTTTCCTGAAGATTCTTTTAGGACCATAATCAATTCATCTTTCTTAGATTGTTCATCTCTCATCTTTCCTAGATTTCCTTCTAGAGTGAGAAATGATTGATCAACCAGTTTGTTTTTTTTTCCCTAATTTCAGTTTCATATTTTCAGATCTAAGTTATAGGACATTATTTTCAAGTTTAACAACTTGGTTTTTCAACTCAACATTTGTGTTGTCACTCTCATCTGCCCTAGACTCTAACCCTTGCATTTTTCTTCTAGGATAACACATTCCCTAGACTACAATGATTAGACCCGTCGTCCCATGAATTACCACCCCGTTTTCTCCATTTCATTTTTCCATATGTTCCATTATATGTGTTTTGGAAAGTTTGAAGTAATTCGGATAGAGTTTGGCTAAATGAGACAATTAGTCTTTTTATGAGAAGGTTAGTTGGGAAACGTCAACCGAAGGTTGACTTATGAGATAGAGGGCTCGGAATGGATTTTTGACGATTCGACTAGTCTCGAATGATGATTTATGACTTAGGAGCGCCATCGTAATTGAATTTAGAGGTCCAGTGTACAATTAGGGTTGAATTGGCTAAGTTAGAATTTTGGCGAAGTCTGGTTGATTGGTGAGATTTTGATCCGGGGGGCCGAATGGAATTTTTATAGTTGTAGTAGATCCGTTAGGTGACTTCTGATATGTGTGCAAATTTTCAGATCATTAGGAGGTGTTTAGGCCGGGTTTTGGCTCAAATGCAAGTTTCAGAAGTTCTAGTTTAACTTAGTCATGGAGTCGTGGTAATAAGATGATTTTGATGTTTATGATAGTGTTTTTATGCTACGAAAAAGTTTGAGTGAAATAATAGGACATATTTTTGCTTTTGGTTGAGGTCCCGAGGGCCTCGGGGTGGTTTCAGATTGTTGAATGGAGTTCTTTTTACGAGTTTTGCATGATTTTGGTGTTACTACTTCTGTTCTTTCGCATCTGCGGAAAAGGAGCCTCATAGGCTGTTCCACATATGCGGTAGATGGACATCTTGGACCGCTGGAGCGGTTTGGGCACAACATATGTGGTTATCAAGGTAAGGAATAGCCAGTTACGCCAAAGGATGAGGTTAATATAGCCAAAACCACACCTGTAACCCAAGTCAATTCGTGAGGTTCTTTAAATCCGCCGGTGAGATTCACACAATATACGTGCAAGATCATCATTAGGACAATCATACTTGCCGACCATCGATGAACTGATCGGATTAACCAACCAAAGTTGGCATCAGTCATTATGTATCGCAAAGGCGGCATTTTGAGCACAAAAGCGGTCTTGTGTGATATAAGTGTGACTGCATAAGCGGTAGTGAGGCCGCATATGCAGTGACCGTAGGTGCGGTCAGTTGACCGCGTACGAGGAAATCGGCCTAGTTTTAGTGAACAGTGATTCAAAATTTTGAACAAGAAGGGAGAAAATATTTGAACCCGGACTTAAGCGATTCTTGCGCGATTTTGAAGAGGGTTTCGAGGGTTTCCTTCAGGTAATGATTCTTTGCCTCAGATTATGTATATATGGTGTAAAATAGTAGATTAAATACTGAAATGCAAGGATTTTAAGGGTAAAAATGGTGGTTAGGTCTTGAAACCTAAGAGAGAGTAAAGTGGTAATTTGAGAGGTCAAATAGACCTCGATTCTTGTAAACTTTATATTCGCGGACTCGTGGTGAGACGAGGAATCCGATGTTGTGATTTTCTGAATTTTTTGCTAAGTGGGCCCGGGGCTCGAGTTTTACCAACTTCGTGATTTTTAGCATTTTACTAATAATTTCAATTGGGTTATGTTTATTTAGACTATTATAACACATTCATTGTGGTTTTGACTAGATTCGATGCGCGTAGATGGAGATTCAAAGGGAAAAGGCAACGCGGACTATTCTACGACCGGTTAGAGGTGAGTAGTTTGTATAGATGATGGCCTGAGGGTTTGAAACCCCAGTTTATCACATCGTGACGCTATGTTAGGGCGTGACTCGCACCTTAGGTAAGGTGCGGGATTGTAAATAATTGGGGATTGTGACTTGGTCCATCCCGAGAGCTAAGTATAATTATTGGCGGCTGACATACACGTTGTACTGTTGATAATTGGGCTTATTGCTATGTTTGGGGCCTGGTGCCTATCTGTAGCATCCGTCTAGGATGAATATCTTTGTGATAACACGATTTGCATAATCATTGATCTCATTCATGTGTTTAATCAATATCATTAAATTCTTAGTAACATTTTTCCTGAAATAAATTAACTAAATTATATTCATATAAATAATTAGAAAATGGGAAATTAGATTGAATATGTTATGTGAATTATGTAAATACTGTGGACTGAGCATGGGTCAGGCTGCACGCCGCAGCGGTGAAATAATGATATTGCGCTTGGGCTGAAGGATCCCCTTCGGAGTCAGTACACACCCCCAGTGAGCGTCGTCGACGTTAAACGATCGTGATGCACGCTGTAGCGTATTCATGTGCATTGCATTGCATCTTTATTTGATACTTGACTGTTATATTGTTATTGCTTTGCTGTTTGTTCGTAGTTGAGGCGTAGGACCGTTTGTTTTAGCTTTGCTTTGTGGAATTTTGTGGATTTCTTACTTTCAGATATTATATATGCTTATTACTCACTAAGTCGGTAGTAGTCACCCCTACTCCCTCCACCTTGTGTGCATATTGATGTACACCAGAGGCTTAGCTGACACTCGTAGTCTCAGCGGACTTGGTTGCTCTTCATATTCCAGTTCATTAATATTATTATATGCATTTCAAGACTTTTTTAACCCCTTCCAAATTAGAAGGATCTATAATCTAGACTTTTATATTTTTGTTCAATTATTATTATCGAGTTTTTTAGAGGATCTAGACTCATGACCCCAGATCTTATGGGTGTGTTTATCGATTTTCGTATTTATCCATATTACTCTATTAATATTTTTTTGGATTATTATTATTAATTTACTATAATATTCTTACATTGTCGATTTTGAGGCTTAGTGTTAAATCTAAAGCGATTATTTGTCAATCTTACCTAGCTTTAGGGTTGGGTGCAATCACGAACGGGTTCGGGTCGTGACATATACATAATATCCTTCTCATTGTTTATTATTTCAGACTCATCAATGAAGTCCAACAATAGATTACCCAACCTTTCTTTAGATAGAAATTTAATCATTTCTTTAAGATGTAGGATACTTTCCTACTGTTCATCCTCTGATTCTCCGAAGACCATAAGAGCTTTCTCATTTTCAGCTTCATCTTCTTAGTCTTCATCTGAGGTTTCTACCCATGTATCAATCATGGCTTTAGTTGAAACTTTGTTCCTTCTTGGTTGGACCTATTTCTACGTTCAGCTCTTTCTTTCCTCTACTCAATCTCCCATTGAGGGCAGTTCTTGATCATGTGGTCTGTCTTACCACACTTATTGCAACCATCATTTGTCTGCTTCTCTGGAGCCCGAGGTTTGTTGAAGTTTGTTCCTATTGAAGGACTCTTTTCTCTCGCAAGATACATTTTTAAATATCTGGTAATCATCGTCATTTCATCATTCAAGATCTGATCCTTCTAAGATTATGGGAGACAAACGTCTTTCTTTCTTTGGAGCATCCATCTTCATACTCTCCTTTCTCAATTCATATGCAATAAGATTTTCAATCAGTTCATCAAATTTTAGGGTAGTCGTATTCTTGGATTCCTGAATAGCTATGATTTTGCTTTCCCAGTCAATTGACAAAACTCTAGCTAAGATCTTCTCAACCTTGTCATGTTCCAAGATAATCCTTCCAATAGACTCTAGTTCATTTATCAGTGTAGTAAACCAAGTATACATCTCTTGGATGGTTTCTCCATCCTTCATAGTGAAATTCTCATATTGAGTATACAGTAGTGTTCCTCTTGACCTCTTCACTTGAAGTGTTCCTTCTAGGCCACTTGCGGGGTGTCCCAAATTTCCTTGGCAGTATTACAGCTTTGGATCCTGTTGTACTCATCTAGACAAAGTCCACATACTAGCTACTTCTTGGACTTTGCATTCTTTTCTCACTTATTTAACTCTTCAGCAGTGCAATCAGCTCTTGTATTTGGAACGTCCAACCCTTCAGCAGTCTTCTTCGTTATGGATAAAGGACCATTAGTGATGATGTCCCAAAGCACATAATCTTCTCCCATGATATGATCTCCAATTCTATTCTTCCACCAGGAGTAGTAGAGACTATTGAAAAATGGAGGCATATCACTGGATTGTCCTTACAAATTTCTAGGTGGTGCACTCATGTTGATGTTTCCAAAGGTGTTACCCTCTTAAAGGATAACCCGCTCTAATACCAATTGATGTTATAAATGCCAATAACACAAAAAAGGGGGGGGGGGGTGATTTGTGTGGTACCCAAATTTTTCTTTAGATGAACCAGGTTCTTGTATGTGTTCTAACTACTGCAGTTTGTGAAAATAAATACTTAAAGTAAAGTACACGGAGATTTTTAAGAGGGAAACATAGGAAGAAAAAAACCACGAATTAATACTCAGTAGGATTTTTGTAACTTCCATTAAAATCACTGAGCCAAAAATAGGATTTACAAAAACTCATTCTAAACCTAAGGATTAACTCTAATCCAGTGCGGCACGCAACCTCAACTGTTGCGACACCTTCAAGTTAACTCTAACTTGAATATTCAAAGTACCTAATACAAATAATTCTAAATAAGCTTAAAGGTACAATATAAAACACCTACTTCAATTAAACTAGAATAAGAACACAATGGAGTTGGTTCTTGTATCTAGTTCAAGTAGCTTCAGTCGTGCACACTTATATGTCACATATATTTCTTGCGAAACATACTTGTTCTTTTTCCTTCAATTATGTTTTGCTTCTACATATGTGCATTACCTGTAAAAGAGAACAACTCAGTTATTTAATAGATTAGCAATTAGAGGGTGATTGTAACTCAATTTCTGATTCTCCATTGAGTTTGAGTCCTAGACCAATCAAAACTCCAACCCTTATCCAGATGTGTTCTCTTCTAATATGGAGACATCTTCTCCTTATCCATACGAAATCTTTTAAATGAGTTAGTAAGATATTGCTGCTTGATCCCCAAGGATTTATCCTCTTCACTTGCATCTCATGTGTATGAGACATATCAACTGTGTCTCCCAAGATGGACTAGGTACATCCCTGAGTTCATTTGATAATCATCAAAACTTCAATTGAAGTTGGAACAAAAACTAGGGCGTACGTAGCCTCTGCATTTAACAACAGTTATTTTTTCATTAATACTACGGGGACAATTCCCCCTCACAAGGTTAGAAAGGAGACTCAACTCGCTCCAAAGTGCATTTCAAAATTCCATGAACAAGCCCAATTCTTTAATTCGAATCCGAACAATCTCAAACTAATCAAACAAAGTAAGAACTAGTAAATGAAGTCTCACAACGTTGAATTATAACTATTTAGACAGGTATCATGCCGGGTGTGCACCGTACTACACCAGTTGGTTGGAAAATGATCACATTTGTTTTGGCCGCCCGGCGTTTGTCCATGGTCATAGGCTTGTTGATGAGAAAACTGAAGCATGAGACATATACAATCAACTGCGCAAAAGGATGCAAAAATGTGATAATGAACATCGGGAAATACAGGAAGCCCATGAGAAGCTGATCAATGAGTGGAAGGCTATGGCTATCAATGCTAACAATCGGCTGGGGTATCTGCACAGAGGTCTAGTGGAATGAGAAGGGAAGTTCTTGAATAAAATTGATGATTGTCAGAATGCTGAGGGAAGTGCAGGTCGATATTTGGCCCGATCCTATCTGTTGTTAGGACTAGGCGAGTTGATGTAGCTGTACGAGGGAGGTAAGAGTACTGAATCTGGGGATGGTCCTTCTAGGACCAAGTATTTAAGATTTTTTTTCCTCCTTTCAAAATGTAATAAAGCCACTGGCCATTAGTGATATTTTTATTATGCAGTTGTTTTAAGACCTGTCTTGTTTTTATCAATAAAATGAAGCATTTAGCATTATAAGTTCTCCAAATTAAATTTTTCGCTAGGCCTACCTCGGGCACAACAAGGCACCCAATTTAGGAAACGACTTATACTATTACACAATGTGTTTAAATAGCGCAATATTATTTATCAGAACCCGCACTAACCTTTTTACCTTTTTGTTTTTTTTATTTGCCTCCCTAAAAGTTTGTTCGTGAATTCTTGCACTATCATCATACTCAACAAGATCTAAGGGTCCTCCACCTCCTCCTCCTCCTCCGAGTTCTACCAAAAACAAGAACAAAGGAAAAATGGGAGATGCAAGCGCTAGAAAGGAACTAGAGGAAACTTCAAAGAATACTGCAATTCCAAGGAGTCGAAGGGGGCAAAGTTGTTGAGGGTTTGAACTATGATGATATTTATGTTCAGCTAGATGTTGAGCTCTCGAAGGGGTACAGACCTCCCAAGTTCGAAATGTTCTACAGAACAGGTGATCCCAGGGTCCATAAAAGAATGTATAGTGATAAGGTGGTAGGAGTGCGGAGGGACGCGAAAAATTACATGAAGCTGTCCATGAGAAGTTTGAAAGGCGATCATTTATCATGGTATATCAGCCAGGATGCAAAGAAATGGACAAGTTGGGTGAACATGGCATCTGACCTTATGGACCGATTCAGGTTCAACACTCAGAACGCACCATATTTGTTCTATATGTAGATTCTAAAGAAGAAACCCACATAGAACTTTCGCGAGTATGCTACTCGTTGGAGGTCAGAAGCTGCCAAGGTCAGGCCGGCCTTGGAGGAAGAGCAAATGAACGGGTTCTTAATCTGTGCTTATGATGTGCAATACTATGAAAGGCTGATGCTAATAGAGGGTCAAATGTTCTCAGAGATAATCAAGTTTGGGAGAAAGGATTGAAGAAGGCATAAAAATTGTATGGTCACTAACCTAGAGGCATTGCAAGCTACCAACATGGCTTTAAAGTCTGGTGGGTCGTCAAAGAAAAAGGACGTAAATTTCGTAATGGTTGCGCAAAGGAATAATTCCCCTATGATGTACCAAAGCTATCCCACAACTTCACTCACATATGAATCTACCATAAATTACCAAGCATTCTCACCTACATACCAAATGCCACCATCTGCCTACCAATTACCTCCACCTCCCACATATCGACCCACTTCACCAAGATATTCCCAACCCACGCGTGTGTACCAAACATACAACTCCCAACCTTCTCATTGGCCATCACGACACACTCGCCAAAAGCTTCCTCGACCCAGACTAAATTTTGACCAAAAACCTACCAGACAGAATAATGCCATTGCTGATCCAATTGACCTATTATATGAGAAACTCAACGTAGTTAGTTATGTTTCACCTACCCCAGCAGTAACTCCAGATAATCCTTCCCAATGGATCAATCCCAAAAAAACCTGTGCATACCATTATAGAATGAAAGGACATACCATCGATGAGTGTCGCTCGTTGAAAGACAAGATTTAGACTTTGATTGATAACAAGGTCATTATTGCAAATGAGCCCGGTCCCAATTTCCGCAACAACCCTCTACTTGACCACAAAGGTGGGGGCATCCATATGATCGAGATTGAGGATGATTGGGACACTAAAGGGTGAATCGGGTTGATAGCTGAAGTAGATGAACCTAAGGAATCGGCGGTTACCCTCAATCCCATTGTTGTTTAGATCCATCCCTTTGAGGGAGAAGTGGTGAATATGTCTGTACCACTCGAGTTTGAAGAGCCTAATGCAAAGGCGCCAAAACCAATCGATGTTGAGTTTGGTATCCCAAAAGCACCTGCACCATTTGAAGTTAATGTGTTACCTCCCAGGATTCCTATTCTGGTTTCCATGACAGATGTGACCCCGTTCAAGTTGAACGCCATACCTTGGGATTACACAACTGAGGTTTGAGGGAAAGGGAAAACACATAGTGGAGAAGTAATAGCCGCGTAGGGCATGACCAGGACAGGAAGGGTATACACCTTAAAACATTTAGCTGAGTCCAGCAAGCAGGCCTCTGGATGGGCTGTTGAAACTGGACCTGATGACCTTTGGAGGAAGACACACGGCAAATATTACTCAATCGTTGAGCAATTGAACAAAACACCAACGTAGATTTTCATCTAGGCTATTGTGCAAAGCTTTGAGGAACATCAAAACGCCTTAATGAAAATATTGAGTGAAACTTATGTTCCAAGCAACATAACAGGAGGCGAAATGGCGAATATGGTGGGGAAAGTACTGGAAAGCCATAAGATCACCTTCCACGAGGATGAGCTACATCCATAAGGACTTAGTCACAAAAAGAAATTGCACATCGATGCGCAATGCAAAGATTATTTCATCACCACGATCCTGGTCGAAGGGGATATGACCTTAATATTTGTCCTCTAATAACCCCCATGGCATTGCGCAATGGACTGCATGAGATCGAAGACAGAGCTATCAGAGTTAATGCCTTTGATGGATCTCAAAGATCCACCATCGGAGAAATTAGCCTTTGCCAACATATGGGACCTGCTTGGTTCGATGTGGACTTCCAAGTTATAGAAGTGGCAGTATTTTACAACTTATTGCTAGGGCGACCCTGGATTCACGCCATTGGCGCTGTGGCATCAACCCTGCATCAAGGTGCAAAGTTTGAATGAAATCATCAGGAAGTGATCATTCATGGCGACGGTTGCAACCCTATATACATTCTCCAAACCATCCCGATGGTAGGAGGCAGATGGAAAATAGGTGGAGAAACATACCATCACATCAAGCGAGTCAACACCATAGATAATGACAAGTGGTGGGATAGAAAAATTCGTAGAATTCTAAATTGGAACGGGTACGAGCCCAAAAAGGGACTTGGAAATAGTCTCTATGGCATCACCAAGCCCATCAAGTTGAAGAATCATTGTACCACTTTCTGTATGGGGTTTGAGTATGCCTGGGAGGAGTTCAATAATTGATAGCTACCATGGCTCGGTCCCTACTGTCCATTATAACATGCAATAGCTCAGTTGGAGCAAACCTTTGAGCCAACTGACGTTATATATGGATCAGAGGAAGACGAAGCACTGGCAGCAATTGAAAACCTATTTTCGGAGAATGATATGGATTGCTATGTTATATTCGAGGAGGAGGTGGAAGAAGGACCTTCCATTCAACATGTGAACCAAGGAAAACACCTCACCAATTGTTCAGTCAGTACCACCAGTGCCCAGAGAGCTTTGGGGTTGTAGGGATAAATGACCCACTATGCATCACATTTTACTTTTTAGTAGATTTTACTTTTCCGCATTGTCTTTACTTATGAGAAAAGCTCTGATGTTTCTAGCCGTTATGAATTTAATCAAAAGCATTTACCAAGTTTATTTTATACCTCGATCTTATTACATTTCTCTATCATTTACTTTATTTTACACAACATTACTATTACAAATCTTGATGATGAACCGATGACCGTGACTTTCAACGAGGCAATGCAACAAGCGAAAATAGATTCAGAAGGGGATGAATAGCAGAAAAGGTTGCCAACGAGGTCGAGAACTTTGAGAATAGACCCAAATCCTACTTGAATGAAACTGAGGTTGTTAATTTGGGAGGCGCAGAGAATGTCAAGGACACACTTATCATCTTACCTTTATCGCCATCAGAATATAAAAAGTATACAGAGTTCCGAAAAGTGTACGAGGACATCTTTGCATGGTCTTATGACGATATGACCGGTCTTAGGACATCCATTGTGGCTCAAAAGTTGCCGAGGGATCCGGCATGCCCGCCAATAAAATAGAAGCTCAGAAAATTCAAGCCTAACATGAGTCTGGAAATCAAAAAAGAGGTTACCAAGCAAGTCAAAGCCATGGTTCTTAGAGTTGTAGAGTACCCGACATGGTTAGCCAACATCGTGCCAGAGCCAAAGAAAGATTGGAAAGCTAGATTCTGTGTCGACTATCGGGATCTCAACCAGGCCAATCCTAAGGATGACTTCCTATTGAAAAATATATACATATTGATAGACAATAGCGCGGAACATGAGCTGTAGTCGTTCATCGATTGTTTTGTTGGATACCATAAGATATGGGTGGATGAAGAAGATACCAAGAAAACAGCGTTCATCACGCTGTGGGTGATGTACTATTGCAGAATGATGTCGTTCGGTTTGAAGAAAGCTGGTTCTACCTACATGACGACCATGACCACTATCTTTAATGACATCATACATAAAGAAATCTAGGTGTATGTGGATGATGTCATTATCAAGTTTGGGAAAGCTGCATATCATATGGATGATTTGAGAAAGTTCTTCAATAGATTGACGAGATGCAACTTGAAACTGAATCCAGCTAAGTGTGCGTTTGGAGTTCCTGCTGGAAAGCTACTAGGTTTCAAGGTGTGTCGCCGAGAATAGAATTGGATACATCAAAGGTCAAGTCCATTCAAGAATATCCGTTGCCAAAGAACAAGAAGGATGTAATAAGTTTTCTGGGAAGACATAACAATATATGTTGGTTTATGGCTCAGTCCACTGTCATTTGTGAACCCATCTTCAAGATGCTAATAAAGGATGCCGCCACTAAATGGACTGATGATTGTCAAAAGGCTTCGATTGAATCAAAGAGCACTTGTCAACGTTGCCGGTCTTGGTTCCGCCTGAACCAGGGAGTCCCCTATTTCTTTATCTCATAGTATCGGATGGAGTATATGGTTGTGTCTTAGGACAACATGATGAAACCGAAAGAAAGAAGCAAGCCATCTACTACCTTAACAAGAAATTTACCTCGTACGAGGCTCGATATTCCTTATTAGAGCGCACCTGTTGTGCTCTGACCTAGGTAGCTCAGGAATTGGGACACTATTTCTTTGCTTAAACCACTTATCTCATATCCAGAATGGACCCATTGAAATATGTCATTC
Organism: Nicotiana benthamiana; assembly: GCA_034376525.1. Taxonomy (NCBI): domain Eukaryota; kingdom Viridiplantae; phylum Streptophyta; class Magnoliopsida; order Solanales; family Solanaceae; genus Nicotiana; species Nicotiana benthamiana. The sequence goes on from CM067334.1 coordinate 133,339,305, forward strand.
AGAAGCCCATGCCTACCGGCAAGCTCCCAAATGGCAAATCCTGTTAAGCCAGTTTGACATTATTTATGTTACCCAGAAGGCGTTCAAAGGACAAGATTTGGCAGATCACCTTGCTGAGAATCCATTAGGAGGAGAATACATACCTCTAAAGACGTATTTTCTTGAAGAAGAGGTAGGTTTCAATGAGAGGACATTGTAGAATCCTATGTTGGTTGGAGAATGTTTTCCGATGGAGCGGCAAATTTCAAAGGAGTCGGTATAGGAGCCTTCTTGGAATAAGAAACTTGTCAGTATTACCAAGTAACCGCCAAGCTCAGATTCCTGTGCACCAATAACATGGCCGAGTACGAAGCCTGCATATTAAGGCTCAAATTGGTGATTGAGATGAACATTCAGGAGTTACTAGTAATCGAAGACTCGGACCTACTCATACATCAGGTTCGAGAAGAATGGCAACGAAACATTCCAAGATACTCTCTTATCTACATCATATACAGGAGTTGAGGAAGAGATTTAGAAAGACGGAATTCCATCATGTCCCAGAATACATAATGAATTAGCTGATTCCTTAGCCACTTTATTGTGTATGATCCAACATCTAGATAAAAACTTTATTGATCCCATCCAGGTCAAGATTCGTGACCAACCAGCTTATTGTGCTGAAGTAGAGGAAGAAGCCGATGGTAAACCTTGGTTCCATGATATCAAAGAATACTTGACAACATGAGAATACCCAGAGCTTGCCAATGCTACTCAAAAGTGTACGCTCCGGAGGCTATCCAACATCCTATATTGCAAGACTCTTGACCTAGGATTATTAAGGTGTGTCGATAGAAGGGAAGCAACCAAACTATTGGATGAAGTACATCCAGGGACTTACGGACCACACATGAATGGTTTCGTTTTGGCCAAGAAGATACTTCGAGCAGGATATTTTTGAGTGACTATGGAAACAGACTGTATCTAGTATGTCCAGAATTGCCAGCGCTGTCAGATACATGCCGATATGATAAAGGTACCTCCAAACGATCTTAATGCAACAAGCTCACCATGGTCGTTTGCCGCCTGGGGTACAGTCTTTATCGGACAAATCGAACCAGTTGCATCAAGTGGGCACAGGTTCATCCTAGTTGCAATTGATTACTTTACCAAATGGGTTGAAACAACATCCTACAAAGTAGTGACCAAGAAAGTTGTTACGAATATTGTCTGCAGCCGTATGGTCTGTCGGTTCGGGATGCAAGAATAAATCATCGCTGACAATGGCTCTAATCAGAACAGCAACCTGATGAAAGCAATGTGTGAAACATTCAAGATTATAAACAAGAACTGTACGGGTTACAGACCCCAAATGAAAGGAGCTATAGAAGTAGCCAATAAGAACATCAAGAATATACTAAGGAAAATGATTGAAAGAAACAAGCAGTGGCATGGTCTGCACATCAACCGGGCCAACTCCTTACATGGTGGTTTACGGTACAAAGGCAGTCATTCCCGCTAAGGTAGAGATTCCCTTCTTGAGGATCATATAGGAAGCAGAGTTAGATGATGCATAGTGGGTAAAAGGTCGCTACGAGTAGTTAGCCTTTATAGATGGGAAGATAATGAATGTAGTCTGTCAGGGTCAATTATATTAGAACAACATGTCTAGAGCCTTCGACAAAATGGTTAAGCCAAGGAAGCTTACACCCGAGCAGCTAGTGATGAAGAAAATATTTTCGCTTCAACATGAAGCGAAGGGCCTAATTGGCATGGTCCGTATATAGTTCACCAGGTTCAAACTAGAGGAGCCCTTATTCTCACAAAAATGGATACAGAAGTCTAGCCGAAGCCGATCAACTCTGATGCATTAAAGAGATACTATATTTGATCATACATTTTTCTTCATGATGTAATCTGAACTATGCCTGACCTGATTCCCATTTAAGAGCGGATACATAGGCAGCCCTATGGGTTCGGTCACATTTTAATAAGAATTCTATTTTCCTCCGCTATTGGAACTGCGGCAGAATTTTGAGGAGGGCCCTTAAAATTCCGAAGTCAGTTTGTTAGTCTCCTCATCTGCATCAACCCCGTAAACTGGGGAAGAATTTATAGGGGGGTCCTCAAAATTTAGAATCAATCCAGGTTCAGTCTTTCAGCACATTCGTCAGCAGCGCCAGCCCTCTAAACTGCGGCAGAATATTGATGAGAACCCTCAAAATTCCGGTACAAGCGAGATTGCTGTGTCTTTGAACCACGTTGCAGTTGTTGTTTTTTCCAAAATAAAATAACTATCAAAATATATGCTTACATTATATTTACTTAATCCTGTATAAATATCACTTACATCGCCGTTGTTTAGCAATGCCAACCCAATGATACGTGACGTGAAAAGTCAAGGGATACGACTTAACCTTTCCCCTCTACAGAACTCAATATTTTTCTTTGAATGCAGGTACCTTAGGTTAAAAATTATTGAATACATTCACATAACCGTGCTCTTCAGGATTGAAGAACAATCGCTCATTTGCAAAGTTTCTATCTACACCTAGCATCCCCAGCAGCCGCGATATCATAATCAGTTGTCCGCTAAGAAAATCTCATCACTATTTACTCTTTACTTTTCCTACATTTTGCATAAGGCTACTCTCTGCTTCTGAGGTTAAGCTCTACCTCCATTCTACATAAGGCTACTTATCTGCCTTTTGAGACTAAGCTGTGTCTGCATCTGCATTGCATATAGCTACTCTTTGGCTTCCGAGGGTAAGCTCTACCCCCACCCTACATAAGGCTATTTATCTGCCTTTCCAGACTAAGCACTGTCTCCATCTACATTTTGCAAAAGTATACTTATCTGCCTTTCGAGGCAAAGCTATGTCTCCATCTGCATTGCATAATGCTACTTTTCTACCGTTCGAGATTAAGCTCTACCTCCATCCTGCATAAGGCTACTTATCTACCTTTCGAGACTAAGCATTGTCTCCATCTGCGTTTGTTTTCATAAGGCTACTTATCTGCCTTTCGAGACTAAGCTCTGTCTTCATCTGCATTGCATATGGCTACTTTTCTTCCTCCAGAGGTTAAGCTCTATCTCCATCTGCATAAGGCTACTTATTTGCCTTTCGAGACTAAGCTCGGTCTTCATCTACATTGCATAAGGCGATATTATGCCTTCCGAGGTTAAGCTCTACCTCCATCCTGCATAGGTCTACCTATCTTCCTTCCGAGACTAAACATTGTCCTTATCCTGCATGCCTGAAATATCACTACTTTTATTTTTTGAACGACTGAAATATCACCTCCAGCATTTTAATTTCTTACTCTGGTTGCAAGATCGCTACCATCACATTCATTTGGCTGAAACATTGCCACCTTCTCATGGTCTGAAAGATCGCCAACCTATTAAAAGTTGTCATATTTCGGAGGCACCATCCGCATAGCCCAAGAACACCATTTCAAGGCCCGCAAATCTTTACTGCTATGCTATTCGTGGCCTGAGACATCATAGTCTGAGGACGTCATCCTAAGGTAGGATTCATGGTCCAAACGGGAACTTGCATCATGTTTAAATTATGCATAAAATCGGCGCACATCGCTCGTTTGTAGGTACATCGGTTAGAAAACGCCCGTATCAACAGTAGCGATCCAGCTCCATTTCTCCGCAACCTGTTCGACTTCCTAACCTTTCACATAATAGACCATCGTGTCTATTTTTTTCTTATCCCCGTCATTGTTTCCTTAACTACATATGATCTAACTCTAGAGCACGATCAAAATGTTTTTGGACTCGCTGATTCCGATAAAAATTGGCCATCTTATCTTTACCTAACAACTCTTTCATCCTCCTCGTTTAAAGAGGGGCAGCTGTTGATATCCAATTTTTTCCTCTGTATTATTTACACTCAAAAAAATTTTAAAATAACATGTATATGCATATATTAGCATCCCCAAATGTATTGGTATTTTTCCTAAATTTTAAAATATTTTTAGAACCAATTTATTGTTTATTTTAGCAGTAAAAAATCCCAGTAATTATTCCCAAATTGTCATTGTTGTAACCATTTGTTTTCCACCCTTATATTTTCACCAAACATACGTAAGGTATTTTTTGCATATTTTTTATAAATTTATTTGATATTTTAAGCAAAATTTTTCTAAAATTAAAATAATGGCCTATGATATAATTAACCACATTTTATAATTATAAAATTATTTCAAATATTTTTAGGTTAATGTTTATATATTATAAATTAGATATGTGCTTTCAATTTGTTTTAAAATTATTTTTTAAAGTATTTTCATTAATTGGAAAGAGGAATAATGGCTACTTAAAAGATGGCCCTTTTCCAGTTCAATTTTTCCCACAATTCAAATTCAATTTTGACCCCAACTAAGCCATATTAGTCAACCCAATTTCCCATTCAACAACCGTTTGCCTAACCCGCCCGTCTCGTGCTTTTAATATTGTCCGTTGATTGTTTTAATCAACGGCCACCCTTCTTCTTTTCCTTTATAGTTTCACTCGACCCCCAACCCTATCATTCTCCAAAATTGCCGCCCCCATATCCCTTCTCCTATAAAATGCTCTCTAAACCATAGACACCTACCTTCGTCTCTGACCAAATCAACCGGCGTCCATGGCTTCTCAGGCCATGGATGGCCTATACTCTCCCCCCTTTCACCCGATGCCATGATTATTCGAGACTTTCAAGGACTCACCTTCAATAGAACTATTCAGTTCCTCTACCGTCCTGTGTTTCCTTAGCTTCTCCAGCCCCGTTCAGACGTGTTCGAGCTCTAAAGGCTTAGCCAAGGCCTAGATGTGTTCCAAGACTAGACCATTCCAGGCCTTCTTATCTCTATGTTCTTTAGAGAAACACTAAAAAGCTTGATTCGAGGTTTTTCTTTCCTCGTTTTATTAGATCTGTAGCAAATCTGTGCTCTATTCTATGTTCTAACGACTTCCCCTAATTTTCCTTTTTGAGAATTAGGCCGTTCAAATTAGGGTTTTAAAAAATCCTAAAATAATTCTTCTTGTTCTTTCGTTGTGTGAATCTGTGTGTGCATGCCATGCATTAGAGGGTTTTCTTTTAGTTTTTATGATTTGTCGTTAATATGCATGTTCCACTACCTTTGTTCTGTTGCTGCCTCTGCTGATGTTTCTATAAGCATGTTTACACGCCTGCATTGCTTGTCCTATTTTACTATTTCTCCTATTGAAAGTGTTTACTTTTACTGTATTCGTTTGGGTTATGAACTTGCTTCTTTTACTGCTTCCTAAATTTCCACGGCATCTCCTCTCTCTTCTGAACTAGTTTGACTATGAGTTTTTCTAATGAACTTATTTTTCACGAACTTTGTCACTCAACTGCTTCTGATTGCAACGGGTGTTTGTGTATTTCCTTAGGGAAGTGTTACCCAGACTTATAGTGAGAATCTGCTTTCTCTTTTCTATGTCCTACTCAGACTTATTTAGTTCATAGATAGAATTGGAACTTGCTTTTCTTTTGCTTATGATTCAGAAATTTTTTACTACGATCTCTTGTTCCTTAATTGATGTTATCATGCTTATATACAAGGGTTTTCTTCTAAGGTGATTCTATTTGCTTGTGATTCATTTCAATCTCCTTTAACTAAGCCTCGATGGATTTGCTACCGATTTTTACAACTTAGGTTTTTCACAATTTTTTTCCTTACTAAGTTCATTAAGGTTTTTTGAATTTCTAAATGTTTGATCACTTTATTTCCTTATTCTTTCCGAACCGTGTACTATAGTTTCTTACTTTAAATAGACTATGTATGAACCTACCCTTTATTATGCTACTCTAAAAGGTTTTCCTTCCCTTAATTACCACTCCCGTTTGAAATCAATTCCATTTGACTAAGGGAGATTTTATTTGATTGACTAAGATTTTATTTCCTTGCCTTCTTGACTAATCATATTTGCATTATTAATGCTCACAACTCTCACAAGTTAATGAAAACACATTTTTTTACATAAACGCTCGAACACAACACAACTCTAAGAATTATTTTTGCACCATTGCAATACATAATCATCCCTGTCTTTCTTTACTAATCTATCTACTGCTTCCTTCTCTACCACTGTTGAGCACTTTTCTCCCTTATCTCCTACTGTCTGAATATTTTTGGAGTCTCTCTGAATTCCCAAATACTTGCTGAAGTTCTAAGTTGCTCATGTTAACTCGTTTTGGCTGTTTATTTGCTGTTGTTTATTTTATGTACTATAACTGAGTACTGATACGTACTTCTAAGATAAATAACACTATCCCACTATGTGTATTAATTTCTCTTCTTCTACCCAATATTCACTATGTGTTCATGCTCTATAGCACGTACTTCTATGTCTTTGCATCTGCAGCTTGCTATCCTTTCCTATTTTAATGTTAGTGTATGCTCGTGTATGGAAATCCCTTCTTCCTATTCCCTTTTTGTGTGCTACTACCGTTCTGAATCATGGCAGCATCTGACACTGCTGTCCATGGCCCAGAATCAGACTCTTCGAATCTCTACTCAAATGCTTTCTATTCCGTCTTCCCCTTTATGTGTTGAGATTTAACTTGGGTTTGATAGTGTCCTATTCACCACTCAGACCCTAAGTTTGACTCCCCAGATTCTTCTCCTATTTATTTAACCTATGCAAAGGGTCAGGGGTGTGCCAGCCTAAGCCACGGCTGGGTATGACCACCCTCTGCTATGGTTTCCCTTTCACTTTGCACTCATTCCTCGTTCCTAAGTTCTACCCTCCTTTGGTAAGCCATGCTTACAGACCCTGTAGTTCCCTCTAATCTTTGATGCTAGAGGGCTGGTAATTCCACCATTGCCTTGCTCTTGAAGCTCCTTGGAACTTTGAAACAATCGGAATAAGAAAAGGCATTGGAATCTGGAATCCGGATTTGGTTAAACACATGTATTTGATATTAAGATCGAATTAGGCTTCTCGGATCTAGCTGTGGGCTATATTTTATTTATCGTTTTTCTTCTAAATTTGTAATAACCTTGTAAAAAGAACTCGGGGGTATATTAATACAGGGTATGGGAGGGGTTTATATTTACATGCATATGTTAAATGGTAGATACCATGCCTGTAGGACCAATACTGTTGTTTAGTTACTTAGATACCATGCTTATAGGACCAATACTGTTGTTTAGTTACTTAGATACCATGCTTATAGGATTCATGCTGCAATTCAATCATTTAGATATCACGCCTATAGGGTTCTAATGTTTGAGTTCAACCACTTAGATATCATGCCTATAGATTTAATGTATAACACATAATTTGTTCATATAGAAATTTTGACTATAAGGTGTAATATTCCGTCATATTGCAATTCATTCAAAATCCTGCCTATAGGACTTAATATTCATGCAAATCAGTTGCATATAGAAATTATATCAATAGGGAATGCATACGCGTAGGCATACTGTAGGATAACCAGACCTGCCGTCTATTTACCAACTCCGTAATAAGTTCTAAAATCCCGAACAAGTTCGTATCGCTTAATATGTTAAATAGTAATAATTGGAAAACTGGTTTTAACGTTTCAGTAGCATGTTTTCAAAACTCTTATGAGCATGTAGTACTTTCCAAACTTTGCAAGTGTGTCTGAATCAATTCGTTTAAACTTCTACCAAAATTCCATTAATCTTTTGAAACTATCTTTCATAACATTCCCTTAGCTCACTTTTTCTTTTAATGTATTATAAATTTTCACGACTCTCTTGTGTTTTCACTCACGCAAATATGTAGATTCCAAAGTCATTTCTGAACCTCTGCAATTTGAACTTTCTATTTTTTAGCTCTTCTACATTAGACTCTTATCTGAATGCATTACCTCTTGAATAATCTTATAAAAATACCTCAATTTCTGACAATTGGATCCGGGTTGCCTAATGCAGACTTTTTACCTAATTATATATGTTAAACTAGTCTGTACACCACTTAATTTTTAATTAAGACCAAATAAGTATATTCTAGACATGATAAACTAATTGCTATGTGATTCATGGGGTTTATATGAGCCTTTTGTGTATTTGTTTCATCCCTCCATATTTCTACTTGTTTTGCTTATCACCTTAGACTTTTATCCTCTTTGAAACTCCACATATGCCTATGCATCCTTCCCCTTTTTAGGATTAGGAGTCCTAACCCCGGGTATAACAGGTTAGGACGGGTGTTAGCATGTAATAAGTAAACATGATAATCATGTTTAATACCATAATGTTTAATACCATAATACCAATATGGATATGATGACTGGTGCACTAATAAGTCGTGTGAGAATAATGGCTTGGTATCGCACAAAAGTGATCCGTTTTATATTTAAACCTATGACCCGATTTTCTTTATTTATATGATGTGATGTTTCCTTAAAAGTTAATATTTTCTTCAATTTATCTTTTTCCAAAACCACTTACGTCGTTTTTCTCTCTTTTCTTTCAAAACTTTCATTTACTTATATTCGTTTTGTGCAAACACTGTTTGTTTACTTCTACTCTTCTTAAAGTCAAAATTAAGTACGCCCGGGACCCACACTAGTGGATCTTCAGGGGTGCCTAACACCTTCCCCTCGAGATAATCTGAATCCCTTACCCGAACTCTGGTCTTCCTTCAAAACTCTTGTTCTTTTCTTTTAAGTTTCCTAATGCACTATATAGGTGGCGACTCTTCAAAATCCATAACCTGATTCCTCAAAGGGAATAAGAGTTGTTTTTCTCATAATGTCGTAAACTCGATTTTGCTCTTTTTTTAAAAAGGGGTGTGTCGACACTAGGGATAAAAAATAAACGATTTCAAGTTCATTTCATTGCATATTACACGATTAAATCTTAGTTTTTTTTATGAAACCCTAGGTCTAGCTCTAAACCATTGATTTTACTTAATTGTTTATGTTAAATCTACCTAATGTTTATTTATTTGAACTAATAGTGAGTTGGGATTACATACCTTTCAATGTTATGTTGAAACCCCCTATTTGGAATCACAAAAATCGCCTAACTGTTAGATGAGAAATGAAACAAATGGCTTTGGGTTCGAATTAAATGAACCCTTCCGCCCAACCTTTTTCGCTTATGCGGCCAAAGGGAATGCTTTTGCGGTACCACATTGGCAGAATATGAGCCTCTTCTGTAGTTCCAGGTAAAATAGGCTAGACTGCTCCTGTGTTTTCTTATAGTTCGCAAAGACGGGACCACTTATGCGGTTTCCCATGCCTGAGTCCACTTTGCTTCTGTGACTAACCGCATATGCAGTCCCACTTCTACGGTCAAAGAGCCGCAGAAGTGGTTATGATAGAAACAGTAGCTCTTGATCTTTTTCAAGTTCAAACTTCACTCAAACCTCGACCATTTGACACTGACAGGTCAAAAATCATGAACCGGACCTACTCGAACCCTCAAAACACTAAAAAAAATACTAAATCAAGGAATCAACTCTAAAACTAAATGGACAAAATTAGTCAATCGTCAAGTTCCAAATTTTCTTGTAATGAGTTAAAATGCCCTTAAACTACTCAGATTGAACCCACTTTCACAAGTAAGCCTTAGATGATAATTCGTACATGCACCATGTTTCGAAACTAGAATCTGTTCCCAGTACCTAGGAAATCAATGATTACTTCATTTATTTATTTCCTTAAAACTCTACGTTAACAATTTCACAAGAAAAAATCATGACTCGGGCTAGGGACCTCAGAATTTGATTTCGGGCATACGCCCAAATCCCATATTTTCCCACAGACCCTCTGGGATTGTCAAAACATGAATCCGAGTCCGTTTCCCAAGAACGTTGACCAAAGTCAAACATGGCCTTTTAGAAAAACTTAAAAAACCAAATGAACATTTTCTTACTCAAAACTCTTCTAACTTCCTAACCACCCGTCCCCGCGAGTTATAAATTAATTAAAGCAAGTGCGGGAAGTTTAATTAAGGGAAGAAGGTTCTAAAATTCAAATGGACCAGTCGGGTCATTACATGGCTAAATAATACAAATTACATATGTTATTTCATTCTATTTCTACTAGTGACTTATACATAATATCTTAAAGAATTATTGGAAATTTATCAACTTGTACCGATACAGAAGAGAAACCGGCATGATTGGGAAAATTTGTAAAAGTCTAATTTTTGTTATACATAATCGAATAACCGAAAATTTGGTATGGGGCAAAATTTATAAAATAACCAACCAAACCGTGTCATTGACACCCCTAATTTAGCCCCTTCCGCATATGCAGTCCTCTTCTCGTGTGGTCCCCTGACCACATATGCAAAAAATCGCTGAGGCAGTGAGTTCATTTAATACGGTTTATAAGTCCATTTTTTCCATATTTCACTCCTCCGTTTGGTAATTTTAGAGCTTTTGAGAGTGGAACATCACCTAGCATCTTGAGGTAAGTGTGTTCTACCTATTTGTAGTTTAATGTTATAGTGTTAGGTAGATTAAACACTAGTATTAAGGTGAAATTATGGGGTTAGAGTAACAACGTAGGTTTTTGATTAAGTTTAATGTGACCACAAATATTGTTATAAAATGAATTAGAAATCATATATTATTGATCCTTGGGCTATAGAGGACAATTTCCTTCGATAAATTTTGAAATCCGGCCGCGTGGGTCTGGAAAAAAATTTTAGGAAGTCGGTGTTTATGGATGGGAAATTTAGTAAATAGTGAGAATATGATCTTGTAAGCTTGTATTGACTAGTTCCTACCTCGTTTATCTACTTTCGAATCATATAGATCTAAAGGGAGGGGTCGGACTCGTTCTTGGTAATGGAAGTGAACTTTGGAGCGAGGTGAGTCTCTTTTCTAACCTTGTAAGAGGGAATTATCTCCATAGGTGTAATAATTGAATTGATTGCTATTATATGCGGGGACTACGGACGCACTATGTGATGAGTGTCCGTGAATAGCGACTAATATATTAAGTCTGGATAGTTTAGGACCCAAAAGCATGCTCTACACGATATTCTTGTAACTCGATGACAAATTCGGATTCGTATAAATTATTTTGATTAAGGTAAATGAGACTCGATGCGGAACCTTATCCTGTTTGGTCTTTTTATAACATAACTTGGATATTCATGTGAATAACTACTCGTTTAATATATATATATATTATTGTCTGCTTGTTGATTATATTATTTTTATTTGACCATGTCACATGTGTGATTTGCGAGTGGGGTAATAGATTCATCTATGGTTCGAGATGTTTGACCCTCGACAGTGCACAATTTATTTTCATTTGACCACGTCACATGACTTGCGCATGCTTCACTTAGTATTGCTCTGTGGACTGAACTTCATATATGCCTTGAAATGTAAATGGATACCAATGACACTATTTGGAAAAGGACTTGTTATTCATTGCCATGAAACGTTAACAAACTCTGTTATCCATGCTTATTATAAATTCTTCTCATATTATTTAACCCTAGTAAGTATCAAGTCAACCTCTCGCCTCTACTGCATTGAAATGTGACGTGATACTTACTATGTACATATTACTTATGTACTCATACTATAAGTCCGTACTTAATTGTACAGGATCAGAGGTAGGTGTATGTGGTTATCAGTATAGTGCTCATCCCTGAGTGGACTTCGAGACTTTTACAGTGTGTTGCCTCACTTCCATGATGTTCAGCAGCATGAAGAAGTCTTACTTATGTATTTTTGTTGTCTATTCTGCTTCAAACTGTAGGATAGTGTGATCCTTTTGTATTTTCTACTAGTTACCCACAACATGTGACACCAAATCTTGGCACACAAATTAGTAGACTGTATTATATTGGGATTGCACGATTATTATGACTTTACTGATCATTTTAGATTTTATCTCAACTAAAAGAATTATTTCAAATATTTTGGTTAAATGTAAATAGAAGTCATTTAGTATTTTACCGCGTCGGCTTGCCGGGCAATGGTGTTGGGCGCCATAATGATATACTATGGAAATGGATCGTGACACAAAATAATTAAACGCTAAAATATACAGAGTTTCGGGAAAGGTCAAAAATTACATCTCTACACTTTGTTTTTACCACAATACTTAGCAATTATCCTTTTATTTGGTTGATCAACATATTCGTTTCTGCTAGCTAGCTAAGATAGCTCTTTAATTTCTGTCATGTAATTTTATCAAATTGTATTTTAATCTAATGATGAAAGTATTTTCTTGTTAAATGCACTACTATTACCATTGGGGTTGATAACCAAGTATTCTATAAGAACCAAATAGTCTTTATTGGATGCTCATCTTCATTTCCAAGGCGAAGCAAGAAGTCACTGAATGTTGGATCTATTATTACTTTTATATTTCTTGTCATTTTAATATTTTTCATTTGCTGTCATAAATATAATTTTAGCAAGCTAGTTATTATAGTTTCTACTTTAGTCAATTTTGGAACTGCTTATCGTACTTCACAAAAATCACCTCACAAATTATTACTTTTATACAAACGGTTTCACTGATATCTAATATATCTCTAAAACTATGGGCGATTTTTTAGACCATTTAACACATAGCCAAAAGCACTTCATAATATACTGTCACTTTTGCCTTTGTTATAAATTTAGTACTATTGATTTGATTTGATATATTTGTGAAGGTTATTGCAGTTATTTGAAGAGGTATATCAAATCTAATGTGAATTGTATGACCTTGTACTATAATCATTGCAGGTACACCACTTGTTCGTATTGCTAACAATATCATGCCTCTTTATCTTACATTTGCAAGTAATACATTGCATAGGGAATATAATTTGGGTTCACCTGGAGGCATCTGCACAGGATATTTCCGTTGTACCGGGAACTATTTTTTATAATATAGTCTTGAAAGCTTCATCTTGTTCAAATTTTAACTTTAATTGTGCTTCCTCAAACACTTGCATGCCCTTCTTAATATTTTATATTTTCCAAAATAAGAAAGAATTTTACTCATATGATGGATTAAATAAATAATTTAATTAGATTCCTATGATAAATAATTAATTAAAATATTTAATTATTAGGTATCAAAATAAAATTTAATTTTTTCTGCTGAACTAGGCTCTTAAAAATAGTTCATCTCATGTTTGAATACTTAACTGTGATTATAATTTTATCCATTATATATTGTATTTTCAGAGAGTAAAAATATAGATGGCATTTCACGTTTGCAAAATCATTATTGATATTGGCTCTTACCAACATTTTTCTTCCTTTTCTTACATGTTTATATTCATAAATGTTTCTTAGTTGTTATTTTATAATTGGGTATAATTTTCTATTCTGCACAAAAAATTAATAATAAAAAAATTATTTGTTATGAATAAATTCTTTATTAAATTAAGGGACATATATATTCATCGAATAATTTTTTTGTTATGTATTTTTCTTTTTTACATAATATTTAATATAACTGCATTGATATTAGAAATTTTTTGTTTGCATATTACTTTGTTTAATATTTTTGTCTACTACTCTTTTTTGTAATATACTAGAAGATATAAATTTTATTATTCCTGGAATATTTTTTATTTCAAAATCTTATCCTATTGTTCTCAATAATATGACTTGAATTTTAATAAATAAAATCTTTGTTAAATTAAAGAGAGTTACTCATTGAATAACTTTTTTATTATGCATTTTTCTTTATTATATTATACAATATTCAGTATCATTGCATTTTTAATAAAAACATTTCATAGAATATTACTATATTTAATATATTTTACTACTTTTTTGCAATGTAATAGAAGATATATGTTTTCTAAATATTCAAATATGTCACGACCCATTTTGCATAATAGCTCATGATGGTGCCCGACGCCATTGTTAGGCCAGCCAACGCGGAATGTAACGATCCAACCGGTCGTTTTGATCTCTAACGTGTCGTTCGGAAGTATGAGGTCATGAGAATATTCATTTTGGGTATACGTACTTGTACGCGTGGTCAGAATTGAATTTCGGTAAGTTCGTAGTTGAATTGGAAGGATAATTCTCATTTTGAAAGCTTAAAGTTGAAGAAATAAACTAGGATTAGAATTTTGAGTAAATGACCTCGGAATTGGGATCCGAAGGTTCCAGCAGGTTTGTATGATAATTTCGGACTTGGGCATATGCTCGAATCAGATTTTGGATGCCCCGGGAGCGTTTTGGCGCATGTTGTGGAAGTTAGCATTTTAGAAGGAATTGCATCAGTTTGGCTTAATGTGCACTTTAGTGTTATATATGTCCGTTTAGGATTATGATACTTGGAGTAGCTCCGTATGGGGATTCTACAGTTGGGAGCGCGATCGAAAGTCAATTCGGAGGTCCGTTGGTCATTTTGAAGTCGCTTGGCTAAAGATAGAAATTTGAAGGTTTTGGTGACCGAAAGTGGACTTTTTGATATCGTGTTCGGAATCCGATTTCAATAGCTGTAGTAGGTCTGTAATGTCAAATATGACTTGTGTGCAAAATTGGAGGTCAATCGGGTGTTATTTGATAAGTTTAGGCATCGAGAGTAGAAGTTGAAAGTTCAAAAGTTCATAAATCTTGGATTGGAGGTTGATGCACTATTTTAGCATTGTTTTATGTGATTTGAGGGGTCAAGCAAGTACATAATGTGTTTTGAGACTGGTTGGTATTATTGGTGGGGATACCGGGGGTCTCGGATGTGTTTCGTGTTGTGTTGCCCTCTTATTTAATGCTTCAACGCATTTCTTTGGACATGAAGGGGTAGAATATTAAGAAAATAAGCTCCAAATGACATTTTTGTTAAACCATTGGATCTGTATCGTAATTTCAAATCCATAGAAAAAAGAATCATCGAATTAAGACATTGTATGAGGAAGTTATACTCGTCTCCGTACCGAAAAAAGTGCTAGTACTGTCAAAACCGCAAAAGTTAAATTTGTGCAGAAGCAAAATTTTTTCTGCAGAAGCGGAAAATTTCACGCGGAAGCAGAAACAATTGGAGGCAGAGAGGTCTATTTAAAAAACGAACTTGGCTCATTTTTTGCACTTTATTTCTTTTTTGGGAGCCGACTTTTTTAGAGCCATTTTCATCACCAAGTATGAGGTGAGTTATCTCTACTAGTTTCGAGTACATACGTAAATTATGTATGGATTGTAGCATGAAAATGGTTAAAAATATGAGGGTTAGAGGAAGACCTAGAAACATATTGTTATTAGATTTTTATCACGAATTTGAGCATGGAATTAAGAGAAATTTATTTATTTGATTTCCTAACGTCATGGGTAAACTTTATCTTCGAAAAAAATGGATTTCCGGGCACGTGGGCCTGAGGGCATTTTGATGAACTTTTCGTTCGATGTTGGAAATTGTTATAAATTGGATTATAATGAATGCCTTAGCATATATTAATGGATATAAATAATCATTGGTTAGCTTTGGGAGCATTGTACGTCGATTCAAGCCTTCGGAAGAATGTAGAATGCCGATTATGGGTCTTTGGAGCGAGGTGAGTCTCCTTTTAATATTTGACTGGAAAGTTACCCCATAGGTAAGTTTAACATATTATGTTCTCCTAATTGTGGCGGCTACGTACGCACGAGGTGACGAGAGTCCGTGCGTAGCTACTAATATGCTATTGTCCGGGTAGTCTAGGACCTAAAGGGATGATATACCTGGATTAATTGTGAACCCATTGATAGCTTGAATTTATTGAATCACATAGAATTTTTAAATGATTTCCTAAAGGATTACACTTCTTTCCTTAAAATTGATTAAAAAGGGAATTGCTTGTATATGGATAATTGTTCCTGAATAAATTCCTAATTGGCTATTTGTGCATGATTTTCGAGTGCACTTGCATAACATGTATAATTCAAGAGCAGGGTATGTGATTAATTTGGGAACGGGCTGATCGCCTTGGTGAAATAGATGCGCATCTATAGTACGTGTCGCTCGACCCTTGGCAGTGCAAACTTTACATTTCAGTTGGAGCAGGCTGTCGACCTTGACATAATTTGCACATGTTTGAGCTGTTGTCTTTAACTTATTTGAGTTTCTTCGTGCCTCACTATGGCTTGAGATCATATTGTTAATAATAACAAGAAATCTAAGGAAATTTTCCATGAATGAATTATATGTTTACTTGTTTCCTCTCTCTGGATTACAACCATGTTTATAAAACAAATCCATTGTTTAATATATTTATTCTGGATAAATAAACATTGGAAAGCTAGCGAGTGTCAAGGTTGACCCTCTCGTCTCTACCCCATTGGGATTAGGAGGGAAACTCATTGGGCAGTTGTTTATGTACTCAAACTACACATGATGTACATTTTGTTGCACAGGTTTATTGTGTTGCTCGTGGCTTAGCGGCATCGCTACATGACGAGCGCAGAGACTAGGTGAGCTATATTTCAAAATAGCGTAGCTATTATAGTCTATTTTAGAATTTTATTTACTTTCTGTCCAATTGTATTTCGAGTAGTTGTTGTACCTATTTGGTTTCCTTTAAAAAATTGCTCATGTACTAGTGACTCCGGGTTCTGGGGATGTATTTGATTTATTTAAAAAATTTGAAAGTTTATTTAATATTTCCTTATTTAAATTGAGGAACACACTCAGTATTTCGTTAATCATACAAAAGAAGTGTTTTTAAATTATTAATATAAGAATTTAAATAAGTCTTTTACTTGGCTGGCCTGATAACGTTGTGTGGCGCCACCACAACCCTTAGTGAATTTTTGGCCGCAACAACTTGGTATCAGAGAACTAGGGTCGCGTCGGTCTCACGAGTCATGAGCAAGTCTAGTAGAGTCTCGTGGATTGGTAAAAAGACGTTTGTACATATCCTCGGGAGGCAATGGGGCTGTTAGGAGTACTTCCCTTCTCGACTTCGTTGTTGTGCGGTTCGATTTCTTTGAGGCTTATGCCTTTGATTCCTTCCTACTCATTCTTACGCGATGCGAGCGCTTGCTAAAAATCTAGAATTTGAAAAACTGAAATGGCACTACAAAGGTGGTGCAAGATGATTTTCCCGGTATAGTTAATTGTACTATTATAGTTGCATTATGGGAGGATGTTCTATTATTCAGCTCAATAACAGGACTGTTAATAGCCTTGAGGATAGGCACAGGTTTCCATGATGCAATTGAGCGATTATTTCCGCAGTGTTGTTGTGATGGTAGGATGTTAGCCCAACGTATCGGGGAAGTGGATGAATTGTAGGGAGGTTTACTATGCGTGTATTCAAGGGATTCAGTATTTTATTTCCAAAAGAGAAAAAGGCAGTCGGATTAAGAATACTCAGATGTGGGCTAGTGAATGTAATGAGTCTAGGGGGCCACTGGTTTGGCGCAGCGTGGCGTTCACCGCAACTCTTTCGGTGGCGATTAGTTAAGATTCTTCCCCATCGGCGGAAGTGGAGGGAGCAACTGACCTTGCCCCGGAGGGGGAGTGCTTAGTGGGGGTTTTCCCTGTTTCTGAGAGGGAAGGTAGTTCCTCGGCAAGTGTTTTGGTAGAGAATGCAGGCGATGACATTTTGGAAAATACGGGCACTTCAACATCTCGGGCGGCGGAGGCCTCGACTTCCAGGGACTCAGAAGGAAGGGGCGCCAAAGGAGAGGGGGATGATTCGGAGTCTGATATGGATCCTGAGGACGTCCATTTTTTTCAGGAGGGTTAAACCCGCCCAGCCCTGGAGGCCGAAGGGGATTGACGTTATTTGGTGATCCCTAACGACTTGAACCTACTGCTCGAGGAGGAGAACCTGGTGACGCTGTTTGGGGTTCTATGATCGAAAGCAGAGTGTGCATCCTTGAGGGGCATCTCGGACGTCGGTTTGATGGGCGAGGTGGCCGCCCTTAGTATAATGGTATGTATAAAACCTTTCTTTGCTTTCTTTTTTAGCATGTCATCTTGTATTAACATTCGCTCTGTTTGTTGTAGACATTTTTGCTAGAGGTGGAGAGCATCAGGCTGGCTAATGTCCGCTCGGATGTTATTGCGCGGTTATTGGAGAAGGGCCACCGCTATTGTGATAGGAGTCGCGACTTGCATGAATGTATAAAGATCGAGCCGCGAACCGTGAGCTAGTAGAAGAGCTGGCGCGGAGGGAGCTTCACATGCAACAGACCTTTTGCAGGGTAATCGCTCTTGAGGGGGAGCTCCACCAAGCGAACGAGGGGAAGCATGTTGAGAGAAGGGCGACTGCTAAGAAGGAGCGCCAAAATCTTGTTACGGTAGCAGAGGTCGCTGAAGCTTTTACTAGGCAAGTGGCTTCCCTAGAGACTGAGGCCGCCACTTCAAGGGAGTGGGCAGAAGACTCCTTGGCGAGGGTTGAAACACTGCAAGCGACCAACCGTGCCCAAGAAAGGGAGCGTGTATTAGAGAGGGCCACCTCTGCCTTTCGAGAGCGATCAATGGAAGGGCATATTGCCGTCTGTGGCTGACACGCTTGTGCTGGCGCGGAACGGATTGCGACCTTGGAGGCCAAGAACCAACGCCTGAGGGACTAGGCCGCTTATTTTGGTCCTGCTCGTGAGCCTTGGACGTATGTCGAGGCCTAGCTCGATATGTACAAGAGGTCGTGGAAAGCCAGTGTTGTTTCTGAGGCCACTTATGAAGAGGCACGCCAAATTTCTTGTGCAGCCCGTCTCGACTCTGGTTTTGACGCGGCTAAACCCAAGGGCGATGATGGCACCGAGGGCGCTCATAATGCCGAAGGTGGCGCCGAGTGAAAAAATGACATTTTTTGAAATGTTTGTTTATTTTTTGTTCTCTTTTTCTCTTTATCGGACTTGGGCCAATGTAATTGGGGATAACCCCATGTAAATTTTGTAAATATATGTGGCTTTCTTCCCTTCTGTTTTGTTTTGTATCGAATACACCTTATTCCTTTTTTTGTACTCATTTTGAAGGGCCTTGCCTTAGTGTTTTACTAGTGAGCTTGTTAATAGTCTCAACCGGTTAGGTGATGTCGACCATTATCGAATTGATTCCTTGCCTTATGGAAAGGTTGTGTAGATAGCCTTAGCCATAGATAGACGCTTTTGGTCGTTACCTTCCTCCAATTGTTGTGAGGGGGTTGTAGCCGCATTTGGGCAGTGGAGGCATATAGCCTTAGTCCCAGTTCGGGCTTAGTTGAACTACTGGACGGGATAACGAAAAATGCAGCCTTGTAGTTTCGACTTGTGCCGAACTATACGCAGGCTAATACTTTAGTTTCTAGTTAGTCGTACTTACTTGAATGGCGAGGGTGCTAGGCCCAACCCAGAGTTCATTCGTGGTTTGGCATTTGGAGGCGTTTGTCCTCGCCTGATCACAGCCCGACTTATGGTCTCGTGGACGTGTGTCTTTGGCTTTGATTCGTCCCTAGTTAAGTTTATGGATTTTGTGGCGGAGGCATGTAGCCTGAGTCATTGTTCATCTCATAATTGAATTCTTTTGTAATTCGTAATGGCTGGGAAACTTGACCTGAGTTCTGGCCCAATTCGCAGTTGGACCCTTAAGATATTTGAAGGCGCATAGCCTGGGCTGTCGTTCAATTGTAGTTGAACATTTGTAATTTTTGAAGGCGCGTAGCCTGAGTCAATGGCACGTAACCTGAATTGATTTTCAACCATAGTTGAACCTTTGTAATATCTGAAGGAGCATAGCATGAGTTGTCGTTCAACCGTAGTTGAACTTTTGTAATTTTTGAAGGCGCGTAGCCTGAATATTCGTTTAACCGTAGTTGAAATTTTGTAATATTTTATGTCGAAGGTATATAGCCTGAGTCCCAGTTTGATCGTAGTTGAACTTTTTGGGTGAAGGCGCATAGCCTGAATTGATGTTTAACCATAGTTGAACTTTTGTAATATTTGATGGCGCGTACCCTGAATTGTCGTTCAAGCGTAGTTGATCTTTTGTAATATTTGAAGTCGAAGGCATATAGCCTGAGTCCCAGTTCGACTGTAGCTGAACTTTTTCGGTGAAGCCGCATAGCCTAACTTGACGTTCAACCGTAGTTGAACTTTTGTAAAATTTGAAGGTGCGTAGCTTGAATTGTCATTCAACCATAGATGAACTTTTGTAATATTTGAAGTCGAAGGGACATACCCTGAGTCCTAGTTCAACCGTTGTTCAACTTTTTGGGTGGTGGCGCATAGCCTGAATTGACGTTCAATCGTAGTTGAACTTTTGTTATATTTGGAGGCGCGTAGCCTGAATTTTCGTTCAACCGTAGTTGAACCATTGTAATATTTGAAGGCGTGTAGCTTGAGTCGAAGGCGCACGGACTGAACTGAAGGCACATATTCGGAACTGAAGGCTCACAGCTTGAACTACCATTCAACCGTAGTTGAAACATTGTGATATTTGAAGGCGAGTAGCCTGATTCAAAGGCCCATAGCCTTAAATGAAGGTACATAGCCTGAATTGAAGGCAAATATCCTGAATTGCCGTTCAACCGTAGTTGAAACATTGTGATATTTGAAGGAGAGTAGCCTGAGTAGAAGCCACATGGCCTGAACTGAAGGAATATAACCTGAACTGAAGGCGCATAGCTTGAACTACCGTTCAAACCTAATTGAAACATTCTGATATTTGAAGGAGCGTAACCTGTGCAGAAGGCACATAGCTTTAATTGAAGGAACATAGCATGAGCTGAAGGCGCATAGCCTCAACTTCCATTCAATCGTAGTTCAAATATTATGGTATTTGAAGGCGCGTAGCCTGAGTCGAAGGCGCAAAGCTTGAACTGAAGGCACATTGCCTGAACTGAAAGCGCATAGCCTAAACTGCCATTCTACCGTAGTTGAAACATTATGATATTTGAAGGTGCGTAGCCTAATTCGATGGCGTATAGCCTGAACTGAAGGCACATATCTTGAATTGTCGTTCTACTGTAGTTGAACTTTTGTAATATTTAAAGTCGAAGGCACACAGCCTGAGTCCCAATTCAACAGTAGTTGTACTTTTTGGTGAAGGCGGATAGCCCGAGCTGACGTTCAACCGAAGTTGAACCTTTGTGATTTTTCCCACATAACCCGCTTCGTGCTGGGAGTTGGGATTTGCTTCTTGTTTTAGATCTTTCCCAACTTACACTTGTGACCTTTTTGACGTGCTCACATAGGTCACCCCATTACAGATCTAAGTTAGAGAGATGCTTTCGTGTTGTCTTCCATTTTGGTAATATCCCGTGTGGAAAGGGGGTGAGGTACCTTAGGCCTATTTTCCTCATAGGGTTGGGGGATTTCCTTCTTCTTCTTCTTCTTCTTCTTCCCTTTGCTCGAAAATGCGGGGTGTGGAAGGAAGCTCATCTCGAGGTTTTTGACTTCCTATGATATGATATGTTTCTTGGGCTCGTTCGATCTGGGTTGTTCCTTTTCCTTTTTCGGTCTAAGGATAATCTACGTGATTCTGTAATGAAATTCCCACAGACGGCGCTAATTATTTTGCTCAAAGTTTTCATTTACTTTAGAAGCATAATACTATCAAAATAAATGTGGGGCCAATCATCACATATCGTAATAAATCCAAAGACTAAAGGAATAAAATTTAAGAGACACTAGTTATAGATTAAAGGGAGGAGGATGAAGATCTTTTAATAATGATATTAGTTTGGTCTGCCTCTCCATGGAGAAGTTCATAGCCTTACAATGATGTATTCATCCCTCTTTTAGAAGGAGATGTAAAGAAGAAGAAGAAGCCCCCGTTTTAGGGTTCTTTCTCTTAGTATTTATAGCTAGGAGATCTGCTAGCTGGCGCCAAGGGGTTGGGACCACATAGAGGGGACGCCCTCGTAAGGACGGCCAGGCCGTGGCCTTTCTTGTCACATTAGGTAACCGCCCGATAATCATGTTAATAAATGGAGGTACCATTTATTAATGTTGAATAGGCTTTAATAAACGCATTGATCTCATTCATTACCATGAGGCCAAGTTTTGACCCATACACTTATATTTAAAGAACTAAGAACTACTAACAAAAAACAAATTCAATTTTTTCATATTCTTTTTCATTGTGCATTCCGAACATGACCTTTTAGGTGATTTTAATCATCCCTTATTCCAACCTGTTCCTCTCAAAGGTTAATCTACTTAGTTCCTTAGTGAAGATGTCAGCCAATTTTTAATCATTGTCACAGAATTCAATGGAAATTAGCCCATTTTCATAGTTGTCCCTTAAGAAATGGTGTCTAACATCTATGTGCTTAGTCCTTGTCTGATGACCAGGGTTCTTTGTCATACTGGTTGCACTAGTGTTATCACAAAATATAGGTATGCATCCCACTTCAATTCCAAAATCTATCAATTATTGCTTGATCCATAGTAGTTGATCACAACATGAGGTGGCAGCAACATACTCAGCTTCAGCAGTGGAGAGGGACACTGAATTATGCTTTTTGGTAGCCCCAAGATACAAGACAGGATCCTAGAAAGTGTGCCATACCTGATGTACTCTTCCTGTCTACTATGTAACCTGCATAGTCAACATCAGCATATCCTATTAAGTCAAAATTACTACATTATGGATATCACAGGCACAGATCAGTTGTTCCTTTTAGATATCTCAATATTCTTTTGACTGCAGTCAAGTGTGACTCCTTTGGATTTTCTTGGAAACAAGCACAATGTCCTACACTGAAAACAATGTCAGGTCTTCATGCAGTCAGATATAAAGTGAACCAATCATACCCCTGTACAACTTTTGATCAACTGATGAACCAGTTTTGTCAGTATCTAACTTTGTAGCAGTTGCAATAGGAGTATCTGTTTCTTTGGATTCTACAATTTTAAATTTCTTGATTAGTTCTTTTGTGTACTTCTGCTAATTAATCAAGGTACTATTTGGACATTGTTTGATTTGTAACGCTAGGAAGAAATTGAGTTCTCCCATCATACTCATTTCAAATTCACTGCCCACTAGTTTTGCAAAATCATTGCTCAACCTATCAGTAGTGGCCCCAAAAATTTTGTCATCGACATAAATCTGAACAACTAGAAGATCATTACCTTTTTCCTTTACGAACAAGGTACTAACAGTCTTTCATACCAAGCTCTTGGGGCTTTCTTGAGGCCATAAAGATCCTTATCCAGTTTGTATTCATGATCAGTACATTATTTGCTTTCAAATCCAGGAGGTTGCTTCTCAAACACTTCTCTTTGAGATAGCCATGTAGGAAGGCACTTTTCACATCCATTTGAAGAAGAGTGAATTCCACATAAGTTGCAAAGGCTATGAGAAGTCTAATTGCTTCAAGTCTGGCGACTGGAGCAAATGTTATCATAGTT
The DNA here is from genome assembly GCA_034376525.1 of Nicotiana benthamiana. Classification (NCBI taxonomy): domain Eukaryota; kingdom Viridiplantae; phylum Streptophyta; class Magnoliopsida; order Solanales; family Solanaceae; genus Nicotiana; species Nicotiana benthamiana. Next base: position 133,362,523 of record CM067334.1, read on the forward strand.
AATGCCTTCCTCTTGACTATAAACTTGAACCATCAACCTTGCCTTATTTCTTGTAACTGTTCCATTATCATCCAGCTTGTTTGTGAAGACCCATTTTGTCCCAATGACTGACCTGTCCAACCAAGTGCCAGACTTTGCTTCTTTCAAATTTATTGAGTTCTTCTTGCATAGCATTTGTCCAGTATGCATCTTGTAGAGCATCACTCACATTCTTATGTTCAATCAGGGACAAAAAGGCATCAAATGCACACAGATTCTTCAGTTCTGATCTAGTCTTGACTCTAGATGTGGGATCACTGATTATGTTCTCAATGGGGTGAGAACTCAGGTACCTATAAAATTTTCCCACCAACGTGTTTCTGCTATCTTATCCTTCATTATTATGTTGTAGAGGCACAAGTTAAGGTATAGGTTCCTTTAGAGAATATTGTGCATTTTCTCTCAGAATTGTTCCCGCTGTCAGGTTGCCTAGGGTAAAAGGACCTATTCCATCACCTGTTTCTTCCTTGGATACCTCCTTGAATTTTGCTGTAGCTTCAGTCAGTTGTCTCACCAGTCGATTCGCTTCATCTTCATGTTCCCGTCTCTCAGAAAGAGTGTTAGTTTCATCAAAAATAACATGTACACTTTCTTTTACATATAGAGTTCTTTTATTAAATTCTTTATTAGCTTTGCTATATGAAGAATATCACAAGAATACTCCCTCATCACTTACGGGATTAAACATACCAAGGGAATCTTTGCCATTATTGTCCACATAGCACTTGAAACAAAAAAGCCCTTAGGGATATATTTGGTTTTCTCCCGTTAAGTAACTCATAGGGATTTTTCTCTACCAGTAGTCTGGTCATACATCTGTTTATTATGTAGTATGCTATATTTATTGCCTCTGCCCAAAAGCTATGAGGTAGTTTACTGGAAAGTAACATAGTCCTTGCCATATCCTCAAGGGTCCTGTTCTTCCTTTCAACTACACCATTTTGCGAAGGAGTTCTAGGGGTAGAGAAGTTTTGATCTATTCCATTTTCATCACAAAATTAAGCAAACTTTGCATTTTCAAATTCAGTTCCATGGTCAGATCTATTGGATGCAAGTTGATTTCATTATTTTTTATTGATTTTTCTAACAAAAGTTGTGAACATTTCAAATGCTTCATCTTTAGAAGTAAGAAATAACACCCAAGTAAATCTACAGAAATCATCAACCAGCACCATAACATATCTTTTACCACCTCTACACATGGCTCTCATTGGACCACAAAGATTCGTATGAACCAGTTCCAACAACTTGGACGAGCTTACCATTTTCTTAGATTTGAAAGATGACCTTACCTACTTCCCCCTTGCACACGCCTCACAAACTTTGTCTTCCTTGAACTTGATATTAGGTAGCCCTATCACCAAAATCCTTGGAGACTAATTTGATTAATTGATTTAGACTAGCATGACCAAGTCTTTTGTTCCAAACAAGGAATAATTTATTATCACACTTAGACAAGTGAGTTCATTCTCAGAAAGACTTGACAAATCTACAATGTAAATAGTGTTAACTCTTCTTCTCTGCAAATCAATCGTGTCTGAAGTAAGGTTAGTCACAAAACATATTAAGGAAGTGAAAGCCACTAGATTACCTCTGTCACACAGTTGTGACACACTTATGAGGCTATATTTCAAGCCATATATCAAGTAGACAATCTCAATGGAATGAGAGTCTGTCTTTCTTACCTTTCCAACCCTAACGATCTCACCTTTATTTCCATTTTCAAAGGAGACATTGCCTCCTCTTAGGTTCTCAAGTGAAAGAAATTGGTCCTTGTTACAGTCATATGTTTTGAGCATCCTCTATCCATGTATCAAATTTGGCTACTTCCTTTCAATTGGGTCTTCAAAATAAAATCAGGGGTTAGTGTTAGGAACGCAAAATAGTTTGGGTCCCTTTCTATGGGAAAATGATGAATTAGATTTTTCTTTGCCCATCCAGGCAATATTTTTTTCATGAACAAAACGTTTGTTCCTTTTACTGTCCTTTTATTTTGCATTACATTCATTTTTGTAATGGACAATCTTACCACAATGTGTACAGATTTTGTTCTCAGGAAGAGTGAGATAGGAGAGTGCATTTAAAGCCTTGTTCCATTTGCATATTCTGTCTAGTTCATGCTTCACCTTTCCTAATTCTTCTTTAAGGACCTTGATTGATTCATCTTTCTCATACAGCTCATCTTTCATTTTTCCTAAATTTTCTTCTAGTATGAGAAATGATTGATCAACCTTTTTCTTTCCTGTCCCTAATTTTAGTATCAAATTTTTAGACTTGAGTTATAGGACATTGTTTTCAAGTGGAAAAACATGTTTCTTCTACTCAGCATTTAGGTTATTGCTCTCATTAGCCCTAGATTCTAGCCTTTTACATTTTTCTTCTAGTATTGCACAATCCCTAGATAGAACATCTTTCTCACTGTTTATTATTTCAGACTCATCTAAGAAGTTCATCAAGTATTCAGCCAATTTTTCATTAGACAGGAATTTAATTTTTTCTTTAAGATGTAAAACACTTACGTTATGTTCATCATCTGATTCTCCGATGGCTATAAAAGCTTGCATATCTTTAGCTTTATTTTCTGAGTCTTCATCTGATGTATCTCCCCATGCAGCAACCATGGCTTATGTAGTAACTTTTTTTCTCCTTGGTTGAACCAATTCCTTCTTCTTGTTCCTTCTTTCTGCCTTTACTTTCTTACACTCAATCTCTCATTGAGGGAAGTTCTTGATCATGTGATCTGTCTTTCCACATTTAAAGCAACTATCATTTCTCTACTTCTCAGGAGTCCTATGTTTGTTGAATGTTGCTCCTCTTGAAGAGCCCTTGCCTCACATAAGATATTTCTTGAAGTCTGTATTTATCATTTTCATTTTATCATCTTCAAGATATGATCCTTCTATGATCTTGAGAGCCAAACATCTCTCTTTCTTTGAAGCATCTATCTTCATAGTTTGCCTTCTCAATTCATACGCAGTCAAGTTCCCAATCAGTTCATCCAAATTCTGAGTAGCAATATTTTTGGACTCCTGAATGGCAGTGATTTTGCTTTCCTGGGAGATTGGCAAAACTCTAGTTAAAATCTTCTCTACCTTTTCTTCAACAAAAATAACCCTTCCAAGAGACTCAAGTTCATTTGTCATTGTAGTGAACCTAGTATACATCTCCTTGATAGTTTCACCATTTTTCATAGTAAAATTCTCATATTGAGAATACAGTAGAGTCCCTATGGACCTCTTCACTTGATGTGTTCCTTCATGAGCAAGTTGTAGTGTGCCCCTAATTTCCTTGGCAGGCGCACATCCATGAATCTTGCTGTATTCATCAGGGACAAGTCCACACACTAACCCTTTCTTGGATTTAGCATTTTTTCCCCATTTCCTTAGATCTTCAGCAATACAATCTGCTCTAGTTTTTGGAACATCCATTCCTTCAGTATTCTTCTTAGTTTTAGCAAGAGGACTATCATTGATGATGTCCCAAAGTTAATAATCTTCACCCGTGATATGGTCTCTCATTCTACTTTTCCACCAAGAGTAATATAGCCTATTGAAGAGTGGGGGCCTTGTAGTAGACTGTCCTTTCGAGTTCCCAGGTGTTTCCGTAATGCTGATCTTTTCCCTAAGGTGTTAGCCTCTTCAAGGATAACCCGCTCTGATACCAATTGAGGTGAATAAACGTCAATACAACACAAGAGGGGGGGGGGGATTTGTGTGGTACCTAATTTTGACGTTAGAAGAACCGGGTTCCTCTAAGTGTTCTAACTACAGCAGTTTGCGGAATAATAAAAACTTAAAGTAAAATGCACAGCTATTTTTACGAGGAAAACACCTGGCTCAAAAGGTGAAAACAATCACGACCTACTACTCTGTAGGATTTTCCAATATCCACTAAAATCAATAAGCCAAAAATAGCATTTACAAAACTTTTTGTAAACCTAAGGATTAAACTCTAATCCTAGTGTGGCACACAGCCTCAGGTGCTGCGATACAATCAAGTATACTCTAACTTGATGACACAACATACCTAATACAATTGCTTCTAACTAAGCTGAAAGGTACAATATAAAACCTACTACGATTGAACTAGAATAAAACAATCATATGGAACTGGTTCTTTTCTAGGTTCATGTAGCTCTAGGCGTCCACACATGTATCTTGCATATATTCCTTGCAAATCAGACTCCCTCTTTTTGCTCTCAAATATGCTTTTACTTATGCTTGAATGTGTTACCAAAAAAGAGAACTAACTCAATCATATATTTAGTTAACAGTTAGAGTTTGATTAAGACTCCACTTCTTATCCGTTCACAATTCGAGTCCTTGGGAAATGCAAAATCCAACTCTTATCCTAACTTAGGATTAATTTATCTTCATATAAGTAGACGGTCCTCCTTAACCCAATGCAATCTTTTCGATTATGATCAGAATATATTGATGCGTGATCTTTGGTTCACTATGTTCCACATATGCTCTGCATGTTCCCTCGTTGATTAAGACTGTGTAGTACAACATGGACCAGGTCCTTCTATACAATCATTTGTAAATCTTCAAAACTCAATTGCAACTTGGGCCAACTGCACTCAAAACAACGCGGTGTGGCGCTCTAATGCCATGATGACTGTCCCTGATGGCTCTTAGAACTGGTGTGTGGAGCGTGGATAGCGAGTATATGATATGAAATTTTCGGCATAGCATTGTAGTAGGAACAAGAAGAACTTTGAGGACCTGAATACCCGCTGGAGGACCCCCGAAAAGTTGGTGGGCGGTAGGAACTCACTAGAATGCCACTGAAATAGGGCCGTGCCAGTGCTCCCCGATCGGGATGTGGTGGTGTTTAAGATCGGGGCCTAATGGGCTGACCCTCCCATATTGACCTCTGCCCCTAGCTGGGGCACCTCATAACACTCTAAAGATGTCTCTCTTATCCTGATGTATATACTCTCTACCCCTCTAGCGATACCCCTCAATCCGCCAAGCAATCTCGACCACAAGCTGATACTTTGTGCCCATATCCTACTCTCGGGCCATACCTGATCAAATATTGGGCTGACACCTGGTGACAAACCTCCGCAATCTCTCTGCATCTAAAGGGAGTTTCATACGTTCATGGCAAGTTTACTCATAATACCTCGCCTCATAGTGGTCACATACATTTGACCATGCTCAAGTTGATCAAACTGATACCGCAGATCTTCCATCTCAAACGGAGAAATATACCTTTCCAGGAACATTTGTACGAAATGACCGCAGGTGAAGGGAGGATAACCGGCAAGCCTGCCAAGAACATAAGACTTCCACAATCTACGGGCCATTCCCTCAAGCTGAAAAGTAATGAAGTCGACTCCATGCGACTCAAATAACATCATGGTGTGTAGTCTGTCCCTGCACCTATCGCTGATGTCTTGAGCATCCTTACGACGCTTACTCTCGAAGACGGGAGGGTGAAGTCTAGTACATCTATCTAGTAACTTATATGTATCGAAATCCATAGTTGTCCTGGGGTGGGGCACCACTGCAGCAATTGGCTAAACCTTATTTGCGGGTAGTGCACCGTAGTCTGATATACCGTAGCAGCATGACCTGGAGCTTGAGTAGTAGGGGTCTAGGCTCCCCTTCCTACCTGTGAAGTAGCTGGGTCTGCTGGAAATAAACCAGCCTGAGTCATAGTGTCCATGAACCGCTACATGTGGCCCATGACCTAGTGGAATCCCGACACAGCCATGAAATCCCCAGAAGTAGGCACACCAGTTGGCACCTTGCCATTCTATTCAATAATAGGATCCCTCATAGGATTTGCTAGTGGTGCATATGGAATAGCTCTGGGATGCTCGCGTCGCCTACCATAGGCTGGGTCCTAGACTCTACCTCAGCCTCTAGAAATAGGGGGAGCAACTCCTCCCGAGTCCAGAACGTCGTCCATTTGAGTCCCCACCATCTGTGAGAGAATAGAAGAGGGAAATTGAGTATGCTGACGACTAGAGGATAGAAATGAATAGTTTTTCCTAATACCCTATAGCCTCCCGAAGATAAATGCAGATGTCTCAATACCGATCTACAAGTCTCTATCAGGTTTTACTATAGCTTTGTGAGACCTACATGAACCTAGTGCTCTGATACCATGTTGTCATGACCCATTTTCCATAATAGGTGATGATGGCACCTAACGCCATTGTCTGGCCAGCCAACGTGGAAGTATAATGTAAGGTCCCGTAATTAGTTTTGTCTCAGAAATTAGCAAACCGTGGTGTCTACTCTGATTATGTGTTATGAATTCAGACCCTTGGTAGTGATTTAAGCCTTTAAAAATTGAAAGAATTAACTTTTCCACAAAAGTGTCAAAATGCGGTCCAAAATGCAATCACATCAGCTATGCGGACCGCATTCGTACTGCAAAATGAATCAGAGAGCAACCAAATTTTTATGTTGAAAATGCGGTCAAATCTTCGATCGAATAATCAATATTCAATCGCAGAGTGATTGCATATTGTCCCTGAAGAAATTCAAAGGTCAGTTCTGTGGTGCATTCTGCGACTGCAAAACGCACATGCGGACCGCATAGTCACCGCATTCCCAACCCGAGAGGTTTGAAACATGAGCCATTTCTGTGGTCCATTCTACGGACCGCATGTCAGTTCCGCGATCAAAGATAGGCGTCCTATATCGTGTTTGCTCTGTTATTTCTTATATTTTAAGCCTGAACCCTCTTTTAATAAAAAACCCCATGTCTCATTTTTAACCCATTTTCTGAACAAAATAAGAGATATGAAAAGAGAGTTCTAGAGAGAGAAAGCTATTTCTTCATCAATTGATCTTTCAAAAATCATCAAAGCACGTAAAATCTTGAGCATCTGCCTTCCTGATTTCAAGGTAAAATCCCTAACCCTTTTCCCCGAATTTTCGAACTCAGGTTTGAGGAGGGAGTTTCATACTTTGATTTTGAAAATTCTTGTTAGAAATCCACATGCATGTCTATAAAACCCAAAAATCTTGTATAAAGGGAACTCGGCAGTAAATTGTGAATTTCTATTCTAAAGGTCTAGATTGATCCTTGTTGAATGCTTGATGAACTGGAGTAGAGGATATTCAATTCCAGGTATGCATGGCTAACTGTGATCCTCGTGAAATATCCTATGCTACTTGTGAAATTGTTGATTGTTGATATTCATGTGAAAATAATTGTGACGCTTTCATGTTGTACAAATTGTGTGGTAGTACCTTGTTGTAAATGTGGTGGAACTTGTAGTTGGAACAATGGAAACAAAAATAATATGGAATAGCGGGAATGGAAACAATGTGGAACAATGGAAAAATAGAAAGAATGTGGAATAATTGAAATGCAATCAATGTGTATCACTTGAAATGTAAATATTGTGGAATAATGTGTGTGGTTAGTTGTGAAAATTTTTTGGGATGATCTAAATTGTGTATCAACTTTGATGAACATGAGGTAAATTGTTTTAGCTAGTTGTGGGACGTTAATACCGTTGTTGTGGAACTATTTTAACAAAGTGCCACGGTTGATTTCTTGTACTTGTTGTTGTGAACAGAAAACTGTTAGGTGGGGTTGGGTTGCGCGCCGCAACATGGTTAAAAAAGGTGTGGGTTTAGGTGATAAGGGTGGCCGAGGTAATAAGGGTTACGAGGACATAAGGGTGGAAATGTGATCCAATATCACTATTGATATGAACATGAATCATGAAATTATAAATGTGAATATGTGAAAGGAGACAGCAACAGAGTTTGTAACCTGTGGCGCACTAATTTCCCCTTTGTATGACTATGTGAATAGTTGTTGTGAAATGTTTGGTTGTTGGTTCATGGTTGTACTTGTACTATTGTTGTTCAGTTCTATACTTGTTTATGCAATTTGGCTTGTGTATACTTGGGAAAGAGTTAGTTCATACATGCAAGTACAATTCAAGTGTACTGACGTCCCTTTTTCCGGGGGAGCTACATTCGTGTTATGATTGTAGGTTGATCCGTGGCAGGCACTCCAGTCCACCATTTGTAGCTCCTCCTCCTCCTCTCCATCGGCAATATTCATGTTTGGTGAGCCCCTTTCCTTCTGGGGCCATGTGTGTCCTACGCCACTTCTGTTGTTGTATTTTGGAGTTTGTATCTTTAGGTAAAGGCATAGCCGGGGCCTTGCACCGGCAAGTGTTTTACTACCATGTGTAGAGGCTCCAAAGACAGTTGTATGTGGGTCATGACTTATGTATAAAAGTGTATCTTTGTGCGCTGTAAACTTGTGTACCATGTTCCTTGCTAATCAAATATATGTTTTGTAAAAGTTGTCCCCTATGAGTGCCGGTTATGCCCACGGATTTGGGGCGTGACAATCTTGGTACCAGAGCCGTAGGATTTAAAGGAGTCCTAGTATGTCTCAGATTCGTGCGTAGTAGAGCTCTTCTAATCGGTTTGTTGTCAACAAGATCTATAAGTTAGGGGCTACACGGATATTTAGGAAAAACTATCCTCTTCTTTGATATTTCAAGTTCGTGAGGTGAAGTGATGTTATGTCTAATTCGTGCTCTATTTCAAAATTTCAATTATGGCACCTAAGAAGAAAGCTAGACTCGGTCTAGGGACCAAAGCATCTTCTAGTGCGGTTTTGGATCATGTGTCGATTGCTGTGGGGGAGAATGCTCCCCAGTTCTGAACTTGCCTGCTCCATCTGTTCCTAGCCAAGGAGATCCTATTCCAGCGGCGGCCGAGGGTGCCACTATTCCTCCTACCAGTGCTCCTAATTTGGATGTTGCTCCGGCTTCCGATACCGACCTCTCTGATGGGAACCTTAGGGGAGCAATCCGTATGTAGACCCAGTTAGTGGCCTCTCAGGACTAGTGATCTCATGATGCCCATGTGTCCTCAAGTGGACAGGAAGATTCCTCCAGCTCTAGAGTTCATCAGTTTCTACGGTTGTCCCCTACAGAGTTCTCAGGTACAGACCCAGAGGCCAATCCGCAGGAATTCCATGATGGGATGTACAAGACTCTTCGGGTAATGAAAGCCACGGAGATAGGAGGAGTATAATTGGCTTCGTACAGGTTGAAGTGAGTTGCGCGTTAATGGTTTGAGATGTGGGAGGATTCCCGTGAGGAGGGGAGCCCTCCAGCTAGATGGGATGAGTTCGTACATGCCTTCATGGACCACTTCTTGCATGCCAAGACCATGGAAGCCCGTGCCACTGAGTTTGAAGTTCTTAAGCAGAGTAGCATGAGTGTTTGAGAATATGATATGTAGTTCGTAAGGTTGTCCATGTATGCTCCTCAGTTGGCATAGACTATGGAGGGCTGAGTTCGGTGATTTGTTCCGGGTCTTAGCCCTTTGATGGTAAATGAAGGTACAACAGCGGATTTGCATTCATATATGAACTATGGAAAGATCGTGGGTTTTTCTCGGGCCACAGAGGCCATAAAGTTGAAGATTCGGGCCGACCGCAAAAGTAACAGCAAGGCTCGGTCTATGGGTCACTCAGGGAGGTCAGCTCCAGGGAGAGGGTTATCAGGACCGTCTCAGTCATATGCGAAGTCCTCAATTAGTGCACCGCCATCCGTGCACTGTTCCCAGGAGAGTGGCCCTTCAAGCCAGGTTCGTGAAGCCGGAGGTCCCGCCTGTTCAGTCATTCGGAGATGAGACCTCGACAGCAGGGGGGGTATATGCCCCAAGTGTGGGAGATTTCATACAGAGGCTTGTTAGTTGGATGTTCCAGTGTACTACAATTATGGAGTGAGAGGTCATATGCAACAGGATTGCCGTGCACCCAGGCAGGGCGCGGGTGGGGGCCATGCTCAGCCCTCCAGTTCGTCCGTTGCTACGTCATCAGTGCGCCCTCTAGCACTAGTATGGCATGGTGCATGTAGAGGTGGAGATCGTGGTAGGGGAGTACCCAACAAGTTTTATGCATTGAGTGGCCGTCAGAGTGCCGAGGCTTCCCCAGATGTTGTCAAGAGTATCTTATCTATTCAGACAGTTGATTGCTAAGCTCTTATTCATCCGGAGTCTTCTTTTTCCTATATCACTCCATTTGTTGCTTCATGTTTTGGGATTGAACCCGAACAACTTCTTGAGTTGTTCTCTGTATCGACTTCGGTGGGCGGTTCCATTATAGCCACGCGGTTATATAGGAATTTTATTGTTATGGTAGGTGGTCGTGTTACCACGGCCGACCTTATTGAGTTTGGGATGGTGGATTTTGATGTAATCATGGGGATGGATTCGCTCAATTCATGCTTTGATAAGCTTGATTGCCAGACGAGAGTCACGAGACTCGAGTTCCCTAATGAGCCGGTTTTTGAATGTAAGGGAAATGGTGTTGTGCCGAGGGGTAAGTTTAATTCCTACCTCAAGGCGTCGATAATGATCAGAAAAGGGTGTATTTATCACTTAGTCCGGGTTGCGGACACTACTCTAGAGGGGCCTGCCCCCGAGTCCGTGCTAGTTGTGAAAGAGTTCCTTGAGGTATTTCCGGATGAGCTTCCAGGGATCCCAACAGATAGGGAGATCGATTTCGGGATTGATATATTGCCATATACCCAGCCAATATCAATTCCCCCGTACAGAATGGCGCCGGGAGAGTTGCGGGAGTTAAAAGAGCAGTTGAAGGATCTATTGGAGAAGGGGTTTATCCGTCCAAGTGTGTCGCCGTGGGGTGCTCCGGTTGTTTTTGTCAGAAAGAAGGATGGGTCGCTTCAGATGTGTATTGCTTATCGGCAGCTTAATAAAGTCACCATCAAGAATAAGAACCCTTTGCCTCGTATAGAATATTTGTTTGATCAATTGCAAGGTGCAAGGTTATTCTCAAAAATTAATTTGCGGTCCGGGTACCACCAATTGAAGATCAAGGAGCAGGATATTCCTAAGACCGCCTTCAGAACTTGTTATGTCTACTTTTAATTTTTGGTCATGTCTTTTTGGCTAACCAATGCTCGACATCTTTTATGGATCTTATGAATCGGGTCTTCAAGTCATTCTTAGACTTCTTCGTGATTGTGTTAATTGAAGACATCCTCGTATATTCGTGAAGCAGGTAGGACAATGCCGATCACCTCAGAGCGGTTTTGTAGACTCTTCTTCAACACCAATAGTATGCCAAGTTTTCCAAATGTGAATTTTTGTTGGAGTCCGTCGCTTTTCTAGGTCATGTTGTTTCCAGTGAGGGGATTCATATGGAACCCCTAAAGATTGCGGTGGTGAAGGATTGGCCTAGACCCACGACCGCGACAGAGATCCATAGCTTTTTGGGGTTAGCAGGGTATTATCGGAGGTTTGTAGAGGGATTCTCCACCCTCACCTCCCCATTGACCAAATTGACGCATAAATTAGCCAAGTTCCAGTGGTCAGATGCTTGTGAGATAAGTTTTGAAGAACTGAAGACAAGGTTGACTTCGGCACTAGTGTTGGCTTTGCCAGAGGGCACTGAGGGATTTGTAGTTTATTGTGATGCCTCCAAGGTTTGTTTAGGGTGTGTTCTGATGCAGCAGGGAAAGGTCATAGCATATGCTTCCAGGCAACTCAAGAATTACGAGAAGAATTATCCGATGCATGATTTGGACCTTGCGGCCGTTGTGTTTGCCTTCAAAATATGGCGGCATTATCTTTATGGGGTTCATGAAAATGTGTTTTGAGATAACAAGAGCCTCCAGTATTTGTTCAAGCACAAGGAGCTAAATTTGAGGCAACGGCGATGGCTCGAATTGATTAACAATTATGATATGAACATCCTGTACCATCAAGGAAAAGTGAACGTGGTGGCCGACGCCCTCAGTTGGAAATCCATGGGTAGTTTGGCTCACTTGAGGGTGGATCAGAGGCTATTAGCTTGAGAGATACATCAGTTGGCCAACCTTGGGGTTTGTATCCCGGGCCCAAATGAGGAGGAACTTATGGTGCATAATACAGCGGAATCATCACTCGTGGCAGAGGTTAATGAAAGGCAATTTGTTGATCCACCATTGGCATAGTTGAAGGAGACAGTTCTAAGTAACAGAGTTTTTGCATTTTCGCTCGGAAGCGATCATTGTGCGCTACGGTGCCATGACAAGCTGTGTGTCCCAGACGTGTATAACCTTTGGGAGAGGATAATGGCAGAGGCTCATCATTCAAGGTTTTCAGTGCACCCGAGATCTACGAAGATGTATCACAATCTCAAGGATACTCATTGGTGGAGTGGTACGACGAAGAGTGTAGCAGACTTCGTCTCTAAGTGTCCGAATTGCCAGCAAGTGAAGGCGGAGCATCAGCAGCCGAGAGGGTTGACTCAGCTTATAGAAATACAGATGTGTAAATGGGACATGATCAATATGGACTTTGTGACCGGACTATCTCGTACTCAGCACGAGTTTGACTCAATTAGGGTAATTGTTGATAGGCTCACCAAATCAGATCACTTCTTGCCAATCAAATCCACCGATACTACGGAACAATATGATCGATTGTATATCAAGGAGATAGTGAGGCTTCATGGTATGCTACTTTCTAATATTTCAGATCAAGGAGCATAGTTTAAAGCTAACTTCTGGAAGAAATTTCAGCAAGGTTTCGGTACTCAAGTGAATCTTAGCACATCTTTTCATCCACAGGTCGATGGCCAGGCAGAGCGGACAATTCATACACTCGAGGATATGTTGCGGGAATGTGTCTTGTATATTAAGGGTAATTGGGATATTCACATGCCTCTTATAGAGTTTACTTATAACAACAACTTCCATGCTAGCATCCAGATGGCCCCGTTTGAAGCATTCTACGGAAGAAGGTGTAGATCCCCGATTGGGTGGTTCGAAGTTGGCGAAGCAAAACTAATACAGCCAGATCTCGTGCACCAGGCTATGAAGAAGGTAGGAGTCATTCATGAAAGGATGAAGACTGCTCAGAGTCTCCAGAAATCTTATGCAGATGTGGGTAGGAGAGAGTTGAAGTGTCAAGAAGGAGATTGGGTATTCTTGAGGGTGTCCCCTATGAAAGGAGTCATGCGCTTTGGGAAGTGAGGAAAACTAAGTCCTAGGTATGTCGGTCCTTATCAAGTCCTTCGAAAGATCGGTCAAGTTGCATAAAAGTTTAAAATAGCCCCCTAAAATGTCCCTTGTGCACCCGGTATTCCATGTATCCGTGTTACGGAAAGTTGTGGGTGATTCATCTAAGATTGTGGAAGTTTAAGACATCAAGGTTACAGAAGTGTTGTGGTTTGAAGAGATTTCGGTTGCCATTTTGGATAGGCAAGTTCGAATGTTCCGGAACAAGGCGATCGCTTCATTCAAAGTGTTGTGGCGAAACCAACAAGTCGAGGAAGCCATGTGGGAAGCAGAAGATAAGATGAAGACGAAATACCCCCATCTATTTGAATATGCTAGGAATGATCCTGCGAATCTTGTCCCTAGGGAAGCTAGTGTTGTGTTTCATTAGGTGTAAGAGTAACCCCTTCTCTTTCCAAGTGCCTTATTATGGTAGTTCTCCAACTTGTGCTAAAATGATTTATGTGATGTGATTATTTGAACAACGTGTTGTCCATGTTGGTATTGAAGGTTTTGTGCTCTCATGATAAGGTGATGTAAGAGGAAATGTTTAATTTTGCATGGATATAGAGTATCAAAGTTTTCTAATTGTATAATGATTAGTTTTTTTCATGGAGGATTTGTATTGAGATAAATAACTGTGTCGTACTTAGGCATCAGGTATACGGTTTTGATAATGCAGATAATTAATGCTTAATTTGATTCCATGTAGTGTGCCGAAATGGCTAGAAGTGTGTCGAGGGGTTGAATATGTGAAAGTATGAGAATTTTGCATTTTATGACTTTTGTAAAGGTAGCAAGTTATGTAATGGTTCTTAGGAACGTATTTGAGGGGGTTATCTGACATGTTGTAATGTCCATATTACAAAGGAAACTCTGGCGAAATTTTTCTAAGACAAACTTGAAAGTTAATAAAAGGTGTAGAAACTTGCATATCATGTTTTCCAACTCGTTGATATCCAATGTTCTCATTCGAGGACGAACGATCTTAAGCGCGAGAGAATGTAAGGTCCCGTAAATAATTTTGTCTCAGAATTAGTAAATTGTTGTGTCTACTCTGATTATGTGTTATGAATGTGTAGAGTTCTTCGCAACTAGCTTGCGAGGCGCGGTTTGGACCCTTGGTAGTGATAAATGCCTTTAAAAATTGAAAGAATTAACTTTCCCAGAAAAGTGTCAAAATGCGATCCAGAATGCGGTCCCAGATCAGCTATGCAGACCGCATTCCTACCGCTGAATGAAACAGTGAGCAACCAAATTTTGATGTTTAAAATGCAATCAAATCTGCGATCGCATAATCAATATGCGGACCGCAGAGTGATCGCATATTTCCCTGAAGAAAGGCCAGTTCTGCGGTGCATTCTTCAACCGCAAAACGCAAATACGGACCACGTAGTCACCGCATTCCAAACCCGAGAGGATTGAAACTTGAGACATTTTTTGCGGTCCATTCTGTGGACCGCATGTCAGTTATGAGATCGCAGATAGGCATTGCAGATTGTGTTCGCTCGGTTATTTTATGAAATTCTAAGACCGACCCCTCTTTTAATAAAACACCCCATATCTTATTTTTATCCCATTTTCTGAAGAAAAAAATAAAAGAGAGGAAGAGAGGGTTCTAGAGAGAGAAAGTTATTTCTTCATCAATGGATCTTTCAAAAATCATCAGAGCGCGGAAAATCATGAGCATCTGCCTTCGCCTATTATTTCAAGGAAAAATACCTAACCCTTTTCCCCTAATTTTCGAACTTACATTTTGGGAGGGAGTTTCGTACTTTGATTTTGAAAATTCTTGTTGGAAATCCACATACATGTCTTTAAAACGCAAAAATCTTGTAAAAAGGGAACTGGATAGTAAATTGTGAAGTCCTATTCTAAAGGTCTGTGTATTAATCATGAACTAAATGGGTTCTTCTTGATTTCTTGATGAATATGAGTAGAGGATATTCAATTCCAAGTATGAATGGCTAACTGTGATCCTCGTGAAATCGCCTACGCTAGTTCTCAGATAGTTGATTGTTGATATTCATGTGAAAATCATTGTGAAGCTTTCGTGTTGTACAAATTGTGTGGTAGTTACCTTGTGGTGAATGTTGTCGAACTTGTAATTGGAATAACGGAAAAGGAAATAATGTGGAATAGAGGGAATGGAAAAAATGTGGAACAATGGAAAAATTGAAACAATGTGGAATAATGAAAATAGAAACAATGTCGAACACTTGAAATGGAAATATTGTGGAATAATGTGTGTGGTTAGTTGTGGAAAATTATTGTGAAGATTTAAATTGTGCATCAACTTTGATTAACACGAGGAAAATGGTTGTTGCTAGTTGCGGGATGTTAATACCCTTGTTTTGGAATTATTTTAACACAGTGCCATGGTTGATTTACTGTACTTGTTATTGTGTTGTTTGTTGTCGTGAATTGAAAAATGTCAGGCAGGGTCGGGTTGCGCGCCGTGACATGGTGAACAAAGGTGTGGGTTGGGGTGATAAGGGTTGCCGAGGTAATAAGGGTGGATGAGGCAATAAGGGTGGAAATGTGATCCAATATCACTATTTATATGAATATGAATCATGAAATGATACATGTGAAACTATGAAAGGATACAGCAGGAGAGTTTGTAACATGAGGGGCACTTATTGCCCCTCTGTATGACTACGTGAATAGTTGTTGTGAAATGTTTGGTTGTTGCTTCCTGGTTGTACTTGTAACATTATTGTTCAGTTCTATACTTATTCATGCAATTTGGCTTGAGTTTACTTGGGACAGAGTTAGTTCATACATGGTAGTACAATTAAAGTGTACTGACGTCCCTTTTGCCGGGGGGCTACATTCGTGTTATGATTGTAGGTGGTCCCGTGGCAGGTACTCCAGTCCACAGTTTGTAGCTACTCCTCCTCCTCTCCATCGGCTGTATTCGTGTTTGGTGAGCCCCTTTCCTTCTGGGGCCATGTGTGTCCTACGCCACTCCTGTTGTTGTATTTTGGAGTTTGTATCTTTTGGTAAAGGCATAGTCAGGGCCTTGTCACCGGCAAGTGTTGTACTACCATTCTCGTAGAGGCTCCGTAGTCAGTGGTATGTGGGTCCGGACTTATGCATAAAAGTGTATGATTGGGCGTTGTAAACTTGTGTACCACGTTCCTTGCTAATCAAATATATTTTTTGTAAAAGATGTCCCCTGTTAATCATAATGTGTTGTTATAATCGAGAAACCCTACGTTCTTTAATTAAAATTTTGTATCTTTTGGTTAAGTATCACTGAATAATGTGGGGTAACGCATGAGGAATAGGAAAGGCACCCAGGTCCACTCAATTTTTGATACCCAGTTGAGTGCCGGTCATGTTCACAGATTTGTGGCGTGACATATAATTAAGTTCTCATTTTACTTTTACCAAAAATTAGGAATAGTAGATTTTCAAAGTTAAAGATAAGGCCAAGAGTGGTAAATTATGTATCACAATAGTTACACAACCCAAAAATAAATGTTTACTAATGTGTGTGCAAGAACCTGGTGTCACAAGCTATAGGCAACTAGTAGAATATACTCAAAAGAATAATATACTATCCTACTGTCTAAATCAGGTTAGAAAGAAAAAAAAAGTACAGAGAAAGACTTCTTTAGCTGCGGATCAGCATGAGAGAGAAGCAGCTCACCGAAGAAGTCCTGGATGTGTTCACTGATACACACCAAAACTATGTTCAGATCCACCAGCCTCAAATCCAGTACATTTAAGTATAGAAGCGTAGCTTGAGTACATAAAAATCATGTACCCAGAAAGTGTCTCGAAGAACTAGAGACGAGAAGTCGACTCGATACTTACTAAGGTCAAATAATATGTAAATTATAATGTCTTCAAATCATGGAAGTTCCTAGTATCAATAGTTTATGGCAAGTGGCATAAGTCAAGTATCTCGCTCCATAAAAATGATAAATTATCATTTCCGGGACAAGAGCAAAACAAAGCAAGTGTTAATGTTCACACAATTGAACATACACACATAGTACCGAGGTGATGGCCCGAACCAATAGAAAGGAACTGTGCACTTGAGGAGGGTCGATGGTGCGCCTACAGATGCATCTATTCATATCGAAGCGATCGGCCCGATCCACAGATATCAGGCAATACCAAGAATACACACAAAGGCACATTTAGAGTCAAGTATACCATATAATGTTCAAAAAGTGTGCAAGATGCTTTTATTTTCTTTGAAGTCTCTAACATATCCTAAGGTATCTCATTAGACAAATAATATGGAGATTCTCTTAAATAAAGCATTATGTGGGTCCTAAACTACCCGGAAAATCAACATTGTAGTAGCTATGTAGGGACTCTCGTCACATGGTGCTTACGTATCTCTCGCATTTAGCAATAATTATTCCTTCATTAATCCTATGGGGACAATTTCCTCTTACAAGGTTAGAAAGGAGACTCACCTCGCTCCGAAGAGCACTTCTATTGTCAAGAACAATCCTAAACCCTCAATTCGGAGCCAATCGATCACAAACTAGTTAAATGAAGTAAGAACTAGTCAATATGGACTCACATGATCGAATTCTAGCTATTTAAGAATTTTACTAACCATTAACACAAATTTTCCTAAATTCCGATATGGGGCCCACACGCTCGGATTCCGAGAATTTTCGAAGGAAGTTGCTCTCCATAACCAAAGGATCACAAATATATGATTTCTAGTTCATTACATAGAAAATTACAAGATTAAATCTTAGTTTTATTAAAACCCTAGGTTCAGTCTAACTTTAACCCTTGATTTTACTTATTTTTTAGTGTTTAATCTACCTAATATACATGCATTTAAGAAAAGTATGAAGCGGAATTACATACCTTACTGAGCTATGTGGAAAGCCTCTCTAGGAAGCACCGAAATCGCCTTAGAATAGAGTGAAATGTGATAAAAATGGTGTTGAGATCATATTAAATGAGCCTATGCCCAGCTATTTTCGCTTCTGCGATGGATTTCCCGCTTCTGCGGTCGCTGGCCGCTTCTAATGCTTTGGGGAGTAGGGAGCTGGACCACTTCTGCAGTCTGAGGGTTGCATAAACCGCTTCTGCGGTCCCTAGGCTGCTTCTCCGGTTTACCCATGGCCTGCCCCTTTCCGCTTCTGCGATCAAATGACTACATTTGGGGTCTAAGAACCGTGGATGTTGTTATGACACAAGCAGCAAGTTCAAGTTTTGTCTTGAACTGGTAACTTCACTCGAACCTCGCTCGTTTGACGCTCCGTGCTTATGTACCCTGCCCGAACATACCGATAAAGTCTGAACTCACGAGACGGACCTACTCGAATCCTCGGATCACTCAAAACCACGCAAAATCAAGGAATGACGTCCCAAAACCAAATGAAACAAATCATTGAACTTCAACATCTTAATTTCATTCTAACGGGTAAAAACGTCGTTCAACTACTCGAATTGACACCAAATTTTATGGGTAAGTCTTAAATTATATTTAGCACTTGTACCAAGTCTCGGAACTGAAATCTGAGCCTGATACCTAGGAAACCAATGATTACATTGTTTAATTAATTCATTAAAACTTCAAGTTAACAATTTCACATAAAAAGTTCATTACTCGAGCTAGGGACCACGGAATTTGATTCTGGGCATACGCCCAAGCCTCATATTTTCCAACGAACCTTCCAGGTTCGTCAAATTATGAAATTGGGTTTGTTTCTTAAGAAAGTTAACCAAAGTCAAACTTTTCCTTTTTAGAAAAAATATAAAAAAAAAATAGACATATTCTTACTCAAAACTCATAAAACTTCCAAACCATCTATCCCCGCAAGGCATAAATTATTTAATGTAAATGCGGGATGTTTTTAAATGAACGGGGTTCTAACATGCAAAATGATCAGTTGGGTTGCTGAAAAATATATTTTTGTTTAATCTTTATCCTATTTATTCAATAATACTATCAGAAATTTAATGAATAAAATCTCTATTAGCTTAATATGTGATGACCCAACAAAAAAGGTCGTCACTTGTTTAAAATATATTCTACATTTCGAGGCCTAAAAATCTATTTTGATACCACCTTTATTTGCATGCGCAGTCCGGGCACTTTATCGAAAAGACAATATCTGAAAATCTTTGAAAAATGATAAATTTTAACTATAACATGAATTAAGTTGACTTCGGTCAATATTTTGGGTTAACAGACCCAGACCCATGATTCGACGGTCCCGGGGGGTCCGTAAAAATATGGAGCTTTGACGCATGCCGAGAATTGAATTCTGAGCTCCCAAGCCCGAGAAATAAATTTTTAAAGAAAATTATTTTCTAAAAGTATTTGTGATATTTGGAAATGAATTGTGATTAATATATATGGCATCAGACCCGTTTCTGCGTTCTGGCACCCGGTACATGTCTTATATGTTATATAAGATAAATCGGCTAAGTTTGGTAAGAAACAGAGTTGAAATGACGTGAAACGGTTTGTTTTTGAGAAAATTTGAAATTTAAAGTTGTTAAGGAAATTTCATGATTTTGATGCTAAATTCATAGTCGTTAAGGTTATTTTAGTTATTTGAATGCACGAGCAAGTCCGTATAATATTTTTAGGTTGGTGAGCATGGTCTGGTTTGGTACCCCAAAGGCTCGGCTGAGTTTTTGATAAGCCACGGGGTGAATAATTGTCATGACCCAAACCTCGATCCAAACGTGATTGCGGCTTTCATAAAGACAAGGCCAGCCAACTAACCCATTTTGCCTTTTCAAAATAGTTAAATATTAATAAACAATTTTAGTATGAATAGATTACCACAAACTAAACAAAAGAATTTTATAAAGTTTGGAATATAGCCCGATATCGGGTTGTCACAAGTCACAATCATCTATTAGAGTATAAATAAAACTAGAAGATCTTAATTATACAAAGTAGGACTGATGGACGAAAAGGGAGAAAAGCGGTGTTGCGAACACCGGCAATCACCTCAGTAAACTTCGATAACTCTGCCTCCGATCAGCCAAAACCTGCTACCGGGTGTATAAATACGTGCATCTACACACAAGGTACAAGGAGTAAAGTGAATACTCCAACTCAGTGAGTGATAAAGGTAAATAACATTTGAGCAGTAACAAATCATTCAAAGCAAACCAACATGTTCTATAGAAGCAGTGTACAACCCTTTGGAAAAAAATAGTGAAGCTGTGAAATCTTTAGAAACATCTTATCTTAGTTTAAACCTCTTTTGAAAATTACTTTTTCAACTATTACGCAAGTGAATGCAAAACAATTAATGCCGATAAGCATAGAAAATCTGCCCCTCGGGCACAAATACAACAGTATAACAGGTAAATTGAGAAGTAAATATGAAAGATGTATACATAAAGGTTTGCCCCTCAAGCAATATCTCATAACTGCACCAGTACCTCGGACTCAATCTCAGAATAGTATGAGCCCCTGGAGCTCACTCTCATAACAATATAAGCCCCTCGGACTCACTATAAGATCACAATGGGTACCCGCGCTCATTGTGGGTGTGCAGACTCCGGAGGGGCCCCTTACAACCCAAGCGTTATATCAGGCCACCACGTGTCATCAACTCTCGACTCTCGGACTCACCTCACATGAGCTACAGTGTGGCGTATATAAGTATCTCAGGCCCTCGGCCTCATATCACTAAGTATATCCTCACATCTGGCCCTCGGCCGCACTAAGTGACAAATCATCACAAGACCCTCGGGCATTAGTAAAATAGTAGTTCTCCGTCAAAAACATCATTTCGAAATATCATTTAAGTCTTAAAACTGAGTAATATTTGCTAAGTTGCAAAACAGTGGAAAACAGCATGACGGTTTTCAAGTAATAAGTCAAAACAGCGAGGAAACAGTGATAAAAATCCCCAAAGGGTTCAAATAGTAGGCACGAGGCCCAAGTTCGGCAAACACCCCATATCATGATGCTATCAAACAAGTTTCAATCAAATATGCGGTAAAATCTTCAATTTGGATGGACCAAGAAATAATCCCTAATTGTAAACGAACCCACGCTCATTATCGAGCATGTGTCTCACCTTAATATAGCATGACGATGTGTAATCCAGGGTTTCAAACCCTCAGGATATCATTAACAAACATTACTCACCTCGAATAGACAAAATCTCTTGCTCGCTACTCCTTTGCCCATCAAATAGACCTCCACGCGCGTCGAATCTGTCAAAAATCAGAACAAATACATCACAATATACTAAGGGAACAAAGCCAAAGCTAAAACAATCAATAACGGTAACATATCCCAAAATTACCAAAAGTCGAGCCCCAAGCCCACTTCTTTAAACTCAAAAAATCTTACATCAATTTCTATGAGTTCATGCATACCAAACGTTCTTAAATTCGTTGTGATATGGTCCTATAAATCCCAATTCAAAAGTCTAAAAATCCCAAGCCCAAGTTCTTCCATTTTTAGCTTAAGTTCCATGATTTTCTAGGTAGATTTCACAATAATCGAGTTTTTGGTTCAAACATCTTACCTCCAATCGATTCTCCTTAAATCCCTCTTTTATATCCCCCAAGAAGGTCTCAAAATGATCAGTTATGGAGGAAACATTACCCAAAATCGCCAATGAAATAAGTTAAAAGGTTTCTGCACAGTTCTGATCTCTCTTCCCCGCGATCGCGGCCATTGCCTCACGATCGCGAAGAACACATCCTCAAGACCGCAAGAATACACAATTGTAATGCTATACAAACCCCGTGAACATGATTCTTCAGTTCTCATACCTACGCAAACGCGAGACACCCGATGCGAATGCGAAGAGAAAATTGCACTGGACCCCAATCCTTGTATGCGAGCGCGGACCGCCTCATGAGAACGCGAAGCACAATCTCCCAGCCTTTTGCAAACGAGAGCCTTCCAACACGAACGTGAAGGCTGAAATTCCTGCTTTCCCAATTCCTTCTATTTGATCGTGATTCACTCTACGCAATCGCGGAGAGCAAGTCTTCTGCAACAACTGAACAGAATTTCTGCAACATTTAAACTTCAAAAATGGTCTGATTGACCACCCGAAACTGACTCGAGGCTCCCAAGACCTCAACCAAAAGCACCAACACATCCTAAAACATCGTTCAAACTTATTCCAATCCTCAAAACACTGCCAAAAACACCAAATCCACCAATGCACATTGAATACAAGCCCAAGATTTCTAAAAACTTCCGAAATAAACTTTTGATAAAAAACCAAACCAAACCATGTCCGAAAGACTTGAAATTTTGCATACACATTCCTAATGAGATAATGAAGCTAAACAACTCTTGGAATTCCATGCCGACCTCTATTCAAAATCTCACCTATCCACCGGAAAACGCCAAAGTCTCACTTTCGCCAATTCAAGCCTAAACCTTCCATAGATTTCCCAAATGCATTCTGATCACGCTCCTAAGTCTCAAATCACACACTGGAGCTAGAAAAATAAAAAAAAATTCCGTTCTGAGCTCATACACAAATAAGTCAAATTTTGGTCAAACCTTTCCAATTTTAAGCTACAATTGAGAATTGTTCTTTCAAAATCATTTCAATTTTTTAGAAAAATAAAATCCACTATTTACATCAGTCATAATACATCACAACGGGGAACGTCATGCTCGAGAATTGGCGATCAAAGTGCAAAGCTCAAAACGACCGGTCGGGTCGTCACATCCTCCCCCACTTAAACATACGTTCGTCCTCGAATGCGCCTAGAGTATTTCTATAAGTCAACCAATTGCTGAATAAGCTTATCATACATATACCCTGGGGTAATCGCATATTAATTTATCTGATATAGGCTTGAATACACGTTGTAACTGAAATTACACAATCCAGTCTGGCCCATAAACCATAGAACACAATTTTCACTTTGGAAACCATCAATACAATCAAAACCTCACACCTATACTACGAATAGACCCGAGCAAACTGTAGTAACCCATTGCTATAACCTCGGGAGCAATCTAATAATATACCACATAACTCGAACACTCGTAGCGATAACTTCTATTTACAACAGCTGCTCACAACAACTGAATACTGGTAGAAAACCTCATATCAACTAAAGTCTCTCTCCGACGCTTTTATATACTGTCGATGATAAATTAAACACGCAATAAACAATAGTCACTTCTCCATTAGCAAAAAACATAGGAAATTTCCGACCCGAACCTCGATGTTATCCTTCCAACATGCTGAAATCGAATCCATTTGTATGCATTGATGATCCCTTCAGTCTCTTCTAATTCAACACACTACTCTGGTCACATGACACATCAATAAGGGCCTAAGCCTCAACTGGCACAATGCGCACACTAATAAACAACGGTCCGAACATACTCAAATCATGAAAATTACTCAAATGAAACAGTTGTACCTCAAGCTCACTAGTACCATCACAGCACAAGGCTGAGAACTCATCTCACGTCATAGAAATAGAACGCATGAATCTAACCCACAAGGTCATACCTCCACATAATATTCGTCGCAATGCATGACTCTATCCAAAAAATACTCCACATGAAATACCTCAAGCCACTATGCTTGAACTCGATAAACACACACAATTTGAAGTTCGAAACCAAACCAAATCATTACACCACCGTTAAACAAGTAACATACGCCACGCAAACCCGATAGGACATAGCCGATACACTATTTATCGACCAACGCCCAATTACTCTTCCCGCTCCACTTACACTATCAACCCTAATAGAACGGCACCATATGTGCCCATAACCAACAAATCATAACGTCTCGCAACACAGAAATACAACTCATAGATCTCCCCAGATCAAAAATAGGCTCAGTATCAGTCGAATCAACACATCCCTCAACAATGCAATATGAAGCCAACCAAGTCGACTCATGATAGAACAAGCATCCGCGTCGGCCTACCAACAAACTCCTTATCATGGAAATCCTAATGGTGTTCCCTCGATTCCTTAAATTTCCCGATGCCATACTATATGGTGTCCAGTACTAAATCAATACTGAAATCTACAACCTTTCTCGGTGACATGCCCGGCCACAACAAACGCATCTGTAAAGTATCTCACCATCAGAACTGAATCAATATGAGGATCCTCAGCATTGGCACCCATCACAAAAGCCCAAATAAGAAAGAAAACTCCTTCCCAACCGTCTGCTGGGTCTTTGAAATAGAAACCACTCAACTAGAACATAATTCGACGCACCTCGCCACTCAACCCATGGAATTTATGGCATACCCTAATAGAGCAATAGTCAAACATAACCCAACACGTTGACAACCAGTATAAACCCCAATATCACATCCAAAATCTAACATACCAAGTAATGAAAGATCCACTCGGGACTCCAAGTCTCTATAGTTGCTAAACAACGCCGATACACACGATGTACAACCGCATCATAGCCTGAATATGAGAACTTCCATCTCCAAATCCACACGACATGTGAATCGCAATATATGATCCCAATTTCGTAGTCTGAAACTCTGAAGACATGCCACAACTTTAATACCCAAATATTTCATGAGAGATACTCTAAATTTCTTCTGTACCACCAAGCAAACATATATTTCAGTAGTCGTTCTAGCTAGAAAGTGTTTCAATAGTACCGAACTGCCATCAACTTAATCACATTGCCCCTTTTTCTGAAACATATTCTCACATTAACTCAATTTGAATTAGCAATACCATTTCCCTAATCGTTTGAGGCTACCTGCTACCTAAGTGTTTTATGAACATAACTATATCCTTGCACACGTTAATCTCGATCCTCACAACATACCGCATATATTATACCCTCTAATGATAACATGAGAACTTCATTTCCCTTTTGAGCCACAAACATCTACGTACTCAACTAGTCATGAACTTCTCATGGTCCCATCTTGAAGAAAAATCACTATACATCCCATGCTCCACATGCCCATAGAAAATATACATCTTCAAACCGTGGTAAAAACCATCAAGAACACTTTGAGCTCTTTTTGCCCAAATTAGACCTGGCAAGACTAAATGCTTCTAACTCAACAAAGCTATGTAAGCCATAAAAACCTAAGAGCATTGCTAGAAAATACCTATAAGAACTTCATTACCTCGAACACATACAAAGAATTTATCATATCCTTATCGTATCGATCCAATCTACTATCAAGCTACTCCATGTGTCTAAATTTCCTTATGTTTCATCTTAAACTTGCTAGTCTATCTTGCTGTAACACCAAAACTCCTCATCCCAGGCTCACCACACGAGACCCAACCATAAAACCACACTATTTTCGATCGATAAGACGCTGAATACACTCTCAAATATTCTCAATGGCACCACAATCCACATCACTTTACTCTGAAAAACTTCCTGCGAATCTAAATCGATTACCTTTACCTTCCTTATATCGGTACATAGAATTCCATAATCAGCATAGAGATACCGCAAGTTTTGACCTCCTTCAATGAAAACTCGATTTCTAACCACATATACAAAATTAAGATACACAACTGTTACACGTACTATTTTTACGACATTAGAACAATTCTCCATATTCATTAACTCTTATTTGAACTGCAATTTACCAGACCAAACGAATTAAACCACATGTGCCTAAGTGGCACTCCGACACCGCAAAATGTAATCCTCTTGCCAATACCACCAAGCATTTTCCTGTTCTACGCACCGAGCATTCTTTGCCAACAACAACTTAAGAAATCGCATGATTTTCTTACCCTATGAAGCCTAATATGACATTTATCAAAATCTTTCCTTTACTTGAGCCTTCCTTTGCCTCAACTTCCGCAAGCAGTAACTGACCCACTCGCTCGCCTCAATTTAGTACCAATGTACCACCTATCCGTAAAATAACTCACAACAGACTCCTCAACTTGGATCGAAACCATAGATCAAAATACACTCAATGAATCATAATGCTTATACTCTATTGATGCCACAATACCATAGTGAGATTAGACTAAAATCCTTTGTAAGCTTGTGAAAACACACATCATCTCGTTCGTTAAATCTTTGGCAAATCTCGCACACATTCTCGCAACCATTAGGCCTACTCTCTTAAGCCACCTAAAATTCAAGTTTCAACACTTACGTTTAAATGCACATGAGATCTTCTAAAAGTCACATAAGGGTCACACAACCCAAGAATTTTTCACACGAAATAACCCACCTACTTTACCTTCAATTATCATTTCTACATACCTTCCACAATCATAAACTATATGCAGTCACTTATTTATCCTGAATCTGAACTCATACCGCAACATGAAATTTATTTCACGCTCAAACACGAGAAAAATTTGAGAATCTCCTCTGACAAGGTACATATCTTAGAAAGCTCCCATGCCTCTCTCCAAGCCTCTTAAGATTCAAACATGGCTGAAAATGAAGAACTTAAGAATGAACTTGCTATCTAGAAAAGAGACTATGAGCTTCTCAAAGATAACTAGCTATTGAAGTATGTTGTGCTTTTCTCAACTCTTGTCGTGATTCCCTAGTTGAAGTTGGTCAGGAAAAAATCAACTTATAGTCAGAATTAGCCAAGGTTATGGAGGCGATTGAAAAGGCTTAACAACCACTGCACTTCCCTTCTCCTGCAATTGAAGTTTCCATGGTCAAAGCTCCTGAGGCTGAAGATCTCGTGGTTCAAGCTCCCGAAGCTGAAGCTCTCATGGTTCAAGCTTCCTATGTTAAATCAGTTAATGTTGAAACTGGCGGAGATACCATAACTCTTCCTCAGCTCATAGAGCCAATTGCAGCAAGCCTAGATGAAGTCATGCCTGTGGATGCTCCTTCTGTTGAAGTTGAAGAAGTTACTTCTTATGTTCCTGCTTTTCAGTGACAAGTTTTTTGTAATGAACTTGTTTTAGTCTTTTTGAAAGGTGGTAATCAAACATTTAATTTCTTTTAAGGGTTATTTAGAAGTAAAAGTCCCCAGTTCTCTTATGGGGCATTATGTTTAAAACAATTTTGATGACTAAGTATATACTTAACCTTTAGATTTAAATATATTTAGAAGTTTCCGTCACTATCATTAAAATTGCATTTGTTCTATTCTTGCATTATTTTATCAAGGAGTTAGAGAATAGTTAGCATTTTTATCTTTTTAAAATGCTTTTTTGATTAATCTCATAACTAAATAACATCCTTTTTATAAACGAGGGCCCATTTATATTGAGACACTCAGTTAAGAGGACGTCTCAACATCAATGGTGTTATATACAATGAAAGAAATAGGAACACACATGTTTATTTTTAAATAACATTGACAAGTTTTTATTTCTTAACATTGACAATTTTTTAATAATACTTTACATGTATTTGAATTACACCTATAGCTTTCTAGTATCTATTTTTGTTGTATCAGATTTTTAAAAAATAAGAACTATAGAAACAGGGTTTTTCCGTATAACCCATTTTAATACATAGTCTTTACCCTAACTGTTTTGAGGGTACATTGTATCCCTTTAGCTTTGAAACATTAGGAAGGGTTTGGGAAGTGACTCCATTATTCTCATGGGAAAGAACAATATAATGAGTGCTTGTTGGGAAAAAACACTATGATGAATGTCAGGTGTTCATAGTTTTTACTCTGCACTTGTTTCTTCTAGGTTTAGAGTTCCACAATTCTTTTTGCCTTCCTTGTACATGTGCTTGTGTATATTATGTACTCCCCCAAGTGTATGAAACCTCGAGCACTTGTTAGTTTCTTTCACATGGTCCTTTTCGTGAAAAGGGAAAACATACGTGACTCATGGGTGCGATTATAGATAAAGACTGCTGAACCCGTTTATATTTTTATTAGAATAATTGTAACCGTTGTCCAGAAATTTTAGTGTATTCCATTTTGCCATACAGGTCGTGACTTGTCATTTAATAAGGGTTAGCGTTTTTCCTAGCATCTAAAACTGTTACTAATATCATAATAATAAAAAAAAAATTTAGCATGGCGATACCTGACTGTGGGTATTCCCTTAGAAGAAGTATCTCTTCAAATGAACTGCATTCCAGTGTGAAGTTAGAATTTTCCTGTCCAGTGTCTCAAATTCGTATGATCTTTTTCTGCAAAATCACAAACTCTGTAGGGTCCTTCCCATGTTGGAATTAGTTTTATCGGCAACCTTTTTTGATTGATAAACCTTTTTAAGAACAGAACCCTCGATTTTGAAGAATGTGAGGCATGACTTTTTGTTTTAATATCGTTCTATTACTTGTTTTTGTACTATCATTCGTATTAGTGCAACTTCTCTTCTTCCCTCGAGTAAATCCAGATTGACCCGCATCTCTTCATTATTAGATTTTTCCGTTGTCTGTACAATTTGTGCGCTTGGTTCTTCTATCTAAACTGGCATCAAAGCCGTAGCACCATAAATAAATGAAAATGGTGTTTCGCCTGTACTCGCCTTTGTAGTTCTACGAACAGTCCATAAAACCCTACGTAATACCTCATGCCAGTTACCTTTTGATTCTTGTAACGCTTCTTCAAATTGTTGATAATGACCTCTTTTGTTGATACTGGTTGTTCATTACCTACTAGATAGTGTGAAGTAGACGTTATCCTTTTGATTTGCCAACATTGAAAAAAAATTGTGGTATGGGCTCATATTAATTGTGGGCCATTATCACACACGGTCTCTATTGGCACTCCAAATCAACATATTATGTTTGGCAAAATGAAGCCCTTAACTTATTTCTCTCGTACTTCTTTAAATGCTCCTGCCTCTATCCATTAAGTGAAATAATCAGTGACTACGAGCAAAAACTTTACATATCATTCAGCTTATGGTAATGACCCATGTTATCCATTCCCTATTTCATGAATGGCCATGGTGCTATGACTAATGCCATAACTGTACTGGTGTATGCATGATGTTACCGTACTTTTGGCATTTGCCATATTTAGCCACGAAACGTTCTGCTTCTTCTTCAATTTTAGGAAGATAGTAACCTTCCCAAATGATGGTTCTTACAAGTGACCTTCCCCGTACGTGATTTCCGCAATGTCACTCGTGTATTTCTCTCATTACTTACTATTTTGGGAAGGTCCGAGAAATCTTAAATCTTGCTAAGGTACCACCAAATACTTTTCGGTAAAGAAATCACTATTTTAAACAGTACCGAGCAATCTTTTTTTGAAGTGCTTATGCTATTTCTTATCCTTATGGATGATACCATACAACAAAAAAAAGCAACCATTTTGTTCCTCCAATCCAAGATTAATTTATTAAATTTACGCCATTCTTATCAGGTTAGAGGATGGAGTGAAATAAAAGTATAATTGAGGAATTTGCACCATTTTCCATGTCAACTAAAGACACGAGATTGGGTAAAACATCTGCTTCAACATTTTTATCAATTGGTATTTGCATAACTTTCCAGCTTTGAAATTGTTTTATTAATTCACATACTTTTCTAAGTACCGCTGCATCCTAGCCACCCTGACTGTGTAAGTCTCTAGAATTTGATTGGCGTAGAGCTATAAATCACTTTTGATTATAATCTGGGTTATGCCGAGTTCTAGTGCCAATTCCTAACCTGCAGTCACTGCTTTATACTCTACTTCATTGTTAGTTATAGAATGGCATTTAATGGCTTGTCTAATGGTTTCACTTGTAGGTGGTACCAGAACAATTCTAAGACATGCAACTTTTACATTGGATGAACCGTCAGTAAATACAATTTAAGTCTCCGGTTATGCACCATTAAAATATTCTAACTCTTTTTCCGCTCCTAATTGCATCCCTTGGCTAAAATCTGCCATGAAATAAGCTAATACTTGAGATTTTATAGTAGTTCTAGGTTGGTAAGTGACTTCGTATTCACTTAGTTCGGTAAGCCATTTAGCTAACCTCAATGATAATTCATGTTTATGCAATATTATTATGTAATAGGTAAGCAGTTACTACAATAATGGGATGACATTGAAAATATAGTCTTAACTTTGTAAATTCCATGATTAAAGCAAGTGCTAGTTTTTTCAATAGCGGATATAGTGTCTCTGCATCTAACAAACATTTACTAACATAATATATATATGGGATTATTTACATTGGTCCTCTCGGACTAATATAGCACTTACCACAACTTCTGAAACAACAAGATAAATAAGAAAATTTCCCCTACCTTTGATTTTGCAAGTAATGCCGGGTTTGGTAAATATGTTTTCAAATTCCTAAGTTCTTTTTGGCATTTCTCTATTCCACTCAAAATGATCTTGCATCTTAAGAGCTGAGAAAAATTTGAAATACTTCTCTAATGATTTGGAAATGAATCTTCCCAAGGATGCAATTCTCCTCGTTAGTCTTTGGACTTCTTTTTTAGTTGTTTGCACAACAGGGATTTCCTCTATTGCTTTAATCTGCGCGAGATTCACTTGAGTTCCTCGGTTAGAAACAAGAAGACCCAAAAATTTACCTAACACAACTCCAAACGCCCTTATTTTCGGGAGTAAATATATGTTAAATTTCTAATGAATTTGAAATGTATTAGATAAATAAGATATATGATCCTTAGAATGCTGAGTATTAACAAGCATATCATTTATATACACCTCCAGGGTTTTTCCCAAATGCTTTTGGAACATTTTGGTGACCAGCCTTTGATAGGCTGCTCCAGCACACTTGAAACCAAAGGGCATTAGTTTATAACAGTAATTCACCTTGCCTATTATGAAAAAAAATTCTCCTCATATTCAGGGTCCATTTTGATTTGATTGTAACAAGAATATGCATCTAAAAAACATAATAGCTCATGTCCTGCAGTAGCATCAATTAGTCGATCTATATGCGGTACAGGAGAAGAATCATTTGGACAGGCTTTATTAGGGTCTCTATAATCTACACAAACTCGCCACTTACAATTCTTTTTATGCATTACATTTCTATTAGCTAACCACTTAGGATGTTTTACCTCGCGGATAGACCTAATTTTTAATAATTCCTGAACCTCATATTGAATCAACTGATTTTTGAAAGCTCATTGATTTCTCTTCTTTTGTTTGATCGGTGTGTATGATGGATCTCCATTTAACTTGTGAGTCATTGCCTCCGGTAGTATACCAGTGATATCAGCATGCGACCAAGCAAAGCAGCCCACGTTAGCCTTTCAAAATTCAATTATCATACCTCTCATATCCAGGTTTAGATTTGCTCCAACATAATCTTTCCGCTCGAGCCATTTATTTAATGTTTTCATTTTCTTCTGGCTCTTCAATTGTGTCAGGTCTTGAGTCTATATTTGTTCATTCCCACTTAGTTGAGGTTTGAACTGTGATATCCTCAACTTTTTTTTTTTGGCGGCCGCTAGGCGAAGCCTAGGGTTAAGATTTTATTAATAACAGAAAATTAAAATTACAATATGAAAAACATGATCATGCAGATGAAATATGATCGTCCCAGAGTTTATAATTTACTTTGTGATGATGTTACATTTGAGGAAATTAAGACGGTTGAATAAAGTTATGATGAAGCGACGGGTGTCTTCGTAATTCATGCTTTGTTATTTGTTCTTTGAGTCAACTGTTTTTGTTTTGCGATTCTCATTGGGAAGCGTCTTATTTTTCCGATAGCATCTTTACAACATTGCATTAACATCTCTTCTTCCCCCCTTCTTCATATGTATGCGTTGCTTCCTTATCATTCTGGATCTGTCTTTGTTCTTAAGATATTTGCATAGTAGATGATTCATGTTGATCTTGTCGCTGTCCAGTGTGTATAGGTGTTATCTACTTTTGTCCACTGTTTTTCTGTACTATTTTTTTTCCAGCAGTTGAAGATTCACCCACGAGTTGGATCACCTTTTGTGCTGTTTCTTTTTGGTCGTTCTTTGCAGTTGCTATCCTTGAATCATCTGTTGTTGTATTGAACTTTGGGTTGTAAGCTGGAGCATTATGATTTAACAAGCTGTTTGAGTTTGCCCCAAATGGATTTTTTGCATTCCAGATTACAATTGCAGCCTTTTCTTCAGAATAAAAGTCTTCTGTCGAGCTTTCGTAATCAACTTCTTGATCTTCCTCTGCTGATAAAGAACCAGTAGAGCCTTCTTCCCAAATCTCTTCATCATCACATTGTCGCTGGTCCCAAAGTTTTGATTTAATTACCAACTCCCTCATGTTAGCTAAAACTAGTTGTTTGTTCTCTCCATTGAATATTGAAAAATCTTCGTGATCCTTGTTCTCTATATATGTATAGGGAAAGGTAGGATAACTTTTGATGGCCTGTATCTTCCCTCTAGCAACCATTCCCGATGAATTGGAGCTTAATATTAGAGCTGTATTTTCCTCCACGATCTGCTTGCTTTGTTTCAAACCAACTGGCTGATACGATATTTTCTCGGTGTGATCTTTGTCCAGTGCATCCCTGTTCTTTCCAATTGTTTGAGCAGGCATATCAACATTGTCAACCATTTGTCTAGACAGCTGCTGTTTACTCAGTTCTTCAGATTTCCAGTTCGATTTCAATTTTTCAGATTCAGCATCAACTGAACCTTGGTTCTGCATGTTGTTCCTATGCTGCTTTCCTTCAAAACCATTCATCTGCCCATCCTGTGCATACTGATTGTGAACTGGAAGGTCAGTATGATTAGTAGCAGGTTAATTAACCTTATTGTATATCAAAACTTGCTGTTTAGACAGTAAAGGTTGACTCCTGTGTGCATTGTGATGTGCAGCCTCAGCAGATGTAGCAGCCTCAGCAGATGCAGCAGCCTCAGCAGATGCAGTATAGCTAACCTTCTCAGTAAACTGTCCATCATCTTCTCTGGCAATTGCAAGCGCGACAAAAGAGTTGGAGCTTGATGCTATAACTGGACTGTTCTCAGTAATTTGTGAATTGACATTAATTTCTAATTTGTCATTACTGATTTGCCTCGTTGACCAGTTGTTTCCTTCATTGTTTTGTCCATTTGCTATTAAGTTCAAACTATTTTGTTGAACCATCTCAGTCTGGAGACTTGAAATCTGTCGAGAGGAATTTTGTAAACTGTCAAAATCTGAAGGATGTGCAGACATTTGAATGACATCAGAATTTTGTTGTGTAGTTACTGAATTGTTCAAGATGCATTGGTGCACCATCTCTTGCTTGTGAGATGTATCCTGTCTAGCTAAAAACTGCGCAATATCATCCCTCTCAGTGATAGCTCGCTCTGCAACAATTTCCATTGTGGATTCCATCACTGGCAGTCATTCATTAAGCAAAAACCTGGTGGAGTTATTGTTCCCCCTGCTGAATTGGGAATTGCAGAAGTAGTCAAAATCGATGTATTACTCAATTCAATGCTTTCTTGTTGCCCAGATGAAACAGTAGATTCCATTAGACTTGGTTGGGCGGTGTCAACATTCTCTCCTGCAAGTACTTCTGCAGTTAGAATGTTTGTAGCAGAAAAAACAGCATTTTTCGAATGCACAACAGTCCTAGCCATATCAAATTGTTCAGAGTCTCCCCTATCCTTCACAGTCGTTTTAGAAGTGGCAGCAATCAGTTTCATATCATCTTGTACCAAACAGATTTGTGCATCAGCATTAATTGGACCAGTCACTGCTTGTGCATTGTGAGACAGCAGCTGTGAAAATTTTGATAATTCGACTCCTGAGTTATCAACTTTTTCTTGTACTTCTTTAATTCCTTGTCTAGATCGTTTAGCATTTAGATAATCCCTTGCATCCCCTTGTAATTTGTCAAAACCACCGACCTTGGGACCAGGACGATCACTGCCTTGCTTTTCCTCTGCCTGCACCTCTGAGACAGATTGTTCTTTTTTAAATCTACACGCCTTCTCGTCATGACCTTGGTGCTTGCAGAAGGCACAATACTTAGGCATATTATCAAATACTATTTTTTGATGAAAGTCGACAGTTTTACCAGAAACTCTATCTAAAATCTGATGCTTGACAGTTTTAGGATGTTTTGCAAAAAGATCAACTATAATCTTAACTCTAGCGGCGCTAGGTCTCGTTCTATCTTGGGTTGCCTTGTCCACAGCAAGAGGTTTTCCCACTACTGAGGCGATAGACAATAACGACCTCTTAGTCAAAAATTTGGTGGAAAACCTGGAAGAGATATCCACACAACTGCCATCGACGTTTCCTCTTTCGGATTAAATTCTAAAGTCCATGGGAATGTTTTGAAGAAAATTCGTCGCCTTTTGATTTAAAGTATCCAGTCGACTTCGTAGGAAATGAACATAATCATTGCAAAGATCAAATCTGTTAAAAGACGACGAAACTCCAACTGACCAATGTTACAATGACCTTGCACTTCAAATTGCGACGAAAAAATTCTTCGCACTTCTGATAGATTTGGTCTGCTATACGAAAATTTTAAAACAGCTGCCTGATGCAAACCTTCTTCTCTAATGAAGTTGTTAACTTCTTCCTTAGTGAATTGAAATACAGGTTCACCATGCTCTTTGAAAATTGGACATAGCTCAGTTTTTGATGGAGCGGACTGTTTATTTTGAAGATTTGCAGCATACGATTGCTCACTGTCTTCTTTTGGAACTGAATTTTTAGCGATATCCTCTCCCACAGCCATAAGCTGGGGAGAGGGCGAAGCATCCATGGTTGTGATTCACTTCAGCATTTCCACTCTCTGTCGCGCGACTATGCAGAAGACAGAATTAAATTGGAAAGACCGATCTGTTCTATATCCAAACAGATCAAGATATGAACTATTCGAAATCTTCACTTGCTGAAAATTTGAACACAGTAATCATGACTTGCTAATTGAACTGGAAACTTCAACAGCCATTAGCAATTCTAATACTCTGTTGGAGTATGTTGAAGGAAGCTCAATCTACACAAACAACAATCCGTCTCAGAAAAGTTAACTGATTTTGAGTTCGAATGAATAGTAGTTCGAATCGCAAGATTTAAGATTTAGATAAATTGGCTATATATTTGAAGAGAAGGTGTATTGGGGATTGATCGCAAAGTGAAGAGGATGTCTTGACACCAAAGTTGTGATAATCCACCACCGGAATCCGGTACTTCGTCCGGTGAATACAGACGGTGAATGGTGATTCAAATGAACAGTGAGCAATAATTCCTCAACTCCTTTCTGTGATTGCTATTTTTTAATTTATCGTTCTCCCATCTGTTTCATAAATAATACTTGTGGCTGCATGCTGATCTCCACTAATTTGGAAAATTCCCCAAGGTGATGGGAATTTAATAACACTATGTAGTGTTGATGGGGCAGCATCCATTTCATTGATCCACGGTCTCCCAAGCATCATGTTGTAAGCCATTTCTATATATACTACTTGAAATTTAGTTTCTTTAACAACACTTTCTGAAAAAATTTTTAGTATTACATCTCCTTTTGTTACTACACTGGAATTACCAAACCCAGACAAGGTATACGCCTTTGGTATCATTTTATCTTTAGCTTGCATGTCACGTAATACCCTCAGTATGATAATATTTACAGAAAAACATGTAACAATCAAAGATCATTTCACGATTGTGTCATATACAAGTAAAGATATTACCATTGCACCATTATGTGGAGATAATACACCATTCGCATCTACATAATCAAAGGTAATACTTTCTTCCTCCAAGATTTGTCGTACCCGCTTCCTGTGGGTAATAGTGAATTTAGAGACTCTATTAGGTGTTCTGTACGTCACAGCGTTAATATTTTCTCCCCCGCTTATGACGTTGACGGTTCTTTTGGGAGATGGTTGTTTTGAGGAGACCTGCCTATTTTTCATGTATGCCTCCTTGCCTTTCACACGGAACAACTCTGTAAGATACCCTTATTTCAACAAGTGATCAACTTCACTTTGTAAAAATCTGCAATCATAGGTTTTATGGTCGTATTGATTATGAAACTCGCACCATTGATCAGGGTTACGCCTATTTGGATTTGACCTCATTGTTTTGGCCATCGGACCTTATCTTCCATGCTTCTCAAAATAACTATGAGCTTGGAGGTGCTGACATTGAAATTATAACAACTAAATCTTGCCTTTAGGCTTTTGTCATCATCTCGTGACTCATGATTGTTTCACTCGTTCCTAAATCTTGTTGATGAACCTGACTCAAAGTTTCTAGAGTAATGATCGTACCTTTGATTATCTGGCCTTAACCGTGAGTGTTTTCCAGCAAGTCCCATGTAAGGCTCGTACCTATTTTTACTGGACCTCCTTTCATTTTCTACACGTCTCGAACTTACCTTCTCCTCCTTTTAGAATTGTGTAACTATGTCCTAATTAATCCGCAACTTCGTGATGTACCTATTACAAAAATCATTCCACGTTGTAGTAGGGAATTCTCGAACGCTTACCTTGATTCTCCTCAAGGCCTCCGAGCTTTTTTTGTTCAAATTATTTGTGAAGTCTATATCTCCCTAATTGTCAAGTAGACGCATCAAAGTCATTCTTTCACGTTTAAATCTATCCACGAAATCTTGAAGTAGTTCTGAATCTCCTTACATGATTTTTAAGAGATCATATATTCTATTTTCTACCTTTTGAGCTCCCGAATGTGCTTTGATGAAAAAATCTGCAAGCTCAGCAAAAGAGTTTATAGTATTTTTGGATAAGAGAGAATACCAAGTTAGCGCCCCTTCGGTGAGTGTTTTACAAAAAATTTTGACTAATACCGATTTGATCTCTTCTTTGGTCAAGTCATTGCCCATTACGCCTGTTCTCAACATTGTCACATGGTCTCGTAGGTCTGTTGTTCCATCATACTTTGCGATATCAGGCACCTTAAACTTCTTTGGAATTGGAAGGGGAGCGGCACTTTCCTTCCATGGTAGTTGTGAATATTTATCCATATCCACCCCGTTGATTACAGGCGGAAACCCGGATATTTGCTCTATGCGGTTATTTTGCTCCTTTAGCTGTTTCTGCAGGGTTAGTACTAAATTTTGCAAATGAGAATTAGCTGAATTAGCTGGTTCTCCCTCATATAGTTTATGGGGGATTCCTCCATTTCCTGAATTAACTAGCCCAGAATGAGGATTCTCCAATGTGTTATTATTGGGTGTAGGTGTGGGTAGTACAATAGGTAACTGACTAACTAGAGCTTAAACAACTTTATTAGCATGCACAACAATTGCTTTTTGTAAAGCCTCATCTACCCCTTCAAAATTCTTAGATTGATCGTGTCCATCTACATGAGACTCGAGAGTGCCTTCACGAGATTGCCGTGGTGAACCACCTGGATAATGGACAAGGTTAATGTTTTGTAGATCTCCCAGAACCTGTTGGTTTTGATTTATCTGATTTCCTTGAGTGTTCATTGTTGTCTGTCGTAGTTGATTGAAATAGATTTTCAGATTCCCGGTA
Organism: Nicotiana benthamiana; assembly: GCA_034376525.1. Lineage (NCBI taxonomy): Eukaryota > Viridiplantae > Streptophyta > Magnoliopsida > Solanales > Solanaceae > Nicotiana > Nicotiana benthamiana. The sequence goes on from CM067334.1 coordinate 133,399,858, forward strand.
ATAGGACAAATTTGTTTAACCAAAAAATAACTCTTTAGTCTATGCGAGAAATTTATAAGAATACATGTTACTAAATAATCAAAAGAGAATACAAAGAAAGAGTGTTGAGAACAATTAGATTAGAAAGCAAGTAAATGAAAGTGTATTCCAATAACATTTCGTGTTTTACAAGTTTTCAGCAATCTCCTTTTTATTGTAATTTTGGAGATACATGCCATACCATTGCCGTAATAATGTTGTTATGAGAAATTAATGACATTAAATAAAACATTACGCAATCATCATATTAAATAAATATTGTCTAATATTTTTAGTATTTAATACGCTTTAAATATTGTATTTTGTCTTTCATAGGATATCAGATTCATTCCCTTATTTCTTTTTTATCTTTAAGATTTGAATGTCTTGAATTGGTACGGGCTCTATATCACTTGACTAACTGGCTGTGCCTCTTCTACAACCTTTGTTCGCATCCATTGAGGCTCATGTCTCTTGACTAAATTTAATCCATTGACTGTTTGACTTATCTACGTGTTATAACACGTCATCTTGTATACGTAAACTCCATTTTTCCCAATACAACACGCAACAATGATACAATTGGATCGGGTTGGACACCACAACAATATTATATGTGGATCAGGTTGCACACAGCAAAAATACTATATGTGTATCAGCTTGCACGCTGCTACAATGATACAATAAGATCGAGTTGCACAGTACAACAGTGATAAATGATATGGATCGGGTTCCAGCACTGCAATAGTGTTGATGTTGAGTTGTGTGCCACAAAAATTGATGATACAAAATGTTTATAGATTGGTTCCGAGTTCCTCATTTTTTTATGTAAATTCCAAGTTGTCCTTATACCTTTTCTCTTGATTACTATAGATATTGATATACCCCCGAAGCATGTACCCCTCCCATCTTTACTTGTTGTTCCTGTTTCATTTTTTTGTTGCATATTACATAACTGCAGATGTTTATTTGGTAGTCTAGTCCTAGCAATGTCACTACTTCGCAAAGGTTAGGATCGGAATTTTCCAGCACATGGGGTCAGTTGTGCTGATGCTACACTCCACACTATGTGCAGATCCCGGAGTAGCTCTTACACCATGGCATTTTGGTGTGCCGTTTTCAGTACAGCTAGAGATCCCGAGGTAGTCCTGTAGGTGTTCGCATGCCTGACATTCTTTTCCATCTTTTTATGTATTCTGTTTTTATTTACTTCAGAGACAGATTGTACTTTTTCTTTCAAACACTTTTATATAGTATTCATAGATAGTCCATGATATTGTGACACTGGATTTCGGGTAGAGACGTATATTGGCATTGTCATGTTGCCTTTGGTTATATTAGTAGTGTAATTCTTCCACTTGTTTAACTTAACGTTTATGTTTTACTGTTCACCACATGTTATTTAATATTTTATAAAGAACTCATAAATGAGTTAATAATTAGTTAATATGTGGCTTGCCTAGCTTCTACGGGTAGGCATCATCACGACTCCCTAAGGTTGAAAATCTGGGTCGTGACAAAATGAGGCTTATTGTGATTACCAAAGGGTCATCACCTGTTTGCTTATACAATTTTGTTGCCTCGTTTTGTGTTTGTAGTTCGGGATGTAACCGAAAAGCTTAAATGTAAATTCTATGAGAAAAAGCTAGATTTTGATATTAAAAAGATTAAATTTTACTTCGCTCATTATTTTGGGTAAAGGACCCGAACCCGTAATTTGACTGTCTCGGAGGGTCTGTAGGAAAATATAGGACTTGGGCGTATGCCCAGAATAGAATTCTGAGGTCCCAAGCCTGAGGAATGAATTTTTGTGTGAAATTATTTTCTTAAATTTATTAAGGAAAATGAAAACTAAATTTGATTAGAAGACTATGGTATCGGGCCCTATTTTGGTTTCGGCACCCAGTATAAGTCTTATATATGATTTAAGCACCTTCTACAGTTTTTGTTGAAAACGAGTGTCATTTGACATATTTCGGAAATAAAATAGAAATTCTGTGTTCTATGAAAATTTGAAAGAAATCATTAGTTCTGGGCTCGATTTGACGTATACGATGTTATTTGGGCAATTTGATCGCACGAGTAAGTTCGTCTGATGCTTTTGAGGCTGTGTGTATGTTTGATTTGGAGCACCAAGGGCTCGGGTGAGTTTTGGATAGGTGTGGAGTGCATTTTTTACCATTTGAGAAATCTAGCATCTTCAGTTCTGGTTTATTCACATTTGTGATGAAGTTCACGCAAATGCAAGCCTCAGATCGCAAATGCGAGAAAACAGAAAATCCTGCATGGATCGCAAATGTGACCATCAAGTTTGCAAATGTGTTGAAGGCTAGTCGGAAATGTGATAGTGTGGCTCGCAAATGCGAAAGTCCCCGATTCATTCAAAGTTCCCAAATGCGAACTCATCTTCGCATTTCAGAAGTTAGTAGGGTTGATGTTCTCAATTGCGAACCCCAGTTTGCAAATTCCATATCTGAGGCCCAGCAAATTTTATACTTAGTCGAATTTTTACAATTTTTTCTAAATACAAACTCCTTAGGCTTTCTTTCAAGAACAAGTTTCATTCAAAATCTGTCGTAAGTCGATTTTTACTCAATTCTTTCAATCGTTAACATCGCTTAACATGTTTTCCACTTTAAATCAATGAGTTTTATAGGTGAAATTAGGGGTTTTCGGTAGAATCTAGATTTTTCTAAAAGTGGGGATTTGGACCTCAACTTGAGGTCTGATTTGAAAACAAATCATATATTTTGGTTTGTAGTGGAGTGAGTAACTAGGATTTTGTTGAACCTTAGATTTTGACCGCGTGCGTCCTGGTGCGTTTTTGGGCTTTTTGTGTAATACATTAGGAAATTCATTTCTATGCAATCAAATTGATTCATTTAGCATTTGTTTATATATTTATGTAATTTGTGACTAGGTTCAAGCGGTTTTGTGGTTGAATCAAGGGTAAAGCCATAGTTGAGGCTTTTTTTTACTTCAAGGCATCGAGGTAATTATTTGGTCTATCCTTAGCATGATAGAATAGGAGTTGAGTTATTTGCCGAGTATGATGTGTAGCCATGTTAACGAGTATCCATACATTGGTGTCTAGAATGATCGTGAGTCCTTACATCGCAAATATCTTATTTTGTTGTATCTCCCATGCTTAATTGATTACTTATATGTGATATAAACAGAATGTGAATGACATTGTGATCTATGAACTTCGTGGAGCGTTGGATCGAGTTGCAATACAAATTTTCAAGGTATATGAGATCTTTAAATCTTTAGAGAATTTTGTCAAGTGATAAAGTTAACTATGAGAGTAAAGTGAGAGAAAGAGAAGGAGTTATTGGTTTATTCCCTTACGGAGACATTTTGTCGTTCTGTTGATTTTCTCCCTTGCCGGGTTGTGGAAGTTTGTTGATATTGTTCCTTCACCGGGAGTTAGCTATTTAATTGTATTCTCTTGTCAGGATTTCAATCATTATTTGTTTACTTCCTTGCCCATTATTTGTGATTTTTGTTTGGGTGAGGAAGAGTGATAAAGCACGAAGGATGATACCGTGCATTGTATGATATCTGCAACAATGCTAAATAATGTAGATCGGGTTGTACACTGCAACAATGTTAAATGATATGGATAAGGTTGCACACCGCATAAATGATATTTGCGGATCAGGTTGCGCGCTGCAATACTATTGGTATATATTGGGATCGGGTTGTGCGCCGCAATAATTATTGATACAAGCATGTTTAATTTGTACTATAGTTTTCTCTTGTTCGCGGAAAATTCTAAGCTACCCTTGGACTGTTACTCTAGATTTACTTTTGATACTAGAATACCCATGTGGCATGTTTTCCGCTACCCTCTCTACTTCTTTATTACTGCTTTACTTTTCGTTGTATATTATATAACTGCACAGGTTTATGTGGTAATCCTATCTAGTTTCGTCACCACTTCGCCGGGGTTAGGCCGGGCACTTACCAACACATCGAGTTGGTTGTCCTGATAGTACACTTTGTGCTATTTTGCAGAGATCTATGCTTTGGACAGCGGCAGCAGTAGCGTGGGAGTAGGCCTTCAGTCTAATGAGACACCAAGGTAGCCTTGCAGGCGTTTGCAGGCCTGACGTCTCCTTGAACCTGCTTTTTAGTTTGTTATCTCTTGTATTCGAGACAAACATTTTACGACTTCTTTTAGTCATTGTATTTAGTAAATCTTAGCAGTTCGTGAGTTATGTGACACCAGGTTTTGGGTAGAGGATTATATTGAACTTCAACAATATTATTCAGTTTTTCTTAAATATTAAGTCTTCCACTTTATTACTTATATTCCGATGTTTCTTGTGATTATTGGTGATTGTTAATAATTAATTTGTTAATGAGCAGATAATAGAGGTTGGCTTGTCTAGCTCTCAATAGTAGGCGCCATCAGGAAGCCCGAAGGTTGAAAAATTTGGGTCGTGACACTTATGTAGGCATCAAATAACTTTTTTGTAATGATTTTTTATTATTTATATCATTCAATATTTAGTAGTATTGCATTGTTAATCGAAACTTTTGGTAGCATATTACTTTATTTAAATTTTTATATGCTACTTTCTTTTCATAATATAATACAATATATATATTATTTATTTTTTATTTTATTCTTTTATTCTCAATAACATTTTTTGAAAAAATAAACTTTTTATTTTTTGAAAAAAAAATAAAAAGTTATTCATTTTTTTAATTTGTAATTTTTTATTTTTTGTAATTTAGTTTTTTTTTAAAATTATTTAAAAACTCCAACTTGAAACTACTCTCCAATTTGAATGAAATTTTATTTTAAAATTTTCTATTTTTATAGATTTTTAAATTCAAAAACAATAAGAAATAATTACTATTAACTAAATAGGTAAATGTTAACTACTTATGCTATGTGGCTTTTATTCTAGGCTACTACTTGGCTTAAGAAACTATGGCATCCCACCGACGCACGCGTTGTGCCTGTACCTATGTTAACGAAAATATATATCTTTCAAAAGTGTGACGACCCAACAGGTCATCACCTGATTGCTCTCTCCTTCCGTGCTTCTGAGGTCTTGAAAACCTCATTTTTTTATTGCCTCGAATTGTATGCACTATCGGAGCACGTATCCGTAAAGCTTATATGTTAAATTCTCTGAAAATTGGTAAAATGTAGCTTTAAAATGATTAAAGTTGACTTTTGTCAACATTTTAGATAAACGAACCCGGACCCGGACCCATGATTCGACGTCGCGGAGGATTCGTAGAAAAATATGGGACTCAGGCATATGCCCGAAATCGAAATCTGAGGTCCCGATCATGAGAAGTGAATTTTTTTAGAGAAATTATTTTTCTGAAATTTATATGGGAATTTGAAATGAAAATGGATTAGAAAGTGTTGGTATCGGGCCCGTATTTTCCTTCCAGCGCCTGGTACAGTACTTAGATGTGATTTAAGCACTTTCTGTGAAATTTGTTCGAAATCGGAGGTCATTTGATGCGTTTCAGACCTAAATATATGAAAATGAAAGTTTAATAAGTTTTATGAAAAGTCATAATATTGAGGTTTGATTCCTCGTTTATGATGCTATTTTGACGATTTGATCGCATTGTTAAGTTCGTAGAATGATGTGAGTTAGTGCGCATGTTTCTTTAGGAGCCCCGAGGGCTCGGGAGTGTTTCGAAGTAGTATTGGACATAGAAATATAGCACATTTTCATAAGATGTTGCAGACCCCAGTAGTTCTTAGCGTTCGCATTCCCTTTTCGCGATCACGTAAGCCGATTCAGGACCCCTGTAATTCCTTCATCACGTACGCGAAGTAGTCCTCCCGATTGTGTTATATCAGCCTCTTCTTTATCGTGTTAGTTTGTCCCCTCATGTGTTTGTCTAGGCCAGACATAGGACCCCAAACTTTTTTCTTCATGCGTTCGCCACTCACCTATTGCGTTTGTAATGCTTCGCCAGCTTACCCTTCGCAAACGCGATCCCCTTCCTGCGAACGTGAAGGGCATTTTTGTCTAGTGATTTAAAATGCTCAAAACAAAACCAGTGACGTGTTTTATTTCAAATTTCTCACGAGTTCTTCTTCTCCACAACTTCTAGGTAAATTTAGAGAACTTTTTCGCCAGAACTTCTTGGGTAAGTAAATTCCTACTGATTTTCTTCTTTTCCTTCATTAATTAATGAGTTTCTAAGCCTAAATCATGTAATTTAGGATTGAAATTTGTGGAATTGGGTAGAGTTAGTGATTTTAATTTTTCTATGATTTAGACCTCGTTTTGGGGTCGAATCTGATAACAAATTGTTCATTCGGGCTCGAGGACAAATGGGTTACATGGTATTGGTTCCAAACTCGGGTTTTGACCAAGCAGGCCCGGGGTTAATTTTTGGAATTTTGGAAATAAAGGTTTGAATTCAATATTTAGGCATTGGGTCTAGTTTATTTAGCTTTTATTGATATTATAATGTCATTATTTCATAGATTTGATTGGGTTGGAGGCGAACTAGAATTGAAAAGCCGTTATTGTGGATTTATTCGGTCGTGCAAGTTTGAGGTAAGTGTTTGATCAAACTCTAGCTTGAGGAAATAGAATTAGAGTATTGCTTTCTATTTTCTAATTGTCGAGTATGCTGTATAGGCATGGCGACGAGTATCTATACACGGGTGTCTAGCATGACGTTGAGTCTTTATTTGTGCTCATCTTGATTCTATTGTGACTCTTCCTTGTTAAATTGATGATTTCTATTTAATTTGAAGAGTATGAGAAAGAATTATGAATTGTAAACTCTTTGGAGCGTTGGCTCGAATGATAAATTAATTATTGAGTAAGAAATAAAAGAAAGAGAAAAAGATGTGGTTATTCCCTTGCCGGGCTGTATTCGAATATTGATTATCTCCCTTGTCGGGATGTGAAAGTTAGGGCTGTTGTTTCCTTGCTGAGAATTAACTGTTTACTTGTGTTTCCCTTGGCGGGATATCTATTATGTTTCTCTATTCCCTCGCCCCATTGGGTGTGATTGTTTCTTGGGTGAGGAAGAGTGATAAAACACGAAGGTTGATGCCGTGAACAATTTGTGTTGAGGATATGTTAATGTACAAAGGAACATTCTGTGCCCTGAATTGATTAATAAAGCACGAAGGGTCATTTCATGCCATGATATGACTGTTTATATGATGAAAGCATGAAAGTTGATGCCGTGCACTTTATTTGATTATTTTGGTGAGAAAGAGAGTAAAAGCACGAAGGATGGTGCCGTGCAAATTATTGAATTACTACCCTCGTTGATATTGCAGTCGTAATGTTTCACCTTCTATTTGTTGATCTTATATCCGGACTGTTGCATCCCCTATAACATGCTCCCCTGCCTCTTGAATGGTTCATTTCTGTATTCTTTTCTATTGCATATATAAATATATATATATATATATATATATATATATATATATATATATATATATATATATATATATTGAACTGCATAGATTTCTTTGGTAGTCCTGTCTAGCCTTATCACTGCTTCGCCGGCGTTAGGGGAGATGACCCAAAGGGTTATCATCGTAGTTCTTCTTTATTCCATGCTTCTGAGGGCTTGAATACCTCGCATTTGGTCACCTCAATTTGCGTGCGCAGTTCAGGCGCGAGGCCGTAAAGCTTTTAAGTGAATTATGGCAAATATTTTAAGAATTTTTACATGAATATTGCTAAAGTTGACTCCGTTCAACATTTTAGGTAAACGGACCCGGACCCGTGATGTGACAGTCCTGGAGGGTCCGTAGAACAACATGGGACTTGGGCGTGTGCACGGAATCGAATTTTGAGGTCCCAAGCCCGAGAACTGCATTTTTGTGTAAAATTGTTGTTTTTGAAAATTATGTGGGACTGTGAAAAGGAAATTAGATAGAAAATAAAGGTATCGGGCAAGTATTTTGGATCCGACGATCGGTACAAGTCTTATATATGTGTTAAGCACCATCTGTAAAGTTGTGTTGGAAACGGACGTCGTTTGATGTGTTTCGGACATAAAATGGGAAATTTAAAGATTAGGAAATTTGAAGGAAGAATTATGTGTTTTGAGGCTTGATCCGTAGATTTTGATGTTATCTTGGCGATTTTATCGCACGAGAGAGTCCGTAGGATGTTTTTGAGGTCATGTGTATGTTTGGTTTGGAGCCTCGAGGGCTCGGTAGAGTTTTAGGTGAGGACGGAGAGGTATTTAGCATAGATAAAAATAGGTTTAGGTGTTGCAAACACTAGCGACGCCGCAGTCATTTCTGTGCGGTCCCATGTGGACCCGCGCGGCCGTGGTGCCTTTTTGTGCGGTCCGCGTTGCAGAGTCTGAGGGATAGGGTTTCAGGTTAACCAATATAGCCTCGCACTCAAGCAGTGTTGTCCCCGCTGTGAGGGTTCAGAGAAGCCCCAATGTTTCTCCCACTCGGCGCGGCCGCAGCATATTCTGTACGGTCCACGCCAGGTCCTCAGAAAGGTATAAAAGTTCAAAAATTTCAGCCATTTTTTAACTTTTCCAAAACCCAAAACATAAGAGGCCATTTTCCAAACGATTTTTCTTCTTCTAAACGATTAGTAAGGGATTTATAACTTAATTTCCTTACTCCTTAACATATTTTAATATGATTTATACTTCAATGAAAGGTTTTCATAAATGAGAATTTGGGGTTTAGGGTGGAACCTATGTTTTTCAAAATTTGGGGAGTTGGATAACAATTGGAGGACTGGTTTTAAAGCCAATCAAATATTTGGATTCGTGGAGGAATGAGTAACCCGATTTTTGTTCGATCATCAGATTTTGACCACGTGGGTGAGAGGGCATTTTGGGAACTTTTAGGCAATAGTTTGGGAAATTCATTCTTATGCGTTCAAATTTTTTTAACTAGAATTTGCAGATACATTTAAATTCAAACAGTTTTTAGGCGAAGTCGAACGGTAAAACTATTCTAGAGGCGTGAATTGAGTTTGGAGCTTTTGATGTAAAGGTTTGTTCTAACCTTGGCTTGTCGGATTAGGATTATGATATTATTTGCTACGTGCTAATTATGGAGCACGGTGTATAGGCTTGGTGACGGTTATCTATGCACCAGAGTCATAATTGCTTATAATTCAAAAGATTTGATACGATTGTGTTGTTTAATTGATAATTTCTTATGAAGTGGTAGCTAAGAAGGAAATGAGCTAAAGGAGGAAGTGTAGTATTATTCCCTTGTCGGGACATATTTGTTGATTTGTTCTCCCTTGCCGGGATGTTTCATATTGTTGTTTATCCCCTCCCTGATTGGTTGTGACTGTTACCTGTGTGAGGAAGAGCGATTATGCACGAAGGGTCATTTCGTGCCATGTTTTGATAATTATTCACGAGGGATCATTCTGTGCCATTTTTTGATAATTGTGTTTGAAACACGTTCTTAATGCAATATACTAAAACGTGTGTTCTTTTGTATAGGTTTTGATGAATGACAAACGAAGCGAAAATTGATATATGACGAAGTTCAAGAAACAAGCGCACAATTGATATACAACGAGATTCAAGCTCAAGACAAAGTTTTATAAGTTTAATTGAGTCATTCTTATTTGTGATCTTGATCCTACAACTTGACTCGTAACATGGCTTCTCTCATAAAACTATTTCCCAAAATCATGCATATTTAATTTAATGTCAAATGATTTTAAATCATGCATATTTAGAGTAGTCAAAATAATTTTTAGACATGCCTTAAAAATCTGGACTAAGATAATCGATTATGTACTTATGATAATCGATTGTTTTAAGCCAAGACTGCATGACAATCGATTGTGAACTAATGACAATCGATTGTGAGTAAGACAGTGAGCATCAGGTTTTCCAAACCTGCATGACAATCGATTGTGACTGAGGCAGTGTCCATCAAAGTTTTTCAAAACTCAGAATAATCGATTATGAACTAATGGTAATCGATTATGTTGAGACAGTGTCTTCAAGTGATTTTCAAATTTATTAAATAATCGATTGTTAGATTGGACAATCGATTGTCAAGAGACTGTGTCTAAAATGTTTTTCAAAAACTGATAAGTAATCGATTGTTGACTTTGTGCAGTCGATTGTGAAGCTGACCGTTGTCGTAAAGTTTTCAAATACCGTCAGGTAATCGAGTATTGATTCTGTATAATCGATTGTTTTGATTAAAATCCGGAACAGATTTTTTGAACGTCATTGGGTATTCGATTATTGATTTGGTATAATCGATTGTTTTGATTAAAATCCGGAAAAGATTTTTTGAACGTTGCTGAGTAATCGATTGTTGATTCTGGACAATCGATTGTTTGTGGTAAAATCTGGAAAAGGATTTTTTGAACGTTGCCAGTAATCGATTATCAGCGTAAAATCTGGGATTGAATTTTGATCTGACTGGCAGACAATCGATTGTTGGGGTTTGACAATCGATTGTCAGTGAGTAAAATCAGCAACTCTTAATTGGCAATTAGGCAACAGTAATGCCAAGTTTTTCAACTATAAATACAGCTTCATTTCAGTGTTTTAAAAACAACAACATACTACAACTGATCATTACATTGCTATAAGCTTGCATACTTTTGTTTATCATTTTATATTCAATTTCATAAAGCTTTTGAGAGCCATATTCTTGTCCAATGTTGTTGTGATCTAGAGCTTACTTCTTTTACTCATACCTACTCATGAAGGAGTATTTTGTTTGAGTGTTTAGTGTTTTATACACTTGTAAGAGAATTGTGATTCTCTTGATCTAAGGAACTTGTGTTTCCTTGGTTGAAGTCTTGGAGGGTTGTATCTCCGAGCAAAGGTGTTAAGGCTTGTGTCCTTAAGTTGTAAAGGTTTGTTGAGCACCCGTAAGCTTAACAAGTTAGTGGAAAATCTCGAGAGAGTCTCTCGGGGACTGGACTAGCCACGTGTTGTGGTGAACCAGAATATATCGGTGCGTTCTTTCCTTTATTTATTTCCTGAAAATTTTAATTTCCGCAAGTTTACGCTAAATTTTATTATAACGTATTCACCCCCCTCTAGCGTTAAGCGTATTTTCTAACAAATTGTGCACGAAAGGTGATACCGTTCCATGTTTTGTACAATTGAGCAGGAAGGGTCATTCTGTGTCTTGATGTGAGAGTTATGTGAGAGAAAGAACGAAGGGTAATATCGTGCATTGTATTTGATTGTTTTTTTGAGAATGAGAGTAAAAGCACGAAGGTTGGTGCTGTGCAGTTGTTAATTTACCTGTTCTTTTTTATTGATGTCATTGTCTAGTATCATCTCTTTGTTTGCTGATCCTATATCTGAATAGCTACACCCCATAGCATGCCCCATCCCTATTATTATTTTAAATTATGTATATTTTTCCTATTATTGCACATATATTTATACATATTATTTTTGGTAGGTCATGTCTAGCCTCGTGACTACCTCGCCGGAGTTGGGCCAGGCACTTACCGGCACATAGGGTAGGTTGTGCTGATGCTGCACTTATGTTCTTTTTGCATAGATTACAGTACCGGAGAAGATTTTTGGACCACAACAGTAGCCTATTCGATTGGGAGCTCAGTTCAGTCAAGGGTCTTCGAGGTAGCGTAGCTGGCGTACGCAGGCTTGAGTCCTTTTCTGTGTTTAGTTTGTTTTCTTTGTTCTGAGACAGATGTTTTGTATTTCTATTCAAACTTGTTTGTAGTACTCTTTAGTAGTTCCTGAGCTAGTGACACTAGCTTTTGGGTAGAGATAATTTTTTAAACTTCTGCATTTTGATTTCATTCCTATTATACTTAAAGTTCTCTGCTTTTATTTAATTATTTCCGTATATTCACATCGTTGAGATTTATCAGCAAGTGTTTAATGTTTGGCTGGCCTAGCTTCGTTAGTAGGCGCCATCAGGACTCTCGATGGTGGGAAATCCGGATCATGACAAATTGGTAACAGAGCACTAGGTTACATAGGTCTCACAAGTCATGGAGAAGCTCGGTAGAGTATGAAGGATTGGTATGGAGTCGTTTGTATTTATCCCAGAGGCTACAAAGTTAGGAAACAATTCACTTTGTTCATTATTGTTGTGTGATTCTGGTTCTCAAATACTTATTGTCATTCTACTCTATTCTTTCACTAATGGCGAGAACGCGTGCTTCTTCTTCTACCACATACCAGCCCGAGCCCCCAGTTGCAGCTCCTGTTCAGGTTAGAGGGCAAGGACGATGCCGTTCTAGAGGCAGAGGCCCCGAGCAGCAGTCCCATAGGTGGAGCCTCAAGTTGAATATGATGAGGAGGTTCCAGCACTAGCATCTCCAGTGGGCCCATCTCAAGTCCGAGAGGGTTTCATAGCCACTCCAGTACTCCAGGACACTTTCCTCCGGTTGGTAGGCTTTGTGGAGAGTGTCTCTAGAGCGGATTTGCTTCCCATAGCACCAGCCACATCTTAGGCTCGGGGAAGAGTTTAGACTCCCGCTACGCATACTCCAGAGCAAGCAGCTCCTCAGCCTCAAGTTCTGGCAGTTCAGCTAGTTGTGGCAGCCCAGCCAGGTATTTTAGCTCAAACCGGCGATGGTGAGGCGATGTTCGCGGATGCTTGGTGGAGGCTTGATTGGTTCACCAAGTTCTTCACCACTACATTCAACGTCGCTTCTACAGAGGACCCCCAGGACTTTTTATTCAGCTGTCGTGAGGTTCATAGGACAATGGGTATTATGGACACCAATGGGGTCTACATCATCACTTTTCAGCTTGTGGGATCCGCCAAGACTTGGGGGAGGGACTATTGTTTATCTAGGCTAGCACGGTCACCATTGTTGACTTGTTATCGGTTTAAAGACTTTTTCTTGGTGAAGTTCTACCGGTGGCTGAGTGAGATGCTCTACGCAGGCAGTTTAAGCGTCTTCATTAGCATACTATGACACTCACACAGTGTGAGACTCGTTTTATTGATTTTACACGCCATGCTATTGTTTTAGTCCATTGAGAGGGAGAGGGTGCAGAGATTTATTGTATGGGTTGATTGAGCCGATCCGGCTTCAGATGGCTATGGGAGCCGATAGTGATATGTCTTTTCAGGAGGCAGCCAATGTGGCCCGCCGGATAGAGATGGCACTTGCACGAGGAGGTGTTCAAGAATCAGATAAGAGGCCTCGTCATTCGGGTAGGTTCAGTTGTACGTCATATGAAGGTAGGGATTCATATCATAGAGGCCACCCTCATAGGCTCTTTCCGTCAGCATTTCAGGTTTCTCATGGTACTTCGGGAGGTGGTGGTCCTAAGCAGTATTATGTGGATCAGCAGTCCTTCAACGCACCACCAGCCCCAATCATTAGATCACCACTTCAAAGATTTGGGGGAGGACATACAGGTCGACAGGGCTAGCAGTCTCAGCAGCCGAGGGCATGTTATGGTGTTGGTGGCCCGAGTCACATTGTCAAGTTTTTCCCTCAAGCCTCGAGTAGTTCTCAGCACTAGGGTCCTCCCCCATAATTGAGGCACCAGGTAATACAAAGCTTGCCCAGCCAGCAAGAGGTGGGGGTAGGGATTATAGAGGTGGAAGGAGAGACCGTAGAGGTGAAGCTCAGACCGCTACAGGTAGGGGTCAGCTTGTAGCCGATTGTCCTAGAAACACAGTTTAGGGGTGTGGGGCCCAGCCACGTTGTTATGCCTTACCAGCTAGTCCGCAGGCTGAGTCATCAGATGATGTGATTACAAGTACTATTCTAGTCTGTGATAGGGATGCTTCATTGTTATTTGACCCCGGATCTACGTATTCATATGTGTCGTCCAATTTTGGACCATATTTTATTATGCCTAGTGAGGCCTTGGGTATTCTTGTATATGTTCCTATACCGGTTGGTGATTCTATATTGGTCGACCGAGTGAATCATTCATGTGAGGTAGTATTTGAGGGTCTTGAGATCCGTGTCCACTTATTTCTCTTATACATGGTTGACTTTGACGTTAGTTTGGGGATGTATTCGTTGCCCCCATATCATGCTACTTTGTTATATCATGCTAAGACCATGAACGTGGCTTTGCCAGACTTGCCCAAACTTAAAGGGAGAGGGACCCCATGTCATGCCACCTGCCGTGTTATTTCATATGTCAAGGCTCGATGCATGGTTGGGAAGGGGTGTCTAGCATATCTAGCGTATGTCCGTTACTCCAGCACAGAGATTCCGGCTATTGACTATGTTCCTATTATTTGGGAGTTCCCCGAGGTTTTCCCTTCATACCTGTCAAGTATGTAGTCCGACAGGGACATTGATTTCTCTATTGATCTAGATCCGGGCACTCATTCTATTTCCATTCCTCCGTTCGCATTGCCCCGCCAAAGTTGAAACAATTAAAGGAGCAGCTTCAGAACTTGCTTGATAAGGGTTTAATTAGACCCAGTGTATCGCCTTGGGGTGCGCCAGTGTTATTTGTGAAGAAAAAGGATGGGTCGATGAGGATGTGCATTGATAACCGGCAGTTGAACAAGGTGACGATAAAGAACATGTATCCACTGCAGATGATTGACAATTTATTCGACCAGCTTTAGGGTGCTAGGGTGTTCTCAAAGATAGATTTTATATGTGGTTATCATCAGTTGACGATTAGGCGTCTGATGTCTCTAAGACATCATTTCGCACTCGGTATGGGCATTATGAGTTTTTGGTCATGTCATTTTGGTTGACTAATGCCCCAGCGGCGTTAATGGAGCTGATGAACCGAGTGTTCATGCCCTATTTGTATTTGTTCGTGAGTGTATTCATTGACGACATTATGATATACTCCCACAGCCAGGAGGAGCATGAGCAGCACCTCAGAGTGGTACTTCAGATTCTGAAGGATAGTCAGTTATACGCCAAGTTCTCAAAGTGCATTTTGGTTGAGTTTTGTTGCATTCCAGGGTCACATTGTTTCAGCAGATGGTACTCAAATTGACCCGAAGATGATTGAGGCAGTCAAGAATTAGCCTCGACCAGTGTCAGCTATAGAGATCCGAAGTTTCTTGGGGTTAGCAGGTTACTACCGATGGTTCGTGGAGGGGTTTTCATCCATTGCAGCCACGATGGATTGAAATACAAGGGTGCCCAGTTCAGGTCGTCAAATGAGTGCAAGAAAGCTTCCATAAGCTAAAGACAGCTCTGACTACGGCACTGGTATTGGTTTTGACATTGGAATAAGGGCCTTATAACATCTATTGTGATGCGTCCCATATTGGGTTTGGCACAATGTTGATGCAGAACGGCCGAGTCATAACATATTCTTTGAGGTTGTTGAACATCTACAAGAATAATTATCCATTTCATTACCTAGAGTTGGCAGCCATCGTTCATGCTTCGAAGACTTTGAGGCATTATCTATATGGCGTGACGTGTTAGGTGTACACGGATCACAAAAGCATTCAGTACTCATTCATATAGAAGGAGTTGAATTTGAGGCAGAGGAGGTGGTTGGTGCTGTTGAAAGAGTACGATGTTTGAATCTTATACCACTAGGGGAAGGCCAGTATTGTGGCCGACGCATTAAGTAGGAAGTCCACTAGCGTGGGTATCCTTGCCTATATTCGGGTTAGTTAGAGACCCCTTGCTTTGGAAGTTTAGTCCTTGGCCAATCGATTTGTGAGGTCGGATATTTTTTAGCCTAGCAGGGTGTTAGCTTTCACGGTTGCTCGTTCGTCGTTGATGGAGCGTATCCGTGAGGGGCAGTTTTATGATCCCCATTTGTGTGTCTTGAGAGAGACGGTGCATCGTGGAGGTGCCAAGAAAAATGATCTTGGGGGATGACGTTGTTTTGAGATTACAGGGGCGAGTTTTTGTGTCCAATGTTAATGATATTCGGGAGATGATCTTAGCGGAGGCCCATAGTTCTCGCTATTCTATTCATCTGGGCGTGGGGAAGATGTATTAGGATTTAAGGCAGCATTATTGGTAGCGTAGGATGAAGAAAGACATAGTTGCATATGTGGCTCGTTGTCTGAAGTGTCAGCATGTTAAGTACGAGCATCAGAGGCCCGATGGTTGATTTAAGAGGATTGAGTTTCCCGAGTGGAAGTGGAAGAAGATTACCATGGATTTCGTTTCTAGACTTCGGATGACTCGGAAGAAGTTTGATGCTATCTGGGTCATTGTTGATAGGCTGACTAAGCCAGTGAATTTCATTTAGATTTTCACTACCTATTCGTCTGAGAGATAAGCTGGGATTTATATCAGGGAGATCATTCACCTTAATGGGGTGCCTATATCTATCATGTCGGATCGGAGTCTGAAGTTTACCTCGCATTCTAGAGAGTTGTACAGAAGGAGTTGGGCACCCAGGTTCAGTTGAGTACAACATTTCATCCACAGACGGACGCTTAGTCCGAAAATACTATTCATATGCTTGAGGATATGCTCAGAGCCTGCGTTTTTAATTTCGGAGGCTCGTGGGACCAGTTCTTGCCTTTAGCAGAATTTGCCTACAACAACAGCTACCAGTCCAATTTTCTGATGGCTCCACATGAGGCATTGTATGGTAGGCGGTGTCGTTCTCCGGTAAGATGGTTTGAGCCGAGAGAGGCTTGGTTGTTGGGAACATACCTAGTTCAGGAGACCTTGGATAAGGTCAAGATCTTCAGCATAGACTTCGGTCAGCTCAGTCTTGGCAGAAAAGTCATGCAGACTGTAAGGTCAGAGATATTGCTTTCATGGTTGGTGAGCGAGTATTGCTCCGCGTATCGCCTATGAAGGGCGTGATGAGATTCAGGAAGAAGGGAAAACTTAGCTCTAGGTACATTGGCCTATTTGAGTTTCTTGAGCAAGTAGGGGAGGTGGCTTATAGACTTGCCTTGTCGCCTAGCTTTTTAGCCGTGCATTCAGTGTTTCATGTATCCATGAATCAGGGGTATTACAGCGATCCCGCCTACGTTTTGGATTTCAGCACTGTTAAATTGGACCAGGATTTGTCATATGAGAAAGAGCTGGTAGTTATTTTGGACCGGCAGGTTCCACGGTTGAGGTGGAAGAGTGTTGCCTCAATGCATGTTCAGTGGAGAGGTCATCCTACTGAGGTATCGACTTGGGAGTCCGAGTCTGATAGGCGGAGCCGTTATCCTCATCTATTCCACGACTCAGGTATTTCCTTCTTCTCTCCGTTCTAGGACAAATGGTTGTTCTAGAGGTGGAGAATGTGACGTCCCAAAGAGTCATCACTATAATTCATCCTTATTCCATGCTTCCAAGGCCTTTAAAACCTTGTGTTTGGCTGCCATAATTTGAGTGCACAGTTCGGGCGCGAGGCCGTAAAGCTTTTATGTGAATTATGGATAAAATGTTTAAGAATTTTTATATTCATATTGCTAAAGTTAAACATTGGTAAATATTTTGGGTAGACGGACCCGGACACATGACATGACAGTTTCGGAGGGTCTAAATTAAAATAAAGGACTTAGGCGTATGTCCGGAATCAAATTCCGAGGTGCTAAGCCCGAGAAATGCATTTTTGTGTAAAATTGTTTTTTCTAAAAATTATGTGGAATTTTGAAAAGAAAATGAGTGATTAAAAAAACGGTGTCGGGCTCGTATTTTGGTTCCGACGCCCGGTACAAGTTTGAAATATGTGTTAAGCACCATCTGTAAAGTTTTGATGGAAATGGAAGTCGTTTGACGAGTTTCGAACGTAAAATTGGAAATTTGATGTTTCCAAAATTCAAATGAAGAATTATGTGTTTTGAAGCTTTATTTGTAGATTTTGATGTTATCTTGGCGATTTGATCGCACGAGTGAGCCCTAGGCCATTTTTGAGGTTGTGTGTATGTTTTGTTTGGAGCCCCGAGGGCACGGGTGAGTTTAGGGTGAGGCCCAGAAGGTAGTAGACTTAGAGAACAAAAGGTTCAGGTGTTGCGGAAACCAGCGCGACCGCAGTGATTTCCGTGCGGTCTGCGCTGGAGCCGCACGGCCGCGATGCCTTTCTGTGCTGTTCGTGTGGCTAAGTCGGAGGGTCATGGTTTTAGGTAAACAAGCGGCCGTGCACCAAAGCAGAGCGGTCCGCGCTGGGAGGGTTCAGAGAAGCCCCAATTTTTCTCCCACTCTGCACAGCTGCAGCATATTTTTGTGCGGTCCGCGCCAGGTCCTCAGAAAGGTATAAATGTTGAAAAACTTCAGCAATTTTTCCACTTTTCAATAACCCAAAATCAAAGAGGCGATTTTCCAAATTATTTTTCTCCTTCTAAGTGATTGGTAAGTGATTTCTAACTTAGTTTCCTTACTCCTTAACATCTTTTAACATGATTTCAACTTCAATTAAATGTTTTCATAAATGAGAATTTCGGGTTTTGGGTGGAACCTATGTTTTTCAAAGTATGGGGAGTTGGACCCCAATTGGAGGTGGGATTTCAATGCCAATCATATATTTGGATTCATGGGGGAATGGCTATCCCGGTTTTTGTTCGAACCTCGGGTTTTGACCACGTGGGCCCAGGAGGCGTGTTGCGAATCTTTGAGCAAATCTTTGGGAAATTCATTCTTATGCATTCAAATTGGTTTAACTAGCATTTGTTGATACATTTGAGTAATTTGTGATTAGATTCAAACGGTTTTGAGGTTAATTCAAAGGGTAAAGCTATTCTAGAGGCGTGAGATGAGTTTGGAGCTTTCGAGGTAAGTGTTTGTTCTAACCTTGGCTTGAGGGATTAGGATTATGATATTATTTGCTACGTACTAATTGTGGAGTATGGTGTATAGGCATGGTGACAGCTATCTATGCATCAGATTCTAGCTTGACCGTGAGTCGTAGTTGCTTTTAATTTGAAAGATGTGATACGATTGTGTTGTTTAGTTCACGATTTCTAATGAAGTGGTAGTTGATAAGGAAATGAGTTAAAGGAGGAAGTGTAGTATTATTCCCTTGCCGAGACTTATTTGTTGATTTGTTCTCCCTTTCCAGGATGTTAATATTGTTTTTTATATCCTCCCCGATTGTTTAGGACTGTTACTTGGGTGAGGAAGAGCAATTATGAATGAAGGGTCATTCCCTGCCATGGTTTTATGATTATGCACAAAGGGTCATTTTGTTCCATGTTTTTGATAATTATGCACAAAGGGTCATTCCGTGTCATGTTTTGATAATTACGCACGAAGGGTCATACTGTGCCATGTTTTGTATAATTGAGCACGAATGGTCATTTTGTGCCTTGATGTGAGAGTTACGTGAGGGAAAGCACGAAGAGTAATACGGTGCACTGTATTTGACTGTTTTGGTGAGAATGAGACTGAAGCATGAAGGGTGGTGCCCTGGAGTTGTGGATTTACATGTTCTCTTTAATTGATGTCATTGTCCTGTTTTATCTCTTTGTTCATTGATCATATATCCTAATAGTTACACCCCATTGCATGCCCCCTCGCTATATGTTGTTTAAAATTATGTATATTTTTGCTGTTATTTCACATATATCTACACCGGTTATTTGTGGTAGTTCCTGTCTTGTCTCGTCTCTACCTCGTCGGGACTACACCAAGCAGTTACCAGCACATGGGGTCGGTTGTGCTGATGCTGCACTTTTGTGCTTTTTGCACAGATTATAGTACTGGAGCAGCTTTTGGACATCAGCAGTAGCCTATTTGATCAGGAGCTGACTTCAGTCTAGGGACTTCGAGGTAGCCTAGCTGGCGTTCGCAGGCCGGAGTCCTTTTTTATGTTTAGTTTGTTTTCATTATTTCGAGATAGATGTTTTGTGTTTCTATTCAGACTTGTTTGTACTACTCTATAGAGGTCTGTGAGCTAGTGACACAAGATCTTGGGTAGAGATAATATTTTAAACTTCCGCATTTTTATTTCACTCCTATTAAACTTATAGTTTTCCACTTTTATTTAATTGTTTCCGTATATTTACGTTGTTGAGATTTTTTAGAGAATGTTTAAAGTTTTGTTATCCTAACTTCGTTTTTAGGCACCAACACGACTCCCAATGGTGGTAAATCTGGATCGTGACATTAGGCCAGGCATTTACTTGCACTTGGGGTCGATTGTGCTGATGCTACAATTCTTTGCTCTTTTGCTCTGATCACGGAGCCAGAGCAGTTTTTGGACAGCAGTAGTTGATTGGGAGCTAACTTCAGTCTAGAGATTTCGAGGTAGCCTTGCTGACGACCGCATGGCCCGGAGTCTTTTCTATATTTGATTTCTATTCACTACAAAAAAAGACCCAATAACCA
The DNA here is from genome assembly GCA_034376525.1 of Nicotiana benthamiana. NCBI lineage: Eukaryota > Viridiplantae > Streptophyta > Magnoliopsida > Solanales > Solanaceae > Nicotiana > Nicotiana benthamiana. The sequence continues at coordinate 133,420,032 of CM067334.1, forward strand.
ACAAAACAAATGTTGGTAAGTTGATCAAATTGGTTGGCAGTTTTAATTTATAACAGATTACCAACTGTAGGAAATCATTTTATCCATGATATGTGTGCTTTGGTTGTATTAGCATGATTTCCAGGTATAGGTTTTGATGAATGACAAACAATGAAGTCAACTGTCAAACAATGTTATTACATGACAAACAATCAAGATTGAATGCCGAGAAGCATATTGATGAAAGGATTGCATGGAAAAGCCAAGACGAGCTCAAAAGTTCAAGACCGAAGACCCAACGCGTAGGTCGTTAGGTAACGTTTAAGTTATCTCATCTTTTGGCTCAACATAGGTAATCATAAATATGCATAAAATCATTTTTTCAAATCATAAATATCATAAAGCTTATATTGTATCTCTTTATCTACTATTCTTAGAGAGTTCTTGTTGTAAAAGAGAAAGGTTCTTGAGAAGACCATACCTTCTCATTGAGCGTTGGGTTTGCTAAGTACCTTCAGTCTTAGTGTATGAAGTCTTGTGGTGCGGCATCCACGAGCAAGGTGAATTCTTGAGGTGAGGTATCCTCGAGCAAGTTGAAGTCTTGTAGAGTGTACATCTACGAGCAAGTGTAACGGTTTGTTAGGCACCCGTAAGCTTAACAGAGTTAGTGTAAACTCGAGAGAGTTTCTCGGGGACTGGACTAACAACACGTTGTGGTGAACCAGTATAAATTCGGTGTGTCCTCTCCTTACTCTTTTAATTACTGCACTTACTTTACGCCTGCAATTTTAATTCCGCAAAATTTATCGACATTCTCGTGCCGCACTATTCACCCCCTCTCTAGTGACGGGCATAAATCCTAACAGTTGGTATCAGAGCCTAACTCTCTAAAAGCCTTAACCGGTTGAGAGAACGTTCCATATATTTGTTGAGAATGTTGAACGCAGGAATGATGAGCGAAGGACACTCCACCAATAGGCCTCCACTATTTGATGGAACAAATTACACATATTGGAAAGAGCGGATGAGAATTTTCATCCAATCAAATAACTTTTGCTTGTGGCAAATCAACAAGAACGGTGAACAAATGCCGACAAAGAAAGTTGGGGAAACCACGGTTCCAAAGGAGGAAGATGAATATAATGCGAGGACATCAAGAAGGTTGAATATAATGCAAAGGCCATCAATATGTTGTATTGTGCGGTGAATCCGGATGACTATCGGAAGATTTCTTGCTGCACAACCGCCAAAGAGATGTGGGATAAGCTTGAGATCACTTATGAAGGTACGCCTCATGTCCGAGAATCAAGAGTTGATTTTCTAACACATGAATATGAACTCTTTAGAATGAAGGAGCCGGAAAGCATCGATAATATGTTTGAACGGTTTTCAATGATCATCAACGATCTCCTTGCTCTCGGAAAAGTAAACTCGAACAAAGATCTAGTTCGAAAAATCCTACGGAGTCTCACTCCCGAATTGCGTTCCAAAGCCAATGACATCCAAGAGTGGATAGGAATCACGGACGTCATAATTGATGGACTAAGAGGTAACCTCAAAACTTATGAAAGCACAATTCTTAAACCTTCATTTGGAGATGAGAAAAGTCCAGGTATTGCCTTCAAAGCCTCATCGTCTAAAAGAGTAGAGGTAAGTGATTCGGAAAACGATGATGATACTATTTCCAACGATTTAATTGAAAAGTTTTATAAGTTTATGAAGAAGGAAATGAAGAAGGAAGAACCAAGTCCTTCATGCCATAATTATGGAAAACTTGGGCACACCAAGTCACATTGTCCAAAACCCAAGGACAAGAAAAGGAAAAAACACCAAAAGCGCGTGACATGGGATTCGGACAGCTCGGGTGATGAAACTGCCGCCCTATGCTTCATGGCCAACGAGGAAGAAGAGGTAAGTACTCCTAACTCTTACTCTTTTGAAGAATTACAAGAAGCTTTTCATGAATTATATGGTGAATTGAAAAAGACTTCAAAAATCTCCAAAGAGGCCAAGGCCAAAATTAACGTTTTAGAAGAGGAAAATAAATTTTTAGAAAATGATATTATTGATCCTAAAAATAAAATTAAGGAGATGCATGAAGATTCTTCAATTGATCAAAACTCTAATTTTTCATCTTGTGATTCTTTGAAATTAGAGAACATAGAACTTAGGAACACACTAGAAAAACATAGTGTAGACAATCCTAAAATAGTTGAAGAAATTAAAAAGGAAAGGCCCAGGAAAAATAAAAGGCGTAAAAAGAATAAGAATCATGTTAGAAATTGCGATGCACAACCTAGAAATAATTCTAGGAATTTTGTAAATGAGTCTAGAATTAATCATTTTAGACCACCTAGAAATGATTCTAGGAATTTTATTAATGAGTCTAGAATTAATCATTTTAGACCGCCTAGAAATGACTCTAGGAATTCCAACCCTTCTAGGAATAACGACTTTAGATCACCTAGAACATTTTTGGCTCAACCAAGACATATGCACAACCCGAATGCTATATGTCATTATTGCAACCGGGTACGACACATAGCACCCGTATGTTTTGCAAAACATAGGGATTTATCTTTTAGCTATGATTATTATTTGCCTAACCCCCAAGGACCCAAATGTGTTTGGGCACCTAAAACCTATTTTTAGGTACGTTTACAGGTGTGCTTGAAGACTACAATATCGTAGTAGATGCACCAAGCACGAAACCTTATTGCATCAAGGGGGAATTTCGGTTAGTTATCATATTTTTGATAAAAACGTAATAGTTGATATGTGTTAACGATTGATATGTCTTTGTTAACAATTGGTATCAATTATTTTTGTTGATTCATGTTTTGATAACTTTTATTTTGAATAACAATTGGTATCAATTATTTTTGTTAAAAATAATGATTGATTCATGTTTTGATGAATATTATTTTTGGTTTGAATAACAGTTGGTATATTCTTGAAAAATAAATGATTCATGTTCTTTATACAACTATTGGTTTGTTAAAAATTAACAGTTGATATGTTTTTAAGTAATATGATTTGCTAAAAATAACCGTTATTATGGTTGTTATGTTTTTGTTAACATTTGGCATCATTTTATTTTCTTTGAATATCGTCATCATGTATATTCTTCATTGTATTTCCTATCTTATGTTTGACACTAATAGTTGGTATTCCCAAAAGGGGGAAGTGTCAAAAGGGGAAAGTAGCCTGTGTATACTCTCTTTTTGCTAATGCCAAAAGGGGGAAGAAATTAGGTGATATGCATCTAATAAGGGGGAATGTCTCCACCTTCTAGTATGCTTTAATTGAGGGGGAATACTCAATTAAGGGGGAATGTTTTGCATAACTTGTATGTTGAGATATAGCATGAACTTAGGGGGAATCCGATATGCATATCTCTTATTGTTTGTCATTATCAAAAAGGGGGAAATTGTAGGAAATCATTCTATCCATGATATGTGTGCTTTGGTTGTATTAGCATGATTTCCAGGTATAGGTTTTGATGAATGACAAACAATGAAGTCAACTGTCAAACAATGTTATTACATGACAAACAATCAAGATTGAATGCCGAGAAGCATATTGATGAAAGGATTGCATGGAAAAGCCAAGACGAGCTCAAAACTTCAAGACCGAAGACCCAAGGCGTAGGTCGTTAGGTAGAACCAATGTAAGAGCAACGTTTAAGTTATCTCATCTTTTGGCTCAACATAGGTCATCATAAATATGCATAAAATCATTTTATCAAATCATAAATATCATAAACATTTTCATATACTTCAACCAAAATGATTTTCAACGTTTTCATTTTAACCAAAATGGTTTTTGAAGTAAGTTTTTGATTCTGGACAGAACAGCCAGAAAATCGATTATCCTTAAGCTGATAATCGATTATGCTGAGTTTCCAGCCAAAACTGGAAATTCCAGCATGGCTGCATAATCGATTATCACAAAGTTGATAATCGATTATCTGCCTTTTCCAGCTTAAACTGGAAATTCCAGAGAAGGTAAATAATCGATTATCAGCTATAGAATAATCGATTATTCACTGACCGTTGCCTTCCAATGTTCAGTTTTATGAACGTTGAGAAGATAATTGATTATGTAATGTAGATAATCGATTATCCTTGCATAAAATCACCATTATTGATTGTCAATTAAGCAACGGACATACAACCTATAAATAGAGGTCTTTTTGACTCATTTCATATGAACAATATCTCTCATTATTCTTGAACATATTGATAACATTTCTACATCATATTTAGAGCTTTTGTTGAGCCATTTGAGAGACAACTTTGTGTTGTTCATAGAGCTTATATTGTATCTCTTTATCTACTCTTCTTAGAGAGTTCTTGTTGTAAAAGAGAAAGGTTCTTGAGAAGACCATACCTTCTCATTGAGCGTCGGGTTTGCTAAGTACCTTCAATCATAGTGTGTGAAGTCTTGTGGTGCGGTATCCACGAGCAAGGTGAATCTTGAGGTGAGGTATCCTCGAGCAAGTTGAAGTCTTGAGGTGAGGTATCCTCGAGCAAGTTGAAGTCTTGTAGAGTGTACATCTACGAGCAAGTGTAACGGTTTGTTAGGCACCCGTAAGCTTAACGGAGTTAGTGTAAACTCGAGAGAGTCTCTCGGGGACTGGACTAACTACACGTTGTGTTGAACCAGTATAAATTCGGTGTGTCCTCTCCTTACTCTTTTAATTACTGCACTTACTTTACTCCTACAATTTTAATTCCGCAAAATTTATCGACATTCTCGTGCCGCACTATTCACCCCTCCTCTAGTGACGGGCATAAATCCTAACACCAACGGATATTGACATGTTGCTAAAAGGCTCGAAGGTAAATTTTACCAACCATATTGAATTTGTTGGTAAAATTACCAACTAAAAATAAGTTAGTACACACCAAATAAATTTGTTGGAAATTTTTTAATCTTGAGTCCAAGATTTTCGTTGGTAAATTAACTAACAAAAATTATGTTGGAAGTTCATTAGTAAATTTACTAACATATAGAAATTGAGATAGTAAAATTGGTTCTTGATTATTTAAATTGTGTTTGTAACTTGTTGGTAAATATAGTTACAAGAAAATATCCATTAGTATTCTGTTAGCAACTATACTAGTGGATACCAATTTGGTTGGTAAATCCGATAGTATGTTTTTAAAAATACATTGGCAATCGATTCGTAATTTTGTCTGTGGAGAAGTTCTGCATAGTAAATTGTAGGCAATTTACAAACAAATTTCAAATTCATTAACAAATATGGTTATAATAATTGTATTAACATTAATTTAAAACATTAAAAGATCCCAAAAAACGTAAACAAAATTAAAAACATACTAAGACTTTATAAATAATAATATCTATTGTAAGTTGAAAGCAGAATCGAAGATGTGTCTAACATAGAAGAAGCTTAAAAAAATCTAAATACGACTCGTGTCATTTGGCGACAAGTTGCAGAATCCAAGACGTGTCTAACATAAAAGAAGCTAACATAAATTGAAATACGACTAGTGTCATTTGGCGATGAGTAGTGTCTACGAGAAGGAGGTGTAGGTAAGCCACCTATGAGGACCGACAGACAGTTTTGGAGTATTTGATCAACTTGCTCGCGCACATATTGCTGCATTTCGTGTCTCATTTCTTCACGCATTTCTTCTCTCATTTCTTGTCTAACCACTTCCCTGATCTCGGATCTCATCTCATGCTTCATCTCTTCCTTAACTTTTTGCAACCCGAGCATTGAAGTCTAGACTTGAGGTGGATATATGCAGCTGGAGGAAGCACCAATATGCCCATAGAAAGAAGCTTGAGAACCAAGACCATAAATGCGTGTATTGACAACACCGACTTCCTCCAAAAAAATTTGTGAGAAATTAACTTCAGGAGGATCACTGGACCCATCTTATGGCTGAGACGCAGATAGAATATTAGACATTATGGCGTCTTGGACAAAAAGAAAGTTATATAAACTCTATAATAATAACTTTGATAGAGAAAAGACCAAGAACACAGTCATAAAGGTAACAAAATTGAAAACTCAAATGTTAATAAATGAGCTAAACTGAAAAAATTCCCGGTCGATTGAACTAGAGGTTTAGTTAACCTCAACCAAAGAAAAAATTGAAGTGAGTTAGTAGGTTTTTTCAGATGATCTGTATCAAGAACTCTGCAAATGTTCTGTACCAAGAAGATGGCAATAACTTCAATTGGATTCTGCTGATAACCTTATGATCTTCATGAGAACATCATCCACATTGTTACACAAAGTAGAAACAACCTACAGAGTTTCAGATCAACAGAAAACCACTACTTGAGGAATAGAGAAGCAAGCCTATATGGTAACGTTGTATAGCTGCATCTGATAATACTTATATATGCATGTTTCCCACAACACAGAAATTCAGCTCACTTCTGATGGATATTGGAAGCTATGAAGCCAAGGCATAGCTAGCAGGATGCAGACCATTCAGGAGTAAGCCCCCCACCCCTATTTTCACTAATAATTTTGCTATTTTTGCAGGTACAAGTGTTTAACTCTGCAAGTGGTGTAGTTTTCATCAGCGGTATTAACGCTTATGTGCCCACTCTGATGAACTGTACCATTTGCACCTATTACTCGTCCATACATTCCTCCAAGAATACAAAAATACTTCTGAAACAACATAGCAATCTCACCAGATACTACTTTGAATTACAGCTACTAAATAATGGTTTCAAGGAACCTATGAAACAAACACACTTCAGTGCACTACCAGCATTCAACCATCATGGAGACGTTCGAGATGGGAATTTCAACAACATTATCCAGTCAACCTTTATGGCTGACATGAGGAATAGCCGGAGAAGTTCACTGGAGACACATCAACCACCAGCAAACAACAACTTTGCCCCTATTTACTTAACTAGGCAGGCAACCACTCACTCAGCTGATGGGTCATTCTTGATTGCTATATTATCTAGCTTTCATTATCTCATGGTATTTGGAATACACTTGTACAACTCGTGTAGTTTCAATAAGTGGTATCAGCACTCTATGTTCTCATTCTTGTTGAAATTATGCCAGTTGCTTCAGGTTATTCTACAGTTCATGTACACTGAAGTGCAATCTGATCCACCAGTCCCAACAACAATACAGAACATTTACACCTCCTTCCAGAAAACATCTCACTGAATAAGTGCAAAATTTCAATTAACAAAAAACTGGAGGTTCAACCATAACACAATAGTTATATGGGAAATCATATTATATGTCTTGCACATTCACCAGATACCTTAACTGTCCACAAAGGACCTGTGTAATTGAAAATGGACATTTGCAGCAGAAGCAACTTCCAGCTCAATCACTTTTGTCACAGTAACATGACAACTTCCAGTTTCACTTTGCCTTTGAGATCATCTTGATACATGTCTTCTACTATACTTTAAACCAATAGTTTTAGCAGAAGGGAATACTTATCATGTCACTTCTTTACCCTAGTTAATTTACATTAAGTTTACACTGACTACAATAGACATATATGTTAAAATTGAATGGCTATCGCAATCAAAGTAGCAAACATCACAGCAAAAATAGGAGAAGTAACTTACATAAGTGCTTTTAGATTTTTTGTCCACAAACTCCTTGTTTTCCTTGACATGTGTCTTCTTCAGAAGCGCATGTGGATGAGCTGATCTTCCTAGTTATTTAGCCTAGAATTGAAAACCACGTTCACTATATTATTACATAATCACTAGCTTTGGAGATATTATAACTTGGCTAATAACAAAGGAATATACCATTTGTCTTGCATGTCCTCGGTGACTTCTGGAGCCTCGTGTATGGCGTGATGGAACAGACCCTTCACCACCTTTCTAACTTAGCCGATTCCTTGAGCATTGCGTGGACTTGGCTTTATAAGCCTCGGTCTCCTAGTGAGACTTCCATCTGTCCCAAATAGATACTGGAATAGTTTTGCGCTTCTTCTCACAATTTCTTGCTTTAGATAACATACTGTTGTATCGTTCTGCACATTTTCTCATAATCTTATCCTTTACGAAACCTTCATTTGAAGTGTCCCATTGAAATCGTTCCTGTTTGAGAAGATCAAATAAAAATAACACAACATATTGATAACAACAGCTTATATCGAGTGTAGTAAATCCTCGGCTAAAGAAAGATAAAGGAACTCCAAATATTATCGATCTTATAATACTATAACTTTACCTTAAACTCTTCCCAATAGAAGTCTTTTGTCTTTGGTGTAATAGACTTCCAATTATGTCCTTCGTGATCCAGTTTCTCCTATAAGATTTTTGTGATAGACCGAGCGACGTCATTGCCCGGGTCCAATTGGCTAAAGTAAATAAGTAACGAATTATGTTGTTATTCCATTCCATTTAAGCCTTTCATATTCTTTCAAAAAGCATTTGGGATGCCCTGATACACACCAGATAAGCAAGAAACAAAAATAAAATAAAATATTAACAAGTGACTCTTTTACTGTTACCCTCCAGGGACGATTGTAATTGGGATACAATAACCGCCAATTGTGTTTGACGAACTTGCTGATCGGATTTCATCTGCAGGTGTACCAAGATCAGAAGAAGAAAATAAGGATCTGTTTATAGTTGCATCGGAATGTGGTTATTCTATAACTGGAGGTTCAGGTGACTGATCAGGTTCATGTGACTGATTAGATGTGGGACTCAATATCTCAGGAGATCTCAATGTGTATAAATTCCTGATTTCACCATATCTACGTGTTCCACCTCCCCTAGGTTCCATATCTGCGATTCCAAAGTCAGATGCAGATGAAAAAATAACATAATTAATGAATCATGGTCAAATCTAATTAGATACAGTAGTTGGTATATTATTCCAAGAGTAATTAAATGATACATTACTCCAAGAAGAAAATGCTCTGAAAAAACTAAGGCATATAAGTATTAATCTAGGCATGCTAGATTCAAAAGAAAAACATCTAAAAAGGAACAAATTTACTTTATTAAGTGTTTCAAAAGACAAACATCAAAAAAGGAACTAATTTAGTTAAGTTGAAAAAACAAGAACCTATAAAATCTGAAATCCATGAAATTTTTCTGAAAAAGTAAAAATAAATTATATACTATGTTTCATTCATTCAGACTCTGAAGATATCGAATCACTTTGACTCTATTAACTTTCATTTTTATTATATAGCTCTTCATCCTCATTATCCTCATCCTCATTTTCTTCCGATCGAAATTCAACATGAAGTTCTACCTCATCATCTAAATAATCATCCTCGTCTCTTATGTTTATTAATCCACCAATTGGATCATTCAAGAGAACAATTTCATTGTTAGGTACCACATCAAATGCTAAACCATATTCCTTGGATTGGAATGCCTCAAAACCATCAGTCGGTGTTCACTGTGAAGATGGTGGAGGCATGTCCACCAGACCCCGTGCTTTTACTTTGCACACAGCCCACCACTCACTCTTATCACGTCGTAAGCTAAGATAAGTTGTATAATACACTTGAGCCGCTTGCATTTCCAAAAAAAATGGTTCGTACTTATTTATCTTCTTTTCATGGTTGATATCCACAAGTTTATATTGTGGGTGAATCTCCATTCCTAACTTTGTTGTGGGATCAAATCACTCACACTTAAATAAAATAGTTCTCTTTATATACTCACTACCCTTGTACTCCAATTCAAGGATATCGGTTAGCACGCCATAGTAGTCACTATCATCTACACTATAATTAGTTCCTTTTATGCATAGACCGCTGTTGTTAGATGATCTAGAAGAAATGCGACTCTTAGTGTGAAATTTAAATCCGTTGACTATATAACCAGTCCATGGTTGTGCTGTTTGACATGGACCTTCAGCAGGGGCCTTGATGAAATGATTATCTATATGGACTCGTGCCAATAAAATAAAAATAATTAGAGTTTCTCATAAGTGAGGTGAGTATTAATGGAAGGATATTTTACAAGTAGTCACATATCTTTTAAACCATGATGCAAAATCTTCATCAAGTTTCTTATCCACTTCCTTCTCCATGATCTGTGGGAAATTTTGGTGAAGGGAGTCAATAAAAATCCTTTGAATCACATCCAAGAAAATATTATATTAAAGTTTTGGTGATTTTGCTATTCTACAAATAAAAAACAAAGGCTTGAAGTCTTACTCAATATATGGGTGTACTTCTGGGAAACTTAGTAGAATATAAATATGAGTTGCATCAAGTTCTTCTTCATTCATATATCTTGGTTTGCATCTCCCAAATGCTTTACCTGGATAGGTAAATACAGAAAGATTACCATCGCGTTCATCCCTTTCACTTATACGACCATCTTCATTCCGTGGAACTTTCCTTTGCCTTGTGTAAAAATGAGGTTGAAAGTAGTGTCAACAAAAAGATGAAGCTTCCTCCACTAAATACGTGTTGCATATTCATCCTTCAACTTGTGCCTTATTATAAACATTATTTTTCAATTTTTGAAGGTTCCTGAAAATAACACATAAGCTCAAATTGTGAGTCATCCATATCAATGTCGTATTCTGTTCATATCAATTTAAATAAATAAATAAATGCTTGATTTTGACCTAGGGTAATAAACAGATACATGCAGAAAAAGAAAAAAAAACTCTGTATGCTCGCTCTTCTCTCTAGAAGAGCTACATCAAGCAGTAGTTATGAAATTCTCTTAGGGAGAAACAAGAAATCAGATGAATTTTTGGGTCGCAATTCGACCTGACTCTGTAACATGGGGCAGTTACAATTTCATCACATGTTGATCAGGTTTGATTTATACACTGATTATGTTCAATTTTGTTAAGGTCGGCTGGATATCATAAATTTAAAGGCGAAGACTATTTCTTTCGAACATTCTCATGGACGCTACAATTTAATCGAAAAGAAGAGACATCGATGGCTGTTGTATGGACTTCTCTACCAGGTTTGCCACCTATTTTCTTTGCAAAGAGGTCATTAATGTCAATTGCGTCAGTTGTTGGCAAAGATCTTGTTGTTGATAGGGAGACACAAGAAAAAACTAGAACTAGTGCTGCTACAGTTAAGGTTGTAATTGATCTTCTTGGTAAACATCCTAAAAAGGTTAAGCTTCAGATTGTTGATCGTGTTACTGGTAAACAAGTTGTGCACTATCAGTAGATAGTGTACTAAAATATTCCTATGTATTGCACTTGTTGCAAACATCAAGGACATGACAAAAAATGTTTGATTTATACACTGATTATGTTCAGTTTTTCTCAAGGTCGACTGGATATCCTAAATTCAAAGGCGACGACTATTTCTTTTGAACTTTCTCATGGACGCTAGGATTCAATCCGAAAGAAGAGACATCGATGGCTATTGTATGGATTTCTCTACCATGTTGCTACCTAATTTCTTTGCAAAGAGGTCGTTAATGTCTATTGCATCAGCTGCTGGTAAACTCTTGCTATGGATAAGGCAACACAAGAAAAAACTAGAACTAGTGCTGCTACAGTTAAGGTTGTATTGATCTTCTTGGTAAACATCCTATAAAGGTTAAGCTTCAGATTGTTGATCGTGTTACTTGTAAACATGTCGTGCACTATTAGGAGATAGTTTATTACAATCTGCCTAAGTATTGCACTTGTTGCAAACATCAAGGACATGAAGAAAAGGTGTGTCAATTAATGAAAACAAAAGTTAAAATAGAGGTGACGACATAGGAGGTGAATCTGGACAGTGTTCTGCCAATTAAGGATGTTACAAATTTTGAAAAGTTGCAAGGGGATGCAAGGGAGTATTTAATTGCTAAAAGATTGTTGCTCCATTACATGGGATGGAGTCAATATAACCACAACTAGGTATTTGTTGTCTTTGATTAAGTCAATTTTTTTGTGAAAACCCACATATTAAACTCCCACGCCATTTTGCCTGTTTCAGAAGAACCAGAACGAGTATATTGTCGATGTCTTGCTTCTTTCACCTCAAATTTCACCCCTCCTCTCACTGTCTTTCCCTCATTTTCATTATAAAATACAACTAAAGTATCGTTGATGTAACTAATCCAATTTTGGATGCAGGGCAGCAACTATAAAGATACAAGTATAAACAGCAACTATAAAGATAAAATTATAAACATCAAATACGCAGGGCAGCAAGTATAAAGATACAACTATAAACAGCAACTATAAAGATACAAGCAGAAAGATGAAATTTTACCTCTCAAATGGATACATCCATCGATGTTGCACCAGACCTGCTATCCTTGCTTCGTAAGCAAGATGCACAGGGAGATGCTCCATTGAATCTAAGAAGCTGGGAGGCAATATACACTCCAACTTATAAAGAATTTCAGGTATTTCTTGTTCAAGTTTAACCATGTCCTCTTCCCGAATTGTTGTTGAAGTGAGATACCAAAAGAAAAGGCTCATCTCAGCAAGTGGTTCCCACAATTTTTGTGGTAATAGCTCACTAAACGCAATAGGGACCAATTTTTACATGAAAACATGACAATCATGGCTTTGCATACAAAACAATTTATGTTTTTTCATGTCCACACACCTTTCCATATTTGAGACATATCCATCTGGAAATTTCAGATTCTCCACCGTTTCACACAATACTTTTTTGGACTTCTTGTCTAGTGTATGACAACCTTTTGGATATTCGTCACCAACAACATGCAGTTCAGGGCATAGGCAGAACTCTTTTAAGTCTTCTCTAAATTAGGCATTATCTTTTGTTTTAACATCTACATCCAGCACTGTGTTGAACACATTATCGAAAAAGTTTTTTGACATTTGCATAACATCTAGAATGTGTCGTATCAGATTTGTACTCCAATACGGCAAATCCAAAAATATGCTTCTTTTCTTCCAACCCGAAAACTTATTAATTTTGCCATTAACAATATCAGCCCCAAGTTTCGTCACCTTTTTCAACCCCAATTCATTTATCTCCTTCAATATATCATCACCTGATTGTATTGGGGGAGGATGCGTTCGGACCACTTTATACATTCTAAATGAATTTCTATTATTTCTGTATGGATGATCTAGTGGTAGGAACTTATGATTATTGTCAAACCATAATTATTTGCCACCTTTTGTCAAAGTAAAAGCATAAGTATTCTCCATACAGTATGGACATGCTATCTTACCTGCAATACCCCATCCAGACAACATCGAATATGCAGGAAAATCACTAACTGTCCACATCAAAGCGACTCGCATGATAAAATTTAGCTTCTTAGAGATATCATATGTGTCCCCACCTGTACTCCAGAAATAATTTTGTTCTGCAATCAAAGGCTGCAAGAAAACATCAAGCTTTATCTTAGGGTTCTTCAGTCCAGGAACTATGACCGACAAAAACAAATAGGACTCTTTCATACACATCCAAGGCTTGTATGGTGTCACAACTATTGGCCAACATGAATATTGTTGACCTTTTTGTCCAAATGATTGAAAACCATCTGTGCAGAGCCCCAACGTGACATTATGACTTTCAGCTGCAAAAGATGGATGCATTTATCAATGTATTTCCATGCTGGTGCATCTGAACAGTGACGCATCACACCTTCCTCAATTTCATGCTCGGCATTCCATCGCATATGTGCAGCAGTCATGTCGGAAGCATATAACCGTTGTAATCGTGGAGTGAGGGAAAAGTAGTACATATGTTTGAATTGTACAAGATATCTCTTTGAATTCAATATTTTCCTAGTAAGCTTGTACTTGGTATGGCGACAAAACTTGCAATGGCTAAGTTCATTGTCTTCTTCCCAATAAGTCATACAGGCATTTACACAACTGTGGATTTTTGTACTAGCATGTTCATTCTCTGCATTGACTTCTTTGTTTCATAGAAAATATTTGGCATTAGCTTATCCGGAGGAATCATCTCATTAACATATTGACAAATATCATCAAAACATCTATCAGATAGATGGTGTTCAGACTTGATGTGCAATAAACGCGCAACAGTTAATAATTGAGAATGTGTTTCACAGCAAAGCCACACCTCTCTATTTGCAGAATCTATCATATCATAAAATTTCTGCATATCAGGATTCGGTAATTCATCCCTATCAATTGGATCGAATGAGGGTCCAGTGGCGTCAAGGATCATTCTGGGGTATGAAGTAGGTGATCCAGGCTTATCAATAGCACCCACATTTACCGATTCGGTATTCATAGACTAATCCCAAATTCGTATCTCTTCATGTTGATTTATATTTCTAGTAACCTCATTTTCCCCATGCAAGTACAATATATTATATCCAGGTACAAGGACATCGCGCAATAAATGCTTGTGGACAGTAAGAACTTCTTCAAAATTTTTGTTTTTACACTTTTTTCGGTTACATGGGCACCTTAGTCTCTTACCATCCCTCCCTTCATGATGATTCTTTACAAACTCAATAAATTGCTCAACACCCCTTATGAATTCAGGATTATACAAACCTCTCCTTAACCTTTTGTACATCCACTCGCGATTTGAAGTCATTTTTCTGACAAGCTTTCTTACCTGATAATGTAAAAGGATTACAGTAGCATCTCTTGATTTCAAAAAATCTTTGGACAGTAAAAAAGAGTACTAATAATCAAATTAGTTATCAAATCCCCGTATAATGAGCACAAGCTTTCAAATATTTAGCAAAAAAATGGCACAATAAATGTTCACATAGAGATTGGAAGTGATAGTTACATGCCAATAGCAAAGGACTTAAAGAAAAATTAAGTGAAGCTCACAGGAAGTATCTGGTATCCTTATATTTTGTCTTCTTTAATCTATATAATCCATCAACTATAAAATATACTAATTCAATATATATATATATATATACAAATATAGCATATCAACATATCTACAATATACTGAAAAAATAAGATAGATAAAAATATAATTACCACTTAGCCGAATGGAATGTGAAATTGAGAAGAATCCAAATAATAGCTTCTGAGAGACTTACCAAATAGACTGTGGAATTAATAAGAATCCAAACGATAGCTTGTGATGAGTGGCTGCTTGAGATAATCGTTCTGCTAGGAAAAGTAATTGGAAGGATTTAGAATATTCTGATAGTGGGCAGAAGAAACTGAAATGGCGCGGGAGTTCGTAATTTAGGGGACGGGGAAAAGTTTTGGCGACATAATTCTTTATTTTCTTCTTATTTTTATTTAATTTCTTCTTCTTTTTTCCTCTTTGAAAGTTTTCCACTTTATCCATTTTTTTTTCTGAGTATTTTAGTAACTTCATTTTATTGGACTCTTCCATACTATGTTATTAGTAACTAGTCAAATGGCATATACAAGTATCTTTGGTTATTAATTTATCATATAAAATAATAAATTTTAATTGCATCAAAATATGTGTATAAAAAAATAAACAAACATAATTAAATGCAATATTTTTTATTGTAACTAAAATTGTATCTTATCGTATCGTTTAATCCGTTGTTACTAACGACGAAAATTGTCACTTTATGTAATGACCGATTAGGTGTGGTCACGCCGTTACCTTATTTTTTTTCTCATCTCACCTTTCTTTATTATTAAATAATTTTATTGTATTATTTGCTCTACCTTTTTATATAATAATTTGACCATGTATTATACTTTATTTATAATATTGTAAGTTTATTCTTCATATTTATCACGACCCAAACCGATGGGACGCGACGGGCACCCAATACCTTACTGAACCGATTACCAAGATAACGTATCTTTTCTTGTCATACTATCATAGATAACTAAACTGAAGAGGCTTCCGTAAAATAGGTAGAATACAATAGGTAATGCAACTTATACATAAGATATATGGGTGTTATTAGAGATAAAGTTGCTAAGTGTACATTGAGTTTCTTGGGATTTTAGGGGTTCGTGGACTAATTATCTAAGAGTTATATTTGGTCCTCCCTATGGCTCGTGCCACATATTTATATGTGTGCCTCCCTTAATATTCCATACTAGGCCTATTGGGCATAGATTTCATCCCGCTAATATATTTTTTTTAGGTGGAGGAACCCTGAGCTCTTGATTTACTGTGCATATAATTGTTTAGTAGTATGGACGCCCAAAATGAATTAGGATTTTTAAGCAGACACCAAGCAAGATGTCCTAATAGTGCATTATTTGTAATAGTTATGTTTTGAATGGCTAGTTCCCCGTTAGTTTTAGGTCTTTGAATTGCTTCCCATTTTACTAAGTGAATTCGTTTTTTAAACTCAGTAGTGCTCAGCTAAGGTTTCTTTGATAATGGTACATTCTGTGAATGGCTTGGGAAGAAATTTTAATGTATTGCATTACATGATTTGGTAAGGTATTTAAAGTAGATTTTATTAATATAGTCTGACTACCATGGAAAAAAATTGAGATTTTCACCCTGATAATCTTGTTTCGAAGATATCAACAATGTACTGGAAGCCATATGAAGTGGGTCATTTTACAAACAATGGGAATCCCAAGTACTTATCAAAGTTGGTACCTTCTCTCATGTTAAAAGATGATAAGTCAAAGTGTTCGTCTGATGGGGAAGTGCTTTTAGAAAAATAGATTTTCTATTTTTGAAAATTTATACTTTGGCCAGACTTCTAGGTGAAGGTTGTTAGTGTATCCATTATGGTGTGCACATTTGAAGTAGTTATATTTTGATGTTAAGGTGATATTGTTGGCAAAAAGCAGATGCGATATTAGGGGCCGGATATGGGAGAGTTTGATTGCTTTCCACTTTTGGTATTCCATCAGTTTGTATATTTGCCTTGAGAGACATTCTAGATATAATATGAAGATGTATGGGGATAACGGGTCACCTTTCCTAATGCCCGTTGGGGGAAAAACAGAGAGGGGTGTCCGTTTAAAGGAGTGATATGGAAGTAGTTATTATACCAGACATAATAATAGAAATAATTTTAGTGGAAAAATTGAAGAAATGTAAGGTTTCTTTGATGAACCCCATTCCATTAAATCTAATGCCTTTTCAAGATCTAGTTTGATTAAAATATTTACAATTATGCCTTTCTTTTTCCTAAAGTTGTGTAGGATTTCTTGAACTATATGATAGTGTTATCAGCACCTCATCATCTTTTTAGGGAAGCAGATTGTTCATGGCTAATTAATTTATTTATTAAAGGCTTTATGTGCTGTACAATCAACTTGGTTATAATTTTCTAGATAGTGTTGCATAGTCAAATTGGGCGATATTAGATAATCATGGAAAGGTGCTTGATTATTGGGATTAGACATGGCATTTTCCTGTAGAGGTAAGTTTTTAGAATTAAATACCTCATTACAAAAGGATACGTAGATGTAGAGATTTGAGGCCAACATTGTTGGTAAAAATATGGATGAAGTCCATCTTGCCCTGGTGCTTTGAGATGGTGGAAGGACTGAAAGGTTTGGTATATTTCCTTTATAGATAAAGGTCTTGACAAATATAAATGGTCAATATTTGTAAGAGTGTTACTATCGTGGTTTATTATTTTTATTGTAGATTGTGTGTGAGTGATGGTAAATAGTGAGTCGTACTAACTCATTATTAGGGAGTCAACTAGTGGTTGGTTCGT
Source organism: Nicotiana benthamiana (assembly GCA_034376525.1). NCBI lineage: Eukaryota > Viridiplantae > Streptophyta > Magnoliopsida > Solanales > Solanaceae > Nicotiana > Nicotiana benthamiana. The sequence continues at coordinate 133,437,552 of CM067334.1, forward strand.
GACCTAATTTCCACCTAAGTCTTCGAGGGCAGTGATTCTATTTCTTCTCCTCCATTGAAGGGTAATTAGGTGGAAAATTTTTTTATTTGCATCTCCCTGGTGTAGCCAATTAATCCTTTATTTTAGTCGCCAAAAATCTTCTACTAGTCTTAGTAAGTGTGATTGTGTCACCACCCCGTTCTTATCGTAGGTCGTGAAGACATTCAATGTTGCCGTTAAACTAATCAACCATAAATTATCACCACAATTGATCGCCCATAACACTTTAAAAATTGATTAATAAATAATATTATGATAAAGTCGTAGTAACTTATTGGATGATGATAAAATACTATAATATCTTCATCAACCTACGAAACATAAACAAAACATAAAACAAAGTAATGTATAGCAAATACAACCACGAACATCTGCTAAAAATCCTCAAAATCGGGTGACTCAAGTGTACTATTGAAAGGCATGCCTAGTCACATTAAATGGAAGAGCCAATTATAGGACCATGTCACATATCAAAGTGACAAGGCATGTCAAGTGACATTAATAGCCTAATAAAATCACATCACATGTGCAAGAGACATGTTCTGAACAATCGAATACGTCCATGACATACTTTAATTGATTGGTTGAAAATAGCTCGTTCTTGTCACAACACCTCCCTTCCATATAACTATAAATAAGGAGTCTTCATAACTCAAGAAAGAAACTAGAAGTTATAACAAGAAGCAAAAGAGAGCTCGTGAATCAAACGCCGCAAATTTTTCTATAAGTTTCAAGATTCAAGCAATAAAGTTCAAGCTCAAGTTTAAATTAAGAATAAATCAAGGTCAAGTTCAAGAAATCAAGCTAAAGCTCAAGAACAAGATCATCATTCGTGGCAATAACTGCATATTCAAGATCAAGATCAAAGGCCCTTGAATTTACTTATTATTGAAAAGAAGAATCAGATGATTCAAAGAGATTGTAGACTCATATAAAGACCCTTAAATTTATTTACTGTTGAAAAGAAGAATCACAGGATTCATACAGATTGTACACTCATATTATTTGAAATCAAATACTACGATTGTCACGATATTTTTCGGTCTTAATTATTTTTTCTCGACGCAATTTATTGTCTACATAATAAGTAATATTAACAACTAATTTTAATATGTTAATAAATTACAAACCACAATCTTAATCTGTTAGTAAATATTTCCAACTGATTTAGTTTTCGTTGGAAAGATTACTAACAGATACTATTCGGTTGGTAATTTACAAACACATTTTAAATTGGTTAGTAAAATTAGCAATAAAATTTGTGTGTTGGTAAATATTTGGTTGGTAATTCGTTACCAATCTGTTAATAAACTATACTTCATTTTTTCTACTATATTTACCCGCAGATACATACTCCGTTGGTAATATTACCAAGGAAATGTGTTTGTTGATAATATTTCAGCTGGTAATCCGTTAGTAGGTGGTTGCTAGATTAGCCGCCAATTTTTCACGTCATATTTACCAAGTAAGTTATTCTGTTAGTAAAATTTTGGTTGGCAATTTATTTGGAATATGTAACTAAATTTTGTAAAAAAAATCAGTTGCGATTTTGTTAGTAATTTATTGCTAATACACTAACAAATTCGGTTGGTTGGTAAAATTCGTTGGCAATTGAAATTTTTGTTTGTAGTGTTTTGATGTCCTTATACCGGAATAAACAGTATTGTGTTTTATTCAAACTTTGTATTTATTATTCTATAGACTTTAGTGAGTTTCTTACCTTACTTATAGATGTTTTTTTATTTGGTTTATAGGTCTGATTTATGATGTATAGGAAGCTTTAATGATTTGGATTTGAAATTAATCTTAATAAATTTTAATGCACGTTTACCCTTTAATTATTTTAAGTTATTTGTTGTAAAGTTGATAGTGATAACCCTTAAAACATTCACACTTTAACAATAACGTCTTATATTTAGAAATGTTAAGAATAGAATTCTATTTGGAGTGAATGTCTATCTTGTAGAGAGTTTTACTTTGTGTCTAAGTCATTTTTCCTCTTATAAATAGAGGGGTCTTACCCCATTGTAAATCACCCCAAAATTCAATAAGAATTTATCTCTCTTTCTCTGCAATATTGCTCTTGTTCTTTTATTGTTTTATAACACGTTATCAGCACGAGACTCTACCATCTCAAGAAGCTCTTTGAGAATATTAAGCAAAAGAGGAACCCATCCCCCATGTATCTATCTTCTTCATGAAGAAGTGAAAAACCCTAGAAACTAAATAGAAGAGCAGCCGCTACAGTAGGTCACCTTCTTCATGGAAACAAGTAGAAATCCCTAGGGAACAAATAGCCACAACACTGCTGAAGAAGACACCCACCACCCCCGTGTTGCCTTCTCCAAACGAACCATATCTCTCCTGTCATCACACCAGTCCTCGTCGCTGCACCAGTTTTGTTGTCAACGGAACCGGCCCTCCCTCACGTCCGCAAACAACTAGTAGCGAACCAGCTGCGAGAACCACCTGTGTCATCCGCTGCACGTCGTACCAGCAGCTCTTCTCCATCAACCAAACACATCAGTCCTGGTTCTATCCGTTTTGGAGTTCGTCACAGATCGAGATTCTTTGACGGCGATTCCGATTCGAAGCTTGCCGCTTCTCGAGGTCAATTGGTTTTCCGGAGAAATTTGCCCACACGAATTTCGCTAATTCCAGGCATTATTCGGGTCACACAGTAGAAGACTGTAGAACTGGAGGATGATCTCGTGGATAGTTTTGTTCTTGCTTGGAGGCTTCTCGCGATCAGTCACGCTTTAAGAGATAAGTATCGATTTTATGTTTGATTAAAATCTGTGATTGTGTGTTGTCTATATTACATGCAAGTGATCATGGCTATTTGCTTCCGTTGTTCATACCTGTTTTCCATCAATTAGTGTCAGAACTTGCTTATGTCTAACTGGATAACATGATATATATTTGTATATAAGCAAGATTATATACAAGAATATAATTTCGTGATTGGTGCATATTGTAGTCGCGTAATTCTGAGTTATTCGACTATGTCTATGTGTTTGGTTTTGTCGATAACTCTGACGCGTAAATCTAGATATTGTTTAGATCTATTTGAAAATGATTGTATGCATCGAATGATCGAATACTGCTGTTTCCTTTTGGAACCTTGTAAATTAGGGGTCAGAGCCTTGAATCACTGTTATGAGGATCAAAACCCTAGTTACACCGTAAAAACATAAAATCGAGCATCATCAGATTAGAGAAGTCCAAAATTCAGAAACAAAACAACAAATGAAGAAATTGTTAAGGAAAAAAAATCAAAACAATTACTTAAAGGAAAATTTGAAACAAAAAAAAAGGGGGGGGGGGGGGGGCTATGGAAAACTTGACGCCAATTCAATTTCCTGTTGAAACAGTGAGGATCTAAATTAGAGATTAGGTGTTTGTAGATTGGAAAATGTTGATGAAAATAAGTGATTTTTCTTTTTAGGGTTATTAAGTGTGCCGCGAAGACATGGTATAAAAGCATTCGTTTTAATTGTTTAATTACAAAGTCCTATTAGTAAGTTGGCCATGTAAAGTAATGAATAAAAAAAAGGGAACCTGGTCGCTGTAATAAGGCAACGTAAGTTGTCGAGTAAGTTCTAACTTGTGGATTTAAGCAATATTGTTTGTTAATTAAAAGGAACACGTAGGGTTGAAGGAAGGTGCTTGGCGATGCAGTAGCTAAAAGTTATGTCTTTTCATGTGGCTATTCTTACAAAATCCTGAAATTTTTTTGTACAAAACTGCAAAGGCTTATAGCTCAATATAAGTTGCATAAGGTCTAATTAGAAGTCCTTTTGCAGACTACTTTTTGTGCTTAACTTCACGTGGTTATTATCCATCGATTCTCTGCTTAAGCCAAACAGACTATTAAATTGACGCATGTGGATTTTAAGCAGAAGTAGCTGAGCAAGAGTAGCAGCCTGTACGGCAGAAGCTAGCTGCAATAGCAACTACAGTAATAGTGTACTTGGATTGAACCTGATGCACCCTCTTGAAAAATTTGGCGAGCTTTTCTTATTAGAACCTCATGCCTCTACCGTTGTGTGCTGCATTTGGTAGAAAACAAGGAGAACCAAAATTTGGTAGCTTTTCTTATAAGAACCTGATGCACCCTCTTGAAAATTTTGGCGAGCCAAAAACAGTCTTATTTCTCAGGTATCCGTAAGTTTCATTAGTGCTTCAAATCGCATTTATTACGGATTGATACAAACAGCACGAGACACAAACCAATGGTGTAGAAGCTTTGGGATTGAGCATATGGATTGTCAATTGTTCCATGAATTTCCTTCATGATTAAATTATGGATTTAAGGTAAGTAATTTACTTTTCTCTTTCAGATTCTTGAAATTCTACGATTTGATTTCATATACAAACAAAGACAACAAAGTTTGATTATAACTCTAATGGAGTTTGTAAGAAATTATAACCACGTGAAGTGGTAAAATTTCTATGCTTTGCCATGATTAAATTCATGTATGATTGTGGGCAAAGAATTGAAAACCCGTCCAATTAAATTTGCTCTATTCATTCCCTTTAGAGAATGTGATTGCAGTATGTGATAAGTCTGAAAGAAGACAAAATTATTACCGTGAAGGTACCAATGGATGTGGACGTGGCAATAGACGAAATTATAATCGTCATCATTGTGATAATGAAAATAATAAGGATTCTCAAAATAATCCTTCACTCTGTGAAAGTAATATTTGTCATAAATTTGACAATATGAGATTTTATAAAGCACATATAGATGATTATGGTCCATTCAAGATGTGAGTGTGATAACATCTAATTTATGAATACATATTCATTCTTGGAAGAATATGAACGTGCTAGTGGTAGTGAATATACCACATCACCTCTAGAAGGAGGTTTGAGATGATACATGAAAATAATGTCATTATTATGGCATGAATGATCATTGGTCACGTACCTATTGTACGCCAAAACATTTTGGAAATATGATTATTAAAGGACAACGATAATACAAGAAACATATCTTGTATATAATTTTGACCATGACCATAATGGTATAACTTTCTCTTTAAAAGAGATATTCACCACATGAATGTTGATGAATTTGTGGTAGTACAAAATTAATTGAGAGCTCTAGAAGAGCTAATTATTACTATGTTGGGGAAATACAATTGATTAACAATAACGTATTGTGCTGTAGTAATTCTTAAAGAAACTTATTCAGTTTCCAAAGTACACACGAAAGCGGCTGATTATATTGAGACTATAAATAAAGGAAAGATTTGATATCTTCTATTACTACAACTTTTAGCGGAATAATATGTATGCAAAAAGCTACCCGTTTTATTTTCTAGTTTGTACTACACAAACAAAAGAATGCCACAATAAATTGGATGTTTATTGATACAAAAACCCATATCATAATAAACATGGAGTTTATTGATGCACATGTCATGGTATAAACCTGAACTTATCAATATTGATAATGAAATTCAGTTGGCATAATAAGTTTAGGCATATCAATTTATGTATGATGTGCAAAAATAATAGAGAATTCATATGGGTAAATATTAAAGAACTAGAAAGTTCTTTACGAATTCTCTTATATTACTTGTTCTCATTAATTAATTGGCCAACAAAAATTGGGATTGAATCCCATGAATGCTGGAAATATCAAAGGTGAATATGGGCCCATTCATCTGCCATGTATACCACATAAGATGCATCTATGAGATGGTTACATGTGCGATTATTATTAACCCGCAACATGGTGTTTTGCGAGGTAACTTGCTCAAATAATTCAATTTAGAGCACATTTTCTAGATTTTCTATTCAACATAGTTCATCTTGATAAGTTGATTTACATCATAGTTGGTTTAGCAAAATAATTTATTGAGTGCCTCCACTTAATAGCTAAACTATTGCTTTTGAGAACAAAGTTATCTATATTAATTTGATATACGTTATATATCAAAGTATATTATTTTTCCCCTCACAAGTGGTTCAGGGTCAGGAACCAAATAATTCCATCTTATTATTATTGATGCGGTGTATATTTGATTAACACCATAATGCACAAAGATGGATTCTCAAAGTTGAGGAAACAAGTTAGTTTTTCTAACATGAGGGGGAGACATGATAAACAGTTGAGAAAAAGTTACGTGGAATGAATTATCATTTGTACAACTAGATGCTCGAATAGGATAATATGAACTTGAAGTTCATAAAAGGATAATTCATCTGCAATATATTGCAAAGCATGCCATAAGCATTTGCTGACCCCAAGAAAGTAACTATATTCTCATTGCAAATGCTCATATTTAGTCCTAGAAGGACAAAGTCTATGGTACGCTTAAAGCATATAGACAAATCGGTTTCAGATAAAAAAGGATGAGCAAATGATCAAACTGATCATAATAAGGAGGCAAGTGATCTAGAAGATCACATGACATAACACTTCATAAAATCACATGAGAGATCTAGGTACCTGAATATATGAATGAAGAGATCTCTATGTTATGTCTTTATGAAAATTTATTGGAACCGATATAACATGTTCGTCGACGACAACTATCATAGCGCTAAGTATAGATGGGGATCTTAAGTCTATCGAAAATAGACAAAAAAGTATTAGCCAAATGGAAGAGATACAATTCAAGTAGAATTGATTCCATATTAAAGACATGTAGTTTTGGACATGTAGTTCAAATAATTAAAAGTACAAAGTCAATGGTATGTGCAATCAGTTTTCGATATCTTATTTTTCTAGCATGACATGAAAACTTGATATGCATCTAAAGTCAATAATGTGGCTTATATGACTTAACTTATGTGATAATCCATGAAGGATTTAAGTTGCTTGAAGCATATACAATTCTTGATCTTGAGGTACCGCTTCCTTAATGCAATTTAGGCACAAATGTATGTTGCTATAACTATAAGCATGATAATGTGATAGCGATGCTACCTATATGGAGATATTGAAGTGTCATTCCACGATATTTGTAAAGACATTATATATCTATCACGAGTTATGGTTTCAAGGTGCAAATATTCATTATAGTTAATATGGCTAATTTATTTATCAAATCTCTACCAACGATCTCTTGAAGATGGTGCACCAGATTAGGATGCGAAGGCTCAAGGATGTGAATTGATGCTCTCTTCAGGGGGAGTTAATGCGCGTTGCACTCTTTTTCCCTTACAAGGTTTTGTCCCACTAGATTTTCCTTGCAAGGTTTTTAACGAGCAACCAATAGGCGCATTTCTAAATATGTGTACTCTTTTTCCTTTTCTTGAATTTTTTTCCCATTGGGTTTTATTTTAGTTAAGGTTTCTTTTTAATGAGGCACATTACTTATTGAGTAGACATTCAAGGGGGAGTGTTAAGAATAAAATTTTATTTGGAGTGAATGTCTATCATGTAGAGAGTTTTACTTTGAGTCTAAGTCATTTTTCCTCCTATAAATAGAGGGGTCTTACCCCATTGTAAATCACCCCAAAATTCAATAGGAATTTATCTCTCTTTCTCTGCAATATTGCTCTTGTTCTTTTATTGTTTTATAACAAGAAAGAATTTCTTTATTATACTAAAATAGTAAAATGCTAAAGAATTAACCGGCAATAATTCTATTACAAAGACAATACTCCTAAACCTTATAGGAGTTCTGAGTAAACGCTAGTTTCCTACTTTGATTTTGCTAAAATTTATTATATAATATGGTATTATATAGTTTAAATAAGGAAAAAGATAATGTAAAAATTTAGGTGTTTATGAAGTTTTAAATATTAGGAAAATAGTAAAACGACTGTATTGTCTAGTATGCATTTTAGTTTTAAATGGTAAAAAATGTAAATAACATTTCACTAAAAACTTCGTTCTTTCAATATAATATAAATAACTAGAAAAAACTATTTACCATAAATTTTTTCGTCAAAAGAATTACTCATTGATGTTCAAATATTTTTATTAATTTACCCTCATGATTACAACTGGAATACTATTAATATGTTACTTTCCAATTTCCATATAGAAACTACTTCAAAAGAACGTTTACAAAGTTCGTACCGAAAGTTCTAAATAATTAACTTTTAAATGCTTATTTAAGGTAATATATTAATTGATTTTAAAGTTCTAAATTTTAAATACACCTAATTTAAATAAGTAAGTATTTAATAACGAAACTTCAATAAACCTTTAGATCCTAAATATTACAAAAATAATTAATTGACTATTTTATCTAGTGTGAACTCTATTTTTAAAAGGTACAAAAAGGGAAAAAAATAATATAAAAAATTTAGGTATTTTTGATGTCCTAAATATTAGAAATATAGTAAAATGACCATATTATGTAGTGCATATTTTATTTTTAAATAGTAAAAAGGGCAACGGAAATTTCGCTAAGGCTTTCGTGCTGTAACGACCCGACCGGTTGTTTTTAGCCCTAGAACGTCGTTCAAAAGTCTGAGACGATGAGCAGCTTCATTTCATTTGTTATGATTTGTACGCATGGTCGTAATCAAAGTTTAGAAATATTGGAGTTTAATTTAAATGAAAATTCTCATTTAAGAAGCTTTAAGTTGAAAGAATAAACTAGGATTGGATTTTTGAGTAAAAGACCTCGGAATCGGGATGAAAATTTCACTAGGTTCGTATGATGATTTCGGACTTGGGCGTATGGCTTGTGCGGGTTTTGTGTCACGACCCAAACCACGATCGTAATGGCGCCCAACACCTTATTAGGCAAGCCCGACCATTTAAGCATTCCCAGCCAAATCATTAACATAAAATACTAACTTTAGCATAAAATTCTCAATTTGATAATAATAGAAACACGAAAACTATAACTAAAAGTAATAATAGTCCAAAAGATCTAGTGTCGGAAGTTAGAGCCTCTAAATACGACTGGTCAATATCCTATACAATGCAAAAATCAAAATGCGGATGTATAAGATAGGTAAGTGGAGAAATCGGGTCCTGCGGACGCCAGCAGCTTCCTCGATAACTCTGGTACTGAACTGGACAACAGCAAATAATCACAGCTAAGCCTTTGAGATCCCTGTATCTACACACAAGGTCAGGGAGTAGAGTGAGTACTCCAACATAGTGAGTAATAGCAATAAATAACAACTGAATACAAGAACTCTGGCAAGAACACTATGTAGTTCTAAAACCATAAGTGAAGACAGTAAATAAGTGCTAAAGATGGTAACGAAACTGATAACACTCCTTTATTTTGTCTGACAATTTACTAACCGTGCTGCGACTCGCAGTCTGATCCAATATAATATATATAATACTACGGCGCACAACCCGATCCAATAAACATGGTCTACTGCACTCACTGGGGCTGTGTGCAGACTCCGGAGGGGCTACTTCAGCCCAAACGCCATAATACTACTGCGTGCATCCCGATCCATATAATATATCACTGCGGCGTACAGCCCAATCCATATGTATATATATAGTATATTACTGTGGCGTGCAGTCCGATCCAACACATGTATGTGTATATACTGCTGCGGCGTGTAGCCCGATCCGGTATATATCAAATACCCTCACTGCGGGGTCCTTGTACCCTCTCAGTCAATATAGACTTTGCCTCTCGGGCCTACTCACCTAAGATAGGGTATTCAACCCTATGTGTTACTCACTTAGGGTGCAAGTTACTAAGTCTGATTTATTTTATGATTCATAGTAAATGAAAGGACAGATAGTGTGTGTCAACTAGGTAAAGTGAGGTCAATCGGCTCAACGTGCTCCCTATGAGTTCTACGGATCGGCACAAGTCCCCTATCATGGAAACTAGCAAAAAATATACGGATATAAGGCCAGTCTCAGTCGAAAAGTATGGTAAGTCATCAATCAGGATGAACCAAGTCCGAATCACTAGTAGTAACATCACCACGCCCATCACACAGCATGTGTTTCATCTCAACATAGCACCGCATAGTGCAAATACTTGGTTTCAAACCCTCAGTATATCATTTATAACCATTACTCACTTCAAACCGGCCAAAATCTTAGCTCGTCTTGCAATTTTCTCGCAAATCGACCTCCTCGAGTGCAGAATCTGACCAAAACCACAAGGAATAGGTTATACTAGGCTAATGGGACATAACCTAATAGAAAGAACTCAAAAAGCACCCAAAAACACGAAGTTAGAAAAACCCGAGCCCTGGACCCGCTCCTCAAGAAATTACGAAATTTACATTAACGTATTCCTCGTCTCGCCACGACTCCGTACATATAAGGTTCATCAAAATCAGAGTTCAAATGGGCCATAAAATCCCAAATTTACATTTCAAAAACATAGCCCCAGCTTCTTAAAATTTTACCAAAATTTCAGAGAACCAAAGGATGAATCTTCAATTAAATGGTGTTTTTAGTCCTTGAGACTTACCTCCAATAACTTCCCGTCAAAATTCCCTTTAAAATTTACCAACAAGCTCTCAAGGTGGTGCAAAAATGAAGGAAGTTATGAATGAACTCGCGTAATGATATAAATGTTTAAACCCTTCTGCCAACAGTGGTTTCCACTTCTGTAGTCCACGCGCCGCATCCGTGGTCACCGCATATGCCGTCTTCCTACCTCTTCTGCGGTTTCTCATTAAATGCCGACCTTTAACTTGTGCGGCCACACTTCCACTTGAGCGGATTTCCTCTTCCTGCTTCTGTGGCTTCGTTCGACTTCTGCGGACCCGCAGTAGCGATGCTAAGCCTGCTTTTGTGGTAAACTCACCGGTCCTTCAAGGCCGCTTTTGCAATCGACCCGGCCGCATCTGTGGAATCGCATTGCAGCTCCTTTTCCGTAGATGCGGAAATACTAGAAGCCTGATCTCATTTTGATGCAACAACTCCAAAAACCTCCGTTCGACCCCCGAGACCTCAACCAAAAGAACATACCAAACCTGATACTTCATTCAAACTTGCTCGAATCATCAAAACACTAACTTTAACATCAAAATCCTCAATTATGATCAAATCAAAGCCTACATTTCTTAATAATACTCCGAATTGTATATTCAATTAAAAACCTACCTAAGCACCTCCGAATGACCTGAAACCAGTTGAATCGTCGGAAATCCATTCCAAGCCATATCACTCACAATTCAACATCCGGTTGACTTTTCCAAACTAACTTTCTCTCAAAGAGACTATTTGTCTCATTTCAAAAAAAACTCTGCCCGAGTTACTTCAGACTCTTCCAACACATATAATGAAGCAATTAGAAGCATAAAACGGGGAATATGGAGCGGTAACTCACGTGACGACGGGCCGAGTCGTCATATCCTCCCTAAATAAGACAAACGCTCGACCTCGAGAGGGACATGCCTGGAGCCTCAAACAAACAAGGATATCTGCTCTGCATCTTCTACTCGGTCTCCCAAGTGGCCTCCTCCATGGACCGACCTCTCCACTGTACCTTTAACGAAGCTATGTCCTTTGATCTCAACTTTCGAACCTGCCGACCCGAAATAGCCGCTGGCTCAACATCATAGGTCAAGCTCTCATCCAACTGGATTGTGCTGAAGTCTAATACATGAGACGGGTCCCCAACATACTTCCTAAGTATAGAGACAAGGAACACCGAGTGAACTCCCGACAAGCTGGGTGGCAAAGCAAGCATTTAGGCCACCTCCCCAATCCACCTAAGTATCTCAAAAGGCCCAATGAGCTGTGGACAAAGCTTCCCCTTCTTTCCAAACCTCATTACGCCTTTCATAGACAAAACCTTCAACAACACCTTTTTGTGCACCATATAAGATACTTTTCGAACCTTCCGGTCCACATAACTCTTCTCACGTGACTGAGCCGTATGAAGTCTATCCTGAATCACTTTCACCTTCTCTATGCAATCCGGAACTAACTTTGTCCCCGATAGACTAGCCTCCCCGGGCTCAAACCAGCCAACCGGCAGTGTACCGTCTCCCATATATAGCCTCATACGGCTCCATCTGAGTGCTGGACTGATAGCTGTTTTTATAAGCGAACTCTACAAATGGAAAAAAATCAGCCCAAGAACCTCCAAAATCAAAAACACGGGCACGCAGCATGTCCTCCAATATCTGGATAGTGCGCTTGGTCTACCTGTCCGCTTGAGGATGAAAAGCCATGCTCATCTATATCTGAGTGACAAAGTCCTGACGAAAAGTCCTCCATATCTGCGAAGATAACTAAGTACCCCTATCTGAGACAATAGAAACCGGAACCCCATGCAATTGTACGATTTCTCGGATGAAAATATCTGCTAACCGCTCTGAAGAAAATTGGTACACACCAGAATAAGGTGCGCATGCTTGGTAAGTCTATCCACAATCACCCAAATAGAATCAAAGATCTTCGAGGTACGAGGGAGACCACTCAAGAAGTCCATAGTAATCCTCTCCCATTTCCACTCTAGTTTATCCATCTGCTGAAGTACACCACCCGATCTCTAATGCTCATACTTGACCTGCTGATAGTTGAGACACCGATCCGCATAAATCACATTGTCCTATTTCATTCTCCTCCACCAATAATGTTGTCTCAAGTCCTGGTACATTTTTGCGGCACCCGGATGAATAGAATACCATGAGCTATGGGCCTCCTCTAATATCCACTCTCGGAGCCCATCCACATTAAGCACGCAAATCCGGCCCTGCATCTGCAACACACCATCATCACCAATAGTCACATCTCTAGAATCATCATGTTGGACACTGTCCTTAAGGACAAGCAAATGTGGGTCATCATACAGGTGGTCCCAAATGCGATCATACAAAGAATACCGTGAAACCACACAAGCCAATACCCGACTGGGCTCTGAAATATCCAACATCTCCATCCGATTAGCCAAGGAATGAACATCAACTGCAAGGGGCCTCACCCCAACTGGAATGTATGCCAAGCTACCCATAATAACCACCTTCCGACTCAAAGCATGGGCCACAACATTGGCCTTCCCGGAATGATAGAAAAATTGCAATATCATAATCCTTGAATAAATCATGCCATCTCCACTGTCTCAAATTGAGGTCATTCTGCTTAAACAAGTGCTGAAGGTTGCAATGGTCCATGAACACCTCACATGATGCGCCATATAGATAGTGCCTCCAAATAATCAAAGCATGAACAATAGCAACCCAATCCAAGTCATGAACAGGGTAGTTCTTCTCATGAGGTTTTTGCTGACGCGAAGCATACACAATAACTCTACCCTCCTGCATCAATACAGATCCGATCCCAACTCTTGAAGCATCACAATACACCAAGTAAGAGCCCGAAGCTGACGGCAATACCAGTAACAGAGCTGTAGTCAAAACTCACTTAAGCTTTTGGAAGCTCTCCTAGCACTCATCCGACCACACAAACAGAGCATTCTTCTGCGTCAACTTTGTCAAAGGCGAAGCAATTGATGAAAAACCTTGAACGAACCTGCAGTAATAACCCGCCAAACCAAGGAATCTCAGAATCTTAGTAGCATAGGACGGCATAGGACAACTCTGCACCGACTCAATCTTCTTTGGATCCACCTGTATACCTTCACTGGACACCACCTGTCCCGGGAAAGCAGTGAAACTGAGCCAAAACTTACACTTGGAGAACTTTGCATATAGCTTCTCCTCTCTCAACCTCTGTAATACCACCTTCAAGTGCTGCGCGTGCTCCTCTTGGCTATGCGAGTACAACAGTATATCAAAAATAAACACTATCACAAAAGAATCTAGATACAGCCGAACACACTGTTCATCAAGTGCATGAATGCGGCTAGGGCATTAGATAGCCCAAATGACATAACCAGAAACTCATAACGAACCATATCTCGTCCTGAAAGGTGTCTTCATGATATCATAATCCCTAATCTTCAACTGGTGATAGCTTGAACGGAGATCAATTTTAGAGAATACCTTGGCCCCCTGAAGATGGTCAAACAAATCCTTAATGTGGGGAAATGGATACTTGTCCTTCACTATCACATTGTCTAGATGTTTGTAATCAATGTAGATTCTCATTGTGCCATCCTTCTTTTTAGAAATAATACCGGTGCTCTCCACGGTGACACACTTGGGCGAATGAACCCCTTTATCTAGGAGTTCCTGCAGCTGCTCCTTCAACTCTTTTAGTTTTGTTGGTGCCATACGATAGGGAGGAATAGAGATGGGCTGAGTTCCCGGCACCAAATCAATACAAAAATCAATATCCCTGTCCAGCGGCATGCCCGCCTGGTCTGCTGGACACACATCATGAAATTCCTTCACCACGGGAGACTAATCAAAACTAGAAGCCTCCGCTCTAGTATCCCTGACAAATGCTAGATATGATAAACACCACTTCCCAACCATCCGCTAGGCCTTTAAGAAAAAGATTACCCTTCTGGGTACATAATTAAACATACCACGCCACTCAATCCTCGGAATACCCGGCATAGCCAATGTGACTGTCTTTGTGTGACAGTCCAGAATATCATGGCATAGTGATAGCCAGTCCATGCCCATAATAACATCAAAATCTACCATGATCAATCGCAGCAAGTCAACTTGGGTCTCCAGACCCCCAATAGTAATAAGACAGGACCGATACATGTGGTCCACAATAATATCATCCCCCACCGAGGTAGATACGTGCACATGTAATGGAAGACACCCTCGGGTAATACCCAAATAATGAGCAAAGTAAGAAGATACATGGGAATATGTGGATCTGAGATCAAATAAGACAGAGGCATCCTTGTGCAGACTTAAATAATACATGTAATTGCAGCATCCGAATCAACAGCATCTGACCTACCCTAAAGAGCGTAGTAACGAGCATGACCACCAACAGATCGGCCTCCCCCTCTAGGGCGACCCCAAAATGCCTAACTCTTACCCCTAGCTGAATGGGTGTGTGCTGAAGACGCTGGGCAAGAAGATGAGGGATGGCCCCTCTACTATGATGAACTGGATGAACGACGGGGACACTCCATCCTCATATGCCCAAACTCGCCACACTCATAACAACTCCCTGGCGCTGGGGGCTGGGACTGAAGGGAACCCCTCGCACTAGAGTAGCTAGTTGAAGAACTCGGCCGATATGAACCATGAACTGATAGGGCAAGAGATGAACTATGTGTTGGAAGTGCACTCAGAGATAGCTGACCCTGCTGAGAGCCATGATAACCCCGACCAGAAGATGAACAACGGTATTATGACCGATCTAGCAGTGGAGGCCTGAAAGAACGACCCCTACTCTACTAAAACTGGCCCCTAGACGGAGCACCACTGGAGCTACCCGATCCTCGAGGCCTCTTGGCCTCTCTCTCCTCTCTGTCTTAACGGCGAGCCATATAAATATCACGAGCTACATCCACCACTTCATAAAGGTGTGACTCAGGACCGTTTCTTGAGTCATCAAAATACGAATGGGATAAATGAGTATGTCCATGAATCGTCAGATTCTCTTCTGATATGTCATAACCATCGACAGGGCATAATGAGTTAACTCTGCAAATCTCACCTCACACTTTGTCACAGACACATCCCTCTGACGAAGCCACTAAAACTGCTTGCGCAACTCCTCCATCTGCGATCGTGGTACCCATTTCTCTAGAAATATAGTGGAGAACTCCTACCAAGACAACGGTGATCAACCCACCGGCCTACGCCACTCATATGCCTCCCACCACGTAAAGGCTGCTCCAAACCATAAAAGTGGTAAACAATCCCCACTTGTCTCTAAGATCCCTGCTGTCCGTAGCATGCGTTGACACATTTCTATAAACCACTGGGCATGTTCGCACGGAATACAGCTGAAAGTAGGAGGTGAAAGCTTGATGAACCTCTTTAGATGACGCTACTCATCATCTGGCATCACTGGCACCCCATCACCATGAACCAGAACAACTGGCTGTACTAGGGCAACTAGCTGAACTGGTGGTGCCTCCGGTGTCTTAAAACTAGTACCCCTGCTACGGACCGCAAGCTGCGTGCGTCTGATGGCTACCCCCGGTCTGAGATGTAGGTGTGGTAGTAGTGGCCGAGACTGCCTATGCCAGGCAAGTGCAAACTGATAAAATGTGAGTTGGGCCTCCTAAAGACCCGGAATCACAATAGGCATACATGGTGCCTGGGCAGGAGCTGCTGGAACCTCTACAGCTGGAGGCTGATCCTGAGTGGGGGAAACTTGTGGGTCAAGTGGTGGTGCCTCTAGTGCTCTTCCTCGACCATGACCACGGCCACATCCATGTCCTCTAGTGGGTGGCAATGGTGGTCGTCCGCCACCTCCAGTTGCACGCGTTATTACCATCTGTGAGAGAATAGAAAACAGAAGTTTAGTTCTCAGATCAACAAAGTCGCACGACAAGAATTTCAAGAATATGAAGTTTTCCTAAAGGTTCTGTAGCCTCTCGAGGATAAGTACAGACGTCTCTGCATCGATCTGCGAGAATCTACTAAACCGGCTCATGACTTGCGAGGCCTGGTAACCTAGGCTCTGATACAAACTTGTCACGATCAAAACCCTGGTCGTGATGGCACCCAACACCTTGTTAAGAAAGACCGACCATTTAAACATTCCCTGCAAAATCATTAACTTGAAATACTAAGTTTAGCAAAAAAATTTCAATTTAATAATAATAGAAACACTTTGGAAATCGTACCCAAAAGTAATAACATCCAAAAAGATCCGACGTTGCAACTCAGAGCCTCTAAATACAACTGGTCAATATCCTATACAATTCAACAAATCTAAATGCGAAAGTAAAAGATTGCTAAGAGGAAAAATTGGGTCCTGCAGATTCCAGCAGCTACTTCGATAGCTCCAGTATTTAACTTGACAACAGCAGATAATCACAGCTATGTGTCCGGGATTCCCGTATCTGCGCAGAAGGTGCATGGAGTAGAGTGAGTACTCCAACTTAGTGAGTAATAGAAATAAATAACAACTGAATATGGAAATCTGGTAAAAACACTATGCAGTTTTAAAACAAGCGGTGAATACAGTAAATAAGTGCTAACAGGGTAAAGAAACTGATAAAACTCCTCTTTTTTGTTCGACAATTTACTAACACTGCTGCAGCGCGCAACCCGATTAAATATAATATATATAATACTGCGGCGTGCAGCACGATCCAATAAAGATAGTCAACTTTGCTCACTGGGGTATGTGCAGAATCCGTAGGGGCTCCTTCAGCCCAAGCGCTATAATAGAGCAGCGTGCAGTCAGATCCTGTATATAGATCAAACACCCTCACTACGGGGTCCTTGAACCCTCTCAGTCAATATAGACCTGGCCTCTCGGGTCTACTCAGTTAAAATAGGGTATTCAACCCTAGGTATTACTCATTTAGGGTGCAAGTTACTAATTCTGGTTTATTTGATTATTCACAGCTAAGGAGAGGATAGATAGTGTATTTTCAATAGGTAAAGTGAGGTGAATCAACTCAGTATTCTCCCTATGAGTTCAAAAGATCGGCACAAGGCCCCAAACATGGCAACAAGAAAAATATATTCAGATATAAGCTCAATCTCAATCAAAAAGTACAGTAAGTCATCAATCAGGATGGACCAAGTCTGAATACCCAGTACCATCACCACGCCCATCACACGGCGTGTGCTTAATCTCAAAATAGCACCACATAGTGCAAATAATGGGTTTTAAACCCTCAGTCTATCATTTATAACCATTACTCACCTCAAACCTCCAAAAATCATAGCTCGCCTTGTGAATTCCTCGCAAATCGACCTCCTCGAGTGCAGAATCTGACAAATACCACAGCAAATAAGTTATAATTGGCTAATGGGACATAACCCAATAGAAAGAACTCAAAAAGCACCAGAAAACACGAAGTTGGAAAAACCTGAGCCCAGAGACCTCTTCTCAAAAATTTACAAAATTCACATCATCGGATTCCTCGTCTCTCCACGAGTCCGTACACATAAAGTTCATCAAAATCGGAGTTCAAATGGACATCAAATCCCAAATTTACATTTCAAAAACCAAGTCCGTGCTTCTTCAACTTTTACCCAAATTTCAAAGAATCAAAGGATGAATCTTCAATGAAATGGTGTTTCTACGCCTCGAGGCTTACCTCCAATCACTTACCGTCAGAATGACCTTCTAAATCTACCAACAAGATCTCCAGGTGGTGCTAAAACGGAGCACGTGATGAATGAACTCGTGGAATGAATTAAATGTTTAAACCATTCTGCCAAGAGTGGTTTCCGCTTCTGCGGTCCACGCACCACATCCGCGGTCACTGTATCTGCATTCTTCATAGCATTTTTTTTGTTCCTCATTAAATGCAGACCTTCACTTTTGGGGCCACACTTCTGCTTCTGCGGATTTCCCCTTCCCGCATATGCGGCTTTCCTTCTGCTTCCGCGGACCCGCAAAACCAATGCAAAACTCGCTTTTGTGGTGTACTCACTGGTTATTCAAGGCCACTATTGCGATTGACCCGGCCGCATCTGTGAAACCACATTTGCTGCTCTTTTTCCGCCGATACAGCAATACCAGAAGTCTGATCTCATTTTCATGCAACAAATCCAAAAACCGCCGTTCGACCACCCGAAATCGCCTCGAGGCCTCCAGGACTTCAACCAAAAGAACAGACCAAACCTAATACTTCATTAAAACTTTCTCGAATCATCAAAACTCTAACGTTAACATTAATATCTTCAATTATGATCAAATCAAAGCCTAAATTTCTTAAATATCTTTCAAATTCCATATTCAATCAAAAACCCGACCTAAAAACCTCTGAAAGACCTGAAACTAGTCGAAACGTCGAAAATCCATTTCGAGCCCTATAACTCATAAGTCAACATACGGTTCACTTTTCCAAACAATCCGGTCATCACATCCTCCTACAGTTAAAACATTCGTTCATCCTCGAACAAGCATAGAGAACATACTGGAATTAGCAAAAAGATGAGGTTATCGGCTGTGCATAACCCGGCTCGGTCTCCCAAGTCACCTCCTTGGCCGGCTGACCCCACCACTGAACCTCTACTAAAGCTATATACTTTGACTTGAGCCTTCGGACCGGCCTTTCAAATATTGCCACTAGGTCCTCAACATAGGACAAGACATTGTCCAACAGGACTGAAGTGAACTCCAACACGTGAGACGGGTCACCGTGATACCTCCGAAGCATCGAGACATGAAATACCGGATTAACCCCTACCAAACTGGAATGTCAGGCAACCTCATAAGCAACCTCCCAACTCGCTTCATAATCTCAAATGGGCCAACAAACCTCAGGCTCAACTTCCCTTTCTTTCAAAAAATCATGACTCATTTCATAAGCGAGACCCGAAGAAAAACCCGCTCACCAACCATAAAGGAAACATTACGAACCTTCCAGTCCACGTAAATCTTCTCTCTAGATTGGGCCGTACAGGGTCTATCCTGAATCACCTTAACCGTCTCGACCGCATCCTGGGGTAAATCAATGTCCAATAGCCTAGCCTCACCCTGCTCGAACTATCCCAACGGAGATGTACATCTCCTACAATATAAGGCCTCATACGGCGCCATCTGAATACTGGACTGATAACTGTTGTTGTATGAAAACTCAGCCAATGGCAAGAACTTATCCTAAGACCCTGTAAACTCAATCACGCACGCATGAAGCATATCCTAAAGCATCAGAATAGTGCACTCGGACTGTCCGTCCATCTAAGGGTGAAGAGTTGTGCTTATAGTAACCTGGGTACCCAACTCTTGCTGGACGGCTATCCAGAACCGCGATGTAAACATTAAGCCCCTGTCTGAGATGATAGAAACTTGTATGTCGTGGATACAGAAAATCTCCCTAATATAAATCACCACTAACAGCTCCGATAACCAAGAAGTACACACTGGAATGAAAGGAGCAGACTTGGTCAGCCGATCTAGAACAACCCAAATAGAATCAAATTTCTCCGTTGTCAGAGGAAGACCTGTCACAAAATCCACAGTGATCTTCTCCCATTTCCACTCCAGAAACTCCATCTACTAGAGTAACCCTCCTAGACTCCGGTGCTCAGCCTTTACCTGCTGATAATTGAGGCATCTAGCCAAAAAATCTGCTATGTCCTTCTTTATCCGCCTCCACCAGTAATTCTGCCTTAGATCTTGATGCATCTTCGCGGCACCTGGATGGATGGAGTACCGCGAGCTATGGGCCTCTTTCAATATCAATATACGAATATCAACAACATCTTGTACACATATCCTACCCTGCATCCTGAATACCTCGTCATCTCCAATAGTCACATCCCTAGCATCGCCATGCTGAACTGTGTCCCTGAGAACAAGTAAATGAGAGTCATCATAATGCCACTCCCTGATACAATCAAACAATGAACACCGAGAAACCATACAGGCTAGAACCCGATTGGGCTATGAAAGGTCCAATTTCATGAACTGACTGGCTAAAGCCTGAATACCCATCGCCATAGGTCCCTCTAAAGCTTGTTAATATGCCAAACTCCCCAAACTCTCCACCCGGTGACTCAAGGCATCGGCTACCACATTGTCCTTGCCCGGGTGATATAGAATCGTAATATCATAATCCTTCAGTAGGAAAAATGACGAGGTTCTACAAGCTCGCCTCACACTAGTAGCAAAATAAGAATAGGGGCTGAAGTCAAAGCCGTCTTGAGCTTCTGCAAGCTCGACTCACTCTCGTTTGTCCATTGAAAGGTAGCACCATTCTAGGTCAATCTAGTCATGGGGGCTACAATCGATGAGAACCCATCCCAAAACGATGGTAATACCCCGCCAGGACAAGGAAGCTACGAATCTCTGTAGCTAAGGAGGGTCTCAGCCAACTTTGCACAGCCTTTACCTTCTTTGTATCTACCTGAATGCCCTCACTGGATACCACGTGGCCTTAGATTGCCACAGAACTCAACCAAATCTCACATTTGAGAACATTGCATATAATTTCTTTTCTCTCAATGTCTGAAGCACTGTCCCCAGATGCTGCTAAAAATCTTTCTGACTACGGGTGTAAACAAGAATATCATCTATGATAACAATGACAAACGAGTCGGGATAAGGCCTGAAAACACTGTGCATCAAATTCATAAAAGTTGTTATGGCGTTGGTCAGCCCAAATGACATGACGAGAAACTTGTAATAACCTTATCGAGTCCTTAAAGCAGCCTTCGGGATATCCGGCTCCTGAATCTTTAGCCGGTGATAACCTAAGCACAAATCAATCTTAGAGAATACATTTGTGCCCTTGAGCTGGTCAAATAGATCATCGATTCGAGGCAAAGGATTTCAGTTCTTTATTGTAACCTTGTTCAACTGACTATAATCGACACACTTGCGCATAGAACAATCTTTTTACTTTACGAACAAGACAAGAGCACCCTACAATGAAACATTGAGTCGAATAAAACCCTTGTCAAGCAATTCGTGTAACTGGTCTTTCAACTCCTTCAACTGAGGAGGAGCCACACGGTAAGGAAGAATGAATGTGGGCTGAGTGCTCGACAACAAATAAATACCAAAATAAATGTCCGGATCGGGCGGCATGCCTGGAAGATAAGCTAGAAACACACCGGTGAAATCCCGTACTACTTGGACAGAGCCAACAGACAGTATCAGCACTGACATCTCTCACATAAGCTAAATACGCGGCGCACCCCTTCTAAATCATACGCTGAGCTTTAAGAAAAGATATAACTCTACTGGGAGTGTGAGCAAAATAACCACTCCACTCAATATGTAGAATACTTGGCATAGCCAACGTCACGGTCTTACCATGACAACCAAGGATAGTATACTGGGGCGGTAACCAGTCCATGGCCAAGATAAAATCGAAATTAACCATATCTAGTAATAAAAGATCTGCGCCGGTCTCAAACCCACGAACAGTAACCAAACATGACTGATATACGCGGTCAACAACAAGGGAACCTCCCACAGAAGTAGAAACATAAACAGGAGAGCTCAAGGTCTCTTAGGTTGTACCCAAATGCGTAGCAAAATAAGATGACAAATAAGAATAAGTAGAGCCTGCATCGCACTGAATCGATGCCTTTCTGTGACTAAAAAATATAATACCTATGATAACTGAATCGGAGGCGACAGCCGCTGCACAATCAGTAATATCATAAAATATGGACCGGCCCTTCCCTGTAGGGCGACCTCTATCTCCCAATCTCTGACCCTGGCTGGCTGGCGAGTGGAGAGGCAGCTGGAACTGGAATGATGGCCTCCTTACTCTGTGGAGCATGCTGAGGCTGTAAAGTATGAGAAGGCACACCCCTCCCATGTCTGGGGCTCTCTAACAAGGTGTTGGGTGTCCTCAAACTTATAACAAGCTCTGGAAGGGTGCGGTGGCTGTGAGTGATTGGGCCCACCGCCGCTAGACTGACCTCTAGAAGTACCCCTCGCTGGAAGTGCACTAGAAACATAATAAGGATCTTCAGATCTGGGAGGTGCTGGAGTGCTGCTAGAAAAAGCAAGAGTTGAGTGAACTGGGTGACGCATATAGCCCCTACCATGATGTCGTGGAACTGATGTGCGGGTACCACAGTAATGACCAGACTCTCGAGACCTGTTGGTCTCTCTCTCTCGTCTCGCTCTCTGGCATGCATACCCTTTATCCTTCTGGCTATGCTCACCACCTACTCATAGGGTATATCCATCTCCAACTCTTGATTCATGCCAGACCTGATAGAAGGAATAAGACCCTCGATAAATCGGTGAACCCTCTCACAAACAGTAGCCACCAAACCTGGTGCATGCCTGGCCAACCTAGTATAACAAATGGAATACTCAGAGATAGTCATAGGGCCCGAGCGAAAATGCTCAAACTCCGCGCGCCATGCATTCCGAACGCTCTGGGGAAAAACTCCCTATGAAAAATATCAGAAAGTTGAGTCCATGTCAAGGAGGCAGCCTCGTCAAGACTGTCTAAATCAAAGGTCTGCCACCAGTCATAGGCGCATTCCCAAACATGGAGAGCTGCAAAAGAAACCCCGCTCAAGGCAATAATACCCATGGTGCGAAAGATGGGGTGAAAATCCTGCAAAAACCCCAAAACATCATTTGTAGCTAGTCCGCGAAAAAGAAGAGTGTCATACTTCTTGAACCTCTCCAGTCTACGCTGCTCATCCTCTGAAGCAGGTGCCCCATCCCTGGGCTGAATCGGTCCTTCAGGCTAGTCGGTATAATGTCTGGAATCTATCCCATTTGCACCCTTTTCTCCAGAGTGCAGTCTGCATGAGTCTGGGGTCCTCCCCTGGCGTAAGAGGTGGCTGCCGAAAGGGGAAGCAATCCTGCCTGCGACAGCGTAGATACATGCTCATAAACTATGCTAATGCCTCTTGAAAAACTGGAGTAGTGGTTGTTGTGGCTGTATCAGGCACGTGAGTCTTGGTTGGATCCGCTGGTGGTACCTCGGCGGCCGCTTGCGCAAGTGCTCTTACTTCACCGCGTGCGCACGCGTCCACAATCCCATCCCCGGCCCCTGCCTCTGGCGGTTGTAGGAAGAAGGCGGTGCCTATTCGTCCTGGGTCGTGCGTGTCCTCACAATCGGTGAGATAATAGAAAACAGAAGTTCAGAGTCGATGTCAAAAACATGTCACGACACAAAATGTAATGAAATGAAGATTTTTCCTAAACAGTTACATAACCTCTCGTAGATAAGTACGGACGTCTCACTACAGATCAACGAGACTCTAATAAACCAGCCTGTGTCCTGTGACTTCGATTAACCTAGAGCTCTGATACCAACTTGTCACCAATTGTGAAGCTGTCATGACGGCACCCATGCTTCGCGACTAGTTAAGCCTAACACATTGCAGAATTTACCAATCTTTATGAACTGAATAACATAAGAAAATGAATAGATTTGCTGCCTGGAACATACACTTCAACACAAAGTACTGAAATAATTTCCAAGACCCGTATACCCACGAGAAACAGAAGCTATAGAAAACGTTCAATACTCTAGTCTCTCCGGATCTGTGGACGCAACAGATGCATACCTCAAGTCTTCAAGTATAGCTCCTAGATCACTGATAGTGTGCTCGATCGAAAGTGCATGCATCTGCACATGAAAAGCATGTGTAGAAGAGGCATAAGTACACCACATCGGTACTTAGTAAGTGCCAAGCCTAACCTTGGTTGAGTAGTGACGAGGAAGGTTAGGGCTCTTCTGAGAATTAACATAACAATAATAATGAACAGTGTAAGGCAGTGAATAATCGGGAAAACCAACGATAAAATAGGATACAAGCTGCAAGTAAATGAAAATTTAAGCTAAGTACGGAAAATAACACAACCAAGTATCACTCAATATCAGGGTGCCATATGGATCTCCCGGGAATTGAACCCGTAGTTCATTATACCAATGTTTGGAGGATCTCCTGGGAATTGAACCCATAGTCCATCCTGCCAATACCTGAGTATCTCCCAGGAATCGAACATGTAGTCCAACATACAAATATCTGAGGATCTCCCGGGAATCACACCCATAGTCCATCATACCAATATCTGAGGATCTCCAGGGAATTGAACCCGTAGTCCATCATAACAATATGATAGGATCTCCTGGTAATTGTACCCGTAGTCCATCATACCAATATCTAAGGATCACCCATGAATTGAACCTGTAGTCCATCATACAAATATTTGAGGATCTCCCGAGAATTAAACCTGTAGGGCCAATCGTAAACACATCAAACCACTTCAATAATGTATAAATTCTTAGTAAAGATAACATGTATAATCTAAAGTCTAGCATGCTTCACGAAGAGCAGATATTTTAAATTAGCCAAATAGAACAAGTAAGCCAACTGACATGCTTTCCCTAAGCTAAAACAAATGAAATTTGCATTTATAACAGTTAAACACGTGAAGAACACAGTCTAAAAAAGTCAAGTAAAGTTAATTTTCAACAATTAGAACAATTACACGCTTGTCACCTCACGCACAAGGATTTCTAATCAACAGTCAAGATATCTTAAGGGAAGCGGTCCCCCACAAAAAGTTAGACAACCCACTTACCTCGAATCGGTTCAAAAATAACTAAGAAACGATGCCCTTGCCATGAGTATTCGACTCCTAGTGGACAAACTCCATTCAAGCCAACTACATATTGTAAATAACATCGCAAGTAACTAATTCCACTGTTAAAGTTATAGCTATGGCGCGAAAATAGGTAAAATGACCAAAATTCAACTTAAGCCAATGTCTCGGAATCGAATAATTTTTACATTTTCAAAAACCTCGTACTCTCATGAGTCTAACCATATAAAAGTCTCCCAAATAGGAGGGCAAATGCCCCTTCAAATCCTCACAAATAGGTCTAATAACTCTACCCCAATTTTCATAAAATTTTCGAAATTAAAGGTTGAATTCACGATTAGATTAGTGGGTTTTTGTCATAGAGGAGTAAGGAATCATTATCCAATTGTTGCCTCTGAAAATCCCTCAAAAAATCTGCCCAGGTATTTCTTCATTGCGATCACATGAAATGGGATGCGAACGCGTAGAACAAATGAGAAGGCCCAGAAAAATGGCCTATGCGAACACACTGATGGGACTGCGATCGTGGAAGAGAAGGGACTGGACCTATGCGATCTCAAAAGAGGCTCTTCGATCGCGTATAAGGAATTGGGCCCTGAGATACTAGCCCAGGCTACTCAGTGCGAATGCAGGGAGGGGGTTGCGAACGCAAAGAATGGGGAGGCAGAGCTATGCGATTGCATAAGGGGTAGTGCGATCGGATTGAAAGGAAATGAGGCCCAGCACAAAAGGCTCTATGCGATCGAAAATGAGGCCCATAACATCATTCAAACTTGTACCAATCCTTAAACCCCTTGAAAGAAAATGAGGCCCATAGCATCATTCAAACTTGTACCAATCCTTAAACCACTTAAAACAACGCAGGAAACTCGAATTAATCAACGATTTTCACCTAAGAACTCTAAAACTCAACCAAACTCGCTTTCGATCAAAAACCTAACCAGACTAAGTCCGATTGATCTGAAATTTGCGTGCATGTTCCAAATGACATGAAGGTGCTACAACAGCTTCTGGAATCAAGTTTTGAACCTCGGATCAAAAATTCACTATCGGACCGAAAAATTCAAAATTCTAACTTTCAGCATTTCAAGCCTAAATGAGCTACAAACATCCAAAAACACTCTGAACATGCTCCCATCCCCGAAATCACCTAATGGATCTAACTGAACCATCAAATTTCCATTCCGAGGTCATTTTCACATCGTTCTAATTATGGACCATTTTCCAACACTCAAGCTCTCAATTAGGAACTATGTCCCAGAACACTCTAAATTTTATCACCGAACGTCGCGATAAACCAAAATATCATAAATCAACACAGGGAAAGCAGTTAATGGATAACGGGGCATAAATTCCAAAGATGACTGGCCGGCTCATCACAGCGTGGTAGGCGTACCACCCGTTCGCATTTCATAATAATACATGGTAGGCGTACCACTCGATCGCATTTTATAATATCACGTGGTAGGCGTACCACTCGATTCCATTTTATAATATCACTCGATCCCATTTCATAATATCACGTGGTAGGCATACCACTCAATCCCATTTCATAATATCTTGTGGTAGGTGTACTGCTCGATCCCATTTCATAATATCACGTGGTAGTCGTAGCACTCAATGCCATTTCATAATATCACGTGGTAGACGTACCACTCACTCCTATTTCTTTTAGCATAATACACAATATAATCCCGGCAAGGAAGAAAGATTTAATAATAAACTATACCGATAAGGGAACAAGATAATATAATAAACTATCCCCGCAAGGGAGATCAAGCTATAACCAAACTTAGGCAATTTCTACTTAATACAATTGATACAAATGATTGGTTTTAAAAAATCATCAACCAAGCTCTCGTAAGAATCAAATAAGAATACAACAACTTTGAAATTTAGGTCTCACGGTGATGCTCGACCCCTTACTTGTAGATATTCGTCACCATGCCTATATGTTAGACACAACACATAACAAGTGGAAAATATGACTCAACTCATATTCCCTCAAGCCAAAGTTAGATCAAACACTTACCTAAACTTCCATTGCTAAGTCAATCCATAAAGACCGATTTCCCTCTCAAACTGGCTCAAACTGAATCAAATATATGAAATAACGACTTTATATTATCAATAATAGCTAAACAAATCAAAGCCAATTCCTAATTGTAGATTTCCAACCTCTCTTCTAAAAATTCCAATATCAACACTGGGCCCGCTTGGTCAAAACATGAGATTTGGACGCAATTCATATCATCCATTCCCCACGAGCCCCGATATACAATTTGTTTTTAAATTCGGCCTCAAAACAAGGTCTAAATCAAAGAAAATTGAGAGGCCCTAACTCTATCCAATTTTCACCCTAATATATGTGATTTAAGCATATGAATTCACTAATTAATGAAAGAAAATGAAGGAAATGATTGGGGATGTACTAACCCAAGTGGTCTTTAAGAATGGGGGCTTCAATGGATTCCTAGAGCCTGGGGAAGAAGAGAGCTTGTGAAAATTTTTGACTAATCCCATATGTTGTGTTTTGAAATTTTTTTTAAAAAAATCACTGGGCAGATTTTACCCTATGCGTTCGTGATATGAGTGTCGCTTTGACGAAGAGGAAACGCTGGTAAGCATCGCGTTCACGGGAGCAGGATAGCAAACGCGAAGGGGAAAGTTCTGGGGTCCAGGGGATTGGCCTATGCGAATGCGTGGGCTGCTACGCGAATGCATTGAAGTAAATACTAGGGCTAAAGGATCAAGGGAAGTGGACCGCAAAAGCAAAGAAGGGACTTCACAAGAATCGATCGCGTAAGGCAGACCGCGAACGCGAAGAAAACTTCCAGTTTCACTTTGCCTTGGAGATCATCTTGATACATGTCTTCTACTATGCTTTAAACCAATAGTTTTAGTAGAAGGGAATACTTATCATGTCACTTCTTCACCCTAGTTAATATACATTCGTTTTACACTGACTACTATAGATATATATGTTAAAACTGAATGGCTATCGCAATCAAAGTAGCAAACGTCACAGCAAAAATGGGAGAAGTAACTTACATAAGTGCTCTTAGAGTTTTGGTCCACAAACTCCTTGTTTGCCTTGACATGTGTCTTCTTCAGAAGCGCATGTGGATGAGCTGATCTTCCTAGTTCTTTAGCCTAGAATTGAAAACCACGTTCACTATATTATTACATAATCACTAGCTTTGGAGATATTATAACATGGCTAATAATAAAGGAATATACCATTTGTCTTGCATGTCCTCGGTGACTTCTGGAGCCTCGTGTATGGCGTGATGGACCAGACCCTTCACTACCTTTCTCACTTAGCCGATTCCTTGAGCATTGCATAGACTTGGCTTTAAAAGCCTCAGTCTCCTAGTGATACTTCCATCTGTCCCAAATAGATACTGGAATAGTTTTGCGCTTCTTCTCACAATTTCTTGCTTTAGATAACATACCGTTGTATCTTTGTGCACATTTTCTCATAATCTTATCCTTTACGAAAACTTCAATTGCATTGTCCCACCGAAATCATTTCTGTTTGAGAAGATCAAATAAAAATAACACAAGATATTGATAACAACAGGTTATATCGAGTGTAGTAAATCCTCGGCTAAAGAAAGATAAAGGGACTCCAAATATTATCGATCTTATAATACGATAACATTACTTTAAACTCTTCCCAATGGAAGTCTTTTGTCTGTGGTGTAATAGACTTCCAATTATGTCCTTCGGGATCCAGTTTCTCCTATAAGATTTTTGTGATAGACCGAGTGATGTCATTACCCAGGTCCAATTGGCTAAAGTAAATAAGTAATTATGTTGTTACTCCATTCCATTTAAGCCTTTCATATTCTTTCAAAAAGCATTTGGGACGCCCTGATACACACCAGATAAGCAAGAAACAAAAATAAAAAAAATATTAACAAGTGACTCTTTTACTCTTACCCTTCAGGTACGATTTTAATTGGGATACAGTTACCGCCAATTGTGTTTGACGAACTTGCTGATCGGATTTCATCTGCAGGTGTACCAAGTTCAGAAGAAGAAGATGATAAGGATCTGTTTATAGTTGCATCGGAATGTGGTTATTCTATAACTGGAGGTTCAGGTGACTGATCAGTTCAGGTGAGTGATCAGATGTGGAACTCAACATCTCAGGAGATCTCAATGTGTTTGCATTCCTGATTTTACCATATCTACGTGCTCCACCTCCCCTAGGTTCCATATCTGCGATTCTATAGTCAGATGCAGATGAAAAAATAACATAATTAATGAATCATGGTCAAATCTAATTAGATACAGTAGTTGGTATATTATTCCAAGAGTAATTAAATGATACATTACTCCAAGAACAAAATGCTCTGAAAAAACTAAGGCATATAAGTATTAATCTAGACATGCTAGATTCAAATGAAAAACATCTAAAAAGGAACAAATTTACTTTATAAAGTGTTTCAAAAGACAAACATCTAAAAAGGAACTAATTTACTTAAGTTAAAAAAACAAGAACCTAAAAAATCTGAAATCCATGAACTTTTTCTTAAAAAGTAAAAATAAATTGTATACTATGTTTCATTTGTTAGAAACACGTTCTCAATGCAATATACTAAACGTGTACTCTTTTGTAGGTTTTGATGAATGACAAACGAAGCAAAAATTGATATATGACGGAATTCAAGTACAAGCGCACAATGGTTGCGAATAAGATTGAAGTTCAAGATATAGCTTTTAATTGTTATTGAGTTGTTCTAAATTGTAATCTCGATCCTATAACTTGACTCATAGTATGGCCTCTCTCATAAAACTATTTTCCAAAATCATGTATATTTAATTCTGTGTCAAAAAGATTTTAAATCATACATATTTACATTAGACAAAATGTTTTCTAAACATGCCTCAAAAATCTGGGCTAAAATAATCGATTATGTACTTATGATAATCGATTGTTTCTGAGCCAAGACTGCATGACAATCGATTATGAATTAATGGTAATTGATTGTGAGTAAGACAATGAACATCAGGTTTTTCCAAATCTGCATGATAATCGATTGTGAACAAATGACAATCGATTGTTGTTGAGGTAAAGTTTTTCAATACTCAAAATAATCGATTATGAACTAATGGTGATCGATTGTGTTGAGTTGATGTCTTCCAGTGATTTTAAATTTAATTAAGTAATCGATTATGTCTTTAGATAATCGATTATCACTGAGACAGTAAGTTTTATGATTTTCAGAAAATAACAAGTAATCGATTGTTGAAGCTGACCGTTGTCAAATGATTTTCAAATACCATAAGGTAATCGATTATTGATTCTAGATAATTGATGTTCTGCTTAAAATCTGGAAATGATTTTTAGAATGTTGCTGAAGTAATCGATTATAGATTTTATATAATCGATGTTTTGCTTAAAATCCGGAAATGATTTTTAGAACGTTGCTAAAGTAATCGATTATGGACTTGGTGTAATCGATTATCTGATTTTGAATATTGCCAGTAATCGATTATAGATTATGTATAATCGATTGTGAAGCATTAAATCTGGGATTGATTTTTAAACTGACTGGCAGATAATCGATTGTTTGGTCTTAATAATCGATTATCACTGAGTAATTTCAGCAACTCTTAATTGGCAATTAGACAACGGTAATGCCAAGTTTTTCAACTATAAATACAGCTTCATTTCAGTGTTTTAACAACAACAACATACACAAACTGATCATTACATTGCTATAAGCTTTCATTCAATTGTTCTTCATTTTCTACTCATTTCATAAAGCTTTTGAGAGCCATATTATTGCTTAAAGTTGTTGTGATCTTGAACATATTCTTTTACTCATATCTACTCAATAAGGAGTACTTTAGTTAAGTGATGTCCAAGTATTTGATATACTTGTAAGAGAATTGCGATTCTCTTGTTTCAAGGAACTTGCGTTTCCTTGGGTGAAGTCTTTGAGATTGCGATCTCCGAGCAACTATTTGAGGCTTGTGTCCTCAAGTGTGTAACGGTTTGTTGAGCACCCTTAAGCTTAACAAGATAGTGAAAAATCTCGAGAGAGTCTCTCGGGGACTGGACTAACCACGTTGGTGGCCAACCAGTATACATCTTTGTGTAAGTTTATTTTTCTGCATTTATTTTACTTCCTGCAAAGTTTAAATTCCGCAAGAAAATGCTAAATTCTATTAATACGCTATTCACCCCCCCTCTAGCGTAAAGTGTAGTTCCTAACAATTGGTATCAGAGCCCAACTCTCTGAAAACTTAACCGTTTGAGAGAACCATCCATGGCTTCTACTCTTGACTCTTTTGCAGGAATTGAAGAAGGACAATGCTCTATGCGACCTCCTCTATTCAACGGCACAAACTACTCATACTGGAAGGAGAGGATGCAAATCTTTGTGCAATCAAATAGCTTTCATTTGTGGAAAGTATTCACCAATGGAAACCAAATTCCAACCAAGAAGGTGGAAGACAAATGGATTCCAAAGACCAAAGAGGAATATACCGCGGAGGATATTCGTAAGGTTCAAAATAATGCCAAAGCTATAAATTTATTATATTGTGCTGTTAATGCTAACGACTACAGGAAGATATCATGTTGCAAAACAGCAAAAGAAATGTGGGATAAGCTTGAAGTGACATACGAAGGAACCGACCAGGTACGAGAAGCTAAAATTGATTTCTTAACTCACTCTTATGAACTATTCCACATGAAGGAAGGAGAGAAAGTAGAAGAACTGTTTGAGCGATTCTCAATGATCGTGAATGATCTACACGCCCTCAAAAAGACTTTTACGGATAGAGAACTTGTCCGGAAGATCCTCAGAAGTCTCACTCCGGCATGGCGATCAAAGGCCGATGCAATCCAAGAATCCATTGGCATCACAAATGTCACAATTGACGCATTAAGAGGTAATCTCAAAACCTATGAATCAACTATACTTAACCCATTTGTTGATGATCAAAGAAGGCAAAGGATTGCTTTAAAGGATAGCCAACCACAAATTGATGAGGAAGGTGACAACGAGTTGGACTCGTTATCAAAAGGTTTCAAAAATTCATGTGCAAAGAGTATGAACGCAAGAACAAAAAGCAAGGCGATCAACTAAAATGCTATGAATGCGGAGAAACCGGGCACATAAAATCAAATTGCCCTAACATCAAAAAGGAGAAGAAACCCTTCAAAAAGCAACGTGCATACATCTCTTGGGGAGGAGATTCCGGGGATGAAGCAAGCTAAGAAGAAGACGATGAAGTAGAAATTTATGTCTCATGGCTCAAGAAGACGGCAAAGACGAGGTAAGTCAAATCTCTTCTCAAAATTTCTTTACTCTTGATGAAATGAGAAATGCTTTTGATGAACTGTATGCTGAATTTATCAAAGCTTCAAAAACTGTCAAAAGCGTTAAAGAAAGCGCTTCTCTAAAAGAAAAAGATTTTCAAACACAGCTTTCATTAAAAGAAAAAGAATTAGAAAAACTGGTTTTCGAAAATGAGAAGCTAAAAGAGGAAAACAAGTTTTATGGAAAAAGAAGTGCTGATAAACCTGAATGTTCTACTAGAAACTGTTCTTCTTGTGTGCTTCTTAAGAATGAAGTAGCTAGACTTAAAGGCACATTAGATAAGTTTAATTCTTCGCATAAAAACTTGAATGATGTGCTTGTTAATCTAAAATCAACTAAACATGGAATAGGATTCAAGAATGAAGAAAAGGTTGGTGCTAAACCACAACAACCTAGAGCTCAACCTAGGACTAATAACCAAAATGCTTATCTTAGAAGTAGAAATCCTAGAAATAACTTGCATGTTAGACCAAATAGTGAAAATGCTAGAAGACCTAGAAATAATGCATATTTTAGGCCAAACCTTGAACAATTTAGAAGACCAAGAAATGACCCTCCACCTAGAAATAGATATTCTAGAAATGATGCATATTTTAGACAAACTTGTGAACCTCCTAAAGCTCATAATAGGAGAAACAATGGTGTTCAAAGTAGAGTAAGCAACCTTCATTCATCTAGTTACTATGTACCTAGAAAAATGCATAATCCCAACGTGACTTGTCATTATTGTAGACGTATTGGTCATATTGCTCCCGCTTGCTTTACTCGTCATAGACATATAAATCAATTGCATCATTATAACATGCCTAACCCTCAAGGACCCAAGATGGCATGGGTACCTAAAGAACATTAGTTTGTTTTGTAGGTGTGCTTGAAGGGATCAAGTGTACTATGGTACCTTGATAGTGGATGCTCCAAACACATGACGGGAGATGAATCCAAATTCCTTCAACTAGAGCACAAAGAAGGAGGAAGTGTCATATTTGGTGATAACAATAAAGGAAAAATCATCGGCATTGGTTCGGTCGATAAGGACGAAAACTCCTCTATTAAACATATACTACTTGTGAAAGGTTTGAAGCATAATCTCTTGAGCATAAGCCAATTATGTGACAAGGGAAATCTTGCTCTATTTGATTCGGATGAATGTCTTGTATTTAGACGTAGTGATTTCAAGATCATACTTCGTGGTTTTAGAATTGATAATATCTATATGGTTGATCTTGCAAACTCCTCACCCGAATATGTTGATTGTTTAATAAGCAAAGAGGATAACTCTTGGCTATGGCATCGTAGAGTAGCACACATGAACATGCATCTTTTGAACAAGCTTCTTTCTCAAAACTTAGTAGTTGGTCTTCCCAGTTTAAAGTTTGAAAATGATTCTATTTGCGATTCTTGTCAAAAAGGGAAGCAAACCAAAGCATCTTTTAAATCCAAGAACATTGTTTCAACGTCTAGACCTTTGCAATTACTTCACATGGATTTATTTGGTCCCTCTCGTATTGAAAGTCTTGGTAAAAATAAATATGTTTTTGTAATTGTTGATGACTTTTCTAGATTTACTTGGACTCTATTTCTTGCAAATAAAAGTGATGCTTTTCAAAATTTCAAGTATTTCCTTAAGCGTGTTCAAAACGAAAAGGAATCGACCGTCACTTCGATTAGAAGTGATCATGGGGGAGAGTTTGATCACAATCTCTTTGCGGATTTTTGTGACGAACTCGGAATCGAACACACCTTTTCCGCTCCACGGACACCACAACAAATGGGGTGGTGGAAAGGAAAAATAGGTGTCTCGAAGAGATGGCAAGAACCATGCTCGACGAAGCTAAGATTCCCAAATATTTTTGGGCGGACGCCGTGAGTACCGCTTGCTATGTTTTAAATAGAGTAGCAATTCGGCCGATACTCATGAAAACCCCATATGAACTTTATAAGGGTAGAAAACCCAACATTTCTCATTTACGTGTTTTTGGTTGTAAATGTTTTGTTCATAATAATGGCAAGGACCAATTGGGTAAGTTTGATGCTAAATCGGATGAAGGTATTTTCATTGGTTATTCCTCACGTAGCAAAGCATATAGGATCTTTAACAAAAGAACCCAAATTGTGGAGGAATCCCTTCATGTTGTGTTTTCCGAAGATAATACTCGCTTGGCGAGAAAGGAATCCGGTTTTGATCTTGCAGGTATCTTGGATAGCTTGAAAGATAAAATCTAAGAAGAACCTTCAAAGGAAAACAAGAATGAAATTGGGGAACAACCAACGGAAGAAGCGCCACAATTAGAAAAAGGAATAAATACGCCTAACGAGTGGAGAACGATCAAGGATCATCCTCTCGAACAGGTAATTGGCGATGTTGGAGAAAAGGTAAGTACCCGAAACTCTCTTAAGAACACTCTAGGACACAATTCTTAAGAGTTCACGGCATTACTTGTTAACACTAGTGTAATTTATTAATTTCGCTATAAATTACTAACTTGAGCGTCGGAGACGTTTAAATCTATTTTGCAGGTACCACCCCAAAGGTAGGGGGAATTATGAAGTTTTAGCACAAAATAATCGACTATTTCAAGCCACTAATCGATTAATTTCTGTGCAGTACATCGATTATCAGTATCAATAATCGATTGTCTATGACTGATTATTACTATTATGCATCTGTGTTTAATTTTTTACTTCCTAAATTGCATAATCGATTTCCGCCTCAGTCATTCAGCAATGCTTTCTACAACAATCGATTATTTTTTAATACAATCGATTATTTGACAAATTCTGATATTCTCCAAGTTCACCGTATCAAATTAATTCCCTAAATAATCGATTACCAAGAATTGACACTCGATTACTTCATATTAATTTTTTGTTACCATTTGGCTCCTCAATGGATTCCTGTCAGGTCTTAAATGCTCCATAATCGATTACCACAATTTAACAATCGATTATTTCATTCAAATTTTTTTTTACCGTTTGACTCAAGAATCGATTTGTCAGATTCAAAATCTCAATCAAACAGTAAATACAATCGATTATTTCAGTTCAATAATTGATTATCTAACGGTCAGTAATTCTAATTCTTACCGTTTTTCTGACTGCTCCTAAACCAAAATCTCAGCAAATGTCTCCATTCAATGCTTGATAATCCTTTCCTCTATAAATAGGCATCGTAAGAGCTCACATTCACCACTCAAGCACTATCTCTAGTACTCAAAAGCTAAATCTCTTCTATTTTCTTTGCCAAATTCCAGCAGTCTTTCTCCTAACATGTCTGGACGATCTTCAAAACGTTCCCGATCCAAACATGGCGCATCAGCCTCAACCGCCCCTCCTCCTTTAAATTTTCCATACCAAGACGGTTCCGTCTTGTTCTTTGAAACTGAAAATGAACTCACAAGGTTCCTATCAAAATTTGAGAAACGCACCATTCTTCCTCCTCGGTTCTCAAATAGTAAACTCCTTGAGCCTTTCACCCCTGCCGCAAATATGTTAAAGGAGTGTCAACTATATGACTTCTTGCTTCTCACTCATCCTCACATAAACATAACTCTCGTTCAAGCTTTTTACTCAAACCTCCATAAAGATGAAGATGGCGAACTTGTCACCTCCATTAATGGGGTTCAAATTCTTCTCTCTGAAGAGAATCTGCACACCATTGCCCGCCTTCCAAATGAAGGTGAAGACCTTTACCGGTATATTGATAAGGCCGGGGCTCTCTTTGATGAAACCATCCTTCTCCACCAAGCCGGTATAACCTCCTATGATCCATCTATCTCTACCCGTCGTCCCACCATAACGGGAATGGATCCAAACTACCGATTGATTCTTTACTTCATCACCCGAGTCCTCAAGCCTAGACGACACAATCACACCACCATCTCCCAGGAGGATACCAAACTTCTGCATGCCATTGTCACCGGAGCCAAAATAAATTGGTGTCGGCTCATCAAAATTCATATGCTCGATGCCATCGGTGATGACATGCCTCTTCCTTATGCCCTCCTCATTATGAACTTCCTTGAAGCATCCGGATTTGTCACGGAAAATGGTCCTCTCAAAAGGAGTACCAAAATTTGGGAAATCTCGGAGTCTTCTTTCCATCATAATGGTGATAATGCTCCAGCTCCTTCTTCAAGTCGTCCACCCCGTCGTGCTCGTTCGTCCCAAGAGCCTACTCTCCAAACCATATCCGACCAGCTTGCTCAACTCACTCATGAGATCCATGGATACTTTGATCATGTCAATTATCCATATGCAGCTCTCGTTCCTTTTGAAGCAGCGCCGGATAACGAGGCGGACAACGACGGAAATGAATAAATTTCTTTTTGTGTTTTGTGTGGTTTTTTTGCTGTTGTTCTCTTTGGTTCCCATTGATGTACCCTTTTTTTAATAAATAAACCTTGTTTATTTCATCTTTTTTATCTTTCCTTACTATTTTTTTTGCTAATGGCAAAAGGGGGAAGAAAATGGGATATCGGGTATGCACCACCTCTTAATTCATTGATTGCTTATAAGCTAAAATTGAGGGGGAACTCTTAAATTGAGGGGGAACAAGAACAAAATTGCATAATTGTTACTTGTCTTGAATTGTCAATATCTTTTGCCTAAATTGCATATCCCGCTTAATGTTTGCCATTATCAAAAAGGGGGAAATTGTTAGAAACACGTTCTCAATGCAATATACTAAACGTGTACTCTTTTGTAGGTTTTGATGAAGGACAAACAAAGCAAAAATTGATATATGACGGAATTCAAGTACAAGCGCACAATGGTTGCGAATAGGATTGAAGTTCAAGATATAGCTTTTAATTGTTATTGAGTTGTTCTAAATTGTAATCTCGATCCTATAACTTGACTCATAGTATGGCCTCTCTCATAAAACTATTTTCCAAAATCATGCATATTTAATTCTGTGTCAAAAAGATTTTAAATCATGCATATTTACATTAGACAAAATTTTTTCTAAACATGCCTCAAAAATCTAGGCTAAAATAATCGATTATGTAGTTATGATAATCGATTGTTTCTGAGCCAAGACTGCATGACAATCGATTATGAATTAATGGTAATCGATTGTGAGTAAGACAGTGAACATCAGGTTTTTCCAAATCTGCATGATAATCGATTGTGAACAATTGACAATCGATTGTTGTTGAGGTAAAGTTTTTCAATACTCAAAATAATCGATTATGAACTAATGGTGATCGATTGTGTTGAGTTGATGTCTTCCAGTGATTTTAAATTTAATTAAGTAATCGATTATGTCTTTAGATAATCGATTATCACTGAGACAGTAAGTTTTATGATTTTCAGAAAATAACAAGTAATCGATTGTTGCAAAGGACAATCGATTGTTGAAGCTGACCGTTGTCAAATTATTTTCAAATACCATAAGGTAATCGATTATTGATTCTAGATAATCGATGTTCTGCTTAAAATCTGGAAATGATT
Organism: Nicotiana benthamiana; assembly: GCA_034376525.1. Classification (NCBI taxonomy): domain Eukaryota; kingdom Viridiplantae; phylum Streptophyta; class Magnoliopsida; order Solanales; family Solanaceae; genus Nicotiana; species Nicotiana benthamiana. The sequence continues at coordinate 133,475,361 of CM067334.1, forward strand.
TTTAGAACGTTGCTGAAGTAATCGATTATAGATTTTATATAATCGATGTTTTGCTTAAAATCCGGAAATGATTTTTAGAACGTTGCTAAAGTAATCGATTATGGACTTGGTGTAATTGATTATCTGATTTTGAATATTGCCAGTAATCGATTATAGATTATGTATAATCGATTGTGAAGCGTTAAATCTGGGATTGATTTTTAAACTGACTGGCAGATAATCGATTGTTTGGTCTTAATAATCGATTATCACTGAGTAATTTCAGCAACTCTTAATTGGCAATTAGACAACGGTACAGCTTCATTTCAGTGTTTTAACAACAACAACATACACAAACTGATCATTACATTGCTATAAGCTTTCATTCAATTGTTCTTCATTTTCTACTCATTTCATAAAGCTTTTGAGAGCCATATTATTGCTTAAAGTTGTTGTGATCTTGAACATATTCTTTTACTCATATCTACTCAATAAGGAGTACTTTAATTAAGTGAGTGTCCAAGTATATGATATACTTGTAAGAGAATTGCGATTCTCTTGTTTCAAGGAACTTGCGTTTCCTTGGGTGAAGTCTTTGAGATTGCGATCTCCGAGCAACTGTTTGAGGCTTGTGTCCTCAAGTGTGTAACGGTTTGTTGAGCACCCTTAAGCTTAACAAGATAGTGAAAAATCTCGAGAGAGTCTCTCGGGGACTGGACTAACCACGTTGGTGGCCAACCAGTATACATCTTTGTGTAAGTTTATTTTTCTGCATTTATTTTACTTCCTGCAAAGTTTAAATTCCGCAAGAAAACGCTAAATTCTATTAATACGCTATTCACCCCCCCTCTAGCGTAAAGCGTAGTTCCTAACATCATTCATTCAGACTCTGAAGATATTGAATCACTTTGACTCTATTAACTTTCATTTTCATTATATAGCTCTTCATCCTCATCCTCATCCTCATCTTCTTCCGATCGAAATTCAACATGAAGTTCTACCTCATCATCTAAATCATCATCCTCGTGTCTTATGTTTATGAATCCACCAATTGGATCATTCAAGAGAACAATTTCATTATTAGGTACCACATCAAATGTTAAACCATATTCCTTGGATTGGAATGCCTCAACACCATCAGTCGGTGTTCACTGTGAAGATGGTGGAGGCATGTCACCAAACCCCGTGCTTTTACTTTGCACACAGCCCACCACTCACTCTTACCACGTCGTAAGCTAGGATAAGTTGTATAATACACTTGAGCCGCTTGCATTGCCAAAAAAAATGGTTCATACTTATTTAACTTCTTTTCATAGTTGATATCCACAAGTTTATATTGTGGGTGAATCTCCATTCCTGCCTTTGGTGCGGGATCAAACCACTCACACTTAAATGAAATAGTTCTCTTTATATACTCACTGCCCTTGTACTCCAATTCAAGGATATCGGTTAGCACGCCATAGTAGTCACTATCATCTACACTATAATTAGTTCCTTTTATGCATAGACTGCTGTTGTTAGATGATCTAGAAGAAATGCGACTTTTAGTGTGAAATTTAAATCCGTTGACTATATAACTAGTCCATGGTTGTGCTGTTTGACACGGACCTTCAGCAAGGGCCTTGATAAAATGATTACCTATATGGACTCGTGCCAATAAAATAAAAATAATTAGAGTTTCTCATAAGTGAGGTGAGTATTAATGGAAGGATATTTTACAAGTAGTCACATATCTTTTAAACCATGATGCAAATTCTTCATCAACTTTCTTATCCACTTCCTTCTCCATGATCTGTGGGAAATTTTGGTGAAGGGAGTCAATAAAAATCCTTTGAATCACATCAAAGAAAATATTTCATTAAAGTTTGGTGATTTTGCTATTCTACAAATAAACACAAAGGCTTGAAGTCTTACTCAATATATAGGTGTACTTCTGGGTAACTTAGTAGAATATAAATATGAGTTGCATCAAGTTCTTCTTCATTCATATATCTTGGTTTGCATCTCCCAAATGCTTTACTTGGATAGGTAAATATAGAAAGATTACCCTCGCGTTCATCCCTTTCACTTAAACGACCATCTTCATTCCGTGGAACATTCCTTTGCCTTGTGTAAAAATGAGGTTCGAAGTAGTGTGAACAAAAAGATGAAGCTTCCTCAACTAAATATGCGTTGCTTATTGATCCTTCAACTTGTGCCTTATTTTAAACATTGTTTTTCAATTTTTGAAGGTTCCTGAAAATAACACATAAGCTCAAATTGTGAGTCATCCATATCAATGTCGTATTATGTTCATATCAATTTAAATAAATAAATAAATGCATGATTTTGACCTAGGGCAATAAACAGATACAAGCAGAAAAAGAAACAAAAAACATCTGTATGCTCGCTCTTCTCTCTAGAAGAGCTACATCAAGCAGTAGTGATGAAATTCTCTTATGGAGATACAAGAAATCAGATGAATTTTTGCATCGCAATTCGACCTGACACTGTAACATGGGGCAGTTACAATTTCATCACATGTTGATCAGGTTTGATTTATACACTGATTATGTTCAGGTTTTGTTAGTGTCGGCTATCTTAAATTCAAAGGCTAAGACTATTTCTTTCGAACTTTCTCATGGATGCTAGGATTGAATCAGAAAGAAGAGACACGATGGCTGTTGTATGGACTTCTCTACCAGGTTTGCCACCTAATTTCTTTGCAAAGAGGTCGTTAATGTCTATTGCGTCAGTTGTTGGTAAAGATCTTGTTGTTGATAGGGAGACACAAGAAAAAACTAGAACTAGTGCTGCTACAGTTAAGGTTGTAATTTATCTTCTTGGTAAACATCCTAAAAAGGTTAAGCTTCAGATTGTTGATCGTGTTACTGGTAAACCGGTCGTGCACTATCAGTAGATAGTGTATTAAAATATTCCTATGTATTGCACTTGTTGCAAACATCAAGGACATGACAAAAAAAGTGTGATTTATACAGTGATTATGTTCAGTTTTTCTCAAGGTCGACTGGATATCCTAATTTCAAAGGCGACAGCTATTTCATTCGAACTTTCTCATGGACGCTAGGATTCAATCCGAAAGAAGAGACATCTATGGCTATTGTATGGATTTCTCTACCATGTTGCCACCTAATTTCTTTGCAAAGAGGTCGTTAATGTCTATTGTGTCAGGTGCTGGTAAACTCTTGTTATGGATAAGGCGACACAAGAAAAAACTAGAACTAGTGCTGCTACAGTTAAGGTTGTAATTGATCTTCTTGGTAAACATCCTAAAAAGGTTAAGCTTCAGATTGTTGATCGTGTTACTTGTAAACATGTCGTGCACTATTGAGATATAGTTTATTACAATCTGCCTAAGTATTGCACTTGTTGCAAACATCAAGGACATGAAGAAAAGTGGTGTCGATTAATGAAAGCAAAAGTTGAAATAGAGGTGACGACATAGGAGGTGAATCTGGACAGTGTTCTGCCTATTAAGCATGTTACAAATTTTGAAAAGTTGCAAGGGGATGAAGGGAGTATTTAATTGCTAAAAGATTGTTGCTCCATTACCTGAGATGGAGTCAATATAACCACAACTAGGTATTTTTTGTCTTTGATTAAGTCAATTTTTTAGTGAAAACCCACATATTAAACTCCCACGCCATTTTACCTGTTTCAGAAGAATCAGAACGAGTATATTGTCGATGTCTTGCTTCTTTCACCTCAAATTTCACCCCTCCTCTCACTGTCTTTCCCTCATTTTCAATATAAAATACAATTAAAGTATGGTTGATGTAACTAATCCAATTTTGGATGCAGGGCAGCAACTATAAAGATACAATTATAAACAGCAACTATAAAGATATAACTATAAACAGCAACTACGCAGGGCAGCAACTATAAAGATACAACTATAAACAGCAACTATAAAGATACAAGCACAAAGATGAAATTTTACCTCTCAAATGGATACATCCATCGATGTTGCACCAGACCTGCTATCCTTAATTCATAAGCAAGATGCATAGGGAGATGCTCCATTGAATCTAAGAAGCTGGGAGGAAATATACACTCCAACTTATAAAGAATTTCAGGTATTTCTTGTTCAAGTTGAACCATGTCCTCTTCCCGAATTGTTGTTGACGTGAGATACCAAAAGAAAAGGCTCATCTCAGCAAGTGGTTCCCAAAATTTTTGTGGTAATAGCTCATTAAACGCAATAGGGACAAATTTTTACATGAAAACATGACAATCATGGATTTTCATACAAAACAATTTATGTTTTTTCATGTCCACACACCTTTCGATATTTGAGACATATCCATCTAGAAATTTCAAATTCTCCACCGATTCACACAATACTTTTTTGGACTTCTTGTCTAGTGTATAATAATCTTTTGGATATTTGTCACCAACAACATGCAATTCAGGGCATAGGCAGAACTCTTTTAAGTCTTCTCTAAATTTGGCATTATCTTTTGTTTTAACATCTACGTCCAGCACTGTGTTGAACACATTATCGAAAAAGTTTTTTGACATTTGCATAACATCTAGATTGTGTTGTATCAGATTTGTACTCCAATACAGCAAATCCGAAAATATGCTTCTTTTCTTCCAACCCGAAAACTTAGTAATTTTGCCATTAACAATATCAGCACCAAGTTTCGTCACCTTTTTCAACCCCAATCATTTATCTCCTTCAATATATCATCACCTGATTGTATCGGGGGAGGATGCGTTCTGACCACTTTATTCATTCTAAATGAATTTCTATTATTTCTGTATGGATGATCTAGTGGTAGGAACTTATGATGATTGTCAAACCATAAATATTTGCCACCTTTAGTCAAAGTAAAAGCATAAGTATTCTCCATACAGTAAGGACATGCTAGCTTACCTGCAATACCCCATCCAGACAACATCGAATATGCAGGAAAATCACTAACTGTCCACATCAAAGCGACTCGCATGTTAAAATTTTGCTTCTTAGAGATATCATATTGTGTCCCCACCTGTACTCCAGAAATATTTTTGTTCTGCAATCAAAGGCTGCAAGAAAACAACAAGCTTTATCTTAGGGTTCTTCGGTCCGGGAACAATAACCGACAAAAACAAATAGGACTCTTTCATACACATCCAAGGCGGCAAGTTGTATGGTGTCACAACTATTGGCCAAGATGAATATTGTTGACCTTTTTGTCCAAATGATTGAAAACAATCTGTGCAGAGCCCCAACGTGACATTACGACTTTCAGCTGCAAAAGATGGATGCATTTATCAATGTATTTCCATGCTGGTGCATCTGAACAGTGACGCATCAGACCTTCCTCAATTTCATGCTCGGCATTCCATCACATATGTGTAGCAGTCTTGTCGGAAGCATATAACTGTTGTAATTGTGGAGTGAGGGAAAAGTAGTACATATGTTTGAATGGTACAAGATTTCTCTTTGAATTCGATATTTTCCTAGTAAGCTTGTACCTGGGATGGCGACAAAACTTGCAATGGCTAAGTTCATTGTCTTCTTCCCAATAAGTCATACAGGCATTTACACAACTGTGGATTTTTTCTACTAGCATGTTCATTCCCTACATTGACTTCTTTGTTTCATAGAAAATATTTGGCATTAGGTTATCCAGATGAATCATCTCATTAACATATTGACAAATGTCATCAAAACATCTATCAGATAGATGGTGTTCAGACTTGATGTGCAATAAACGCGCAACAGTTGATAATTGAGAATGTGTTTCACAGCCAAGCCACACCTCTCTATTTGCAGAATCTATCATATAATAAAATTTCTGCATATCAAGATTCGGTACTTCATCCCTATCAATCGGATCGAATGAGGGTCCCGTAGCGTCAAGGATCATTCTGTGGTATGAAGTAGGTGATCCAGGCTTATCAATTGCACCCACATTTACCGATTCGGCATTCATAGACTGATCCCAAATTCGTATATCTTCATGTTGATTTATATTTCTAGTAACCTCATTTTCTCCATGCAAGTACAATATATGATATCCAGGTACAAAGCCATCGCGCAATAAATGCTTGTGGACAATAAGAACTTCTTCAAAATTTATGTTTTGACACTTTTTTCGGGTACATGGGCACCTTAGTCTCTCACCATCCCTCCCTTCATGATGATTCTTCACAAATTCAATAAATTGCTTAACATCCCTTATGAATTCAGGATTATACAAACCTCTTCTTATCCTTTTGTACATCCACTCGCGATTTGAAGTCATTTTTCTGACAAACTTTCTTTCCTGATAATGTAAAAGGATTACAGTAGCATTTCTTGATTTCTAAAAATCTTTGGACAGTAAAAAAGAGTACTAATAAAAAAATTAGTTATCAAATCCCCGTATAATGTGCACAAGCTTTCATATATTTAGCAAAAAAATGGCACAATAAATGTTCACATAGAGATTGGAAGAGACAGTTACATGCCAATAGCAAAGGACTTAAAAAAAATTAAGTGAAGCCCACAGGAAGTATCTGGTATCCTTATATTTTGTCTTGTATAATCTATATAATCCATCAACTATAAAATATACTAATTCAATGTGTGTATATATATATATATATATATATATATATATATATATATATATATATATATATATATATATATATATAAACCAAACAAATATAGCATATCAACATATCTGCAATATGTTAGATAATACGCTTAACGCTAGAGGGGGGGTGAATAGCGTTATAATAAAAATTAGCGTAAACATGCGGAATTTAAAAATTGTAGGAAATGAATAAGTGCGATAAGTAAATAAATTAGAACAAACGCACCGATATATCCTGGTTCACCACAACCCGTGGCTAGTCCAGTCCCCGAGAGACTCTTTCGAGATTTTCCACTAACTTGTTAAGCTTACGGGTGCTCAACAAACCGTTGCAATCTTGAGGACACAAGCCTCAACAACCTTTGCTCGTAGATACAACACTCCAAGACTTCAACCAAGGAAACAAAAGTTCCTTCTTACAACACAATGAACTAACACTTCCCTTCAAGTGTACCAAACCCTTAGAACTCAAACAAGACACTCCTTTAAGAGTAGATATGAGTAAAAAGAATACGCTCAAGATCGCAACAACTTTTGACAAGAATTTGGCTCTCAAAAGCTTATGTAATGAATATAAAATGATAAGCAATAAAGTATGCAAGCTTTAGCAATTGTATGATCAGTTGTTGTGTATTGTTGTACTTAAAAGACTGAATTGAAGCTGTATTTATAGTTGAAAAACTTGGTATTACCGTTGCCTAATTGCCAATTAAGAATTGCTGATTTTACTCTGTGACAATCGATTGTTTGCCAGTTCTTCCAAAAATCAATCCCAGATTTTACGCTTAACAATCGATTATCTAAGATCAATAATCGATTACTAGCAATGTTCAAAAAATCATTTCCAGATTTTACGTAAAACAATCGATTGTCAGAAATCTACAATCGATTACTCAGCAACGTTCAAAAAATCATTTCCGGATTTTAATTAAAACAATCGATTATAGGAAATCAATAATCGATTACCTGACGGTATTTGAAAACGTATTGGCAACGGTCAGTTATACAATCGATTATATTAAGTTAACAATCGATTATATATCAGTCTTGAAAAATCAATTTAGACACTGCCTCTTTACAATCGATTGTTATAGGTTCAGAATCGATTATTTAATAACTTTGAAAAAGACTGGAAGACACTGCCTCAACACAATCGATTGTCATAAGTTCACAATCGATTATTTTGTGACTTTGAAAAATCTGATGGACACTGTCTCTTCACAATCGATTGTCATTAGCTTCACAATCGATTATTTTGAGCGTTGAAAAACTTTGATGGACACTGCCTCATCACAATTGATTGTCATAAGGTTCACAATCGATTGTCATGCAGATTTGAATAATCTGATGCTCACTGCCTTAACACAATCGATTGTCATTAGTTCACAATCGATTGTCAAGCAGCTGACTTAAACATAATCGATTATCATAAGTACATAATCGATTATCTTAGTCCACATTTTAGAGGCATGATTAAAAATCATTTTGACTAAAGTAAATATGCATTATTTAAAATAATTTTGCTTTAAATTAAATATGCATGATTTGTTAAAAATATTTTTACGAGAGAAGCCAAGTCTTGAGTATAAGTTGTCGGATCAAGATCACAATTAAATACCGACTCATATAAAACTTAATCTCGATCTTTGTCTTGTGCTTAATCTCGTTGTATATCAATTTTGCGCTTGTGCTTGGATCTCGTTGTATATCAATTTTGCGCTTGTGCTTGGATCTCGTCATGTGTCAATTTGCGCATAGTTTGTCATTCATCAAAACCTACAAATATGACCACACGTTTAGTATAATGCCTTGAGAACGTGTTTCCAACAATTTCCCCCTTTTTGATAATGGCAAACATTAAGCGGGATATGCATATTAGGCAATTCATAATGACGATTCAAGACAAGTAAAGATATGCAACAAGTATATAGATATGCAATTTGTTCCCCCTCAATATATGAATTCTTGTTATCTTCCCCCTTTTGCCATTAGCAAAAAATTATAGAATAATAAAAAAAACTTGTTTATTTAAAAAAAATTCCAGAATTAATAATGTCAAGACAATCGATTATTGATACTGGATAATCGATTATATAAAAGAGAAATCGATTGTTCTGTGCGTCAAGCTTTATAATTCCCCCTGCCTTTTGGGCGATACCTGCAAAAATACGTTAGACGTCTCCGACGCTCAAGTTAGAAAACATGTGAAAGGGAAAATGCAATGCATGACTTAGATCAACGTGGAGTCAAGGATCCCAAGTTCACTACGAATTCGGAAGAAGGACTCTTTCTCTAAGGGCTTTGTAAAGATGTCGGCCAATTGATCTTTGGTTTCAACAAATTCAATTTCGACATCGCCCTTGAGAACGTGATCTCTTATAAAATGATGTCTAATTTCAATGTGTTTTGTTCGCGAATGAAGAACGGGGTTCTTCGTAAAGCATATGGCACTAGTATTATCACATCTAAGAGGGATATGATCAAGACTTAGGCCATAGTCCAAGAGTTGTTGTTTCATCCAAAGGATTTGAGCGCAACAACTCCCCGCGGCTACATATTCGGCCTCGGTTGTGGACAACGCAACACTTACTTGTTTCTTGCTAAACCATGAAACGAGAGAGCTACCGAGCAAATGGCATGTGGCACTAGTGCTCTTGCGGTCCAATTTGCATCCAGCAAAATCGGAATCGGAATAGCCAACAAGTTGGCATGAAAAACCTTTGGGGTACCATAGACCCACATTTACAGTACCAACAAGATACTTCAATATCCGTTTCACCGCAGTTAGGTGAGACTCCTTAGGACACGATTGATAACGAGCGCATAAGCACACGCTAAACATGATGTCCGGACGACTAGCAGAAAGATAAAGGAGAGAGCCAATCATACCTCGATACTTTTTGATGTCGACTTCCTTACCTTTTTCATCTTTGTCGAGATGATCGGATGTGCTCATGGGGGTTGCCATTGCTTTTGCATTGGTCATTTCAAATCGTTTCAGCAATTCTTTGCAATATTTCGCTTGGCAAATGAACGTACCTTCTTTCATTTGCTTTACTTGTAATCCCAAAAAGAATGTTAACTCACCCATCATAGACATCTCAAATTCGCTTGTCATTAAATCGGAAAATTCCTTGCACAAAACATTGTTAGTAGCACAAAATATAATATCATCCACATAGATTTGAACGAATAAAATATCATTGTTTTATGCTTAACAAAAAGAGTAGTGTCAACTTTCCCCCTAATGAAATCATTTTCCAATAGAAATTTACTCAATCTTTCATACCAAGCTCGGGGAGCTTGTTTTAAACCATAAAGAGCCTTTTTGAGTTTGAAAACATGATCGGGAGATTTAAAATCTTCAAAACCGGGGGGTTGTTCAACATAAACTTCTTCTTGAATAACACCATTTAGAAAAGCACTTTTCACATCCATTTGATATAAATTGAAATTCATAGAAGAGGCAAAAGCAAGCAATAAACGAATAGCTTCTAATCTAGCTACGAGAGCATATGTTTCTTCATAGTCAATACCCTCTTCTTGATTATAGCCTTTTGCTACAAGCCTAGCTTTGTTTCTAGTGATTACACCATTTTCATCTAGTTTGTTTCGAAAAACCCATTTCGTACCAATTATGGTATGATTTTCGGGTCTTGGCACCAAATCCCAAACGTCATTCCGTTTGAATTGGTTAAGCTCCTCTTGCATTGCCAAGGTCCAAATTCATCCCCAATTGCTTCGGAGATGGTTGTTGGTTCAATTTGAGAAACAAAAGCAGTATGTCCTAAGGTGTTCCTAAGGGAGTTTCGGGTACTTACCTTTTCTCCGACGTCGCCAATTACCTGTTCGAGAGGGTGATCTTTGATTGGCCTCCACTCGTTAGGCATTTTCGTTTCTTTCTCCAATTGTGGTGTTTCCTTCGTTGATTGTTCCAAGATTTCATCTTGAATTTCCTTAGGAGTTTCCTCTTGTACTTTGTCTTTTAAACTATTTAAAATACCTGCAAGATCAGAACAAGAATCCTTTCTCGCCAAGCGAGCATTATTTTCGAAAAACACAATATGAGGGGATTTCTCCACAGTTTGGATTCTATTATTAAATACCCTATATGCTTTGCTACGTGAAGAATACCCAATAAAAATTCCCTCATCGGATTTGGCATCAAATTTTCCCAATTGATCTTTTCCATTGTTATGAATAAAACATTTACAACCGAATACTCTAAAATGGGAGATAATTGGTTTCCTTCCCTTGTAGAGTTCATAAGGGGTTTTCATGAGTATTGGCCTTATGACTACTCTATTTAAAACGTAGCATGCGGTACTCACGGCATCCGCCCAAAAATGTTTGGGAATCTTAGCCTCTTCGAGCATGGTTCTAGCCATCTCTTTGAACACCTATTTTTCCTTTCCACCACCCCATTTTGTTGTGGTGTTCGTGGAGCGGAAAAGGTATGCTCGATACCGAGTTCGTCACAAAAGTCCGCAAAGAGATTGTGATCAAACTCTCCCCCATGATCACTTCTAATTGAAGTGACGGTTGTTTTCTTTTCGTTTTGAACACGTTTAAGAAAATATTTAAAATTCTGAAAAGCATCACTTTTATGGGCAAGAAATAAAGTCCAAGTAAATCTGGAATTATCATCAACAATAACAAAAGCATAACGATTTCTACCAAGACTTTCAATGCGAGATGGTCCAAATAAATCCATGTGAAGCAATTGCAATGGTGTAGTAGTTGAAACAATATTTTTCGATTTAAAAGCTGCTTTTGTTTGCTTCCCTTTTTGACAGGAATCACAAATAGAGTCATTTTCAAATTTCAAATTTGGAAGACCAACAACTAAATTTTGTGAAACCAATTTGTTCAAAAGATGCATGTTGATGTGAGCTATTCTACGATGCCATAACCAAGAATCATCCTCTTTGCTCATTAAACAATTCACATATTTGGGTGAAGAATTTGCAAGATCAACCATATAAATGTTATCCATTATAAAACCACGAAGGATAATTTTAAAATCACTACGCCTAAAAACTAAGCATTCTTCCGAATAAAATAAAACAAGATTTCCCTTGTCACATAATTGACTTACGCTCAAGAGATTATGTTTTAAAACTTTCACAAGTAATATATGCTTAATGGAAGAAATTTCATCCTTACCGACCGATCCGATGCCGATAATCTTTCCTTTGTTGTTATCACCAAAAATAACACTTCCCCCTTCCTTGTGTTCTAGTTGAAGGAATTTGGATTCGTCTCCCGTCATGTGCTTGGAGCATCCACTATCAAGGTACCATAGTACACTTGATCCCTTCAAATATACCTACAAAATAGACTAATGAGTTTTAGGTACCCATGCCATTTTGGGTCCTTGGGGATTAGGCAAATCATAGTGATGTGATTGAGTGTTATGTCTATGTCGTGTAAAACAAGTAGGAGCAATATGTCCAATTCGTCTACAATAATGACAAGTCACGTTAGGATTATTCATCCTTCTAGGTTGATAGTAATTGGACGGACGAAATTCATTTGCTCTATTCTTGACAATATAACTATTGCGCAAATCATGAAAATCATTTCTCCTACAATTTGTTCTAGGATATGCATCATTTCTAGAATAGTTGTTTCTAGGTTGGAAGTCATTTCTAGGTGTTCTAAAAGGTTCAAAATTCCTTCTAGTGTTTGGCCTAGAATTTGCATTATTTCTAGCATGATTATTTCTAGGTTGCGATTGATGAAAACCATTTCTAGGTTTGTTGTATCTAGGATGAACATTTGTTTTATTTATCCTAGGTTGAGCCTTAGGTGGTTGGGGGTTGGCTTCAACTTTCTCTTTAGGCTCGTTTCTAAAACCTATGCCATGCTTGGTCGACTTCAAATTAACAAGCACTTCATTCAAATTTTTATGAGAAGAGTTAAACTTATCTAAGGTGCCCTTAAGCCTTTCTACTTCATTTTTGAGATGCATGCAAGAAGTACAATTCTAGAACTCTCGGGCTTGTCGGCGCTTCTCTTGCCAAAAAATTTGTTTTCCTCTTTCAACTTCTCATTTTCCAAAATCAGTTTTTCCAATTCCTTTTCTTTGACAGAGAGTTGTTTTTGAAAATCTTTTTCTTTTAAAGAAGCATTTTCTTTTATACTCTTAACAGTTTTTGAAGCTTTAATAAATTCGCTATACAACTCATCAAAAGTATTTTGCATTTCTTCAAGGGAAAAGAAATTTTTGGAAGAAATTTGACATACCTCTTCTTTGTTGTCGTCTTGTGCCATAAGACAAAGATTTGCGGCTTCGTCTTCTTCTTCCTCACTTGACTCGTCACAGGAGCCGCCTCCCCAAGATATGTATGCTCGTTGCTTCTTGAAGGGTTTCTTCTCCTTTTTAGCATTTGGGCGATTTGATTTAATGTGCCCGGTTTCTCCGCACTCATAGCACTTTATTTTGATCTCCTTGCTTTTTGCCCTTTCGTTCATACTCTTTTCGCATGAACTTTGGAAATCTCTTGATAACGAGTCCGAACTCGTTGTCTCCGTCCTCATCATTTTGAGGTTGGCTTGTGGTTGCCTTGAGAGCGATTCTTTGCTTCCTTTGATCATCAACAAGAGGGTTAAGTATAGTAGATTCATAAGTTTTAAGATTACCTCTTAATGCGTCGATGGTGACATTTGAAATGCCAATGGATTCTTGAATCGCGTCGGTCTTGGATCGCCATTCCGGAATGAGACTTCGGAGAATTTTTCGGACAAGTTCCTTATCCGTGAAGGTCTTCTTAAGAGAATGTAAATCATTTACGATTTTTGAAAATCGTTCAATCATCTCATCGACCTTTTCGCCTTCCTTCATGTGAAACAATTCATATGCATGGGTTAGGAAATCAATTTTGGCTTCCCTTACCTGGTTCGTACCTTCGTACGTAATTTCCAGCTTGTCCCACATTTGCTTCGCCGTTGTGCAACAAGATATCTTCCTGTAATCATCAGCATTTACAGCACAATATAATAAATTAATAGCTTTAGCATTATTTTGCACCTTTCGGATATCATCCGCATCGTATTCATCTTCGGACTTTAGGACCCATTCATTTTCAACCTTCTTGGTTGGAATTTGTTCTCCATACATTATGACCTTCCAAAATGAAAACTATTTGATTGTACAAATATCCTCATCCTCTCCTTCTAGTATGTATAATTTGTACCATCGAATAGCGGTGGTCGGGTGGAGCATTGTCCTTCACCTATTCCTGCAAAAGAATCACGAGTAGAAGCCATGGATGTTTCTCTCAAACGGATAAGTCTTCAGAGAGTTGGGCTCTGATACCAATTTTTAGATAATACGCTTAATGCTAGAGGGGGGTGAATAGCGTTATAATAAAAATTAGCGTAAACTTGGGGAATTTAAAAATTGCAGGAAATGAATAAGTGCGATAAGTAAATAAATTAGAACAAACGCACCGATATATCCTGGTTCACCACAACCAGTGCCTAGTCCAGTCCCCGAGAGACTCTCTCGAGATTTCCACTAACTTGTTAAGCTTACGGGTGCTCAACAAACTGTTACAATCTTAAGTACACAAGCCTCAACAACCTTTGCTCGGAGATACAACACTCCAAGACTTCAACCAAGGAAACACAAGTTCCTTCTTACAACACAAGGGACTAACACTTCCCTTCAAGTGTACAAAAACACTTAGCACTCAAAGATGACACTCCTTTAAGAGTAGATATGAGTAAAAAGAATACGCTCAAGATCGCAACAACTTTTGACAAGAATTTGGCTCTCAAAAGCTTATGTAATGAATATAAAATGATAAGCAATAAAGTATGCAAGCTTTAGCAATTGTATGATAAGTTGTTGTGTATTGTTGTACTTAAAAGACTGAATTGAAGCTGTATTTATAGTAGAAAAACTTGGTATTACCGTTGCCTAATTGCCAATTAAGAATTGCTCATTTTACTCTGTGACAATCGATTGTCAAATTACCACAATCGATTGTTTGCCAGTCCAAAAATCAATCCCAGATTTTACGCTTAACAATCGATTATCTAAGATCAATAATCGATTACTGGCAACGTTCAAAAAATTATTTCCAGATTTTACGTAAAACAATCGATTGTCAAAAATCTACAATCGATTACTCAGCAACGTTCAAAAAATCATTTCCGGATTTTAATTAAAACAATCGATTATAGGAAATCAATAATCGATTACCTGACGGTATTTGAAAACGCATTGGCAACCGTCAGTTATACAATCGATTATATTAAGTTAGCAATCGATTATATATCAGTCATGAAAAATCACTTTAGACACTGCCTCTTGACAATCGATTGTAATAGGTTCACAATCGATTATTTAATAACTTTTAAAAAGTCTGGAAGACACTACCTCAACTCAATCGATTGTCATAAGTTCACAATCGATTATTTTGTGACTTTGAAAAATCTGATGGACACTGTCTCTTCACAATCGATTGTCATTAGCTTCACAATCGATTATTTTGAGCGTTAAAAAAACTTTGATGGACACTGCCTCATCACAATCGATTGTCATAAGGTACACAATCGATTATCATGCAGATTTGAAAAATCTGATGCTCACTGACTTAACACAATCAATTGTCATTAGTTCACAATCGATTGTCAAGCAGCTGACTTAAACATAATCCATTATCATAAGTACATAATCGATTATCTTAGTCCAGATTTTAGAGGCATGATTAAAAATCATTTTGACTAAAGTAAATATACATTAATTAAAATTATTTTGCTTTAAATTAAATATGCATGATTTGTTAAAAATATTTTTACGAGAGAAGCCAAGTCTTGAGTTTATGTTGTCGGATCAAGATCACAATTAAATACCGACTCATATAAAACTTAATCTCGATCTTTGTCTTGTGCTTGAATCTCGTTGTATATCAATTTTGCGCTTGTGCTTGGATCTCGTCATGTGTCAATTTGCGCATAGTTTGTCATTCATCAAAACCTACAAATATGAACACACGTTTAGTATAATGCCTTGAGAACGTGTTTCCAATACGATATACTGAAAAAATAAGATTGATAAAAATATACTTACCACTTAGCCGAATGGATTGTGAAATTGAGAAGAATCTAAAGAATAGCTTGTGAGAGACTTACCACTTAGCCAAATAGATTGTGGAATTAATAAGAATCCAAAGGATAGCTTGTGATGAGTGGCTGCTTGAGATAATCGTTCTGCTAAGAAAAGTAATTGCAAGGATTTAGCATATTCTGATCGTGGGCAGAAGAAACTGAAATGGCGCGGGAGTTCGTAATTTAGGAGACGGGGAAAAGATTTGGCGGCATACTTCTTTATTTTCTTCTTATTTTTATTTAACTTCTTCTTGTTTTTTACTCTTTGAAAATTTTCCGCTTTATCCATTTTTTTTATGAGTATTTTAGTAATCTCATTTTATTCGACTCTCCATACTATGTTATCAGTAACTAGTCACATGGCATATACAAGTATCTTTGGTTATTAATTTATCATATAAAATAATAAATTTTAATTGCATCAAAATATGTGTATAAAAAATAAAATAAAATAATTGAATTCATGTTTAAATTACAAAATATAAACTAAGTCCTCAAATCATTTAAAGCTTGTTTGGATAGTTGTTACATATTGTATCATATCGTATTGTTACATTAAATACAATATTTTTTATTGTAACTAAAATTGTATCTTATCGTATCGTTTAATCCGTCGTTACTAACGACGAAAATTACCACTTTATGTAACGACCGATTAGGTGTGATCACACCGTTACCTTATTTTTTCTCATCTCACCTTTCCTTATTATTAAATAATTTTATTTTATTATTTGCTCTACCTTTTTATATAACAATTTGACCATGTATTATACTTTATTTATAATATTGTAAGTTTATTCTTCATATTTGTCATGACCCAAACCGATAGGCCGCGTCGGGCACCCAGTACCTTACTCAACCGAGTACCAAGATAACGTATCTTTTCATGTCATACTATCATAGATAGCTAAGCTGAAGAGGCTTCCGCAAAATAGGTAGAATACAATAGGTAATGCCAACTTATACATAAGATATATGGGTGTTGTTAGAGATAAAGTTGCTAAGTGTACATTGAGTTTCATGGGATTGTAGAGGTCCGTGGACTAATTATCTAAGAGTTATATTTGGTCCTCCCTGTGGCTCGTGCCACATATTTATATGTGTGCCCCATTTAATATTCCATACTAGGCCTATTTGGCATAGATTTCATCCCGCTAAAATATTTTTCTAGGTAGGGGGACCCTGAGCTCTTGATTTACTGTGCATATAATTGTTTAGTAGTATGGACGCCCAAAGTGAATTAGGATTTTAAGCAGACACCAAGCAAGATGTCCTAATAGTGCATTATTTGTTATAGTTATGTTTTGAATGGCTAGTTCCCCGTTAGATTTAGGTCTTTGAATTGCTTCCCATTTTACTAAGTGAATTCATTTTTTAATCTCAGTAGTGCTCAGATAAGGTTTCTTTTATAACGGTACATTCTGTGAATGGCTTGGGAAGAAATATTAATGTATTGCATTACATGATTTGGTAAGGCATTTAAAGTAGATTTTATTAATGTAGTTTGACTGCCATGGAAAAAAATTGAGATTTCCACCCTGATAATCTTGTTTCGAAGTTATCAAGAATGTACTAGGAGTCATTTGAAGTGGGTCATTTTCCAAACAATGGGAATCCCAAGTACATATCAAAGTTCGTACCTTATCTCATGTTAAAAGATGATAAGACAAGTGGTTCGTCTGATGGGGAAGTGCTTTTAGAAAAATAGATTTTCTATTTTTGAAAATTTATACTTTGGCCTGACTTCTAGGTGAAGGTTGTTAGTGTATCCATTTTGGTGTGTACATTTGAAGTAGTTATGTTTTGATGTTAAGGTGATATTGTTGGCAAAAAGTAGCTGAGCTATTAGGGGCCGGTTATGGGAGAGTTTGATTGCTTTCCATTTTTGGTATTCCATCAGTTGGTATATTTGCCTTGAGAGACATTCTAAATATAATATGAAGATGTAGGGGGATAACGGGTCACCTTTCCTAATGCCCGTTGGGGGAAAAACAGAGAGGGGTGTCCGTTTAAAGGAGTGATATGGAAGTAGTTATTATACCAAACATAATAATAGAAATAATTTTAGTGGAAAAATTCAACAAATGTAAGGTTTCTTTGATGAACCCCCATTTCATTTCATCGAATGCCTTTTCAAGATCTAGTTTGATTAAAATATTTACAATTATGCCTTTATTTTTCCTAAAGTTGTGTAGGATTTTTTGAACTATATGATAGTGTTATCAGCACCTCATCACCTTTTTTGGGAAGCAGATTGTTCATGGCTAATTAATTTATTTATTAAAGGCTTTATGTGCTGTACAATCAACTTGGTTATAATTTTCTAGATAGTGTTGCATAGTCAAATTGGGCGATATTAGATAATCATGGAAAGGTGCTTGATTATAGGGATTAGACATGGCATTTTCCTGTAGAGGTAAGTTTTCAGAATTAAATACCTCATTACAAAAGGAGACGTAGATGTAGAGATTTGAGGCCAACATTGTTGGTAAAAATATGGATGAAGTCCATCTGGTCCTGGTGCTTTGAGATGGTGGAAGGACTGAACGGTTTGGTATATTTCCTTTATAGATAAAGGTCTTGAGAAATATAAATGGTCAATATTTGTATGAGTGTTACTATCGTGGTTTATTATTTTAATTGTAGATTGTGTGTGAGTAGTGGTAAATAGTGAGTCGTACTAACTCAGTATTATCGAGTCAACTAGTGGTTGGTCTGTGACCCAATTTCCACCTAAGTCTTCGAGGGCAGTGATTCTATTTCTTCTCCTCCATTGAAGGGTAATTAGGTGGAAAAATTTTGTATTTGCATCTCTCTGGTGTAGCCAATTTATCCTTGATTTTAGTCGCCAAAAATGTTCTACTAGTCTTAGTAAGTGTGATTGTGTCACCGCCCCGTTCTTATCGTAGGCCGTGAAGACATTCAATGTTGCCGTTAAACTAGGCAACCATAAATTATCACCACAATTGATCGCCCATAACACTTTAAAAATTGATTAATAAACAATATTATGATAATGTAGTAGTAGCTTATTGGATGATGATAAAATACTATAATATCTTCATCAACCTACGAAATATAAACAAAACATAAAACAAAGTAATGTATAGCAAATACAACCACGAACATCTACTAAAAATCCTCAAAATCGGGTGACTCAAGTGTACTATTAAAAGGCATGCCAAGTCACATTAAATGGAAGAGCCAATGATAGGACCATGTCAAATGTCAAAATGACAACGCATGTCAAGTCACATTAATAGCCTAATAAAATCGCGTCACATGTGCAAGAGACATGTTCTGACCAATCGAATACGTCCATGACATAATTTAATTGATTGGTTGAAAATAGTTCGTTCTTGTCACAATACCTCCCTTCCATATAACTATATATAAGGGGTATTCATAACTCAAGAAAGAAACTAGAAGTTATAACAAGAAGCAAGAGAGCGCTCGTGAATGAAATGCCGCAAATTTTTCTATAAGTTTCAAGATTCAAGCAATAAAGTTCAAGCTCAAGTATAAATTAAGAATAAATCAAGGTAAAGTTCAAGAAATCAAGCTAAAGCTCAAGAACAAGATCATCGTTCGTGGAAATAGCTGCATATTTAAGATCAAGATCAAAGACCCATGAATTTATTTATTATTGAAAAGAAGAATCAGATGATTCAAAGAGATTGTAGACTCATATAAAGACCCTTGAATTTATTCACTATTGAAAAGAAGAATCACAGGATTCATACAGATTTTACACTCATATTATTTGAAATCAAATACTACGATTGTCGCGATATTTTTCGGTCTTAATTTTATTTTCTCGACGCAATTTATTGTCTACATAATAAGTAATATTAACAACTAATTTTAATATGTTAATAAATCGCAAACCACAATCTTAATCTGTTAGTAAATATTTCCAACTGATTTAGTTTTCGTTGGAAAGATTACTAACAGATACTATTCGGTTGGTAATTTACAAACACATTTTAAATTGGTTAGTAAAATTAGCAACAAAATTCGTGTGTTGGTAAATATTTGGTTGGTAATTCGTTACCAATATGTTAATAAACTATACTTCATTTTTTCTACCATATTTACCAGCAGATACATACTCCGTTGATAATATTTTAGTTGGTAATCCGTTAGTAGGTGGTTGCTAGATTAGCCGCCAATTTTTCACGCCATATTTACCAACTAAGTTATTCCGTTAGTAAAATTTTTGTTGGCAATTTATTTGGAATATGTAACTAAATTCTGAAAAGTAAATCAGTTACGATTTTGTTAGTAATTTATTGCTATTACACTAACAAATTCGGTTGGTTGGTAAAATTTGTTGGCAATTTAAAAAAAATTTTTGTAGTGTTTTGATGTCCTTATACCGGAACAAAAATTATTGTGTTTTACTCATACTTTGTATTTAGTATTCTATAGACTTTAGTGAGTTTCTTACCTTACTTATAGATGTTTTTTTATTTGGTTTATAGGTCTGATTTATGATGTATAGGAAGCTTTAATGATTTGGATTTGAAATTAATCTTAATAAATTTTAATGCATGTTTACCCTTTAATTATTTTAAGCTATTTGTTGTAAAGTTGATAGTGATAACCCTTAAAACATTCACACTTTAAAAATAACGTCTTATATTTAGAAAGAATTTTTTTTATTTTACTAAAATTGTAAAATGCTAAAGAATAAACCGGCAATAATTCTATTACAAAGACAATACTCCTAAACCTTATAGGAGTTCTGAGTAAACGCTAGTTTCCTACTTTGATTTTGCTAAAATTTATTATATAATATGGTATTATATAGTTTAAATAAGGAAAAAGATAATGTAAAAATTGAGGTGTTTTTGAAGTTTTAAATATTAGGAAAATAGTAAAACGACTGTATTGTCTAGTATGCATTTTAGTATTAAATAGTAAGAAATGCAAATAACATTTCACTAAGACCTTCGTTCTTTTAATATAGTATAGATAACTAGAAAAAACTATTTACCATAAATTTTTTCGTCAAAAGAATTACTCATTGATGTTAAAATATTTTTATTAATTTACCTCATGAATACAACTGGAATACAATTAATATGTTACTTTCCAATTGCCATATAGAAACTACTTCAAAAGAACGTTTACAAAGTTCGTACCGAAAGTTCTAAATAATTAACTTTTAAATGCTTATTTAAGGTAATATATTAATTGATTTTAAAGTTCTAAATTTTAAATACACCTAATTTAAATAAGCAAGTATTTAATAACGAAACTTCAATAAACCTTTAGATCCTAAATATTAGAAAAATAATTAATTGATTATTTTATCTAGTGTGAACTCTATTTTTAAAAGGTAAAAAAGGGAAAAAAAATAATATAAAAAATTTAGGTATTTTGATGTCCTAAATATTAGAAATATAGTAAAATGACAATATTATCTAGTGCATATTTTATTTTTAAATAGTAAAAAGGGCAAAGGAAATTTCGCTAAGGCTTTCTTGCTGTAACGACCCGATCGGTTGTTTTGAGCCCTAGAACGTCGTTCAGCAGTCTGAGACGATGAGTAGCTTCATTTTATTTGTTATGATTTGTACGCATGGTCGGAATCAAAATTTAGAATGATCGGACTTTAATTTAAATGAAAATTCTCATTTAAGAAGCTTTAAGTTGAAAGAATAAACTAGGATTGGATTTTTGAGTAAAAGACCTCGGAATCGGGATGAAGATTTCACTAGGTTCGTATGATGATTTTGGACTTGGGCGTGTGGCTTGTGCGGGTTTTGTGTCACGACCCAAACCACGGTCGTAATGGCGCCCACCACCTTATTAGGCAAGCCCGACCATTTAATCATTCCCAGCCAAATCATTAAAATAAAATACTAACTTTAGCATAAAATTCTCAATTTGATAATAATAGAAACACGAAAACTGTAACCAAAAGTAATAACAGTCTAAAAGATCTAGCGTCGCAAGTTAGAGCCTCTAAATACGACTGGTCAATATCCTATCCAATGCAAAAATCTAAATGCGGATGTAAAAGATAGGTAAGTGGAGAAATCGGGTCCTGCGGACGCCAGTAGCTACCTCGATAACTCTGGTACTGAACTGGACAACAGCAAATAATCACAGCTAAGCCTTTG
Source organism: Nicotiana benthamiana (assembly GCA_034376525.1). Taxonomy (NCBI): domain Eukaryota; kingdom Viridiplantae; phylum Streptophyta; class Magnoliopsida; order Solanales; family Solanaceae; genus Nicotiana; species Nicotiana benthamiana. Next base: position 133,497,163 of record CM067334.1, read on the forward strand.
GGATCCCTGTATCTGCAGACAAGGTCAGGGAGTAGAGTGAATACTCCAACACAGTGAGTAATAGCAATAAATAACAACTGAATATAAGAACTCTGGTAAGAACACTATGTAGTTCTAAAACCATAAGTGAAGACAGTAAATAAGTGCTAAAGATGGTAAAGAAATTGATAACACTCCTTTATTTCGTCTGACAATTTACTAACCCTGCTGCGACTCACAGTCCGATCCAATATAATATATATAATACTACGGCGCGCAGCCCGATCCAATAAACATGGTCTACTGCACTCACTAGGGGTGTGTGCAGACTCCAGAGGGGCTCCTTCAGCCCAAACGCTATAATACTACTGCGTGCAGCCCGATCCATATAATATATCACTGCGGCGTACAGTCCAATCCATATATATATATATATATATATATATATATATATATATATATATATATAGTATATTACTGTGGCGTGCAGTCCGATCCAACACATGTATGTGTATATACTGCTGCGGCGTGTAGCCCGATCCGGTATATATCAAATACCCTCACTGTGGGGTCCTTGTACCCTCTCAGTCAATATAGACTTGGCCTCTCGGGCCCACTCACCTAAGACAGGGTATTCAACCCTAGTTGTTACTCACTTAGGGTGCAAGTTACTAAGTCAGATTTATTTTATGATTCACAGTAAATGACAGGACAGATAGTGTGTGTCAACTAGGTAAAGTGAGGTCAATCGGCTCAACGTGCTCCCTAAAAGTTCAACGGATCGGCACAAGTCCCCAAACATGGCAACTAGCCAAAAATAAACGGATATAAGGTCAGTCTCAGTCGAAAAGTATAGTCATTCATCAACCGGGATGAACCAAGTCCAAATCTCTAGTAGTAACATCACCACGCCCATCACACAGCATGTTTTTCATATCAACATAGCACCGCATAGTGCAAATACTGGGTTTCAAACCCTCAGTATATCATTTATAACCATTACTCACCTCAAACCGGCCAAAATCTTAGCTCGTCTTGCGATTTTCTCGCAAATCGACCTCCTCGAGTGCAGAATCTGACCAAAACCACAAGGAATAGGTTATACTAAGCTAATGGGACATAACCCTATAGAAAGAACTCAAAAAGCACCCAAAAACACGAAGTTAGAAAAACCCGAGCCCTGGACACGCTCCTCAAGAAATTACGAAATTTACATTAACGTATTCCTCGTCTCGCCACGACTCCGTACATATAAGGTTCATCAAAATCGGATTTCAAATGGGCCATAAAATCCCAAATTTACATTTCAAAAACCAAGCCCTAGCTTCTTCAAATTTTACCCAAATTTCAGAGAATCAAAGGATGAATCTTCAATTAAATGGTGTTTTTAGTCCTCGAGACTTACCTCCAATCACTTCCCGTCAAAATTCCCTTCAAAATTTACCAACAAGCTCTCAAGGTGGTGCAAAAATGAAGGAAGTTATGAATGAACTCGCATAATGATATAAATGTTTAAACCCTTCTGCCAACAGTGGTTTCCACTTCTGCAATCCACGCGCCGCACCCGCGGTCACTGCATATGCGGTCTTCCTACCTCTTCTGCGGTTTCTCATTAAATGCCGACCTTCCACTTGTGAGGCCACACTTCCACTTGAGCGGATTTCCTCTTCCTGCTTCTGCGGCTTCTTCCACTTCTTCGGACCCATAGTAGCGATGCTAAGCCCGCTATTGTGGTAAACTCACGGTCCTTCAAGGCCGCTTTTGCGATCGACCCGACCGCCTCTGTGGAATCGCATTTGCGGCTCCTTTTCCGTAGATGCGGAAATACTAGAAGCCTGATCTCATTGTCATGCAACAACTCCAAAAACCTCCGTTCGACCGCCGAGACCTCAACCAAAAGCACAGACCAAACCTGATACTTCATTCAAACTTGCTCGAATCATCAAAACACTAACTTTAACATCAAAATCCTCAATTATGATCAAATCAATGCGTACATTTCTTAATAATTCTCCGAATTGTATATTCAATTAAAAACCCTACCTAAGCACCTCCGAATGACCTGAAACTAGTCGAATCTTCGGAAATCCATTCCGAGCCATATCACTCACAATTCAACATCCGGTTGACTTTTCCAAACTAACTTTCTCTCAAAGAGACTATTTGTCTCATTTCCAAACAAACTCTGCCCGAGTTACTTCAGACTCTTCCAACACATATAATGAAGCATATAGAAGCATATAACGGGGAAAATGGAGCGGTAACTCGCGTGAGAACGGGCCGAGTCGTCACATCCTCCCTAAATAAGACAAACGCTTGACCTCGAGAGGGACATGCCTGGAGCCTTAAACAAACAAGGATATCTGCTCTGCATCTTCTGCTCGGTCTCCGAATTGGCCTCCTCCATGGACCGACCTCTCCACTGTACCTTTACCGAAGCTATGTCCTTTGATCTCAACTTTCGAACCTGACGACCCGAAATAACCGCTGGCTCAACATCATAGGTCAAGTTCTCATCCAACTGGATCGTGCTGAAGTCTAAACATGAGACGGGTCCCCAACATACTTCCTAAACATAGAGACATGGAACACCGGGTGAACTCCCGACAAGCTGGGTGGCAGAGCAAGCATTTAGGCCACCTCCCCAATCCTCCTAGGTATCTCAAAAGGTCCAATGATTCCCCTTCTTTCCAAACCTCATTACGCCTTTCATAGGCAAAACCTTCAACAAGACCTTTTCGTGCACCATATAAGATACGTCTCGAACCTTCCGGTCCACATAACTTTTCTCACGTGACTGAGCCGTACGAAGTCTCTCCTGAATCACTTTCACCTTATCTATGCAATCGTGAACTAACTTTGTCCCCGATAGACTAGCCTCACCGTGCTCAAACCAGCCAACCGGCAGTCTACACCGTCTCCTATATATAGCCTCATACGGCTCCATATGAATGCTGGACTGATAGCTGTTTTTATAAGCGACTCTACAAATGGAAAAAACTCGGCCCAAGAACCTCCAAAATAAAAACACAGGCATGCAGCATGTCTTCCAATATCTGGATAGTGCGCTCGGTCTGCCTGTCCGCCTAAGGATGAAAAGCCATGCTCATCTATATCTGAATGACCAAGTCCTGATGAAATGTCCTCCATATCTGCGAAGATAACTGAGTACCCCTGTCTGAGACAATAGAAACCAGAACCCCATGCAATCGTACGATTTCTCGGATGAAAATATCTGCAAATCGCTCCGAAGAAAATTGGTACACACCGTAATAAGGTGCGCATGCTTGGTAAGTCTATCCACAATCACCCAAATAGAATCAAAGATCTTCGAGGTACGAGGGAGACCACTCAAGAAGTCCATAGTAATTCTCTCCCATTTCCATTCTAGTATATCCATCTGCTGAAGTACACCACCCGGTCTCTAATGCTCATACTTGAACTGCTGACAGCTGAGATACCGATCCGCATAACTCACATTGTTCTTTTTCATTCTCCTCCACCAATAATGCTGTCTCAAGTCCTAGTACATTTTGCAGCACCCGGATGAATAGAATACCGTGAGCTATGGGCCTCCTCTAATATCCACTCTCGGAGCCCATCCACATTAAGCACGCAAATCTGGCCCTGCATCTGCAACACACCATCATCACCAATAGTCACATCACTAGAATCATCATGTTGGACACGGTCCATAAGGACAAGCAAATGCGGGTCATCATATTGGCGCTTCCAAATGCGATCATACAAATAATACCGTGAAACCACACAAGCCAATACCCGACAGGGCTCAGAAATATCCAACATCACCATCTGATTAGCCAAAGAATGAACATCAACTGCAAGGGGCCTCACCCCAACTGGAATGTATGCCAAGCTACCCATACTAACCACCTTCCGACTCAAAGCATCAGCCACAACATTGGCCTTCCCCGAATGGTAGAAAAATGGTAATATCATAATTCTTGAGTAACTCAAGCCATCTCCGCTGTCTCAAATTGAGGTCTTTCTGCTTAAACAAGTGCTGAAGGTTGCAATGGTCCATGAACACCTCACATGATGCGCCATATAGATAGTGCCTCCAAATAATCAAAGCATGAACAATAGCAACCAAATCCAAGTCATGAACAGGGTAGTTCTTTTCATGAGGTTTTTGCCGACGCGAAGCATACACAATAACTCTACCCTCCTGCATCAATACACATCCGATCCCAACTCTTGAAGCATCACAATACACCGAGTAAGAGCCCGAAGCTGACGGTAATACCAGTACTAGAGCTGTAGTCAAAACTGACTTAAGCTTTTGGAAGCTCTCCTAGCACTAATCCGACCACACAAACAGAGCATTCTTCTGCGTTAACTTTGTCAAAGGCGAAGCAATTGATGAAAAACCTTGAACGAACCTGCGGTAATAACCCGCCAAACCAAGGAATCTCAGAATCTCAGTAGCTGAGGACGGCATAGGACAACTCTACACCGACTCAATCTTCTTTGGTTCCACCTATATATCATCACTGGACACCACGTGTCCCGGGAAAGCAATGGAACTAAGCCAAAACTTACACTTGGAGAACTTTGCATAAAGCTTCTCCTATCTCAACCTCTGAAATACCACCTTCAAGTGTTGCGCGTGCTCCTCCTGGCTGTGAGAGTACGCCAGTATATCAACAATAAACACAATCACAAACAAATCCTTAATGTGGGGTAATGCATACTTGTCCTTCACTATCACATTGTTTAGCTGTTTGTAATAAATGTAGATTCTCATTGTGCCATCCTTCTTTTTAGAAATAATACCGGTGCTCTCCACGGTGACACACTTGGGCGGATGAACCCCTTCATCTAGGAGTTCCTGCAGCTGCTCCTTCAACTCTTTTAGTTTTGTTGGTGCCATACGATAGGGAGGAATAGAGATGGGCTGAGTTCCCGGCACCAAATCAATACAAAAATCAATATCCCTGTCCAGCGGCATGCGCGCAGGTCTGCTGGAAACACATCATGAAATTCCCTCACCACGGGAGACTAATCAAAACTAGGAGCCTCCGCTCCAGCATCCCTGACAAATTCTAGATATGATAAACACCACTTCCCAACCATCCGCTAGGTCTTTAAGAAAAAGATTACCCTGCTGGGTACATAATTAAACGTACCACGCCACTCTATCCTCGGAATACCCGGCATAGCCAATGTGACTGTCTTGGTGTGACAGTCCAGAATATCATGGCACGGTGATAGCCAGTCCATGGCCATAATAACATCAAAATCTACCATGATCAATGGCAGCAAGTCAACTCGAGTCTCCAGACCCCTAATAGTAATAAGACAGGACCGATACACGTGGTCCTCAATAATATCATCCCCCACCGAGGTAGATACGTGCACATGTAATGGAAGACACCCTCGGGTAATACCCAAATAATGAGCAAAGTAAGAAGATACATAGGAATATGTGGATCTGGGATCAAATAAGACTGAGGCATCCTTGTGGCAGACTTAAATAATACCTGTAATTACAGCATCCCAATCAACAGCATCTGACCTACCCTAAAGAGCGTAGTAACGAGCATGACCACCACCGGATCGGCCTCCCCCTCTAGGGCGACCCCTAAATGCCTGACTCTTACCCCTAGCTAAATGGGTGGGTGCTCAAGACGCTGGGCAAAAAAGATGAGGGCTGGCCCCTCTACTAAGATGAACTGGATGAACGACGGGGACACTCCATCTTCATATTCCCAAACTCGCCACACTCATAACAACTCCCTGGCGCTGGGACAGAAGGGAACCACTCGCACTAGACACTACAAAAAAAACCCCAATTGCTAACGGATTTTACCAACGCCCCGAATTTGTATTTGCAACAAATTGCTAACCAAGTGGTAACTAATTTATTTTTCAGAATTTAGTAACAGATTCCTAACGAATTGCCAACCATAATGTTACTAACTAAATAATTTAGTTGGTAAATATGGCGGGAAAAATAGGCGACTAATATAGCAACTGCGTACTAATGGATTACCAACTCAAATGTTACCAACAAATATTTTTCGTTGGTAATATTACCAACGGACTACATATCCGTTGGTAAATATGGTGTAAAAATGAAGTATTATTTATTAAAGATTATTAACGAATTACCAACCAATTATTTACCAACAGAAAGATTTTGTTGCTAATTTTACCAACTAATTTAAAATGCGTTTGTAAATTACCAACCGAATGGTATCTGTTAGTAAACTTGCCAACTAATACTTAATCGGTTGGAAAACTTTATTAATAGATCAAAATTTTTGTTTGTAATTTATCAAGAGGTTGAAATTTATTATTGAAATTACTTATGATACTTATATTATTAATTAAAGAATAAGCGAAAGTATGATCGATCTGAATTGTTCGAGTACATCAAATCATACATTTTAACAAAATCATAAATTAAAAATCAATTTATCTCAATAATTAAGAACCGAAAAATTATATATCTTTTAGACTTTTATTCGATTTCTCTAAATACATTTATTATTTTTAAATTATCAATAATATTATTGGGTATTATTTTTAGTTATTCCTTAAATTCAATTTAAAGTATACGCTTTAATTAGTGTTATATTCAATTCTCTGTCTCTATTTTTCTTTCTGTATGTATACATATGTTTTTAGGGTTGCTTCTGAGCCTTTATTGACTAGTTCTTACGTTATTTAACTAGCTTGTGCTCGTTCGACTTCGTATTGAGGGTTTTGGCTTATTCTTGATATTGGAAGTGCGCTTCAATTCGGAGCGAGGTGAGTCTCTTTCCTAACCTTTTAAGAGGTAAATGTCCCCATAGGATTTATAAATGAATAATTGTTGCTAAATGCGAGGGATACGTGTGCACTACATGACCAGAGTTGGTGCTTACCTACTACTATATTAATTATCCGGGTAGTTTAGGACCCACGACATCATGCCTAATTTATGAAATCTCTATGTGATATCGCCTAGGATATACTAGGGACTTGAAAGAGGATAAAAGTAAATTTGTATACTTGTTGAACTCTTGTATGGCATAATTGGATATTTATGTGTCTTCTTGTGTATATATACATGATATTTGCTTGATATTTGTGGATCGAGCCGATCTCCTAAGTATGGACAGATGCATCTATAGGCGACCGTCGAACCTCGGCAAGTGCACAATTTATATCTATTGGTTCGGGCAGTTGCCTCGGCATAACGTGCGGATGATTATTGTGTGAAAACTCATACTCACATTGTTCATTATTATACACAAAAATAGAAATAGTAAATCATTGTAAGAATGCATCTTGCCATAAACTGCTGATACTTGTAGCTTTCTATGCTTATAAAATATTTCATATATTATTTGACCTTAGTAAGTATCAAGTCGACCTCTCGTCTCTACTTCTTCAAGATTAGACGGGATACTTACTGGGTACATGTTACTTATGTACTCATGCTACACTTCTGTACTTAAATGTAGAGGATCTGAGGCAGGTGGATCTGGTTATCACTCGGGTGCGCATCAGTGGGCCATCTGGGACTTCTATGGTGAGTTGCTTCCCCTTCATGACGATCTGCAGCCGAAGAATAGTCTTCTTTAATTTGTAATTTATTTTCTGTCTATCCTGATTCAGACAGTATGATAGTATAGTATTCTTTTGTGTATATTCTACTAGTTCCCGTAGCTTGTGACACAAGGTTCTGGCACACACATTAGTAGATTAATTTTGGGCTGTATCATTATATGCTTCCTACAGTTCATAATGTATTTGGTTTCTAGAACCCCATTGGGATCTTTTATATTTTCTTAAAAATTATAATTTTTGATAAACTTGAAAATATTTTCCGCACTTGGCTTGTCCGGCAAGGTTGATGGGTGCCATCATGACCTATTATGAAAATGGGTTGTGACACCGATAAGAGTTTAAGTAGTAGTGGAAGATTCAAGTCGTATATATAAGAGTCCTTCATAGTCTAAAACCTTCGATTGTTTTGTGATAAATATGAGTTATTATTCGATTCTCACTATTTTTAGGATCTATGACACTGGCGAGAATGGTACTAAAAAATAAAATATAATAATAATTAAGTATGAGATTTGAGAAACAATTAATCTTTTTTCACGTTGCGTTTTTAATTAATATTCAATGATTATCTATATTTAATTTTATCAAGAAGTTATTTCAATTTTAAGATTATTTATATATAACCTAAACAACTCTAATATTTGACATGGTCAGTATACGCTCATATCGTCATGGATAATAATACTAGTTCCAATATTAATTAGAAATAATTTCATTGCATATTCGAACATTAAATAATTAGCTAAATTATGTTTGGACCTAGTTTATATTTAATAATTCAAACATGAGTAATTAAAATTTTATTATTTTATACAAATAGTTTGGTGCAATTAAAATTTATTAATTTGTATGATAATAATAACCAAACGATACATGTATTTAGTTAATATTAACATAGTTTAATTAAGAATAAAAAATAAAATGGTTAAAAGAAATTACAAGAGTGTGCATTTTTTTGTTCTTTGTCGTTATGTGATTTAATTTAAATGTGTAATTTGTGTTTATTATTGAAGTGTTAATTAATATGTGTTTGATTAATTTCTTTTGATTTTTATTGGAATTGTTTAGGAGATTATTTAATTTTGGTTAGTTGAGAAAGAAGAGAAAAGGGCTAAAATTGCAAATAAAACGGGCCCAATTGCACGTTTGACCTAGGCCAAGACCAGGCTGATACGTTAAATGGACCCGTCTAGCCCTGGACCAACCCAATTCCATTTAAATGGAACGACATCGTTTCATCTTAGCCAAAAGATCCTGGCCATTGATCACTCTTGATCTAACAGACAGGATCCTGCCTCCTAATCCATATATATACTCACTCACTCACCCCGCACCCCCCCAAAAGTACCCTACCCTCCTCATTCTTCTTCCCCATCTCAAACCTCAGAGGCCAGAACCCCAATACCCTAGCCGCCTCTAGGAAATTTGCACTAGAAACCCGGTGGCAACGACGCCGCCGGTCACCCCGTTAACACCACAGAACCCCCATCACACCCTAAAGCCAAATCTACTAACCCCTAACCTCGAATCAAACAGAACCTTCTTGAATCCAAACTAGTCTTGGTTAGGAGCTATGAGTCCAAATTACAAGGAGACAAGTCTTCTGATTATGTACATTGCAGCTCTGTATTGGATGAAATCTAACATTCTTAAAATAGGTATTTCTCTCCCTTTTAGTAAAACGGAATTTATTGATTCTACCATGTTTGTTGTTAGTATATAATAACGTCGATGTGGGTATGAGCACGTGATTTTTGCTTCACAAAAACTAATCCAAAAGAAATCAAAAATAAAACAAATTGTCGTGTGTACAATTTTGACAATTTGTTATGTGGCATTTTTTGGATAATTATCTGTGTTTTGTCCGTATATGTTTATCTTGTTATAATTAATTAAAAATACAAAAATATATGTTGCATGCACACTTAGGATCTAATTGTTCACTTAGGAATTATTTAAACCGTGATTTGGTTTTAAAAGGAAGAAAATCACAAAAAAAAGATGTATTTGTTGTATTTTTGCCATTTATTGTCCGATTGTGTGATTTAATTTTAATTAATATTTTAACTTGTCTATTAATATTGTTAAGGGTTAATTAATATGTTGTAGGTTAATGTTGGTTTTACAATTTATTTTAGGAATTTTTGTTAGTTATAAATTAAGAGAAGAAAAAGAAAGAGTTGAAATATATGAAACAAAATCGGACTGGGCCACTTTCTTTAGACCAAAAATCAGGCCCAAAACATTCAAATGATCCAGTCCAAGTTCCCTGATCTCTCAGACCAACCAAACGATGTTGTTTCTGCGTCTCAGATCTAAGTCGTTGATCAAACTGATCGAACGGTCCAGTTCAGCTCCCGTCCAAGCTAAACCGACGTCGTCTCACATGAGTCAATCTGAGCCTTTCATCTATGTTGATCCAACGGTCCCAGGCTTCCGTCACATCCCGGTCCATTTCGATCGGGGTTGACCTAATCTCTTAACTAGACCAAACGACGTCGCCCCCCTTAAGTGAATTGATCCAGGGCGTTTATCGTGATTGATCCAACGGCCAAGATCAAACCACCACTCCTCTATATAAACTTAATCTCCTACCCCAGCCCCCCAAACTAAACACCCCCCTTCTTTCCTGTTCACCATCGTCTCTCTCTGAGACAAGCTTCCTTCACCCAAACCCTAGCCGTCATGGCACCCTTCCACCTAAAACTCGATGGCAACAACGCCGCCGATCACCAAACCAACACCCCTAAACCACCTGACCACTCTGGTTCCAAATCCACCAACCGTTTAGCTAGAATCTTCCTGGAATTTCTCGAATCTTCAAATGAGGATTCGAGCCAAACATGAACCTACCCCAACCGGCCCTAAACGTACTCTATAAAATCTCCTGACCTCCCTCATACCCTAAATGCCTTTGGTTTGGTTCGAATCTGGCTAGAAATGTTCGAGCCCAAAATCAAATGTAAGAACCCTAGAAAACCTAAACCATGGAATCTGTCCAAAATAAAGGAAGATTTGGGGTCTAGTCGACCTTAGTCAAAGTGTTCTCAGTCGAGAACACTTCAACTAAGGTCCGTTCGACCTCATAGTGTTCTAGTTCTTGTTCGAGTCGAGGTTGTCAGTTTCTGAGTGTCTCTGAGGTATTTTTTTTCCTTTCCCCTTGTTTCTATTTATGTTCTAATTAATATCTGTTTGTGTGTTTAGTTTTAATTGATTTTTCAATTTTGTATCAATTATTCTGTCCATATCCAAACCTTTTATTTGGTTGACTTCCTATTTTCCATTGTTAAATACGTGATATAAACTATATATTATATTTGGTAATGTCGTCGAATAGTTAGTTTCATAATTCCCCTGTTTTTTCCAAGGCCACATAAATCACCATGTTCTTCTGTTTGACTCTGTTTGTTATCAATTGTGTATATGCAATCGACTAAATAAGTGTCGTCAATTAAATTTGCTTAAAAAATTAGAGAAACATGATTTTCTTCATTCCAAATACGATTATCAGCATGTTTCTCTTTTCTGTGTTAAACTTGTATTGACATGCCCTGATTGGTACTGCTTCAATCATAGCTTGCATTAGCAAATACTTGATTGATCAGTTGGTTTGAGTTGGTGAGGATTGGTTCCCAATATGACCAACTCATTCCATTTGATTGACACCCTTTTTTGATTTAATCTATTATCCTGCTATGAGTCACTGTGTGAATTTGATAACTAGGAGTTGGTTTATAGTTGTAGATAGATCAACCAGAAATCAGTGTTATGGTTGTAGCTTATATAGGTTTAACCTCAAGGCTAACAGAGTTCAGTTAGGACAGTAATACATGGGGGTTAAGGGGTAATTTGGGGATTTTACATTCATATAATTAAGACTAACTTAAGGGGGATGCCAAGTTGTTAATTAGATACATTAGTTTAATTATCAGTGTGGAACATAACATAAGAGCATGGGAATTAAAAGGAATACATTAATAACCCATGAGTCTTGAATGAATCAATAGGGACAAGGCATGCTACAATGGGGAACCAAGTGTGGGGAACCAATATAGCTTGCATCAAGAAGACATTTAGGTGTGGGGAATTAAGGGGTATAGGCAGATTCAGGTCTGATGGTTTCAAGACAGGCCTTAGAGGTTTGTTGATAGACTTGTCAATCCAACCAAAACACAAGTTTTCTTCCTAAGCTCTGCTCCTTCTCATTTCAGGTATGCCTTAATTTGCTTTGAACTTAGTATTGGCTTTAAATCTTCGTATGGCTCATGACACTTCTTAAATTGGATAGCGGAGGTCAGTGGAAAACTGGTGGCCACTGCAGAGAAGCTTCTCAACCTCTTCTTGAGACTTACAAAGGCGAATACCCGGAGAAGAATATGATAGTGGAACAAATGATAGGGAAGATGAAGACTCCAGTTATCTTTTTGAATATAACTGGTTTGTCAGATTATAGGATTGATGCTCATCCCTCTATATATGGAAGAAAACCGGATAATGTTGTACAGATGCACATCTTGAAAGGCTCCATGAAGGTTGAATGCTGGTAGTGCACTGCAGTATGTTTCTTAGGTTCCTTCAAATTACTGTTTAGTAGCTGTAATTCAAAGTAGTATCGGTGAGATTGCTATGCTGTTTCAGTAGTATTTTTGTATTCCTGGAGGCATGTATGGATGAATAATTGGTGCAAATGGTACAGTTTCATCAGATTGAGCACATAAGTTCTAAACCATTGATGGAAACTACACTTGCAGAGTTAAACACAATTGTACCTGCAGATATGAGTATTATCATATGCAACTATACAGCATGACCATATAGGCTTGCTTCTCTGTTTCTCAAGTAGTGGTTTTCTGTTGATCTCAAACCCTGTAGGTTGTTTCTGCATTGTGTAAAATGTGGTTGATGTTCTCCTGGAGCTCATAAGGTTATAGGACATGATTCGGATGAAGAATAGGAAATACAGTAACCAAAATAGAATAGGTACACATTTTCTAAATGTGGTACATATGCAGCATTTAAAATATCCCATGCGCAGTATCCAATTGAAGTGATTGCCATCTTCTTGGTACAGAACACTTGCAGAGTTCTTGATACATATCACCTGCAAATGAATATTAATACAATTATTATAACCATATTTGTTAACGAATTTGAAATTTGTTTGTAAATTGCCTACAATTTACTAAATAGAACTTTTCTATAGACAAAATTACCAACCGATAGCCAATGTATTTATAAAAATATACTATCGGATTTACCAACCAAATTGGTATCCATTAGTATAGTTGCTAACATAATACTAATGGAATTTTTCTTGTTACTATATTTACCAACCAATTACAAACACAATTTAAATAATCAAAAATCAACTTTACTAACCCAATTTCTATATGTTAGTAAATTTACTAACCAACTTCCAACTAAATTTTTGTTAGTAAATTTACCAACGAAAATCTTGGACTCAAGATTCAAAAATTGCCAACAAATTTATTTGGTGTTTACTAACTAATTTTTAGTTGGTAAGTTTACCAACCAATTCAATATGGTTGGTAAAATTTACCATCGAGCCTTTTAGCAACGGGCCAATTTCCGCTGGTAATCGGTTAGTAAGTCAAAGTACCAACCAATTTGATCAATATACCAACATTTTCTTTGTTGGTAATTGAGTTTTTTTTTTGTAGTGAGAGTAGCTAGCTGAAGAACTCGGCCGAGATGAACCATGAACAGATAGGGCAAGAGACGAACTATGTGTTGGAAGTGCACTCAGAGATAGCTGACCTTGCTGAGAGCCATGATAACCCCGACTAGAAGATGAACCACGGTATTATGACCGATCTGGCAGTGGAGGCCTTAAAGAACGACCCCTACTCTACTAATACTGGCCCCTAGACGGAGCACCACTGAGCTACCCGATCCTCAAGGCCTCTTGGCCTCTCTCTCCTCTCTTTCTTAACGGCGAGCCATATAAATATCACGAGCTATATCCACCACCTTCTTAAAGGTGTGACTCAGGACCGTTTCTTGAGCCATAAAAGTACGAATGATAAATGAGTCTGTACATGAATCGTCTGATTCTCTTCTGATATGTCAAAACCATCGACAGGGCATAATGAGCTAACTCTGCAAATCTCACCTCACACTGTGTCACAGACATATCCATCTAACGTAGCCACTAAAACTGCTTGCGCAACTCCTCCATCTGCGATCGCGGTACCCACTTCTCCAGAAATATAGTGGACAACTCCTACCAAGACAACGGTGATCCACCCACCGGCCAACGCCGCTCATATGCCTCCCACCACGTAAAGGCTACTCCAAAACATAAAAGTGGTAAACAATCCCCACTTGTGTCTAAGATCCCTGCTGTCCGTAGCATGCGTTGACACATGTTGAGAAACCACTGGGCATGTTCGCACGGATTATCGCTGAAAGTAGGAGGTTAAAGCTTGATGAACCTCTTCAGATGACACTACTCATCATCTGGCATCACCGGCACCCCATCACCATGAACCAGAACAACTGGCTGTACTAGGGCAACTAGCTGAACTGGTGGTGCCTCCGGTGTCTGTAAAACTAGTACCCCTGCTACGGAGCGCGAACTGCGTGGGTCTGATGACTACCCCCGGTCTGAGATGTAGGTGTGGCAGTAGTGGCCGAGACTGCCTATGCCAGGTCAGTGCAAACTGATAAAGTGTGAGTCAGGGCCTCCTGAAGACCCGGAATCACAATAGGCATACATGGTGCCTGGGCAGGTGCTGCTGGAACCTCTACAGCTGGAGGCTCATCCTGAGTGGGGGACACTTATGGGTCAAGTGGTGGTGCCTCTAGTGCTCTTCCTAGACCATGACCACGGCCGCATCCCTGTCCTCTAGTGGGTGGCAATGGTGGTCGTCCGCCATGTTCGGTTCCGTGCGTTATTACCATCTGCGAAAGGATAGAATACAGAAGTTTAGTTCTCAGATCAACAAAGTCGCACGACAAGAATTTCAAGAATATTAAGTTTTCCAAAAGGTTCTGTAGCCTCTCGAGGATAAGTACAGACGTCTCTGTATCGATCCGCGAGAATCTACTAAACCGGCTCATGACTTGCGAGGCCTGGTAACCTAGGCTCTGATAAAAAATTGTCACGACCCAAACCCCGGTCGTGATGGCACCCAGCACCTTGTTAAGCAAGACCGACCATTTAAACATTCCCCGCCAAATCATTAACTTGAAATACTAAGTTTAGCAAAAAAATTTCAATTTAATAATAATAGAAACACTTTGGAAATCGTACCCAAAAGTAATAACATCCAAAAAGATCCGACGTCGCAACTCAGAGCCTCTAAATACAACAGGTCAATATCCTATACAATTCAACAAATCTAAATGCGAAAGTGAAAGATTGCTAAGAGGAAAAATTCGGTCCTGCAGATTCCAGCAGCTACGTCGATAACTCCGATACTGGACTTGACAACAGCAGATAATCACAGCTAAGCCTCCGAGATTCCCGTATCTACGCAGAAGGTGCATGGAGTAGAGTGAGTACTCCAACTTAGTGAGTAATAGAAATAAATAACAACTGAATAAGGAAATCTCGTAAAAACACTATGCAGTTTTAAAACCAGCAGTGAATACAGTAAATAAGTGCTAACAGGGTAAAGAAACATATAAAACTCCTCTTTTTTGTTCGACAATTTACTAACACTGCTGCAGCGCGCAACCCGATTAAATATAATATATATAATACTGCGGCGTGCAGCCCGATCCAATAAACATAGTCAACTTTGCTCACTGGGGTATGCACAGAATCCGTAGGGGCTCCTTCAGCCCAAGTGCTATTATAGAGCAGCCTGCAGTCCGATCCTGTATATATCAAATACCCTCACTACGGGATCCTTGAACCCTCTCAGTCAATATAGACTTGGCCTCTCGGGTCCACTCAGCTAAAATAGGGTATTCAACCTTAGTATTACTCATTTAGGGTGCAAGTTACTAAGTCCGGTTTATTTCATTATTCACAGCTAAGGAGAAGAGAGATAGTGTATGTTCAACAGGTAAAGTGAGGTGAATAAGCTCAGTATTCTCCCTATGAGTTCCACAGATCGCCACAAGGCCCCAAACATGGCAACAAGAAAAATATATACAGATATAAGCTCAATCTCAGTCGAAAAGTACAGTAAGTCATCAATCAGGATGGACCAAGTCTGAATACCCAATAGTAACATCACCACGCCCATCACATGGCGTGTGTTTAATCTCAACATAGCACCACATAGTGCAAATAATGGGTTTTAAACCCTCAGTCTATCATTTATAACCATTACTCACCTCAAACCGCCCAAAATCATAGCTCGCCTTGTGAATTCCTCGCAAATCGACCTCCTTGAGTGAGAATCTGACCAATACCACAGCAAATAAGTTATAATAGGCTAATGGGACATAACCCAATAGAAAGAACTCAAAAAGCACCAGAAAACACGAAGTTGGCGAAACCCGAGCCTAGAGACCTCTTCTAAAAAATTTACAAAATTCATATCATCGGATTCCTCGTCTCGCCACGAGTCCGTACACATAAAGTTCATCACAATCGGAGTTCAAATGGCCATCAAATCCCAAATTTACATTTCAAAACCAAGTCCTAGCTTCTTCAATTTTTACCCAAATTTCAAAGAATCAAAGGATGAATCTTCAATTAAATGGTGTTTCTAGGCCTCGAGACTTACCTCCAATCACTTACCGTCAAAATGACCTTCAAAATCTACCAACAAGCTCTCCAGGTGGTGCTAAAACGAAGCAAGTGATGAAAGAACTCGTGGAGTGAATTAAATGTTTAATCCATTCTGCCATGAGTGGTTTCCGCTTCTGCGGTCCACGCACCACATCCGCGGTCACCGTATCTGCATTCTTCCTACCATTTTTTTTGTTCCTCATTAAATGACGACGTTCACTTTTGCGGCCACACTTCTGCTTCTGCGGATTTCCCCTTCCCGCATATGCGGCTTTCCTTCTGCTTCCGCAGACCCGCAAAACCGATGCCAAACTCGCTTTTGTGGTATAATCACCGGTTATTCAAGGCCACTATTGCGATTGACCTGGCCGCATCTGCGGGACCACATTTGCTTCTCTTTTTCCGCAGATACAGCAATACCAGAAGTCTGATCTCATTTTCATGCAACAAATCCAAAAACCTCCGTTCGACCACCCAAATTCGCCTCGAGGCCTCCAGGACTTCAACCAAAAGCACAAACCAAACCTAATAATTCAATAAAACTTTCTCGAATTATCAAAACGCTAACGTTAACATTAATATCTTCAATTATGATCAAATCAAAGCCTAAATTTCTTAAAAATCTTTCAAATTCCATATTCAATCAAAAACCCAACTTAAAACCTCTGAAAGACCTGAAACTAGTCGAAACGTCGAAAATCCATTTCGAGCCCTATAACCCATAAGTCAACATACGGTTCACTTTTCCAAACTATCCGGTCATCACATCCTCCTACAGCTAAAACATTCGTTCATCCTCGAACAAGCACAGAGAACATACTGGAATTAGAAAAAAGATGAGGTTATCGCCTGTGCATATCCCGGCTCGGTCTCCCAAGTCGCCTCCATGGCCGGCTGACCCCACCACTGAACCTCTACTAATGCTATATACTTTGACCTGAGCCTTCGGACCGGCTTTCAAATATTGCCACTAGCTCCTCAACATAGGACAAGACATTGTCCAACAGGACTGAACTGAACTCCAAAACGTGAGACGGGTCACCATGATACCTCTGAAGCATCGAGACATGAAATACCGGATTAACCCCTACCAAACTGGAATGTCAGGCAACCTCATAAGCAACCTCCCAACTGGCTTCATAATCCCAAATGGGCCAACAAACCTCGGGCTCAACTTTCCTTTCTTTCAAAAAATCATGAGTCATTTCATAGGCGAGACCCGAAGAAAAACCCGCTCACCAACCATAAAGGAAACATCACGAACCTTCCAGTCCACGTAAATCTTATACCTAGATTGGGCCGTATAGGGTCTATCCTGAATCACCTTAACCGTCTCGACCGCATCCTAGACCAAATCAGTGTCCAATAGCCTAGCCTCACCCTGCTCGAACTATCCCAACGGAGATCTGTATCTCCTACAATATAAGGCCTCATATGTAGCCATCTGAATACTGGACTGATAACTGTTGTTGTATGAAAGCTCAGCCAATGGAAAGAACTGATCCTAAGACCCTGTAAACTCAATCACGCACGCATGAAGCATATCCTAAAGTATCAGAATAGTGCGCTCGGACTGTCCGTCCATCTAAGGGTGAAGAGTTGTGCTCATAGTAACCTGGGTATCCAACTGTTGCTGGACGGCTCTCCAGAACCGCGATGTAAACATTGAACCCCTGTCTGAGATGATAGAAACTTGAATGTCGTGGATACAGACAATCTCCCTAATATAAATCAGTGCTAACAGCTCCGATAAGCAAGAAGTACACACTGGAACGAAAGGAGCGGACTTGGTCAGCCGATCCACAACAACCCAAATAGAATCAAATTTCTCCGTTGTCAGAGGAATACCTGTCACAAAATCCATAGTGATCTTCTTCCATTTCCATTCCAGAATCTCCATCTACTGGAGCAACCCTCATAGACTCTGGTGCTCAGCCTTTACTGCTGATAATTGAGGCATCTAGCTACAAAATCTGCTATGTCCTTCTTCATCCGCCTCCACTAGTAATTCTGCCGTAGATCCTGATACATCTTCGCAGCACCTGGATGGATGGAGTACCGCGAGCTATGGGCCTCTGTCAATATCAATATCCGAATATCAACAACATCTTGTACATATATCCTACCCCGCATCCTGAATACCTCGTCATCTCCAATAGTCACTTCCCTAGCATCGCCATGCTGAACTGTGTCCCTGAGAACAAGTAAATGAGAGTCATCATACTGCCGCTCCCTGATACAATCAAACAATGAACACCGAGAAACCATACAGGCTAGAACCCGATTGGGCTATGAAAGGTCCAATTTCATGAACTGACTGGCTAAAGCCTGTATACCCATCGCCATAGGTCCCTCTGAAGATGGTAAATATGCCAAACTCCCCAAACTCTCCGCCCGGTGACTCAAGGCATCGGCTACCACATTGTCCTTGCCCAGGTGATATAGAATCGTAATATAATAATCCTTCAGTAGGAAAAATGACGAGGTTCTACAACCTCGCCTCACACTAGTAGGCAAAATAAGAATAGGGGCTGAAGTCAAAGCCGTCTTGAGCTTCTGCAAGCTCGCCTCACACTCGTTTGTCCCTTGAAAGGTAGCACCATTCTAGGTCAATCTAGTCATGGGGGCTACAATCGATGAGAACCCATCCACAAAATGTTGGTAATACCCTGCCTGGACAAGGAAGCTACGAATCTCTGTAGCTGAGGAGGGTCTCGACAAACTTTGCACGGCCTCCACCTTCTTCGGATCTACCCGAATGCCCTCACTCGATACCACGTGGCCTTAGATTGCCACAGAACTCAACCAAATCTCACATTTTGAGAACATTGCATATAATTTCTATTCTCTCAGTGTCTGAAGCACTGTCCCCAGATGCTGCTAATAATCTTTCCGACTACGGGTGTATACAAGAATATAATCTATGATAACAATGACAAACGAGTCGGGATAAGGCCTGAAAACACTATGCATCAAATTCATAGAAGTTGCTAGGCCGTTGGTCATCCCAAATGACATGACAAGAAACTCGTAATAACCTTATCGATCCTTAAAGCAGCCTTCGGGATACCCGGCTCCTGAATCTTTAGCCGGTGATAACCTGAGCACAAATCAATCTTAGAGAATACCTTTTTGCCCTTGAGCTGGTCAAATAGATCATCGATTCGAGGCAAAGGGTTTCAGTTCTTTACTGTAATCTTGTTCAACTGACTATAATCGACACACATGCGCATAGAACAATCTTTTTACTTTACGAACAAGACAAGAGCACCCCACGGTGAAACATTGAGTCGAATAAAACCCTTATAAGGCAATTCGTGTAACTGGTCTTTCAACTCCTTCAACTGAGGAGGAGCCATACGGTATGGAAGAATGAATGTGGGCTGAGTGCTCGACATCAAATCAATACCAATATCAATGTCCGGATCGGGCGGCATGCCCGGAAGACCAGCTAGAAACACACCGGTGAAATCCTGTACTACTTGGACAGAGCCAACAGACGTGGTATCAGCACTGACATCTCTCACATAAGCTAAATACGCGGCGCACCCCTTCTAATCCATACGCTGAGCTTTAAGAAAAGATATAACTCTACTGAGAGTGTGAGCAAAATCACCACGCCACTCAATATGTGGAATACTAGGCATAGCCAACGTCACGGTCTTAGCGTGACAACCAAGGATAGTATACTGGGGCGGTAACCAGTCTATGACCAAGATAATATCGATATCAACCATATCTAGTAATAAAAGATCTGCCCCGATCTCAAAACCACGAACAGTAACCAAACATGACTGATATACGCAGTCCATAACAAGGGAACCTCCCACAGAAGTAGAAACATAAACAGGAGAGCTCAAGGTCTCTTGGGTTGTACCCAAATGCGTAGCAAAATAAGATGACACATAAGAATAAGTAGAGCCTGCATCAAACTGAATCGATGCCTTTCTGTGACTAACCAATATAATACCTATGATAACTGAATCGGAGGCAACAACCGATGCACAATCATTAATATCATAAAATATGGACCGACCCTTCCCTATAGGGCGACCTCTATCTCCTCGATCTCTGACCCTGGCTGGCTTGCAAGTGGAGAGGCAGCTGGAGCTGGAATGATGGCCTCCTGACTATGTGGAGCATGCTGAGGCTGTAAAGTCTGAGAAGGCACACCCCTCCCACGTCCGGGGCTCTCCAACAAGGTGTTGGGTATCCTCACACATATAACAAGCTCTGGGAGGGTGCGGTGGCTGTGAGTGATGGGGCCCACCGCCGCTAAACTGACCTCTAGAAGTACCCCTCGCTGGAAGTGCACTAGAAACATAATAAGGCTCTTGAGTTCTGGGAGGAGCTGGAGTGCTGCTAGATGAAGCAAGAGTTGAGTGAATTGGGTGAGGCGTATAGCCCCTACCATGACGTCGTGCAACTTATGTGCGGGTACTAGAGTAATGACCGGACTTTTGAGACCTGTTGGTCTATCTCTCGTCTCGCTCTCTGGCATGCTTACCCTCTATCCTTCTGGCTATGCTCACCACCTGCTCATAGGGTATATCCATCTCTAACTCTCGATTCATGCCAGACCTGATGGAAGGAATAAGACCCTCGATAAATCGGTGAACCCTCTCACGAACAATAGCAACCAAAGCTGGTGCATGCCTGGCCAACCTAGTATAACAAATGGCATGCCCAGAAACAGTCATAGGGCCCTAGCGAAAATGCACAAACTCCGCGCGCCATTCATACCGAAGGCTCTGGGAAAAAACTCCCTCTGAAACATATCTGAAATTTGAGTCCAAGTCAGGGAGGCAGCCTCGTCAAGACTGTCTAAATCAAAGGTGTGCCACCAGTCATAGGCGGATTCCCAAACATGGAGAGCTGCAAAAGAAACCCCGCTCGAGGCAATAATACCCATGGTGCGAAAGATGGGGTGGAAATCATGCAAAAACCCCAAAACAACATCTGTAGCTAGTCCGCAAAAAGAAGAGGGTTATACTTCTTGAACCTCTCCAGTCTACGCTGCTCATCCTCTGAAGCAGGTGCCCCATCCCTGGGCTGAACGGGTCCTTCAGGCTAGTCGGTATAATGTCTTGAATCTATCCCATTTGCACCCTTTGCTCCAGAGTGCAGTCTGCATGAGTCTGGGCTCCTCCCTGGCGTAAGAGCTGGCTGCCGGAAGGGGAAGCAATCCTGCCTGCGACAGCGTAGATACATGCTCATAAACTGTGCTAATGCCTCTTGAAAAACTGGAGTAGTGGTTGTTGTGGCCGTGTCAGGCACGTGAGTCTTGGTTGGATCCGCTGGTGGTACCTCGGCGTCCGCTCGCGCAAGTGCTCTTGCTTCACTGCGCGCGCACGCGTCCACAATCCCATCCCAGGCCCCTGCCTCTTGCGGTTTTAGGAAGAGGGCGGGTGCCTAATTGTCCTGGGTCGTGCGTGTCCTCACAATCTGTGAGATAATAGAAAGCAGAAGTTCAGAGTCGATGTCAAAAACATGTCACGACACAAAATGTAATGAAGTGAAGATTTTTCCTAAACAGTTACATAACCTCTCGTAGATAAGTACGGACGTCTCCCTACCGATCAACTAGACTCTAATAAGCCAGCCTGTGTCCTGTGACTTCGATGAACCTAGAGCTCTGATACCAACTTGTCACCAATTGTGAACCTGTCATGACGGCACCCATTCTTCGTGACTAGTTAAGCCTAAAACATTGCAGAATTTACCAATCTTTACGAAACAAATAATAAGAATACTGAATAACATAAGAAAATGTATAGATTTGCTGCCTGGAACATACACTTCAACACAAAGTACTGAAATAACCTGCAAGACCCGTAAACCCACGGGAAACACAAGCTATGGAAAACGTTCAAATACTCTAGTCTCTCTGGATCCGCGGACGCAACAGATGAATACCTCAAGTCTCCAAGTATATCTCCTAGATCACTGATAGTCTGCTCGATCGAAAGTGTATGCATCTGCACATGAAAAACATGTGTAGAAGAGGCATGAGTACACCACATCGGTACTTAGTAAGTGCCAAGCCTAACCTCGGTTGAGTAGTGACGAGGAAGGTTAGGGCTCTTCTGAGAATAAACATAACAATAATAATGAACAGTGTAAGGCAGTGAATAATCAGGAAAAGCAACGATAAAATAGGATACCAGCTGCAAGTAAATGAAAATTAAGCTAAGTACGGAAAATAACACAACCAAGTATCACTCAATATCAGGGTGCCATATGGATCTCCCGGGAATTGAACCCGTAGTTCATTATACCAATGTCTGGAGGATCTCCTGGGAATTGAACCCATAGTCCATCATGCCAATACCTGAGGATCTTCCGGGAATCGAACCTGTACTCCAACATACAAATATTTGAGGATCTCCTGGGAATCAAACCCATAGTCCATCATTCAATATCTGAGGATCTCCCTGGAATTGAACCCGTAGTCCATCATAACAATATGATAGGATCTCCTGGGAATTGAACCCGTAGTCCATCATACCAATATCTAAGGATCTCCCATGAATTGAACCCGTAGTCCATCATACAAATATCTGAGGATCTCCCGAGAATAAAACCTGTAGGGCCAATCGTAAACACATCACAACACTTCAATAATGTATAAATTCTTAGTAAAGATAACATGTAGAATCTAAAGTCTAGCATGCTTCACGAAGAGCAGATATTTTAATTTTGCCAAATAGAACAAGTAAGCCAACTGACATGCTTTCCCTAAGCTAAAACAAATGAAATTTGCATTTATTACAGTTAAACACGTGAAGAACACAGTCCAAAGAAGTCAAGTAAGGTTAATTTTCAACAATTAGCACAAGTGCACGCTTGTCACCTCGCGCACTAAGATATCTAAACAATAGTCAAGATATCTTAAGGGAAGAGGTCCCCCACAAAAAGTTAGACAACCCACTTACCTCGAATCGGTTCAAAAATAACTAAGAAACGATGCCCTTGCCACGAGTATTCGACACCTAGTGGACAAACTCCATTCAAACAAACTACATATTGTAAATAACATCGCAAGTAGCTAATTCCACTGTTAAAATTATAGCTATGGCGCGAAAATAGGTAAAATGACCAAAATTGAACTTAAGCCAACATCTCGGAAACGAATAATTTTTACATTTTCAAAAACCTCGTACTCTCATGAGTCTAACCATATAAAAATCTCCCAAATCGGAGGGCAAATGCCCCTTCAAATCCTCACAAATAGGTCTAATAACTTTACCCCAATTTTCATAAAATTTTCGAAATTAAAGTTTTAATTCACGATTAGATTACTGGGTTTTAGTCATAGAGGAGTAAGGAATCATTTTCCAATTGTTGCCTCTGAAGATCCCTCGAAAAATCTGCCCAGGTATTTCTTCATTGCGATCACATGAAATGGGATGCGAACGCGTAGAACAAAATGTGAAGGCCCAGAAAAATGGCCTATGCAAACGCACTGATGGAACTGCGATCGCGGAAGAGAAGGGACTGGACCTATGCGACCTCAAATGAGGCTCTTCGATCGTGTATAAGGAATTGGGCCCTGAGGCACTAGCCCAGGCTGCTCAGTGCGAACGTAGGGAGGGGGTTGCGAATGCAGAGAATGCGGAGGCAGAGCTATGCGATTGCATAAGGGGTAGTGCGATCAGATTGAAAGAAAATGAGGCCCAACACAAAAGGCTCTATGCGATCGCATGAAAGATGATTCGATCGCAGAGAAGAAAATTGTCTACAACACACAGCACAAAACTTGCAACTCACTAAGTTCTGAAATTGCTCCGTTGAGCATCTGAAACACACCCAAGGCCCGCGAGACCTCACACAAACCTACGGACATATCCCATAACATCATTCGAACTTGTACCAATCCTTAAACCACTAAAAAAAACGCCGGAAACTCGAATTAATCAACGATTTTCACCTAAGAACACTAAAACTCAACCAAACTCGCTTTCGATCAAAAACCTAACCAGACTAAGTCCGATTGATCTGAAATTTGCGTGCACGTTCCAAATGACATGAAGGTGCTACAACAGCTTCTGGAATCCTGTTTTGACCCTCATATCAAAAATTCACTATCGGACCGAATAATTCAAAATTCTAACTTTCAGCAATTCAAGCCTAAATGAGCTAGAAACATCCAAAAACACTCTGAACATGCTCCCAGCCCCGAAATCACCTAATGGATCTAACGGAACCATCAAATTTCCATTCTGAGGTCGTTTTCACATTTTTATAATTATGGACCATTTTCCAACACTTAAGCTCTCAATTAGGGACTGTGTCCCAGAACACTCTAAATTTTATTACCGAACGTCGCGATAAACCAAAATATCATAAATCAACATAGGGAAAGCAGTTAATGGGTAACGGGGCATAAATTCCAAAGATGGCCGGCTGGCTCGTAACGGTGTGGTAGGCGTACTACTCGTTCGCATTTCATAATATTACATGGTAGGCATACCACTCGATCGCATTTTATAATATCACGTGGTAGGCGTACCACTTGATTCCATTTTATAATATCACTCGATCCCATTTCATAATATCACGTGGTAGGCATACCACTCAATCCCATTTCATAATATCATGTGGTAGGTGTACCGCTCGATCCCATTTCATAATATCACGTGGTAGACGTACCACTCGCTCCTATTTCTTTTAGCATAATACACAATATAATCCCGGCAAGGAAGAAAGATGTTATATAAACTATACCGACAAGGGAACAAGATAATATAATAAACTATCCCGGCAAGGGAGATCAAGCTATAACCAAACATAGCCAATTTCTACTTAATGCAATTGATACAAATGATTGGTTTTAAAAAATCTTCAACCAAGCTCTCGTAAGAATCGAATAAGAATACAACAACTTAGAAATTTAGGTCTCACGGTCATGCTCGACCCCCAACTTGTAGATATTCGTCACCATACCTATATGTTAGACACAACACATAACAAGTAGAAAATATGACTCAACTCATATTCCCTCAAGCCAAAGTTAGATCAAACACTTACCTAAACTTCCACGACTAAGTCAACCCGTAAAGACCGCTTTCCCTCTCAAACTGAATCAAATCTATGAAATAACGACTTTATATTATCAATAATAGCTAAACAAATCAAAGCCAATGCCTAATTGTATATTTCCAACCTCTCTTCTAAAAATTCCAATATCAACACTGGGCCCGCTTGGTCAAAACATGAGAATTCGACACAATTCATATCATCCATTCCCCATGAGCCCGGATATACAATTTGCTTTTAAATTCGGCCTCAAAAAAAGGTCTAAATCAAAGAAATTGAGAGGCCCTAACTCTACCCAATTTTCACCCTGATATATGTGATTTAAGCACATGAGTTCACTGATTAATGAAAGAAAATGAAGGAAATGATTGGGGATGTACTAACCCAAGTGGTCTTTAAGAATGGGGGCTTCAATGGATTCCTAGAGCCTGGGAAAGAAGAGAGCTTGCTAAAATTTTTGACTAATCCCATCTGTATTGTTTTGAAATTTTTTTTTAAAAAATCACTGGACAGATTTTACCCTATGCGTTCGTGATATGAGTGTCGCGTTGGCGAAGAGGAAATGCTGGTAAGCATCGCGTTCACGGGAGCAGGATAGCTAACGCGAAGGGGAAAGTTCTGGGGTCCAGGGGATTGGCCTATGCGAACGCGTGGGCTGCTATGCGAATGCATTGAAGGAAATACTGGGGCTAAGGGAACAAGGGAAGTGGACCGCAAAAGCGAAGAAGGGACTTGACAAGAATTGCGATCGCGTAAGGCAGACCGCGAACGCGAAGAAAACTTTGGTCTGCAACAACTGTAGAAAAGCCTGTTATACTTCTAACTCCGAAACTATGGGAAAAACACCTCCGAAAATACTCCTGATCTCTCGGGGATCCTAACTACTCACATACACTAACTCAAACACTTCTTACAAACTTAACCGTATGATCGAATCGCCAAAATAACAACAAAGACGATAATCAAACCTCAAAATTATCACTTTTTCATCAAACATCATAAACTTTCATTTTTATATATTTTGGTCCAAAACACATTCTATATCGTCTGATTTCAACCGAATTTCACATGAAGCGCTTAAACCACATATAAGACTTTTAGCGGGCGTCGGAATAAAAATACGAGCCCGATACCAATACTTTCTAATTCATTTTTATTTCAAATTTCCATATAAATTTTAGAAAAATAATTTCTTTTAAAAATTCATTTCTCGGGCTCGGAACCTCGGATTTTGATTATGGGCATACGCTCCAGTCTCATATTTTTCTACGTACCCTCCGGGATTGTCAAATCACTGGTCCGGTTCCGTTTAACGAAACTTTTGAACAAAATAATATTTAATCATATTAATATAAAAATTCATTATTTTTCATACATAATTCATATTTATGCTTTCCGGCTACGTGCCCGTACTGTGCACGCCAATCCAGACGACTAAGGATAAGGATTTTAAGGCCCCGAGATCATGGAATGAATGAAAAAATCGGTGATTACCCACCTCTAAAATAATCGTTCGTCTTCAATGGACAAAGGAAATAAGTACCTGAGTCGGAAAATAGATGAGGATAACAGCTCCGTATATTAGACTCGTACTCCCAGGTCGATGCCTCAAGAGGCTGACCTCTCCATTGAACATGCACTGAAGGGAAATTCTTCGACCTCAAGTGTCGAACCTGCCGGTCTTGAATAGCCACCAGCTCCTCCTTATAAGAAAGATCCTTGTCCAACTGGAGAGTGCTAGAATATTTAACACGTGGGTTGGATCGTCGTGATACTTCCGAAGCATGGGCACATGAAGAACTAGGTGCACGGCTGACAAGCTAGGCAGCAAGGAAAGTCTATAAGCCATCTCTCCCACATGATCGAGAATCTCAAATGGACCAATATACCTAGGGTGAAGTTTGCACTTCTTCCCAAATCTCATCACGCCCTTCATAGGCGACACACGGAGCAATACCAGTTCACTAAGCATGAAAGCTGCATCTCGAACATTATGGTATGCATAACTCTTCTGCCTAGACTGAGCGATATGAAGCCTATCGTAAATGATCTTGACCATATCCAAGGCCTCCTGAACTAAATCTATACCCAATAATCGAGCCTCTCCAAACTCAAACAACCCAACAAGAGACAGACATCGCCTAATATACAACCCCTCATATGAGGCCATCTGAATGTTGGATTGGTAGCTGTTATTATAGGAAAACTCCTCTAAATGAAAGAATTGATCCCAAGAAACTCCAAAGTCAATCACATAAGTTCAGAGCATGGATTCTAATTTGTGCTCAACTCAACCTGGGTTCCCAACTTTTGCCGAACTACTCTCCAGAAGTGCGAGGTACACTGTACCCTGGTCCGAAATTATAGGTAACGGCACCCCATGGAGGCAAACAATCTCTCTAATGTAGATCTCCGCTAAACTCTCGAATGAATAAGTGGTTGTAACAGCAACAAAATGAGTAGACTTGGTCAGCCTAT
This sequence comes from Nicotiana benthamiana, assembly GCA_034376525.1. Lineage (NCBI taxonomy): Eukaryota > Viridiplantae > Streptophyta > Magnoliopsida > Solanales > Solanaceae > Nicotiana > Nicotiana benthamiana. The sequence continues at coordinate 133,524,950 of CM067334.1, forward strand.
CAACAATGACTCAAATCACATCAAACTTCTTCCGGGTCAATGGGAGACCAGTAACAAAATCCATGGTAATTCTCTCCCACTTCCATTCGGAAAGCTCAATCTTCTCAAATAGTCCACCAGGCCTCTAATGCTCCTACTTAACCTGGTGACAATTCAAACATCCACCTATGCAACAATATATTTCTTCATTATGTGCCACCAATAATGCTGCCTCATATCCTAATACATTTTCGCGGCACCCGGGTGAATAAAATATAGAGAACTATGGGCTTCCGCTATGATCAACTCCCGAATACCATCAACATTGGCCACACAAACTTCCTTCTGCAATCTCAAGACACCATCATCAGCAAAGGTCACCTTCTTGGCACCTCCATGCTAAACCTTGTCTCTGAGGACACACAATGGGGATCATCAAACTGCCGCTCATGGATACGCTCTAACAATGAAGAACAAGCGACCATGCAAGCTAACACTCAGCTAGGATAAGAGATATCCAACCTCGCAAATCAATTGGCCAAGGTTTGAATATCCAAAGTAAGTGGCCCATGGCTGACCGGCATATAGGCAAGACTACCCATGCTTGCGAACTTTCTACTGAATGCATCGGCCACCACATTAGCCTTTCCCGGGTGATACAAGATAGTAACATCATAATCTTTCAACAACTCCAACAACCTCCTCTGCCTCTAATTCAACTGTTTTTGCTTGAACAAGTACTGAAGACTCTTGTAATCAATGTACACCTCAAATGTCACACTATATAGATAATGCCTCAAAATCTTCAAAGAGTGAACAATGGCTGCCAACTATAGATCATGAATGGGATAATTCTTCTCATGGATCTTTATGTGCCTCAAATAATAGGCAATAACTTTACCATCCTGCATCAATATTGCACCAAGCCTAATATGGAAAGCATCACAGTAAACTATATTAGGCCCTTAACCTATGGGCAAAACCAATATCGGTACCGTAGTCAGAGCTGTCTTGAGCTTTTGAAAGCTCGCCTCACACTCGTCTTACCACCAGAACTGTGCACCATCCTAGGGTCGACCTGGTCATTGGGGCTGCAATAGATTAAAACCCCTGCACGAACCGATTATAGTACCTGCAAACCCCAAGAAACTCTGAATCTCAATAGTTGAAGCTGGTCGAGGCCCAGAAATGCAACCTGAATACCCTCTGTTGAAACAACGTGACCCAGAAATGCAACCAAAGTCAAGCAGAACTCATTCTTCGAGAACTTAGCATATAACTGGCTATCCTTCAGAGTCTGAAGAACCACTCTCAGGTGTTTCTCGTGTTACTCCCGACTGCAGGAGTATATCATAATATCATCAATAAATACTATCACGAACAAGTCCAAATAAGGCTTGAATACTTGGTTCATTAACTCCATAAATGATGCTGGGGCATTGTTCAACACAAATAAAATGAAAAAGAACTCATTATGCCCGTACCGTGTGTGGAAAGGTGTCTTAGAGACATCAGATGACCTAATCCTCAACTAATGGTAGTGAGATCTCAAACCTATCCTTGAAAAAACCTTGTCACCTTAAAGCTGGTCGAACAAATCATCAATCCTCGGCAACGGATACTTATTCTATATCGTAACTTTTTTCAACTGCGGGTAATCAATGCACATCTTCATCAAACCATCCTTTTTCTCAACAAATAACACCACTGCACCCCAAGGCGATACACTAGATATAAAATCCTTATCAAGCAAATCGTACAACTGATCCCTTAAATTTTTCAACTCTGACGGGGCCATGGGATACGGCGGAATGGAAAATGGTTGAGTTCCCGGAGCTACATCAATACATAAATCAATATCCCTCTCGGGCGGCATACCCTGCATGTCCGAAATGAAAATCTGAGCTCCTGAACAATAGGACATAATCAATATAAGGGACCTCTGCGTTGGAATCGCGAAGATACATGAGATAAGCTAAACACCCATTCTCAACCGTACATCGAGCCTTCACATATGAAATAACACTGCAAGTGGTATGACCTGATGTCCTCTCCACACTAAACGGGGAAAATATAGTAAAGCCAAGGTAACGACCTTGACGTGACAACCCAAGATAGCATGATACGGGGACAACCAATCCCTCCATAATATGACGTCAAAACCAACCATGACTAAGAGCAGTAAATCAACATGCGAATGATAAACTTGACCGACAACAATAGAATGAGCAACAAGTGTAGATAGGTAAATAGGAATACTCAATGCATCACTAGGCATTACCCAATACAGTTCAAGATAACATGACACATACGAATACATATACCTAGGGTCAAATAGCACTAAAGTATCTCTATCACAAATTAGAATAGTACCTATAATGAATGCATCTGCCAACTCAGCCTTTGGCCTGGCTTGAAGAGTATAGCATCGGGGCTAAGCCCCCCCACCATGAACAACCTCTCTAGGACAGTCAGCTACTGGCTGGCCTCTACCTATAGAGGTCTGAGCTCCACCTCTATGACCTCTACCTCCACCTCTATGACCTCTACCTCCACCTCTATGACCTCTACCCCCACCTCTAGCTTGATGGGTAAGTTGTGGAACCTCCATGACTGAATCATAACATAAGAACTCTGATGTAGAGAGTTTCCAGAAGCTGAAGGGCAATACTTGGAAATGTGCCTCATATCGCCACACGTGAAACAAGCTATTGGCCGTTGGGAATAATGCAGTGGTGGTGCACTGATAGGTGCTGATGGTGCACAGAAAGAGTGCTGATTGGATAATGCAGCTGAGAACCACTCAACCTCGGGAAAACCCTCCTGATGTGACCATATCCACCATACTCATAACATTCACGCAAATGCCGCAGCTGAGGAAACTAAGACTAACCCTATTGACCTGAACAACCACTTGAAGTACCATGAGTGACATGGAAAGCTAACTGAAAGGGCCTAGAAGAATCACTTCTATCTTAAGAACCTCTATGTCCAGATGAGGTACCACTGAATCTGCCTGTATAACGGGGCCTCTTATCTGACCTATGACTGCCTCCCTGTGGCAGAACTACCTCAATCCTCTTCGGGTCCAGCTGCAACCGAACTCAACTAGAACTCGCACTTCAAAAACATAGCATACAATTGACGATTCTTCAGAGGCTGAAGAACCACTCTAAGGTGCTAGTCGTGCTCCTCCTGACAGTGAGAGTATATCAGAATATCATCAATGAAAACTACCGCGAACAAGTCCAACTAAGGTCTGAACACTCGGTTTACCAACTCCGTAAATGATGCTGGAGCATTGGTCAACCCAAATAATTTGACAAAAAACTCATAATGCACAAACCGAGTGCACAATGCTGTCTTAGGGACATCAGATGCCCTAATCCTCAGCTAATTGTAGCTAGGCCTCAAAACTATCTTTGAAAACACCTTCGCACCCTGAAGCTGGTCAAATAAATTATCGATCTTCGACAGTGGATACTTGTTCTTAATTGTCAGCTTGTTCAATTGCCAGTAATCAATGCACACCCTCTTTGACCTATTCTATTTCTTCATAAATAACACTGGCACACCCCAAGGCAAAATTTTGGGTCTAATGAAACCCTTCCCAAAAAACTCCTTCAACAAATCATTTAATTCTTACAACTCTGGCTGGGACATGCGATACAGCGGAATGGAAATAGGCTGAGTGCATGGAGCTAGATCAATATAGAAATCAATACCCCTGTTGGGTGGTATACCCGGTAAGTCTGAGGGGAAAACCTCGGTGAACTCCAGAACAATAGGAACAATATCAATAGAAGGGAAATCTGCACTAAAATCGCGAACATACGCCAAATAAGCTAAGCCCCCCTTCTCGACCATGCGTCAAGCCTTAACATATGATATAACACTTCGGGTGGCATGACTTGGGGTCTGTCTCCAATCCAAACAGGGAAATCTGGAATATCCAAGGTCATGGTCTAGGCGTGACAATCTAAGATAGCATGATACGGGGACAACCTATCCATCCCAAATATAACGTCGAAATCCACCCTGTCTAGAAGCAATAAATTAATACGGGTCTCAAGACCCTCAAACATTACCGCAGAGGAACGATGTACTCAGTCAACCACTATAGAATAACTCCTAGTGTAGATACATAAACAGGAATAATTAAATCATCAGTAGGTATAACCAGGTATAGTGCAAAGCAAGATGTCACATACAAATACATAGACCCAAGGTCAAACAGTACTAAAGCATCTCTATCACAAATCACAGTAGTACCTGTAATAACTACATCTGAAGAATCAGCCTCTGGCCTAGCTGGAAGAGCATAACACCGGGGTTGGGCCCCATCTCCCTAAACCATGTCTCTAGGATGATCGGCTAGTGGCAAACCTCTACCTCTGGTGGTCTGAGCTCCACCTCTATGATCTCTACTCCACCTCTACAACCCCTACATCCTCCGCTAGCTTGCTGGGCAGACTGTAGAACCTCTGGTGCATGAATCCTAGTACGAGATCTCTGATGTTGAGAGTTGCTCGAAGCTCAAGGGGGAAATATGACAATGTGCCTTGGGTCACCACAAGCATGACAAGACCTCGACTGCTGCGGTTGAGAACCCCTCAACATCGGGCAAACCCACATGTTGTGACCATACTAACCGCGTGCATAACATCTACACGAATGATCTAGTTGAGGAAACTGAGCCTTTTCGACTTGAATGACAACCTGAAGTACCATGAGTGACATGGGGAGCTGACTAAATGGGCCTAGGAGAATGGCCTCTACCATAAGAACCTCTACCTTCAAACCAGGTACCGCTGAATCTGCATGCATTATTTGGCCTCTTATCCAACCCGTGATCGCCTCCCTATGGCAAAACTACCTCAACTCAACGGCCCATATTGGCCGTCTCTTGAAAAGTGACCTCAGTCCCGGCCTGAGCCACTATACCTGGCTGTCCTGCCACCGTAGCATAAACTGCTGGAAAATGAACATGGGGAGCTACCTGCTTCAGAGTACGTGTAGCAAGAGTCTGAACTCTCCTCCAGCCTGAGAAGTGGCTGGTGCTAGTGGAAGCAAACCCACTCGAATGACACTCTCCATCATTTAACCCCTCTACGACCTGAGATGGGCCCACTAGAACTGCTGGGGCTGGAACCTCCTCCTCAAACTCAACCTGAGGCTCCGCCTCTGGGGCTGCTTCTTGGGGCTCGGACTACTGAGCGTTAGATGGGGAAGCGCATGTTCTCTCCATCTGCGAAAGAACAGAGTAGAAATTCATTGGGGAACCATGTTAGCGGGAGACAAAATTTACCATTAGGAACACCAAAATAATGATAAAGTAGCCAAAAATTTAATGTGAATCAAACAACAGTTATTCCAAACAAAACACACTGAGACAACAACTATTACGATGTGCAAGTTGATCCTCAAATATAAGTGTTGTTGCGTGCAACCCTATCCTCAACATCATTATTGCAGTGTGAAACCCGATCCATGTGGATATTATTTATTGTTGTTGCGGCGAGCAACCCGATCCTCAGTATCATTGTTGTGGCGTGCACCCAGATCCATGTGGATATTATTTATCCTTGTCGTGGAATGCAACCCGACCCACCAATATCATACTTTCTCATCCAAACAACGGTCATAAATACAAGGAAAAAAGGTAAACAAACAATGAAAAGAAATCCCTGCAAGGGAACAAAATCAATAAACTCAATGTCCCGGCAAGGGAAAATCAATAACCAAAAAATGTCCCGGAAAGGGAAACCAATAACCCATCTCTTTCTTTCACATCATACTTATAATTCATGTTATCATTCGAGCCAATGTTCCAGAGAATCAAATAATCATAATGTCTCTTGCATTTCCTTTACAATATGTACAAATCCTTAATTAAACATGGAATTCACAACAAAGCCAGGATAATCACATTTTAGAGACTCACGTTCATGCTAGACACTAATGTATTGATACTCGTGATTATGCCTGTACACCGTACTGGACAATGTAGAAATTAGCAAACAATACTCTTATCCTATTCCCTCAAGCCAAAATTAGATCAAACACTTACCTCGAATGCTCCAGACTCAACTCAAGCCTCTAGTATAGTTTTACCCCTGGAATTCACCACAAAACCGCTCATTTCTAGTCACAAATTAGTTGAATGTATCAACAAATGCTAGTTGGATCAATTTGATTGCATAAGAATGAATTTTCCAAAGTTTTGCCCAAAAATTTCCAAAATGCCCCCGGGCCCACTTGGTCAATACCCAAGGTTCGAACCAAAACTCGATTACCCATTCCCCCGTGAGTTCATGTCTACGATTTGTTTTGAAATCGGACCTTAAATCGAGGCCCAAATCCCCAATTTTAAGAAAACCCTAGCTCTACCTAAAATCCTCATTTTCACCCGTGAAAATCCTTGATTTTTAGATGAAATTATGGTAAACGATATAAAAGAGACAAGAACGAACAATTGTAAGGACACTGGAATATACTTTGATTTACTTGCTTTCTGATCATATTATTCTCAAATTTCTTTCTTTATATATTTTTTTGATTATCAGTAATTCTTATTCTTCTAAAGTACTAGCTTTCACTAATAATCTATTTTTTGGTTAAAAAAATTGGTTCCGTTACCGGAAATTGGATAATCTATTTTCATCAACTATGGCAATCAACAATAATAACGCTCAAGGAATCCAGTTAAATCAACAAAACCAATAGGTTCGAGGAGATCTGAATCAACAAAACCAATAGGATCGAGGAGATCAACAAAATATAAACCTGGTTCCTTCTCCACATAATTCAGCACGGCAATCTCGTGAAGGCTCCCCTGAGGGATCTCATGCAAATGGACAGGGTCAATTTGAAAATGATGACGGTGTAGATGAAGCTTTGCAAAAAGTAATTATTGCACATGGCAATAAAGTTGTTCAGGCTCTAGTTAATCACATACATGATGTACTACCCATCCATACACCCAATAACATCACATTGGAGAATCCTCATTCCGGACTTGTTAATTTAGGAAATGGTGGAACCCAGTGAATCACAAGAGGGATAACCAGGTAATTCAATTAATTCTCGTTTGCAAAATTTAATACTAACCTTGCAGAAACAGCTCAAAGAGCAAAATGACCGCATACAGAAAATACCCCGCAGTTCCACCTGTAATCAAAGGGATGGTTATGAATAAGTATTCACAACAACCCTGGAAGCCAAGTGCTGCTCCCCTTCAAACTCTAATGAAGTTCAGAATGCCTGACATCCCAAAATATGATGGAATGGCAGACCCACGAAACCACGTGATAGCATTCATAACGAGCGCAAAAAGCAACTATTTGACTAAATTGGAGATCGAATCAGTATTAGTCAAAAAATTTGGCGAAACAATCACGAAATGGGCGATAACTTGGTATTCTCTTTTACCTAAAAAAATAATAAAATCTTTTGCTGAGCTTGCATATCTTTCATCAAAGCACACTCGGGAGCTCAAAATGTTGAAAAAAGAATGGAGGATATCGTCAAAATCAAGGAAGAGGATTTAGAATTACTTTGAGATTTCGTGGACAGATTTCAATGTGAAAGAATGACTTTGCCACGTGTACCTGATAACTGGGCGGCCATAGATTTCACAAGTAATTTGAATGAAAAAAGCTCGAAAGTCACAAGAAGACATAAGGAAAGCCTTCGTGAATTTCCAGGTACAACGTGGAATGATTTCTATAACAGGTACAGTACGAAGCTGTGACTTAAGGAAGATATATTCCAAAATTGCAAAAAGAGGAAAAGGTAGGTTCGAGACGTGCCAAAACATGTACAAGCCTTACATGGGCCATGCAGGAAATGAATCACGGTCAAGGCAAGACAATCAAATGTACGACGATCACAAATCTAGCAACAGGGAATCAGGTTCCTCACCAAGGTTTAAGAACGAGCGAAACAATTATGAGTCACGAGATGATGACGAAAGTTTGAAGGCGAGATTCGGTGAGTCACGAGATAATGACAAAAGTTTTAATCCAATGACAATCTCTCAAATACACATGTTGATGTTGTTAATGAGTTTTTCTTTTCTTTGCTAATTTATCTCAATGAAATTTTTCATGTTGCACTAAGCTACTTATGGATGTATGCACGCAGACCGGGAGCACTTTGGGATGAATTGAACACCCATCCAAATAAGTAGGGTCAATAGTTCAGTATTTAGGCTGTAACATATAGCAACAAATAAATATTTACCGATGTGAGAGTTTAACACTTCTATTGGGGTAAACACGTAAGTTTTACTGTTTTTTTTTTTTTTAATTAATGGGGAGGGTTTGGATTTGAATACTATCTCTATTGCCTGACCATATATGTTTATTAAAAAGTTTAGCTGTTTGATATCAAGCATTTTTTGTTTATTTAGTTATGTCTTCAGCAAACAATATATTACCTCCGTATTTGCAAACATAAAAGAATTATTCTATATCTTTATCAAAACATGGTGTGGATCAAAGTATTCTTCATAATGATGTATTTATTCTTCTGGTTTTGTGAGATTTATCTTGAAATTCTAAGATTATTGATCATGCTTATGCTAGATTGCTGACCATGAAAAGTTTGTTAATATGAAATCTAATTCAGGCAAGCATGAAACATGTAAACTTATATGGAAAAAAATTCTGTTTAGTTGGAAAGATCTTTGCATGTTACACATAATTAAATTATTCGCTTAACATAATAATTGTATACAAAATAGCGAAATGTGAAAATCAATTAAGTGATACAATAATTGATAGCTTTGCGTTTCCATAATCAGCAATAATAAGTTCATTTTTCCCGCAAACTATATTTTGGAAGGAGTCATATCTTCCAACTGAATCTTGTGCATCAATTAGTTCATTCAATTGAGAAGAAAAGTTGAAGTTCCGAAAAGTTAGGGTTAGCAAAAACATGAAATCAGCTAATTATATCTCATAAATTTGAAACACCCTTTAGGCTAATCAAATTCCACTATAAACTAAAAGATCAGAGACTAATTAATTTCCAGATACGGATTGATCATTCGTCAATGATGTTGATGGCTCAAGGCATTCCAACATCAATTAACTTATTGAATTCTTTGCATTGAAATGCTTTCTGGACATGGGCACTGGCCAAACTTTACATTGCGTGCTTCCTTATTGATCTCACCTTTAAATTGAATTAAAAAAAAAAAAAAAGAAGGGGGAAGGAGTAGTAAAAGAATCGCAATGATAAAAGGTGAAGACAGAAGGGAATTTTATTCTTCCAACCTGGTGTTCAGAACCCGAAATTTGAAATCGGGCCGAAAAGTCACACATTAAAGGTAAAGCACTTCGTAGTAGGGTTCGACTAAATTTGAATTTGGATCAAAAACTCATACATTGAAGGCATAACACTCTCTCACAAAGATGATTGCATATTGAGGTGAAGCAAGGATTTGAAGTTATTTGGTGCCTTGGTGATGTTAGCCTTTTTATGTTATTGGATTCTAAAGTAAAAATTTGAACCTATATAATAAATTTCTTAAGACAAATATAAAATTTGTATTAAAGCTACTGCATTAGATCGAACCCGTTACAGAAACTCTAGCTCTCCCCTTGACTATATTATATCGGAATACTCGAGTCTAAAACCTCTGGTTAAGTATTGATGTACTTACGACTCCACGACGATTGCTTGTTGGTTGGTAGAAGGGAAAAAGAATTACTGCTATTATATCATATTTTATACAATATAATTAATATTTCAACTCATGAGTTGTTCTTTCTGCATTAGGTTAAATATAAATTTCTGGAATAATATAGTATAATTTGTTGTTTCTATTAGAAATGATCTCCAGACATGAGAGGTCGGCAAGCCTTTTATATATGTTTTGTCTTATCATGTCTGTAAGGTAATCTCTGAAAAATTCCCCACCACCCTTCACCTATAATTTTTTTTTAAAAAAAAATATATAACAGAAAAGGAAATTAAACAGGAAATTAAGCAAACACAATGAAAATACAAAAAGCTGAATATGTATTATTTCATTTGGTCAATTACCCGTTTCTGCAGCAGGCTTATAATAGAGTTTCATAAATTGCGTATATAACCTCAACGTCTCTTCCCTAGGCGCAAAACGGGTTTAGGGTTTTGTTTCGGTCTCGATCTCTGTGTTATTAGTTTGTTTACCTTTCCTTTTTTACTTCTTTTTTCATTTATTTTTGTTTAAGCTAAATTAATCCAAAAATACACTTAGCATAATGTGATATTATCCATGTACAATTTTCGGGTAAAAAACTTCACACTATTTAAGAGTATCGACAAATCTTATATATAGCCTGCTTTTTTTTTTCAATTACCAATGAGACTTAATTTTCACATCCAATAATCTCCCAATTAAACTAAGTCTCACATAGTCCGTCACAAAGCTCTCGAACTAAGTTCGACATGGCCATTACGGCATTACCTTGTAGACTTATTTAGAGATTAACTATATGCCACCTACATCTTATAAGCTAGTTATTTCTAGTGCGTGTATGTATATACAAGCTTAGAGAAAGTAGTAAATCAAGTCGCACGCTACTGCTTCGATATTTCTATGCTTATCCCGTCGAATCAAAGAATTTACTATTAATTGTTGGGCCAAATTAGTCAAAAATACTTTTAATATTGTGTCATATTATTCTCTTTAGGTCTGATATTCGTAGGGCCTCACACTATTTAAGAGTTCACAACACTTTATATGTAGTTTTTTTTATTCGGCTACTAATGTAGAATTTATTCGCACGCTCAACTTTATTTTTTACAACTTCTGTGCACTAATATTGTAAAAGAAATTTGCTCTGTCGAATCAATTTAAAGATAATTAAAAATTAGCAAGATTAGTAACCTAAAAAAATGACCAATTGTTACAATATACTAAAATATACAGATAGAATAAAAGTCTCTACATTGTTAATTAAATCTCTTTTCTTCATTTTGGTTGGTCACTTTAATTATATTCTTTATATGTTGGATCTACTAATGTCACGCCGTCTTGGAGTCCTTTTATGGTAAGGTAAAATAAAAAAAAATGTGAATGCAAGAAGGAAGACAATCTACTATAAATGCAGGAACTAGTGTTGTTATCTTTATTGTAATTATTGTTTTATTACGATATAATACACTAATTTGTTTGATCTTAGGGCGAAAATTTGACAGCGCTATAAACAGTATATCTATCATAAAAATATATTGATCAGTGAAAGAAATGTCAGCAAGAATTTAACATTTGATTTTGATGGTTAGCAAGTTAAGCAAGGCAAATAGATAATTCTAGGGATGAAGCAAAGGCAGCAGGTCTCTACTAAATGCGCATTTATACCAATGTAGTAAATGGATGACATTTATGGCTCTTTTGAACACTCGCCCCCAACCCACAACCCCCTAAAAATGGTAACTTCTTTTCCTTTTTTATTTTGAAATAACTGGATCTTGTGGTCCCCTCCAATTGCTAAATATTTACCCGAGTATTTACTCATTAACAACAACCACAATTTACGTAGTGTAATCTTACAAATGAGCTCGGGAGATAATAGTTCGTACGCATATTTTATCCTTACCATGAAAAATAGAGAAATTATTTCTGATAGACCATCAGTTAAGGGAAGATGAAAAAAAGTACTCACCAACTTCAACACCTAGAAGGTACTGTACGAGTGTTCTGCTCAAAAGATATACACACTTTGTAAGCTTGAAAACAATCGAAAATGTATATGGGTAAATCGTAATCAAGTATAATGAGCTCAAGAAGAGGTTATTTTACTAAGATCGTGATAGATCTGAAAATATAAAAGACTACAGGGAACTTCAATATCAAAGAGAGGTAGAGAAGTGTTTACTTGTTAATAGTAGATAGAGAAAGTAGAGTGATAATCTTACTCAGAATAATGCACATACCCTATTATAGGGTAAATGTCTCATTTAAATATTAGGAGACCTCTCTCGAAATAATCAACAGAAAAGTACAAAAGTTCGTAGCTTTCTCGTACGTAAGAAGCCAAGCCTTAAACAGCGTCGTTCGTCTCCATAGTTGGCTAGGACGTTCTTGCTCGGGCCGTCCTTATCTGGGTCGACAGGACTTTGCGGGCGGCATCGTTATGGAGGACGTATTTGTTTAAACGGGGATGGAGTGAGCCGGATTTTATCTCATAGAACGAGTAGTAACTCTAATATAATAAATACACGATAATTTTGCTTATAACATGATAATCACAAAATTATAGTAAATTAATACATATCCATCTTAATATATTACTTAATTGTGGTAAATTAATATAATTTAGTATATACATTGGATACGAATGAAGTTTTACCCCTCCCAAAAGTGGGTTAATTCCTGGTTCAGTAAAGTCTGCAATCCCCCTCCCACCCCCTTCTTTTTGTCCCTCTATATCTTGATATACATGGATATAGATAAATGTACGAATGTGTATATGCCATAATGTATATAACTTACGCCTTTTCTCTACCCTACAAAGGTGTACTAGTCAGACCTCAAAGCCTTCACACAGGTACATCTTCAAGAGCTTTGATAAGTCACCACCCTTTTTGCCCCCCTTTTTTACAATTGGATTTTTCCATTGCTTTTAGAGTACTTCCATAAATATGAGGAAAATCTTTTCATAATGACACAAGAAAAGCGCAATATATGTTCTTCTTCTCTTCTCTTCTTCCTCCATATTGTTCATCTTTATTCTTGCCATGGATATCAACCACCACCTTAAGCTCAGAACCTCCACTTGGCAACCAACCATGGCCAATGTGGATGACAATATCTTCGACAATCATCATCATCATCAACAACAACAACGACAATTCCCTTTTGATCATAACCCCATTTGGCCTAGTTTTCCTCTTCAAACCCCTTACCACCACCTTCCCTCTTTCTCAAGTGAATCGCAACAACAACAACGACAACAACAAGTCCCTTTTGATCATGTTGGAAACAACCATGTTCAAACATTAATCGAAGATCATCATGATCAAGAACCCGAGGACGATGAAAATGTAGAAGAGGAGGAGCTAGGAGCCATGAAGGAAATGATGTTCAAGATTGCAGCTATGCAACCAGTGGATATTGATCCAGCCACCATTCGAAAGCCTAAAAGGCGAAACGTCCGAATTAGCAATGATCCACAGAGCGTTGCAGCCAGGCTCCGCCGCGAAAAAATCAGTGAAAAAATTAGGATCTTGCAAAGATTAGTCCCTGGTGGAACAAAAATGGACACTGCTTCCATGTTAGACGAGGCCATTCGCTATGTTAAGTTTTTAAAAAGGCAAATTCGCCAATTACAGTCGTCAAACCATCACCTTCCACCATCACAGGTACTAGTAGTGCCGTGCCCTAGTACAGAAAATTGGGCAAATATGATAACACCAACAAAAGCTCTAATTCTTGGCTCCTCTGATACCAGCACCACTAGCATCGCTACTACCACAACCTTTGTTGGTAACAGTGCATCGACTCCTATGTATGAGGTAATTGGTAATTAGTTAAAAATATTGGGAATTGAAGTGATTGTGATGATCATTATTATGTAGTATGAAAATTATTTATAAGAATAAAACTAATAATAATGGAGAAGTTGTGTATACTGATAATGTCATGTGGAATTGTGAACTAAAAGAAATAGGTTTGTTAGGATTCTGTTGACTAAAAGGCATGATAATCATCACAACGGTTAGACTTGAGTTACGTACGTTCCATATATATAATTTATATAATATAAGGATTTATACAATAAGGTTTTTTTTTCTGATCATTGTCCGAAAGATCGTTTGGCTGAATTCTCTCCCGGGAATAAAACAGTGATGTGAGAAGCAATTGAATATGATTATACCCTTGGCCCCATCCCCACCCCTACCCCTTACCCTAGTGACGGATCTAGTGATAATTAGGGGTTCGGCGGAATCTAATAATTTTGACTCAGATTTTATATTTGTGTAAAAATTATTTAATATATACAAATAATATGTCCTTAATCCAATAAATAAAATTAATAGTCCAAAATCCATAAACTAAAAATTCTGACTAGGTCTCTGGCTCACTTCTTTTATGTGCTCGTGTGTGTGTATGCTGTTGTTCAATCAAGTAATATATGCATCATTGGCATGTATACGTGTAAAAGAAAACGGAAACAAAGGAAAAAAAAGTTAATTAAAGGGTTTGAGATTTGGGTCTTCTTAGTTTTCATTTGTCAAAATTTGCCAGGATTTTTCGGCTGAGTTAGTGAGTAATTTAAAGCATTTGAAGTTATATTTGTGTTTTGGTGATGAGACGGAAGGTTTAGCGAAAACGAAAGGAGTAGCTATATATATCTTTAAAAAAATATGGAAAAATAATTTTCTATGCAGCGTCAACCTAACACGTCTTAAGAAAATAAAAAATTGGCGATTAAAGAAATAAAACCTTTATATCCTGATCATTTGAGTTTCTTCACTCTCTCTCATGAACTATAAATCAGCGAGTTGCTATCTAGGGAAGACAAACAATGTCTCCCTAGTTTTAGTTCCTAATCAAATTCTTTTAGCTTTTATTAATTATTAGGTTTCATTGGATCGAGAAGGACCTATTCAATTTACTTTCCTAAACCAGTGTGTGTTAAATGTTGGATTAACTTGAGGAATTAATCTATATTTTGATTTGGAAAACGTGTAATATATCGACATTTGAGCTGAGTAAATTCCAATATCTATACTACATATATCATAATTATTTCAATTGAATAAACAGCTGACTTCAGGTATGGATACGCTCCCTTCATTTTGACTGTAATAGATAAACAAGTAAAGAAGCATCAATCTAACTTCGTTAAGTATGATCAGCTAATTTTATGGTTATATGATAATTAGGGTTTACAAGTTGGAAACACTTATACTATTCTATGAAGGGCAAGTGCGGCCTTCTACCACCCGCTCACAAATGCTGCTTGGGGTTTACATATGGAACATAATTTTGAAGATTTAATTTGTCCGTATTTATTTTTGCTCTTTTTCTTTACTGTGGACTGAAAAAGGAGCATGACTGGGCTGAGGAGTGGGAGGGGTGGCAGAAGGAGAGAGAACAGCGTGTCCATGAAGTCGAAGAAGAAATTAGTAATATCGATATGCTAAAGAGTGGACATCAAGCAAAAGCAGGGAACTAGCTCAATAAAAAATGTTCCTATAGCAAAGTTAATTAGTGGCTCAGTTAAGGGGAACTGAATTGAAGAGAAGGAGAAGCTATAAGCGAACGAATAGTAGAAAGATGCATTGTGAAAACCAATTTATCAAAATTTGACTCAGATACTATGTGAATTTTTCAGTCCAACCATAATAAAATCTTAAGGCGATGAGTGGAATGAATCAATATATTATAAGCTCCTCTGAAAATCCTTGAACAATCTATAAGAGCGTGAAAATGACAAAAGCATATTTTTACATAATATGTAACATTTTTATCCTGTAAATTCAACCAGGTGATTTTCTTATTAATTTAAGCACAATTTATATATTATTTTCTTACCCGAAATAGCCCTTATTGTATATAATACGTAAAAATTATTTCACCAGTTAAACAAATTCAAAATACCCATGTGATTGCTAACATTTCGTTCTTCTATCTCTTTCCAACATATTTAACTCTCTTCTCAAAGCTCTTGATAAAAACCATACAAGAGCGATAAATGCAATTTACAACAATAGAATCTCCAAAAGGCGTGGACACATAAACAAGTGCATTCAAAGAATTACGAGGTGAAAACATCTATAAATTAAAATAGGATTACACATATGAGTAAGTGGAGCCTATATCAAATAAAATTAAGGCATCTCTATGGAAAACTGGAACAATACTTGTGATGGCGGAATCAGATGGCTTTGCCTCATGTATATCTAGGAATGGATAAAAATAGGCCTGGGCCCCACCACTCTGACCTCCGCCTCTCAGACGATCGCTAGCTTGACAGCCACTAACTCTAATGGCCTGACCCCCCCCCCCCCCCCCCATTGTAGCTGGTTGAGCGAGCGATGGAATAACCGATGCTGGAACCATGGTACGAGAACTCTAATGTGGCATGTTGCCATGTAACCTAAGGCAAACCATCATGATGTGCCTTGGATCTCCACAACTATAACAAGTACTTGACTACTGTGACTGCTAACCTTTGAATTGACCCTGTCGACATGAGTACCACCTTGATAACTTTGGATCGGAGGTGCAATGTGGGCTAGCCACTCATGACAATACCCATAAGAACCATGACTACATGAAGAATCGCAAGAAGCCTGGAGTGTTGACTAAACAAGCCTGGGAGGGTGGCCTCTACCAAATGGACCTCTTCCCCAGATGAGGCACCAGTGAAACAACCAAAATGACGAGGCCTCTTCTCATATATCGCCTCCCTAACCTGACCAAGAACCATCTCAATCCGTCTAGCAATCTCTACTGCTCGCTAGAAAGAAATATCATCCCCAGT
This sequence comes from Nicotiana benthamiana, assembly GCA_034376525.1. Taxonomy (NCBI): domain Eukaryota; kingdom Viridiplantae; phylum Streptophyta; class Magnoliopsida; order Solanales; family Solanaceae; genus Nicotiana; species Nicotiana benthamiana. The sequence continues at coordinate 133,541,419 of CM067334.1, forward strand.
CTCTTTGCCATCTATAGATTGATACCGAAAGTAAAACCATTAATGAATCTCCTCACTTTCTACCTCTCCTTAGGAATCAAGACAACTGCATGGCGAGCTAAATCCATGAATCTGGTCTCGTACTAGGTAACAATCATTCTACGTTACTGAAGGTGCTCAACCTACGTGCTGTACAGCTCTATCAAAATAAAAGGATTGAACTTCTTCAAAAATAGTTGCATAAACCGATCCCAACTGCATGGTGGTGAACCTACTGGTTTTCTCCGAAAAATCCTGCAGCTATATCTTAGCAAAATTTATCATCTGAAATACTACAAAGTCGACTTTATTGGACTCTATAATACCCATGTTGGGCAACACCTCATGACAATGGTCAATGAAATATTGTTCTTCCATAGAAGGTGTGCCCGAAAAGCGAACATGAAATAAATTTGTAAACTTGTCTAATCTCATTAATTCCTCAAAAAACATCGGGGGCCTCTCCATGGTCTGTGTAGTAATAATAGACTCAGTCACTTCAACTGCCAAAACAGCTAGAGTCTGATATTCATGAGCCATCTGCTTTGGCATGTGGGTGGTGGGAGTCTGGGGTCTTCCCCCAGCCTTGAGATAGTTGGTTCCACTGAGAATGCACTTTTCTGGGCCACGCTCTCCATAAGGCCCACACATTAGACTAGAGCATTCTAAAGTACCAAGATAGAAATAATCCCCACAGTGATATGATTTGGTCCAACTGGCACGGTCTGAACACGAGCCTCCTCCTCCGGCTCGCTTTGAGGGTTCGGGGCTATAAGACGTGCATCTCTACCTCTACCTGCTCGACCTCATCCGTAACTAGAGCAATCTGGGGCTCCGACTCTTATCCTGCCGTGAATATTGTGTGTATACTCACCATCTGTAAGAGAACACGAATGGAATGATTCAAAAGTTAGTGATCGAATAAATCCGCATGATAGAGAAAGAAAGAAGTGAAATTTTCCTAAAGCAATATAGCATGTAGAAGATAAGTACAGAAGTATCCAAATCAATCCTCCAAACTCTACTAAACGTGCTCATGACGCGTGAGGCCTAGGCAGCATAGTAATCTAATACCAACTTGTCATGATCTGAATTTTCAACTTTGGGACCGTGATGGCGCCTCAGGTCTACTTGCTAGGAAAGCCAATATTAGAAAACCAATTTAACATCTTAACAGCTTAGGACATAGTAACATCAATTATTAACAATAATTGAAAAATACGATGTCACCTGTACATGAGCAACTAGATGTCGACAAGTATGGTTGAACAAAATATAACTGTTCGAAATGAGATAAACAATAAAGGTAAAAATATATGGAGGATTTAGAGACTGTGAACATCAACAACTTTACCACAAGTCTCCATTCTAGACACGATCCAGGCAGAAGCACTACTAGATATCGGCTGGACCAACACCTGTATCTGCACAAAAAAAGCAGAAGTGTAGCATGAGTACAACCAACCTAGTGCACTATGTAAGTGTTGGGCGTAACTTCGACAAGGTAGTGATGTGGCAATGACAATACACCTACGTAAATCATGTCCAGATATATACGGAAAACAACACCATAATAAGTAGAATAATTAAAGTATTAAGTTGGAAGGGACATGTAAAAAAGGGGATATGATAAGAGCGACAAGTTTAAAATCACTAAATAGCCTTTTTCTAATAGCAAAAATAATGCAACTTATTAAATTGTCAGTCCGGAAATCAAGTAAAGCAATGAAATAAAAAATGGCACAGTATTACCCTTCGTATTTTTACTCTTGTCTACGCTGTGTAATTTCATAAATGAATTGGTATGGTATCACCTTTCATGCTTTTACTCCCTTCCTCGCATGATCTGATGAATGATAATAAGCAATTAATTGTACGGTATTACCCTTTGTTCTTAATCCTCACAATCTATCAAATAAATTATATTGTATGCAAATAGGCATGGAAACATCCTTCGTGCTTTTCACCCTTCCTCATCAAGCAAAAATACTAATTCAAAATAGCAAAACAAGGTGGGAAGCAACTTCAATTAAATCATACTGTAACGATAATTCAACGAAAGTTTTGAAATCTCAACAACTTCAAAATACACAATAGATATGAAGGTAAACAATTAAAGAGGTAATAATCTAACTACATGTAACATCCCGACCGGTCGTCTTGAGTATTGTTGACCCATTTCCCTATTTATTGCTTATTATTTATTCATTTGTTGCTATGGGACTTTCCAGAGTAATTGGTTCGGTTCCGGGAATGTTTCGAAATGCTTTGGGACACTTATTTCCAAGTCTGGAAACTTACGTCGAAACGGTTGATCGGATATACTTATATATAAATGACTTTGGAATGGAGTTTCGATAATTTTGGTAGCTTCGTATCACGATTTGCAACTTTGGAATGTGCCCGAAATTAATTTTGGAAGTTCGTAGGTTGATTTATGTTAATTTGTCAAAATTTGCCAAATTGAAGCTGAAAGGTTTGATGCAGAGTTGGCTTTGTTGATACCGTGCTTGTATTTTATTTTGGGAAGTAGGAGTAGGTCTGTTCTGTTATTTATGACTTATGTATAAAATTTGGTGTCATTTGGAGTTGATATGATAGGATTCAGACGTGTAGTTAAAATTTTTGCTATTCTTTAACTTTACTTGGAAATTCATGCGTTTTAGTGTTCGATTTGTAGTTTTAGAGGTTATTTTTATGTTTTGATCTTACGAGCGAGTTCTTATGGTATTGGTAGACTTACGTGGATGTTTGTGTCACGACACATTTCCATAATAGGTTGTGAGGGTGCCCGACACCGTTATCGGGCTAGCCGCTGCGGAACATTTCTAACGTCTTATATTTTTTTATCAGTATTTAAGTAAAATAACCATTAAAACTCGGATGTAAGACCGAAAGAGATAGATACTGGAAGCAACATAATATTAAAAATCGAAAATAAGTCTACCAATGTGTGTTCTAGAACCTTGAGTCACAAGCTACGGGCGACTAGTAGAATTTACACAAAAAAATAATACACTATCATACTGTCTGAATCAGGACAGAGAGAAAAACAAAAGTACAAAGAAAGAGTTTTTCGTCTGTGAATCGGCATGAAAGAGAAGCATGTTCACCGTAGAAGTTCCAAACGTGCTCACTGACGATCACCGGAATGATATTCAGATCCACCAGCCTCAGATCATGTTTATTTAAGTATAGAAGTGTTGTGTGATGACATCAACAACATGTACCCAGTAAGTATCCCGTCTAATCTCGAAGAAGAAGAGACGAGAGGTCGACTTGATACTTACTAAGGTCAAGATAATATAATAATAATGTGCAATATAGAGCACGAAGGATTACCAATAACAACAAGTAAAGATGAAAACTCATTATCATAAATGATCATATTGGTAATTTAAATATGAGATATCTCAAAATTAGGCATGACGTGGGTCCTAAACTACCCAAGAAATTTACATTATAGTAGCTACGCACGGATTCTCGTCACGTAGTACGTACGTAGCCCCAAATATAGCTGCAATTTATCATTTATTATTCCTATGGGTATAATTCCCCATTACAAGGTTAGAAAAAGGAGAATCATCTCGCTCCAAAGCGTACTTCCAAAGTCAAAACAAGCCCAAGCCCTCACGTCGGATCCAAACCACCAGAAACTAGTTAAAAGAAGTAAAAACTAATCAATATAAGCTTACAAGATCGAATTCCAGCTATTTAAGCCATTTTCCAACCCTTTTCAAAAGTTTCCTAAATTCTGACCCCAGGCCCACGTGCCTGAATTCCGAGATTTTTCGAAGAACGTTGTTCTCTATAACTTAAGGATCATGAATATATGATTTCTAGTACATTACGTAGAATATTAGATTATTAAATCTTAGTTTTACTAAAACCCTAGGTCTAGATCTATGCCTTGGTTTTTACTTAATTTTTACTGTTTAATCCACCAAAGGTACATGTATTTAAGCTAAGGATGAAGGGGAATTACTTACCTTACAATATTATGTTGAAACCCTCTCTTTGGAAGCATCCAAATCTCCCAAGTGTGGAGTTGTAAATGGTGTAAATGGCTTTGATTTCGAATTAAATGAACTCTCTAACCCCAGATATTTATGCTTCTGCGGTTTTGCGCCACTTCTGCGGTTCTGCCCTAAGTTGGCTGGACCGCTTCTACGGTCAAAGTACCGCATAAGCGAAATCGCTTTTGCCGTTTCATGACCGCTTTTGCGGTATTCCTTGAACTGCCCTTGGCCGCTTCTGCGGTTGTCAATTCCCCCCTTTTTCCTCGTGCGGAGAGATAAATTAGGTTTACGACATTATGGGTGGAATGACTCCTTTATCCCCTTTTGGGGGAATTTGGGCTATGGAGTTTGAAGAGTCTCCACTTAATGATAATAGTGCATTAGGACAGTTTCAGAGAAAAGAAGAAGGATTTGAAAGAAAATAAGAGTTTGGGTAAGGGCTTGAGATTATATCGAGGGGAAGGTGTTAGGCACCCCTCAAGATCCACTAGTGTGGTTCCCGGCCTTGCTTAGTTGTCACTTTAAGAAGAGTAGGAGTAGACGAGAAAAGGTTGCACATAACAAATACAAGCAAGTTGAAAATTTTGAAAGAAGAATGGCACAAGTAAAAGAGAGTTTTACTTTGAAGAAAATATTTAAATAAATTAAAAGTATAGAAGGAGAGTCATAGGTTTAACTATAATATGGATCATTCAATGCAAATATCCCGCACATATTCCAAAAGATGGGCCGCCTTATGATATTAGAGCATCGTCATCATCTCCATATTCAACCCTTCCCACCCCGTTAAGGTATTTAAGCGCGATTAGTCTCGTTTACTTACTGCATTACAGTACGCGTCCTAACCTTTTAGTCCCGGAGTATTCAGACTTCTAATCCTAAAAGGAGAAGGGGATGGAGGCATATATGGAGTTTAAAAGGATAAAATACTAAGGCGTCAATCAAAACAAATAGAAAATATTGGTATACAAATCAAACACTCAAACGCTCATACAAAACCCTGTAGATCACACAAAAATTAGTTTAACATGACTTACACGTTCTGGTTTGGTCTTAAATTTAAAATTAACAGTGGACATATTAGTTTAACACATAGAGTTGGATAAAAAGTCTGCATTAGGCAACACGGATCCAGTTGTGAGAACTTAAGGCATTTTAAAAAAAGTGATTCGGAAAGCACTAATTTTAGACAGGAGCCTGTATAGAAGAGTTATGAAACGAAAAATTGAAAATTGTAGAAGTTCAAAGATGGCTCTCAAATTAGCCGAACAGCTCAAATAAAAGTAAGTTATAAAGAGGCGTTTACGAAAAGCATTGAAGTAAATATTTAGGCAGAAGACCGAGGGGTTGGTTATGGAATAAAGATGCAAGTTTGGAATTTAAAAGATGCTATAGATCTATAGAAATGTTGAAACATACGGACTTGGACAGGTTTCAAAAGCAAACAGGTTTGAAATTCGTTTTTGCAAGCGTTTGAGGCTAATTGACAGATTATCACTCATATTAGGCGAGTTTGAACTCTTCTAGGCATGATATCTATTCATCCGATTCGTTACTACTTTCAGAACATCAGGGAGCCTACTTTTTATCTAGCGTTTTATACATTTCATATAGGCATGATCTCTATCGCGCTTGTAATGCAAAGTCCTATAGACATAATTTCTAAATGGTATGCAACATTAAAGTCCTATAGGCATAATTCTTAATTGCATGCAATATTAGAGTCCTATAGGCATGATTTCTAAATGATTGGCAATATTAATGTCTTATAGGCATGATTTCCAAATGATTTGTAACATTAAAGTCCTATAGGCATGGTATCTAAATGATTTGCAATATTAAAGTCCTATAGGCATGGTATCTACCCTTTTAGCATATGCAAATAAACATAAAACCCTCCCAGTCCCTTTCACTAATATTCCCCAAATTCTTTTTACAAGATTGTTACAAAACCAAAAGAAAGTAAACAAAATACATTAAAGCTTGTAGCTAGATCCGAAAAGCCTAATTCAAACTTAATACCCAATAACATGTGTTTCACCCGATCCAGATTCTAGATTCCAAGGCCTTCTCTTAGAGTAATTCAAAGTTCCAAGGGCACTTAGGAAGCCCAGGCAATGCTTACACCCTAAAGAGTTAATGGTAACAGAGTAGTGCAATGTGTGGAATTACCAGCCCTTTGGCATCCATGTTCAGAGGGAACTCCAGGGACCATAGGGGGGCAGAACTTAAAGAACTAAGAATAAGTGTAAAGTGAGAGGACTAGAGGAAACCAAAACAAAGGGTGGTCATACCCAGCAATGGGCAAGACTGGCACACCCTGACCCTTCACTTGATTTAGCAAATAAGGAGCATACTTTTAGAAGTCAGACAGAAGCCTAGATGGTGATTAGGACACCACCAGGCTCTAGTCAAGGCTCAACACATAAAAGGGGTTAAGTGAATGGGACTGGTTTGAGTGAATAGGTTCAAGAGAACCTGGTCCTAAGTCAAGGATAGGAATGGGCTGCTACCTTAACTTAGAACATATCCACATACTAAGGATTAAAGGGAAAGGGATTTATTTAAGTGAAGGTTCAAAAAAACCTGGTCCTAAGTCAAGGATAGCAATGAGATGCTACCTCAACTTTGGACAGTACTTCACACACAAGGGGGGTTAAAGGGAAAGGGATCATATGAAAGCATTCATATAAAAATCAAGAAAAGCATAACAGAACTTAAAGAGGCAGGAGCATGCAGCAAGAACATAACAGACTAATGTACAGTCATATAATACAAGAAGGCTAAACATGTAGTGAGGAATTATGTAAAGATAGAAGTAAACACATAGTTTTTTAGCATGGTATTTAAATTATAGAGACATACCAGTTGCAAGTTTCAAATAGCTGAAGGACAAAGTAAAAGTACAGTCAGAGAAGAAAACACAAGCAGGACAGCAAGAGATTCCCAAAGTCTGGCCTTGGCTTTCAGCCGGCTAGACTGAACAATAACACAAGTAGCAGAAAAGAGAGGGAAGCTTTGAGTGTATGTGTATTGAACTCTAGTTGCTTCTCTATTTGAAGGAGAAGATTGGCGTATTTATAGTTTTAAAACAGGTGGTAACTAGGGCAAAAATAACTCAGTATCAAATCATAATCAATTAGGAGAAAGGACTTCCATTATTTAAGGAGTCGGACTAGAGTGATGAAAAGGGCAGAGTTCTATTTATGGAAACAAAATCAAGAAAACTCTGTAAAATAAAGGGTAGAACATAGGAGAGTTTTTAAAATACATGGCTTAGGAAAAAATAAGGCAAGGAATAAATCTATCAACACAGAGTAAATCAAGGAATTAGCGATTCGAACTTAATACTAAATTTAGTCAGAAAATATGTCCAAGTCAGTTGAGGAGAGAATACAATAAGTTCATAGAAAATCAATCCCCAAAAATTAGTGTTATTTTGAAAGAAAAAGTCTGACCATAAAGAGATGCACAAACTTAAACATGCGAGGCTAAATTAAACAGAGTAGTCATGCAATCAAGGTAGAAAAATGTAGCATTGCTTGAAATCAAAAGGTTTTGCGGAGCTCAGCAAAAAAAATAGAAGCATGAGTTGAACTCAGAAAAATTAGGGTTTTGGGACTTATGCAGTAAACAGACAATCGCACGCAAGTGGTGTGAAACCCCAAAATCTAGGGTTTCCTCCACAAGTCAAGTGTAAAGAAGAATGCATAGAAAGTCTGGTAAGTATAAACATAGAAAGAACATAAACATTCATGAGAGCATAAGGAAAGCAAAAAATACAGTAAGGATGTTACTCCGATACCCTAGAGACAACCTGGTAAAAAATAATCTAGAAATCATAGTAGAAACACTCAGGAGTTACAACAAAGTAAATGAAATTGCCGTAGAGCAAATAAAAAGAAAATCGGAGAAAGCCTAAGTTTTAAGAAGATGAACAGTTTTGAAGCAAAGATCGGAAAAGGTGTGAGAAACACTTAAAAATCTTAGAAAACTACACAGATCGACAGTATATCTTAGAGTGAAACAAGGAACACCTCAAAGGCTTAGGGTTTCATAGAAAACCCTAGAAAAATGAGAAAGTCCTAGAACTGGCTGGCTTTGAGTCGGAGATGAACTCACAGGGCTAGGACTCACCGAAAATGGCCATAGAACTTGAATCGAAGAGGCTTGAGCCGGGGTCTTCAAGGTCACACCTTGAATCTTCATGCAAAAGGAGGATAAGGGTGAGTGGGGGGTAGATATAGGTTACATAGGGCCAGAGAAGCCATGATTTCTAGTGGGATGAGGTAGGAGATCAACAGAGAGGGCTAGGGTTTCAGACGGTGGTTGAGAGAATTTTGAGAGACAAGGAGATACAAGGGCGGGTCATTTGTGTAAAATGATTAGGGTTATGGGTGTATTGAATTAAAAAAGGAAGGCGCTAACGTGCACTATTGATCCAAATGATCAACAGTCGATATTAAGGGGTGCGTTGGTCAGGTTTATTTAATTGAGTCTTGGACGGCTAGTTTTGAAATTCGGTCTAGTAATTGAGTGGTTAATTGGGACTGAAATTATGCTAAAATTGAAAATAAAATGGGCTATAATTGAAATAGCCACTTTTCCCCTTTTAAATTTACAAAAACAGTAAATGATGTTTAAAAATAAAATTAAAAATACTGAGTTAAAATATAATATATAAATACTAACTTAATAAAATTAGAAATGATTTTATGATTAAAAATGCTATTAAATCGAGAAGTAGGCTCAAATTGGAATTTTATGTAATTTTAGTTTTGAAATACCAGATGGACCTGTAAAATTATGTAAAAATCATGTAAATTATATTTTTCTATAAATGTGAAAATAAAATAAATGTTTCCCCAAAATGACAACTTTGGGAATAATTATTAGATTTTATAGTGCGAAATAGGCCATAATTTTCTTTTAAAAATCTTTAAAATTTTTAATAAATACCAAAACGTTTAGGGATGCTTGTATATGTATATACATGCTATTTTGTAAGTATTTTGAGTGTAAAAATTCATAGTAAAAAATTGGGTATCAACAGCAGTCCTAAGAACTGCATATGCGATTATGACAGAAGCAACAAAACTCGACACTTTTTCAACTTTTAACTTCACTCGAGCCTCAATCAGCTGACTCTACGGGCTCCCGTGCCCCGCCCGAATATACTGACAAGTCTAAAATCATGAGGCGGACCTACTAGAAGCCTCAGATCACTCAAAACAATGTTAAATCTAGGAATCACATACTAAAACCAAATGAATTATTCTATTGAACTCCAATTTCTTAATTTCCTCCTAACGGGTCAAAACACCCGTAAACTACTCGGATGCACACCAAATTTTACTTGTAAGTATTAACTGATATTTTGGACCATTACCAAGTTTCGAAACCAAAATCTGAGCCCGATACCTAGGAAATCAATAAATACTTAGTTTCTTTAATTGTTTAAAACCTAAATTTAACAATTTCATATAAAAATTCATTACTCGGGCTAGGGACCTCAAAATTCGATTCCGGACATATGCCCAGGTCCCACATTTTCCCATGGACTCTCTAGGATCGTCGAATCATGGATCTCTGTCCACTTCCAAGGAAGTTGATCTAAGCCAAACTTGGCCTTTTAAGGAAATTTTAAAGATGCAAATGGACATATTCTTACTCAAAACTCTTCCAACTTCAAAACCAATAGTCCCCGTAAGTTATAAATTAGCTAGAATAAGTGTGGGATGTTTTATTTATGTTATCCGGGTTCTATAATTCAAAAAAATCAGTTGGATCGTTACAGCTTGATTCGGAGCTCGAGGGCTCAGATTAGTTTCCGGCATGTTCCGGAGTGGTTTGGACTAAAACTTGACAAAATCTAGTTTTTAGTGCTCTTGTGTTGCAATTACAAACACAAGGGTTGCCTTTGCGAAGGTGATAGAAGCGGGGAAATTTTTGCAAATACGACCTCACCTTTGCATTTGCAAAGGCAGTGGGACTATAACTTATTTCACCTTTGCATACAATTTTTCAGATTTGCGATGACCCTCCAGTTAGAAATTGTGAAGCTTGTTCTAGCAATTTCAAGGTTTCATGGGGCTGTTCGGGTTCTCAAGTGCGAGCTCCACAATTGTGAGAGTTCGCAAATTTGAACCCTGTATCAAAAATGCAGCTGGTTAAAAAGGCTACGAGACGGGATTTTTTATTTCATTCTCCTATTTTTGAACCCTGGACTCGATACAACGTATGTAATTCTAATCCTATTCCATCACTATATCATAGATTATAACATAAAAATAGTGTGAATTGAAGTGAAAATTTTGAAACTTCGTTATGTCTAAAAAAGAAAAATTGAGTTCTGAGAGTCAATTTGGACTCGAATTTTAAAATTAATCACATATATGGACTCGTATGTAGTCAAAATCTACCATTTGACCCTTGTTTTGATTGGGCGAGCCCGGGCTTGACTTTTGTTGACTTTAGGAAAAAGTATAAAGATCAAAGCTTTATTTATTGTAATTGTTTTCTCTTGAAATTGTTGATGATACTCAGTCAATTTTATATAGATTTGAGTGGTGTGGAGGCGAATTATAAGGTAAAAGTGATTTTAGAGGGTTGAATTGGACTGGTTTGAGGTAGGTAACGCTTCTAAACTTGGTACTAAGGATATGAATCCCTGAACTATGTGTTATGTGGTTGGTGTTGAGGTGACTCACACGCTAGGTGACATGTGTGTAGGCGTGAACCGTAGTAATTGTGACTCGGTTAATTTCGTAGAACTATATAGTTACCGATTCTTTCTGTTATTCATGAAATCTACATGTGATAAATAAATTGAGTTTTCATCCATGTTTGTGATGGTAGCCTTCACATGTTTAAGTCGATTATTACCTTCCAATTTACTGCACTTTAGTCGAGTTTGAGCTTTAATAGGTAGTGTTTTGTAGTAATTGCATGTTTTATGCCTCGTAGGTGTGGTTTAGAGCTATATATATGTTATGAAATGAATTCAAGTGAAATGGAGTTTTGAAGTCTGAGAAAAAACTTAAAGAAATAAGCCAGGATTGTGTTCGGCGATAACTAGATGTTAGTTAATAAGGAACGAATAATCGAGCATGCATACTGCATAGTGTCCAGTAAAATGCACATAACTTTTCACTCAAAGATCCGCAACATATTGATGGAAATATAATTAAAAGGCCTACAACATTCATGTTTTATATTTTTCACATTCCTAACCGGAGAGGGTGAAACGTGCACGGCCGTGCACTATCCGTGCATTGGGCGTGCATATGGGGCAGAACAGTGTGAAATGTGTGTGGCCAAGTCCACGGGCACACTTCCAGGTGCGCAGCTGCGAACATGTAACTCCAATAAAGTGTCCTATTTTGCATAGCAGAAGGTATTTCGTTTGGTCCTGATCCTACCTTGTATATATACATGGAAAAATAGTATTTTTGGGACTTTTGACATATTTAAGACCAAAGGAGGGTAAGGAAAAGTTGTAGAAGCAAGAGCACAAGGAATCCATCATTCAATATCAACTCAAGACAAAGTTTGGATTGTTTTTGTTTTCGTTTAATTTAAGCATTATTATGATGAATTACTCCACATCCATGGAGTAGTTCTCATTAGAGTTTAATGGATTTGGTGTATTGTTACTTATTTGTGTATAATTAGCTCTGGTTTATGTACGAATCTTTTTTTATTAAGACCACAACATGAGATTCAACGAAGTTTTCTCTACTTATGATTTTTAGTTGTGTATCATTGGAACATGCCACAACTTAAAGTGCGGAGTGGGGGATATTTTTATGTTGTATGTAGATTAGTATTTGTTTTTTCTTTAATTAGCTTGATTGTTTTTTCTTTTGTTAGTTTGAGTAGCAGAAAAAAAAAAAAAACATAAAAATTTAAAATTTCGATATGTCCCAGAGATGGATATCATTCAACGGGTTTCTTGAGGGATTAATTTCGAAGGAAAAAGAAAAAACAAGATTTTCTTTTGTAAGTAGTGTATTAATTCCCCCTTGTTTTTTCTTTGTACTGCAGTTCTTCTCCAAGGGTTTTATTTGAACCGATGTAGTTAGTTTTTATTTTTGTTAGGAGTAGGGAACATTGTACTATGATTTGAATTGAAAACAATGCATCTTGACTTTGTTATGCCTTGAGAATAATAAGTGATTTTTTTGTGACGCTTAGACTCAGTTTTTGACTCTTGGATAAGTGCCTTAATATTTATGATCTTAACTTTGTTCAATTCCTTTCACTAGAGTGTCTCGATGAGGCTAATCTTGAGTGAGTCATGTGCCATGTGTGTCTGATAATTTTGTGTTATTATGGGCATTGAGTTTGATGTCTAGAACTTTCCCCATGTGTTTGCATAGCGAATTGGTAGTCTTGTTTAGTTTTGAAAGTGATATAGGTATTTCTTTGTTGAGTCATGTATACTTCTACCCACCTATCTGTTATGTCTCTTAGTTAACTTCTTTGAGCCTGTAGTCTTGTTTCTTTGGAAACCACATTTCAAACACTACCCATTTGTTTTAATTGACCATCTATTTGAAGCCTGTAATTCTCTTGAGCACTCGAATTTGTTATGAACTTTGTAAAAGATGAAATGTGGGATGGTTGGTCTGGCTTTTGAGTGAAAATAATGAAATAAAGAAAGGTGCACTTTCTTAAAAATGTAAGATCCTCTTGAATTGGACAAGAAAGGAAAGCAATAGTTGTATTGTTGTGAACGAGATTCATTGATAAGCAGTATATCTTGATGTAATGGTGCTTAAATAATTTGGGGAGTTAGTTCATGTTGATGTCAAGGTGGAGTACGGTTTAACATAAGTGTGGGGTTTTGAATGTTAAAGAGTATGCTAAAGAGCTTAGGGAGGTGTAGTCAATCATACATCTAAATGTATCATATCCGTCCCCCAGCCTACGTTACAGCTAGTTAAAAGTCCAGCTAGATCCTTGACTGAATGAGCTCAATTAGTAGAGTAGTACACTAGAGGAAAGCCTATTGTTCATCTTTAGTTGAATATGAATGTTATTTCTGAGAGTGAATAAATTCTTTATATCTTGAGTTCCTCATTGTTCTTAATTTTTATTGTGTGGGGAACTACTCTTTTTTGTTGTGTGAGGGCTCTTGATTAATAAATGAATAGTAATGTTGTTTTACATTTATGTTAGAGTAAGTGAGTAAATTATGAATAATGCGTGGTACTTGTGAATCATCTTAAGGTGAAGATGTTACACTATTATTCTTAGTCTATTTTAAATATTCTTGGTATAATGAGTTATGAGAGTTTCTTAGTAAGGTTGTGTCTATATAAAGTGTTATTTCATTGTTCGAGGACGAGCACTGGTCTTAGTATAGGGTATTGATGGTAGGCTATAATATCATGTTTTAATTGATTATTACATTTTCATTTACTGCACTTTAGTTGAGTTTGAGCTTTAATTGCTAGTGTTTTGCACTAACTATGTGTTTTATCCCTTGTAGGACTGATTCCAAGCTATGTAGATGTTATAGAATGAATTTAAGTGATCAGGATCTTTGAAATCTTAGTAAATGTCATGCCCAAAATCCGAGGGACATGACCAGCACTCAACCAGGTATCCCCGGTCGAGTGGACCTGGGTTCCTTTCCTATTTCCCACGCGTTACTTCACATTATTCTTTGTTAATTAGCAAAAAAAAATTGAAAGAAAATATAAATTCCCTTTTATAAGCACACATTATGATTAACAGGGAACGTCTTTTCCAAAACACACATGATGATTAACAGGGAACGTGGTGTACAACTTGCAGCGCCCAAAACATACACCCATATACACAAGTTCTAACCCACATTGCCTTGTCTAAGGAGCCTCTAAGACAAAGATAATACAACACTTGCCGGCGACAAGGCCCTGGCTATACCTTTGCAATGACATCACAAAACTACTATAACAACAAAATAGGTGGTCTGAACCCCGCTCGGCCCCATAAGGAGAGGGGATCACCAACATGTACACAGCTGATAGAAAGGAGGAGGACCTACGGACGGTGGACTAGAGTGCCTGCCACAGGTCCACCTACAATAATAACATGAATGTAGCGCTCCCGGCAAAAGGGACGTTAGTACATTTGAATTGTACTGGCATGTATGAACAAACTCTATTCCAAGTAAACTCAAGCTAAAAATGCATATACAAGTGTAAAACTGAATAACAATAGTACAACCATGGAGCAACAACCAAACATTTCACATCAAATGATACAATTAGTCAAACAAAGGGGCAACCAGTGTCCCACGAGTTACAAACTCTCCTGTTGTCTGCTTTAAAAATTCCACATTGATCATTTCATGATTTATATTTATATCAATAGTTATATTGGATCACATTTCCCACCCTTATTACCTCGTCCACCCTTATTAGCTCGGCCACCCTTACCACCCCAACCCACACCTTATTTCACTGTGTTGTGGCGCGCAACCCGACCTCGCCTGACAGTTTCAGTTCACAACAACATACAACACAACAACAAATACATGAAATCAACTATTGCACGTTGTTAAGATAGAACCACAACAATGATAATGTAATTCCACAACTAGCATCAACAATTTCCTCATGTTCATCAATTTGTACACAATTTGGGTTACCACAACAGTTGTTCACAGCCACTTCCATACTCTTTCAATTACATGTTCCTCAACTTCCACCACAAGGTGTTGCCCCACAAGTATACATCACAAGAGCTTCATAATGATCCCCATGTGAATATCTATTACCAAACAATTTCACAAACTAACACAGGGCGATTTCACAAGGATAACAGTTAGCAATACATAACTGGAATTGAATATCTCTTTCTAACTTCCACTCTAAATTACCTACCAATCAAGAAGTCAATCTAGTTCATGATCAACACTTAGGTGTTAGAAATTTAAACTCATAGTTATTACCCAATTCCCTTTTTACAAGATTCTAGGGAATTGAAGACATGCATGAAGCTTTTATAAAGAATTTCAAAACAAGTGTATGGGGTTTCCATCCAAAGATTAAATTTCAAAATCTAGGGGAAATGGGTTAGGGATTTTACCTGAGAAATCAGTAGAGAAGACAATGCACCAAGAATTTACCGTGCTCTAATGGTTTTGAAAGGCTAGATGGTGAAGATTTAGCTTTCTCTATCAAAAACTCTCTCTCCCTCTATCTTATTTTGATCAGAAATATGTTAAAAATGAGGGAGAAGGTGTTCTAATAAAAGGTGGGTCGGGTATAAAATTTTAGAAAAATATCAGGCTAGCACGATCTGTGATGCAATCTGCGGTCGCAGAACTAATATGCGGTCCACAGAATGGACCGCAGAAATGGCTCAAGTTTCAGAACTCTTAGATTGGGAATGCGGTAGATATGTGGTCCGCATTCTTCTTTTACGATCGCAGAATACACCGCAGAACTGAACTTTGAAATTCTTCAGGCACCATAGGCGATCACTCTACGGACCGCAATTGATAATGCGATTGCAGATCTGCACGCATTTTTAACATCAAAAATTGGTTGCTCTCTCGAACCTTCTACGGCAGAAATGCGGTCCGCATTTCAGATCTGCGACCGCATTCTTGACCTCAGATTGGGCCTTTTCTGGAAAAATTTAAATTTCACATTTTTAAGTGTAAAGCAGTAAAAAGAATTCGATCCAAGTAGGTAGACTCGACTCTATGAGCTTCTAATATCTGAGCACTCATTTTCACGGGGCCTTAAATCCTCCCCTGCATAAGATCATTCGTCCTCTAATGAAGACTTGGGAACCAAATGAGTTTGAAAACATGATATGCAAGTTCCTAAGCTTTTATTGACTTTCAAGTTTGTTTTAGAAAAATATTTTTGCCAGAGTCTCCTTTGCAATATGGACATAACCACCTATCAAAGAGCCCCCAAAACATATTCCCAAGCATTATTACACAAACTTGCTACCTTTTACAACAGTTATAAAATGCACGATCTTCATGCTTACACATATTCGACCATCTTGATACACTTTTAACCATTGGCACACAACATGTAATCAAATTAAGCATTAATCATCTGTACAATTAAAGCCATTTACCCATCACAAGGGTACGACAAAATTATTCTTTTCAATACAATTTCCCCATGCAAAACTAACCATTACACAATTAGAACACTTTGATACACCATCTCCATGCAAAATTTATTATTACTTCCATACATCACCTTACCTTGGGATCACAAAACTTTCATTACCAAAAAGGACTGCACATTGCTTAAATAACCACAAGACATAATTTTTGTTGGCACAACTTGGAGAACTACAATAGTGAGGCACTTGGAAAGAGAAGGGATGTTCCTTACACCTAATGAGACACCACACTAGTTCTCCTAAGAACTAGATTTGCACGATCATTTCTAGACTTACTCAAATAGATGGGGGTATTTTATCTTCATCTCATCTTTCGCTTCCTACGTGGCTTTCCCGACTTGTTAGTTTTGCCACATCACCTTAACTAAAGAAATCTATTTGTTCCACAACTTTCAGACTTGTCTATCCAGAATGGCAACCGGAATCTCCTTATATGATAACTCTTCTGTAACTTTGATATCTTCAACTGGCACGATTTTAGATGGATCACCCACAACTTTCCTCAACATGGATACATGAAACAGCGGGTGCACCAAAGACATTTCAGTGGGAAACTCCAACCTATACGCAACTTGAACAATCCATTGAGTGACTTGATAATACCCGACGTACCTAGGACTTAGTTTTCCCTTCTTCCCAAAGAACATGACTCCCTTCATAGGGCACAACCTCAACAATACCAAATCTCCTTCTTGAAACTTCAATTCTCTTTGACGCACGTCTGCATAAGATTTCTGGCGACATTGAGCAGTCTTCATTCTCTCCTAAATGACTCTTACCTTCTCCATGGCCTGATGCACAAGATCTGGCCCTATCAATTTTGCTTCACCCACCTTGAACCACCCGATCAGGGACCTACACCTTCTTCCGTACAATGCTTCGATTGGGGCCATCTGGATGCTAGCATGGAAGCTGTTGTTATAAGCAAACTCTATACAGTAAAGGTGATCATCCTAATTTCCCTTAAAATCCAAGACACATGTCGTAACATATCCTCGACCGTGTGAATAGTCCGCTCTGCTTGGCCATCGAATTGCGGATGAAAAGCTGTGCTGAGATTCACTTGGGTACCCAAACCTTGCTGAAATTTACTCAAGAAGTTAGCTTTAACTGAGATCCTCGATCCGAAATAATAGAAAGCGGCGTACAATGAAGCCTCCCTATCTCCTTGATATACAACCAAGCACATTGTTCCGTAGTATCGCTGGACTTGACTGGAAAAAAGTGAGCTTATTTGGTGAGTCCGTCCACAGTTACCCAAATTGAGTCAAACTTGTGCTGAGTACGTAGTCCTGTCATGAAGTCCATACTGATCATTTCCCACTTCAACATCGGTATTTCTATAAGTTGAGAAAGCCCTCCCGGCCGCTGATTCTCGGCCTTCACTTGCTCGAAATTTGGACACTTAGAGACGAAGTCCGCCACACTCTTCTTCATACCACTCCACCAATAAATATCCTTGAGTGACACATCTTTGTACAGCCTGGGTGCACCGAATACCTGGAATGACGAGCCTCCGTAATTGTCCTCTCCCGAAGATTATCCACATCCTGGATATATAACCTGTCATGGCTCCGTAGCACAGCATCATTGCTGCCGAAAGAAAATGCCGAAATTTGGTTACTTAGAGCTGCCTCCTTCAATTGTGCCAATGTTGGATCAGAAAACTGCTTTTCTTTAACCTCTGTCATGAGCAACGATTCAGTTTTATTTTGCACCATGAGTTTCTCCTCATTCGGGGCCGATGTACAAACCCCAAGGCTAGCCAACTGGTGTACCTCCCGAGCTAAGGGCCTCTGACCCACCCTCAAGTGAGCCAAGCTACCCATGAATTTTCGACTGAGAACGTCGGACACCATGTTCGCCTTCGCTAGATGGTACAAGATTTCCATATCATAATGCTTAAGCAATTCTAACCACCACAGCTGCATCAAATTCAGCTCCTTCTGCGTGAACAAATATTGAAGACTCTTGTGGTCTGAAAACACATCTCCATGAACCCTAAAAAGTTAATGCCACCTTATTTTCAAGGTGAACACAACTACTGCAAGCTCCAAATCATGCGTCGGAAAATTCTTCACATGATTCTTGAGTTGCCTGGATACATATGCTATGACCTTCGCGTGCTGCATCAGAACACACCCTAAACAAACCCCGGAGGCATAACAATAATCCACAAACCCCTCTGTGCCTTCTAGACAAGCCAGTACTGGTGTCGAAGTCAACCTTGTCTTCAATTCCTGGACACTTTTCTCACAAGCATCTGACGACTGGAACTTGGCTAATTTCTATGTCAATTTAGTCAAAGAGAGGCGAAGGTGGATAATCCCTCTACAAACCTCTGATAATACCCTGCTAACCCCATAAAGCTACGGATCTCCGTCGGGGTCATGGAACTAGGCCAATCCTTCACCGCTACAATCTTTTGGGGGTCCACCTGAATCCCCTTACTGGAAACAAGATGACCCAGAAAAGTGACGGATTCCAACCAAAATTCACATTTGGAAAACTTGGCATACAATTGGTGTTGATGTAGAGTTTGCAAAACCGCTCTGAGGTGACAGGCATGATCCTCCCTGCTCCGCAAATATACGAGGATGTCGTGAATTAAAACAATCACGAAGGAGTCTATGAATGACTTGAAGACCCGATTCATAAGATCCATAAAAGCTGTCGGGGCGTTGGTTAGACAAATGACATGACAAGAATTCAATGTGGCCATAAGGAGCTCTGAAAGCGTCTGAAGACTATCCTGCTCCCTGATCTTTAATTGGTGGAACCCGGTCCACAAATCAATTTTGGAGAAGGACCTTGCACCCTGCAATTAGTCAAACAAATCATCTATCCGAGGCACATGGTACTTATTCTTGACGGTGACTTTATTAAGCTGCCTATAGTCGATGCACATCCAAAGTGACCCATCCTTATTTCTGAAAAAAAAGAACCAGAGCACCCCACGACGACACACTTGGTCGGATAAACCCTTCCTCCAATAGATCCTTCAACTGTTCTTTCAACTCCCGCAACTCTTCTAGCGCCATTCTGTATGGTGGAATAGATATTGGCTGGGTATCTGGCAATACATCAATCTCGAAATCAATCTCTCTATCTGGCAGAATTCCCGGAAGCTCATCTAGAAATACCTCAAGAAACTTATTCACAACTGGCACAGACTCAGGGGCAGGTACTTTTGGAGTGGTGTCCGCCACCCAGACTTAATGATAAATGTACTACTTTCTGATCATCTTCAAAGCTTGAGGTAGGAAATAAACCTACCCCTCAGCACATATCCATTTCCCTTCCATTCAATAACCAGCTCATTAGGGAACTCGTGTCTTATGACTCTCATTCGGCAATCAAGATTAGCAAAGCGCGAATAGAGCCAATCTATTCCCATGATTGCATATAAATCCACCATCACAAGCTCGATAAGGTCGGTCGTGGAAACACGACCACCCACCATAACAACATAATTCTTATAGACCCGCGTGGCTGTAATAGAATCACCAACCGGAGTCGATATAGAGAACGGCTCAAGAAGTTGTTGGGTTCAATCCCAAAACTCGAGGCAACAAATGGAGTGACATAGGATAAAGAAGACCCCGAATCAATAAGAGCATAGAAATCAATGGTCTGGGCAGATAGGATACCTGCGACAACATCAGGGGAAGGCTGAGCACTCTAACGACCATTCAATGCATAAAACGTTTTGGGTCCGCTCCTACCAGGAGCTCGACCTCTGGTTGCACAGCGCTTTTCTGGGGACGGAGGTCGCACGGATGACGTAGCAACTGATGAACTGGATGGCTGAGCAAGTCCCCTACCCGTGCCGTGTCTGGGCGCACGGCCGTCCCGCTGTATGTGACCCCTCACCCCACAATTGTAACACACTGGAGCATTCAAGTAACATGCCTTTGTATGAAATCTCCACACTCGGGATATATACCTCCTTGCTGCCGAGGTCTCATCCCAGAATGACTGAACTGGCGGAACCTCCTACTGTCAGAACCTGGCCCCTAAGGGCTACTCTGCTTGTAACGGTGCACGGATAGTGGTGCACTAGCTGAGGACTGAGCATAAGACTGAGATAGTCCTGATGACCCTCTCCCTGGAGCTGACCTCCCTGAGTGACCCATAGACCACGCCCTACTACTGCTCTCCCTGTGTGCCCGAGTATTCAACATCCTTGCCTTAGTGACCTGAGCAAAACCCACGATCTTCCCATAATTCATGTCTGAATGCAAAGTCGTTGTAGCAACCTCGTTCACTACAGAAGGGGTGATACCCTGAATGAATCGCAGAACTCCGGCCTCTATTGTAGACACCACCTAAGAAGCATACTCGGACAACCTCATAAAATCCATATGATATTCCCACACACTAATACTACCCTGCTTAAGAAACTTAATCTTTGTGGCAGGGGCTGCCATGGTCTCGGCAGGCAAGAAGTGGTCCATGAAGGCATCTACGAACTCATCCCATCTAGCCGGAGGTCTCCCCTCCTCACGGGAATCCTCCCACATTTGAAACCACGAACGTGCCGCTTCCTTCAACCTGTATGAAGCCAATTCTACCCCTTCTGTCTCTGTATACTTCATCACCCGAAGGGTCTTGTACATCTCGTCAAGGAAATCCTGCGGATAGGCCTCTAGTTCTATGCCTGAGAACTGTGGAGGGGACAATTGCAGATACTGGTGAACACTGGAGCTGGAGGAATCTCCCTATCCGTTCGAGGACACGGGGGAATCATGAGATCTCTGGGCCTGGGCGGCCACTAGCTCAGCCAACATACGGATAGCTCCTCTAAGGTCTCCATCAGAAATCTCGGGATCGGAAGCTGGGGAAATATCAAGATTAGGAGCATTGGCATGAGGGATAGTGGCACCCTCTACCGCGGCTGGAACATGATTGCTTGGATCAAGATCGGATGGAGCAGGAAAATTCAGAACTGGGGAATCACTCTCACCCACGGCAGTCGGCACATAATCCACAGCCGCACTGGAGGTGGCGTTAGCCCCTAGGCCAAGCCTAGCTTTCTTCTTTTGGAATCACTGAAAATTTGAAATAGCGCACAAATTAAACACAACATCACTTCACCGCACGAACTTGGAATAATAAAGAAGAGGGTAGTTTTTCCTAAATGCCCGTGTAGCCCCCAACTTATAGATGTGGTCGACAACACACGGATAAGAAAGGCTCTACTAGGCACGACTCCGAGACATCCTACGACTCTTTAAACCTTAGGCTCTTATACCATGCTTGTCATGACCCAAATTCGAGGGACATGACCGGCACTCAACCGGCCATCCCCGGTCGAGTGGACCTGGGTGCCTTTCCTTTTTCCCCCGCGTAACCCCACAATATTCATTGTTAGTAAGCCAGAAGAAATTGAAAGAAAATATGAATTCTCTTTTATAAGCACACATTGTGATTAATAGGGAACGTCTTTTACAAAACACACACTATGATTAACAGGGAACATGGTGTACAACTTGCAACGCCCAAATTATACACCCATATACAAGTTCTAACCCATATTACATTGTCTACAGAGCCTCTAAGAGAAACATATTACTACACATTCCGGCGACAAGGCCCCGGCTATACCTTTGCAATGACATCACAAAACTACTATTACAACAATAGAGGTGGCCTGAAACAGGCAAGGCCCCAGAAGGAGAGGGGCTAACCAACATGTACACAACTGATACAAAAGAGGAGGAGCTACGGATGGTTGATTGGAGTGCCTGCCATAGATCCACCTAAAATCATATCACGAATGTAGCGGCCCGGTATAAGGGACGTTAGTACATTTGAATTGTACTGGCATGTATGAACAAACTCTGTCACAAGTAAACTCAAGCCAAAAATGCATATACAAGTGTAAAGCTGAACAACAATAGTACAACCATGGAGCAACAAGCAAACATTTCACAACAAATCATACAATTAGTCAAACAATGGGGCAATCAGTGCCCCACAAGTTACAAACTGTCCTACTTTCTCTTTTCACAATTCCACATTGATCATTTCTTGATTTATATTCATACTAATAGTGATACTAGATCACATTTTCCATTCTTATTACCTCGTCAACCCTTATTACCTTGACCACCCTTATCATCCCAACCCACACCTTATTTCACCATGTTGCGGCGAGCAACCCTACCCCGCCTGATAGTTTCAGTTCACAAAAACATACAACACAATAACAAATACAAGAAATCAACTATATCACATTGTTAAGATAGAACCACATTAAGGATAATGTAATTCCACAACTAGCATCAACAATTTTGCCATTTTCATCAATTTTTACACAATTTGGGTTACCACAAAAGTTGTTTAAAACCAACCATACACGTTGTTCCAATTATTTCCATTTCCACCACTTCCATACTCTTTCATTTACAAGTCCCTCAACTTCCACCACAAGGCGTTACCACACAAGTATACATCACAAGAGCTTCACAATGATCCCCACTGGAATATAATTTACCAAACAATTTCACAAACTAACACAAAGCGATTTCACAAGGATCACTGTTAGCCATACATACCTGCAATCCATTATCTCTTCCTAACTTCCACTCCAATTCACCAAGCAATAGAAAAGTCAATCTAGTTCATGATCAACACTTAGGTTTTACAAATTTAAACACATAGTTATTACCCAATTCCTTATTACAAGATTCTAGGGTTTTGAAGACATGCATGAAGGATTTGTGAATAATTTCAAAACAAATGTATGGGGTTTCCATCACAAGCTTAAATTTCAAAAATTAGGGGAAATAGGTTAGAGATTTTACCTGAGAAATCAATAGAGAGGAAAATGTACTAAGAATTTTCCGAGCTCCAATGGTTTTGAAAGGCTAGATGATGAATATTTAGCTTTCTCTCTCAAGAACTCTCTATCCCTCTCTCTTCTTTTGATTAGAAATATGTTAAAAATGAGGGAGAAGGTGTTTTAATAAAAGGTGGGTCGGGTCTAAAATTTTAGAAAAATATCAGGCGAGTACGATCTGCAACGCAATCTCCGGTCGCAGAACTGACATGCGGTCAACAGAATGGAACGCAAAAATGGCTCAAGTTTCGGATCTCTCGGGTTGGGAATGCGGTAGATATGCGGTCTGCATTCCTGTTCTGTAGTCGCGGAATGCACCGCAGAACTAACCTTTGAAATTCTTCAGGGACCATATGCGATCAATCTGTGGTTCGCATATTGATTATGCGATCGCAGATCTGACCGCATTTTTTACATCAAAAATTGGTTGCTCTTTGGAACCTTCTGCAGCAGAAATGCGGTCTGCATTTCAGATCTGCGACCGCATTCAGGACCGCAGGTTGGGCCTTTTCTGGAAAAATTTCAATTTCACATTTTTAAGTGCAAAGCACTAAAAAGAATATGATCCACGTAGGTAGACTCAGCTCTATGCGCTGCTAATATTAGAGCGCTCATTTTAATGGGGTCGTACATAAAATCCTAAGGAATTCTGCGGGGACGTGTTTGGGGATAAACGGATGATAGCTAAGAATGAACGAAGAATCGAGCAGGCGTACTATGCAGTGACTAGTAAAACACACATAACTTTTCTCTTAGAGATCCATTTGGGCTCCACAATCATCATTGGAAAGCTATTTAAAAGGGATACAACTATAATACTTTATAGGTTTGCAAATTCCCAATAGAAGAAGGTGAAAAGTGCGTGTCTGCATAGTGTTTGGGCGTTGGGCCCGCAGAACAGTGTTAAATGTGCACGACCAAGTGTGTGGGCACACTTCTAGGTGCGTAGCTGTGCATGACCAACTCCAGAAAAGTGTCCTATTTCGCGTAGGATAAGGTGTTTTCATTTGGGCCCGACTCTACTTGGTATATATACATAAAAAAACCATATTTTTGGGATTTTTGACATATCTAAGACCTAAGGAGGCTAAGGAGAAGTTGGAGAAGCAAGGGCACAAGGAATCCATCATTCAATTTCGACTCAAGATATGGGTTTGGATTGTTTGTGATATCCTTTAACATGAAAATTGTCATGATGAATTACTCCATATCCATGGAGTAGTTCTCTTTAGAGTTTGATGGATTTGATGTATTGATTGTATATGGATAATTAACTCTAGTTTATGTATAAAATTGTTTTGGACGTTTTAACTATTGCTTGTATATTCACTTGTTAAGGTAATCGAGAGAGGAATAATTTCTGACATCTTTGCATTTTATTTTGTTGGCTGAAAACATTCATTATTCATACTAATCGAAAGAGGCTAGTTGAATAATTGATTAAATCTTGATAGGAGGATAATCGAGAGAGCTTATCCTAATGACCAATCCACTACGATTTTATGCATATCTTCACGTTCTTAAATTTGTTCATCTTGTGAGTTTGAAATTTAATCGAGAGAGGATGTTATGCTAAACAATTGAATTAATAATCAAGTGAATTCAAGAGACTCAGTTGAACAAAGTGAATTAACTAGAGCTAGATAAAAAATATTTGTCTTACATCTATCCTATAAACCCTATTTCCACCCCAATTGATATCGTTCCTTGCTTGATAATTGCTTTGATTGTCACTAGCTAATAGTTTAGACTCTTAGTTAATTTTAGTTTTAAATCACATAAATATCAATTGTTGATCATCTTGGATAAAAATTAACTTTGAGCTACAAAAATATTGTTTAAATTCAATCCTTGTGGATACGATATTATAATTTACTATATTCGACCAACGAGCATATTTTAGTGTATGTTTCAAGCTCGCAAGTTAGAAATAATGTTTAGCTAGATGCTGGTACTATTGGGACCTACATATGTCCTTTCTTCTATTGAGTTATTTGCTTAAACTGCAGTTCTATACTCAGTCACATTCAACATTTGCATATCCTATCTCAGTGTATGTTATTATTTATTGTTACATCATCTATCATTGTTTGGGCTGATTGGCATGAGTTTTATGAGATCGAGAGACTACAAAGATTAATGAATGTGTGAGGTTGAGGTCCTAATTATGAGTTATTTATGGGGTCCGGTTGCATGCCACAACAAGCTTTATTGATTTATGATAGGATCAGGCTTCATGCCACAGCATGCCATGTTGGCTTATATTAGCGTATGGGCAGGATTCGCCTTACCGAAGTGTGATATACCAGCACTGATCGTTGGTACCGTTGAGTGCTGATTGTGAGTGTTGAGTGATTGATAGTGCTGAGCTATTGAGTGGATTGAGTGAGGTTGGATACTCCAAGATCATGAGTATCTAAGTTTATCACCGTGCAGCATTACATGTGACATGCATATTTGACATGTAAGCATCAAGATGTAATATTCCTAATGCTAGCTATACTTAGCATAATTTATCAGTATTGAGCCTAAATTTTTGAACTTAAAAGCATGTCTATGTTTCTGTATTGTGTACAACCGATTATGAGATTTCCTTGGGTTACTACTATTATTTCATGTCATATATTGTGTGACATTACCTCTTGAGCTCGTCACTAATTTCAGCCAAAGATTAGTTCTGTTACTTATTGAGTACATTAGGTCGGTTGTCTCATACAATACTCTGCACGTCGCGTGCAGATCGAGGTACATCTGGACCTGGTGGTTGCTAGACTTGGAGCATGACCTGCTTGGAGAACTTTGAGGTAGCTTCTTGACATCCACCGACCTCGACTCTCCTTCTTTTAAGTTTATTTACCATTGTCTTATCTTTCCAAATAGTTGTATTAGAATTATTGATTGTGTTATCATTTAGTACCTCAGGTACTCAGTGACACTCGAGTATTAGGAAATTTGTAACGACCCTAGTTCTCCAATCGGTAACCTGTCATAACGGCACCCAATCTTCGCGACTATGTAAGCCTAACATATTGCAGAAATTAAACAACCTTCACGAAAACAATAAACAAATATTGAATATCATGATAAAATGTATAGAGTGCCGCCTGGCACATACACTTCAACTCGAATTACTGTAACAACCTCCAAGACCTGAAAACTCACGGGCAACACATGATAAGAATAAGGCATAACATACGTCTCTAATACCCGGAAATGTCTACAACAACTTAATATTTGAAATGGAACTGCTAATTAAGAGGTAGAGTAGAAGGAGACTCATCGATTCTGTAGACGCAGCAAACGCATACCTCAAGTCTCCTGCTGTACGCCACCCTCGAAGGCAGACAAAATTGAAGGAGGGTACCTATATCTGCACAACAAAAGTGTGTAGAAGAGTAGCATGAGCATACCCCAGCGGTGCCCAGCAAGTATCAAGACTAACCTCGATACAGTAGTGACGAGGGACAGTCAAGAAACCTACCGGTCCACAAACAATATAATCATAGATATAATAATACGATATATGTATTATGTAAAGACGGTATTAATGACTAAAAGAGCTACAATCCTAATAAAACTAACGGATAACAAATAACAACAAGAAATACACAATGATGATAATAAAAGGACGGTAGACATTACAATCCAAATCGTGAAGGTGCAACACAACAAGGACAGACAAGTCACTAACTCATTATTCTGCAATGATATTACATAAGTTCTTCCCAACTCTATCAACAATTTCTACCAAAAACTCTCAGACCAGCTACAACTCATGAAAACCCAGCATCTGAGGTCTAACACATGGCATCTTATACCCCATCAATAACGCGGAAATGCTAACAACTGACTAGTTAACTAGGGTCGCTCTCATAAATATATAATGGGTAAACAAAACACATCCCCACCCCTAGCTAACACATGAGGGATTCATCTCTAATAGGGGGGTCCAATAACGTGTATGCTTGTGCAAGTGTATCTAATAGGAATCCTACCAGCTAGTGAGTATCAGTAATGGATCGACTAACACCCGACTTATTCACACCCGGATAGAATCAGTGAAAATATCAGTTCAGAACACAATGAGTTTAATGGGGATCTCCCGGGAATCGAACCCGTAGTCCATCATACCAATATTAGAGGATCTCCCGGACATTGAACCTGTAGTCCATCATACAAATAATAGAGGATGTCCTGGGAATTGAACCCGTAGTCCATCATACCAATATCAAACATAATAGGAAGGATGCCTCCACGGTCCTTCACAATTCATCACAATCAGCCCCTTACATAGACCACCTTATTTCGCCACGTGTGCAGTTAATAATAATGTAATAAGCACAGCCTTATTTCGCCACATGTCCTTCACAATATTACCACCTTCTTATTCCACATGCGCAATCCACATATAAGCATATAACATATCCCGCCTTATTACGCCGCATGTGTAAAAAAATCATCAATAGTCACAATAACACGGCAAAGACCACGTACAACTCTCCAACAACAACCGCACGACAGAGAACTCGTGCATCAAAGTACCAACAGCCGCACAATAAATGATAATATATATATATATATATATAAGCAAAGCCAGGGAATCAAAAATGGAAACGATGATGTCTCGGCAAGGGAATCAAAAATAGAACCAATAACGTCCCGGCAAGGGAATCAATAATATCTACTATGGCCACGGAACACCAAGGAAAAATACAATAACTTCAACGTCAACAATACATAATAAGTTCATAATAACTAATTGATACCACAACATATGGACAGGTAATATAACTGCACGAAGTTACAGATGAGCTTACTATCAAGGAGTAACCAACAGTATGAAGTCAACATGAATCAAATAACTACAATTTCAGGAAATAACAACTAATCATAACATATCTATCATCTATCCGTTTAAGTCCAATTAATTACATGAGATATAATATTTATGATTTCCACTGAAAGGCGAGTAGTTAGGACGGGTAATATGACCATAGAAGTGTAAATGTCTTCAATTAAGCACGTAAAGGTCCATTTAACAGCAAGAATAAATCAAGAACGGCTAAAAAATATCAAGTACGACATGTAGAGGTGATACTAATAACACGGAACTCAATCGTATCCATATCATCTTCATACTCGGTGATTTCAAGGGACTAGAAGCATAAAAGGGACAATTTACCACAATAAATACGAGCACGCACTCCTCACCTCGCATACAAGGAATACAAGCAACATATAAGACTCAAATCCTTAGGGGAAGTCCCCCACACAAGGTTAGACCAGACACTTACTTCAAAACCGGCTAAATCAACTAGCAACTGCATTCTTTCCACGAGTACTCCGCTCCAAATGGCCCAAATCTATTAATTTAATTCACACATTGTAAAAAATATCTCTGTCAACTGATTCTATAATTTAATTCAAAACTAAAGCGTGAAATTAGGTAAAATGACCAAAACGCCCCTCGGTCCAACCTCTCGAAACTGGACAAATTTAACATTTTCAGAGTCCTCGTACTCTCACGAGTATAACCATATAAAAATATCTCAAGTCGGAGGTCAAACACTACCTCAAAACCCAACAATTCGATCTATGAAGTTCTACCCATTTGTTTTTCATTCAAAAACTGAAATTAAAAGATAAAATTAGGAGGAGATTCATGGAAGTTGGCCTAAATCGAGTGAGAAACAGTTACCCAAGTTTCC
This sequence comes from Nicotiana benthamiana, assembly GCA_034376525.1. Taxonomy (NCBI): domain Eukaryota; kingdom Viridiplantae; phylum Streptophyta; class Magnoliopsida; order Solanales; family Solanaceae; genus Nicotiana; species Nicotiana benthamiana. The sequence goes on from CM067334.1 coordinate 133,570,155, forward strand.
TAGTTGAAAATCCCTTCAATAATCTCCAAGAACCGAGCTCAAGAAGTCAAAATGTGAATAAATGGTAAAACCCTCAAATTATCCTATTTCTAAATAGCGACTTCCGCTTTTGCAGACCAGAGACCGGTTCTGTGGTCCCGCTTTTGCGGAATGACCATCACTTTTGCGGTTTCTTTAATCCTCCCAATTTTCGCTTCTGTGGTACTTTTAACGCAGAAGCGAGTTCCGTTTCTGCGAAAAATTCTTAGCTCATGCGGATCTTGCCAAATGGTCCTCCATCGCTTCTGCGGCTGCCAAATTGCTTTTGCGGCTTCGCTTGTACGGTTTCAAAGCCGCAGAAGCGAAAATACCGGTAGCCCTGCTGCAAATTATCTTCCAACTCCAAAAGTTTGTCCGTTGAGCAACCAAAACACACCCGAGGCCCCCGGGACCTAAACCAACCCCATACAAAAGTCATATAACCTAACACAGTCTCTCTCGAAGCTTCAAATCACATAACGCAACTTTGAAACGACGAATCGAACTAAAAATCAAGTTTATGAACTTTAAAATCTTAAATAAAAAATCTCATGCTGAAATCTATCAATTCAACTCGGAATAACACGAAATTTTATAGACAAGTTCAAAATGACATAACGGACTTGTTCCAACTCTCGGAATCACATTCCGACCCCGATTGTCCAAAAGTCTATTGTAAGTCAAAGTTCTTTATTTTCCAACTTCAACTTTTGTCGAAATTCCTCAATTTACTCTATGGACCTCTAAAATTGAATCCGAACACGTGCCTAAGTCAAAAATTACCATACAAAGTAGTTGAGATCATCCACGATCCATTCCGGGGTCGTCTACACAAAAGTCCAGTTTCGGTCAAATTTATACCGCTCTAACATCCAAAATAAGGTTTTTTCTCTAGAATTTGTTCTAAACCATCCGAAAACTTAATTCCACCATGCACGCAAGTCGATACTCATTTTCCGAAGCTGCTCCAGACCTTATGCCTCTGAACGGAGTGTATTTTCTGAAAATGACCGGTCGGGTCGTTACATCCTCCCACTCTTAAAACCAACGTTCGTCCTCGAACCTGCTAAGATTCATCTCGAAGTCCTCAATTCACTGAGTGGCCACTTTCAACATACACCTGTGGGTGACCCCATGTCATCCCAATCCATTTTGGCATGACGACACCATCTCAGCTGATATTTAACCCTTCTAGCAATACCATTAAGCCTCCAAAGCAGGTTCCTCAACTTCCATCTGTTTCCAAAACCCGATTCTGGTATTTGTCACAACCAGCAAATTTAGCACAAGCTACCACACAGGGTACAACCATACAACACGACACACCACACATAGTCCCACAATAATATTTCTGATAGCAATAAATTCCTCAAATCAAAGGAGGACGTTACATGTTTTCCTCTAGCATAGGCATCGCAGACCTTTAGAGTTTTCAATTGTGACATAGGCAAACCATAGAACAGGTCCTTCTGAATTAATTTGTTTAAAAGGGAGAATCTTGCATGGCCTAGTCTTCTGTGACATAGTTCAGCATAATTGTCAACTGCCTTCAGACAACTTAGATCGCCACTCTGTAAAGATTCGAAGTCATCAACATAGATATTCTTGTATATTTTGGCAACCAAGTCTATTTCACCAGTCACAAGGCCAGTGATTGTACACATTTTTTACAAGCACTCCACCTTGTTTCACTTATCGCAAATTTGAGAGACACTCAGGACATTGTACTCAAGTCCATTGACATAGTACACATTTTCAAAAGAGTTAGTTTCTGACTTCCTAAATTTTCCAACTTCAAGAATGTATTCCTTTTTGCCATTTCAAAATGATGCACTCCCTCTATGTAGGGCTTTTTTTGAACGAAACTTTGTGGTATTCCCAGACATGTGTTTCAAACATCTAATATCTATGAACCATTGTTGACCACTACCCTTCACTGTTCCCTGCACAAGAAATTAGAAGTTAGTTTTAGGAACCCAAACAAGTTTGGGTCCCTCGTAGTAACCAAGACGATAAATAAGAGCTCTATAAGTCCATGCAGGTAATGTGCGTTTTCTATAAGTGGAACATGGTCCCTCTTTTGTTATTACAGTTTCAACAGCCACTTTATCTTTTGGTACTGATTGATTCTTAGCCATGACATCTTGCTTGGAGGGCCCAGTGTTCCCACATTGGCTACAAGGACAATTGTCAGGTATTGTGGCCCTCTTTCAATGAGTGTTGTAAGGATCTTTATTCCTTGGAAACCTTGCTCCCGATCCCTTTTTGCTGTTATTAGTGAGATAGGTAGTGGTGTCACTTATGGACCAGTTCCACTTTAGATACGTTTCAATATCATTCATTTACTTTTCTGTATTGGCTTGGAGGAGCTTGTTTTTCTCTATTTCAACACCATCCTACATCTCAAGGCCTTCATCTCATCTTCAAGCCTAGAGTATTCCTCACATACTACCTCCTGTCGTCTTTCAAAGCTTTCAGGTTTTGACTAAGTGAAGTGTTTTGCTATTACTTCCCTTTGGTCAGCACTTTCTTCCAAGAGGTTACTATTTTCTTTTCTAAGAATTTCAATGGCCTTATTTTGATCAGTAGTTGCAGCCACTAAGTCTTTTCTAATATGTTCAGATTCTTCTAGTTATAAGAACAAGGAATCTGTATGCTCCCCAATACTACCAAATGCCGTAATTAAAATATCGGCTAAACACATGAGTTTTCGTTTGTAGAATAGGTTTTCAAATTTTTTCTGAACAACCATGAAGTTTACCTCTTCTGTCCCATTGTCTTCGCTATTGTATTATTGAGCCATCAAAGCAAGTGTTGAGTCGTATCCAATCTCCTCGCCTTCAGCTGTCATAGTAAAATTGTCCTCAGTAATAGATTTATCATGCCTTACTTGTGTAGTTCCCTCATAATATATTTGCAATGCCTCTATATTTCTTTCGCAAAATCGCAGGTAGATACTATGTCGTACTCTTTTGGTTCCAAACCATATACCATAATTTTCTTGGCACGAAAATTCTTCTCTATTTCTTTCTTGTCTGCCTCAGCGTATTCCCCGGTGGTCTTTCTTATTGTAAATGAAAATTTATCTGGAACAAACGGACCATCACATACAACATCTCAAACCTTGCAATCCTCTGCCTTGATGAAATCATGCGTTCTAGCTTTCCACCACCAATAGAAATTTCCATCACACTTGGGTGGTGATATATGGAATGACCTTATTCAACATTTAGTGGAGCCGTCATGATGATCATTCCTAGGTGTTAACCTGATAGGAGGAGCCTGCTTCGATACCAATAATTAGTTTGTATGGGTCCACAAAATCGTAGAGTACTTGGTCCTCCATAAGGTTCTGGTGAGAGCATTTAGTAAATCTGTAAGTAAACGAGGCAGAGGATTTTTACGTGGAAATATCCCGCACAAGGAGATAAAAAATCATGACCTACACCTGTAGGCTTTTCACTTTACTAACTTGTAATCGTACCTATTACAAGATGTTAGGATCTTTGCCCATCACTAGAGGGGGGGGGTGAATAGTGCGGCACAAGAATATTGATAAATATTGAGGAATTAAAATTGCAGGAGTAAAGTAAATGCGAAAATCAAAAGATTAAGGAAAGGACACACCGAATTTATCCTGGTTCACCACAACGTGTGGTTAGTCCAGTCCCTAAGAGACTCTCTCGAGATTCTACTAACTCCGTTATGCTTACGGGTGCCTAACAAACCGTTACACTTGCTCGTAGATGTACACTCTACAAGACTTCAACTTGCTCGAGGATACCGCACCTCAAGACTTCACCTTGCTCGTGGATACCGCACCACAAGACTTCACACACTAAGATTGAGGGTACTTAGCAAACCCGACAATCAATGAGAAGATATGGTCTTCTCAAACACCTTTCTCTTTTACAACAAGAACTCTCTTATAAGAGTAGATAAAGAGATACAATATTAGCTCTATGAACAACTCAAAGTTGTCTCTCAAATGGCTCAACAAAAGCTCTATAATGATGCAAAAATGATAACAATATGTATATGAATAATGAGAGGTGTTGTGTTTTTCAATTCAGCTCAAAAGACCTCTATTTATAGGTGGTAGAAGTAGTATGTCCGTTGCTTAATTAGCAATCAATTGTGCTGATTTTATGTCAAGATAATCGATTATTAGATTTGGATAATCGATTATCAGCTTACCGTTAAAAAATCGGAAGCTGATTTTATGTAGGATAATCGATTATTGTGATATGCATAATCGACTATGTTGTTACAGTGTTCAAAAACTGGCAACGGACACAAGATAATCGAATATGCAATTCTGATAATCGATTATCCTACTCTGCGGAAATTTCCAATAAATGGAATTTCCCAGAATAATCGATTATCACTTTTGCATAATCGATTATTCACAACTTACTTCAAAAACCATTTTGGTTAAAATGAAAACGTTAAATATTTGTTTGAAGTATTTGAAATATGTTTATGTTAAATATGATTTGATAAAATGATTTTATGCATATTTATGATGACCTATGTTGAGCCAAAAGACGAGATAACTTAAGCGTTGCTCTTACATTGGTTCTACCTAACGACCTACGCCTTGGGTCTTCGGTCTTGAACTTTTGAGCTCGTCTTTGGATTTTCCATGCAATCCGTTCATCAATACGCTTCTCGGCATTCAATCTTGATTGTTTGTCATATAATAACTTTGTTCGACACTTGACTTTATTGTTTGTCATTCATCGACTTTGTTGTTTGTCATTCATCAAAACCTATACCTGAAAATCATGCTAATACAACCAAAGCACACATATCATGGATAGAATGATTTTCTACAATTTCCCCTTTTTTGATAATGACAAACAACAGGAGATATGCATATCGGATTCCCCCTAAATTCATGCTATATCTCAACATACAATTCATTCAAACAATTCCCCTTAATGATAATTCCCCCTCAAATAAGGCATATTATAACGTAGATCAATTCCCCCTTATTTGATGCATATCGCCTAAACTCTTCCCCCTTTTGGCATTAGCAAAAGGAGAGTATACAAAGGCTGTTTTCCTCTTTCGACACTTCCCCCTTATGGGTATATCAATTGTTAGTGTCAAGAATAAAATGGGAAATACAATGAGGAATATTCATTGACGATATTTTAAAAAGTCATACCAACATGAAATAATACCAAATGTTAGTAAAAACGTACCAACCATAATAATGGTTATTTTTAGCAAATCATATATCAACTGTTAATTTTTAACACACCAATAGTTGTATTAAAAAAAATATGAATCATTTATTTTTCAGAATATACCAACTGTGAAATTAGACCAAAAATAATATTCATCAAAACATGAATCATTTATTATTTTTAAGAATTAATTGATACCATTTGTTATTCAAGATAAAGGTTATCAAAACATGAATCAACAAAAATAATTAATATCAATTGTTGACAAAGATATACTAATTGTTAACACATATCAACTATTATGTTTTTATCAAAAATGTGATAACTGACCGAAATTCCCCCTCGATGCAATAAGGTTTCGTGCTTGGTGCATCTACTACGATATTGTAGTCTTCAAGCACACCTGCAAACGTACCTAAAAATAGGTTTTAGGTACCCTAGCACTTTTGGGTCCTTGCGGGTTAGGCAAATAATAATCATAGTCAAAAGATAAATCACTATGTTTGGCAAAATATACGGGTGCTATGTGTCCTACCCGGTTGCAATAATGACATATAAAATTCGGGTTGTGCATATGTCTTGGTTGAGCCAAAAACGTTCTAGGTGATCTAAAGTTGTTATTCCTAGACGTATTGCGATTCCTAGAGTTATTTCTAGGTGGTCTAAAATGATTCATTTTGGACTCATTACCAAAATTCCTAGAGTTGTTTCTAGGTGGTCTAAAATGATTAATTTTAGACTCATATGTGTGCTTTGGTTGTATTAGCATGATTTTCAGGTATAGGTTTTGATGAATGACAAACAACGAAGTCGATGAATGACAAACAATAAAGTCAAGTGTCGAACAAAGTTATTATATGACAAACAATCAAAATTGAATGCCGAGAAGCATATTGATGAACGGATTGCATGGAAAATCCAATGACGAGCTCAAAAGTTGAAGACCGAAGACCCAAGGCGTAGGTCGTTAGGTAGAACCAATGTAAGAGCAACGCTTAAGTTATCTCGTCTTTTGGCTCAACATAGGTCATCATAAATATGCATAAAATCATTTTATCAAATCATATTTAACATAAACATATTTCAAATACTTCAAACAAATGTTTTTAACCTTTTCATTTTAACCAAAATAGTTTTTGAAGTAAGTTGTGAATAATCGATTATGCAAAAGTGATAATCGATTATTCTGGGAAATTCCATTTATTGGAAATTTCCGCAGAGTAGGATAATCTATTATCAGAATTGCATAATCGATTATCTTGTGTTCGTTGCCAGTTTTTGAACACTGTAACAACATAATCGACTATGCATCACAATAATCGATTATCATGCATAAAATCAGCTTCCGATTTTGTAACGGTAAGCTGATAATCGATTATCCAAATCTGATAATCGATTATCTTGACATAAAATCAGCATAATTGATTGCCAATTAAGCAACGAACATACTACTTCTACCACCTATGAATAGAGGTCTTTTGAGCTGAATTTAAAAACACAACACCTCTCATTATTCATATACATATTGATATCATTTGTGCATCATTATAGAGCTTTTGTTGAGCCATTTGAGAGACAACTTTGAGTTGTTCATAGAGCTAATATTGTATCTTTTTGTCTACTCTTATAAGAGAGTTCTTGTTGTAAAAGAGAAAGGTGTTTTGAGAAGACCATATCTTCTCATTGATTGTCGGGTTTGCTAAGTACCCTCAATCTTAGTGTGTGAAGTCTTGTGGTGCGGTATCCACGAGCAAGGTGAAGTCTTGAGGTGCGGTATCCTCGAGCAAGTTGAAGTCTTGTAGAGTGTACATCTACGAGCAAGTGTAACGGTTTGTTAGGCACCCGTAAGCTTAACGGAGTTAGTGGAATCTCGAGAGAGTCTCTCGGGGACTGGACTAACCACACGTTGTGGTAAACCAGGATAAATTCGGTGTGTCCTTTCCTTAATCTTTTAATTTCCGCATTTACTTTACTCCTGCAATTTTAATTCCGCAATATTTATCAATATTCTTGTGCCGCACTATTCACCCCCCCCCCCCCCTCTAGTGACGGGCATAAATCCTAACACAAGCAACTTCAAAATACTTCCTATTTCAAACGATTTACTCAACTAACTTGTGGTACTTTTACCACAATCCAGTTTATGACTATCCTAGTTACAAGGGCTATTTCTATCTTGTGGTGCTACCACCACAAGCCACTTTGCAATTCAATAATTACAATGACTTTTCTTTATGATTAATTCTAGTCACAACATAAACTCAGCAAGTGTGAGGACTTACAACAGGATTCCTAATAAGTATGCTTTTGAATATGCGATTTAGGAGATATGGTAAGTACAATAACAAGGTTACAACTCAACTAGAACAACAACAATCAATCTTTTAGGAACTAGTCCGTAGTGGCATTCAACCTTGTTCTTCAATCTTGACAGGATGAGTTTTTCTATTTTTAGCAAAAGGCTTGAATGAGAATTAGAAACCTTCTAGTGATGTCTTTGTATACGGCTTCATTGGGTATATCTTCATCACATCAGTTGAAGTGATGTGAGTACTTTGTTTGTTTAGAGAATAAGTGGGCTGACAGTATATTGCAGTACGGCAGAAATAGTGCCATCAGTCACTTCAGTTCCAACTATGTCTAACTGACTCTGTACTGCTACATTGGAACCACGGGAGCACCGGGTCCCTGTTTGGTTCTTAGCTCCTGAATCTAAAGTAGATCATCCTTAGCATGTAGCAATCCAAGTAGATCAGGTTCCATATCCTATTCTTTTCAATAAGTTTGTTAGATCATCAAAACATAAGACCAGAGTAGTTAAGATCTATCAGTTGAAGCACTCACTTTACTCCTTGCACCTTGTGTGCAGATGAAGGCATAACTGGTCCCGCTCCTGAGTGCTGATTCATTACATCTTCAGGGGCATTACAAGGAGCTTTAAGTAGCTGTTGGCACTCGCAGCCCGGAGCTCCTCCCTATCTCTTTCCTTTAATTTCTTAGTTCAATATTAAACTCAATAGTTACATTTCAATATTCTGTGTTGTTAGATGCTCGTGAGCTATGACACCCCGGTTAGGACTATGTTGTGTTGTACTTCCATACCTTATTGATATTAATCGCTACTTGGTATTATTAAGTCATATTTTACACTGATTTTTTGTTGTTTATCTATGCTAAAAAGTGAATTGGGTTTAATTGAATGGCCTTGTCTTCATGAGAGGTGCTATCATGACTGGGTTCGGGGTTAGGGTCGTAACAAGTGCATACTGTTAGTGTATGACCCAAAGCCTCCTGAATGACTAGTATCATAATGGGCACAACTACTGCCTGAGCTAGTTCCACTGTATCACTACATCTGGTATATGCTCTTGACCTGGAGCAATTGGCGGCTCCACAAGTGCTGCTCTAGTTGTAGTACGAGCTGTATCTTAGCCTCTACAACGACCTCGACCTCTCACGACCTTAATTGGTGGAATTGGTGGCTGTCTGACAGTTCTAGTTGCATGTGTACTTATTTTATGTGAGAGAATAGAATAATAGAATATAAGTTTCCAAAATCAACAAATCCGCACGACAAAAGTACAAAAAATGATGTTTCCTACTGGTTCAGTAGCCTCTCAAAGGTAAGTAACTATGTCTCAGTACCGATTCACATGACTCTACTAAACCTGCTCACTGTTGATACCCAATTTTTCTATGTATGTTCTTGCACCCAAAATACTTTCAAAATAGTGTATGCATGCATATATAAGCATCCATAAAGGATTTGGCATTTTTATGCATTTTTCAAGATTTTTAAAATTAATTTACGACTTATTTTGCACTATAAAATCCTATACTTAGTCCCAAAAACTTGTTATTTTTGTATGCAGTGTATTTTATCCTCTCATTCACATAAAATATAACTTACGTGATTCTTTATACAATTTTACAAGTTCATTAGTTATCTCTAAAACTAAAATTGCATAAAATTACAATTTTAGCCTATTTCTCGATTTAATAAGTATTTTGAGTACAAAATCAGTCCTAACATTTTAAAATTAACTAGTTTTAGGGTACGCGCCTTGCGCATGTACCCCACACTAATAAATATACATTTTTAAATAGTTACATAAATAATAATATGCTTGAGTTATAAAATAAAAATTAAATAAAAAATATATGTTCATGACAATAATAAATGTTTGGTTTTAGCCTTATGTTTGTGACATTCAGCTTAATTTTTCTCCAAATTGTAATGTCATGTTTATTATGCGTATGTAAATCATTTTGGAGCGAAGAGAATAACTTTTGAAAGAAGATTTTCTTCACTGGAGACAATTTTAAGAACAAATTTATGCATTTTTTCGCGTTATGACAATTATTGTCTTTTTAAAAAAATGCATCTTTGGGAATGGTAGAAGAACTACGCTGATAATTAGAATTTTTTAATGAAGAAAGAGATTGACAATCAACGCTCTCGGCGCAGGATAAGCAGGACGCTAACCTGCGCCCTCAGCCATGGCGAGAGGCCGGAAGAAACAACCGGTGACAAAAGCGATACCGGAGGTGGAGAGAATAGAAACACCTGCTTGGAATAAGCCTACTCAGTGGTTAACCGGAATGGGTTCGGCGCCGACAATCTTTCACAACCCTAGCAGAGTTTGAAACTCCGGGATGCAAAAAACGCCGGAGAATGGTGTCCAACAGAGGATACCAGTTACGTTTGGCAGTTTTCTACCGTTGAAATTCCAACCTATCAGTGAGTAAATTGACGAAGGCGAGGGTGAAATGCTGGGAATGGAATGTGTCGATACACAACATGTTCATCGGCGGCTATAATTTTCTGCACAAGCAAAGCAAGTTCAGATTGGTCAGACCTCTGATGCTCCTATGGCAGAAAACGGTGAAAGGGACACCATGCAACAGAATTGAAACCATCAAAAAAGGAAATCTCTAAGCTATGTACCACCTGCTATGCGAGATGGTGCTTTTGTGGTTCAAATTGAAGACGAGGATACGAAGGAACATGAGACCTACAAGAGTAGTGCATTGATTGGGTTTGTGGTAGGAGAAGACCCGTATTAGTGAGCTATGGACAATTTCATTACAAATGTTTGGGATTTTGTTCCAAATCCTCACGTGCTGCATCATGACGAAGGTTATAATATTTTCAGATTTGATACAAATGAAGTTAGGGACCTTGTTCTTCAGGCTGGTCCATACACCTTTCATAATAAGCCATTTGTGTTACAATAGTGGAGAATGGACTTCAAGTATGAACCAGGTAATGTGAGTGTAGTTCATTTATGGGTCACTTTCCCTGGCTTGCCACTAGGATTTGGGTCCACTGAAGCCATCAGTGAACTAGCAAGTTTGGTTAGGAAACCTATGTACACTGATAGAATCACTGCTGTATTGGAGAGGATTTCTTTTGCAAGAGTGCTGGTGGAAACAGATATATCCCAACCATTGCGTGATAGTCTTGAGCTACATACAAAGAGGGGGGGGTTATCATACAATAGATTGAATACGAATGGAGGCCAAAATACTGCAGTGACTGTTTATGATTTAGCCACAACACTGAAGACTGCTGGTATAAAAAGAAGCATGGAAATGAAGAGGTAGCACAGACCCACTACAAGGCAGCAGGGGTAAAGCAACAAGTGCAAAGTGAGAAGTGGAAATGGATACCAAAACCAAAGAAGGATAATGTGGTGGTTAAAAATGATAGGAAAGTTGAGGAATGTAAGCAGACTGACAATGCTGGAAGCAGGGTGATTGACAGAGGGTTGGCAAAAGGAAAGAATGTACAACAATGTGATGGAGCCTCATTGAACACAACTAAAAGTTTCTCCTTGCTACAGATATGTGATGATCCAGGGGACGCTGGCCCATCCATCTTCACCACATCATGATAGTCTGCACATGGAATATTAGGGGTCCAAATAAGGCCCATAAACAGAAGGAGCTGAGACGCTTTCTGAAAAAGCAGAAAGTAGATTGTATGGGATGTATAGAAACTAGAGTGAAGGAAGCAAAGGTGAAACAGATTGTTACAAGACTGGGGAATGATTGGAGATATACTGGTAACTACAGTTAGCATCCCAATGGGAGAATCTAGATACTGTTGAATTCAAAAGTTGAGGTACAAGTATTGATGATTGATGAACAATTTATTCACTGTGAGGTTAAAGAAAGGGGTACAACCTTCAGAACACTGATAACAGTCGTGTATGCTAATAATGAATTGAGCAGGAGACAGTAACTTATTGCCAAATCTTTGATATTATGTGCTACTATTCAGGTAAGCTGGCTTCTCAGTGGAGACTTCAATAATCTACTCCACATTGATGACAGAATAGGTGCTCCAGTTATGCAACAGGAGATTCAAGGTTTTCAAGACACTCTCATTGCTCTTCAACTCACTCAGTTGAAGAGTTTGGGCTGTTTTTATACATGGTGCAATAAACAAAAACTAGAGACAAGAGTATATAGTAGAATTGATTGGGCCTTTGGGAATGTGAACTGGATGCAGGAATACAGTTACATTGAAGCTGATGGGTTGACCCCAGGAGTTTCAGATCATTCCCCTATCCATTTACTGTGTAACCCTGAGGTACAATGGAGGAACGTTCATCCTAAGCCATTTAAACTGTATACATCTGTCATGGACCATGCTGAATTCCTTGACATTGTGGAAAAGGTATGGAACCATCACATTCAGGGAGGGAGATTGCATAGAGTATGGAATAAATTGAAGGCCCTAAAGGTGGGGTTAAAGGAGCTGAATACCTATATGGCAAAGCATAGGATACATCTCAGTGAGGCCAGGCAGAAGCTGGAAACCATAAAGAATCAGTTACAATCCAATTGTATGGACCAAAGGCTGATTGACCAGAAGAGGCTGCTACTTATGGAGGTGGAGAAGTGGAGCAATATAGAGGAGCAGATCTTACAACAGAAATCTAGAGCTCACTGAATTGCATGTGGAGATTCCAACACAAAATATTTTCATGCTCAACTAATGATGAGGACAAACTTTAACACTATCAACTCTATATATACTGAAGAGGGAGTAAAATTATCTGATCCCAGGAAGGTGGAAGAAGAGTTTTTTACTTGCTTCAAGAGATTATTGGGGGGAAACAATAGCATAAGCAATGTCCAAACACTGAAGTAATTCACCAGGGCCCTTGTCTCAATTTGCAACAGAAGGTTGACCTAGTGAAGCCAGTCACAAGGGAGGAAGTACTAAAGGCAATAAAAGAAATGCCTCATGACAAGGCATCAGGGTTGGATGGCTTCCCAGTTGAATTTTTTATAAGGCAGTGGCATGTAGTGGGAGAAGACATTTGTGAAGCTGTGAGAGAATTCTTTACTACTGGGAAGTTACATAGTGGAGTTAGCAGCATTACACTAACTCTAATTTCTAAAGTACAGAATCCAACCAAAGTGAAGGACTACAGACCCATTGTCTGTTGTACAACTCTGTACAAGATCATCACAAAGATTATTATAGCTAGGCTGAAAGTTGTTATTGACCACCTGGTGGGTAGATCACAGTAAGCATTCATTGAGGGTCGTAGTATTATTGATAACATCATATTCACACAAGAACTGTTAAAAGGCTATTCCAGGAAGGGAATTTATCGTAGATGTGTATTTAAGGTGGATATAAAGAAGGCTTACGACTCAGTAGAATGTGTTTTCCTAAAAAGACGGCTGCAGGATTTGGGCTTCCCTCATAAATTTATTGGGTGGGTTATGGAATGCATATCCTCTGTTACCTACTCTCTTAACTTCAATGGTGGCTTCACTGCACCATTTAAAGGAAAAAGAGGCTTACGGTACGGCGACCCGATGTGTCCATAGCTCTTTGTTCTGGCCATGGAGTATCTACATAGACAATTTGTGCAAATGATGATGAGGAAAGAGTTCAAATTCCATCCTAGATGCAAGAAGTTGGGTGTAGCACATGTTTTCTTCGCGGGCGATCTTCTTATGTTCTGTAGGGCATATGTTCGGTCTGTCAGCTTACTGAAACAGACTCTCCAGGAATTCTCCATGGTCTCTGGACTTCAAGAAAATATTGATAAAAGTGTAGTGTACTTAGCAGGGGTAACCAAATGACAGAAACAGGAGATTTTACAGGTGTTAGGATATTCTTAAGGCAGGCTCCCTTTCAAATATTTGGGGATGCCTTTGGATTCAAAGAAGCTGTCCATTGCTAAATGTTGGCCACTGGTTGAGAAAATCACACAGAAAATAAGCTTCTGGTTGTCAAGGCTACTTTCCTATGCTGGTCGACTTCTACTGATTAAATCAATTCTGTTTTGTATTCAAGCTTACTGGTCCCAGATTTTCCTAAGGCCTAAAAAGATTTTGAAAATGACTGAAGCTATCTGCAGATCATATCTTTGGACAGGTTCAGCCACAGTTTCAAGGAGAGCTCTGATTGCCTGGGATACACTATGTATGCCATACAGTGCAGGGGGTCTGAATGTTTTGGACCTATCTAAATGTATTAAAACTGCTATTGTTAAGCAGCTATGGGTACTGACTAAGAAGAAGGATAGCCTGTGGATAAAATGGGTGCATACCTTCTATTTTAAGAACTGCTGTTTTGAAGACATGCCAGTGCCTGGGGCTGCTGCTTGGGCAATATGAGTCGCGAAAGTTGATAAAAGGCATTGCAACGCTCAATGATAATGTGGACAACAGATTGAGGCAGGTTCAGCAGGGTGAATCTTTTAGCATCAAGAAGCAATATAGACAACTTCTCCCTCAGTACAACAAAGTTCAATGGAAGTCCATCATACTGCAGCCTCAACTACATGCCATATACAAATTTATACTAAGGTTGGCTCTGCACAGGAGACTTGCAACTGTGGATAGACTTCAGGTGTTAATTATTTTCATTCCACAAGACAGTATTTCCTGTGTTTTGCATCGAGAAACCTTTGAGCATCTTTTCTTTGATTGCTTGAAGACCAAAGAAATCTGGAATCGACTCCTTAGCTGGTTGGGCTATAAGTGATCCATTGTAGACTAGAAAGAGGAATGTGACTGGGTAGTAAGCTGGCAAAAAGTAGAAATGGTTTAGCAGAAATCACTGCTTCTCTCTTTGGGATCCTGGTGACAGCAATATGGAGGGAGCAGAATAAAATGAGATTCCAGGGAGGCAAGTTGATGAGCGATGCTGTCTGTAAGGTAATTGTAGTCCATCTCCACTCAAGAGGGGCTTCAAGTCATAAATAGAGGGCTGTCCTACAAAGTTTAAACTATTTCCCCTAGACTTCTATTGAGATCGACCTTCTCTTGAGATAGATTATGTAACACGTATTATCGAAGAGTGATTTTGTTTTTTTAGAGTGGTAATTGTGTAGTGATTGTATAGCATATGAGAATAGATGGTCAGCATCTATATTTGTACGTATACTTTTTGACGGAATGAAATAGATATTCAAAAAAAGAAAATGCATCTTTATAGACTTTTTTTCCAGACAATCTTGAAATAATAATAAAACCACTAAATATAACTAAAATCCAAATTAAAGACAAATATGCTATAGTTTCTGTCTAAAATTGCTTATGTTATTAGGAAAATAAAAATATGCGACAGATAAAATTTCGTTTGAATAAACATCTTAATTTTTATAAGGTAAAATCTTAATAGATTTTAAAGCCTTAAATTTTAGACTTTCTATCAAGTTTAAATAAGGAAAGATTTAATATCATATTTTTAGTTATATTTAATGCGAAAAATTAGGGAAAATTATCAAAAATAACTACTTTGTTCGGTGTGAATTCTTTAAGACTAAAAAAGGTTAATAATATTCCACTAAAGACCATCATGCATTTAATATAACTGGTATTATGGTACGCATATTGTGCATACCCATATTAATAAGTATATAATTTTATAAAATTATACTGCTATTATTAAATAATGTGTTAATTGAGTTATACAATGACAATAAAAGAGCGTCAATTCATTATTGTGCTTTTGCAACTGTTTATCAATTCTGGTTACGTGATGGTATTCATGCATGACAAAGATAGAAAAAAAATATGGAACATAAATACATTAATTGTCGCATAAAGAAGCTTAAATGTGTTTTGTTCTGGCAAATATGTTGAACTTTTTCCTCGTAAAATCTTCAAAAAGGAAAAAGTTAGTCTTTGTGAAAATTGATAAAGATGTCTTAAATTGTTTTACCGAATATTGAAAAATTAATGTTCGTGGTTGATATTTTTATCAAATATAAAGAATTATCAGTTTATGTAGAACTTACAAAAAAAGTCACATATATTTATTTTCTCCTACAGTTAGAACACATGCCACCTTATTTTGATAGACAAAGCAACTTTTGTTAACAACCACATCGTTACTTTGCTATTGATTCTCTTTAGTTTTTCAGTTTTGATATCACTTGTATTTACAAACTGATATGTTATACAAAACAAATATGAATAGAATTTGTATAAGATATTTATATTAAAACTTTCTAAATCATTCAAATAAGGAAGAATTTAATACATAGTATTTAGTTGATTTAAAAAATCCTATGATTTAGGGGAAAACTCAATTGATGATAAAAGTTTAGATCTTTACACAAATATGTGTGGTTGCAATATAACTTTATTTTATCTAATTTAATTTTCATATGATTAAAATAAATCTTAGAAAAAAAAAGGGGGCTAAAACTTAGACATAGATGCCTTATACATTTCCTAATTAATTGTAAGGATCATTAAATTTAGGATAGGAAACTTAAAGTAGAAGAGTAAGATACTCATCAGTTTTTACATAATTAGAAGTAGGCATGGCAAATTCACAAAGATCTTCGACTTCTAGGAAATTTAAAGTAGAAAATTAGGATTTAATTAAGGAAAGTTTTAACAATAATTTTTTTTTAATTTTAGCATACTACATAGTAGGAAAAGTAATTAAATTACTATTGTGTCTAATATGAACTTTATTTTAAAGGGGTAAAAAAGGCGAACAACATTTGCTAAGGGCCTTCGTGCTTTTAATATAATATAGATACTTATACATTATTATTAACCCAATATTTTAATTTGATTTTTACAATATCATTTACTATTTATATAAAATTAAAATGGGGAAAAATGGCTATTTAAATCGCAGCCCCTTTGCATTTCAATTATAGCGCAATTTCAGCCCCAATTTAACCCCCCAGCCCCCCTAACTCTAATCATTTTACACAAAAAAGCCTCCGTTGTATCCCCTCCTCACTCAGACGCTCCCAAGCCCATCTGAAACCCTAACCACCTCCGGTCACTTTCAAACCTCTTTCTACCAAAAATTATGGCCTCTCAGGCCTTGTGTAACATATACCTACCCCCCACTCACCCTTATCCTCCTCTTGCATGAGGATTCGAGGACAGACCTTGAAGGTCTCCAGTTCAGAAGACCTCCGATTCGAGTTTTATGGCCCTGTCCAGCGAGTCCTAGCCCTGTAAGTCTATCTCTGACTCAAGACCAGCCCATTCCAGGATTTCTAATTTTCTAGGGTTTTCTCTGAAACCCTAAGCCTCGAGGTTTTCCTGTTTCTCTCCAAGTTCTACTTTCGATTTGTGCTATTTTCAAAGATTTTTAAGTGTTGCTTACATATTTTTTGATTGTTTGCTTTCAAAGCTGTTCATCTTCTTAAAACATAGGGTTTCCGTGATTGTTACTTGTTCTACTGTGATTTCTTACATTATTTAGCTTTGCTGTAAATCCTAAATATTTTCACTATCATTTCTAGATATTTCCTTTACTATATTTTCTTCTAGGGCTTTCGGGTAAATTCTTTACAGTTCCTTCTTTCTTTATGCTTCCATGAATGTTTGTATTCTTTGGACTTTCTGAGTTTATTCCTTACTTGATTCTCTATGCTTTCATCTGTGAGGAAGATGCCCTGGATTTTTGGGGGGTTTCAGATTACTTGTATGCGAGTATTTTGTTTCTTGTTAAATTTGAAAACCCAAATCCTCTAAAACTCGTCTTATGTGTTAGATAATACGCTTAACGCTAGAGGAGGGGGGGGGGGTGAATAGCGGTATAATAAAAATTAGCGTAAACTTGCGGAATTTAAAATTTGCAGGAAATAAATAAGTGCGATAAATAAGAAAGAACACACCGAAGTATTCTGGTTCACCACAACCTGTGGCTAGTCCAGTCCCCGAGAGACTCTCTCGAGATTTCCACTAACTTGTCAAGCTTCCGGGTGCTTAACAAACCTCTACAACTTGAGGACACAAGCCTCAACACCTTTGCTCGGAGATACAACACTCCAAGACTTCAACCAAAGGAAACACAAGTTCCTTCACAACTTGAGGACACAAGCCTCAACTACCTTTGCTCGGAGATACAACACTCCAAGACTTCAACCAAGGAAACACAAGTTCCTTCACAATTTGAGGACACAAGCCTCAACTACCTTTGCTCGGAGATACAACATTCCAAAACTTCAACCAAGGAAACACAAGTTCCTTCTTACAACAAGAGAATAACAATTCTCTTCAAGTGTACAAAACACTAAGCACTCAAACAAGACACTCCTTAATGAGTAGATATGAGTAAAAGAATACGCTCAAGATCGCAACAACTTTCGACAAGAGTTTGGCTCTCAATAACTTATGTAATGAATATAAAATGATAAGCAATAGAGCATGTAAGCTTATAGCAATTGTATGATCAGTTGTTGTGTGTTGTTGTTTTCAAAACACTGAAATGAAGCTGTATTTATAGTTGAAAAACTTGGCATTACCGTTGCCTAATTGCCAATTAAGAACTGCTGATTTTACTCTGTGACAATCGATTGTCAAAAAGCCACAATCAATTGTTTGCTAATCGTTCCAAAAATCAATCCCAGATTTTACGCTTAACAATCGATTGTCCAAGATCAACAATCGATTATTGGCAACGTTCAAAAAATCATTTCCAGATTTTACGTAAAACAATCAATTATACAAAATCAATAATCGATTATTCAGCAACGTTCAAAAAATCCTTTCCAGATTTTAATTTCAACAATCGATTATACAAAATCAATACTCGATTACCTGACGGTATTTGAAAACTTTACGACAACGGTCAGCTTCACAATCGATTGCGCAATATCAACAATAAATTATTTATCAGTCTTGAAAAATAAATTTATACACTGCCTCGTGACAATCGATTGTTATATACTCACAATCGATTATTTAATAACTTTGAAAAAGTGGAAGACACTGCCTCAACACAATCGATTGTCATATGTTCACAATCGATTATTTTGTGACTTTGAAAAATCTGATGGACACTGTCTCTTCACAATCGATTGTCATTAACTTCACAATCGATTATTTTGAGCGTTGAAAAACTTTGATGGACACTGCCTCATTACAATCGATTGTCATTAACTTCACAATCGATTATTTTGAGCGTTGAAAAACTTTGATGGACACTGCCTCATCACAATCGATTGTCATAAGGTTCACAATCGCTTGTCATGCAGATTTGAAAAATCTAATGCTCACTGCCTTAACATAATCGATTGTCATTAGTTCAAAATCGGTTGTCATGCAGTCTTGGCTTAACATAATCGATTATCATAAGTACATAATCGATTATCTTAGTCCAGATTATAGAGGCATGATTAAAAATCATTTTGACTAAAGTAAATATGCATGATTTAAAATCATATAACATTAAATTAAATATGCATGATTTTGTAAAAATAATTTTACGAGAGAAGCCATGTCATGAGTCAAGTTGTCGGATAAAGATCACAGTTAAGAACGACTCGTGTAAAACTATAAAACTTGGTCTTGTGCTTGAATCTCGTTATATATATCAATTGTGCGCTTGTACTTGAGCTTCGTCATATGTCAATTTGCACTTGTTTGTCATTCATCAAAACCTACACATAATAACACACGTTTAGTATAATGCCTTGAGAACGTGTTTCCAACAATTTCCCCCTTTTTGATAATGGCAAACTTTAAGCGGGATATGCATATTAAGCAATTCATAATGACGATTCAAGACAAGTAAAGATATGCAACAAGTATATGGATATGCAATTTGTTCCCCCTCAATATATGAATTCCCCCTCAATATAAGCTAATAAATATTGAGAGTGCATACCCGTTATCTTCCCCCTTTTGCCATTAGCAAAAAAATATAGATTAATAAAAAAACTTATTTATTTATTAAAAAAAACGGTTACATAACGGGAACAATAAAACATAGAACAATAAAATAGAAAAACAAATAAAGAAATTATTCATCATCATTTCCCGCCTCATCATCCGGCACTGCTTCATAGGGAACAAGACCGGCATATGGATAATGAACATGGTCAAAATATCCATGGATCTCATGTGTCAATTGATCGACAGAGGTGGTCAATGAAGCAATTTGGTCGGAAATGGATTGAAGAGAAGGTTCTTGAGGCTGACGCGACCGACGAGTTGGAAGAGGAGCAGGAGCTACATGATCGCCGTCATGGGGAAAGGAGGATTCTGAAATTTCCCACTTCTTAGTGCTCTTTTTGAGAGGACCGATGGAAATGTTGAATCCGGAAGCTTCAAGAAAATTCATAATAAGGAGGGCATAGGGAAGAGGTCTATCATCTCCGATGGCGTCACGCATGTGAATCTTGACGAACTTACACCAATTGATGTGAGCTCCGATTATAATTGCATGCATGAGCTTAACGTCTTCTTGGGAAAGAGTGGTGTGATTATGCTTCCGAGGTTTGAGGACTCGGGTGATGAAATAGAAAATTAAACGATACTCGGGGAGCATTCCCGTGATAGTAGGACGCCGAGTGGATAGATTAGGATCATAAGATGTAATACCTATTTGGTTTAGGAGAGCTTTCTCATCAAATAAGGCGCCGGCCTCTCTAATGTAGCGAGTAATGTTTTCGCCACTTCGAGGAAGACGGGCAATGGAATGAAGGTTTTCATCGGATAAAAGAATTTGAACACCATTAATATTTGTCAGAAGATCACCATCATCATCCTCATGAAGGTTTGAATAAAACGCTTGAATCAATGGAGGATTAATATATGGGTAGGTAAGATATAAAAAGTCAAGAAGTTGACATTCTTTAAGCATGTTGGCAGCAGGGGCGTATGATTCAAGATACTTGCTTGTTGAAAAGCGGGGAGGAAGAATGTCGCGGTTTTCAAATTTTGTCAAAAACCGAGTAAGCTCGGTATCAGAATTAAATTGTAAAATGGACCCATCTTGATAAGGGTAATTTGGAGGAG